>CM057338.1:247509326-248791569 GCA_030015575.1 Agapanthus africanus
CAACGCGCCACGTGTCAGGCGCTGATACGTCAGCGCAGCGCCCAAGGCAACGCGCCCAATCAGAGCAAAGCTCTATGAAAAAACAAATAGAAGCAAAGCTTCAGTTGCGCAAGCGCTGCGCTGCGCGACACGTGTCAGTGCAGTCGCTTTTGCGCAAGCGCTGCGCTGCGCGACACGTGTCAGCGTTGTTGCGCTGCGCTGTGCGCTGCGCGACACGTGTCACGCGCTGGGGCATTTGCGCCAAACAAAATTAAAATTTTAAAGAAATCTTTCTGTTCTTGTTAAAACAAGAAGATTTTTTTCTGTAAAACAGGAGCCCTTGGATCAAAAATCCAACGATGCGGAAAATTCCCCAAATCACTCAGAGAAAGATCTCTTTAACAAATTTAACTAATTTATGGGCACTATATAAAGGCCCCTAGACCTCAATTCAAAGGCATGAACATTTTGTGAGAAATCAAGAACATTATCATTGAGAGCTCTAAAGAATTGGAGAGAATTCCTCAAGAACAAAAAAGGTAAAAACCTTTAGAAAAAAGAGAAAATTCTCTTATAAACAGATCATTGATCTGAGAAGAAGATCAATGATCTTCAATAAAAAGAAAAATAAGTAATAATAGTGCTTTGCACTTTGCTTATGAACCACTGGCTCTTTAAAAACAAGAAAAGCTTGTCTTCTTTGATTTAAAATCGATCAAAAGACAAAACAGTGCTCTGCACTTGAAAAATAGCACTGTTGCGCTCCTGTGTCGGCGCAAGCCACCAGAGAGCGCCACGTGTCAGCAGCGCAGCAGCGCAGGGCACTGGTGCAGCGCACTGCGCTAACTGCGCTTGCGCTTACCAGAGCGTGACACGTGTCATCACCATAAGCGCTTGCGCTCAGTGATTAGCGCAAAGCGCCTGATAAATGCAATGCATTTCTTTTACTAAAGGGCCAGGCCCAAATCAGAAAGGCCTAGCAGGCCAAATTAAATTGCAATGCAATAAAAAGGGCAGAGCCCAAACAAAATTGATGCTCTGCATCATTTATAAATGGGCAGAGCCCAAACAAAATAATAAATAATGCAATGCATTATTTTAAAAGGGGCAAAGCCCAAATAAAAGTCCAACAGAGACCAAGATTAATGCTATGCATTATTAAAAATGGGCCAAGCCTTAGCACAGGCCTAATAGGCCAAAAACAAATAAAAGTGTTAAATATTTTTCAACTGGACTTAGCCCAATCATGGCCGTAAGTCCTCAAATTAAATTGACTGAGCAAGATTGCTCTCCTAAATCAATTTACCTCCGGTTCGAGGGTACATCTCCGAACTCCTCTGACACCTATCGTTGTAATTCCTCAACGACGTCAGAGAGGTGACGGGTCCCAACGACCATACATGAATACGGACTGCGGGGTCCTTAAACTCGTGGACCGAAACGTCCTTAAACTGATGTTGGACCGAAACGTCCTTAAACTAATGTTGGACCGAAACGTCCTTAAACTAATGATGGACCACCACGTCCTTAAACTGGCGATAGACCACCACGTCTCTAAACTGGAATATGGACCATCACATCCCTAAACTAGAATAATAGAGCCACCAAATGCTCTTTTGCCGGATCTAAACGGTCCCATTTAAGTCGATCTTAGCCCCAAATACGGCTAACGTATTCTTAAACATTCAAATGGACTATACAACTCCAAATCGACTTTGGTTCAAGGGTACATCTCTGAACTCCTCTGACACCTATCGTTGTAATCCTTCAACGACGTCAGAGAGGTGATGAGTCCCGACGGCCATATATTAAATGGATCACCACGTTAAGTTGATCTTAGTCTCAAATCAGACTAACGTATCCTTAACGAAAGTTTAAGTTGATCTTAGCCTCAATACGGCTAACGTATCCTTAGACTAAAAACACCAAACCCAAATCTAAGTAAATACGGATTTGGACTAATCCACGTCCTACGGGCGACGACATAAACTAGTCTCCGTATACAATCCACTGGCAACCACAAACAACACAAACATACACGACACGAAGTGAAATTCTGGAGAAGGAGAAAGTTGTTACCGCGATACGGTAGCGTAATTAACTGCAGGGGCTTGCGCCTGCAGGGAAGAGCGTCCCCACAATCAAAAACCCCTCAAGCGAGGGGGAATCTGACGAAGTCTGCTACATCGGCCGTATCCATCTAAACCTCGGATACACGGTGCCATAAATCAACTTGGCATCTTCGGAAAGGTGGACGGATAAAACCATATAGCATCTGCCCCGAACCTCAGGCAAGACGTCCTCACGTCTCGGCCGCCGTTCGGAGGGGAACATCCGACAGGAGAGCAATTGGCTCTATTGTTCTAGATTAGGGACATAGTGGTCCATTGTTCCAGTTTAGGGACGTAGTGGTCCATAGGTAGTTTAAGGACATTGCGGTCCATTGCCAGTTTAGGGACATGGTGGTCCATAGGTAGTTTAAGGACATTGCGGTCCATTGCCAGTTTAGGGACATGGTGGTCCAACATTCCCATTTTGGGAACGAATATTGGTTTAAGGACACGTTAGCCATATTTGAGGCTAAGATCAACTTAAACGTTTGTTAAGGATACGTTAGTCCAATTTCCAGACTAAGATCAACTTAACGGGATCGTTTAGATCCGACAGAAAAGCAATTGGCTCTATTATTCCAGTTTAGGGATATAGTGGTCTATGTTCCAGTTTAGGGACATGGGGGTCCATTGTTCCGGTTTAGGGATGTAGTGGTCCATTGTTCCAGTTTAGGGACGTAGTGGTCCACTGAATGTATGGCCATCGGGACCCGTCACCTCTCTGACGACGTTGAAGGATTACAACGACAGATGTCAGAGGAGTTCAGAGATGTACCTTTGAACTGGATGTAAATTGATTTAAGGGAGCAGCCGTGCTCAGTTAATTTAATTTGAGGACTTATGGCCATGATTGGGTTAAGTCCAGTTGAAAATGTTTAACCTTTCATTTGCATTTGGCCTATTAGGCCTTTGTTTGGGCTCTGCCCCTTTTCTTTAATAATGCAGAGCATTTGTTTTGGTCCATTGGACCTCTTAATTGGGCTTTGCCCTTTAATAATGCGCTACATTAAATGTTCTGACAGTGCCCCCACGTGGCTTGGCAGGCGCTTTGCGCCAATTGAGGAGCGCAAGACGCAAACTCATGTGGGGGTGACACGTGTCACGCTCTGGTGAGCACAAGCGCAGTGCGTTGCGCTGCTGACACGTGGCGCGCTCTGGTGCAGTGCGCCAATTTAAGAGAGCAATGCTCTGTTTTGGAAGCGCATAGCGCAGTTTGTTCTGAGGCCGACACATGGCGCTCTCTGGTGGCTTGCGCCAACCCAATGGCGCAACGGTGCAGATTTACAAGTGCACGGCACTGTTAATTACCTTGATCCAATTTTGGATCAAAGAATAGAATCTTTTAAAATTCCAGAACCAATGGTTCATCAAAAGGCAATGCCTTTATAGATCGAATGATCTGTGAAGTAATACTTCTTTTTTATCTTTTTTTCTTTTTAATTGAAGATCTTGATCTGTTCTTTGATTATTGATCTTTATAGAAGAAAATTCTTCTTTTTATTCAAAGGTTTTTACCTTTTTTGTTCTCTGAGTTCTTCTCAAAATTTTCTAGAGGAACTCTGAATATCTCTCTGCTTTTTTCGTGTTTTAGACTTGGAGTTTGAGGGCCTTTATATAGTGCCAATTAGTTTGTTAGGTTGGTTAAAAGAGATCTTTCTCTGAGTGATTTGGGAATATTTCCCCCACCGTTGGATTTTTGATCCAAGGGCTTCTGTTTTACAGAAGACAATCTTCTTGTTTAAACAAGAACAGAAAGATCTTACTGGAATTTTAATTCTGTTTGGCGCAAGCGCACCTACGCTTGACACGTGTCGCGCAGCGCAGAGCGCAGCGCACCTGCGCTAGCGCAACTGCGCTGCCACGTGTCGCGCAGCGCAACTGCGCTGCCACGTGTCGCGCAGCGCAGAGCGCAAATTAGCTGAAGCGTTGCTTCTTTATTTTAAAATTTGATTTTTATTATCTTTTAAAACAGAGCTTTGCTCTGATTGGGGGAAACATAAGTATTGCTTCATTTCCCGCCTTGGGATTTGAACAGAGCTTTGCTCTGAAAGGGAGATTTTCTCCTTTATTATTATTATTTATTTATTTATTGTTATTATTTTATACGGAGCGGGTTTTGAGCCAAAATTTTGGCGGGAACAGGGTGCTAAACAAACCCTAACTAAGATCTTAACTAGAGACTTAGGGTTAAAAATGCATGTAAACAACTTTACATCACAGAGTTAGGGATTACAACCTTTGTAGACTGGTCCTTCACTTCAAATAGCTCCGTGTAGTAGTCCCCTTCACTGCGATCGTAAACTCCAGACTCTAGAGAGGCTCTATGAAGAAACGAGCGTGCTTGCTTCGATGACTTCGAGGCCGAAGATGATCTACGTCGAGAAGATACTAACTCAAGCTATTCCTTCACTAGGACATGAACTTTGTGAAGAGAACACACTCTACTACATGGCAAGTGGTAGAGGATGAAGAAGTAGGAGGTGGGCTCATTTTAGAATTGATTTTCTCACATTATTTTTCATACCTCCATTGAAGCTAGAAAGCTTTTCATGGAGCTTGAAGAAGAAGAAGAAGAAGAAGAACTCATGAATAATTCATCCAAATGAATTATTGAATCTATGGTTGAGTTAAAGCTATCATGCTTAACTCATGTAGAGAATAAACCACACACTATGGTTAAGGGTTGGGTTTGATAAATATCTTTAACTAGACAAAAGAGTTGACTTTGTCAAAGCTTATCCAAAAGCTTTTGTCCAAGCTTTAGCATAACAAACTCAATCTCTTTTGAACTAGCTTAATATAAATAGAAACCCTAACTTAACCCTAGTATGGTATTAATCTTATACACCCATCTTGTATGTATCATCAAGCATAACACAATACATGTACACAAATATACATATCACATATATACAATGTGCACGCCAAGTGAGAAAAGAAATCATTGGTGAGTGATTGGTACGAAAGAGTGTGTTTGTAGTTAACCGCAATCAGAACGGTGTCGCGCGTAGCTAGACCGAGATGAGTACGGATCGTCCTCTGGGAAACGTGGAACCTTTTACTTTTACTTTAGATGTGTTGAGAAAGAGAGGAGGGATAAAGAATTTTATAGAATGGTTTCTAGATCTACGTTAAACAAGAATGTAAAATATAGATCTAGATTATTTTAGAGACTTAGATAATATAATAAGAAGGCTTGTAGGGTTCGTTAGGATTTAGTAGTTATGGGAAATTAATTAAAAGTTACCCTTTTTATCCATTAATAGATTTAGAACTAGAACGACGGTGATGCGTGTAGATTAGGGTTTCTGGAGGGAAAAGGAATCCCACTCTTAACCCTTATCTCGGCACGGAACTCCGTTCATATCTAGTCTTTACCAAAACAATCATTAATCTAATCTCTAATCGCGGTCGGAACTAGCAAAGAATTGCTAGCGCGCCCGATTAGGATGTTAATGATTCTTTTGATAAAGTTCCTAAACTTTATAGGACTTAAAAAGGGTTTAATTATTTTCATCGTCCATTAGCCTACCCTAATCCTACGAACCCTAACAAGCGGAGAATTACTCGCGCATGTTGGGAGAAGAAGATGAAAAGACAGAGAGGAAAAACATAATGTAACATGCAAAAGAATTAAATAAAACAACTACCTTTATTAATCAACTTGAACAATCTACACTTTGATTCCTTAGAAAATGATTACAAAGACTAGTTTGCTTCTCGATCTCTTCCAAGGACGTAGATGAACAGTTGATGATCAGCCTGGATGCGTGAGCCGTCTTGGACTTCGTGATCTCTTCGGCTTGATTCCTTTTCCAAGAGGCTCTCGGTGCCCTTTTATAGTCCAAAGCCACAATCTTTTGCTTCAAAAGTTAGTAAAATATAGCAGAGATTTAAGCCACAAAATCTTAGCAAATGATCTCTCTAGATTGCCGTGGATCCGCGGACAACAGGGGGGTTTGGCCGCGGTTCCGCGGCCAATGGTGGGGATCTCTTGATCATTTTTCTTGGGCTTTGTGATTGTGACATGTGGCAATCCTAAGCACCTTCAGAATTCAAAAATCTTTTCTCGGTTGCTTCCAGACTTGGTCTCCAAGTTTTGCTTCTTAATTAAGCAAGTCTTCTTCAACAGCTTGATTTGTTTGATAAATTCTGCATAACAACTTGGAAAATTCTGCACAATAATCTCAAATAATATTTAGTAGACTTAGTTCTACTAGGATTTGGTCAATAAATTTATTTGCATACATTTTTCTACCAAATGCTAATTAAAATATATTAACACATGGAAAATAATGTTTTTACACATAAACCCTCATATGTATAATATATTATAATAAAGTCCTTTTTTAATATAAAAATGGTAGGAAAAATGTACTACAAATGTGCAGTTTTATCGACTGAACAAATACCCCCAAACTTATTTTTGATCGTCCCGAGCAAACTAGTTTATTCAAGAGGAGAAAAAGAAAGGAGAAAACTAAGCACACTTTCGTAGGCAGACACGATTGCACTGAGCACTTGCAACAAGCCGTTAAACCTCTAGGTGTCCCTAGTAGGAGGGGTGTTGTCTCCTGAGGGTTTTCAGCGGATTACACCCACAAAATCCTATAACAAAAGAAAGATGGTGAAATTTACATATAAAGATAAGAACCATAAAAGAAAAGGCCTTGAAAAGAAGAGTTTCCAACTATACTAGCTTTTCAGTTGTCATGAGCCCTATCTTAATAGTCATGAAAAAATGTTAGAAATCACATCATCTCTCAATAAAATCTTGTCCTTATTCTTCATTCCTACCTTTCATCCAAACATTGATCATATACCCCTACGTGTCTGTAAAGAACATCTCTACACTCGGAGAATTCAATTCAAGCTATCATACTCTTGTCCATCTACCTTAGTACTTTTTAATTTGATGAATATTAAGATTTGCTCACACATTTTCATGCGACCGTTAATACTTCTTGAGGTACTAATCGACCGATTACTCAAGTGCTTGCTGATTCGGTGATAGTATTTTCCTCGTCTTGCACCACCTAAGGCTTAGCAGTGACTCCCAGACCAGTTGGCCTTAGGGCACTAGGTGAAGAGGCACCCTCGCTATATTTTTTTATTACTGCCTTGGCGATAACAAAACCAGTGTTCATTTTTTTCTTTTCACCATTTTTATATTTTCTTCATTTTTTTTTATTTCCTTCATACTTTGGCTTTTAGATAAGAGCATTTCAAGGTATCCTCTACTATCCCGAGTTTCAAGACGTGTGTAAGTGCATATAGTAGGGTATCAACATTCAAATGTTCAGCTTCCAGAATAGAAACTATTTTTCAAACTTATTTTTATCCTCAGATTAGTGACTTCCTTCATCTTACTAACCTTTAGGACAACAGCTCATAACTACTTATTACTAGTTCGTTTAAGAAAACTTCTAATTTTCTTGGTTTTCTTAAACTATTTCTATCTTTTGGATGTAATTTTTCACTTTCGACTCTTTTGTTATAAAAGAAAATTTTTGAAATTTTTGAAAATGTTGTGCTTATGCAAAGTATGATGCAAATTGATGCGTAAATAAGCACAAACCTCCCCCAAACCTGTTTACAGCAGTGTCCTCACTGATGTCATCCGTTAAGCTCAAAAACCTGTAGACTTGGGAGGAAAAGGGGGACAAGAAATAATGCAAGTGAACTCCTCCCCCAAACTTATTTCTTAGCTCACAATTTTGTAAAAATCATTTTCTTTAAAGAGCCAAAATATACCACCTCCCCCAAACATGAGTTAAACAATTTTAATCTATTAAAATCACACGAGGGGGTAAGGTTATTGGTCAATGCCAAGCTTTGCAAAGACCGAAGGTCAACACCAACCATTCAAAAAATTTATCAATGAAGCACCAAGGTTGGTGGAAGAACATGTCACCTATTGACGTGAAGAAGTGGGGAGGTGATAAGAGGTGTAATGGAAAAGGATTGCGTCTCAATTTGGAGAGACGACACAGTGATAGTAACGATGGATTACTCGCATTATCATGATTGTCCAAAAGAGGGGGTGGAGGTCCAATTTCTTCATCTTGGAGTTGATTTATCTCAACACCCGTATCTTTTAAAAATGCGAGTTCACCAGCGAAAATTTCCTCAAACCTTTCATCGATACCCCGAAGAATAATGTCATCAGAAAAAATAGAGTGATCGTCAGACTCTATAAAAAGTTCCTTATCAGTGTTGGATGTTGACCCGGACAAATCGGTGGAAGAGTACATGGTTGGGTCAAACAACAACATATGAAAAGAGTCAGTATCATGAGTTTGATCAAATTCGTTGCTGTCGATATCCATTAATTCGACAGAACACACATGAGCATAGGATTCGGAGGGTTCACTTCCCAACTTGTAAATGTTAAGCTCAATTGACTTCTTTCCAAAGGATAGGGTCATAGAGCCGTTTCTGCAATTGATTACTGCGTTGGAAGTGGCCAAAAAGGGTCGACCGAGTATCACCGGGATTTGATTGCGTGGGTTTGCCACATGTTGTGTATCTATGATAAAGTCCACAGGGAATATGAATTCCCCGACTTTGATTAACACATCCTCTAGCTCACCCCTAGGTTGGGTGATAGATCGATCGGCCATCTGAAGAGTGCAATGCGCAGGTTTTAACTCTCCGATCCCTAATTGCTCATAAACCGAATACGGAAGCAAGTTAACACTAGCACCTAGATCGAGTAGAGCACGATTAATATTTTTACCCCCAATAGAAATAGAAATTGTAGGACTTCCGGGGTCCTTTCGTTTCTTGGGTAGTTGTTGTGTAAAAGCAGTGCTCACATTACTCGCAAGGAAAACTTTTTTAGGTACTTGAACTTTTCTTTTCCTAGTGCACAAGTCCTTTAAGATTTTTGCATATGACGGAACTTGTTGAATAGCATCTAGGAGAGGAATGTTTATGTTAACTTGCTTAAAAATTTCCACAATCTTCTCCATTTGTGGACTTGGTCTGTTGCCCCTCAACCTGTTTGGATAAGGTGCTTGATCAATAAGTTTTGGGTCCAACGTTTGTGGAGAAGACTGTGGCGACGGATTCGATCTCAAAATTGGAGTGGGCATCGACTTAGATAGATTTGGCGAAATGGGTGAAGGGTTCGAGCCTTGGGGAAAACGGAGAATAGGCTCGGGTGAAGGTGGGAGATTGGACGAATTAGGGGAAGAAGAAGAAGAAGCTGGGGTATCAAATGTGTCACTAACATCAAACTGCTCACCCACTCGATTATTCAGCTCTCTCCCCGATCTCAACGTAGTAATGGCATTCACATTATGATTTTGTGAATGGCCAGGATTCGGTAAGGGTTGAGATGGGAGCTTCCCTTTCTCTCTCGCACTCATTGCGGCGTTTAACTGTGCGATTTGGTTTTCTATTGATTTAATACTCTCACCATGGGAGGAGGAGTTTTTCGTTAGGGCATCAATAGAGGACCTCATCTCAGCCGAATTTTGCATGGATTGTTTCATGAACATATCCAAAGTTTGTGTAAGTGAGTTGTCAATACCGGCCACTTGTGGTGTAGAAATGTTGGCCGGATTTTGGAAATTCTGTGACTGAAAGGGGGGCTGATTCTGTGGTTGTGGTTGCTGTGGAGGAGGTATTTGATAATTGCTTTGTTGGTTTTGATTCCAAGAAAAGTTAGGATGCTTCCTCCATCCTTGATTGTACGTGGAAGAATAAGAGTCGTTTCTAGGTCGCTGCTGAAAAGCAGCATTAGCTTGAAACGATGCATTCATAGGACATTCTTCCGTTAAGTGTGAAGGATCCGAACAGCAACCACAGACGGTCTTAGGAAGCGTGACCTGATTTAGGGAGAATGTTGAGAACTTGTTTTCAATAGCATCGAGTTTCTTCTGAATCGCTGCCATTTCGGCTTTTACTGCGATAGAAACATCGAGCTGGTGAATACCTCCTTTAGTTGAAGGTGGTCTTACGCTTTCCCACTGCAACGTGTGTTCAGCAAGGTCTTCCAGATATTTCCAAGCTTCACCGTCATCCTTAGACATGAAATTGCATTGACACATTGTTTCAAGCATCTGCTTTGTCGCTGGATTAATGCCCTCATATATAATCCGACATAAATCCCATCTTTGTATTCCGTGATGGGGGCATTGGACAAATAGATCTTTGAAACGTTCAAAGCACTTCCAAAATGGTTCATTGGGAAGCTGGGTGAACTGGTTGATCTCGCTCCTAACATGTGCAGTCTTATGATTTGGGTAAAACTTCTTAAGAAATGCTACGACGAATTCATCCCAATTAGTGATAGAGTGTGCGACAGTATTGTAAAGCCATTTTTCTGCCAAGTCGCACAGTGTGAATGGGAGAAGACGTAAGCGCATAGCATCTAAGGTCAATTGTGAAGTACCCATCATTGCGCATACGTTTTCGAATTTGGTGATGAAAACGTATGCGTCTTCCGACTCAAGCCCGTGAAATTTGGGCAGCAGATTGATGTAGTGGGGTTTAATTTCGAAATTATCCCCGTTAGGTGGTGGAAGAGATAGACAAGTAGGAAGAGGACCACGAATAGGATAGCATCTCTCTTGGAGAGAGATGCGCGGTGGATTCTGCGCACCTCCGGGCGGTGGCAGCGTGGTGTTATAATTAGATGGAGTGCCGTCCATCACGGTCGATGTGGTGTGTGGTGGAGGAAAAGAAGATGAAGAAGTACCGACTTCGGCGTCGATAGCAGGAACGCGGACAAGACGGGCACTAGGATTCCGTGTCCAGCCGAGCATGCACTAAGCGGGTTTAGTGCAAGTGGAAGCGTGTGTGTGATTTAAAATTGGCTTGTTTTGAAAAAGTGGGACTCAAGACAAATCTCCCTAAGATGCACAAGCAACCCTAGAGCTAAGGTCACCTAGGTCCAGTCTCTAGACCGCTCCTAGACTTCCAAAGGACAAGCCGCAGGATAAATCCTCTACCGCCTCCGTACTACCCTTGTAGCCAGGTAAGTGCCAGGTAAGTGGGAAGGAACCACGTCGTGGGCCTAATTAAAAACCACTAGCCTTCGACACACTTGCCTAGGCACTACAAAAATAATGCGGATAAACGATAGATTACCCACGACCTTCCTCTGTCCTTATTGAGCGCGACAGTCCTTAGAGTCTGGTCTAAATATTTTTTAAATTAATGAAGGGTTGATCTATATGCTCAGTTTGTGATTTGTGGGGCTTAGGAAGGGTGATGAAATCCCTACCTAATCTTGATTTGGTCTTTGCCCCTTAAAGTTCGTATTAAAATATGCAAAACAAAGACAATCACAAAACTTTTGCAAAAAGATTTTTTGAGCGGCGCTATTTTGCAAAGAATCCTGCAGAAGATAGATTTTATTGGATTTGAGAGGAGAGAGAAGGAGTTAAGAAAGATACCAGAGAAGTGTGAAACCCTAGATCTCCCGTTTCCTCAAGTCCGCGACTCCAGATTTCCTCGCAAAATTCATACACAAATCGTTAAATATGCAATTTGCAGTTTTGTTTTAATAATGATATGAATCATCTAAGAATTCAACACAAATAGCAAGAATAAAAAATTACGCACGTTTCCCCGGCAACGGCGCCATTTGATTGGTACGAAAGAGTGTGTTTGTAGTTAACCGCAATCAGAACGGTGTCGCGCGTAGCTAGACCGAGATGAGTACGGGTCGTCCTCTGGGAAACGTGGAACCTTTTACTTTTACTTTAGATGTGTTGAGAAAGAGAGGAGGGATAAAGAATTTTATAGAATGGTTTCTAGATCTACGTTAAACAAGAATGTAAAATATAGATCTAGATTATTTTAGAGACTTAGATAATATAATAAGAAGGCTTGTAGGGTTCGTTAGGATTTAGTAGTTATGGGAAATTAATTAAAAGTTACCCTTTTTATCCATTAATAGATTTAGAACTAGAACGACGGTGATGCGTGTAGATTAGGGTTTCTGGAGGGAAAAGGAATCCCACTCTTAACCCTTATCTCGGCACGGAACTCCGTTCATATCTAGCCTTTACCAAAACAATCATTAATCTAATCTCTAATCGCGGTCGGAACTAGCAAAGAATTGCTAGCGCGCCCGATTAGGATGTTAATGATTCTTTTGATAAAGTTCCTAAACTTTATAGGACTTAAAAAGGGTTTAATTATTTTCATCGTCCATTAGCCTACCCTAATCCTACGAACCCTAACAAGCGGAGAATTACTCGCGCATGTTGGGAGAAGAAGATGAAAAGACAGAGAGGAAAAACATAATGTAACATGCAAAAGAATTAAATAAAACAACTACCTTTATTAATCAACTTGAACAATCTACACTTTGATTCCTTAGAAAATGATTACAAAGACTAGTTTGCTTCTCGATCTCTTCCAAGGAGGTAGATGAACAGTTGATGATCAGCCTGGATGCGTGAGCCGTCTTGGACTTCGTGATCTCTTCGGCTTGATTCCTTTTCTAAGAGGCTCTCGGTGCCCTTTTATAGTCCAAAGCCACAATCTTTTGCTTCAAAAGTTAGTAAAATATAGCAGAGATTTAAGCCACAAAATCTTAGCAAATGATCTCTCTAGATTGCCGCGGATCCGCGGACAACAGGGGGGTTTGGCCGCGGTTCCGCGGCCAATGGTGGGGATCTCTTGATCATTTTTCTTGGGCTTTGTGATTGTGACATGTGGCAATCCTAAGCACCTTCAGAATTCAAAAATCTTTTCTCGGTTGCTTCCAGACTTGGTCTCCAAGTTTTGATTCTTAATTAAGCAAGTCTTCTTCAACAGCTTGATTTGTTTGATAAATTCTGCATAACAACTTGGAAAATTCTGCACAATAATCTCAAATAATATTTAGTAGACTTAGTTCTACTAGGATTTGGTCAATAAATTTATTTGCATACATTTTTCTACCAAATGCTAATTAAAATATATTAACACATGGAAAATAATGTTTTTACACATAAACCCTCATATGTATAATATATTATAATAAAGTTCTTTTTTAATATAAAAATGGTAGGAAAAATGTACTACAAATGTGCAGTTTTATCGACTGAACAGTGAGCTAAATATTAGTTAATGTAATATAATATATCAAATATATAATTATACATTAAATTATCAAATCAACTCTTGATTTAATAATCCGGCTATATCACATATAACCGACTAATATGAAATGCAACATCTTATCGAATCAACGCTTGATCCGATAACTCGGCTTTATCACATATAACCAATCATGTCACACATCGCGAGAATAGAATGAGATATCACATACACGCATCAATCTCGGTCCTGCACATATCACATATACGCTCCTACTCCGTTTCGCTTGAGCCAGGAAACCTCTGTGTAGGACTCTAAAGACTCGTTAATACACCGGCAGTAGGTGATGATCATATCAAACACCCACAAGCCGCAAGTGGTCTGCTAAACGTAACGGCCACCCGGGTATTGAGCGATCAGAAGATCAACAAACAAGCCTATACATTCTCCTGTGAATCCAATCAGTAACACTCCCGTACAGTCCGGTCTCTTCGTCTAATATGTCACATATGCAGTCTAGGGGTGGTAAACGTCAGACCCGTGTAACCGATAAGTCGTGTTGATATGAGGTCTATAACAGCTCGAGAAACTACTGATAACACTTACCAGTAAATCTCAGCAACCCTGGCCAGGGATTTCCAGTTATAGCCAATCGAACACAGCGCAACATCAACTCCCTAAACCGGGAGAGACGAAACCCCTCCTATCGCTCATTGCCTCCATGTGATTCAGGACTGTACCCAAAAGCCACCGTTTTGCATGCCCCCATGGATGTGGTGAGGTGGAAATCAAAGCACAGTGGGAATCACACAAGACTCTTATGACGATCTCGGGTCTACAGACTAACCTGTACCAGTGTCACCAGAGAACTGCCATCTGACGTAAGGTATAATACCATCTAGGAGTTCTCGGCGAGTCCGTCCAGTGTACCATTTTCAAAATGCTTTGAACGTTTCAAGGATCTATTGGTTCAATGTCCTCATCACGGCATCCCGAGATGGGAGCTTTGCCGAATCATATATGAGGGCAGTAACCCTAACACTAAACAGAGCCTTGAAAACATGTGTCAAGGTACCTTCATGTCTAAGGATGATGGGGAAGCTTGGCGATACTTAGAAGAGTTCGCTGAAAAGTCTTTACAGTGGGAAAGTCCATCATTTAGGAGTGGCAATAACCAATCGGATGTTTCCATAGGAGTTAGAGCTGACATTTCAGCTATACAAAAGAAACTCGAGACTATGGAAAACAAATTTTTAGCTGCCTCCCTTAACCAAATGTCACTTTCCAAAACTGTATGTAGCTGCTGTTCTGATCCGTCTCACTTGACGGAAGAATGTCCGTTTCAAGGTCGTGAGCATACCAATGCCGCATTTCAACGACCTAGAAACGATCCTTTTTCTTCCACATATAATCAGGGATGGAGGAATCACCCTAATTTTTCTTGGAACCAATCACAATCACAAAACACGGTTCCAAACCAAAACAATTTCCAAAGGGTCCCTCCACCACAACAGCAGCCACAACTTCAATTAAGTCAGCACCCCTTTCAAGCACATAATTTTCAAAATACGGTCAACACACCTGCACTGTCTAGTCCTTTACAGTTGACCGGAACTGATGAATCCTCTTCTTTTGCACAATACATGAATTTGGTCTTGACAAATATCATGCAAGTTGCGGCTGAAATGAAATCTTCCGTCGATGACATAAAGAAAAACTCTGCGTCCCAAAACGAGAGTATTAAATCGATGGAAGAAGAAATTGCACGATTAAAAGCCGAACTAAGTGCAAGAGAGAAAGGGAAACTTCCAGCTCAACCCTTACCCAATCCTGGTTATTCACATCATGTGAATGCAATCACCACGTTGAGATCTGGAAGAGTGCTTGACACTCATGTTGGGGAAGAAGTTGATGATACTGAAAATCATATCAACACCCCGGCTGAGACCTTTCCACACACACACACTTCTGACCCTACTTCTTCTACCCCACCACCCTCTTCCGAGCCTATTCTCCATTTCCCAAAAGGCTCGCCACTACAGCCCACCTCTTTTACCCCTCCACGGACGATCCCCACTTCTATACTGGGATCGGTTCCACACATACTTTCTTCTCCTATGATGGACCCAGCACTTATTGCTAAAGCACCTTATCCTAATCGGTTAAGGGCTAACACACCAAGTCCACAAATGGAGAAGATCACTGAGATGTTTAAACAGGTTAACATCAATATCCCTCTTCTAGATGCAATTCAACAAGTACCTGCATATGCGAAAGTTCTTAAAGATTTTTGCACTAGAAAGAGGAAGAAACAAATGCCCAAGAAGATATTCATGGCAAAAACAGTAGACACAGATTTCCCCCAGCAATTACCGAGGAAACGTAAGGATCCTGGCTATCCTACGATTTCCATCTCTATTGGGGAGAAACACATTAACCGTGCTCTACTAGATCTTGGGGCAAGTGTTAACCTGCTTCCTTTCTCAGTTTATGAGCAGTTAGGAATCGGAGAGTTGAAACCATCTCCATGCACTCTCCAGATGGCTGACCGATCAATCACCAGACCTAGGGGTGAACTAGAGGATGTGTTAATAAAAACCGGGGAATTTATTTTCCCTGTGGATTTTATTGTAATTGATACACAACCTGTAGCGAACTCACGGAATCAAATTCCAGTGATTTTAGGTCGCCCCTTTTTGGCCACTTCCAATGCTTTCATCAATTGTCGTAACGGTTCCATGACCCTATCCTTCGGAAACAGGACAATTGAGATGAACATTTACAAGTTAGGAAGTGTACCCTCCGAACCTACTGTTCAGGTCTGTTCTGTCGACTTAATGGATGTCGACAGCAGCGAATTTAATGATCCTCCTGATACCGATCTTGACTCTTTTCATACGTTATTGTTTGACCCAACTATATATCATACACATACGGACGCTTCCACCGAGATGTCCGGGTCAACAATTAACACTGATTATGAACTGTTTTTAGAGTCTGAAGATCACCCCGCACTTTGTGATGACATTATTCTTCGGGGTATAGATGAAACTTTTGAGGAGATCTTCGCTGATGAACTCGCATTTCTGAATAACACAGGTGTTGAGATGAATCATGTCCCACTCACTGAAATTGAACCTCCACCCCTTTTTCTGAATTGTAAGAAGAATGCGAGTAATCCATCACATACACTGTATCGTCTTTCCAAAATGAGACGCACACACATTCTCTTCCACCACTTAACCTTTCCCCACTTTTTCTTCCACCAACCCGAGCACTGCATTGATAAATTTTTTGAATGGTTGGTGTTAACCTTCGGTCTTTGCAAAGCTTGGCATCGACCACTGATTTTTGACCCCCACTTGTGATTTTAAAAGTTTAACATTGCATAATTCAAGTTTGGGGGGGTATAATTTTTTTCTGGCTCCTGAAAAGAAAAATTCTACAAAATGATGAGCCAAAAATAAGTTGGGGGGAGGTTCTTCACTTAAATATTTTGCCCCTACTAATAATTCCCCCCAGTCTTACAGTTTTGTAGGTATAGCATTCGGCAACAGTGAGGACACTGTTGAAAACAAGTTTGGGGGAGGTTTGTGCTTATTTTCGCATCATTTGCATATCATCTGCATAAGCACAAAACATTTTTAAAAATCTATAAAAATTGAAAAAATTTCAAAAACCATAAAAATTTAAAAATTTTCAAATATAAAAATAATTTTAATATTTACACTTTTTTGTATATAAATAAGATAATGAAAGTTTAGAAAGTGAAAAGTTACATCCATGAGATTAGAAAAATTCTAGAAAACTAAGAAAATTAGAAGTTTTCTTATACGAACTAGTAATAAGTAGTTATGAGCCGTTGTCCCAAGGGTTAGTAAGATGAAAGACGTCACTAATCTGAGGATAAAACTAAGTCTGAAAAATAGTTTCTATTCTGGAAGCCAAACATTTTGAACGTTGCTACCCTGCTATTCGCACTTACACACGTCTTGAAGCCTGGGATAGTAGAGGATACCTTGAAATGCTCTTGTCTTAAAGCCAAAAGTATGAAAATATATATATATATATATATATATATATATATATATGGTGAGAAAAATGGACACTGGTTTTGTTATCACCGAGGGCAATAAAATTATATAGCAAAAGGGTGCTTCTTCACCTAGTGCCCCAAGGTCAACTGGTCTGGGAGTCACTGCTATGCCTGAGGTGGTGCAAGACGAGGAAAATACACCAAGCATGCAAGCACATTAGTAATCGGTCGGTTAGTACCTCAAGAAGTATTAACGGTCGCATGAAAGTGTGTAAGCAATCTCGTTTGCCAAGAAGTACTGAGGCCGATGGGCAAGGGTATGATAGCTTGAATTGAATCCTCCGGGTGTAGGGATGTCTTTACACACACGCAGGGTGATATGATCGATGTTTGGAATAAAGATAGGAATGAAGAATAAGACGATGTTTTATTGAAGGAGGACGTGATTTCTAACATCTTTTCATGACCATTAAGATAGGGCTCATGACAACCGAAAAGCTAGCTTAGTTGGAAACCCTAATTTTCAAAGCTTTTCTTTTACAATTCTTTTCTTTAAATGTAATATTCATGATCTTGCTTTTATTATTGGATTTTGTGGGTGCAATCCGCTGAAAACCCTCAGGAGACAACACTCCTCCTACTAGGGACACCTAGAGGTTTAAAGGCTTGTTGCACGCGCTCAGTGCAATCGTGTTGCCTACGAAAGTGTGCTAGTTAGTTTTTCTCTTTCTTTATTTTCTCCTTCTCTCTTTTTAATAAAACATTCGCTCGAGACGATCGAAATTAAGTTTGGGGGTATTTGATCAGTCGAAAATATTGCATATTTTAACCGGCAATTTCCATATCATCTGCATACAATTAGAAGTGTTCGACATTCATATTCTACATATTAGCAAAATATCAGATTACATGTATTCGACCTTTAAACCGGCATTTCTAGGGAAATTGACTGCATTGCATTACATAGCATATTTTCTATATATCGCAACCCGTGTTTCGAAGTCTGTGCAGGAAAAGAGAAGCTTGTTCGATCATTACATTGCTCGACCATTACAATTGCTCGTAAACTCACTAAAATCAAATCTGGTATCAACACAGAAGGGAAACTGCAATTCTAAACATCAAAGAAAAGCCTAAACTACAGTACAAAGCTTCACCAGAAAGCCCAAGGTCCAATCTCACCAGAAGAGCGCGGAAGCGCGGCCAATACCTACTTATTGCGGCGGTTCCGCGGCGGGCCCAGTGACTCAGCTCCTCAAATTGCATCAAGACTCCTGTTTCAGTGGCTACAGCTCAATAATGCACACAAACTTCCAGAAGATTCCAGATACTTCTACCAGATCAGCAAACACCTTGAGTTACATTACATTAGCCTAATCATTCTAGAACTTTCCCTAAACCCTAGCTTAAACCCTAAGCTAACTCCTAACAAACTCCTTCTAGAAACTCTTCAACAAACTTTGGGAGGGAAAGTTCCAATTCAAACCTAAGCCTAGGGTTTGGGAGTTCTATAAATAAGACCCTAGGCTCACTCATTATAAAAACGGAGGATTCAACCTAGAATTCAACCTTGGGAAAGCTTAGAAAAATCAATCTCTTTCTTCATCCCCTCTTCCTCAAGTTTAGTGAGAGAGCTTGTAGGAAACCCTAACCCTAAATCCAACCACAATTCAAGATCTTGAGTGCAAGCCAAGCAAGATGCCTTCAACCCTTTTATGAGCCGAGCCGATCTTCAATCGGGCAAGAGATCAAAGTAGATCCACGATCCACGGAGACGAGCGAAGCCGAGTCAACGATCGATTTCTTCTTCTTGTAGATTCTTGAAAGAATGTATTGAAATTGTTGATTAAATAAAAGGTGATATTCTTTTATCTTGTTTTCTTTAAATTCCGCATCATGTTATCTTTACAATTCTTGAATATTATCTTTGTGGTGATGTGTGAATAAAACTCCGCTCGTAAAGGAGTCGAGACGGTTGTAGAATGATGATGTAACATAGCTTTAATCGATTCTTGATTCCTACAAGTTTTGTAAACCCTAGCAAGTTCAAGAACCGACAACCCATTTTGTTTCGATGCTTTCTTGATTGACATCGTCCAAAATGGGGGAGTTAGGATCGTTTCTTGAAATTGCTAGAGGCTAGAATGTGAATGATATCGACAACAGAACAAGGGATAAGATGAAACCCTAGTTTCACGAGAAAACCCTAACTCTTGTCGATGATCATCGATCTAGTATCAATCCTTCGAAGGACAAGAACACGATATCTTTAGATTACATCACGTCTATCGATCCTATCGATTCCTACGAGCCTCTCTTATATTCTTGATTGTTGATTGGAAATATTATCAAAACAACCGATTCTTGATTGTTTATAGTTTCTTGATTCTTGCATAAAGAATAGTGACACTCGAATACAAATCATTCTTGAATCATGTTTTCTTTTATTGTTGCTTAACTTTTCATTTCAAACGTATCGAAATACAAGTGAATTGTGCAATCCCTGTGGACGATCCGCACTCATTCATTAACTACATCCGACACCGTAGTTTGATTGCGGTCAAAATAGTTTTTGGTTGTGAAGTTCTTTACAAATTTCTCTATATACTACACAACGGGAAAAACGATCAATCAGCCACCGTAAGTGTCACCCGGGGAAGGCCCCTGGCGGGGGCGTTCGGGAGAAGGCGATCACCCCGGCTCCCAGTGCCAAAGCTCCTGCGGTGGGCGCCGACCTTCAAGCAGTCACCCCGGCTCTCAAGGTGGCCGCGGAGCACGTTGAGGTCTTTCCCGGCCCTGAGGCCTGAGTCTCCCTGCCTTCTTTTTTGTATATTTTCTGTTTTCGTCTTGGAATTTTGTAAGCCTTCGAGCGGTTTTGTATGGCTGGGGAGCCCACAATACCCTTGTAAAGGTTCCTGAGTGGTAAATAAAGCTCTCATGCAAAATTTTTGTGGCAATGTTTCCATTTCGCTGCAATGTCTTCATTTTGCTCGCCTGATGAGCGCTAGGTCAGGGACCGATCCTTTAGTTGGCGATCGCGCGTCGAGTTAAACCAAATTATTCATCAAAGCGTACACTGGCCGGTGTAAGGTCGGCATCGTTATGGCCCCGGAGTCGAGATGGCAATCGCACGTTGAAGGTATGCTGGTTGGTACCTCCGAGTAGAAAGGCGTAGACTTGCTCATTTCCTCGAGTTGGACTGGTGACCATCTCTCTGAAGATAGGTCGTCGTAGAGGAGGTTGAGGGCTTCCGCTCCTTAGTATAGATGGGTAGGGAATTACCCACTAAGGATAGACCGAGCAGGGAAGCTGCTCGGTGGTCTCTTGACGAGGGCTTAGATCCTTGGCGTCGGTGGGTAGCAAACTACTAGCCATGGATGGACCGAGCAGAGCAGCTGCTCGATGGCTTCTTGGCGAGGGCTTTGATACTTAGCGTAGATGGGTAAGAAGTTACCCACTAAGGATGGACCGAGCAGTGAAGCTGCTCGGTTGCCTCTTGACGAGAGTTTCGATCTTTGGCGTCGGTGGGCAGTGAACTACCAGCCATGGATGGACCGAGCAGGGCAGCTGCTCGGTTGCCTCTTGGCGAGGGTTTTGATCCTTAGCGTAGATGGGTAAGAAGTTACCCACTAAGGATGGACCGAGCAGTGAAGCTGCTCGGTTGCATCTTGGGGCAAGGGCTTTGATCCTTGGCGTCGGTGGGTAGTAAACTTCCAGCCATGGATGGACCGAGCAGGGCAGCTGCTTTGTTGCCTCTTGGTGAGGGCTTTGATTCTTAGCGTAGATGGGTAAGAAGTTACCCACTAAGGATGGACCGAGCAGTGAAGCTGCTCGGTTGCCTCTTGGTAAGGGATTTGATCTTTAGCGTAGATGGGTAAGAAGTTACCCGCTAAGGATGGACCGAGCAGGTTAGCCGCTGGGTGTTGCGAGGCTTTACCCGACCTTCCGAGATGTGCGAATATAGGGGAGAGTGACCGTCGCGGGCGGCACATGGCAGGGACGCATAGGTGAGGCGAGGCGTTCCAAGATCCGCGTCGTTCCGACTTCGATTCGACAAGAAATATGGGATATCCGCCGCGTGGCGGTACAGTATTGGAAGAATTGAGCGAATCCTTGGATTCATGCCCATGCGCGCGCAAATTTGGACTCTTGGGGATTCTGTGGAGGCTATAAATAGAGAAAGAGATGCCAACTTTCCAGCATTGCTTTTCGAGATGGCCGGGTGTACCTATGCGGTCGAAGAGATCATTACTCCTGATGACATCTATATATACGACCTTCTGTTTCTGAGGAGAGGTACCGGGGAGTGGTCCAGGGCATCGAGGACCATATCGGCCGTCCCCTTCCTCGCCGGTCGCCCCTCCTCCAATTGCTGATGTACGCAATTTGGAGGAGGTCTCCGGGGTTGTACAACCCCCTTGCCGAGGAGCTATTGAACGAGGCGCTCGACAAGGTGCGTACGATCTTCGTTCTCGGTCTCATCTCGAAGACCAGACATGACCGATCCTTAGCCCTCATTTTGGAGTGCTTCCAGAAGAGACAGATCGTGAGCCAAGCGCCCAGCCCTTCCGTGGCGTCCCGGGTTCGCGTGCAGTATTAGCGGGAGCGGGCTGCAGAGGCCAGGGCTCGGCTAGCGGGGATCTCCTGGAAGTATCACCATGAGTACTTCCTTGACCCCGCTCTCCCTCTGTTGTAATAATAATTTTTTTTATGTAAGGCTGAGGAGCCCATAATACCTTTTTATAAGTAAATAAATCTCCCTTTTTGCAACGTTCTGATGATTCCTGCTTTTCCTTCTGAGTGCGTTTGAGTATTTTCACGAATTGAAATCCATGGCCTTTGAAACGAGGAAGACGGAAACACATAAGAGAAGTTTTCTTCTTATTTAGAAAAAGACTTGAAAAAGTTTACATCGCTTTGTCAAAGAATAAATATATACTTGCAGGTGTACTTTTCAAAGGTACAACTTGAGCTTCTCGGCGTTGTAGGGTCATGGAAACTTGCGACCTGCCGCGTCTTGTAAGCGATAGGCCCCGCCGGGCAAGATTCCGGAAACGAGGAAGGGGTCGTCCCACTTCGGAGAAAACTTATGCAATTTGCCCTGATCAACAAACCCGTTCCGCCTCAGGACCAAGTCTCCGGTCTTGAAGGCACGATGCTTGACCCGAGCGTTGTAGTAGCGGGCAGTCTATCGTTGGTAAGCGGCAGCTTTAATCTATGCCCGATCCCACTTCTCCAGCAAGACGTCCAAATTAGTCCGGAGGACCGAGGTGTTTGCTTCGTCGTCGAAGTGCTCAACCCTGTAACTGGGCAGCCCGATTTCTGCTGGGACCATCACCTTGGTTCTATAGCAGAGGCTGAAGGGGGTCTCCCCAGTGGGGGTCTTCTTCGATGTGCACAAGGCCCATAAGACCCGAGGTAATTCGTCGACCCAATTGCCCTGTCGTCCTTCCAGGCGAGCTCGAAGTCCTCGAATGACATCCCTGTTAGCGACCTCGGCTTGCCCGTTGCACTGGGGGTGCGCGACTGCGGCAAACTTCATCAGTATATGGTATTCGCTGTAGAATCCTTTAACTCTTTCATTTTTGAAATTCATCCCGTGCTCGGTGATGAAACACCTCGGGATCCCGAACCGGAATATTACGTTGTTCTGCATGAACTTGATGGTTGTGGTAGCGTCCGGTTTTCTGATAGGGACGACCTCGATCCACTTCATAAAGTAGTCCACCGCGACGAGGATGTATTTGTGTCCGCCCGTACCTGTAGGGAGTTGGCCTATCATGTCCATTCCCCACTGGGCAAACGGCCATGGGGAGGTCAGGGTAGTTAGCTCGGTAGCCAAAAGGCAGGGTATGCTGCCATGGAGTTGGCAGCTTTTGCACCTTCTGACGAGTTTCTGAGCATCATGATGAATGGTCGGCCAATAGTACCTTCGGAGCAGCTGTTCCCTGATTAAAAATCAAGAAAGAGCTTCAGAGAAAACATCACGTGCTCGCGCGTGACCAGCGGTCACGTGTTGGCACGTGACGGCAAAGAGCACAGCGCAGAAGAGAAGCCCATTCAGGGGGTCACGTGCCTGCACGTGACCGGTTTTAAAAGCCCTGATGTTTAACAGAATTAAATGCTGAATAAGATCATTTAAATCTTTCCAAAATGGAGAAGAGTTATGTAAAACCGTTGGATCAAGAATCTGAAGGTGATTAAATATCACCAATTTATGGAAAAATCTTGGACATGGAAAGATTTCCCCTAAATCTCACCGAAATAATAAAAAGAATATCTTTGGATCTAAAATCCAACGGTGAATAAAATTCACCTAATAATCTAAAGGCCCGGATCAATGAGGAAAATAAATCAAATCTCTCAATAAACAAATCAAATCTTTCAATGAAAAATTTACTAAACAGATTGATTCTTTTCCTTCTCTAATAAATAGGAGCCAAAGGAGAGAGTTTAAAAAAAAAGGGAGAGAGAAATATAGAGCCTTAGAATCTTGAACTTCAGAGAAAAAGAAGAAGAAGAATTTGATTCTCTGAAAAGAAAAACCCTAGGTAAGAAAAGAAAGGGGAAAAGGCTTCAAAAAGAGAATTTAATTCTCAAAAAAAAATTAAAGAGTTTAACTCTTCTATAAAGAAAAGGACTTAGTTCTTTCTCTGGTGAAGATCTGCAAAGTGCACATCTCCCCATAGGTTGAGAATTTAATTCTCATTGGGTCGAGATCTTACCATGCAGATCTAAAATATAGAGGAGGAATTGAGTTCTGAGAATTTAATTCTCACAAAGTTATAGGAATTTAATTCCTCCCAGATAAAATTAGGGTTTAACCCTATATGAGAATTCAATTCTCCAAAATTATAGGAATTTAATTCCTTCAGGATGGACAGAACTAGGGTTTTACCCTAATTTAGAGAATTTAATTCTCTCAAACTCACAGGAATTTAATTCTCCTTTAAAAAAAAGAAATTAGGGTTTCACCCTACGCCAGAACTTAATTCTTTACATATATGGGAATTTAATTCCTACAGAAGGGAAATTAGAGTTTAACCCTATCCAAGAATATAATTCTTCAGAAAAAAATGGGAATTTAATTTCTCTAAAGCTATAGCTAGGGTTTAACCCTATGAAGAATTTAATTCTTAAAAGAGATAAACAGATCTTCAAACAGGCAAAGAAACAGGGTCACGTGCCCCACGTGACCCCTGTAAAGATCTACTGAAAAGAATTCAGAGGCAATGCCTCACGTGCTCCACATGACCCCTGAAGCACATAAAGAAAAAGCAAAATAAACAGAGACTCCGGGGTGCCCTCACGTGTCACCACGTGATCCCTAATGAGTATTCTAATAAACCAGAGCATGAGCCCCCATCACGTGCCCACACGTTATGACTGTGATAAGTAAAAAAGTGTTAAACATTTATATGCAGAATAAAATAAAGGGGATCTGGCCCCACTTTCTGAGACCATCACGTGCTCCCACGTGATTCCCCCCCCTTTGTTAACGTTTAACACTAAACTGATAATTTGGTTGCCAGTGTTTAACACTGTTATTTGTTAGTGTTTAACACTAATCTGAGAATCACAATTTCTGGTGTTTAACCCTAATTTGATAATCTTATCTCCAGTGTTCAACACTGTTGGTCTTTAGTGTTTAACACTAGCTTTAGCCCAATGGGCTAATTTTCTAGAGGCAAAGCCTTTCCTTCAATTGAATCTCAAAATTGAGGAATTTAAAGATGAGAACAATGTGGACTAAAACCAGACAAATGTCAGAAAGTCCAATGGAGGGTCAAACTTAGCTGGACTTAGCCCAAGTTGGCCATAAGTCCTCTGTTCTCCTCCGAATACAGAGACGCGACCGCGCAGGTTCGTCTTGCCTGAGATTCGGGGCAGATGCCATTTGGTTTTATCCGTCCACCTCTCCGAAGATGCCAAGTTGATTTATGGCACCGTATATCGGAGGTTTAGACGGATGCGGCCGATGTAGCAGACTTCGTCAGATTCCCCCTCGCTTGAGGGTTTTTTTTATTGTGGGGACGCTCTTCCCTGCAGGCGCAAGCCCCTGCAGTTAATTACGCTACCGCGTCGCGGTAACAACTTTCTCCTTCTCCAGATGTTCACTTCGTGTCGTGGGTGTTTGTTTTATTTGTGGTTGCCCGTGGATTGTATACGGAGACTAATTTATTTCGTCGCCCGTAGGACGTGGATTAGTCCAAATCCTTATTTTCTCAGATTTGGGTTTGGGGTTTTAGTTTAAGGATACGTTAGCCATCTTGAGGCTAAGATCAACTTAAACGTTTGTTAAGGATACGTTAGTCTAATTTCCAGACTAAGATCAACTTAACGGGATCGTTTAGATCCGACAAAAGAGCAATTAGCTCTATTGTTTAGTTTAATGACATTGCGGTCGATTTCCAGTTTAGTGATATGGTGGTCCAATGTTAGTTTTAAGACGTTGCGGTCAAGGTTAAGGACATCATAGTCCATGGATTTAGGGACTCCACAGTCCGACGTTAGTTTTAAGACATCACGGTCAAGATTAAGGACATCATAGTCCATGAGTTTAAGGACCCCACAGTCCGTGAAATGTGTGGTTGTCGGGACCCGTCACCTCTCTGACGTCGTTGAAGGATTACAACGATAGGTGTCAGAGGAGTTCAGAGATGTATCCTTGAACCGGATGTAAATTGATTTAGGAGAGCAATCTTAATCAGTCAATTTAATTTGAGGACTTACGGCCATGATTGGGCTAAGTCCAGTTGAGAATATTCAACGTTTTTATCTTTGGCCTATTAGGCATGTGCTAGGGCTTTGCCCCTGCTTAATAATGCACAGCATTTGTTTTGGTCCATTGGGCCTTTTAATTGGGCCCTGCCCTTTAATAATGCGCTGCATTAATTAATCTGACAGAGTGCCACATGGCTTGTCAGGCACTTTGCGCTAATTAAGAAGCGCAAGACGCAAACTCATGTGGGGGTGACACGTGTCACGCTCTGGTGAGCGCAAGCGCAGTGCGCTGCGCTGTTGCGGTACTGACACGTGGCGCGCTCTGGTGCAGTGCACGAATTTAAGAGAGCAATGCTTTATTTTGGAAGCGCATAGTGCAAGTTGTTTTGGAGCAAACACGTGGCGCGCTCTGGTGCATTACGCCAATTTCAGAGAGCAATGCTCTATTTTAGAAGCGCATAGCGCAGTTTGTTCTGAGGCCGACACGTGGCGCTCTCTGGTGGTTTGCGCCAACCCAGGAGCGCAACAGTGCAGATTTGCAAGTGCAAGGCACTGTTAATTACCTTGATCCAATTTTGGATCAAAGAATAGAATCTTTAAGATTCCAGAACCAATGGTTCATAAAAAAGGCAATGCCTTTGTTATTTATTATATTTTTTATTGAAGATCCTTGATCTTGTTCATAGATCAATGATCTATTCAGAAAAAATTCTTCTTTTTATTCAAAGGTTTTTACCTTTTTTGTTCTCTGAGTTCTTCTCAAAATTTTCTAAAGGAGTTCTGAATATCTCTCTGCTTTTTTATGATGATCTCGATCTCTTTTGAATTAGGGTCTAGGGGCCTTTATATAGTGCCCATTAATTTGTTAAATCTGTTAAAGAGGTAATTCTCTGAGTGATTTGGGGAATTTTCCCCACCGTTGGATCTTTGATCTAAGGGCTTCTGTTTTACAGAAGTCAATTTTCTTATTTTAACAAGAACAGAAAGATCTTACTGGAATTTTAATCCTGTTTAGCGCAAGCGCACCAGCGCTTGACACGTGTCGCGCAGCGCAACTGCGTTTGCGCAACTGCGCTGACGCGTGTCGCGCAGCGCACAGCGCAGAGCAGCATTGCTTGCGCAACTGCGCTGACGCGTGTCGCGCAGAACACAGCGCAGCGCAGCTGCGCTTGCGCACTGCGCTGACACGTGTCGCTCAGTGCAGCGCTAGCGCAGCTGAAGCGTTGCTTCTTTTAATTTTGTTTTAAATAGAGCCTTGCTCTGATTGAGCGCGCTGCCTTGGGCGCTGCGTTGACGTATCAGCTTTTGACACGTGGCGCGTTGCGCACAGCGCAAGGGATTTGAAGCGTTGCTTCAATTTTTGAATTTTTGAAATTCAAACAGAGCTTTGCTCTGATTGGGGGAAACAGAAGCATTGCTTCGTTTCCCGCCTTGGGATTTGAACAGAGTTTTGCTCTGAAAGGGAGATTTTCTCCTTTATTATTATTATTTATTCATTTATTTATTTATTTATTATTATTTTATTGTTATTATTTTATACGGAGCGGGTTTTGAGCCAAAATTTTGGCGGGAACAAATGCCCCCCACTACTTTGCCCACGTAAGTATGTGCGTGGGTGAAGTAGTGCAAAGTTAGGAGTAGCCATGGAATCGAGGGCTTAGGAAACAAGTTTAGGGTCCTTGTAGCCTAAGACTTTTCAACTTTATGAGCCGTGAGGGTCTCACAAAGACTTTTCTCCCTACGGATCGTGAGGATCTCGTAGGTGTATTTTATCCCTAGGGGTCGTGAGGACTCCTAAGTGTGTTTTCTCTTATAAGTCGTAAGGATCTTATAAGAGAATTTTCCCTCTTACGAGTCGAGAGGACTTGTAAGTGGTTGTTTTCCTTCTTGTCGAGATTCGACTTTGGAGAGTGAGACCCGTGAATAGTATGCAAGAGACCGTTTTAGACCGACTTGCAGGATCCCAGTGCTTAGGAAACAAGTTTTTTAATCCCTGCTGCCTAAGGCTTTATCTTCCAAGTCAAAACGAATCGGGAAGTCCTCGCGAAGACACTAATTTCCTCACGGGTCGAGACGAATTGAGCAGTTCTCGTCAAGGACACTAATTTCCCTGAGTTGAAGTATTTTGCCGACGTTGGTTTCCTCGAGGTTGAAACGAATCGGAGTGTTCCTGCAAAGACGCTAGTTTCTCTGCGGGTCGACGCGAATCGAGGTGTTCTCGTCAAGGACACTGGTTTCCCTGAGTCGAAGTATTTTGCCGAAGACACTAGTTTCTTCGGGGTTGAAACGAATCGGGGTGTTCCTGCAGAGACACTGGTTTCTCTGCGGGCCGACGCGAATCAAGAAGCTCTCATCAAGGACGCTAGTTTCTCTGAATTGAGGTAGTTGCCAAGGACACCGGTTTCCCTGGGGTCGAAACGAATCGATGTATTCATGCAAAGACGCTAGTTTCCCTGCGGGTCGACGCGAATCAGAATGTTCTCGTCAAAGACACTGGTTTCCCTGAGTCGAAGGATTTTGCCGAAGACACTGGCTTCTTCGAGGTTGAAACGAATCGGAGTATTCCTGTGGAGACACTGGTTTCTCTATGGGCCGACGCGAATCAAGAAGCTCTCATCAAGAACGCTAGTTTCCCTGAATTGAGGTAGTTGCCAAGGACACTGGTTTCCCTGGGGTTGAAACGAATCGATGTATTCCTGCAAAGACGCTAGTTTCCCTGCGGGTCGACGCTGTAGAGTGTTTTTCGTCACCCCATTAAGATGGGAATACGCGCGCGCTTGTCAGGCGTACTACAGATTCTCCCTGCTTAGGGTAGGCCGGGGTTTAATGATTGTGGGGATCCGAATCTCCGGCAGCCGCGGACTAAGCTGCCGTTAATTACCCATCGCCTTTGGGGCGAGGGAACCTCCGATTGACGGGTTAAACTGGTCATGCGAACTCAATGTGCAGTGTACGTGTGTTGTGTTTTGAAAGGGGGGTTTGGATATATCGGGAGCCACACAGAGTTTTTTACGGGGGTTCCGCTACCCGGATAGCGGGATGGGGGTCAAGGGGGCTAGCAGCCCCCTTGCGGGGTGCGGGGCAGCACCCTGTTAGAAATTTTTTTCTAACAGAGGCAGTGTCGTGGTGTATGTGTATGTGTACATATGTATGCATATGTATATATATATATGTATATATATATAAAAAAAAGAGGGGGAAAAGACATCCAAAGGATGCGTGGGGGCCAGCGTCTCGAGCGCTGTGCGCTTAGGCGCAAGCGCGCCACGTGTCGGCACGTGGGCGCTTTGCGCATGAGCGCTGGGCGCTCGAGCGCAAGCGTGCCACGTGTCGGCACGTGGGCGCTTTGCGCTTGGGCGTAAGGCGCTGGAGCGCAAGCGCGCCACGTGTCGGCACGTGGGCGCTTTGCGCTCGGGCGCAATGCGCCGGAGCGCAAGCGCGCCACACGTCGGCACGTGGGCGCTTTGCGCTCGGGCACAGAGCGCTGGAGCGCAAACGCGCCACGTGTCAGCACGTGGGCGCTTTGCACTCGAGCGCAGTGCGCTTGAGCGCAAGCGTACCACGTGTCGGCACGTGTGCGCTTTGTGCTCGAGCGCAGGGCGCTGGAGCGCAAACGCGCCACGTGTCGGCACGTGGGCGCTTTGAGCTCGAGCGCTAGCGCGCCATGTATCGGCTCGTGGGCACTTTGCACTCGAGCGCTAGCGCGCCACGTGTCGGCACGTGGGCGCTCGAGCGCTAGCGCGCCACGTGTCGGCACGTGGGCGCTCGGCGCTTGAGCGCTTGGGCGCCGGCGAGGAAAAAGGGGCTTTTAGTCCCAGAAACAGAAACTATGCTTCAGAAAGGAAATATTTGTTGTTATATATATATATATATATATATATATATATATATATATATATATGGAGTTAAAACTCCTAAGATGTTTTGAAGCTGATGAAGGGGGTTCTTCTTCTTCCTCCTGTTGTTTGGCCGGATCTTGAAGATCAAGAAGTATGAGATTTTAAAAATCACTCCTTTTTGAGATCTGATGGGAGATCTGAGTTCCCCTTTGTGGGTTTTGTGGTGGAAAACTACTTAGTTTTGGAAAAGAAAGAGTAAAACTCTTGATTTAATTCAAAAGAAATGAGAACGTTTAGAACCTTGGAGAAGGAGCAGGAGGCACAAAGAACCCTAGTTTTTGGGGGAATGAAAAGTATTACTCTTTTTTTTTATTCATCATGTTGCCTTTTATAGGCTTACATATTTACATATAGCCCCTTGGGTTTTACAAAAATGGCATTTTAGCCATCCCATGGCTTATGTGCCATTTCATTTTTGCACATAAGCCATGGGCTTACAAAATATTGGCTTTATGCCCATTTTGTTTACATTCATGCATAAACAATTACATAAAAATTATTTATTACATGATTTTGTTGTCGGCACGGGAAGGCTGGCTACGGGCTCGACTTGGGCATGGGCCCGCTTGACATGGGCTTGGGCCCACCTGGCTTGGCGTTGACTTTGATTTTGACTTGGTCAACCGGGGTGTAAATTTTTACCCCAAAAAATTGCCCCCATCAATAAATGCACACAGCATATGTGGCTCGTGTGCATGAAATTGATGGATCTTCTTTTGCGTGGAGGCGACTTGCTTTGGTTCCCACTTTTTGGGATGCACTGCCCTTTTTACGACATGGACGGTCGGTTCTGCCCTTTTTGCGACTTGGACGGTCGGCGCTTGACGAGTCTCCGAGACGGAGTGTCCGTGGTAGACGTTTCTCTGACCCGGAGTGTCTGTGTTGGACGTATCCCCGATGCAGAGTGTCGCTTGTTGACGTGTCCCCGGCACGGAGTGTCTGATTGACGTTTTCACGGTACGGAGTGTCGCTGGTTGACTTTTCCCCGGCACGGAGTGTCGCTGATCGACTTTTCCCCGGCGCGGAGTGTCGCTGATCGACTTTTCCCCGGCACGGAGTGTCGCTGATCGACTTGCCCCCGGCACGGAGTGTCGCTGGTTGACTTTTCCCTGGCGCGGAATGTCGCTGATCGACTTTTCCCCGTCACGGAGTGTCGCTGATCGACTTTTCCCCGGCACGGAGTGTCGCTGATCGACTTTTCCCCGGCGCGGAGTGTCGGGTTGACTTTTCCCCGGCACGGAGTGTCGCTGATCGACTTTTCCCCGGCACGGAGTGTCGGGTCGACTTTTCCCAGGCGTGGATTGTTACTAATCGACTTTTCCCGGGCGCGGAGTGTCGCTGGTTGACTTTTCCCCGGCACGGTGTGTCGCTGATCGACTTTTCCCCGTCGCGGAGTGTCGCTGGTTGACTTTTCCCCGGCACGGAGTGTCGCTGATCGACTTTTCCCCGACGCGGAGTGTCGGGTTGACTTTTCCCCGGCGCGGAGTGTCGCTGATCGACTTTTTCCCGGCGCGGAGTGTCGCTTGTGGACTTTTCCCCGGCACGGAGTGTCGCTGATCGACTTTTCCCCGGCGCGGAGTGTCGCTGGTTGACTTTTCCCCGGCACGAAGTGTCGCTGATCGACTTTTCCCCGGCGCGGAGTGTCGGGTTGACTTTTCCCCGGCACGGAGTGTCGCTGATCGACTTTTCCCCGGCACGGAGTGTCAGGTTGACTTTTCCCCGGCACGGAGTGTCGCTGATCGACTTTTCCCCGGCACGGAGTGTCACTGGTTGACTTTTCCCCGGCACGGAGTGTCGCTGATCGACTTTTCCCCGGCGCGGAGTGTCGGGGATCGACTTTTCCCCGGCACGGAGTGTCGCTGATTGACTTTTCCCCGGCGCGGAGTGTCGGGTTGACTTTTCCCCGGCGCCGAGTGTCGCTGATCGACTTTTCCCCGGCGCGGAGTGTCGGGTTGACTTTTCCCCGGTGCGGAGTGTCGCTGGTCGACTTTTCCCAGGCGCGGAGTGTCGCTGGTTGACTTTTCCCCGGCATGGAGTGGCGCTGATCGACTTTTCCCCGGCGCGGAGTGTCGGGTTGACTTTTCCCCGGCACGGAGTGTCGCTGATCGACTTTTTCCCGGCACGGAGTGTCGGGTTGACTTTTCCCCGGCGCGGAGTGTCGCTGATCGACTTTTCCCCGGCGCGGAGTGTCGCTTGTGGACTTTTCCTCGGCACGGAGTGTCGCTGATCGACTTTTCCCCGGCGTGGAGTGTCGCTGGTTGACTTTTCCCCGGCACGGAGTGTCGCTGATTGATTCCGATCCAAAGCATAATTCCGACAGGGAAGGCAGATACACCGAGGTGAAGCTTGATTTCGACACGGGGTACACTCTGAGACGAAGTATGATTCCGACGCAGAGCTGGTTGGTTGCTTTGATTCCGAGGCAGAGCATAATTCCGGCAGGGAAGGTGGGTATCCCGAAGCGAAGCATGATCTCGACACGGGGTACACTCTGAGACGAAGTATGATTCCGACGCAGAGCTGGTTAGTTGCTTTGATTCCGAGGCGGAGCTTAATTCCAGCAGGGAAGGTGGGTATCCCGAAGCGAAGCATGATCTCGACACGGGGTAAATTCTGGGACGAAGCATGATTCCGCCGCAGAGGTAGTTGGTTTGATTTGATTTGGGTTGACATCAGCATCGCTACACTAGAATATGGTACCAGGAGCGAATCATCATTTTCCATGAGTGGATTTGAGGATTTGGCTTTGGTTTGGCATCTGCATTGCTGCACTGGAATAATGCCAGGAGCAACTCATCATTTGCCCTGGGAGGATTTGGGAATTGGTTTTTGTTTGGCATCAGTATCGCTACACTGGAATATGGTACCAGGAGCGAATCATCATTTGTCATGAGAGGATTTGGGAATTGGTTTTTTTTTGTTTGGCATCAGCATCGCTACACTGGAATATGGTACCAGGAGCGAATCATCATTTGCGTTTGCTTATTAGGAAACGATGGCTTAGGAGACAGGTTTTAGGTCCCTATCACCTAAGACTTTTCAATTTTGTGAGCCGTAAGGGCTTCACAAAGCATTTTCTCCCTACGGTTCGTAAGGATCCCGTAAGTGTATTTCTCCTTGGGAGTCGTGGGGACTCCTAAGTGTGTTGCTCCTTTGTGAGTCGTAAGGATCTCACGCGGGAATTTTCTCCTCACAAAGTCGAGAGGACCTTGTGAATGCATTTCATCTCTTTTTTTTTCCGAGTTTGCGCCCTTTCGGGTTTTCACAAACTTTCCGGCAGTCCTGCTGTTTTTACTCACGGCGCCCTTTCGGGTTTTCATCCGTGCCTATTTTGCTTGTGGACATACCATTTTTTTATTTTTTATTTTTATTTTTGGTGGGACTTTGAATGTGGTCTCGCCGGTAGGACTGGGAGAGATTGGGATCGTTTTACGCCCGTGGATTATATACGGTTTTACAGGATGTATGATCCAGACCATAGGGCCGGAAAACTTTCGGGACTTTGTTGGCGTCTGCATCGCTGCACTGGAATATGGTACTAGGAGCGACTCATCATTCGCCGTTAGGGTATGAGTTTGGAATTTGGTTGGTGTCTGCATCGCTGCACTGGAATATGGTACCAGAAGCGACTCATCATCCGCCACTTGGGGATTGGGAAGCAATGGCTTAGGAGACAGGTTTAGGTCCCTATCACCTAAGGCTTTTCAATTTTATGGGCCGTGAGGGTACCATAAAAGCATTTTCTCCCTACGAGTCGTAAGGATCCCGCAGGTGTATTTTCTCCTTAGGAGTCGTGAGGACTCCTAAGTGTGTTTTTCCTTTGTGAGTCGTAAGGATCCCACAAAGGTTTGTTCTCCTCATGCATCGTGAGGACACATGAGTGGATTTCCCTTCGTCCCTAGTTTAATGTCTTAGGGGTCATCTGTTTCCAGTTGGAATAATGCTTGTTCTGTAGTTCCGGCTATGACAACCGGGTAATCTTTATTTCCTGAGCTCAATTCCGCAGGAACCACGGGCTCCTCTGGCTTATCGGCCTGAGCGGGCTCTTCATCATTTAGATCGAGCCGATGCTGGGTAGCGTCAACCATATCATCACCATGGCTGTGAAGAAGAGGAGGGTTCGTTTCTTCATATCCGGCCATGTAGACAGTGTGGATAACACATTGAGCCAATCTTTCATCACTGGCAGCTGGTTTTGCGGAGCGGTCTGGGCTTTGGAAATTCATAAATTTTAACATGGCCAGAGCCCTAGCCCTTTTGTTGGCTCTATATCTGAGCCGCTTCTGCCTCAGCTTCTCTGCCTTAAGCGCTTGGCAGGCTTCTGCTCTTCGGGGAGCCGCCATAGGCTGAGTGATGGGGAGGCTTGAGAAGACACCCAATCTAGCAGTTGTCGGAGGCGCCGCTGGAGATTGCTCAAGACGCGTTGTTGCTTTATTGGTGTTGATGGCCTTGCCCCCAGCTGGGGCCATGGAGAGTCGTTCAGAAACGGACTTGCGCTTGGGCTGAGGTGCCCTCGCAACCACCACATTTGGTCTCCTGCCTTTCGAGACCGGTTTGTCTGCCACCGGGGCTTGAGGAGCCGGGATGGCGCCAACAGGCATGAATATAATAGAGCCGAATGGTAGCAGCGGCTCCTCCCATTGTCGCCCGAGACTAGTCGGAAGGACTGTCCTGGAGTCTATCTTCATCGTGCAGGAGACGGGAGCTGAGTTCATCATCGAAGACATCGTCGGAAGGTGCTTGCTTGAAAATCTGCATGAAAAAGCATTATTTAGTATAAATATAGACATGTATATTGATTCAGTTCGCATGAATATTTAACCCGAAATATGAGAGGAGAGATTAGGTCCCACCGGGCGTGCCAGAATCTGTAGGGTGTTTTTCGACACCCCATTGAGATGGGAATACACGCGTGCTTGTCAGGCGTACTACAGATTCCCCCTGCCTAGGTTAGGTCGGGTTTTAATGATTGTGGGGATCCGAATCTCCGGCAGCCGTGGACTAAGCTGCCGTTAATTACCCCTTACCTTTGGGGCGAGGGAACCTCCGATTGACAGGTTAAACTGGTCATGCGAACTCAATGTGCAGTGTACGTGTGTTGTGTTTTGAAAGGGGGTTTGGATATATCGGGAGCCACACAGAGTTTTTTACAGGGGCAGTGTCGTGGAGTATGTGTATGTGTATATATGTATATATATGTATATATGTATATATATGTATATATATATATGTATATATATAAAAAAAAGAGGGGGAAAAGACATCCAAAGGATGCGTGGGGGCCAGCGTCTCGAGCGCTGTGCGCTTAGGTGCTGTGCGCTTAGGCGCAAGCGCGCCACGTGTCGGCACGTAGGCGCTTTGCGCTCGGGCGCAAGGCGCTGGAGCACAAGCGCGCCACGTGTCGGCACGTGGGCGCTTTGCGCTCGGGCGCAGTGCGCTTGAGCGCAAGCGCGCCACGTGTCGGCACGTGGGCGCTTTGCGCTCGGGCACAGAGCGCTGGAGCGCAAGCGCGCCACATGTCGGCACATGGGCGCTTTACGCTCGGGCGCAGTGCGCTTGAGCGCAAGCGCACCACGTGTCGGCACGTGGGCGCTTTGCGCTCGGGCATTGAGCGCTGGAGCGCAAACGCGCCACGTGTCGGCACGTGGGCACTTTGCACAGGGCGCTGGAGCGCAAACGCGCCACGTGTCGGCACGTGGGCACTTTGCGCTCGAGCGCTAGCGCGCCACGTGTCGGCTCGTGGGCACTTTGCGCTCGAGCGCTAGCGTGCCACGTGTCGGCATATGGACGTTCGGCGCTTGAGCGCTTGGGCGCCGGCGAGGAAAAAGGGGCTTTTAGTCCCAGAAACAGAAGCTATGCTTCAGAAAGGAAATATTTGTTGTTATATATATATATATATATATGGAGTTAAAACTCTTAGGATGTTTTGAAGCTGATGAAGGGGGTTCTTCTTCTTCCTCCTGTTGTTTGGCCGGATCTTGAAGATCAAGAAGTATGAGATTTTAAAAATCACTCCTTTTTGAGATTTGATGGGAGATCTGAGTTCCCCTTTGTGGGTTTTGTGGTGGAAAACTACTTAGTTTTGGAAAAGAAAGAGTAAAACTCTTGATTTAATTCAAAAGAAATGAGAACGTTTAGAACCTTGGAGAAGGAGCAGGAGGCACAAAGAACCCTAGTTTTTGGGGGAATGAAAAGTATTACTCTTTTTTTTTATTCATCATGTTGCCTTTTATAGGCTTACATATTTACATATAGCCCCTTGGGTTTTACAAAAATGGCATTTTAGCCATCCCATGGCTTATGTGCCATTTCATTTTTGCACATAAGCCATGGGCTTACAAAATATTGGCTTTATGCCCATTTTGTTTACATTCATGCATAAACAATTACATAAAAATTATTTATTACATGATTTTGTTGTCGGCACGGGAGGTTGGCCGCGGGCTCGACTTGGACATGGGCCCGCTTGACATGGGCTTGGGCCCACCTGGCTTGGCGTTGACTTTGATTTTGACTTGGTCAACCGGGGTGTAAATTTTTATCCCAACAGACATGAATCAGAATGTTCTCGTCAAGGACACTGGTTTCCCTGAGTCGAAGGATTTTGCCGAAGACACTGGTTTCCTCGGGGTTGAAACGAATCGGAGTATTCTTGCGGAGACACTGGTTTCTCTGTGGGCCGACGCGAATCAGGAAGCTCTCATCAAGGACGCTAGTTTCCCTGAATTGAGGTATTTGCCAAGGACACTGGTTTCCCTGGGGTTGAAACGAATCGATGTATTCCTACAAAGACGCTAGTTTCTCTGCGGGTCGACGCGAATCAAGATATTCTCGTCAAGGACACTGGTTTTCCTAAGTCGAAGTATTTTTCCGAAGACACTGGTTTCCTCGAGGTTGAAACGAATCGGAGTATTCCTGCGGAGACACTGGTTTCTCTGCGGGCCGACGCGAATCAGGAAGCTCTCATCAAGGACGCTAGTTTTCCTGAATTGAGGTATTTGCCAAGGACACTGGTTTCCTTGGGGTTGAAACGAATCGATGTATTCCTGCAAAGACGCTAGTTTCCCTGCGGGTCGACACGAATCAGAATGTTCTCGTCAAGGACACTGGTTTCCCTGAGTCGAAGGATTTTGCCGAAGACACTGGTTTCTTTGGGGTTGAAACGAATCGGAGTATTCCTGCGGAGACACTGGTTTCTCTGCGGGCCGACACGAATCAGGAGGCTCTCATCAGGGACGCTAGTTTCCCTGAATTGAGGTAGTTGCCAAGGACACTGGTTTCCCTGGGGTTGAAACGAATCGAGGTACTCCTGCAAAGACACTGGTTTCTCTGCGGGTCGACGCGAATCGAGGTGCTCTCGTCAAGGACACTGGTTTCCCTGAGTCGAAGGATTTTGCCGAAGACACCGGTTTCTTCGGGGTTGAACTGATCTGAGGTGGTCTTTCAGGTTTTATATAAGTTACCGTCAAAACCGTGAAGCTAGGAATTTGATCTTCGCTTCGTTTGCTGGCATTGGGTCTACTACATCAAGACAAATGTCGCGGTTGTTTCTAGGCTGTTGGTGAACCGTCCAGATTTGGCTTTGCTTTCTGGCGGAGCCTGTTGGGAAGGTATGGTTCTCTCTTTGTTTATGCCCTTGGATTGTATACAGGGATCGATGTGATCTCAACTGTAAGGCAAAAGTTTCGTCATATTTTTTTTTATTATTGTTTTATTTCCGTGATGCTCTATCATTTCAGCTTTTATATCGCGAAGGTCGCGATTGCCCAATCATTTCAGCTATTTTTCGCGGTGCCCAATCATTTCGGCTGTTTATTTTATTTTTACTCACTGCTTTTTATTGCGAGTTGCCCAATCATTTCGGCTATTTTGTGTGCATACGTTTTTACTTGCTGCTTTTTATTACAAGTTGCCCCATCATTTCGGCTATTTCGTATGCATGTGCGGCCTACTGGCTTTTCGCCGTAAACCTGAAATTAGACACCGATTTCGGCATCAGCACCGCTACAACTGGGATATTGCCAGGAGCGAATCATCATTTGCCTATGTCGATGTCGAACAAAGGTGGCTTAGCGAACAGGGTTAAGTTCCTGTCGACTAAGGCTTTTGACTTCATGAACCGTAAGGGTCTCACAAAGGTATTTCTCCCTACAAGTCGTGAGGATCTTGTAGGTGTATTTTCTCCTTAGGAATTGTGAGGATTCCTAAGTGTATGTTCCTCTTGTAAGTCGTAAGGATCCTACAAGAGGGTTTTCTCCTTGTAGGTCGAGAGGACTTATAAGGGTTGTTCATCATGCGAACATATCCCCAGTCACGGATGGGACTTGGTTAGGGAAATGTTTATTCGCGCCCGTGGATTGTATACAAGGGTCAGTATTGAGCCACTTGTAGGGCAATATCGAAGGTTGTGGAGGTTGCTTAAGCACAGGTTTAGGTCTCTGTAACTTAAGACTTTCAAATCTTATGAGCCGTGAGGGTCCCATAAGAGAGTTCTCCTTACGAGTCGTGAGGATCTCGCAAGTGTATTTTCTCCTTAGGAATCGTGGGGATCCCTAAGTGTGTTGCTCCCTTGTGAGTCGTAAGGATCTCACGCGGGTGGTTTCTCCTTACAAGGTCGAGAGGACCCTGTAAGTGTTTTTTTTTGTTTATTTATGTATTTTTTTTACGAGGTCGCGCCCTTTCGGGTTTTCACGAACACTCGCCGGTAGCCCTACTGTTTTTACTCACGGAGCCCTTTCGGGTTTTCATCCGTGCCTATTTTGCTTATGGACATACCGTTTTTTTTACCACGTCAACCTGGGGGTGCCGCGGGTTGGTAGTAGTTTAACGACGTTTCGGTCATTTGCAAGTTTTAGGACATTGCGGTCCATCATTAGTTTAAGGACGTTTCGGTCCACCGTCGCCATATCTGAGGCGAATTTCTAGTTTACTGACTTTTCGGTCTATTGGGCTTTCTCTATGAGCGAGCATGATGCCCCCGGCGTGTCCACCTTTTTTAGAGCATGTGATTGTGGCGGGCTCACCTTCCAGTTTTCGGACAGCACGAACTTGCCCTGTTGGTATTGGTCTTCAATCCAATTCTTGAAGGTGAAGCAGTCTCCGAGAGAATGTCCTATTACTCGGTGATAAGAGCAATAGTTTGGGTGAGAGACTTCGCCTGCTTGTTCGGGGTGCTTGGACTCCGGCAGTGTGAGCATCTGGTATTTTATAGCTTGGTCAAGTATCTTCTTCGTCTTGTCTCGAGGAAAAGAGTATGCTCGACTCATCTTCTTTACAAGGGACAAATCTGAACTGCTCGATTCCCACTTGCGTGACTTCTTAGTCCCGCTTTGTTGCTGTCGAGCTCCTTTTTCGCTTTTCGACTTGTTTCTGCCTCTGCGTCGAGCCTTTTTTACCACAGGTTGACAGGGAGCGGCACTTTCATCTTTCACGGCCTGTTGGAGGAGGCGTTGCGTTTTGGCCTTCTCGTAGATGGTCATTTCGCGGTTGTGGTCGTTTCGGACTTTTTGACTAGCTTCCCTTATAAGCCTGTTCATTTGTTCTTCGAACGACGGACTGGGCACTTTTGCATCAGGAACTTTAACTGGTACAAGATTAGCGTCTCCCATTGAGCATCCGCTTCTTCATTGAAGTCATGCACGACGTAACAATCGCGGAGTAGCTCTCGTTTCTTGGATCGAATGTATCTAAGCCCGATTGTTTCCATCCTCCCACTGGGCAACTTATGCTGAGTCCCGGGGACGTTCCAGACCCTGTCATAGAATTTGGCTTTTCGAGCGGTCTGTTTGAAGGATATCTCCTGGCGCTTCAACAGCCTTTTCAAGCCTTCTGTATAATATCTGGGGAGATGGATGGGTTGAAGCCTGTCAAGCGTAGGATCCATACCGTGCCAAATTTCTTTCTCCACTTTGGTTTCTTCAGAGCGGTAGAATAGAATTGCCTTTTCGTCTTCTCGCCTGGGAGGGACATAGAACGTCCGCAGTTCTTCTACACTGTAGATATCGAGTGCATCCAGTTCTTTATGGTGTTTAGGTGGCACCATGGCGACTTGCAAACTTTGCTCTTCGTCAGCGGGCGTTTGTATTGAAGGCCGAGCAGAGAATACAGCATGGACCTCATCTTCCGAGTCACTACCAAAGATCAACGTAGGAGCAGATGGTCCCGGCTTGTTGTATTGGGGCGGACCCGAATAAACTATCTCCTTTTCCTCCGCGGTATCACTGCCGAAGACAGGGATGGTGGCATTAACTTTGTTCTCCGGCTTGTGACACCTCTCCGTGTCTTCAAAATCCGGTAAAAAGTATTTGGCATCTTCATATTTGCAGACCTCGTTCACGGAGAACGGGTTCAGTTCTCCCGTCACGGTATACTCGAGACCATCCCTAAAATATTTCATACACTGATGCTGTGTAGAAGGTATGATATTGTACTCGTGTAACCATGGTCGGCCGAGCAGAGCATTGTAGCATGTCTTGGCGTCTATGACGTAGAATTTAATGTCCGTGACGAGTAGCCCAAAGCGTAGCGTCAGTATCACAGACCTAAGAGTTCTTGATGATTGGGAGTCGAACCCGGAGATGGTGATCTTATCCCGAGCAAGATGCTGGACGCTCATGCAGATTTCCTTTAACACCCGCATATTGAGGAGATTAACGGAAGATCCATTGTCGACCAGGATTTTGCCTACCTTTATATCATGGCAATATCCTGAGACATAGAGGGGGCGATTGTGTTCGCACGCCCCAAGGAGAAGGTCTTCATCGCCAAAAGTGACATCGGCCGTGTGCACTTCCTCTAATTCATCCTTCATCTTTTCTTCGGCCAGGAAAGCTTGGAATTGCTCCGGCTCCTGTAGTGCCTTGATTAACGAATCTCTCGCCTCTTTTGATAGTAAAAGGGCGTCAAGAATGCTGAGCTGCGAGGGTAGCTTCCTCAGATGCGCTAGAACGTTGTAATCCACCTTATTTTCCTTCGGCGGGTCCTTGGCAGCTAGCTCTTCCATGACTTGGTCATCTAGGGCAATATCCTCAGAGACCTTTTCTTTCCCTTTATCTTTCTTGTTTGAGGGTCCGAGATTCTTTTCGGGTAGCGTCCGATTACGCAGACGGATATTTTCACAGACCTTCGGCACTTCTTCTTTTTCCGAGGCGGACTCTTTAAAGAGGGGGCTAAGAGCCAGCTCCTCGTCAGAATCGCTCCCGAATGGGAGCACTTGCGATCCCCCGGCGTTAACCATGCGACAATTGCCGGTAATTCTATTAAGCCCCTCGGTCGTACCGTTCTGCTCCCGGCGAGTTTTGCTCTTTTCCCGCTTAAAATGTTGTCGGTGAGCAACATATCCCTACCACCATCTATTGAAAGTTCTGCACTCTTCGGGAGGGTGCGAAATCTTCCGATGATACAAGCAGTAGGAAGGGTGCATTTCTGCTTCACCAGCAATGTTTTCTTCAGAGGGTGGTAGCTTCATACCCATTGACATGGCTTTAGCAAACCTTTTCCTCGTCTTGAATTTGCTTTTATCCGCAGTGGATGTATTTTGATTCGGCGGGAGTGCTTCAACTCTTCCGTCTAGTCGCCGGCGTTTGGCCCTTTCAAATATGACCGCCTCGCGTTCCCGGTCAGCTTTACTTTTTAAAAGAGTTTCATTCAGGAATGCGTCGATTGTTTGATCCGATGGCCCCAGAATTTCCGGTTCAGGATCTGCCCCCAGTTTCTCGGTGCAAGGAGTTTCCTTATCATCTGTAAATGAATGGGAGATCATATTACAGCTCGCCGCGTATTCTTCGGATTCATCCAATGAACTTTCTCCCTCGTCTTCTTCTTGAAAGACGTGATTAAGGAACTCTTGGAGTGTGATGGGAGTCCGTGCTTTCTGGTTATATTCCTCCAGCGCGTCAATCTGCCTTTACAAGTCCGTGCGCTTGTCGCCAGGCTTCACAGGCTTCTTGGATTTCTTTTTCTTCTTCTTTGAAGATTTTGACGGCTGATTGTGAGTGCTTGGGCCACCACCATCGATTTTTGAAGTTGGACGCGGTTTCAATATCCCTTCAATGATTTGAGGTTCCAACGGGTTCTTCCACTTGATCGCTGAGCATATTTGAAGATCGTTTATCATCCTCTTTGTCTTGGCTAATAGCACAACCTTCCATGGAGCTTCTTCAACGAGGGAGCATGTTGCCCCCGGCGTATTCATCCTTTTAGGGGTGTGAGGCTGCGGCGGATTCACCTTCCATCTGTCGGACAACGCGAACTTGCCCTGCTGGTACTGGTCCTCAATCCAATTTTTGAAGACGTAGCAATTCTCGATCGGATGACCCAGTACTCGGTGGTAAAGATAGTAGTTGGGGTCATTGACATCATTTGGCTGCGACGGACGTCTTGGATCCGGCAGATTTATGAGTCGGTTGCGCAATACTAGCTCAAACAGTCTTCTCGTTTTATCTCGGGGAAATGAGTAAGGACGTCCGAGCCTTTCCTCAAGGGGCGTGCGCGGACGCATATTATTTTAACGGACAACCGGCTTCAAGTTGCTCGGCTGTTGTTAAGCATTAGCGACAACGATCGCTTTTCCCTTCCCCTTCTCGTTTCGAGAATCCGGTTTTGGAGGAGGCGGTCTATGGACCATCTGATCCATTTGGGCCAGTTTGTCGATCAGGGCCTGGAAGGTAGTCAGCTTAAAGAACATCATGAATTGGGATATGGTCGCCTGCGGATCAAGAGTTCCCACAAACATACCCATTGCCGGCGCTTCTTCAATGCGTTGCTCGCATTTTGACCATAAGTTCCGCCACCGTATAGCATATTGGACCCATGTCTCGCCCGGCTTCACCCTGGCATTAGTCAACGCCGTTATCGGGGTGCGTTCGTTGGCGCTTGCGAAACGCTGGGTAAACAGCAGCTCCATCTCCGCGAAGGTCTTGATAGAGTCGTTTGGGAGCTCGGAGTACCACTCGAATGCTGTATCTGATAAGCTACCAACGAACTGGTGAAGTAACAATTTATCATCACCGCCAGTGTTTCCGCAAAGCGCCCTGAACTGGGCAACATGCTGGTGCGGATTTCCCGTCCCCTTATACACATGAAATTTCGGTATTGTATAGCCCGGCGGGTACTTGATTTGATCATACCAGCTCGGATATGGTCGCCCCGTTTTTACGACCTGACCGGCTGCCTCAGTCGCTTGATGAACCCGTATCTGCTGAGCTATATATTCGTCTAAGTCAGCTTTGGAGATCGCCTCCTCCTTGGCTGTTGACAGAGCCGGTGGAAGATTTGACGTTTCTCCCCTGTCGTCTTCAAGGACGATTGGAGGATCTTCAGCAGGAGGATCTTGTTGAATCATCATTCCCACCATGTCCTGGAAAAGGAGGGCCATTCGCTTTATGTTGGCTGCTTGTTCCGCAGCCTCTTTATCCTTCTTTTCCAGTATCCGGCGAAGGAATTCAGCGTCAGTTTCTTGCTTCTGGCGTTGATCAGATGATGCTTCGGGGCTTTCTTTTGGCTCAGTGAGTGCAGCCATCGCGTTCATCATTTCATGGAGTTTTTGCTGTTGCTCCTGAGCTTTGGTCACTGACCGTGTAGGCGGTCTATGACCTGTAGATGCACGGCCTTCCTCTTTTCCGGAAGCCATATAAACAGTATGCACCACCATGCCCCCAGACTTAGGGCGTTTAGGTTCGCCGCCTTTGGCATTTGCCGCAGGCGTAGGGACCTTCTCCGGCCTTCTTCTCTTATAGGCCGTTGAAGTTGAGGGGGCCATTGCAGCGGGCACCCTGGCGGTTGTCGTCCTTTGTTGTTTGTCAGGACATTTCTTTTCTTCCTGCACTTTTGCCCTTTTCTGTTGGCGAGAGTGATCTTGGTCGATTACCAAGTTTTGAACTCTCCGCCAGACTTTATAAATCTTGGAGGACAGCCGTTGAGGGGGCTGCTCCAACTTAGTTTCTGTAACTCTCTCCGCGGGTGGAGGAGATCTTTTTAGCATAGCAGTCGGAGAGTTCTTACGTACCCTCCTCAGCGGTTCAAAACTGTTCCCAGTTGGAACAGCAGCATTAACTTCCACCACTGGAGCAGGTGGAGTTAGCCCTGAGGGAGAGTTGCCCCCAACCTTCCTTACTCGGCGCCAGTGGCGACGTCGAGCGTGTCGAGTTGTTGGGACTGGCTCGGCGATAGGGATAGTTTCGTCTTGCCCCCTGTCCGGATGAGGCGCCGCTGGCGCCAGCCTCTTAAAGACTGATGTTGTCTTTTCAGTAGCGGTATCCAATCTGTCAAAGACAGACCTTCGAGCAGGAACGGGAGCCGGAACGGTCAGCCTTGAAAAGACTGACTCTCTAGCAGGAGAAGCCGCCTTGACGACTTCAGGAGCAGAGGTGGCTATCTTCCTCGGGACGGCCACTTCAGGGTTCATGGGCTTCTTGGCGGGCCCATCGGAATTCTGGTTCAGCCTGGTAAAGACAGAGGCTGCCGGCTTGATATTGGACGATCCGTTGAAAGGGGCCATTGTAGCAGTGAGTCGATCGAAGACCGACTTCTTGTGCACTTCCGGTGCGGGCACTGGAATGGTGAAGCTTGCAGGCGGGAGCATGCTCCCGAAGAACGGACCGGTGGTGGCCTGCGTCACTTATTCCACTGGCATGGCAAGGATGGAGGCCGCTTGAGGCCCATAGGCTACACCTCCAGGTGAGGCGGAGTGTCGGTTGCATTGGCATTTGGAGCAGCTCAAGCAATTGGAGGCCATTGATGCTTGATTTCTGCGCCAGGTAAAAGACCAAATCTTAGTGACTTGAAACCCAAAGGCAACCATTAACAAACCGCGATTCGTTCGCGAAGACGACACACGAAGTGTGGAGTGGAAAGAGGAAAAGGTCCCACCGGGCGTGCCAGAATCTGTTCCCCTCCGAATACAGAGACGCGACCGCGCAGGTTCGTCTTGCCTGAGATTCGGGACAGATGCTATTTGGTTTTATCCGTCCACCTCTCCGAAGATGCCAAGTTGATTTATGGCACCGTATATCGAAGGTTTAGACGGATGCGGCCGATGTAGCAGACTTCGTCAGATTCCCCCTCGCTTGAGGGGTTTTTTGATTGTGGGGACGCTCTTCCCTGTAGGCGCAAGCCCCTGCAGTTAATTACGCTACCGCGTCGCGGTAACAACTTTCTCCTTCTCCAGATGTTCACTTCGTGTCGTGGGTGTTTGTTTTATTTGTGGTTGCCCGTGGATTGTATACGGAGACTAATTTATTTCGTCGCCCGTAGGACGTGGATTAGTCCAAATCCGTATTTTCTCAGATTTGGGTTTGGGATTTTAGTTTAAGGATACGTTAGCCATCTTGAGGCTAAGATCAACTTAAACGTTTGTTAAGGATACGTTAGTCTAATTTCCAGACTAAGATCAACTTAACGGGATCGTTTAGATCCGACAAAAGAGCAATTGGCTCTATTGTTTAGTTTAATGACATTGCGGTCGATTTCCAGTTTAGGGACATGGTGGTCCAATGTTAGTTTTAAGACGTTGCGGTCAAGGTTAAGGACATCATAGTCCGTGGATTTAGGGACTCCACAGTCCGACGTTAGTTTTAAGACATCACGGTCAAGGTTAAGGACATCATAGTCCATGAGTTTAAGGACCCCACAGTCCGTGAAATGTGTGGTTGTCGGGACCCGTCACCTCTCTGACGTCGTTGAAGGATTACAACGATAGGTGTCAGAGGAGTTCAGAGATGTACCCTTGAACCGGATGTAAATTGATTTAGGAGAGCAATCTTGCAATCAATTTAATTTGAGGACTTACGGCCATGATTGGGCTAAGTCCAGTTGAGAATATTCAACGTTTTTATTTTTGGCCTATTAGGCCTGTGCTAGGGCTTTTCCCCTGCTTAATAATGCACAGCATTTGTTTTGGTCCATTGGGCCTTTTAATTGGGCCATGCCCTTTAATAATGCGCTGCATTAATTAATCTAACAGAGTGCCACATGGCTTGTCAGGCGCTTTGCGCCAATTGAGGAGCGCAAGGCGCAAACTCATGTGGGGGTGACACGTGTCACGCTCTGGTGAGCGCAAGCGCAGTGCGCTGCGCTGTTGCGGTACTGACACGTGGCGCGCTCTGGTGCAGTGCACCAATTTAAGAGAGCAATGCTCTATTTTGGAAGCGCATAACGCAAGTTGTTCTGGAGCAGACACGTGGCGCGCTCTGGTGCATTGCGCCAATTTCAGAGAGCAATGCTCTATTTTAGAAGCGCATAGCGCAGTTTGTTCTGAGGCCGACACGTGATGCTCTCTGGTGGCTTGCGCCAACCCAGGAGCGCAACAGTGCAGATTTGCAAGTGCAAGGCACTGTTAATTACCTTGATCCAATTTGGATCAAAGAATAGAATCTTTAAGATTCCAGAACCAATGGTTCATAAAAAAGGCAATGCCTTTGTTATTTATTATATTTTTTATTGAAGATCCTTGATCTTGTTCTTAGATCAATGATCTATTCAGAAGAAATTCTTCTTTTTATTCAAAGGTTTTTACCTTTTTTGTTCTCTAAGTTCTTCTCAAAATTTTCTAAAGGAGTTCTGAATATCTCTCTGCTTTTTTATGATGATCTCGATCTCTTTTGGATTGGGGTCTAGGGGCCTTTATATAGTGCCCATTAATTTGTAAAATCTGTTAAAGAGATCATTCTCTGAGTGATTTGGGGAATTTTCTGTTTGGCGCAAGCGCACCAGCGTTTGACACGTGTCGCGCAGCGCAGCTGCGCTTGCGTAACTGCGAAGACGCGTATCGCGCAGCGCACAGCGCCGCGCAGCCGCGCTTGCGCACCTGCGCTGACACGTGTCGCGCAGCGCAGCGCATGCGCAACTGAAGCGTTGCTTTCTTTAATTTTGTTTTAAATAGAGCCTTGCTCTGATTGGGCGCGCTGTCTTGAGCGCTGCGCTGACGTATCAGCTTTTGACACGTGGCGTGTTGCTCACAGCGCACGGGATTTGAAGCGTTGCTTCAATTTTTGAATTTTTGAAATTCAAACAGAGCTTTGCTCTGATTGGGGGAAACAGAAGCATTGTTTCGTTTCCCGCCTTGGGATTTGAACATAGCTTTGCTCTGAAAGAGAGATTTTCTCCTTAATTATTATTATTTATTCATTCATTTATTTATTTCATTGTTATTATTTTATACGGAGCCGATTTTGAGCCAAAATTTTGGCGGGAACATCTTCAATTCAGACTTAACTGAGCTAATGGGCTCATAACATAATTAATTGGTCTTGGTTCCAAATTGGACCACAGATCACTTAATCTACCTTGGTTCAAGGGTATATCTTTTCACTCCTTTGATATTTGTCGTTGTAATTCCTCAACGTCTTCGAAGAGGTGACGGGTCCCGACAACCACACATTTCACGGACTGTGGGGTCCTTAAACTCATGGACTATGATGTCCTTAACCTTGACCGGGATGTCTTAAAACTAACAACGGACTATGACGTCCTTAACCTTGACCGTGATGTCTTAAAACTAACGCCGGACTGTGGAGTCCCTAAATCCACGGACTATGATGTCCTTAACCTTGACCGCAACGTCTCAAAACTAACATTGGACCGCAATATCCTTAAACTACCTATCGACCGCAATGTCATTAAACTAAACAACAGAGCCCCCCCCCAATTGCTCTCTTGTTGGATCTAAACGATCCCGTTAAGTCGATCTTAGTCTAAAAATAGACTAACGTATCCTTAACAAACGTTTAAGTGATCTTAGTCTCAAATGAGGTTAACGTATCCTTAAACCCAACCACCAAACTCAAATCTAAGAAAGATACGGATTTGGACTAGTTCACGCCCTACGGGCGACAACATAACTTAGTCTCTGTATACAATCTACGGGCAACCAAACACAAAACAAACACACACGACACGAAGTGACCATCTGGAGAAGGAGAAACTTGTTACCGCAATGCGGTAGCGTAATTAACTGCAGGGGCTTGCGCCAGCAGGGAAGAGCATCTCCACAATAAAAAAAACCCCTCAAATGGGGGAATCTGACAAAATCTGCTACATCGGCCGCATCCGTTTAAACCTTCGATACTTGGTGCCATAAATCAACTTGGCATTTTCGGAGAGGTGGACGGATAGCACCAACTAGCATCTACCCCGAATTTCAGGCAGTCGCGCCGTCTTTCGGAGGGAAACATATTCTGGCACGCCCGGTGGGACCTTTTCCTCTTTCCACTCCACACTTCGTGTGTCGTGATTCGCGAACCAATCACGGTTCGCTAATGGTTGCCCTCGGGTTTCAAGTTACTAAGATTTGGTCTCTTGCTTGGCGCAGAAATCAAACAGCAATGGCGTTCAATGGCTCAAACTGCCCCAGCTGCAAGTGCAACCGACGCGCCGCCTCACCTGGAGGTGTAGCCTATGGACCGCAAGTTGCTTCCCTATTCACTATGCCTGTGGAACAAGTGACTCAATCTACCACCGGTCTGTTCTTTGGGACCATGCTCCCACCGATGAACGTTAACATCCCAGTGCCCGTACCGGAAGCTTCAAAGAAGTCGGTCTTTGATCGACTTGCAACTCCCACGGCCCCTCTTAACGGGTCGTCCAACTCCTCGGCCTTCACCAGACTGAGCCTGAACTCTAAAGGGCCCGCCAAGAAGCCCATGATTCCTGAGGTGGCCATCCCAAAGAAGATAGCTGCTTCCGAAGTCGTCAAGGCGGCTTCTCCTCCCAGACGGTCGGTCTTCGCGAGACTGACTATCCCCGTTCCCGCTCCCGCTCAGAAATCTATTTTTGACCTGATGGACGTAGCTTCTCAACGAACGTCAGTCTTCAAGAGGTTGACACCGGCAGCAGCCCCTCCCCAGAACAGGGGGCAAGACGAAGCCGTCGCTGGATCAATCCCAACAACCCGTCATGCCCGACGTTGCCACTGGCGCCGGATAAGGAAGACTGGGGGCAACTCCCCCTCCGGGCTAACTCCACCAGCTCCAACGGTGGAAATTGAGACTGCTGTTCCAACTGGGAACAGCTTTGAGCGGCTGAACAGGGTACGCAGAAATTCGCCAACTGCGGTTCTCAAAAAATCTACTTCACCGGTAGAGGCCGTCGTGGAAGCAAAACCAGAAAGCCAGAGCAGCCCTCTCAACAGCTGTCCTCCAAAATTTATAAGGTCTGGCGACGAGTTCAGGACTCAGTGCTCATTCGAGATCACTCTCAGAAGAGGATGAAAGTTCAGGAAGAAAAGAACCGTCCTGTCAAACCACAAAGGACGACAACCACTTGGATGCCCGCTGCAACGGACCCCTCAACGTCAACTGCCCACAAGAGGAGAAGGCCGAAGAAAGCCCTCATGCCTGCGGCGAATGTCAAGGGTAGTGGACCCAAACGCCCTAAGTCCGGGGGCATTGTGGTACACACCATTTACATGGCGTCTGGGAAAGAGGACAGTCGTACATCCACGGGTCACAGACCGCTCACGCGATCGGTGACTAAAGCTCAGGAGCAGCAGCAAAAGCTCCAAGAAATGATGACAGCGATGGCCGCACTCACTGGGCCAAAAGAAAGTCCCGAAGCATCCTCGAATCAACGCCAGGAGCAAGAAACCGACGCCGAATTCCTTCGGAGAATACTGTAAAAGAAGGATAAAGAGGCTGCGGAACAAGCAGCCAATATACAACGAATGACCCTTCTGTTTCAGGATATGGTAGGTATGATGATCCAACAAGATCCTCCTGCTGAAGATCCTCCGATCGTCCTCGAAGATGACAGAGGAGAAACGTCGAATCCTCCACCGGCTCTGTCAACAGCCAAGGAGGAGACAATTTCCAAGGCTGACCTGGATGAATATATAGCTCAGCAGATACGGGTTCATCAGGCAACTGAGGCAGCCGGTCAAGTTGTCAAGACGGGACGACCATATCCGAGCTGGTACGATCAGATCAAATACCCGTCAGGCTACACGATCCCGAAATTTCATGTCTATAAGGGGACAGGCAATCCCCATCAATATGTTGCCCAGTTCAGGGCTCTTTGTGGTAACACCGGCGGCGATGATAATCTCCTGCTCTGCCAGTTCGTTGGCAGCTTGTCAGAGACGGCGTTCGAATGGTACTCCGAGCTTCCGAACGACTCCGTCAAGACATTTGCTGAAATGGAGTTGTTGTTTACCCAACGTTTCGCAAGCGCCAGCGAACGCACCCTGATAACAGCTTTGATTAATGCAAGAGTCAAGCCGGGTGAAACTTGGGTCCAATATGCAATCCGATGGCGAAATCTGTGGTCGAAGTGCGAACAGCGTATCGAAGAAGCACCAGCGGTGGGCATGTTCATGGGTACTCTAGACCCTCATGCAACTATTTCACAGTTCATGATGTTCTTTAAACCGTCCACGTTCCAGGCCTTAATTGATAAGTTAGCCCAGATGGATCAAATGGGTCACAGACCCTCTCCCCCGAAGCCAGAAACGCGGAATGACAAGGGTAAAGGGAAGGCGACCTTCGTTGCGAACGCTCAACAGCAACCCAGTGCCCCAAAGCTAGCGGATCAATTGGAAGAGAGACGGTGGTATTATAATGAGAAAATGAAGCGCCCCTACTCATTCCCGCGGGATAAGACGAAGAGGCTATTCGAGCTGGCGGTACGCAACAGGCTTATCAACCTGCCGAATCCAGGGCGACCGCCGCAACCCAGTGAGGTGAATAACCCTAATTATTGTCCTTACCATCAAACGGTAAGCCATCCGATTGAGGATTGCTTCGTCTTCAAAGGATGGAATGAAGATCAGTACCTATAGGGCAAGTTTGCGCTGTCCGAGAAGTGGAAGGTGAACCCGCCACAACCACACACTCCTAAGAAGACGGACACACCGGGGGCAACTTGTTCTTTCATTGAAGAAGCTCCATGGAAAATCGTGGTTTCAAAAAAAACCAAAAGAATGCTGAATGAGCTCCAGACATGCCCGGCAATCAGGTGGAAGAACTCGCTGGAACCCCAGATCATTGAAGGGATGCTGAAGCCGCGCCCAACTCCAAAGATCGGTGGTGATGGCCCAAGTACTCACACCCAGCCGTCGAAATCTTCAAAGAAGAAGAAGAAGAGATCCAAAAAGCCCATGAAGCCTGGCGACAAGCGCACGGACTTGCAGAAACAGATTGACGCGCTGGAGGAGTACAATCAAAAGGCGCAGACTCCCATCACGCTCCAAGAGTTCCTCAACCACATCTTTCAGGAGGAAGATAATGGAGAAAGCTCGTCGGATGAATCCGAAGGATACGTGGCAAGTTGTCATGTGATCTCCCACTCGTTTACGGACGATGAAAAAACTCCTGGCACTGAGAAACTGGAGGCAAAGCCTGAGCCGGAATTTGTGTGGCCGTCAGACGAAATGATCGACGCCTTTCTGGATGAGATTCGTCTGAAAAGTAAAGCCGATCAGGAGCGTGAGATGGCCGCATCAGAAGGAGCCAAACGCCAGCGATTAGATAAAAGAGTCGAGGCACTCCCTCCAAATCAAAAGACATCCGATACGGATAAAAACATATTCAAGACAAGGAAAAGGTTTAGTAAGGCCATATCAATGGGAATGAAGCTACCGCCCTCGGAAGAGAACACTCGCAATGGATGCATCCTAATTACTGCTCATATCATCAGAAGATTTCACACCCCACTGAGGAGTGCGACGCTTTTAAGACATGGTGGCAGGGATATGTTGCTCACCGGCAACATTTTAAGCGGATGAAACGCAGAACTCAACGGGAGCAGAGAAGTACGACCGAAGGTCACAAAAGAACTACCGGTAACTGTTACACGGTCAACGCCGGAGGATCACAAGTTCTCACCTTTGGGAGCGACTCTGATGAGGAAATGGCTCTGGGCCCTCTCTTTAAAGAATCCATTTTAGGGAAAGAGGAAGAACCAGAGGCCTGCAAAAACATTCAGCTGCGCAATCGCACGCTTCCGGAAAGGAGTCTCGGACCCGCAACTAGAAAAGATAAGGGAAAGGAAAAGGTCGCTGAGGATATCGCCTTAGATGACCAAGTCATGAAAGAACTGACTGCCAAGGACCCGCCCAAGAAGAGTAAGGTGGACTACAATATCCAGCGCACCTGAGGAAGCTACCTTCGCAGCTCAGCATTTTCGACGCCCTCTTATTATCAAAAGAAGCGAGAGATTCATTAATTAAGGCGCTACAAGAGCCCGAGCAATTCCAAGCCTTCCTCGCCGAAGAAAGGATGAAGGATGAACTGGAAGAAGTGCACACAGCCGATATCACTTTCGGTGATGAAGACCTTCTCCTTGGGACGTACGACCACAACCGTCCCCTATATGTCTCTGGATACTGCCACGATATCAAGATAGGCAAAATCCTGGTTGATAATGGATCCTCCGTCAATCTCCTTAATGTTCTTGTGTTGAAAGAAATCTGCATGAGCGTTCAGCACCTCACCCGTGATAAAATTACCATCTCCGGTTTCGATTCTCAGTCATCACGGACTCTCGGATCTGTAATACTAACATTACGCGTTGGACTACTCGTCACGGATATTAAGTTTCACGTCATTGACGCCAAAACCTGCTACAATGCCTTGCTCGGTCGTCCTTGGTTACACGAGTACAACATCATCCCTTCTACGCAACATCAGTGCATGAAGTATTTCAAGGATGGTCTCGAGTATACCTTGACAGGGGAGCTGAACTCATTCTCCGTAAACGAAGTCCGCAAATACGAAGATGCAAAATACTTTTTGCCAGAATTCGAGGACACAGAGAGGTGTCGCAAACCAGAGAACAAAGCCGCCGCCACCATTCCTGTTTTCGGGAGTGATACCGAAGAAGAAGAAGAGATAGTTTACGCTGGGCCGTCTCGACGCAATAACCCGGGACTGTCCGCCCCTATGTTGATCTTCGGAAGCGACTCGGAAGATGAGGTGAATGCTGTGTTTTCCAGTCGGCCGTCAGTATAAGCATTCTCTGGTGATGATCAGAGTTTGCAAATTACCATAATTCCCCGGGGGCACTACAAAGATCTTGACGCACTTGAAGCTCACAATGTGCAAGATCTGCAGACATTTTACGTCCCTCCCAGGCGAAAAGGTGAAAAGGCGATCCTGTTCTACTGGTCCACGGAAACAAGAGTGGAGAAAGAAATCTGGCACGGCGCGGATTCTACACTTGACAGGCTCCAACCCATCCGTTTGCCCAGATATTACACGAATGGACTAAAAAGGCTATTGAAGCGCCAAGGGGTACCCATAAAACAGACTATTCGACAAGCTCGGTTCTACAACAGGATTTGGGATGTCCATGGGACTCAGCGCAAGTTGCCCAACGGGAGAATAGAAACGCTTGGGCTTGGATATGTGAGATCCGGGAAACGGGAATGAGTCCATGGTAGCTACGCCATATATAACTTCGATGAAGAAGAGGATGCCCTGTCGGAAATGCCGATCCCGCACCGAAGCAAGATCCTGCCATTAAAATGCCGAGTCCGTCATTTGAAGAACAAATGGACAAGCTTATCAGGAAAGCGGGTCAAAAAGCTCGGGACGACCATAATCGCGAAATGGCCATCTACGAGAAAGCCAGGTCGCAACGCCTTCGTCAACAGGCTGCGAAAGATGAAAATGCTCCTCCCTGTCAACCTGTTGTACAAAAGGCCCGACGCAGAGGCAGAAATAAGTCAAGGAGCGGAAAAGGGATTCGACAACGACAACACGGGACAAAAGAGTCACGTAATCGGGAATTGGGCGGTCCGGATTTGCCCCTCATGAAGAAGATGAGTCGAGCATATTCTTTCCCTCAAGGCAAGACAAAGAAGATGCTTGATCTCTCTATAAAACATCAAATGATTACGCTTCCGGAGTCCAAGCACCTCGAGCAAGCAAACGAGGCCTCTCACCCAGATTATTGCTCTTGTCACCGAGCAATAGGACATCCTCTCGAAGACTGTTTCACTTTCAAGAACTGGGTCGAAGATCAGTATCAGCTCGGCAGGTTCGCTCTATCTGACAGCTGGAGAGTAAATCCGCCATAGAAGTACGAGCCCAAGGCTGTGCACGTAGCAAATGCAGAACCAGATCCACATCGGTCTTGGAAGCGAGCTCGTACTTGTCGTATGATAACGTTATCAAAAGAGGAACCCGAGGATATGGACGGCCTCCCTTGGTGCTTCGAAAACAACAATGATGAGATGATATCAAAATTTCCACCAGCGCCGAAAAAGCTGGAGGATGGAATACATACTACTACAGATAACCTCAAGAAGATTGAGTTGGGGTCGGCGAACGACCCACGACCGACATTTGTCAGCGAATTGCTATCTGAAGAAAGGGTGGCTGCGTTAAAAGACATGCTTATGCGGCATAGAGATTACTTCGCATAGAACTATTCCGAAATGCCGGGACTAGATCCAGAAATAGCTGTCCATAAATTGGCAATATCCCCGGACATTAAGCCAGTCAAACAAGCGCCGAGAAGAATGCGGCTTGAGCTTGAGATGAGCATCAACTCCGAGGTCAAGAAGCTAATCGACTCTGGCTTCATCCAAGAGGTTCAGTATCCCGATTGGATCGCCAACATCGTTCCGGTGATGAAGAAAAATGGGACTATGCGCATATGTGTGGACTTTCGGGATCTCAATAAAGCCTGCCCGAAGGACGATTTCCCAGTGCCGGTCACCGAACTGATGATAGATAACACGTCCGCTCATGAGGTTTTCTCCTTCATGAACGGCTCATCAGGGTATAATCAGATAAAGATGCATCCCGAAGACCAGAAGCACACAGTGTTTCGGACCCCTCTGGGTATATTCTGCTACAAGGTGATGCCCTTCGGTCTAAAGAACGCCGGTGCCACCAATCAAAGGGCCATGACGAAAATCTTCGATGACCTTATACACGAAATCGTCGAATGCTATATCGACGACCTCGTGGTTAAGAGCAAATCATACGAGGAGCATTTAGAGCATCTGAAGACCGTATTTCAACGCCTGCGGCAATACAACCTGAAGATGAACCCTCTCAAGTGCGCATTCGGAGTGTCCTCAGACAAATTCCTAGGATTCATCATCCGGCACCGAGGCATTGAGATAGATCCGTCCAAGATCAAGGCGATCATGGAAATGCCCCCGCCAAGGACCCTTAAGCAATTGCGGTCTCTCCAAGGGAAGCTCGCATATATCCGGCGATTTATAGCCAATCTCTCTGGCAAGTGCCGTCCTTATAGTCACCTGATGAAGAAGGGAACCCCTTTCGTTTGGGATCACAAATGCCAAAGCGCGCTGGACGAAATCAAGCAGTACTTGCAGAATCCACCAGTGTTGGCTGCTCCGGTCAAGGGAAAGCCTCTTATTCTTTATACAACAGCCCTCGAAGGTTCCTTAGGCGCATTATGGGCATAAGAGAACGATCAAGGGAAGGAGAGAGCTCTCTACTACTTGAGTCGAGTCCTCCTGGGGGCAGAAAGCAATTATTCTCCCATCGAAAAATACTGCCTGGCACTGATCTTCATGATAACAAAGCTCATACACTATGCGTTGGCACATGAAGTCCGTCTCATTTCAAAGGTAGACCCCCTTAAATATTTAATGTCGAAGGCCATATTGACAGGGAGACTCGCTAAATGGGCCTTACTCTTAATGGAGTTTTCGATAACCTATCAGCCTCTTAAAGCAGTGAAAGGTCAGGCCATCGCCGACTTCCTCGCGGAGCATCCGATACCGGCTGATTCCCCTTTGAATTGCGAGCTGCCAGACGAACATGCGTTTGATGCGATCGACGGTAGTGATACCCGATGGGAACTCTATTTCGACGGAGCATCTTCTATGAAGAAGCACAAACAAAGCACCCCTGTAATCAAATCAGGGGTGGGCCACATCTTCGTAACTCTACAAGGAGGGATAATGTGCTTTGCTTTCTTCTTAACAGAACCGAGGACGAACAATGAAGCCGAATACGAAGCTTTGATAGCAGGCCTCGAGATCGCCATCGACATGGGAATTGAAAACCTCCTCATATACGGAGATTCTCAATTGGTCATCAGTCAAGTAAATGGCGACTACCAAACGTGCAAACCCGAACTGGTCAAATATGGCGAGAGAGTACAGCAATTGTTGACCCAAATTCCTTCCTGCACTTTGGAAAACATACCGCGCGCAGAAAATAGTAAGGCGGACGCGTTAGCCAAGCTCGCCAAAGAATTGGCTTATGAGAACCTCGAATGACGTAAGAATCGTGGTACAAAGCCGTCGGGTCCTCGCACCGGCAGAAATATCTCCGGAATCATCTAAGGAAAACGAAGTAACCGAGTAGACGGCCCTACAAATAAAAGACCAGGAAAAGGCTGAGGATTGGAGAGAAGTCTTTGTAGACCACTTCAAATCCCGTCGAATACCTCAAGATGCGTCTTCAAAACATCAGCTCATGAAGGGAGCCCTATCTTTCGCCTTCGTCAATGATACTCTGTACAAGAGTTCATTCGATTCTCTATGGTTAAGATGCCTGGGACCTGACGAAGCAAGAAGAGTCGTCCAAGAAGTTCATGACGGACTCTGCGGTTCTCACCAAGGATGCCCGAAGATGAAGTTGAAGATTAAACGGATGGGCTACTACTGGCCCATGATGATTCAGGACTGCCTTGAATATGCGAAGCAATGCCACTCATGCCAGATTCATGGGGACTTTATCCATCAGCATCCGAATCCTCTACATCTAACAGTGGCCAGCTGGCCGTTTGAAATGTCGTGAACCGACATAATCGGCCCCATCGAACCAGCATCGTCCAGGGGACATCGATTCATCTTGGCGACGACTGATTACTTCTCCAAATGGGCAGAAACAGTACTGTTGAGGGAAGTGAAGACGGAGAATATCCTCCATTTCTTCAAGACGCACGTCATTTATCGGTTTGGAACTCCGTGACGGATCATCTCCGATAACGGGCCAGCCTACAGAAGCCACAAGATCAGCCGCTTCACGCAACAACACAACATAGACTGGAGATATTCCTCAGTTTATAATCCCCGAGCTAACGGTCTAGCTGAGGCTTTCAACAAGACCTTGACAAAGATCGTGAAGAAGACGGTGTCCCGAAATAAGAAGGACTGGAACGAGAGACTGCAAGAAGCTCTTTGGGCGTATCGAACTACGTTCAAAACGACCACGAACACAACGCCATACGCGTTGGTATTCGGTACAGAAGCAGTACTCCCCCTCGAGATAGAATTACCTTCTCTACGAGTGGCAGTCCATTACGAGCTAACGGATGAAGAAAATGCTCACCTTCGGCTTGAGGAGGTTGATGCCCTTGATGAAACCCGGCTCATAGCGCAACAAAATCTGGAGGCTTATAAAGCAAAGATGACGCGCTCATATGAAAAATTGACCAGGCCGAGGATATTCCGCCAAGGCGAACTCGTGCTAGTGGTCAAAAGACCTATGATCCCCAATCGCGCCAAGCGGGGAAAATTCGAGCCAAACTATGAAGGCCCGTATATCATAGACAAGGTCTACCAGGGTGGAGCCTATCTACTCATGGACATGCATGGCGAAAGGCCTTTCAAGCCAATAAACGGTCGCTTCTTAAAGAAATACTACGCTTAATGAGTCACGGCCTAGGTCAATGATAGATGACGACGACTATATCCGATCACTATCTTCCTAAGCCCAAACTCTATAAGTAGTAACCGGCCTTCTTCAGCAATGGACCGAAACGTCCTTAAACTAATACCGGACCACTACGTCCTAAAACTAGTCGTTGACCGAGATGTCGATAAACTACGGTGGGTTGCAACATCCCAAAGCCGATAAAAAAAAGGGGAATAAAAAAAATATAAATAAATAAAATAAAAATAAAAATAAAAAGACGGTATGTCCATAAGCAAAATGGGCACGGATGAAAACCCGAAAGGGCTCCGTGAGTAAAAACAGCAGGACTACCGGCGAGTGTTTGTGAAAACCCGAAAGGGCGCAACCTCGTTAAAAGACGCTTACAGGGTCCTCTCGACCTTGTAAGGAGAAACCACCCGCGTGAGATCCTTACAACTCACAAGGGAGCAACACACTTAGGGACCCTCACAATTCCTAAGGAGAAATTACACTTGCGAGATCCTCACGACTCGTAAGGATAACTCTCTTATGGGACCCTCACGGCTCATAAGATTTGAAAGTCTTAAATTACAGAGACCCGAACCTGTTCTTAAGCAACCCCCACAAACTTCAATATTGCCTTACAAGCGGCTCATACTGACCCTTGTATACAATCCACGGGCACGAATGAACATTTCCCTAACCGAGTCCCATCCGTGACTGGGGATATGTTCGCATGGTGAACAACCCTTATGAGTCCTCTCGACTTATAAGGAGAAAATCCTTTTGTGAGATCCTTACGACTTACAGGGGAACGCGCACTTAGGAATCCTCACGATACCCAAGGAGAAAACACACCTACGAGATCCTCACGACTTGTAGGGAGAAATACCTTTATGAGACCCTTACGGTTCATGAAGTCAAAAGCCTTAGTCGACGGGATCCTAACCCTGTTCGCTAAGCCACCTTTGTTCGACATCGACAGAGGCAAATGATGATTCTCTCCTGGCAATATCCCAGTTGTAGCGATATTGATGCCTAAAACGGTATCAAATTTCGAGTCCTTCCATGGAAAATGATGATTCGCTCTTGGCAACATTCCAGTTGTAGCGATGCTGATGCTGAGATTGGCACCAGACTCCAAGTTCTACGCTCGCGATAAAAATCAGCGAGCTAAAAATGCATATCTAATAGCCGAAATGATGGGGCAACTTGCAATAAAAAGCAGCAAGTAAAAATGTATGCATGAAAAATAGCCGAAATGATTGGGCAACTCGCAATAAAAAGCAGCGAGTAAAAATAAAATAAATAGCCGAAATGATTGGGCACCGCAAAAAATAGCCGAAATGATGGGGCAATCGCGACCTTCACGATATAAAAGCTGAAATGATAGAGCATCGTGGAAAAAGAAGTAAAATAAAAATGAAATGTTTGCCCTACAGGTGATGCTACATCAATCCCTGTATACAATCTAGGGGCGCAAACGAAGAAGGAATCACACTCCTCCTCCCCAGGTTTCATCAGAAGAAGAAGCCAAATCTCGATGGTTCACAGAAAGCCTAGAGATCCTCTTAACACTCGTCTCATTACAGCAGACACAACATCAAGCAAAGCGGAACAGCGGCAACTCCCAGTTCCATGACTCGACGATGTACTCCTACCGAGAGTCAAATCCCAACTCCGTGAAATGCGGATATAATCAGCAAAATTCCTGGTCACGTGGAACGCGGATAACGTCACTCTTTGACCCCGTGGAAAACGTCCAGAGCGGATCCTGGTCCTTGCAGAGCACGGCAGTGAACCCGTGCGAAGCATCCAGAGCGGAGCCTAGTCCTCGCCGAACACGGCAGTGAACCCGTGTGAAGCATCTAGCGCAAAATTCCTGGTCACGTAGAACACGGATAACGTCGCTCTTTGACCCCGTGGAAAACATCCAGAGCGGAGCTTGGTCCTCGCCGAACACGGCAGTGAACCCATGGAAAGCATCCAGAGCAACATTTCTGGTCACGTGGAACGCGGATAACGTCACTCTTTGACCCCGTGGAAAACGTCCAGAGCGGAGCCTGGTCCTCACCGAACACGGCTGTGAACCCGTGGGAAGCATCCAGAGCAAAATTCCTGGTCACTTGGAACGCGGATAACGTCACTCTTTGACCCCATGGAAAACGTCCAGAGCAGATCCTGGTCCTCGCAGAGTACAGCAGTAAACCCGTGTGAAGCATCCAGAGCAGAGCCTGGTCCTCGCCGAACACGGCAGTGAACCCGTGGGAAGCATCCAGAGCAAAATTCCTGGTAATGTGGAACGCGGATAACGTCACTCTTTGATCCTGCGGAAAACGTCCAGAGCGGAGCCTGGTCCTTGCAGAGCACGGCAGTGAACCCGTGTGAAGCATCCAGAGCAAACATTGGACTGTGGAGTCCTTAAAATCCACGGACTATGATGTCCTTAACCTCGACCGTAATGTCTTAAAACTAACGATCAACCATGATGATTCTAGACCGATTTTACCTTGGTTCAAGGGTACATCTCGTCATTCCTTTGATATTTGGTGTTGTAATTCCTCAACGTCTTCGAAGAGGTGACGGGTCCCAGTAACCACACATCGGACTGTGGAGTCCTTAAATCCACGGACTATGATGTCCTTAACCTTGACCGTGATGTCTTAAAACTAACATCGGACTGTGGAGTCCTTAAATCCACGGACTATGATGTCCTTAACCTTGACCGTGATGTCTTAAAACTAATATCGGACTGTGGAGTTCTTAAACCGATGGACTATGACGTCCTTAATCTTGACCATGATGTCTTAAAACTAACATTGGACTGTGGAATCCTTAAACCCACGGACTATGATGTCCTTAACCTTGACCGCGATGTCTTTAAACTACGGTACCTTGGAAAACATCCCAAAGCAACCCCTGACCCCGTGAAATACGGATAAGGGCGACCGCACCCAGCACTTGCGGGTCCTCACTACCTGAAGGGAAGAAAACTCTCTTGTGAGATCCTTACGACTCCCGAGGGAAAACCCGCTTAAGAATCCTCACGATTCTTAAGGAGAACTTACACCTACGGGATCCTCTCGACCTGTAGGGAGAAAAACTCTTTATGAGACCCTTACGGCTCATAAAGCTCAAAGTCCTAGGAGGCAGATTTTAACCCTGAATCCTAAACCCTCGTTGTCCTGCAAAGAGATCAAGATAGATTACCCGCAGAACACATTCAATTAGAAGGGACACATCATGGAGAAGACAAATATGTCTTTTATTCATAAACCAAAATGGATACAAAGTACAATTCATGAAAAACAAAAAGAATATACTCTCATTCGGGAGTATGTACAAAAAGAAAGGAAAAGATACAAGTCTTCAAGCCGGCGGGCGATTTAGCAATTTTACTAGCTCATCCTTCTTTTGCTGGGTCACGGCTTCATGATTCAGTATCGCCAGAAGACGGGCCTCCGTCTGAGCCTACTGGGCCAGATACGAGGCAAGCCGGCCTTCGAGCTCTTCCTCGGTAGCCTTGTGAGCCTTAACCCTTTCACGAGTGAATACGGCAGCTTTATCGAGGGCCACCACCTCTTTGATAGACTCTTGAAGCACTCGCCAGAATTCATACGCTTTGTTGGCCTTAGCGGTAAGATTGGCTTGAAGCTCGTTCAGCGCCTTAGAGGCCAGCTCCCTCTCTGAGAATTTGCGGCCGAGCCTCTTCTCGCAGGATACCATGTTTGCCGCGCACTGCTCTATCAGCCCCCGCAAGTCCGCCTTTGCAGTCACGGCCTCCGAAGAAAGGCGGGAACACTCAAGTGCGTGCAAGCAAGCCTCCACCTGCTGACAGAACTCCACCCAGACTCGCACCACTTCTTCGTTATGGTATGTAGCAAGAAAAGGAAGAAAACCATTAGCTTCAGCAGCAAATCCTTCAGCTGTGATTGCGCTGCCAGCACGGAACTCCTCGATCAAAGATGACAGGGAGACAAGGCTTAATTGGGCCAGGCGCTCTGAGGCTCGCAAAGCGTAAGGACCGGAAGGCATGGCGATGTGCGACTCCAGCGCTGTGGGAGCTGGCAAGGCTGTTCAGATTTGAAGAATGTCAGTGAAACTCTTAAGCAAAGGAATAAGTGGGACCATATTGAAATGTCACTTACCTACGGTCATGCAAGTAGGAGCTGAAGATTCCCCGGGCCCTTCAACGACCTTGACCTCGTCATCGGCCTCCAAAACTGTAAAAGACATCAATATCATTCCGCAAAATAACAACGATGCTATAATAAAAAATGGAGAACGACGCTAACCTTGCCCAGATGAGAGGACAATGCGTTGAGGAGATATCGCCTGCGGAGCGGCCATCTCCAGCAGACGCTGAAAGGATTGCCGGGGAGACAGATCGGCAATAGAGGCCGCTAGTCCGCGCAATTCTGAAAAAACAAAAAAGTTCAAATAACAGAAAGATTGCTAATTTAAAATGTAGAAGGTTAGCTTCGACACTCCTCCCATTCTGAGCTGGGGGGATAGCAGCTTCAGCGTCCTCCGCCGTGGCCTCGGGTTCCAACGAAGAGAGGATGGTCCTGACTACCTCCATCCCAGCCTCGGGGCTGCCCTCAGGAAGAGCCGGCAGGACGGCGACCACCAAAGATGCCTCCCCCAAAGGAGCAAGTGCTCCAGGATCAACAACCGCCACAAGAGGCTCTATCATGAGAAGCGCAGCGTCATCGACCCCCTCCACATCGAGCAATGCTTCATTGGGGACGTCAACAGGCGTTATCTTCAACAAGCCCGTAGGGACCTCCCCCATCGCCGAAGACTCTGCACAATTCATGCAAGAATAAGAATACATACATACAGGTATAAACAATCTGAAATGCTACAAAGAAGCATAAGAACATACCAATGCATAACGAAGCCTTCAATATGGCTTCTTCAAGCTGATGCTCCTTCTCAAGGAGGCGTGCTCGCCGGGGTTCGAGGGTGGACTCGTGGCCGCCGGTCCATAAGGAAAGTGCATCTGTGGCATCCTCCGAAGCAGCCTGCTTCAGGGCCCGTTCTCCTCATTCCTCCAAAAGGCCAATAAACCGCCGTCGGATCTATGAGGGGTCTTCATAGAAGATCACGGCGGGATAGGGTTTCTTCGGAACCCTTGCATTCTGAGACTCATCTTTAGAACGTCTTATGGCCTCAGCCAATTATGCGGCTTCCTCGGCAGCCGAGCCCGGGAAGAGAAGACCAGCGTCCGACTCTTGCACGACCAACGGCTCATCTGGAAGTATAGGCTGAGACTCCGCTAAAGAATCAAGTAAGTTGGTGGCCACCCTCCTCCGCCTCTTAGATCCAGAACCGGCCACCGAAGACGACCGTTTCTTCCCCCGTGGAGCCTTAGTGTGACGCCGTCCCACGTCACCTTCAACACCCTCATCCCTATCACCCTCGCCTGGTGCCACAACCGAGGATGACACCGCCATTGTCGATGCCACGAGTGGTGGTGCTGCCGCGGGTGGTGATGCTGCTACCGGAGCCCGTTTACCCCATGACCAGGTGCCCAATGGCATACCAGCTGTTGGGGTAAGATCCACCCCTAACTCTCCCGGAATGAGCGCAGCACTGGTATCCCTCAAAGGAAAATGGACCGGCGAGCGCGGTCGCAGTGTAGCTCCTGTGACCAGAACCTGAGTAGGAGCACCATGGCCAAGGAGTACCCTTCTTTCCTCAAGAATAATCGGGTTAACCCGATGGAGATACCAGCCCGTAAACGACCCCACGCATCGGGGCATGTAATCAGCATCGAAGATCATGAACTGGGAGCCGGTGTTCAACCTCGCAAAATGATGGGTGGCATCTCGAACGGCTTCGGGCGAAGGAACCGACGCGACTATGAAAGCCTCAAAAGGGACGCCCTGATCGTAGCCAAGCTGCCGGGCAAAGCGATGCGGATTATACCGCATGAAAAGGGCCGCGCTATCCTGACGAAATACCAGGTAGCCCGATCTGATTGCGTATAAGTGCGCGGCCTCCCGTGGCCTCAAAGAAGGCACGTTATCTTTTGACCGGTCCCAAAGTTGCTTAGCTGAACCCGAGGGAGAAGATAAGACCCGATCAGTGAATACCAACCCGCCAGCAGCAGCATAAGGAGAAATCAACGCCTGAATAGCCCCGAATTGAGTCGGGTCAGGGGCAGAAGCATTCGCCAATAGCATGAGTCGCGGAAAGGTGTAAGCGTCATAAAATGCAGGCCTCTGATGTATAGCAAAAGCCCCTAACACATGCATCTCGATCCAAGACGTGAAATAATGGAGAGAAAAGTTTACTACATTCACGCCAGGAGTCGAGGTATTAGCCGCAGCGCCTAACCCGTGATATAGATGCGCCAGCACCGGGATGCCGATGGCCAACCGTGTCCCCTCAGCGATACAATGAGCCGGGTAGATAACCGAGGCTCTCATAAAGCGGCGATGCATGGGTATGACAAACCAACTGAGCCAAACACTGACAAACCCCACGAAGAACGTCTCCTCATCCATGCCGGGAGCTGCAATGGATTCAAAAGACATCGGAGACATAATGGGGATGTAGTACTGTGGTAGATCCGATTCAGTGGTCGGCAGCTTCTTCGGACCAAACCCAAAAGGGTCTTTGATGTTTGCGAACTTCGGAGCTGTCTTCGACAGGACGTCCTCGCGAAGGAAGCAGGCAATGAAGCTCTTAAAAGTAACGCCCTGCTCCTCAGATTCGGTGAACAATCGGTCAAAGATGCCTAGCGCCTTAATCAAGCTGGGACGCTTGTGGCGGACGGCGTTCTCAGCAGACAAGCTGTCAAGCGGTGCGGGCTCGGGTTCAAAGACATACTCGTCAGGGGGCAGCAACTCCTTATACAGTGCACCCCTGATTGGCAATCCCGAGATTTCATAAAATTCTTCCAGAGAGATCGAAACCTCGCGGTCCCCTAGAATAAAAGTGTTGGTGGGGAGATTCCACTGGTTCAAGAATGCCTTAACCCACCAGACGTGCGGAGATTGGTAGTGAAAGAACGACGCATATATCGCCTGGTAAAGCCCGACCTTCTGCAACCGCGCACGATGGGCAGAAAGGATGTAGCGAGCCCAGAGAAGGTAGCCCGTGGGGTGTCGAGGGGTGAGCCCTATCTTATAGATTTGTCCCCATGGTTAGGCCTCACCCTGGCAAATACGTCGTCCCAGAATGTCTATAACTGGGATCAGATGGTTTGGGATACCGGTTATCGAAGGCTAAAGCCGCCCCGTTGGAGTCCAATTTGGCATCTCCACAGCGAAAACTGTCCTCGGAGGATCCATCGGCAAGAACGGGAAGGTGGGCTCTGTCGGCATTTCACAGAGGAAACTCCGGCGACCCCGGATGATATGGCCGTACCAGGTCCCCCACAAAAGTAAGTTGGTGCAGTTCGGGTCATGAGCCCTAATCATCACCATCGCTTCCTCATCAAATGGTGACTGAGGAAAAGCGGCCTCCGAGCGAGTGAAAGGAAAGTACGGAACGGAAGCCATTGTACCTGAAATAAAATAAAGGAAAACTGTTAAAGCAAAGCCAGCAATATATATATATATATATATATATATATATGAGTATAAATATATATGCATATAAAGACAGTTGAAGAAAGCGACAGGAGACTCCTTTTTTTATGGGACCATGGGCTACAAAACACATGGGTCCCGCAGAATCAAGATGGCGGCTCGTTAATAATGAGGCCAAGCAATTATAATGAGGCAAATGGAAGATTCTCATTAAATAAACAGTGGATTTCAAATGGCCCTACACATTCCCCTAAAAGAAATCCATCTGGGACTCTATGACAAATCAAACAGAATCAAGGGAATTAAATTCCCAGAAAGCAACACTGTAAACTTCTTCTTCTAGGTTGCGCAGAAGACAACTCAGGGCAGAAAGACCCCAAGAAATCCCCTGGGAAGAATTGAGTTCTTCATAGGAATTAAATTCCTTGTTAAAAAAAGGGGGAGGGAATTAAATTCCCAGAGACATTTTTTCAGAGCCGAAGCTTTTGAGATGGGATTTAATTCCATGGAAAAGACAACCGCCACCATTAGCCCCCTGAAGATCAGAGAAAACCCTAAAGGGTCTGTGGATTAAATATTGAATGGTTTTCTGTTTCAAAAGAATTTAAAAATGGGTTCTTGATTAAAGGGGAAAACCCTTGGTATGGATTTAAAATCAAGAGAGTTTTATGTATGAAAGTTCTTCGATCATCCGGAGACATTACCTGAAGAGATGGGTCTTATTTAAACAGAGTTAAACTCTGGGAATTTTTTAGGTAGAGAACTAAGCTCTGGAAACGAGAATTAAATTCTCAAGAAGAAAAGTTGCCAGGAAGAAGATAAGCAAGAGTGGAGGCGCTTCTGAAGAGACCCCTATATTTATAGGATGTGATGGAAACGCTTTATCTCCCCGATTCCCTAGATGGATCCAACGGTCATAAAAGTGACAGCGTTGCACTCACGTGCTGACACGTGAGAACAACGCTGTGGGGGCATTTGTTCCGTGATTAAAAATCAGGAAAAAGCTTCAGAGAAAACATCACGTGCTCGCGCGTGACTAGCGGTCACGTGTTGGCACATGACGGAAAAAAGCAGAGCGTAGAAGAGAAGCCCATTTAGGGGGTCACGTGCCTGCACGTGACCAGGGGTCGCGTGCCTGCACGTGACCAGGGGTCGCGTGCCTGCACGTGACCGGGGATCGCGTGGCCCCACGTGACTGGATTTAAAAGCCCTGATGTTTAACAGAATTAAATGCTGAATTAGATCATTTAAATCTTTCCAAAATGGAGAAGAGTTATGTAAAACCGTTGGATCAAGAATCTGAAGGTGATTAAATATCACCAATTTATGGAAAAATCTTGGACATGGAAAGATTTCCCCTAAATCTCACCGAAATAACAAAAAGAATATCTTTGGATCTAAAATCCAACGGTGAATAAAATTCATCTAATAATCTAAGGGCCCGGATCAATGAGGAAAATAAATCAAATCTCTCAATAAACAAATCAAATCTTTCAATGAAAGATTTACTAAACAGATTGATTCTTTTCCTTCTCCTATAAATAGGAGCCAAAGGAGAGAGTTTAAAAAAAAGGGAGAGAGAAATATAGAGTCTTGGAATCTTGAACTTCGGAGAAAAAAAAGAAGAAGAATTTGATTCTCTGAAAAGAAAAACCCTAGGTAAGAAAAGAAAGGGGAAAAGGCTTCAAAAAGAGAATTTAATTCTCAAAAAAAAATAAAGAGTTTAACTCTTTTATAAAGAAAATGACTTAGTTCTTTCTCTGGTGAAGATCTGCAAAGTGCACATCTCCTCATAGGTTGAGAATTTAATTCTCATTGGGTCGAGATCCTGCCATGCATATCTAAATTATAGAGGAGGAATTGAGTTCTGAGAATTTAATTCTCACAAAATTATAGGAATTTAATTCCTCCCAGATAAAATTAGGGTTTAACCCTATATGAGAATTCAATTCTCCAAAATTATAGGAATTTAATTCCTTCAGGATGGACAGAATTAGGGTTTTACCTTAATTTAGAGAATTTAATTCTCTCAAACTCACAGGAATTTAATTCCCCTTTAAAAAAAGAAATTAGGGTTTCACCCTACGCCAGAACTTAATTCTTTACATATATGGGAATTTAATTCCTACAGAAGGGAAATTAGGGTTTAACCCTATCCAAGAATATAATTCATCAGTAGAAAATGGGAATTTAATTCCTCTAAAGCTATAGCTAGGGTTTAACCCTATGAAGAATTTAATTCTTAAAAGAGATAAACAGGTCTTCAAACAGGCAAAGAAACAGGGTCACGTGCCCCACGTGACCCCTGTAAAGATCTACTGAAAAGAATTCAGAAGCAACGCCTCACGTGCTCCACGTGACCCTTGAAGTACATAAAGAAAAAGCAAAATAAATAGAAACTCTGGGGCGCCCCCACGTGTCACTACGTGACCCCTAATGAGTATTCTAATAAACCAGAGCATGAGCCCCCATCACGTGACCACACGTGATGACTGTGAGAAGTAAAAAAGTGTTAAAACACTTATCTGCAGAACAAAATAAAGGGGATCTGGCCCCACTTTCTGAGACCATCACGTGCTCCCACGTGATTCCCCCTCTGTTAACGTTTAACACTAAACTGATAATTTGGTTGCCAGTGTTTAACACTGTTATTTGTTAGTGTTTAACACTAATCCGAGAATCACAATTTCTGGTGTTTAACACTAATTTGATAACCTTATCTCCAGTGTTCAACACTGTTGGTCTTTAGTGTTTAACACTAGCTTTAGCCCAATGGGCTAATTTTCTAGAGGCAAAGCCTTTCCTTCAATTGAATCTCAAAATTGAGGAATTTAAAGATGAGAACAATGTGGACTAAAACCAGACAAATGTCAGAAAGTCCAATGGAGGGTCAAACTTAGCTGGACTTAGCCCAAGTTGGCCATAAGTCCTCAATTCAGACTTAACTGAGCTAATGGGCTCATAACATAATTAATCGGTCTTGGTTTCAAATTGGACTACAGATCACTTAATCCACCTTGGTTCAAGGGTACATCTCTTCACTCTTTTGATATTTGTCGTTGTAATTCCTCAACGTCTTCGAAGAGGTGACGGGTCCCGACAACCACACATTTCACGGACTGTGGGGTCCTTAAACTCATGGACTATGATGTCCTTAACCTTGACCGGGATGTCTTAAAACTAACAACGGACTATGATGTCCTTAACCTTGATCGGGATGTCTTAAAACTAACAACGGACTATGACGTCCTTAACCTTGACCATGATGTCTTAAAACTAACGCCGGACTGTGGAGTCCCTAAATCCACGGAATATGATGTCCTTAACCTTGACCGCAACGTCTTAAAACTAACATTGGACCGCAATGTCCTTAAACTACCTATCGACCGCAATGTCATTAAAGTAAACAACAGAGCCCCCCCCCCAATTGCTCTCTTATTGGATCTAAACGATCCTGTTAAGTCGATCTTAGTCTAAAAATAGACTAACGTATCCTTAACAAACGTTTAAGCTGATCTTAGTCTCAAATGAGGCTAACGTATCCTTAAACTCCAACCCCCAAACCCAAATCTAAGAAAGATACGGATTTGGACTAGTCCACGCCCTACGGGCGACAACATAACTTAGTCTCCGTATACAATCCACGGGCAACCAAATACAAAACAAGCACACACGACATGAAGTGACCATCTGGAGAAGGAGAAAGTTGTTACCGCAATGCGGTAGCATAATTAACTGCAGGGGCTTGCGCCTGCAGGGAAGAGCGTCCCCACAATTAAAAACCCCTCAAATGAGGGGGAATCTGACGAAGTCTGCTACATCGGCCGCATCCGTTTAAACCTTCGATACGTGGTGCCATAAATCAATTTGGCATTTTCGGAGAGGTGGACGGATAGCACCAACTAGCATCTGCCCCGAATTTCAGGCAAGACGTCCCAGTCGCGCCGTCTTTCGGAGGGGAACAGCAGCGCCTTTTGGACTAAGGTGCGGGCCCCTTGATGTGCTCCGCCGACCCCTTCGTTGACCTCACGGAGGACATAGTCGGCTTAGTGGGGGTCGATGCACCGAGTGAAGGATTTTTTGTAGAGGTTCCGATTGCTCCAGACGAAATGGTGGGATTTGGCTCGGAGGTGGCGGGCCTCCCCACGATCTCCGGAGAGCGTACCCTCCTTCAGAAATTCCACGATGGGCTTCCTCCAATCTTGCTCCTCTTCACGGGCCATGTAAACTTGGAGCGATGTCGCTCTGTCTTCCATGCTGGGCCGTGGCAAGACCTCAAAGAGGATATTTCTCTTGTTGTCGGCCGTGTAGGAGGAAGCTAGCTTGCTTAGGGCATCGGCCTCGGCGTTTAGGTGCCGGGGGATCTTCTCCACTCGAACCTCGTCGAAGTCCTTTCGCAGCCTTCTTACCTCGTCTAAGTACTTCACCATCATGGGCTCCCATGCCTCGAAACGGACGGTCGCTTGGCCGACGACCAGAGCGGAGTCGCTACGGATTCGGATCGTCTTCAGCCCCATTCCGGAGGCAATCCGCGGTCCAACGAGCAGAGCCTCGTACTCTGCTGCGTTGTTTGAGGTTTTGAACTCGAGCTTCAAAGAATACTCGATCTCTGCCTCGTTCGGGCCCTGAATGATGAGGCTGGCACCACAGCCTTCCTCGGTTGATGACTCGTCGACGTAAAGGACCCAATCGGGGACGGAGTCGGGCCTCTCTTTGACCGAGGGTTGAGATCCGGGGTCGGCACGGACACTGCCTTCTTGTTAGGGATAGTGCATTCGACGATAAAATCGACCAAGGCTTATGCCTTAATAGCTTGCCTCGGGCGGTATTTGATGTCGAATTGGGACAACTCCCATCTCCACTTCTCCAATTGACCAGAAGACTCGGGGGAGGCGAGAATGTCTCCTAAAAGGCGTTCGGTGAGGACGAGGATAGTGTGCTCCTGAAAATAGTGTCGTAGTTTCCTCGAGACCACGATGAGTGCCAAGACAATCTTCTCTATGGCCGGGTACCTTGTTTCCGCGTCCTTGAAGACGTGACTTGCATAGTAGACCGACTTCTGGACTCCCTCGACTTCTCGGACGAGCACCGAACCTACAGATTGATCGGACACCGCCAGATACAGCGATAGCTCATCTCCTTTAACTGGCCAGGTGAGTAGCGGGGGAGTCGCCAGGTGCACTTTCAATTGCTCGAAGGCGATTTGACACTCCTCCGACCATTCGAACCTTGGGATCTTCCTTAAAGTTTTGAAGAACGGGAGGCAGTTTTTCTCGGATCTTCATATGAAACGACTCAGAGCGGCTACCCTCCCTGTGAGTAGCATGATTTCGACGTTGGACTTGGGCGCTACCATGATAAGGATGGCGCTGATCTTCTTCGGGTTAGCCTCGATCCCTCGGTGGATGACCATGAACCCGAGGAACTTTCCATTAGTGACCCCGAACGCGCACTTGGCGGGGTTCAGTTTCATCTTATATTTGCGGAGGACGTCGAAAGCCTCACCTAGATCTTTGGCGTGCTGATCTGACGAAGTCGATTTGACGAGCATGTCATCGACGTAAACCTCTATATTCCTGCCGATCTGAGGCTTAAACATCCTGTTGATCAAGCGTTGGTACGTAGCCCCGGCGTTTTTTAGACCGAAGGGCATCACTTTATAGTAGTATACCCCCGGTCCGTTATGAATGCGGTGAGCTCTTCGTCTGCCGGATTCATACGGATCTGGTTGTAACCGGAGAAGGCGTCTGTCACGCCCCGCTTCCCAGAGTGCGCTAAGATCGGCACGTGACAGAGCCAACCATGCTACCTGTGGATAGGAAATATCCCTCCACAGTCACATTACGTGTCACGACCCGAAAGTACGGAACATGACCGGCACTTAGACTACGAAACGTCTCGAGGCGTACGTAATCTAAGTAAGCCGAAAACCCAGAAATCCAAACCAAGAAAAGTAGTAGAGTGTAGGAAAAACCATATTAAATCAAACAGTTTGCAACATATGCCGAAATATGCATTTAAAATCATAAGTCTTTTCTAAAAATTTCGTCAGAGTTTCCTTTGTAAAAACTGACCCCAAACGGGTACAAAACCTGATAAAGCATATACAATGAATAAAGGCATCCCCAAGCGGGAGCCAGCTCTTCGTCAATCGACGGTCACAACCACGCAAGCAAAATAATATACAACGCCCAAAGGCGAGGATCACAACAGAAAAGGAAACTCAAACAGCATGAAACCCAGAGAAATACACGCGCGACTCTAAGGTCGAAAGAATAAACATCACTGGTCTCTATCTCAAAAAAATACATCTTTGGTTGATGGAACTTCTAGATACAACAGAATAATAATATACAAGATATAATGATGGGTACGATATAAATAAACCCACCTACTAGCAAGCCACCCGAAAATGGAAGTAGTGCCAACAAAGCCGTAATGAAACCTGTACGGCAGAACTTGCAAGAAACTGGGGCACAACGGGGGTGAGTTGCCAACTCATGAGTAGAAAAATATCTACGAACATGAATCGCATGTATAACGCAATCCTAGGTCATACGATCATAATATATCCTCAAATATATTACCAGCAGCCTATAACAAAGGCTGGGGTAAATATCTAACCCAAATGTAATCCCATGTGCCCGTGTCAGTGCCTCAGGTAGCAATATAACATATGGATGATGTATGAATACATGAAAACAGAATACATGTACTGAAGAAAACTGCTTTCATAATTTAGTGAGATTGCCTTTATATTTTAAAATGAGGTATCATAAATGAAATCAGCATAAACGGTGTCTAGCATCGACACAAAACATAAATCTCAATGTCTCAAAATCTCAGGCTCCGGCTATCCGGACTGACCTGTATCATCAAATCTCTATACCTCAATATCTCAGAATCTCTGCATCAATCTCACTATCTAGGGTGCCGTCAGTCCAGACCGGCCCCTACCATCCATCTCAAGACCACGACGGTATCCTCCGGATATCCGACGCGTCGGGTAAAATCACCGGTCGGTAGTGCTCCCCTGCCAGGCTCAACGTCAGCAACACAACCTTCTCGCCCTGGGGTACCTTACCGGGTCCACCATGTACCCGAAACGGTTCATCTAACTCCTCGAATCGGGCTTCGAAATCCATCAGCAAACTCATGGTGGACGACTCATACATCATGGGAAAACCGCACTTTTTATTTAAAAAGAGAGAAAAGAAGTTTATATAAGTTTTGCAGTTTTCCCCCAAATCCAGAAAATCTCATGGAAATCCGAATCCAAATCCTCAATAGCATATAAAACCATGAATATAGGCATGAAAATCCATGAATGCGGCATAACAATGAATAACAGTATGCATGAAGTGACAAGTAATAACTACAATATCTAAGCTGGCATATAAGGCAAGTACACTAATATCATGTCAAAACTACTAGCTAACAAGCTGAATCAAGCAATAATATTCTCTAAGTGTACGTGACATGGTAATTACCGATGAAGATGTGTGTGAGCCGGCAAGTAAGTGTACGTGGTACATACGCATCATCGGTAATGGTGCTGGTGTCCTAACAGCATGGTATCAACAATAGAATATGAATCATAATATAAACATGCGATGCGGAGCGAATAGCAATAATGAGCGGGAGCTGAATACTAGACACAACGATAACTATAAGTCAAACAATGGTGCCTTTTAGAAATAACACGAATCGCGGTGTTTTGAAAATAAGGGCTGCGGTGTTTTTAAGAAAGGTTACGTCTTTTGAAATATCCGTAGAATCTCTTGACCTGTCCTTTAAAATACCCGTGATTCGTTAGCTTTTGAAATAGGTAGTGGTCGAATCTAGTCTAACGGCTACACTAAACTATAGGGCTAAACTAACAAGCTGAACTACAGGTAAGGAAACCGCCTAACCTCTGAGTCGATACATATACATACCAGTATATATATTAGTCGGTGATCCCGCCTCGATAATATCATATCCGATACCATATCTATAATCAGACACTCCAGGTCAAGAGTGTGGATCAATCATCAATATATAGCTCGTACGTAAATCCGTCGTACGGCATCCCCAAATCTGGGTACGGGACAATATCACATTCATCGTATTATTCATCTGGTATCCTCTTTATCAAAAATCCTAATCCGGGGTACTGACCTACATCTAGTACAATACTAATATCATCAATCTAATCATGATCTGACTGCTGATCTACAGCCTCATGCAAACCGATATCATCATCATATATCGTCATAAAGAGGTATACATCGCCCAATGCGACATATTATGAATATCTTAACATATCTTTTCTCATATCAACCATTTTATATATATCACTATTCACATGGTATCGTCGTCCAAAGATCCACTAAAACATCAGGACGTATCTCAAGTACAAATCCTGCCATATCACTCAAATCCCATCGACTCATCTCAATCCCAAGTATCATCCTCAATCCGTATGTGAACACATAATCCCATACCCATGTGAACACATAACTATATAGAATCCCATAAGCACATATGAAATAAGAATGTATGCAAGTATGTGTGTGTGTATGTGTAGTGCAACCACTACTCTAGGGTTTCGTAACATTACACCAATCCAACACACCAATATCCATCCTAAACATCATCATTAATCCCAAACAACATATAATAATTGTAGGTGTGTATACATATCCGTATACATCACCACGAACTGCGGGGGTGCTATACGCCATCCACCCGACTTCTCCCCGTAGATATAAATCTACTCACCTTGCTTTTCGTGTTCCGATGCCGATGTCACTATCTCAATCTTCAACGCCTCGACGTCACGTGGGGTACCTACAAGGATATCAAAAACGCTAAAGCACAAGAAAATCACATCGGAAACCAAAACGGTACACGCTACGCCCATAGGTAAAAACCTATAGCCTCGCGTGTAAACACGATCAATAGCCACTTGTCGTTGACGTCCAAACGCCATCCGACAGAAACGAATCACCAAATATCAAAATCCATGCTAAAACAAGTCGTAAATCATGCGCCAACCCATGAAAATCAACCCAGATTTTACCCTAAAAGGAATCAGACAAAATTGCACATGCCATGGGTCAAATCTACTGGAAATAGGGCCCTGAACCAAAAACGAGCACCAGAACCCCTGCTCTGGCCGCAAATTGCGGCCAGGGGGATTAAATCTGCGGCCTGAAGAATGACGTGGGGGCTAGGGTTTTGTGTAGGGGTTTCTAGGTGCCTGCACAGCATACTGCCAAGTCAATTTTATTTTAGGGGTCTCGGGGTGATAGCAGATTTCAAAATACGATCACAGATTCACAGTTTTTCCCCGATATCGTCTCATAAATCCGTATTCTGGTTCCTAGTTCAGGTTTGGATCCAAAATAACATCACACCAGGGGTTCTAAGGTCACAACAAGTCTCAATTTCACCTTTGATTTCAGATCCACCCTAAACCCTAACTAGAAATCTCTAAAGTCCATCAAACGACACCATATCGACATGAAACTAGTATGGATGCAATAAGAATTGAAATACTATACTAGGGGTGCAGAAATTATCTCCTTTGGCAACTCAAGAAAAATCTTAAGTTGCTCAAAGTCCTCAAAATCAGCTCTTGCTTAGTCCATTGTGTAGCTAGTGAGCTTGGGAGCAAGTTTTGTGAAGTGGGAATGGGGTTTTGGTGAGGGAATTGAGAGGGATCTATGGAGTGAAGGGGAGGGAGATGAGGGAGGAGCAGGAGCAGCAGCAGCTCAAGGAGAGGGAAGAGAGAAATGGGTGTGAGGAAATGATGGGAGTATGGTTCAAAAAGTGAAGATTGACCTAGTCTCTCTCTCTCTCTTCATCATGAAACCTTTATCTTTTCTTTTCTTTTCTTTTTCTTTTCCTTCTCACTCAATGGCAAACCCTAACCAACCATACACCCAAAACATGTAACAAGTGTAACAAGTTTGGAAAATAATATGTGCACATTTTGCACAAAAATGCTAAAAACCCGATTAGCGATTGTTAAGCGCGATTATCACTAAATTAGCATATAACTAACCATAAAAACTTTAAAATGGCAAAATTCCATAGAATACCCTATTTTAGAATTTTCCATAATTTTTCCAAAATTTTCCCCATTTATCGGTATTTAATTATACCGAAATATTAAAATATTCATTAAAAATTAATATTAAATTATAAAAATTCCTAAAAATAATATTTTATTTTTTTGAAATGTTACAATCTTCCCCCGTTAAAGAAATTTGGTCCCCAAATTTAAATTCAAACCCCCAAATTCTAAAACATTTCAATAAAATGTCCAAGTCAACGGGGCACCGAAATCATCAATACGTAAAACGCATCATAGCGCAATGCATGCGCATGAATAATGAGCAGATAACTTAAAAACACAACTCCGTCAAGCATCCCGCAATCATCGGAGTCAAGGTAAAGACACGAATATCAAATCCAAGGCAAAACCAATATGATATAAATCAGAACTATACACGTAAATATCAAATCTATACATGTAAATATCTGAAGGAAATGCATGCTAAATCTATTTAAGTCGATGTGCAATGCGCATAACACTGCACAGTGGCGGACATCTCTATAAGAAAATAACCATATACGTATATATTTTTTGTTTAATGTGCTCGTTCCCCCGTTTTGAAAATAATTTAGAAGGATTTTCTTGTTTTAAACGTTTCGTGTCATATCGGACACGTAGGTAAATACTAAGACTATAGCTCGCCTTTGGAAATCCCTTCGATAACTATCAATGCATGCAAAATATATTCGGGTACTGTCCTCTGACTAGTCCTGTTCAGTACGAAAACAAATCGCAAATAACACAAAAATGTACTGCTCTATAAGAAATCATTCCCAAAACGTGCATATGAATACTACGTGCGTCTGGTGCGCACGGAAATCAAAATCCATAAATGTGCCATACATGCGCACAGAAACAACATCTAAGTGCATCGGGTGTGCACGCAACATCTGTCATAGGCAACGTGCCACGCCCCGCTTCCCAAAATACGGAATACGAGGGGTAGACAAGGCCAGCCATGCTCCTACGGTCAAGGAAATGTCCTGCCGTAGTCACACTTCGGCTTCAAGTTTTTCATGGTAAACAGTAAATGATGCGCAGGTAATGAGAAATGCAGTAACTGAAAGAAACAATAATATAAACTGACCTGATGGGAAACAAACGAATGTAACTCGGAATGGCAAGTCAAGAAGTCTGTGATGCACGTCTAGTTCTGGTCCAGGCTAAATCTTCTCCTCACACTGAGCATGCATACTCAGGTCGTCAGAGCGACACAATAGCAATATAATATATATAAGATCAAGTGACAGTTCTAACAGTGGTAATAGACATGTATAACAGTAAATCAATGACAACATGAATATGAATGTGCAGTAATCAATGCAGCGGAACCGTAAAAGTAGTAGAATGATATGCCACGAATGTCAACACAGTATGTAAGGTATAACAATGACAGTATCCCTATCAGTCTCTAAGTCTCACTGTACAGGTCACTAAGCCTATCGTCAGTCCAAGTGTGAGAGTCAACCACTCGCGAGTGTCCTCCACCCAAGGGTCAAGAGACCACGGGCCCAACATGTATATCACGGTGAGTATCACATACCCTGTAAATCTCCATATAACTCCCTAAATATATAAGCCGGCATGGGACTCCCGAGATTCTGTTGAACTCACACTTAAACTACCCCACACCCCGTGGTCTACATCAAACGCTAACCATAACCTTAAATACTAATCGATCCGTGACAAGTCTGCACGAGAATTGGAAGCAGGACCTCCATCAAGCACGTCCCGACTAATACCTAAGATAAATGACAGTGTCTGATGCCTTATCTGTGACACCCGTGCAAGCGCTTCAATAAGTGTCCCATTCCACTTATAGTTATACGTACACGCATCCCACAGACGTCGACAATGCAATAAAATAATAGGGTCACTGATTGTGTACAAGTACGTATCACTTTTACTTATTCACGGATACACGAACACTGACGTACTTGCCGCAATCATCACTAAAATCTAACACTGGGTTGTTCCCCTCCGAAAGGCGGCGCACAGGACCGTGATGTCCTGACGCTGAGATTCGGGGCAGATGCTATTTGGTTTTATCCGTCTACCTCTCCGAAGATGTCAAGTTGATTTATGGCACCGTGTATCGAAGGTTTAGACGGATGCGGCCGATGTAGCAGATTTTGTCAGATTCCCCCTCGCTTGAGGGGTTTTTGATTGTGGGGACGCTCTTCCCTGCAGGCGCAAGCCCCTGCAGTTAATTACGCTACCACATCGCGGTAGCCACTTTTTCCTTCTCCAGAATTTCACTTCGTGTCGTGGGTGTTTGTTTTGTTTGTGGTTGCCCGTGGATTGTATACGGAGACTGAGTAATGCCGTCGCCCGTAGGACGTGGATTAGTCCAAATCCGTATTTACTTAGATTTGGGTTTGGTGTTTTTAGTTTAAGGATGCATTAGTCGCGTTGCGGCTAAGATCAACTTAAACGTTCGTTAAGGATACGATAGTCCTGTTTGAGACTAAGATCAACTTAACGTAATAATCCATTTAATATCTGGCCATCGGGACTCGTCACCTCTCTAACGTCGTTGAAGGATTACAACGGCAGATGTCAGAGGAGTTCAGAGATGTACCCTTGAACCAAGGTTGATTTGGAGTTTTATAGTCCGTTTGAATGTTTAAGGATACGTTAGCCGTGTTTAGGGCTAAGATCAACTTAAACGGGATCGTTTAGATCCGACAAAAGAGCATTTAAAGGCTCTATTGTTCCAGTTTAGGGACGTAGTGGTCCGTGTTCCAGTTTAGGGACATGGAGGTCCATTGTCAGTTTAAGGACGTAGTGGTCCATCATTAGTTTAAGGACGTTTCGGTCCGTCGCCAGTTTAAGGACGTAGTGGTCCATCATTAGTTTAAGGACGTTTCGGTCCGACATTAGTTTAAAGACGTTCCGGTCCATCATTAGTTTAAGAACGTTTCGGTCCGACATTAGTTTAAGGACGTTCCGGTCCATCATTCCCATTTAGGGACGAATATTAGTTTAAGGACGTTTCGGTCCAATATTAGTTTAAGGACGTTTCGGTCCACGAGTTTAAGGACCCCGCAGTCCGTATTGATGTGTGGTCGTCGGGACCCGTCACCTCTCTGACGTCGTTGAAGGATTACAACGATACGCGTCAGAGGAACTCGGAGATGTACCCTCGAACCGGAGGTAAATTGGTTTAGGAGAGCAATCTTGCTCGGTCAATTTAATTTAAGGACTTATGGCCAAAATTGGGCTAAGTCCAATTGGAAATGTCCAATATTTTATTTGCTTTTGCATTGCATTTCTTTTTTTTTTTTTTTGGGCTTGGCCCAGAAAGGATGCAGAGCATCAGTTTGTTTTGGGCTCTGTCCTTTATAAATGATGCAGGGCATCAATTTCATTTGGGCTCTGCCCTTTTTATTGCTTTGCAATTTATTTTGGCCTGTTAGGTCTTTTTGACTTGGGCCTGGCCCTTCAAGTAATGCATTGCATTTGTGCAAGACCCCAAGAATCTTTGTAGATTCAAGAACAGAAGTGCAAAGCACTTCTTTTTTTTTATCTAAATTCAGGTCAAAGAAAAACAAGTTTTTCTCTTGTTTTTCCTTATCTCAAACCAAAGGTTCATAACAAGTGCAAGGCACTATTTTTATTTATTTATTTATTTATTGAAGATTAATGATCTTGTTCTTAGATCAATGATCAGAGATTTTTCTCTTCTTTTAAAGGTCTTTACCTTTTTTTTATGTTCTTGAGGAGTGCCCAAGAGTTTTCTTCTCTTCTCTTTTTTTTTTAGCCAGAAGTTGATGATCTTGAATTGAGATCTGGGGTCCTTTTTATAGTGTTCATAAATTAGTTAAATTTGTTAAGGAATTCCTTTTCTAAGTGATTTGGGGAATTTTCCCCACCGTTGGATCTTTGATCCAAAGGCCCCTGTTTTACAGAAGAAAATCTTCTTGTTTTAACAAGAACAGAAAAGATTTCCTTAAGTCTCCATTTTGTGTTTGCGCAACTCTCCCAGCGCGTGACACGTGTCGCGCGGCGCAGCGTTTGCGCAGCGGCGCAGCGTTTGCGCAGCGGCGCGTGCGCAACTGCGCAGACACGTGTCGCGCGGCGCAGCGCTTGCGCACCTGCGCAGCTGCGCCTGACCGTTGCTTTCTTTTACTTTTTGTTTTTAAAAAGAGCCCTGCTCTGATTGGACGCACTGCCTCGGGCGTTGCGTTGACGTATCAACTTCTGACACGTGGCGCGTTGCGCGCAGCGCACGGGATTTGAAGCGTTGCTTCAAAATTTGAATTCAAACAGAGCCTTGCTCTGATTGGGGGAACCAAATGCCCCCCCACCGTTGCGCTCACGTGGCGCGCACGTGAGTGCAGCGGTGGCAAGATCCTGGCCGTTGGATCAATGGGCGATCTGAAGGGGCGCAGGCGCCTATAAATAGGACCCTTGTTCCCCTCCGAAAGGCGGCGCACAGGACCGCGATGTCCGGACGCTGAGATTCGGGGCAGATGCTATTTGGTTTTATCCGTCTACCTCTCCGAAGATGCCAAGTTGATTTATGGCACCGTGTATCGAAGGTTTAGACGGATGCGGCCGATATAGCAGACTTTGTCAGATTCCCCCTCACTTGAGGGGGTTTTGATTGTGGGGACGCTCTTCCCTGCAGGCGCAAGCCCCTGCAGTTAATTACGCTACCGCATCGCGGTAGCCACTTTCTCTTTCTCCAGAATTTCACTTCGTGTCGTGGGTGTTTGTTTTGTTTGTGGTTGCCCGTGGATTGTATACGGAGACTGAGTAATGCCGTCGCCCGTAGGACGTGGATTAGTCCAAATCCGTATTTACTTAGATTTGGGTTTGGTGTTTTTAGTTTAAGGATGCATTAGTCGCGTTGCGGCTAAGATCAACTTAAACGTTCGTTAAGGATACGATAGTCCTGTTTGAGACTAAGATCAACTTAACGTAATAATCCATTTAATATCTGGCCATCGGGACTCGTCACCTCTCTAACGTCGTTGAAGGATTACAACGGCAGATGTCAGAGGAGTTCAGAGATGTACCCTTAAACCAAGGTTGATTTGGAGTTTTATAGTCCGTTTGAATGTTTAAGGATACGTTAGCCGTGTTTGGGGCTAAGATCAACTTAAACGGGATCGTTTAGATTCGACAAAAGAGCATTTGAAGGCTCTATTGTTCCAGTTTAGGGACGTAGTGGTCCGTGTTCCAGTTTAGGGACATGGGGGTCCATTGTCAGTTTAAGGACGTAGTGGTCCATCATTAGTTTAAGGACGTTTCGGTCCGTCGCCAGTTTAAGGACGTAGTGATCCATCATTAGTTTAAGGACGTTTCGGTCCGACATTAGTTTAAGTACGTTCCGGTCCATCATTAGTTTAAGGACGTTTCGGTCCGACATTAGTTTAAGGACGTTCCGGTCCATCATTCCCATTTAGGGACGAATATTAGTTTAAGAACGTTTCGGTCCAATATTAGTTTAAGGACGTTTCGGTCCACGAGTTTAAGGACCCCGCAGTCCGTATTGATGTGTGGTCGTCGGGACCCGTCACCTCTCTGGCGTCGTTGAAGGATTACAACGATACGCGTCAGAGGAACTCGGAGATGTACCCTCGAACCGGAGGTAAATTGGTTTAGGAAAGCAATCTTGCTCGGTCAATTTAATTTAAGGACTTATGGCCAAAATTGGGCTAAGTCCAATTGGAAATGTCCAACATTTTATTTGCTTTTGCATTGCATTTCTTTTTTTTTTTTATTTGGGCTTTGCCCAGAAAGGATGCAGAGCATCAGTTTGTTTTGGGCTCTGCCCTTTATAAATGATGCAGGGCATCAATTTCATTTGGGCTCTGCCCTTTTTATTGCTTTGCAATTTATTTTGGCATGTTAGGTCTTTTTGACTTAGGCCTGGCCCTTCAAGTAATGCATTGCATTTGTGCAAAGCCCCAAGAATCTTTGTAGATTCAAGAACAGAAGTGCAAAGCACTTCTTTTTTTTTTATCTAAATTCAGGTCAAAGAAAAACAAGTTTTTCTCTTATTTTTCCTTATCTCAGAGAACCAAAGGTTCATAACAAGTGCACGGCACTATTTTTATTTATTTATTTATTTATTGAAGATTAATGATCTTGTTCTTAGATCAATAATCAGAGATTTTTCTCTTCTTTTAAAGGTGTTTACCTTTTTTTTTTATGTTCTTGAGGAGTGCCCAAGAGTTCTCTTCTCTTCTCTTTTTTTAGCCAGAAATTGATGATCTTGAATTGAGGTCTGGGGTCCTTTTTATAGTGTTCATAAATTAGTTAAATTTGTTAAGGAGTTCCTTTTCTAAGTGATTTGGGGAATTTTCCCCACCGTTGGATCTTTGATCCAAAGGCCCCTGTTTTACAGAACAAAATCTTCTTGTTTTAACAAGAACAGAAAAGATTTCCTTAAGTCTCCATTTTGTTTTTGCGCAACTCCCCCAGCGCGTGACACGTGTCGCGCGGCGCAGCGCTTGCGCAGCAGAGCTTGCGCAACTGCGCAGACACGTGTCGCGCGGCGCAGCGCTTGCGCACCAGCGCAGACACGTATCGCGCGGCGCAGCGCTTGCGCAACTGCGCAGCTGTGCTTGCGCAACTGCGCAGACACGTGTCGCGCGGCGCGGCGCTTGCACAACTGACCGTTGCTTTCTTTTACTTTTTGTTTTTTAAAAGAGCCCTGCTCTGATTGGACGCACTGCCTCGGGCGTTGCGTTGACGTATCAACTTCTGACACATGGCGCGTTGCGCGCAGCGCACGGGATTTGAAGCGTTGCTTCAAAATTTGAATTCAGACAGAGCCTTGCTCTGATTGGGGGAACCAAATGCCCCCCACCGTTGCGCTCACGTGGCGCGCACGTGAGTGCAGCGGTGGCAAGATCCTGGCCGTTGGATCAATGGGCGATCTGAAGGGGCGCAGGCGCCTATAAATAGGACCCTTGTTCCCCTCCGAAAGGCGGTGCACAGGACCGCGATGTCCTGACGCTGAGATTCGGGGCAGATGCTATTTGGTTTTATCCGTCTACCTCTCCGAAAATGCCAAGTTGATTTATGGCACCGTGTATCGAAGGTTTAGACGGATGCGGCCGATGTAGCAGACTTTGTCAGATTCCCCCTCGCTTGAGAGGTTTTTGATTGTGGGGACGCTCTTCCCTGCAGGCGCAAGCCCCTGCAGTTAATTACGCTACCGCATCGCGGTAGCCACTTTCTCCTTCTCCAGAATTTCACTTCGTGTCGTGGGTGTTTGTTTTGTTTGTGGTTGCCCGTGGATTGTATACGGAGACTGAGTAATGCCGTCGCCCGTAGGACGTGGATTAGTCCAAATCCGTATTTACTTAGATTTGGGTTTGGTGTTTTTAGTTTAAGGATGCATTAGTCGCGTTGCGGCTAAGATCAACTTAAACGTTCGTTAAGGATACGATAGTCCTGTTTGAGACTAAGATCAACTTAACGTAATAATCCATTTAATATCTGGCCATCGGGACTCGTCACCTCTCTAACGTCGTTGAAGGATTACAACGGCAGATGTCAGAGGAGTTCAGAGATGTACCCTTGAACCAAGGTTGATTTGGAGTTTTATAGTCCGTTTGAATGTTTAAGGATACGTTAGCCGTGTTTGGGGCTAAGATCAACTTAAACGGGATCGTTTAGATCCGACAAAAGAGCATTTGAAGGCTCTATTGTTCCAGTTTAGGGACGTAGTGGTCCGTGTTCCAGTTTAGGGACATGGGGGTCCATTGTCAGTTTAAGGACGTAGTGGTCCATCATTAGTTTAAGGACGTTTCGGTCCGTCGCCAGTTTAAGGACGTAGTGGTCCATCATTAGTTTAAGAACGTTTCGGTCCGACATTAGTTTAAGGACGTTCCGGTCCATCATTAGTTTAAGGACGTTTCGGTCCGACATTAGTTTAAGGACGTTCCGGTCCATCATTCCCATTTAGGGACGAATATTAGTTTAAGGACGTTTCGGTCCAATATTAGTTTAAGGACGTTTCGGTCCACGAGTTTAAGGACCCCGCAGTCCGTATTGATGTGTGGTCGTCGGGACCCGTCACCTCTCTGACGTCGTTGAAGGATTACAACGATACGCGTCAGAGGAACTCGGAGATGTACCCTCGAACCGGAGGTAAATTGGTTTAGGAGAGCAATCTTGCTCGGTCAATTTAATTTAAGGACTTATGGCCAAAATTGCGCTAAGTCCAATTGGAAATGTCCAACATTTTATTTGCTTTTGCATTGCATTTCTTTTTTTATTTTTATTTGCGCTTGGCCCAGAAAGGATGCAGAGCATCAGTTTGTTTTGGGCTCTGCCCTTTATAAATGATGCAGGGCATCATTTTCATTTGGGCTCTGCCCTTTTTATTGCTTTGCAATTTATTTTGGCCTGTTAGGTCTTTTTGACTTGGGCCTGGCCCTTCAAGTAATGCATTGCATTTGTGCAAAGCCCCAAGAATCTTTGTAGATTCAAGAACAGAAGTGCAAAGCACTTCTTTTTTTTTTATCTAAATTCAGGTCAAAGAAAAACAAGTTTTTCTCTTGTTTTTCTTTATCTCAGAGAACCAAAGGTTCATAACAAGTGCAAGTCACTATTTTTATTTATTTATTTATTTATTGAAGATTAATGATCTTGTTCTTAGATCAATGATCAGAGATTTTTCTCCTCTTTTAAAGGTCTTTACCTTTTTTTTTATGTTCTTGAGGAGTGCCCAAGAGTTCTCTTCTCTTCTCCTTTTTTTTAGCCAGAAGTTGATGATCTTGAATTGAGGTCCGGGGTACTTTTTATAGTGTTCATAAATTAGTTAAATTTGTTAAGGAAATCCTTTTCTAAGTGATTTGGGGAATTTTCCCCACCGTTGGATCTTTGATCCAAAGGCCCCTGTTTTACGGAAGAAAATCTTCTTGTTTTAACAAGAACAGAAAAGATTTCCTTAAGTCTCCATTTTGTTTTTGCGCAACTCCCCCAGCGCGTGACACGTGTCGCGCAGCGCAGCAGCGCTTGCGCAGCTGCGCAGACACGTGTCGCGCAGCGCAGCGCTTGCGCACCTGACCGTTGCTTTCTTTTACTTTTTGTTTTTTAAAAGAGCCATGCTCTGATTGGACGCACTGCCTCGGGCGTTGCGTTGACGTATCAATTTCTGACACGTGGCGCGTTGCGCGCAGCGCACGGGATTTGAAGTGTTGCTTCAAAATTTGAATTCAAACAGAGCCTTGCTCTGATTGGGGGAAACAAATGCCCCCCCACCGTTGCGCTCACGTGGCGCGCACGTGAGTGCAGCGGTGGCAAGATCCTGGCCGTTGGATCAATGGGCGATCTGAAGGGGCGCAGGCGCCTATAAATAGGACCCTTGGCCCTTACCATTTTCAAGAATCTTGATTTTCAAAGCCTTGCTCTTGCTTAAGAATTTTAGAGCCTTGCTCTTGCTTCTTCCCAAGAACTCCAGAGTTCAGAACTTAAAACCATCTTAGGTATTAATAAAATTAAATTAAATTAAATTAAAGTTGATTAATAGAGCCTTGCTCTCATAGATCTTTGATCTAAAACCCTTTTTTGGTTTATTCAACAGAGCCTTGCTCTTAAAGTTCATAGATCTACAGAGATCTTGTTCATGGGTTTTAACCCATGAACAGAGTTTTGCTCATGGATCAAATGTAGATTTTTTTTTAGATCTGAAAAATGAAGAATTTTTTTTTTTATAAGTTTTCATGGATTTTTCAAGATTCCAAAATTTTAATTCTTTTAAGTGTGTTAAAAAATTTGATGGATCTTTCCATTATTACCAAAGAGCTATGCTCTTTTGAGGAATCTTGTTCCCCTGAGACCAGAGTTTGACAAATGTCACTCTGTGACAGAGCTTTGCTCTAAAAGAGGAGATTTTCTCCTTGTCTCTAGGGATTTCCCATCAATGAGGATATTCTTTGTGGATCTTTTTCCATGAATTGACAGTCTCATCTAATGATGGGATCGTCTTATTAAATGATGCACCGTCATCCAGATTTTGTGGGTCCCCCTTTGGTCCCCTACCCACTATATCACAGTGTGGAGTAAGATTTTAAAATGCCAAGCGTTAGAACACTAATGGTCATTTTTGTCTTTCCACAGGAAACATGTCTGATGACTTGTCTTTCCCCTTCGTTCGCTCGGAAGAAGGGTTCCCCCATTCGCCAGTAGACCGGGTGGCGTTCGCTCTCATTAAAGATCATGACCCTGAGTGCAAAAAGCTCCACCTGTGGGGAAGGTGGTACAGCCAGATCATCCAAGGCCGTCGCAGCTTCAGTTCCGCCTCGCCTTCTGAGCCCATAGTTACGATCCCTTATGCGGACGAACCCCCGGTGAAGTATGCTGTGGAGGTTAAAAATTGGAATTCTGACAACCTCCTCCAGCCTGCAATCGGTGCCATCCCTGTGCAGCCGCCGCCGGCGATAGACATTCTGGGGAGGCGAATCTGTTAGGGTGAAGCACGCCCTTGGGGACAGGCTTACAATATTGGACTGATCCAGCGACCGCTCGCCGGATATTTGCAATGGGCCCGGTACATCTTATCGGCGAAAAGGACTCATCTAACGAAGATTGGTTTATATTCGGCCATTTACGTTTCGCTTTTCGAGTATCCCTCTCCTCCGACGTGGTGGATCAAGGCCTTTGTTGAACAATGGAATATCCCCACCCACACCTTCCTGATGACGGATAGGGAGGTCTCCATCTCCTTAGAGGAGTTTGCTGAAGTTTCGGGTCTACCAATGAGGGGGGAGCACTACGAGGAGCTGCTTCCTCCTGACGAATACATCTTTGCCACCAAGCCGCTGGTGTTTGACTTGACTCCGGAGAACGCCATTCAGCATCAGTATCCGGGCTTGGTGAAGGTATTGGAGATCTATGAGGAACTCCATCTGGAATCGGGCGACCGGGGCGTCAGTTTCGCAGATTTTATTGCTCGCTTCATTCGCCCGGAGTTCCTATCAGAGCAGAGTGAGAAGTTCGCTCAGCTTGATGACCCTTTTGGTTTCGGCTTGGACCGCCGACCCGTATCGGAAAATGACCAGAGGGATTTTTATCTTCCCAGCGCTGCCATCGCCGCTTTCTCAGAAATTGCCGTCCCAGGCATGGATGAGGAGACCTTTTTTATTGGGTTCTTGGGCTTGTGGCTATGCAGCTTTGCGCTCCCCATGCACCCACGCCTCATGCGGTCCTCTGTCTTTTACCCAGCGCATCGGATGGTGGCTGGTTTGCAGTTATCGATAGGAATCGCCGGGCTGGCTTATCTTTACAATGGACTTAGCGTAGCGGCGGACGCTAGTGAGCCTGGGGTACAGCCTGCTAACTTCCCGATGCACTACTTCACTTCTTGGATGGAGCTGCATGTGCGAGGGGTGTTCGGTGTCCATAAGATTCCTCCGTTCTTTGAGAAATGCAGACTCCCGAAAGTCATGCGGTTGGTCGGCGCTTCAATTGTGGTTGCACCCCCACGGGAGTCTAGGGGGCTGCTCCTTCGTCCACATCTGGTCGGAGCGAAGATTTCCTTTGTGGATAAGGTTATAACCATAGGCTCAGAGACTACTAAGTCAGTAGTGCCACTGCGCGATGATTTCAAGGACGGGGCTTCCGTATTGAAGGCTCGGGAAATCCTCCACCTCTACTCCATTCGGCCGGGCTATCTAGTGTTTAGGCAAAATGAGACCGCACTTTTCATGAGGTACAACCCGCACCGGTTTGCTCAGCAATCGAGCTACAACCAAGGGATCCCGATGGAAGCTTTATTGGAAAAGCCTGTGGTCAGCCGAGAGGGGATGAAGAATGCAATGCACCATTTCATACGGCTTAACACGGGTTCCTATTTCTTCATTAGTGAACCCAGCTGTGCCCCTAAGATGCTTAATTCATATGTAGCCTGGTATGCGCATGCGATGGGCCCAATTATCCTAACGGAGAAGCGTATATTGGTTGACCGTAGGGGTGCGCCTCCTGGCGGTGATCGCAAGGCCCCCTTGCAACCAAGGATCCCGGTCATTCCTCCGTTAAAAGATGCCAGAGTCGACCGACCACACGTGTTGAGCCCTCCGCGTGGATTGCCGCTGTCTGCTATGGTGAATGCACCACAAGCGCCCCATGTTCCCAGGAAGACGGTTAATGTAATATCGCCAGAGTCCGGCGTAGGAGCGGATATCGGGACCCGCCGTCCCAAGGTGACTGCCAAGCGCAAATCTATTCCGGGTGGATCTAAAGCTGGCGGGCAGAAGAAGAAAAAGTCCATCCTTTCCCTTGATGCGATCCTCAGCTTAGAGCCTGCGGCTGCTCCCAACGAAGGCATAAGTGAATACGGCAGCAACGAGGGCTTCTTGGTAGACTCTGCAGACATCAATTTGGCTGCTGCCATTGCAGCTTCGGAGCGATCGGCGAGGCTCGAAGCAATGTTAATTAAACTCGCTGAGTCAGGTAATCATCAGCCGCCTTCTTCATCATTTTATTGCACTTTTTATTATTATCTTTAACTAATATTTGCCCCATTTTCAACAGGTGTCTCTACTGAAGAGGCTATTGCTGCTTCTTTGAAGACCTTCCAAGAGGAGGAGGAGAAACGTGCTCTAGCAGGCGTTGGTATGACCCACCCCTTTCTCTTTTATAAGGAAAGTTTCTTATCTCTTCTGATGGTCAACCTAACCTTCTTCTTTTGTTTCTCTGCAGGGGCTATATCAGTTGATGCGGGGATCCTCCCCAAGCCTGTTACTGAAGTCCCGGTCTCGTCGGGGCTGCTGCAGGAGCCTCGACTCGACAAAACGACGAGGGATGCCTTGAAAAATTTGGAGGCATCCCTATTCACGGACGAAGACGCCTCAATTAAGGAGGCTCTAGTGGCATCCGTCTCAACGGCTCGGGAGGAGGGGAAGCGGTTGAGACGCGAAGCAAAGGCGCGCAGAGCTGCTTTGGCCATGGGAGCGGGCCCTAGCACCATCCCTCGCGCTGATACTCCCTCCGAAGAGGCCCCTGTCGCCCTATCTACTGCTCGCAGGCAAGTGGCGCGCGCGGTTCGAAGTGCAAATGATAAATCCTCTTCAGGTAGCATTTCTTTCAGAACCTTGTTGTAAGAATTATAAAGCCACCGGTTCTTATGTATCCCATCTTGCAGGGCCAAGTCCTACCGAGGGGGAGGCGGAGACCGTTGAACCCAGGGAAACAGAGGAGGCGGTTCCTGCCGAACCCAAGCTGACGGTGAGCAACGTCGTTGGGGCTACGGGGCCTGAAACAGAGGTTAGGGGATCTGCAGCCGAGAGGGTCATTGATGCTGAACCTGAAGTGGCGGCAGATGAAATGATCGTCATAATCGAGCCGAGGGTAGTGGTGGGCGAGGCGCTTGAGGCTGGCGACCTCGTGATGACGGTGGACGAGACAACCGTGACCGCAGAACCCGAGGGAGTAGCGGGTGAGGTGGCCATGATTCCTGAAGATGAGCTAACCGCTCCTTCTCAGGAATCTGGCAATGCTCCAATCATAGCCCTCCCCATCTGTGGTCCCCCGCCGTCTCCAGGGCTTGCGAGCATGACAACGGTTCCCATTGAGTCTGGTGATGAGGCCACGGGCGGTGGCCTCATGTCAATGGAGGAAGGAATGCCTCAGTTTCGGCCGGCAGCTCGTCGGGTAAATTTCGAGTTACTATCATTCTCTTTTTATATCTCGCGATCTTTTCTAACAAGTTTGTCTTTGTTTTTAACGCAGGTGCGGCCAATGCCGATGCTCCATTGCTCGAAGGAGCACCGTCAACTACTGCCTTGGCGGTGGTCACCTCCCAGCCTTCCCTTGTGCCGTCGCGGATGTTGGAAGGTATGGATCTGTGACTTATTAGTTTATCTTTTAACCGCATAACTCATGTGCTAACGCCGTACCACTTGTGCCTTTTCAGGAGTGCTCTTTGATCATCTATATCAAGTGTTGCTCCCACACTTCTCCTTCCCATCCGAACTCGCTTCTCCCTCTAGTGGCGCCGATGAGTATACTTTCACTCCGATGTGCTTATTTTTTCCCCCTTTTTTAGTAATGGGATGATTTCTGACTTTTCCTCTTCCTTATTGTAGTGCCACAAATCGAAGGAGGGGACGCCAGACCTGCCATGCCACCGGCCCTTCCGACTTTGCCATCTGTTGCAGCTGGTATAGTACATTTCCTTTTTGACAACTCTTCAAAATCTCCTGAACTATCGTTTAACTATGTTTCGTTTTGCAGCTATCGTTCCGGCTCCGGTCCTTCTTGAGTCTCGTGTCCTTTCACTGACAGGCCCTTTCTTGAAACGTCCATCTTCAAAGGGTGCCGTGATGAGTTTGGGCATGCTGAGCGGGTATGTCGAAGAACTTAACGCGGACGCTCTCCCCTCTGCTGCAGATTTCGCTGTCGAGGTTAACCCAATGTTGGTGGCACTCGTAAACTTTCACAACGAAGACGTCGTCGAATCTTGGGTTAACCACTGCAGAGAGATCGAGGCCTGCCTGCATCGGCTGGAGTCGACGCATCCTTCTCCTGAAGTTTTGGCCATGAGCACCCAACGGACAGCTTGGCTCGAGCAAAGCGCTTCTTATATCCGCCATTTGGAGCAGGAAGCAGCTTTACGGTTGAAGGAGCGTCAGGAATCTTCAAGCGCAACCGCTCGCCTGCGCGCTGAAGTTAGGACGAATGCTACTGAGGCGAAAGCCGTCTTTGAAGGCCTTCTGGAGCGTATCTCTAATGGGCTAGGACTGAAGCGGAAGCTCGATGCCGCTGAGCGTGATGCCCGAGGCCAAGAAGCAGCTCAGCAGGTCGTTGGGGAACAGCTCGCATCCTTCACGCAGCAGCGGGCTCAAGTAGAGGCCGAACTGGCGGTGGCGGCTGATCAAGAGAAGGCGTGGAAGGAAGTACGCGAGCAATTGATAGAGCTGTTCAAGAAGCTTCCTTCTCCCTGAATATTTTGTATCATTTACACACTTGTAATTTGTATATAGTATATATACATTCTCTGTTCTTTATACGATTCGCCTTGTATTGTGATTGAATTTATGAATAAAGATACACATTCCTTCTTGCAATGTCTTGTACTATTTCTTTGCTTTCTCCCTTTTCATTATGATGTTTTCGATGAACCTGATTGGCGGATAACTTAATTTCTCCAAGAGATAGCGATGGCTTAGGCCGCAGGTTCATATCTGCCGTCTAAGACTTTTCAACTCTATGAGCCGTGAGGGTCTCATAGAGACTTTTCTCCCTACGGATCGAGAGGATCTCGTAGGTAGGTTTTCTCCTTAGGAATCGTGAGGATTCCCAAGTGTGGTTTTCTCTTATAAGTCGTAAGGATCCTATAAGAGAATTTTCCCTCTTACGAGTCGAGAGGATTCGTAAGTGGTTGTTTCCCTCCTTGTCGAAAATCGACTTTGGAGAGTGAGACCCGTGAATAGTATGCAAGAGACCATTTTGGATTGACTTGCAGGGCCCCATTGTTCAGGAAGCAAGCTTTTCAATCCTTGCTGCCTGAGACTTCATCTTGTAAGTTGAGACGAACCGGGAATTCTCCCGCAGAGACAGTGGTGGCTCTGCGTGGGTCAAGAGGCTCTCGTCACGGAGTGTTTGTATCCGTGAGTCAAGGAGTTTGCTAGGGATTATTTGTTTCCTAAGCGCCAAGGATTATTTGTTTCCTTGGGGTTTGAAACGAGTCGAGGATTTCCCACGGAGGCACTGGTGGCTCTGCAGGTCGACGCGAATCAGGAAGCTCTCGTCAAGGAGTGTTTGTATCCGTGAGTTGAGGAGTTTTGCTAGGGATTATTTGTTTCCCAAGCGCCAAGGATTATTTGTTTCCTTGGGGTTTGAAACGAGTCGAGGGTTTCCCACGGAGGCACTGGTGGCTCTGCAGGTCGACGCGGGTCAGGAAGCTCTCGTCAAGGAGTGTTTGTATCCGTGAGTTGAGGAGTTTTGCTAGGGATTATTTGTTTCCCAAGCGCCAAGGATTATTTGTTTCCTTGGGGTTTGAAACGAGTCGAGGGTTTCCCACGGAGGCACTGGTGGCTCTGCAGGTCGACGCGGATCAGGAAGCTCTCGTCAAGGAGTGTTTGTATCCGTGAGTTGAGGAGTTTTGCTAGGGATTATTTGTTTCCCAAACGCCAAGGATTATTTGTTTCCTTGGGGTTTGAAACGAGTCGAGGGTTTCCCACGGAGGCACTGGTGGCTCTGCAGGTCGACGCGGGTCAGGAAGCTCTCGTCAAGGAGTGTTTGTATCCGTGAGTTGAGGAGTTTGCCGAAGACACTGGTTTCTTCGGAGTTGGAATGAACCGTCGAGGTTTGGCTTTGTCTTCCGACGGAGTTTGTTGGGAAAATATGGTTCCCTGTTTGTTTACGCCTTTGGATTGTATACAGGGACCGATGTGATCTTAACTGTAGGGCCAAAGTTTTATCATCATCATTTTTTTTGTTTTATTTCCGCGATGTCCATCATTTCAGCTTTTATATTGCGAAGGTCCCGATTGCCCAATCATTTCGGCTATTTTTCGCGGTGCCCAATCATTTCGGCTATTTATTTTATTCTTACTCGCTGCTTTTTATTGCGAGTTGCCCCATCATTTCGGCTATTTCGCATGCATACATTTCACTTGCTGCTTTTTTTTATTGCAAGTTGCCTCATCATTTCGGCTATTTTGTATGCTGTGCGGCCTACTGGCTTTTCGCCGTAAACCTGAACTCGGACACTGATTTTGGCATCAGCACCGCTACAACTGGGATATTGACAGGAGCGAATCATCATTTGCCTCTGTCGTTGTCGAACAAAGGAGGCTTAGCGACCAGGGTTAGGGTCCTGTCGACTAAGGCTTTTGACTTTATGAGCCGTAAGGGTCTCACAAAGCTATTTCTCCCTACAAGTCGTGAGGATCTTATAGGTGTATTTTCTCCTTAGGAATCGTGAGGGTTCCTAAGTGTATTGTTCCTCTGTAAGTCGTAAGGATCCTACAGGAAGGTTCTCTCCTTGTAAGTCGAGAGGATTTACAAGGGTTGTTCACCATGCAAACATATCCCTAGTCTCGGATGGGACTTGGTTAGGGAAATGTTTATACGCGCCCGTGGATTGTATACAAGGGCCAATATAGGACCACTTGTAGGGCAGTATCGAAAGTTGTGGGGGTTGCTTAAGTACAGGTTTAGGTCTCTGTAACTTAAGACTTTCAAATCTTACGAGCCGTGAGGGTTGCATAAGAGAGTTCTCCTTACGAGTCGTGAGGATCTCGCAAGTGTATTTTCTCCTTAGGAATCGTGAGGATTCCCAAGTGTGTTGCTTCCTTGTGAGTCGTAAGGATCTCACGTGGGTGGTTTCTCCTTACAAGATCGTGAGGACCCTATAAGTGTCCCTTAACGAGGTTGCGCCCTTTCGGGTTTTCACAAACACTTGCTGGTAGTCCCGCTGTTTTTACTCACGGAGCCCTTTCGGGTTTTCATCCGTGCCCATTTTGCTTATGGATATACCGTTTTTTTTTATTCTTTTTATTTTCTTTTTCTCTCTCTCTTTTTTTTTACGAGGTCGCGCCCTTTCGGGTTTTCACGAACACTCGCCGGTAGCCCTGCTGTTTTTACTCACGGAGCCCTTTCGGGTTTTCATCCGTGCCCTTTTTGCTTATGGACATACCGTTTTTTTTTTCTTTATATGTTTTTTTTATATCTCGTCAGCCTAAAGATGCTGCGGTAGTAGTTTAAAGACGTTTCGGTCTACCGTTAGTTTAAGGACGTTTCGGTCCGACATTGAGAAGACCGGCTACATGCTTATAAAGTTCGAGCTTAGGAAGATAGCGAGAAGACATAGTCGTCGTCTATCATTGACCTAGGCCGTGATTCATTAAGCGTAGTATTTCTTTAGGAAGCGACCATTTATTGGCCTGAAAGGCCTTTCACCTTGCAAATCCATAAGCAGATAGGCCCCATCCTGGTAGACCTTATCTATGATGTACGGGCCTTCATAGTTTGGCTCGAATTTTCCCCGCTTAGCGTGATTGTGGATCATGGGCCTTTTGACCACTAGCACGAGTTCGCCTTGGCGGAATGTCCTCGGCCGGGTCAGTCTCTCATATGAGCGCGTCATCTTTGCTTTATAAGCTTCCAGATTTTGTTGTGCCAGGAGCCGGGTTTCATCAAGAGTGTCAAGCTCTTCAAACCGTAGGTGAGCATTTTCTTCATCCGTCAGCTCGTGGTGAACTGCCACACGCAGAGAGGGTAATTCTATTTCGAGGGGGAGTACTGCTTCTATGCCGAACACCAACGCGTAGTGCGTTGTGTTCGTGGCCGTTTTGAATGTAGTTCGATACGCCCAAAAAGCCTCTTGCAGTCTCTCGTGCCAGTCTTTCTTATTTCGGGACACCGTTTTCTTTATGATTTTCGTCAAGGTCTTGTTAAAGGCCTCGGCGAGACCGTTAGCTCGCGGGTTATAAACTGAGGAATATCTCCAGTCTATATTGTGTTGTTGCGCGAAGCGACTGATCTTGTGGCTTCTGTAAGCTGGCCCGTTATCGGAGATAATCCGTCTCGGTGTTCCAAACCGATATATGACGTGCATTTTGAAGAAATGGAGGATATTCTCCGTTTTCACTTCTCTCAACGGTACTGCCTCTGCCCATTTGGAGAAGTAGTCAGTCGTCGCCAGGATGAAATGATGTCCCCTAGACGATGCTGGTTCGATAGGGCCGACTATGTCAGTTCACCACATTTCGAACGGCCAGCTAGCCACCGTTGGAGGTAATGGATTTGGATGCTGATGGATGAAGTCCCCATGAATTTGGCATGAGTGGCATTCCTTCGCATATTCGAGGCAATCCTGAATCATCGTGGGCCAGTAGTAGCCCATCCGTTTTATCTTCATCTTCATCTTCGGGCCTGCTTGGTGAGAACCGCAGAGTCCGTCGTGAACTTCCTGGACGACCCTTTTCGCTTCGTCAGGTCCTAAGCATCTCAGCCATAGAGAATCAAATGACCTCTTGTACAGAGTATCATTGACGAAGGCGAAAGACAGAGCTCGTTTCATGAGCTGATGTCTTGTGGACGCTTCTTCGGGCATTCGGTGGGACTTAAAGTAGTCTATAAAGACTTCCCTCCAATCCTCGGCCTTTTCCCGGTCTTTTATTTGTAGAGCCATCTGCTCGCTCGCTCCTTTTTCTTCGGATGATTCCGGAGATATTTCTGTTGGGGCAAGCACCCGACGACTTTGTACCACGATTCTAACGTCATCGAGATCCTCGTCAGCCAGTTCTTTAGCAAGTTTGGCCAATGCGTCTGCTTTGCTGTTTTCCGCGCGCGGTATGTTCTCCAAAGTATAAAAGGGGATTTGGGTCAATAATTGTTGCACTTTTTCGCCGTACTTCACCAGTTCTGGTTTGCATGTTTGGTAGTCGCCGTTTACTTGACTAACGACCAGTTGAGAATCCCCGCATATGAGGAGGTTTTCAATTCCCATGTCGATGGCGATCTCGAGACCTGCTATCAAGGCTTCATATTCAGCTTCATTGTTTGTCCTCGGCTCTGTTAAGGAGAATGCGAAGCGCATTATCCCTCCTTGCGGAGTTACAAAGATGAGGCCTACCCCCAATTTGATTATAGGGGGGTTTTGTTTGTGCTTCTTTATGGAAGACGCGCCATCAAAATAGAGTTCCCATTGGGTATCACCACCGTCGATTGCATCAAACGCATGTTCGTCTGGAAGATCGCAATTTAGAGGAGAATCGATGGGTATGGGATGCTCAGCGAGGAAATCGGCGATGGCCTGGCCTTTCACTGCCTTGAGAGGTTGATACGTGATCGAAAACTCCATCAAGAGTAGGGCCCATTTAGCGAGTCGTCCCGTCAATATGGCCTTTGACATTAAGTATTTAAGGGGGTCCACCTTTGAGATGAGACGGACTTCGTGCGCCAATGCATAGTGCCTGAGCTTTGTTATCACGAAGATCAATGCAAGACAGTGTTTTTCAATGGGAGAATAGTTGCTTTCTGCCCCCAGTAGAACTCGACTTAAGTAGTAGAGTGCTCTTTCCTTCCCTTGGTCGTTCTCTTGCGCCCATAATGCGCCTAAAGAACCTTCGAGGGCGGTTGTATAAAGAATGAGAGGCTTTCCCTTAACCGGAGCAGCCAACACTGGAGGGTTTTGCAGGTATTGTTTGATCTCGTCTAGTGCGCTTTGGCACTTTTGATCCCAGACGAACGGGGTTCCTTTCTTCATCAGGTGGCTGTAAGGACGGCACTTGCCTGAAAGATTGGCTATGAATCTCCGTATATATGCGAGTTTCCCTTGGAGAGATCGCAACTGTTTAAGGGTTCTTGGCGGCGGCATTTCCATGATCGCTTTGATCTTTGACAGATCTATTTCAATACCTCGGTGTCGAACAATGAATCCCAGGAATTTGCCTGAGGAAACCCCGAATGCACACTTGAGCGGGTTCATTTTCAAATTGTATTGTCGAAGGAGTTGAAATACGGTCTTCAGATGTTCGAGATGTTCCTCATATGATGTGCTTTTAACCACGAGATCATCGATATAGCATTCAACGATTTCGTGTATAAGGTCATCGAAGATCTTCGTCATGGCCCTCTGATAAGTGGCGCCGGCATTCTTTAAACCGAAGGGCATCACCTTGTAGCAGAATATACCCAGAGGAGTCCTGAAGGCTGTGTGCTTCTGGTCTTCGGGATGCATCTTTATTTGATTATACCCTGATGAGCCACCCATGAAGGAGAAAACCTCGTGAGTAGACGTGTTGTCTATCATCAGTTCGGTGACTGGAACTGGGAAATCATCCTTCGGGCAAGCTTTATTGAGATCCCGAAAATCCACGCATATACGCACCGCTCCATTTTTCTTCATCACCAGGACGATGTTAGCGATCCATTCAGGATATTGAACCTCCTGAATAAAGCCAGAGTCGATTAACTTTTTGACCTCAGCGTTGATGCTCATCTCAAGCTCAAGTCGCATTCTTCTCGGCGCCTGTTTTACCGGTTTGACGTCCGGAGATATCGCCAATTTATGCACGGCAATTTCTGGATCTAGTCCCGGCATTTCGGAATAATTCCACGCGAAGCAATCTCTATGCTGTAGAAGCACGTCTTTTAACGCAGCTACCCTTTCTTCAGATAGTAGCTCGCTGATGAATGTCGGTCGTGGATCGTCTGCTGATCCCAACTCAATTTTCTTAAGGTTATCTGCAGTGGTATGGATTCCATCCTCCAATTCTTTCGGAGCTGGCGGAAATTCTGAGATCATCTCCTCATTGCTGTTTTCGAAGCACCAGGGAAGGCTGTCCATGTTCTCGGGCTCTTCTTTTGATATTGTTATCATGTGACAAGTGCGAATCCGCTTCCAATCCCGATGTGGAGTTGGTTCTGTTCTTGTGGCTTTGGGTTCGTGCTTCTGTGGCGGCGTTACCTTCCAGTTGTCAGACAGAGCGAACTTGCCGAGCTGGTACTGATCTTCGACCCAATTCTTAAAGGTGAAGCAGTCGTCGAGCGGGTGCCCTATTACTCGATGGTAAGAGCAATAGTTTGGGTCAGAGACTTCGCTTGCTTGTTCGGGGTGCTTGGACTCCGGCAGTGTGAGCGTCTGATGTTTTAGAGCAAGATCAAATATCCTCCTCGTCTTATCCCGAGGAAAAGAGTATGCTCGACTCATTTTCTTCATGAGGGATAGATCAATAACGTTCGCCTCCCGTTTGCGTGACTTCTTAGCCCTGCTTTGTTGCTGTTGAGCGCCTTTTTGGCCTTTCGACTTATTTCTGCTTTTGCGCTGAGCCTTCTTTATAACAGGTTGATAAGGAGCGGTATTTTCATCCTTTACGGCCTGTTGGAGAAGGCGTTGCGTCTTGGCTTTCTCATAGATGGCCGTCTCACGGTTGTGATCATCTCGGACTTTTTGACCAGCTTTCTTTATAAGTTTGTCCATTTGTTCCTCGAACGACGGGCTGGGCTCCTTTGCATCTGGAACTTTCACTGGCTTAGGATTAGCGTCCTTCCATTGAGTATCCGCTTCTTCATCAAGGTCATACATGACGTAGCAGCCGGGTAGTAACTCTCGTTTCTTTGACCGGATGTATCCAAGCCCTTTTGTTCCCATTCTTCCACTAGGCAGTTTGCGTTGAGTCCCGGGAACGTTCCAGACCCTGTCATAGAATTTGGCCTCTCTAACGGTCTGTTTGAAGGATATCCCCTGGCGTTTCAGCAGCTTCTTCAAACCCTCTGTATAGTATCTGGGAAGACGGATAGGCTGAAGCCTGTCGAGCGCAGGATCCGCGCCATGCCAGATTTCCTTTTTTACCCTGGTTTCTTCAGAGCGGTAAAATAGAATTGCTTTTTCGCTTTCTCGTTTGGGAGGGATATAGAATGTCCGCGGCTCTTCTACACTGTAGATATTAAGTTCATCCAGTTCTTTATGATGCTCAGGCGGCACCATGGCGACTTGTAAACTTTGCTCTTCGTCAGCGGACATTTGTATTAAAGGTCGAGCAGAGAATACGGCATGGACTTCATCTTCCGAGTCGCTGCCAAAGATCAATATAGGAGCCGATGGTCCCGGCTTGTTGTGTTGGGGCGGATCCGAATAAACCATCTCCTCATCTTCCTCAGTATCACTGCCGAAGACAGGGATGGTAGCGTTAGTTTTATTCTCCGGCTTGTGACACTTCTCTGTGTCTTCGAAACTCGGTAAGAAGTATTTGGCATCTTCATATTTGCGGACCTCGTTCACAGAGAACGGGTTCAGTTCTCCCATCACGGTATACTCGAAACCATCCTTAAAATACTTCATACACTGATGTTGTGTAGAAGGGATGATGTTGTACTCGTGTAACCATGGTCGACCGAGCAAAGCGTTGTAACATGTCTTGGCGTCTATGACGTGGAACTTAATGTCCGTGACGAGTAGCCCGAAGCATAGCGTCAGTATCACAGATCCAAGAGTCTTTGAAGATTGGGAGTCGAACCCAGAGATGGTGATCTTGTCCCGAGCAAGGTGCTGGACGCTCATGCAGATTTCCTTCAACACCCGTACGTTGAGTAGGTTAACAGATGACCCGTTATCGATCAGGATTTTGCCTATCTTTATATCATGGCAGTATCCCGAGACATAGAGAGGGCGATTGTGTTCGCACGTCCCAAGTAGAAGGTCTTCATCGCCAAAAGTAATATCGGCCGTGTGCACTTCCTCCAATTCATCTTTCATCTTTTCCTCGGCCAGGCATGCTTGGAATTGTTCTGGGTCTTGGAGCGCCTTAATCAACGAATCTCTCGCCTCTTTTGATAGCAAACGGGCGTCAAGAATGCTGAGCTGTAAGGGCAGCTTCCTCAGATGTGCTAAGACGTTGTAGTCCACCTTATTATTCTTTGGTGGGGCTTTGGCAGCTAGCTCTTCCACCACTTGGTCATCTAAGACGATATCTTCAGAGGCCTTTTCTTTCCCTTTATCTTTCCTGTTCGAGGGTCCGAGGTTCTTTTCGGGTAGCGTGCGATTACGTAGCCGGATATTTTCGCAAACCTTCGGTTCTTCTTCTTTTCTCGAATCGGACTTTTTAAAGAGGGGGCAAGTTCTAGCTCTTCATCAGAATCACTCCCAAATGTAGGCACTTGTGGTTTACCGGTGTTAATCATGCAACAATCGCCAGCAGTTCTTTTAAGCCCTTCGGCTGTATTTCTTTGCTCCCGACGAGTTTTACGCTTTTCCCGCTTAAAGCGTTGTCGATGAGCAACATATCCTTGCCACCATCTATCGAAAGCCTTGCACTCTTGAGTGGGATGCGAAATCTTTTGATGATATAAGCAATAGGAAGGGTGCGTTTCCCTTTCACCAGTAACGTTTCCTTCAGAGGATGGTAGCTTCATGCCCATTGATATGGCCTTAGCAAACTTTTTCCTCATCTTGAATTGGTTTTTGTCGGTAGCGGAGGTGTTTTGCTCCAGCGGGATCGTCTCAGCTCTTTCATCAAGTCGCTGGCGCTTGGCCTTTTCAAATATAGCCGTCTCGCGTTCTCGATCAGCTTTACTTTTCAACCGAGCTTCATTAAGGAATGCGTCAATTACCTCATCTGATAGCCCCAGAATTTTTGATTCAGGATCTGCCCCCAGCTTTTCGGTGCAAGGAGTCTCCTCATCATTCGTGATCGAATGGGAAATCATATGACAGTTCGCCACGCATTCTTCGGATTCATCAGATGAACTTCTTCCCTCGTCTTCTTCTTGAAAGACGTGATTGAGGAACTCCTGGAGCGTAATGGGAGTCCGTGCCTTCTGATTGTATTCCTCCAGCGCGTCAATTTGTTTTCGTAAGTCCGTGCGCTTGTCGCCAGGCTTCACGGGCTTCTTAGATTTCTTCTTCTTCTTTTTCGAAGATTTTGACGGCTGGCTGCAAGTGCTTGAACCACCACCATCGGTCTTTGGAGTTGGACGTGGCTTCAACATCCCTTCAATGACCTGCGGTTCCAACGGGTTCTTCCACTCGATCGCTGGACATGTCTGAAGATCGTTTAGCATCCTCTTTGTCTTGGCTGATAATACAACCTCCCAAGAAGCTTCTTCAATGACAGAGCATGTTGCCCCCGGCGTATTCGTCCCCTTAGAGGTGTGTGGCTGCGGGGGATTCACCTTCCATTTGTCGGATAACGCGAACTTGCCCTGTCGGTACTGGTTTTCAAGCCAATTTTTGAAAACGTAGCAGTCTTCGATCGGATGGACTAGTACTCGATGGTAAGGACAGTAGTTGGGTTCGTTGACGTCACTTGGTTGTAACGGACGTTTTGGATCCGGCAAATTTATGAGTCTGTTGCGCAACGCCAGCTCGAATAACCTCCTCGTTTTATCGCGGGGAAAGGAATAAGGACGTCTCATCCTATCTTCAAGGGGCACGTACGGTCGCATATTATTTTGACGAGCAACCGGCTTCGAGTCGCTCGGTTGTTGTTGAGTATTAGCGACGACAATCACTTTTCCCTTCCCTTTATCACTTCGGGAGTCCAGCTTTGGAAGAGGAGGTTTGTGGCCCATCTGATCCATCTGTGCTAGTTTGTCAATCAAGGCCTGGAAGGTAGTTGGCTTGAAAAACATCATAAACTGCGAGATGGTTGCTTGTGGATCGAGGGTTCCCACAAACATACCCACCGCGGGAGCTTCTTCAATGCGTTGCTCACACTTCGACCATAAGTTCCGCCATCGTATAGCGTACTGAACCCACGTCTCGCCGGGTTTTACCCTGGCGTTAATCAGTGCTGTCGTCGGGGTACGTTCACTGGCGCTTGCAAAACGCTGAGTAAACAACAGCTCCATCTCCGCGAAGGTTTTAATAGAGTCGTTCGGGAGCTCAGAGTACCATTCAAACGCCGTATCTGATAAGCTTCCAACAAACTGGCGAAGCAACAGCTTGTCGTCACCGCCGGTGTTGCCGCAAAGCGCCCTGAATTGGGCAACATGCTGGTGAGGATTGCCAGTCCCCTTGTAGACATGGAACTTGGGAATTGTGTAACCCGGCGGGTACTTGATTTGGTCGTACCAACCTAGATATGGCTGCCCCGTTTTTACGACCTGGCCGGCTGCCTCGGCCGCATGATGAACCCGTATTTGTTGGGCTATATATTCGTCCAAGTCGGTTTTAGAAATTGTATCCTCTTTAGCCGTTGACAAAGCTGGCAGAGGATTTGATGTCTCTCCCCTATCATCTCCAAGGACGACCGGGGGCTCTTCGGCCGGAGGATCTTGTTGTATCATCATCTCTATCATGTCTTGGAAGAGGAGGCCCATACACTGTATGTTGGCTGCTTGTTCGGCAGCCTCTTTATCCTTCTTCTCTAATATTCGGCAAAGGAACTCGGCGTCAGTCTCTTGTTCCTGACGTTCATCAGAGGACGTTTCAGGGTTTTCTTTCGGCCCCGTAAGTGCGGCCATAGCGTTCATCATCTCCTGGAGCTTTTGTTGCTGCTCCTGAGCCTTGGTCACTGACCGTGTAAGCGGTCTATGACCCGTTGATGCATGGCTGTCTTCTTTTCCCGATGCCATGTAAACCGTATGAACTGTTATGCCCCCTGACTTGGGGCGTTTAGGTTCACCATTTTTAACCTTTGCCGCTGACGCGGGAGCTTTCTCCGGCCTCCTTCTTTTGTGGGCCGTTGGGGTTAAAGGAGCCGTTGAAGTGGGCATCCTAGCAACTGCTGTCCCCTGCTGTTTAATGGGGCGGTCCTTGTCCTTTTCCACTTTCGCCTTTTTCTGGCGACGAAATTGGTCTGGATCAATCACAGAGTTTTGAACCCTCCGCCAAACTTTATAAACTTTTGAAGATAGCCGTTGAGGGGGCTGTTCTTGTTTCATTTCCATAACTCTCTCCGCTGGTGGAGGAGATCTCTTCAAGGTAGCGATTGGAGAGTTCTTACGCACCCTCCTCAGTAGTTCAAAGCTGTTCCCAATTGGAACAGCAGCGTTGACTTCCACCACTGGAGCAGGTGGAGCTAGCCCTGAGGGAGAGTTGCCCCCTACCTTCCTCACTCGTTGCCAATGGCGACGTCGAGCACGACGAGCCGTTGGGATTGGCTCAGAGACTGAGATAATTTCTTTTTGCCCCCTGTTTGAGTGCGGGGCGATTGCCGATGTCAGCCTGTCGAAGACTGATGTCTTTTGACCAGCAGGGGCAAGAGTGGGAGTCGTCAGTCTTGCAAAGACTGACTCTTTGATGGGAGAAGCCTCCTTAACGACTTCTGGAGCAGTGGCCGTTGCCCTCCTTGGGATAGCCACTTTAGAGTTCTGATCTAGCCTGGTGAAAACAAAGGCCGTTGGTTTGGCATTGTGCGACCTGTTGACAGGGGCCGCAGTAGTTGAAAGTCGATCGAAGACCGACTTCTTAGTAGCTTCTTGTCCGGGCACAGGAGTGCTAAAGTTCGTTGGCGGGAGCATGGTCCCGAAGAAGAGCCCAATGGTGGCTTGAGTTACCTGTTCCACTGGCATGGTGAACAAAGAGGCCGCTTGGGGCCCGTAGGTTATGCCCCCAGTTGAGGCCGGACGCGAGCTGCAACTGCAGTTGGAGCACTTCGAACAGGTTGAGGCCATCGATGCTTGATTTCTCTTCTGCACCAAATGAGAGACCAAATCTTAGTAGACTTGAAATCCAAAGGCAACCATTTAACAAACCGCGATTGGTCCGCGAAGACGACACACGAAGTGTGGAGTGGAAAGAGGAAGAGGTCCCACCAGGCGTGCCAGAATCTGTTCCTCTCCGAAAGGCGGCGCATAGGACCGCGATGTCCTGATGCTGAGATTCGGGGCAGATGCTATTTGGTTTTATCCGTCTACCTCTCCGAAAATGCCAAGTTGATTTATGGCACCGTGTATCGAAGGTTTAGACGGATGCGGCCGATGTAGCAGACTTTGTCAGATTCCTCTCGCTTGAGGGGTTTTTGATTGTGGGGACGCTCTTCCCTGCAGGGGCAAGCCCCTGCAGTTAATTACGCTACCGCATCGCGGTAGCCACTTTCTCCTTCTCCAGAATTTCACTTCGTGTCGTGGGTGTTTGTTTTGTTTGTGGTTGCCCGTGGATTGTATACGGAGACTGAGTAATGCCGTCGCCCGTAGGACGTGGATTAGTCCAAATCCGTATTTACTTAGATTTGGGTTTGGTGTTTTTAGTTTAAGGATGCATTAGTCGCGTTGCGGCTAAGATCAACTTAAACGTTCGTTAAGGATACGATAGTCCTGTTTGAGACTAAGATCAACTTAACGTAATAATCCATTTAATATCTGGCCATCGGGACTCGTCACCTCTCTAACGTCGTTGAAGGATTACAACGGCAGATGTCAGAGGAGTTCAGAGATGTACCCTTGAACCAAGGTTGATTTGGAGTTTTATAGTCCGTTTGAATGTTTAAGGATACGTTAGCCGTGTTTGGGGCTAAGATCAACTTAAACGGGATCGTTTAGATCCGACAAAAGAGCATTTGAAGGCTCTATTGTTCCAGTTTAGGGACGTAGTGGTCCGTGTTCCAGTTTAGGGACATGGGGGCCATTGTCAGTTTAAGGACGTAGTGGTCCATCATTAGTTTAAGGACGTTTCGGTCCGTCGCCAGTTTAAGGACGTAGTGGTCCATCATTAGTTTAAGAACGTTTCGGTCCGACATTAGTTTAAGGACGTTCCGGTCCATCATTAGTTTAAGGATGTTTCGGTCCGACATTAGTTTAAGGACGTTCCGGTCCATCATTCCCATTTAGACGAATATTAGTTTAAGGACGTTTCGGTCCAATATTAGTTTAAGGACGTTTCGGTCCACGAGTTTAAGGACCCCGCAGTCCGTATTGATGTGTGGTCGTCGGGACCCGTCACCTCTCTGACGTCGTTGAAGGATTACAACGATACGCGTCAGAGGAACTCGGAGATGTACCCTCGAACCGGAGGTAAATTGGTTTAGGAGAGCAATCTTGCTCGGTCAATTTAATTTAAGGACTTATGGCCAAAATTGCGCTAAGTCCAATTGGAAATGTCCAACATTTTATTTGCTTTTGCATTGCATTTCTTTTTTTTTTTTTATTTGGGCTTTGCCCAGAAAGGATGCAGAGCATCAGTTTGTTTTGGGCTCTGCCCTTTATAAATGATGCAGGGCATCAATTTCATTTGGGCTCTGCCCTTTTTATTGCTTTGCAATTTATTTTGGCCTGTTAGGTCTTTTTGACTTGGGCCTGGCCCTTCAAGTAATGCATTGCATTTGTGCAAAGCCCCAAGAATCTTTGTAGATTCAAGAACAGTGCAAAGCACTTCTTCTTTTTTTTATCTAAATTCAGGTCAAAGAAAAACAAGTTTTTCTCTTGTTTTTCCTTATTTCAGAGAACCAATGGTTCATAACAAGTGCAAGGCACTATTTTTATTTATTTATTTATTTATTGAAGATTAATGATCTTGTTCTTAGATCAATGATCAGAGATTTTTCTCTTCTTTTAAAGGTCTTTACCTTTTTTTTTATGTTCTTGAGGAGTGCCCAAGAGTTCTCTTCTCTTCTCTTTTTTCTTTTTAGCCAGAAATTGATGATCTTGAATTGAGGTCTGGGGTCCTTTTTATAGTGTTCATAAATTAGTTAAATTTGTTAAGGAAATCCTTTTCTAAGTGATTTGGGGAATTTTCCCCACCGTTGGATCTTTGATCCAAAGGCCCCTGTTTTACAGAAGAAAATCTTCTTGTTTTAACAAGAACAGAAAAGATTTCCTTAAGTCTCCATTTTGTTTTTGCGCAACTCCCCCAGCGCGTGACACGTGTCGCGCAGCGCAGCGCTTGCGCAGCTGCGCTTGCGCACCTGCGCAGACACGTGTCGCGCAGCGCAGCGCTTACGCAACTGACCGTTGCTTTCTTTTACTTTTTGTTTTTTAAAAGAGCCCTGCTCTGATTGGACGCACTGCCTCGGGCGTTGCGTTGACGTATCAACTTCTGACACGTGGCGTGTTGCGCGCAGCGCACGGGATTTGAAGCGTTGCTTCAAAATTTGAATTCAAACAGAGCCTTGCTCTGATTGGGGGAAACATGGGTAAATGCATGATGTCACTAGGTTATCACTGCAATGATATGGGTATGATATGATGCGTAAACAGTATATGAAGCATGATTAAGGTGTCATAAAAATAGTATTCTAACACTTGCACAATTTGTCATGAAACGTACGTGTATAGTTTGAAAGGTTGGCCTAGCACCTCATGAAGGGTTTGGAAGCATCACAAGAACCAAAGGTGGTGTCTTTAGGGTGCTAAGTTAACAAACATCGGATCGATCCTAGAAAAATTAGGGTTTCTAAAATTTCACATCAACATATGAAAAGAAAAGCTAGGGTTTAGAGAGTACAACCTTTGTAGCTCCCTACGCTAAACTCCTCGGCTACTTAGGGTTTGAAAAAGCTCCGCTTGAACTCCTCGAGGTCACCGATGATCCACCCGGAGTCCGCTTTGTCCAAGCTTGCAACTTTATCCGATCAAGTGAACGAAATCAAGCTAACACTCTAAACAAGTGGGCTAGACTTGTATAGAATGGTGTTGTGGTTCTCTTTCTCACTTCAAAATCCAATCTTGATGAGTATATTGCTCACTACAAAGAACTAGAGAGCAAAATGAGAGAGGAAGAAGAAGATGATGGCAATATAAGAAGATGATAAGTTCAACTCTAAGAAAGTAAATAGAAAGTATATCAATATATATTTTTATCTCTCATCTCAAACCATGGTTGAATCATTATTGTACTTGAGTTAAAAACTAAAAGGAAGAGTAAACCATGGTTAAATGGTGGGTGAGAAAGGTTAGGTCAAGAAGAATGTAGAAACAATCCAAAACTAACCCTTTTCTTTTTCCTTTTGTTTTTAGCTTAAATACAATAATATTCCAAATAAAATACCCATGGTGTGAGTCTTATATTGCCACCATTTTCTTGTATATACAACCATGAAGGATGTATGTATGTATGTATGTATGTGTATATGTACATCCATATGTGCATGAATCAATAAAGAAACTATACATGCATGCATACATCCATCATACTCAAGAAAGGATTTCAAGTGAGAAGCTAATGGTTAAATGATAAATCAACACTTGATTTATCAATCCGGCCATATCACATATGACCCCTACCAAAAGCAAGCCGCCCGATCAATATACGGTATCCTATACGTGCATTTTAATCGGGTCCTTGCGCATACCGCATACGCGCACCACAACGTTTCGCCTGGACTAGGAAACTCCATTGTGGGACTCTGAGACTCGTCAATACGCCGGCAGTGGGTGATGATCATATCAAGCACCCCCAAGCCGTAAGCGGTCAGCTAAACGTAACGGCCACCCGGGTATTGAGCGATCAGAAGAGAACAAGCGAACCTGCTACAACTTCCGTCGAGCCAACCGGCAACACTTCCCGTACAGTCCGGTCTCCTCGTCTGATATGTCGCATATCAAGTCTAGGGGTGGTAAACGTCAGACCCCAATAACCGATAAGTCGTGCCGATGTGAGGCTCATAACGGGTCGAGAAACTACTGGTAACACTTACCAGCAAATCTCTGAATCAGCCCTGGCCAGGGACTTCCCTGTTACGGCCAATCGAGCACAGCGCAAACATCAACCCCCAATACCGGGAGAGACGAAACCCCTCCTATCGCTCATTGCCTCCATGTGATTCGGGACTGTACCCAAAAACCACCGTTTTGCACGCCCTCATGGACGTGGTAAGGTGGAGATCAAAGCACAGTGGGAATCACACAAGACTCTATGACGATCTTGGGTCTACAGACTAACCTGCACAAGTGTCACCTGAGAACTGCCATCTTACATGAGGTATAATACCATCTGGGAGTTCTCGGCGAGTCCGTCCAGTGTACCCAGTCTCCACTGAGCACCCGTATACCATCTCTGATGTCAAACACCAATGGATATGGGATCATCCATCGCCCATCTCATGGGTCAAGAAGCGTATACGCTAGTCTACACTGGTATATCGATGCCCCGTCTCGATACACCTACGACTAGGGACCTTGAAGGATGTACTTATGGACTACCATGTCCCCACTAGTAGGATCTGCATCATAATCCAGGTAGTCAAGTACACATCCTAAGGGCTTTACCAACATGTAACTATAAGACAGTTTAAAGAGACTAGTATACATGTTAAGATAAAGTGCAACCAGATAGCATATTATCATATCGAGCAAGCAAGTCATCTCTATATATGTCCAAGCATCCAATATAATATACATCATCTGTACAATACTGGCCTCTAGGGCATACATACAACTAACAATCTCCCACTTGCACTAGGGCCAGCTGCTGTAGTATCGCATACCGAGCATCCCGAAGAGTCTCTCAAACTGTATCTGGAGAATGGCCTTCGTGAGTGGATCCGCCGTGTTGTTCTTCGTGTCAACCCTCCTGACCTCGATCTCCCGGCGATCAACTATCTCCCGGATTAGGTGATACCGCCTCAGAATATGCCTGGATCGCTGATGGGACCTGGGTTCCTTGGCCAAAGCCACCGCTCCATTGTTATCGCAATACAAAGGTATTGGATGCTCAATGGATGGAACCACTCCAAATTCAGTAATGAACTTCTTGATCAAGACAGCTTCTTTAGCAGCATCGTTGGCAGCGATGTATTCAGCCTCCATCGTCGAGTCTGCCACGGTTTCCTGCTTGGAACTCTTCCAGCTAACCGCCCCTCCGTAAAGGGTAAAGACAAATCCCGACTGCGACTTACAGTCGTCCTTATCACTCTGGAAGCTCGAATCGGTAAAGGACTCCACTTGGAGTTCCCCGTTACCATACACCAAGAGCATCTCTTTAGTCCTTCGTAAGTACTTGAGAATGCTCTTCACAGCTGTCCAGTGACTCTCTCCAGGATCAGCTTGATACCTGCTCACTACACTTAGTGAGTATGCTACATCGGGTCTGGTACATAGCATCGCATACATGATAGAGCCTACAGCCGAAGCATAGGGTATCCCTTGCATGCGAGCTCTCTCCAAATCAGTCTTGGGAGACATCTCTTTGGAGAGAGTGACTCCAGAGATCGTGGGTAAGTTCCCACGCTTGGATTCTTCCATACTAAACCTCTTTAGTATGGTGTCAATGTACCTGGATTGGGATAATCCCAATATCCGTTTGGATCTATCTCTATAGATTCTGATTCCCAATATGCAGGAGGCATCACCAAGATCTTTCATTGAGAATCTTTGTGATAAGAAGAGCTTGACCGATTGCAGCATAGGAATGTCATTTCCTATCAAGAGTATGTCGTCTACGTACAATACGAGGAAGACAACCTTACTCCCTGCCACCTTCTTGTAGATACAAGGTTCATCTGGGTTTTTGACGAAATCAAACTCTTTGATAACGACGTCAAAGCAGATGTTCTAACTCCGCGATGTTTGCTTTAATCTATAAATGGATTTAAGCAGCTTGCACACCTTCCCGCTGCTCCCACTATCTACGAAGCCCTCTGGCTGAGTCATGTACACGCACTCTTCTAAATCACCGTTTAGAAAGGCGGTCTTAACATCCATTTGCCAAATTTCGTAATCATGATATGCAGCGATGGCAAGCATGATCCGGATGGATTTAAGCATAGCCACTGGAGAAAAGGTTTCGTCATAGTCCACACCTGGTCTTTGACGAAAACCCTTTGCAACAAGTCTAGCTTTGAAAGTCTCTACTTTCCCATCTACACCAAGTTTTTTCTTGAAGATCCACTTGCTCCCAATGGGTTTTACCCCTTCAGGGGCAATTTCCAAAGTCCACACTTTGTTGGTGTACATGGATTCCATCTCGGACCGCATTGCATCCAGCCATTTCACTGAGTCCCTACTCGTGATGGCCTGCTCGAAACTAGTTGGGTCATCATCCTCCATGATGCAATCTTTGCTTCCACCGTCAATGAGAAAACCGTAGTATCTCTCAGGTGGACGAGAAACCCTACTAGATCGGCGGAGAGGCTGGGGTTCGTCGGGCACTACTGAATCCTCTTGTTCTACTAAATCATTAGTTGTAGTTTGTGGTGCTGGAACCTCTTCCAGCTCTACCTCTTTGCCACTAATTTCTTTTGCAAGAAATTCCCTTTCCAAAAAAATGGCATGTTGAGCAACAAACACTCTTTGTTCCTCAGCTTGGTAGAAAAAATATCCTTGAGAATTCTTTGGATATCCCACAAACTTGCAAAGAACTGATCGTGCCTCAAGTTTGTCCGGATTTTGCTTTTTGACATAGGCCAGACAACCCCATATCTTAATTCGTTTAAAATATGGTCTCTTCCCACTCCATATCTCATATGGCGTGGTAGGTACAGATTTAGACGGAACCAGATTCAATAGGTATATGGCTGTCTCAAGCGCATACCCCCAAAAAGAAATAGGTAACTCAGCATTGCTCATCATTGAACGCACCATATCTAATAGGGTGCGATTCCTTCGTTCCGATACACCGTTGTGCTGCGGTGTATAAGGAGGAGTAAGCTGAGAGAGAATCTCATTCTCTTTTAAATAATTCAGGAATTCAATGCTTAAGTATTCACCTCCTCGATCAGATCGAAGAATCTTAATACTTTTGCCCGTTTGGTTCTCTACCTCGTGCTTATATTCTTTGAATTTCTCAAAAGCTTCAGACTTGTGTTTCAACAGGAACACATGCCCGTATCTAGAGAGATCGTCAGTGAATGTAATGAAGTAGGAAGAACCGTTTCTGGCGTGTGTAGACATAGGACCGCATACATCACTCCGCACCAGTCCTAAGAGTTCAGTAACTCTTTCTCCGTGTCCACTAAACGGAGTTTTGGTCATTTTTCCTTTGAGACATGAATGGAAAGTGTCATAAGATGATAATTCGAATGAATTCAAATATCCATTCTTATGTAACTTAGCTAGTCGTGTCTCATTGATATGGCCAAGTCTACAGTGCCACAAGAAGGATTCATTCATTTCTGAGCTTTTCCTCTTGTGTGTGTTTTGTATATTGAGGACTGTATTTTGATTGAGAATGAATATGCCATTATGTAACGAGCCTGATGCAATCAACTTTTGATTTAGGGATATGTTCATAACATTATCCTTTACTACAAAATTATATCCTTCTTTACTTAATAAAGAAACTGATATAATGTTGCACATCATGTTCGGTATATAATAGCACTCATTTAGGACTAGTGTATCACCATTTAGTAATACCAGGTGATATATGCCAACTGCTTTGGCTGCAACATTTGCCCCATTCCCTACTTGAACGGAATGATCACCTTTTCCCAGTTCTCTACCTTTCCGTAGCCCATGTAACTGCTTACATATATGGGATCCTGATCCGGTATCTAATACCCAGGACGTAGGGTGAACTGAAAAACAGTTCTCAATAACAAACACACCCGAAGAAGGTGCATCATCATGCATGTTCTCCGTTTGGGCGGCGTGAGAATCCAGATATTCTCCTGTTTCCTGTTCAGTCTTATAACACTTATAAGATAGAACGGGTCCAACGTTCCCCTGCACAGTATAACATGCGGGTTCGGTCAATACATCCATATTATTATCTTGATTAGGGCATGACATGGTCGCTACCTGGAGAGAGAGAGAAGAAAACACTTTAGCGTATACTCTTGCAAGATCAGATTGGTTATTATCCTATCTAATCAGGATGGTTCCCACTGGTTTTTATCAAATCTTCCTTCAAACCCTAAAAGGAAAGACTAGCCGGGATTAATTACACCTTACAACTTCGTCGATCTTTCAGCCAGGCCAGTGTCGGTACTTTGAGGGAGGTTCCCCGTGCTTTCGCACGGACCTAATTAAAGTAAATCTCGTTTTCCCAGAGGCGTAACCCTGTTGACACCTTTCTAGACACCTACTTGATCGGCTAATTGTCCTGTGTAAAACTCTCCCAGGAGTAACAATTACTCGCAGTGGGTATCGGGATCCAACTATCTCATAGAAGGTATGCAATCTCATTGCAAATTTCAACACTTGAAATTCCCGATAATGCTTTTGCCCCTAGCGATCTATGACCTTGACTAAGTCAACAAACCATAAATCGCAAGTCAAGTTCAACCCGTTCATTTCTCAATTGAATTAAACCCACCCGTACGACCCTTGATTGAGTCAACAAGGCCGTGCGAATGCCCTAATCCAATCACATCTCATGTTGTAACAGATAAACATTATTTAGCTACCATACACTATGCCTTGACTAAGTCAACAAACATAGCACGAATACTAAACAATATCCATCTGAAATGACGGAGGGCTACGCAGGTTTTTCAGAAAAACCATGAGCGTAATGAACTTGATATCGTTGCAGAATCTAGTGAATTTTGAAATGGAGTGATTTTGAGGCCTTTATAGTTTTGCTAAAGGTATATATCACTGTGCAAAGCAAAACTCCAAAAGCCGTCAAAAGTCAAACCGAGTGTTGTAGCATCTGCCAGTTTCGCTAAAGAGGTCACTCCCGGTGAAGGGATCTCGGCTCTTTCCTCATCGAATAAGGTGCAGGGTATATCATATATACCGCTATGCAAAGCAAAACTGTAGCTACCCTTTTTATTTAAAATTTGATTCTACAACATCTTTTAGATTTCTTTTCTTTCATTAATCACATTAATGAAGTCCCATCATTTAAGTTACCTAAACATCACAGATAAATACAACGCACACTTATGCCATCCGCATTCGCCTCGATGTCCCCTCGTGCATCGTTAGGTTAGGTAACTAACGACAGAGCAGGGCAGGGCTAGTGCGGGTGTAAAACATAAGTAACGTCTATATAATATATCATATATACTATATACTGTATCCATCACAGAACATATCTAATGATCACATCACAGATATCGCAGCAGAAACATAGATATAATGTGGGATATACTAGGACGTCCGTATTTAGTATTTAGCCATAATAGAAAATACGGATTCCACAGTCGCGATGAATAGCCAAGCCCACACCCTGGACCCCTACGAGAGCGACAAGCGACCCTACCAATTCTGGAGTTTAGGAGACCCGGTCTCGACTCCTCGAGATGGCCTCCCACTGAACCCTAGAACCCGGTCACCCGTGCTCCCCTCCTTGGGTCCATCCTAATGCGGAAAAGTAAATAATATACAACACATGTGGCATCGACCTCAACCCGGAAGTTCCCCAAATAAAAGAATATTACATTACATTTGAATTTACATGAATGAAAATATAAAACTCTCATCTCACATAAAAAAAACCCGGCTATTCAATTGCGACAATCCTGCACATCATATCTCAGCAACACATAATATCTCATATCATCAACGTAAGTAAGTATGCATACACCGATTGTCGTCGACGTATAGCAACGACAATCGGTAAATACATCCTACACTTACGGTCACAGAAAAGAAAGTGTAAAACTGCAATATCTGGAATCCACATTCTCTTTAGACATCGTAAATGCGAAGTATCACATATCTCGTATTTCATGTCTTATAATATGAATTCCACACATTGCATCTCATTCCAGATAATTAGACGGTATTAAAGTTTTCGAACGAATGATCAAACACCCAAAATTCCCTAAACCTCAACACTTGAGCGGAGTTCAAAAACCCGGAGTGTGACACAGTGGTAGCGGTCCAGCCGTAGAAGGGTCAAGCCAACGCCTCACATGTGGCACGCCGTACTGCCCCGAACCCTAAAGTTCAAAAGGCAGTTCAAGACGGTCACATAATCGAGTTAAGCTTTGTTGTCTTCTAGAGGGTCCACCACAAACAAATTTGCACGTATTTCCGAAAGATTTTAAACCCCGTGAAAAGTGAGCAAATGATACTCGTTCAAACAGTTCAATACATTCTAATTTATCCGGAAAAAAACACGAAATGAAAATTCCGATTGAATCGACGAGTCCAAAACCATCTCCAGACCAAACAGCACAAAATTCAGATTAAAAATACCTTAAAATTATACAAGCAGTGAAATGAGTTACTGTACAAAAATGACACCATGAAGAAACAGAACGGCCGCGGAACCGCGGCCTAAGGAGGATATTGCCGCGGTTCCGCGCTCAATTTTACCGTTCATGATCTCGTTTTTCACAGTAACTCTTATATTTACCTGCTGAATTTTTTCCATATTTTTAATTCTGAAAATAACCAGATTTTAAAAAATGTCCAGAGAGCGTCCGAGAAAGTCGTATTTTAGTTCGATTGGAGTTTTTACTTCGTTAAAGTGTCGCCTAATGTTCTAGGTCGGCTCTGATACCAATGAAAGGTTAGCCTAGCACCTCATGAAGGGTTTGGAAGTATCACAAGAACCAAAGGTGGTGTCTTTAGGGTGCTAAGTTAACAAACATCGGATCGATCCTAGAAAAATTAGGGTTTCTAAAATTTCACATCAACATATGAAAAGAAAAGCTAGGGTTTAGAGAGTACAACCTTTGTAGCTCCCTACGCTAGACTCCTCGGCTACTTAGGGTTTGAAAAAGCTCCGCTTGAACTCCTCGAGGTCACCGATGATCCACCCGGAGTCCGCTTTGTCCAAGCTTGCAACTTTATCCGATCAAATGAACGAAATCAAGCTAACACTCTAAACAAGTGGGCTAGACTTGTGTAGAATGGTGTTGTGGTTCTCTTTCTCACTTCAAAATCCAATCTTGATGAGTATATTGCTCACTACAAAGAACTAGAGAGCAAAATGAGAGAGGAAGAAGAAGATGATGGCAATATAAGAAGATGATAAGTTCAACTCTAAGAAAGTAAATAGAAAATATATCAATATATATTTTTATCTCTCATCTCAAACCATGGTTGAATCATTATTGTACTTGAGTTAAAAACTAAAAGGAAGAGTAAACCATGGTTAAATGGTGGGTGAGAAAGGTTAGGTCAAGAAGAGTGTAGAAACAATCCAAAACTAACCCTTTTCTTTTTCCTTTTGTTTTTAGCTTAAATACAATAATATTCCAAATAAAATACCCATGGTGTGAGTCTTATATTGCCACCATTTTCTTGTATATACAACCATGAAGGATGTATGTATGTATGTATGTATGTATGTATGTATATATGTACATCCATATGTGCATGAATCAATAAAGAAACTATACATGCATGCATACATCCATCATACTCAAGAAAGGATTTCAAGTGAGAAGCTAATGGTTAAATGATAAATCAACACTTGATTTATCAATCCGGCCATATCACATATGACCCCTACCAAAAGCAAGCCGCCCGATCAATATACGGTATCCTATACGTGCATTTTAATCGGGTCCTTGCGCATACCGCATACGCGCACCACAACGTTTCGCCTGGACTAGGAAACTCCATTGTGGGACTCTGAGACTCGTCAATACGCCGGCAGTGGGTGATGATCATATCAAGCACCCCCAAGCCGTAAGCGGTCAGCTAAACGTAACGGCCACCCGGGTATTGAGCGATCAGAAGAGAACAAGCGAACCTGCTACAACTCCCGTCGAGCCAACCGGCAACACTTTCCGTACAGTCCGGTCTCCTCGTCTGATATGTCGCATATCAAGTCTAGGGGTGGTAAACGTCAGACCCCAATAACCGATAAGTCGTGCCGATGTGAGGCTCATAACGGGTCGAGAAACTACTGGTAACACTTACCAGCAAATCTCTGAATCAGCCCTGGCCAGGGACTTCCCTGTTACGGCCAATCGAGCACAGCGCAAACATCAACCCCCAATACCGGGAGAGACGAAACCCCTCCTATCGCTCATTGCCTCCATGTGATTCGGGACTGTACCCAAAAACCACCGTTTTGCACGCCCTCATGGACGTGGTAAGGTGGAGATCAAAGCACAGTGGGAATCACACAAGACTCTATGACGATCTCGGGTCTACAGACTAACCTGCACAAGTGTCACCTGAGAACTGCCATCTTACGTGAGGTATAATACCATCTGGGAGTTCTCGGCGAGTCCGTCCAGTGTACCCAGTCTCCACTGAGCACCCGTATACCATCTCTGATGTCAAACACCAATGGATATGGGATCATCCATCGCCCATCTCATGGGTCAAGAAGCGTATACGCTAGTCTACACTGGTATATCAATGCCCCGTCTCGATACACCTACGACTAGGGACCTTGAAGGATGTACTTATGGACTACCATGTCCCCACTAGTATGATCTGCATCATAATCCAGGTAGTCAAGTACACATCCTAAGGGCTTTACCAACATGTAACTATAAGACAGTTTAAAGAGACTAGTATACATGTTAAGATAAAGTGCAACCAGATAGCATATTATCATATCGAGCAAGAAAGTCATCTCTATATATGTCCAAGCATCCAATATAATATACATCATCTGTACAATACTGGCCTCTAGGGCATACATACAACTAACATAGTTTAGCGAAACGATAAACAGGTAATAATTAGTATGTTCAGTTATCTATCCATCTAATTTGGTTTCAAGCCAATCGGGTTCCAGGATCATTAATTATAACCATTTCATTTAAGCGCTCGCGGCTGGAAATCCGGTTTCAGAATCAAAAGTCTATTTCGCAACGCATTTTAATCCCAGTTGGGATCAGATTTTAGCGACGCTACAGTTGGATAAAATCTAAGGTTTTTAGCAAGGTTTTTAACGCAATAGACGGATCTTCAATCGCGTCTGTACGTCAGGAGATATACACTATTCAATACCAATATGTCAGTTCTGATTCTGCTGGGACTGTTATGTGTCCCGATTTATTAAATTACAGATTAAATATCAAACGGTAACGAAACAGAATGAAACTAATTGTGTTGTATAGCTAATAGATTTACCTATAATAAGCAGTGGAGTTCCGCAATCTACGAGTTAAGGAGATCTTGTGGTACCCATTACGGAACAGCAAGCAACAACTGGAGTCGCTCTGGACTGCAGTCCAGAGTCGCACTCCGATCAAAATATCATCACAATTTATGTTCAGGAATATCTGGAAACTAGTATAGGGTTAAATTTCGTCGAGACGGCTTCGATTAGAGCCCTCGAGCGCACCATTCCAGTATGTAAATAATTTATGGTGAATTTAACGGTTTTCAGGTATATTAAAATTCCAGTTTTACGGTTAAACTTGGGGGCAGTCGTTTTAGTCGTTATCGGTCATATTATCCAACGAGATTCACACATTAGGTCCACAGCCATACAGGCCAAACAACACCATTTAGTTCCGTCAAGTTTAATGATAATTTCCTATGAGAACACGCATCGAACAGTTACGTTGTAATATTTAACACAAGGTAAAACATGGGATGTACATACAATTTATAATTTGTAATTAATAATAAGTAGCATGTAGCAAGTGGGGACTTGCCTGGATACGTTCTGGTGATGCACGGCGGAGGCAATGGCACGATCGCGTCACGAGCGCAGCACAGGTTCGTCCTCGGAATCAAGTAGTTGCACTCAATCCAGTCAATCTCCGCACATTCATTCTCCGCACAGCTCCGGGTTATTCCTTGTTTTGGTGTGAGGGGGATAGTGGTGCTGAAACAGATCAAGAGATCTTTAGAGGAACAAAGGAAGAAAGATTTAGAGAGAGAGAGAGTGTGTGACAAGAGAAAGAGAGGTTTGGAGAGAGAGAGAGAGAAATAGAGAGTGAGAGAGAGAAAGAGGTTTAGAGATAGAGAGAGAAATAAAGAGTGAGAGAGAGAGAGAGATGAGATGCAGAGAGAGAACTGAGAGAGAGAGATGAGGATACAGAGTTTAGTGAGAGGGAGTTAGAGAGGGGAAAAAGAGGGGATGATGGAGACGGAGAGAGTGGGGACGACGACGATGATGATGATGGGGTCGACGACGGTGCAGTGGGCCCGCCGGTGAGAGGTGCAGGAGGCGGAGTTCGGGAGCGGTGCTTGGTGAGCAGGAGGAGGAAGACGAGGGAGGGTGGAGAGGAGGTGAGAGCGGTGATGAAGGTCCGACGAGATGGCCGGTGGAGTGAGGCGTGGGCTTGAGAGAGGGAGATCGGAAGTGAGGGGGCTCGGAGCGAGAAGGGTGGTGAGGGGATGAGGTGCGGGCGATGGGTCGTGAGGGTTTTGCGTCGGCGAGGTGGGTGATACTGCGCGGAGGCGAGGCGATGGTGACGTAGGGAGGTGGCCGGAGGCGGAGAAGGCGTAGTAGTGAGATGGCTGCCGTCGTCGTCGGGAAACTAGTTGCAGAAAAGTTTGAGGAGGAAAATGAGAACGAGGGAGAGAGCGAGCGAGGAAGAGGGAGTAGTGGGTAGAGGAGAGAGGTGGAGGGCGCGCGTCGTGATAACGTTCGCGAGCGGGGCATGTGGAGCGGCAACGTGGGCGCAAGCGTGGGGTGCGGCTGAGGAAACGCGCGCGGGAGAAAAGGGAAAGTTACCGTTGAAGGGAAGGGGAGGAACAACAGCGGGTCGGGTCGAGTTGGGGTCGCGGGCTGAGTGAGGCGGGCTTGGAGAGTGGACTGGGCCTGGCCGAGAACAGAAATGTGGGGAAATAAATGAAATGGCTGAGGAAAAATATTTGCTGGGCTCGGGGATTCTGGGCCAGAGGGATTTGTGAGGGAAATATATAGGATTAATGAATTTTAGAGTTGGGCTGAGGAATATATATGGAAAATTGAGGAGAAAAGAAAGAATGGGCCAGTAATTAAAATGGGGTTAAATTTATGGTAAAATATTGAATGGGCTGGGTTAGGATTAATCAAGGATAAATAAAAAGAAGGGGCAGGGCTTAATGAAAATAATTGTGAGAAAGAGAATTAAGGGCCGGGCCAGATTCTAAAAATGAATTCCTTTGTAAAAAGGCCGAGGAGTGAATTGGGTTTTAAAAAGTTAAGTTTAATTAAAAGGATGGGTTTGGATTTTTATTGATAAAAGAATAAATGGGGTTAAAAATAAATAAAATTATAAATAAAAATAAATCGAATTCTAGAGTAACAAAATACAGGTTTTGGTATAAAAAGGGCTGGGTATTACATCATACCACCCTTACAAAAATTTCGTCCTCGAAATTTAAAATAAACGATAAGTTATACAAACATAGACGAAATCTATTATATTGCAAACTAACACACAAAGATTTGCTAGAAATCCGTGGACGAAGAAATTTGAACGTATAAATATGTAAGAACAACATACAAAAGACATGTCTAAATAGGTATAAAACAGGAATAACTATAGAGGCAACTACATGTATACGAGAATAGCAATAACAACAACAACGAACAATGATATTCGAGGAGTACTCGATATATGCACATATCAATATATCAAAAGTAGCACAACAGAAAAATAAGTACAAGGCACAATCATTTATAATAGTAATCATAGGCACAAAACCCGAAAATAAAATAACAAGAATAAAGTAGCGGAAGTTTAGTCGGTAGGTTAAAACATTTTAGGAAAACGTATCGGTCAAATAGTTTTAAAATAGCTTAGAAAATGCATATAGTGAAAATAAGAAACATGGAACAAAATGTGCGCGGTATAAGGTCGCGTTACTGAAAATGAGAATAATAATAATGCACTTAAAATACATAAAACGGAGTAATCAATAACACGTACTCTTTGATAAATATAAAATACTAAAATTACATTTTTGAATAATAGTGCCCCTAAATATAGTTGGGGTAACAGGGAAAAACACAAGTATGTCTAGGCCTAGGTAGGGTAGGGGTTACAATGGAATGTGGCTGATACAAAAGGTCGAAGTGTGACGGCTTTAGGCTGAAGATCAAGGAGACTGTGATCGGGTCTGAACAGGAAGTAAGGATGAGCAACAAAGGAATACTAGAGAAAAAGTATGGGGGGAAACAACAGTCGGTACATCACACGAATCAAAATTTGAAGGATTAGTGAACTCGGAAATTCCCTAAAATTTTCTCCTCCTAGAAGGATCTCAAACGAGGCACAGACGGAGGATGAAGGGTGGACCTCTAAAAAATCAGGTGTGGTACTAGAGAGTCTCAGTAAGGGTTGAGATAAGGTAAGGAGTAGGGGTGAACAGATCTCAGTAAAGAAAATAATTATAGAAGAAATAATCAAATAGCAAGGGAACTAAGAAGATCGAAGGATTTGCGAACTCAGCAATTTATTCCACTCTAGAAAATTTTAAACAAAGCATCATCAAAAACGAAATGTGGCCCTAAACTATACACAGATTTATTTGGCCAGTAAGACAACATCAAAAGAAATTCCGTCAGTCGCAGTTGTGGAGATTCAGTAGGTTGCAGTAGGCTCGCGCACTCAGGTAGGGGCGTCCATTTCCATATCACCTCGCGGGCATCGCCATTGGGAGTTCTTCCACAGCAGGGTCTTGATCTTCTGGTTCTTCTTCCTCGGATGGAGCTTCTTCATCGAGGTCCGATTCCATGTGATTCTCTTCTTCTGGATTTTCTTCTACGGGATTTTCCTCAACCGGATTTCCTTCTATCGGGTCTTCATCGGGATCTTCCTCTATCGAGTCTTCCTCTATAGGGTTCTCTTCAGGATCTCCTTCTTCTTCGTCGGAATCAGCTATCATGTTAAACTCTGGGGCGGCTACTCCTTCGACCTCTGAATCGTTGTTTCCGAAATTGACCTGGGGACCGTTGATCTCATCGTCAGAACTCATCAGCGTGTGGTCTAAGGAAACGCATGACTGTGCATCCTTGTCTAGATGCGGCGCTGCTCCGGGGTGGGCCATGGTCTGAAAAGAAGTGTCATGATTAGCCAACAGAACACATCAAGAAAATGGTTAAGTGTACGAAGTATAGAACGATATGCGGTGGCAGGAATTTGAAAAATATCAGGATAATAATGCTGTGATAACGAATAATATAAATAAGGAGAAAACAAGAGAATGATACATATTTTATGATTCAAGTTTTATTGCATTCAATCAAAAGTTCAGCGGATACAAGATTTCAAACTGAAAGAAATATTCATAAGAAGATGACAACATTATTACTGAAATTAGAAAACATGAAAATTCTTCTTTGATTGCTAGACTGCTGCATCATCGTTACGTGAGTTGAATCCTGTGTTGGGTCCGCTTTATCCTCGAAATTCGAACTACGCAGTAATCCTTACTTGGCCGAAGTGGGGAGTGTGGACGAGTCTCCTCCCTGTAGTTCTTTCCTTTCTGGGCAGCCGTTGATGAGATGTTTGTTGCACCCGCATATCAGACATTTTCCTTGGGCGCGGCGACAATCCTTCTGAAGATGTCCTGGCCTCTTACAATATCCACAGCATGGGGTCTTCTGCTGCTTCTGTCGCGGGGAAACAAATTGACGCTTCATCTTCTTCTCTTTTTCTCGTCTAACGGGGATCCCTTTATGATTGGAGACTCCCGCTGGTGCCTGATTCATCTGTCTTCTCAGTCCTTCAGCCAACAAGTCGTTTGTTCGCTCCCGGGCTTCCTTTAGACCTTGCAGTACACTCAGAATCTCAATGGTCTGATTCTGGGGAGCGGATATAGACGAAGAGTCGTTGAAAGACATGATCCTGAGACAACAATTTTGAGAATGATATAAGTCACAAGCTAAAGGAATCAAAATATAATATGGATAGGACAAAGATTCAAGAATATCAGAGGTGATGAATTTATTACAAGTGGGGAATCAACTGTATGACTTTAAGTCACTTGAATAGAGTACGGTAGTGCAATTGCAACCACGTAACCTTGTCAAGTCACCCGAAACCATAGCGAATGGTTAGCTGAACACACGATATGAATATGGATCAAGAATGACAGGTTTACAACCTAGACCGAGGGATGTCTTAGATTGCCAAACTATACACGGAAAACTGCAATCCCAATCGATGCAAAACCTGGCTCTGATACCAACTAAACCATGTCACATCCCGCTTCCCAAAATACGGAATACGAGGGGTAGACAAGGCCAGCCATGCTCCTACGGTCAAAGAAATGTCCTGCCGTAGTCACACTTCGGCTTCTAGTTTTTTATGGTAAACAGTAAATGATGCGCATGTAATGAGAAATGCAGTAACTGAAAGAAACAATAATATAAACTGACCTGATGGGAAACAAACAAATGTAACTCGGAATGGCAAGTCAAGAAGTCTGTGATGCACGTCTAGTTCTGGTCCAGGCTAAATCTTCTCCTCACACTGAGCATGCATACTCAGGTCGTCAGAGCGACACAATAGCAATATAATATATATAAGATCAAGTGACAGTTCTAACAGTGGTAATAGACATGTATAACAGTAAATCAATGACAACATGAATATGAATGTGCAGTAATCAATGCAGCGGAACCGTAAAAGTAGTAGAATGATATGCCACGAATGTCAACACAGTATGTAAGGTATAACAATGACAGTATCCCTATCAGTCTCTAAGTCTCACTGTACAGGTCACTAAGCCTATCGTCAGTCCAAGTGTGAGAGTCAACCACTCGCGAGTGTCCTCCACCCAAGGGTAGCACCCAAGGGCAAGGGACCACGGGCCCAACATGTATATCACGGTGAGTATCACATACCCTGTAAATCTCCATATAACTCCCTAAATATATAAGCCGGCATGGGACTCCCGAGATTCTGTTGAACTCATACTTAAACTACCCCACACCCCGTGGTCTACATCAAACGCTAACCATAACCTTAAATACTAATCGATCCGTGACAAGTCTGGGCGAGAATTGGAGGCAGGACCTCCATCAAGCACGTCCCGACTAATACCTAAGATAAATGACAGTGTCTGATGCCTTATCTGTGACACCCGTGCAAGCGCTTCCATAAGTGTCCCATACCACTTATAGTTACACGTACACGCATCCCACAGACGTCGACAATGCAGTAAAATAATAGGGTCACTGATTGTGTACAAGTACGTATCACTTTCACTTATTCACGGATACACGAACACTGACGTACTTGCCGCAATCATCACTAAAATCTAACACTGGGTAAATGCACGATGTCACTAGGTTATCACTGCAATGATATGGGTATGATATGATGCGTAAACAGTATATGAAGCATGATTAAGGTGTCATAAAAATAGTATTCTAACACTTGCACGATTTGTCATGAAACGTACGTGTATAGTTTAGCGAAACGATAAACTGGTAATAATTAGTATGTTCAGTTATCTATCCATCTAATTTGGTTTCAAGCCAATCGGGTTCCAGGATCATTAATTATAACCATTTCATTTTAAGCGCTCGCGGCTGGAAATCCGGTTTCAGAATCAGAAGTCCGTTTCGTAACGCATTTTAATCCCAGTTGGGATCAGATTTTAGCGATGCTACAGTTGGATGAAATCTAGGGTTTTCAGCAAGGTTTTCAACGCAATAGACGGATCTTCGATCGCGTCTGTACGTCAGGAGATATACACTATTCAATACCAATATGTCAGTTCTGATTCTGCTGGGACTGTTATGTGTCCCGATCTATTAAATTACAGATTAAATATCAAATGGTAACGAAACAGAATGAAACCAATTTTGTTGTCTAGCTAACAGATTTACCTATAATAATCAGTGGAGTTCCGCAATCTACGAGTTAAGAAGATCTTGTCGTACCCATTACGGAACAGCAAGCAACAACTGGAGTCGCTCTGGACTGCAGTCCAGAGTCGCACTCCGATCCAAATATCATCACAATTTAAGTTCAGGAATATCTGGAAACTAGTATAGGGTTAAAGTTCGTCGAGTCGGCTTCGATTCTAGCCCTCGAGCGCATCATTCCAGTATGTAAATTATTTATGGTGAATTTAGTGGTTTTCAGGTACATTAAAATTCCAGTTTTACGGTTAAACTTGGGGGCAGTCGTTTTAGTCGTTATCGGTCATATTATCCAACGAGATTCACACATTAGGTCCACAGCCATACGGGCCAAACAACACCATTTAGTTCCGTCAAGTTTAATGATAATTTTCTATGAGAACACGCATCGAACAGTCACGTTGTAATATTTAACACAAGGTAAAACATGGGATGTACATACAATTTATAATTTGTAATTAATAATAAGTAGCATGTAGCAAGTGGGGACTTGCCTGGACACGTTCTGGTGATGCACGGCGGCGGCAATGGCACGATCGCGTCACGTGCGCAGCACAGGTTCGTCCTCGGAATCAGGTAGTTGCACTCAATCCAGTCAATCTCCGCACATTCATTCTCCGCACAGCTCCGGGTTATTCCTTGTTTTGGTGTGAGGGGGATAGTGGTGCTGAAACAGATCAAGAGATCTTTAGAGGAACAGAGGAAGAAAGATTTAGAGAGAGAGAGAGAGAGTGACAGAGAGAAAGAGAGGTTTGGAGAGAGAGAGAGAGAAATAGAGAGTGAGAGAGAGAAAGAGGTTTAGAGATAGAGAGAGAAATAAAGAGTGAGAGAGAGAAAGAGAGATGAGATGCAGAGAGAGAACGGAGAGAGAGAGATGAGGATACAGAGTTTAGCGAGAGGGAGTTAGAGAGGGGAAAAAGAGGGGATGATGGAGACGGAGAGAGTGAGGACGACGACGATGATGATGATAGGGTCGACGACGGTGCAGTGGGCCCGCCGGCGAGAGGTGCAGGAGGCGGAGTTCGGGAGCGGTGCTTGGTGAGCAGGAGGAGGAAGACGAGGGAGGGTGGAGAGGAGGTGAGAGCGGTGATGAAGGTCCGACGAGATGGCCGGTGGAGTGAGGCGTGGGCTTGAGAGAGGGAGATCGGAAGTGAGGGGGCTCGGAGCGAGAAGGGTGGTGAGGAGATGAGGTGCGGGCGATGGGTCGTGAGGGTTTTGCGTCGGCGAGGTGGGTGATACTGCGCGGAGGCGAGGCGATGGTGACGTAGGGAGGTGGCCGGAGGCGGAGACGGCGTAGTAGTGAGATGGCTGCCGTCGTCGTCGGGAAACTGGTTGCAGAAAAGTTTGAGGAGGAAAATGAGAACGAGGGAGAGAGCGAGCGAGGAAGAGGGAGTAGTGGGTAGAGGAGAGAGGTGGAGGGCGCGCGTCGTGGTAACGTTCGCGAGCGGGGCGCATGGAGCGGCAACGTGGGCGCAAGTGTTGGGTGCGGCTGAGGAAACGCGCGCGGGAGAAAAGGGAAAGTTACCGTTGAAGGGAAGGAGAGGAACAGCAGCGGGTCGGGTCGAGTTGGGGTCGCGGGCTGAGTGAGGCGGGCTTGGAGAGTGGACTGGGCCGGGCCGAGAACAGAAATGTGGGGAAATAAATGAAATGGCTGAGGAAAAATATTTGCTGGGCTCGGGGATTCTGGGCCAGAGGGATTTGTGAGGGAAATATATAGGATTAATGAATTTTAGAGTTGGGCTGAGGAATATATATGGAAAATTGAGGAGAAAAGAAAGAATGGGCCAGTAATTAAAATGGGGTTAAATTTATGGTAAAATATTGAATGGGCTGGGTCAGGATTAATCTAGGATAAATAAAAAGAAGGGGCCGGGCTTAAAGAAAATAATTGTGAGAAAGAGAATTAAGGGCCGGGCCAGATTCTAAAAATGAATTCCTTTGTAAAAAGGCCGAGGAGTGAATTGGGTTTTAAAAAGTTAAGTTTAATTAAAAGGATGGGTTTGGATTTTTATTGATAAAAGAATAAATGGGGTTAAAAATAAATCGAATTCTAGAGTAACAAAGTACAGGTTTTGGTATAAAAAGGGCTGGGTATTACATCATACCACCCTTACAAAAATTTCGTCCTCGAAATTTAAAATAAACGATAAGTTATATAAACATAGGCGAAATCTATTATATTGCAAACTAACACACAAAGATTTGCTAGAAATCCGTGGACGAAGAAATTTGAACGTATAAATATGTAAGAACAACATACAAAAGACATGTCTAAATAGGTATAAAACAGGAATAACTATAGAGGCAACTACATGTATACGAGAATAGCAATAACAACAACAACGAACAATGATATTCGAGGAGTACTCGATATATGCACATATCAATATATCAAAAGTAGCACAACAGAAAAATAAGTACAAGGCACAATCATTTATAATAGTAATCATAGGCACAAAACCCGAAAATAAAATAACAAGAATAAAGTAGCGGAAGTTTAGTCGGTAGGTTAAAACATTTTAGGAAAATGTATCGGTCAAATAGTTTTAAAATAGCTTAGAAAATTCATATAGTGAAAATAAGAAACATGGAACAAAATGTGAGCGGTATAAGGTCGCGTTACTGAAAATGAGAATAATAATAATGCACTTAAAATACATAAAACGGAGTAATCAATAACACGTACTCTTTGATAAATATAAAATACTAAAATTACATTTTCGAATAATAGTGCCCCTAAATATAGTTGGGGTAACAGGGAAAAACACAAGTATGTCTAGGCCTAGGTAGGGTAGGGGTTACAATGGAATGTGGCTGATACAAAAGGTCGAAGTGTGACGGCTTTAGGCTGAAGATCAAGGAGACTGTGATCGGGTCTAAACAGGAAGTAAGGATGAGCAACAAAGGAATACTAGAGAAAAGTATGGGGGGAAACAACAGTCGGTACATCACACGAATCAAAATTTGAAGGATTAGTGAACTCGGAAATTCCCTAAAATTTTCTCCTCCCAGAAGGATCTCAAACGAGGCACAGACGGAGGATGAAGGGTGGACCTCTAAAAGATCAGGTGTGGTACTAGAGAGTCTCAGTGAGGGTTGAGATAAGGTAAGGAGTAGGGGTGAACAGATCTCAGTAGAGAAAATAATTATAGAAGAAATAATCAAATAGCAAGGGAACTAAGAAGATCGAAGGATTTGCAAACTCAGCAATTTATTCCACTCTAGAAAATTTTAAACAAAGCATCATCAAAAACGAAATGTGGCCCTAAACTATACACAGATTTATTTGGCCAGTAAGACAACATCAAAAGAAATTTCGTCAGTCGCGGTTGTGGAGATTCAGTAGGTTGCGGTAGGCTCGCGCACTCAGGTAGGGGCGTCCATTTCCATATCGCCTCGCGGGCGTCGCCATTGGGAGTTCTTCCACAGCAGGGTCTTGATCTTCTGGTTCTTCTTCCTCGGATGGAGCTTCTTCATCGAGGTCCGATTCCATGTGATTCTCTTCTTCTGGATTTTCTTCTACGGGATTTTCCTCAACTGGATTTCCTTCTATCGGGTCTTCATCGGGATCTTCCTCTATCGGGTCTTCCTCTATAGGGTTCTCTTCAGGATCTCCTTCTTCTTCGTCGGAATCAGCTATCATGTTAAACTCTGGGGCGGCTACTCCTTCGTCCTCTGAATCGTTGTTTCCGAAATTGACCTGGGGACAGTTGATCTCATCGTCAGAACTCATCAGCGTGTGGTCTAAGGAAACGCATGATTGTGCATCCTCGTCTAGATGCGGCGCTGCTCCGGGATGGGCCATGGTCTGAAAAGAAGTGTCATGATTAGCCAACAGAACACATCAAGAAAATGGTTAAGTGTACGAAGTATAGAACGATATGCGGTGGCAGGAATTTGAAAAATATCAGGATAACTATGCTGTGATAACGAATAATATAAATAAGGAGAAAACAAGAGAATGATACATATTTTATGATTCAAGTTTTATTGCATTCAATCAAAAGTTCAGCGGATACAAGATTTCAAACTGAAAGAAATATTCATAAGAAGATGACAACATTATTACTGAAATTAGAAAACATGAAAATTCTTCTTTGATTGCTAAACTGCTGCATCATCGTTACGTGAGTTGAATCCTGTGTTGGGTCCGCTTTATCCTCGAAATTCGAACTACGCAGTAATCCTCACTTGGCCGAAGTGGGGAGTGTGGACGAGTCTCCTCCCTGTAGTTCTTTCCTTTCTGGGCAGCCGTTGATGAGATGTTTGTTGCACCCGCATATCAGACATTTTCCCTGGGCGCGGCGACAATCCTTCTGAAGATGTCCTGGCCTCTTACAATATCCACAGCATGGGGTCTTCTGCTGCTTCTGTCGCGGGGAAACAAATTGACGCTTCATCTTCTTCTCTTTTTCTCTTTTAACGGGGATCCCTTTATGATTGGAGACTCCCGCTGGTGCCTGATTCACCTGTCTTCTCAGTCCTTCAGCCAACAAGTCGTTTGATCGCTCCCGGGCTTCCTTTAGACCTTGCAGTACACTCAGAATCTCAATGGTCTGATTCTGGGGAGCGGATATAGACGAAGAGTCGTTGAAAGACATGATCCTGAGACAACAATTTTGAGAATGATATAAGTCACAAGTGTTCCCCTCCGAACGGCGGCCTGCGACGTTAGGACGTCACGTGCCTGAGGTTCGGGGCAGATGCTATTTGGTTTTAGTCCGTCCACCTCTTCGAAGATGCCAAGTTGATATATGGCACCGTGTATCGAAGGTTTAGACGGATGCGGCCGATGTAGCAGACTTTATCAGATTCCCCCTCACTTGAGGGGTTTTTGATTGTGGGGACGCTCTTCCCTGCAGGCGCAAGCCCCTGCAGTTAATTACGCTACCGCTTTGCGGTAACAACTTTCTCCTTCTCCAGAATTTCACTTCGTGTCGTGTGTGTTTGTTTTGTTTGTGGCTGCCCGTGGATTGTATACGGAGACTGAGTAATGCCGTCGTCCGTAGGGCGTGGATTAGTCCAAATCCGTATTTACTTAGATTTGGGTTTGGTGTTTTTAGTTTAAGGATGCATTAGTCGCGTTGCGACTAAGATCAACTTAAACATTCGTCAAGGATACGTTAGTCTTGCTTTGGACTAAGATCAACCTGACGTGGTGATTCATTTAATTTATGGCCATCGGGACTCATCACCTCTCTAACATCGTTGAAGGATTACAACGATAGGTGTCAAAGGAGCTCAGAAATGTACCCTTGAACCAAAGCTGATTGAGGGTTTTATAGTCCATTTAAGTGCTTAAGGATACGTTAGCCGTATTTGGGGCTAAGATCAACTTAAACGGGATCGTTTAGATCCGGCAAAAGAGCAATTGGCTCTATTGTTCCAGTTTAGGGACGTAGTGGTCCCTTATTAGTTTAGGGACGTCTCGGTCCGATACCAGTTTAAGGACGTAGTGGTCCATTATTAGTTTAGGGACGTTTCGGTCCGATGCCAGTTTAGGGACGTAGTGGTCCATTATTAGTTTAAGGACATTTCGGTCTATCGCCAGTTTAGGGACGTGGTGGTCCGTCATTAGTTTAGGGACATTTCGGTCCGATGCCAGTTTAGGGACGTAGTGGTCCATCATTAGTTTAAGGACGTCTCGGTCCAATATTAGTTTAGGGACGTTTCGGTCCACGAGTTTAAGGACCCCGCAGTCCATATCGATGTGTGGTCGTTGGGACCCGTCACCTCTTTGACGTCGTTGAGGAATTACAACGATGGATGTCAAAGGAGTTCGGAGATGTACCCTCGAACCGGATGTAAATTGATTTAGGAGAGCCATTTTGCTCAGTCAATTTAATTTAAGGACTTATGGCCGAAATTGGGCTAAGTCCAGTTGAAATGTCCAATATTTTATTTGCTTTTGCATTGCATTTCTTTTTATTTTTTTTTATTTGGGCCTTGCCCAGAAAGGATGCAGGGCATCAATTTGTTTTGGGCTCTGCCCCTTTAGGAATGATGCAAGGTATCAATTTTATTTGGGCTCTGCCTTTATATAAAGGATGCAAAGCATCAATTTATTTGGGCTCTGCCCATTTATTGCCTTGCAATTTATTTTGGCCTGTCAGGTCATTTTGATTTGGGCCTGGCCCTTCAAATAGTGCAAAGCACCAAGAATCTTTTGGATTCAAGAAAATGAGTGCAGAGCACTTTTTAATGATCTAAATTTAGATCAAAGAAGAGAAAAGAAAATCTTTTCTTTCTTTCTGTCTCAGAGAACCAGAGGTTCATAGCAAGTGCAAGGCACTATTTTTATTTATTTATTTATCTGAGAACCAGAGGTTCATAGCAAGTGCAAGGCACTATTTTTATTTATTTATTTATCTGAGAACCAGAGGTTCATAGCAAGTGCAAGGCACTATCTGTTGTGCGCACGTGCGTTGCACGTGGTGCCGCATGGCGGGCATACGTGCGTTGCACGTGGCGCACATGCGCATTATGAGGAGAAGCAAAGCTTCTATATATGGAGAACAAGCTCCTTTTAATATTATTAAATATTCCCATGTGGTGCGCACGTGCGTTGCACGTAGTGCCGCATGGCAAGCACACGTGCGTTGCACGTAGCGCACATGGCGCTTGCGCATATGCGCATTATGGAGGAGCATGCTCCTATCTTGGAGAACTAAGCTCCTTTGAGTATTGAATCCTTTGAGGATTTAACTCTCCCCTTTCTAAGAGGTATACCCTCTTATTTATATGGGAGTGGTAGAGAAGCCAGCTCTCCTTTTCCCAATGTGGGACTAAAAAATGCATTCCCCATGTAGTAGAGCATTACTTTAGATTACACGTGTATAACACATTTGCTCATAACTTTTGATCTCGGATGAATTATGAGGCCCATAATATATCAAATCGAAGGTCTTTTCGAGATGCTTTCAATATCATCAGAATTTAGCTGTTTTTCGTTCCGGAGTTTGTCAAAATACAGCTCGGAAAATACTGGTTCGCATCTTCTTCCTTAAATCACATGTGCATAGACATTTGCTCATAACTTTTGATCCCGGATGAATTATAAGGCCCATAATATATCAAATCGAAGGTCTTTTCGAGACTCTTTCAATACAATCAGAATTTATCCGTTTCTCCTTCGGGAGTTTGTCAAAAAATAGCCCGGAAGTTTCTGGTTCGTATTTCCTTAAGCGTATCGCTGCCATTTGATACCTTGGACTCTTTTGCGCAGAAATTTTTGGCGGGAACAAATGCCCCCCACTACTTTGCCCATGTAAGTATATACGTGGGTGAAGTAGTGCAGAGTAATGCATAGCGTATGACCAGTTTCGGGTTGGTATATAACTTTCAGAATCTTGATCTGAGAAGATAACGAGCGGACACAAACGTCGTCATTTATCATTGACTCAAATCTCGGCTCTTAAAAGATATAGTTCTAAACTCTCAATTTCATGAGCCGCACCCTTCTATTTCTTTATATTTTACTCTGGTGTGAAATAGTTTATATGCTCATCAGTAGGGCAATAATGGCTTAGAAGACAGGGGTAGGATCTGCCACCTAAGACTTTTCAACTCTATGAGCCGTGAGGGTCTCATAGAGACTTTTCTCCCTACGGATTGAGAGGATCTCGTAGGTGGGTTTTCTCCTTAGGAATCGTGAGGATTCCTAAGTGTGGTTTTCTCTTATAAGTCGTAAGGATCCTACAAGAGAATTTTTCCCTCTTACGAGTCGAGAGGACTTGTAAGCGGTTGTTTCCCTCCTTGTCGAAGTTCGATGTTGGAGAGTGAGACCCGTGGATGGTATGCAAGAGACCGTTTTGGGCCAACTTGCAGGGTCCCAGTGCTTAGGAAATAGACTTCTTTTATGCCCATTGCCTAAGGCTTTATCTCACGAGTCGAGCCGCTTCGACAATTTTTTACAAGTCGAGCCGAATCGAACGTTTCTCGCAAGAACATCTTAACGTCGCATTTAACCTCTGCTCTTTACGACAGAAGCCCGTTAAGGTCGGTGGTACTTAGGGTTTTGGCCATCGTACCGTCGCATAAGCTGATATAGTCCTCGATAGGCAATCGTGCTGTTCGAGTAGCCCTGCAACTGCCGTGTCTCTGATCCCTTCGGGGGCTGGACAAGACGTCTTCAAGCAATCCTCCTTGGCAGTTTGACCGTCGGAAGAGCAAGCGCTAGGAATTTGCCATGTCGCTTTTTACTTGAGGTTAGGCTCATTTTGGAGAGCCCCGATGAGTCATAACCACTCCGCGCTGGTGTGGGATGATCTCCGATAGTCTTTCAGGCTTTATATGACTTGCCGTTAAGACCCTGAAGCTAGGAATTTGGCCTTTGCTTCGTTTGCTGGCATTGCGTCCTCTGTATCGAGACGAATGTCATGGTGGGAACTAGGGATTTTGCCGTGGCTCCGTTTGTTTGATGACGTTGCGTCTGCTGTATCGAGACGAACGTTGGGGTGACATCTCGTCTGCTGTATCGAGACGGATGTCGAGGTTGTCTCTAGGTTGCTGGTGAACCGTCGAGGTTTGGAACTAGGGATTTTGCCGTGGCTCCTTTTGGTGATGTTGCGTCTGCTGTATCGAGACGAACGTCGAGGTGGTGACCACTCCATGTGGGATGATCTCCGGTGGTCTTTCAGGCTTTATATGACTTGCCGTTAAGACCCTGAAGCTAGGAATTTGGCCTTCGCTTCGTTTGCTGGCATCGCGTCCTCTGTATCGAGACGAATGTCATGGTTGTCTCTAGGTTGCTGGTGAACCGTCGAGGTTTGGAACTAGGGATTTTGCCGTGGCTCCTTTTGGTGATGTTGCGTCTGCTGTATCGAGACGAACGTCGAGGTGGTGACCACTCCATGTGGGATGATCTCCGGTGGTCTTTCAGGCTTTATATGACTTGCCGTTAAGACCCTGAAGCTAGGAATTTGGCCTTCGCTTCGTTTGCTGGCATCGCGTCCTCTGTATCGAGACGAATGTCATGGTTGTCTCTAGGTTGCTGGTGAACCGTCGAGGTTTGGAACTGGGGATTTTGCCGTGGCTCCTTTTGGTGATGTTGCGTCTGCTGTATCGAGACGAACGTTAGGGTGACATCTCGTCTGCTGTATCGAGACGGACGTCGAGGTTGTCTCTAGGTTGCTGGTGAACCGTCGAGGTTTGGAACTAGGGATTTTGCCGTGGCTCCTTTTGGTGATGTTGCGTCTGCTGTATCGAGACGGACGTCGAGGTGGTGACCATTCTGTGCTAGTGCGAGATGATCTCCAATTGTCTTTCCGGTTTTATGTGAGTTACCGTAAAGACTTTGAAGCTAGGAATGTGGCCCTCGCTTCGTTTGCTTTGGCGCGTCCGAATCCTGTTGGAGGAAGAACGCTGGGGTCGACATCTCGTCTGCTGTATCGAGACGGACGTCGAGGTGGTGACCACTCTGTGCTGGTGCGAGATGATCTCCGATTGTCTTTCCGGTTTTATGTGAGTTACCGTAAAGACGTTGAAGCTAGGAATGTGGCCTTCGCTTCGTTTGCTTACACTGCGTCTGGTGTATTGAGACGAATGCTGAGGTGGAGGTGGGATTTTGCCATCACTCCGCTTTGTTTCGACCATGGGGTCTTTTGTTAACTTTGCATGTACACCCCGCTGGGCTGCGAAGGAACGCCGTTGTTGACATTGCGTCTGTAATATTGCGACAAATGTCGAGAAGGTCTCTAGGTTATCTATGAACCGTCGAGATTTGGCTTCACTTTCTGGTGGAGCCTGTTGGGAAGGTATTGCTCCCTTTTATCTGTGCCCCTGGATTGTATACAGGGATCGATGTGATTTCACCTGTAGGGCAAAAAGTTTCATTCTTTCATTTTTTTTATTCTTTCCGCGATGCTCTATCATTTCAGCTTTTATATTGCGAAGGTCGCGATTGCCCAATCATTTCGGCTATTTTTCGCGGTGCCCAATCATTTCGGCTGTTTATTTTATTTTTACTCGCTACTTTTTATTGCGAGTTGCCCAATCATTTCGACTGTTTATTTTATTTTTACTCGCTGTTTTTTTTTATTGCGAGTAGGGAATTTGGGGTCTGATACCAATCTTGGCATCAGCATCGCTGCCACTGGAATATTGCCAGGAGCGAATCATCATTTGCCGTAAAAGGACTTGGAATTTGATATCGGTCTAGGCATCAGCATCGCTGCAACTGGGATATTGCCATGAGCGAATCATCATCTGCCATGAAAGGACTTGGAATTTGATACCGATTTAGGCATCAGCATCGCTACAACTGGAATATTGCCAGGAGCGAATCATCATTTGCCGTAAAAGGACTTGGAATTTGATACCGGTCTAGGCATCAGCATCGCTGCAACTGGGATATTGCCAGGAGCGAACCATCATTTGCCTCTGTCAATGTTGAACAAAGGTGGCTTAGTAAACAGGGTTAAGGGTCCTGTCGGCTAAGGCTTTTGACTTCATGAGCCGTAAGGGTCTCACAAAGGTATTTCTCCCTACAAGTCGTGAGGATCTTGTAGGTGTGTTTTTTCCTTGGGAATCGTGAGGATTCCTAAGTGCATGTTCTCTTGTAAGTCGTAAGGATCTTACAAAAGGGTTTTCTCCTTATAAGTCGAGAGGACTTACAAGTGTTGTTTGCTGTACAAGCATATCCCTAGTCACGGATGGGACTTTGTTAGGGAAATATTTATTTGCGCCCGTGGATTGTATACAAGGGTCAGTATGAGCCGCTTGTAGGGCAATATCGAAGGTTGTGGGGGTTGCTTAAGAACAAGTTAAGGTTTCTGTAACTTAAGACTTTCAAATCTTATGAGCCGTGAGGGTCACATAAGAGAATTCTCCTTACGAGTCGTGAGGATCTCGCAAGTGTATTTTCTCCTTAGGAATCGTGAGGATGCCTAAGTGTGTTGCTCCCTTGTGAGTCGTAAGGATCTCACGCGGGTGGTTTCTCCTTACAGGGTCGAGAGGATCCTATAAGTGTTTCTTTAACGAGGTTGCGCCCTTTCGGGTTTTCACAAACGCTCGCCGGTAGCCCTGCTGTTTTTACTCATGGAGCCCTTTCGGGTTTTCATCCGTGCCCTTTTTGCTTATGGACATACCTTTATTATTATTTTTTTTCTTCTTTTTTTTTTTTTTTTTTACGAGGTCGCGCCCTTTCGGGTTTTCACGAACACTCGCCGGTAGCCCTGCTGTTTTTACTCACGGAGCCCTTTCGGGTTTTCATCCGTGCCCATTTTGCTTGTGGACGTACCGTTATTTTTTTTTTTTTTTTATTAACACGTCAGCCTGAAGATGCTGCGGGTTGGGAGTAGTTTAACGACGTTTCGGTCATTTGCAAGTTTTAGGACATTGCGGTCCGTCGTTAGTTTAAGGACATCTCGGTCCGTTGTTAGTTTAAGGACGTTTCGGTCCGTTATCCAGTTTTAGGACGTAGTGGTCCGTTAGGCTTTCTCTATGAATGAGCATGATGCCCCCGGCGTGTCCATATTTTTCGGAGCATGCGGTTGTGGCGGGTTCACCTTCCAAATTTCGGACAACGCGAACTTGCCCTGTTGGTATTGGTCTTCAACCCAGTTCTTGAAGACGTAGCAATCCTCGATCAGATGACCTACCGTTTGGTGGTAAGGGCAATAATTAGGATTATTAATATCGCCTGGCCGCAATGGACGTTTTGGATTCGGCAGATTGATGAGTCTGTCGCACACTGCCAGCTCGAACAGTCCCCTTGTTTTATCTTGCGGAAACGAGTAAGGACGTTTCAACTTTTCCTGGAGGGATTGCCGCTTGTTGCTTTGGCAAGCAACCGGTCTAGGGTCACCTGATTGTTGGTGAGTGCTGGCGACGAGGGCCGTTTTTTCTTTTTCCTTTTATCCTTTTTGTTCGATCCTTTATTTACGGGGCCGAGATTTTTTCCGAGTAGCATGCGATTGCACGGCTGAACGTTCTCGCAGATTCTCAATTCCTTTATTTTTGAAATAGATTCCCCGATGGAAGAGTTGGGGGTAGCTTCTTTGTCAGAGTCGCTTCCAAAGGTGATAATTTGTGATCCCTTGAAGTCGGCTATATGACAGTTTGCGGCGGCTCCTTTGCGCTCATATATCGCATTTTTCCGATGTCCACAAGCTTCACACTTTGTCTTGTCGAAGTGTTGCTTTTGAGCGACATACCCTTGCCACCAACAGTTAAAGGATTCGCAGTCTTCGGTAGGATGTATGATCTTCTGATGATATAAACAGAAGTTAGGGTGCATCTCTACCTCAAAGAAAGGATTTTCTTCGGAGGGCGGTAGCTTCATTCCTACTGATAGAGCTTTGGCGAACCGTTTCCTCGTCTTGAATTTATTTTTACCCGCAGTGTATGGCTTTTGATTTGACGGGAATACCTTGGTTCTTTCCAGTATGGCCATTTCATGCTCTTGATTGGCTTTTGCTTTCAAACGAATTTCATTTAGGAAGGCATCGATCAACTTGTCTGATGGCCGCAAAATTTCTGTTTCAGAGTCCGCCGTTGATTTCTCAGCGCAAGGATCCCCCTCCTCATCCGTCAGTGAATGAGAAATCACATGACAAGTCGCTACGTAGTCTTCGGATTCATCCGATAAGTTTTCTCCATTGTTTTCATCCTCGACGAAAGAACAAGTTGCCCCCGGCGTGTCCGTCTTCTTTGGAGAGTGCGGCTGTGGGGGGTTTACCTTCCAGCTTTCAGACAGCGTGAACTTGCCTTGCAGGTATTGATCCTCAATCCATCCCTTAAAGACGAAACAATCCTCAATCGGGTGACTTACCGTTTGGTGGTAAGGGCAATAATTGGGATTATTAAGATCGCCTGGCTGCGACAGACGCTTTGGACTTGGCAGATTGATGAGTCTGTTACGCACTGCCAGCTCAAACAGTCTTCTCGTTTTATTATGAGGAAACGAGTAAGGACGTACTAGCCTCTCTTCGTGGGATGGGCGTGGACGCACGTTGTTTTGGCGAGCGACCGGCTTTGAGTTGCTCGGCTGTTGCTGAGCGTTGGCGACGATGATCGCTTTTCCTTTCTCATTTAGGGGATCGGGTCTTGGAGGAGACGGTCTATGGCCCATCTGGTCCATTTGGGCTAATTTGTCGATCAAGGCCTGGAAGGTGGTCGGCCTGAAGAACATCATGAATTGCGAGATGGTCGCCTGCGGATCGAGAGTGCCCACAAACATGCCTACCGCAGGAGCCTCTTCTATGCGTTGTTCGCATTTCGACCATAGGTTCCGCCATCGTGTTGCGTATTGAACCCACGTTTCGCTTGGCCTTATCCTGGCATTTATTAGTGCTGTTATCGGGGTGCGTTCACTAGCACTCGCGAATCTTTGTGTAAACAGCAGTTCCATCTCTGCAAATGTTTTGACAGAGTCGTTAGGTAGTTCCGAATACCATTCAAAGGCTGTTTCTGCTAAGCTGCCGACTAATTGACGTAGCAACAATTTGTCATCGCCTCCAGTATTGCCGCATAAGGCCCTGAATTGAGCGACATGCTGATGCGGATTCCCTGTCCCTTTATATACGTGGAATTTAGGGATAGTATATCCTGGCGGGTAACTGATTTGGTCATACCAGCCCGGATAGGGTCGTCCGGTTCTAACAATTTTCCCAGCCGCTTCATTCGCCTGATGAACTCGGATCTGCTGAGTTATATATTCGTCTAGGTCAACTTTGGAGATTGCCTCCTCCTTGGCTGTTGATAGAGCCGGCGGAGGATTTGACGTTTCTCCCCTGTCGTCTTCAAGGACGATCGGAGGATCTTCAGCAGGAGGGTCCGGCTGTAATATCATCCCTACCATATCTTGGAAGAGGAGCGCCATCTGTTTTATGTTAGCCGCTTGCTCTGCAGCTTCTTTGTCCATCTTTTCGAGGACTCTGCGTAAAAAGTCAGCGTCAGTTTCTTGTTCTTGACGCTCATCCAAAGACGTTTCAGAGCTTTCTTTTGGCTCAGTGAGTGCAGCCATTGTAGTCATCATTTCCTGAAGCTTTTGTTGTTGCTCCTGGGCTTTCGTCACAGATCGGGTGAGCGGTCGGTGGCCCGTAGAAGTGCGGCTTTCCTCCTTTCCAGAAGCCATATAAACAGTATGCACCCCCATGCCCCCAGACTTGGGGCGTTTGTGTTCGGTGTCTTTGCGATTTGCCGAAGACACAGGGGCTTCTTGCGGCCTCTTTTTTTGAGTGATTGGAGTTAAGGGAGCCGTTGTAGTGGGCACCCAAGTAGCTTTTGCTTTTTGTGCTTTGACAGAGTAATCCTTCCCCTGCCGAACCTTCATCTTTTTCTGTCGTCGGAGGCAGTCTTGATCGATCACCGACTCTTGAACTTGTCGCCAGACTTTGTAAATTTTAGAGGACAGCCGTTGAAGGGGCTGCTCTAGCTTCTTCTCTGGAATATTCTTCACAGATGAATGAGTTCGCTTTAGCACCGCAGTAGGAGAGTTTCTGCGCACCGAGTTCAGCAACTCAAAGCTGTTATTGGTTGGAACAGCAGTATCGATCTCCACCATTAGAGTTGGAGGAGTAAGTCCAGAGGGGGAGTTGCCCCCAGCCTTCTTCACTCGGCGCCAGTAGCGACGTCGGGCATGTCGTGCTGATGGAGTTGTTTCAGCTATAGGGGTGACCTCCTCATGCCCCCTGTGTTGGTCAGAATATACCGGTACCAGCTTTTTAAAGATCGACGTCCGTTGAGCGGGGACGGCCAACTTGTCAGAAGCGGACTTCTGAACATGGGAAGCAACCTTGGTGATTTTGCCAGGAACGGGAGTTGGGATGGCTATCCGTTTCGGGATAACGCCTTCTGGTATGGCAGGCTTCTTCATGGGCCCGATGGAGCTCTGGCCTAATCCATTAAAACCTGAAGCAGTGGAGTTGGATGACTCGTTGAGAGGGGCCGCGGCAGTGGCAAGTCGGTCGAAGACCAACTTCTTTGGAGCTTCTTGCGATGTTATTGGGGCATTGAAGCTTATCAATGGGAGCATAGTCCCGAAGAACAATCCAGCGGTGGCCTGAGTTACTTGCTCCACTGGCATCTTGAAAAGGGAGGCCGCTTGGGGCCCATAAGTCACTCCTCCGGACGGGATGGAGCGAGAGATGCAGTTGCAGGTAGTGCAGTCTGAAGCCATTGATTTTCTGTTTCCTGCACGAAGCAAGATACCAAATCTTAGTACCTCGAATCCACAGGCAACCACAGCAAATCGCGATTCGTTCGCGAACACGACACACGAAGTGTGGAGTGGAAAGAGGAAAAGGTCCCACCGGGCGTGCCAGAATCTGTTCCCCTCCGAACGGCGGCCTGCGACGTTAGGACGTCACGTGCCTGAGGTTCGGGGCAGATGCTATTTGGTTTTAGTCCGTCCACCTCTTCGAAGATGCCAAGTTGATATATGGCACCGTGTATCGAAGGTTTAGACGGATGCGGCCGATGTAGCAGACTTTATCAGATTCCCCCTCGCTTGAGGGGTTTTTGATTGTGGGGACGCTCTTCCCTGCAGGCGCAAGCCCCTGCAGTTAATTACGCTACCGCTTTGCGGTAACAACTTTCTCCTTCTCCAGAATTTCACTTCGTGTCGTGTGTGTTTGTTTTGTTTGTGGCTGCCCGTGGATTGTATACGGAGACTGAGTAATGCCGTCGTCCGTAGGGCGTGGATTAGTCCAAATCCGTATTTACTTAGATTTGGGTTTGGTGTTTTTAGTTTAAGGATGCATTAGTCGCGTTGCGACTAAGATCAACTTAAACATTCGTCAAGGATACGTTAGTCTTGCTTTGGACTAAGATCAACCTGACGTGGTGATTCATTTAATTTATGGCCATCGGGACTCATCACCTCTCTAACATCGTTGAAGGATTACAACGATAGGTGTCAAAGGAGCTCAGAGATGTACCCTTGAACCAAAGCTGATTGAGGGTTTTATAGTCCATTTAAGTGCTTAAGGATACGTTAGCCGTATTTGGGGCTAAGATCAACTTAAACGGGATCGTTTAGATCCGGCAAAAGAGCAATTGGCTCTATTGTTCCAGTTTAGGGACGTAGTGGTCCCTTATTAGTTTAGGGACGTCTCGGTCCGATACCAGTTTAAGGACGTAGTGGTCCATTATTAGTTTAGGGACGTTTCGGTCCGATGCCAGTTTAGGGACGTAGTGGTCCATTATTAGTTTAAGGACATTTCGGTCTATCGCCAGTTTAGGGACGTGGTGGTCCGTCATTAGTTTAGGGACATTTCGGTCCGATGCCAGTTTAGGGACGTAGTGGTCCATCATTAGTTTAAGGACGTCTCGGTCCAATATTAGTTTAGGGACGTTTCGGTCCACGAGTTTAAGGACCCCGCAGTCCATATCGATGTGTGGTCGTTGGGACCCGTCACCTCTTTGACGTCGTTGAGGAATTACAACGATGGATGTCAAAGGAGTTCGGAGATGTACCCTCGAACCGGATGTAAATTGATTTAGGAGAGCCATTTTGCTCAGTCAATTTAATTTAAGGACTTATGGCCGAAATTGGGCTAAGTCCAGTTGAAATGTCCAATATTTTATTTGCTTTTGCATTGCATTTCTTTTTATTTTTTTTTATTTGGGCCTTGCCCAGAAAGGATGCAGGGCATCAATTTGTTTTGGGCTCTGCCCCTTTAGGAATGATGCAAGGTATCAATTTTATTTGGGCTCTGCCTTTATATAAAGGATGCAAAGCATCAATTTATTTGGGCTCTGCCCATTTATTGCCTTGCAATTTATTTTGGCCTGTCAGGTCATTTTGATTTGGGCCTGGCCCTTCAAATAGTGCAAAGCACCAAGAATCTTTTGGATTCAAGAAAATGAGTGCAGAGCACTTTTTAATGATCTAAATTTAGATCAAAGAAGAGAAAAGAAAATCTTTTCTTTCTTTCTGTCTCAGAGAACCAGAGGTTCATAGCAAGTGCAAGGCACTATTTTTATTTATTTATTTATCTGAGAACCAGAGATTCATAGCAAGTGCAAGGCACTATTTTTATTTATTTATTTATCTGAGAACCAGAGGTTCATAGCAAGTGCAAGGCACTATTTTTATTTATTTATTTATCTGAGAACCAGAGGTTCATAGCAAGTGCAAGGCACTATCTGTTGTGCGCACGTGCGTTGCACGTGGTGCCGCATGGCGGGCATACGTGCGTTGCACGTGGCGCACATGCGCATTATGAGGAGAAGCAAAGCTTCTATATATGGAGAACAAGCTCCTTTTAATATTATTAAATATTCCCATGTGGTGCGCACGTGCGTTGCACGTAGTGCCGCATGGCAAGCACACGTGCGTTGCACGTAGCGCACATGGCGCTTGCGCATATGCGCATTATGGAGGAGCATGCTCCTATCTTGGAGAACTAAGCTCCTTTGGAGAACTAAGCTCCTTTGAGTATTGAATCCTTTGAGGATTTAACTCTCCCCTTTCTAAGAGGTATACCCTCATATTTATATGGGAGTGGTAGAGAAGCCAGCTCTCCTTTTCCCGATGTGGGACTAAAAAATGCATTCCCCATGTAGTAGAGCATTACTTTAGATTACACGTGTATAACATATTTGCTCATAACTTTTGATCTCGGATGAATTATGAGGCCCATAATATATCAAATCGAAGGTCTTTTCGAGATGCTTTCAATATCATCAGAATTTAGCTGTTTTTCGTTCCGGAGTTTGTCAAAATACAGCTCGGAAAATACTGGTTCGCATCTTCTTCCTTAAATCACATGTGCATAGACATTTGCTCATAACTTTTGATCCCGGATGAATTATGAGGCCCATAATATATCAAATCGAAGGTCTTTTCGAGACTCTTTCAATACAATCAGAATTTATCCGTTTCTCCTTCGGGAGTTTGTCAAAAAATAGCCCGGGAGTTTCTGGTTCGTATTTCCTTAAGCGTATCGCTGCCATTTGATACCTTGGACTCTTTTGCGCAGAAATTTTTGGCGGGAACAACAAGCTAAACGAATCAAAATATAATATGGATAGGACAAAGATTCAAGAATATCAGAGGTGATGAATTTATTACAAGTGGGGAATCAACTGTATGACTTTTAGTCACTTGAATAGAGTACGGTAGTGCAATTGCAACCACTTAACCTTGTCAAGTCACCCGAAACCATAGCGAATGGTTAGCTGAACACACGATGTGAATATGGATCAAGAATGACAGGTTTACAACCTAGACCGAGGGATGTCTTAGATTGCCAAACTATACACGGAAAACTGCAATCCCAATCGATGCAAAACCTGGCTCTGATACCAACTAAACCATGTCACGCCTCGCTTCCCAAAATACGGAATACGAGGGGTAGACAAGGCCAGCCATGCTCCTACGGTCAAGGAAATGTCCTGTCGTAGTCACACTTCGGCTTCTAGTTTTTCATGGTAAATAGTAAATGATGCGCAGGTAATGAGAAATGCAGTAACTGAAAGAAACAATAATATAAACTGACCTGATGGTTAACAAACGAATGTAACTCGGAATGGCAAGTCAAGAAGTCTGTGATGCACGTCTAGTTCTGGTCCAGGCTAAATCTTCTCCTCACACTGAGCATGCATACTCAGGTCGTCAGAGCGACACAATAGCAATATAATATATATAAGATCAAGTGACAGTTCTAACAGTGGTAATAGACATGTATAACAGTAAATCAATGACAACATGAATATGAATGTGCAGTAATCAATGCAGCGGAACCGTAAAAGTAGTAGAATGATATGCCACGAATGTCAACACAGTATGTAAGGTATAACAATGACAGTATCCCTATCAGTCTCTAAGTCTCACTGTACAGGTCACTAAGCCTATCGTCAGTCCAAGTGTGAGAGTCAACCACTCGCGAGTGTCCTCCACCCAAGGGTAGCACCCAAGGGCAAGGGACCACGGGCCCAACATGTATATCACGGTGAGTATCACATACCCTGTAAATCTCCATATAACTCCCTAAATATATAAGACGGCATGGGACTCCCGAGATTCTGTTGAACTCACACTTAAACTACCCCACACCCCGTGGTCTACATCAAACGCTAACCATAACCTTAAATACTAATCGATCCGTGACAAGTCTGGGCGAGAATTGGAGGCAGGACCTCCATCAAGCACGTCCCGACTAATACCTTAAATAAATGACAGTGTCTGATGCCTTATCTGTGACACCCGTGCAAGCGCTTCCATAAGTGTCCCATACCACTTATAGTTACACGTACATGCATCCCACAGACGTCGACAATGCAATAAAATAATAGGGTCACTGATTGTGTACAAGTACGTTTCACTTTCACTTATTCACGGATACACGAACACTGACGTACTTGCCGCAATCATCACTAAAATCTAACACTGGGTAAATGCACGATGTCACTAGGTTATCACTGCAATGATATGGGTATGATATGATGCGTAAACAGTATATGAAGCATGATTAAGGTGTCATAAAAATAGTATTCTAACACTTGCACGATTTGTCATGAAACGTACGTGTATAGTTTAGCGAAACGATAAACAGGTAATAATTAGTATGTTCAGTTATCTATCCATCTAATTTAGTTTCAAGCCAATCGGGTTCCAGGATCATTAATTATAACCATTTCATTTTAAGCGCTCGCGGCTGGAAATCCGGTTTCAGAATCAGAAGTCCGTTTCGTAACGCATTTTAATCCCAGTTGGGATCAGATTTTAGCGACGCTACAGTTGGATGAAATCTAGGGTTTTCAGCAAGGTTTTCAACGCAATATACGGATCTTCGATCGCATCTGTACGTCAGGAGATATACACTATTCAATACCAATATGTCAGTTCTGATTCTGCTGGGACTGTTATGTGTCCCGATCTATTAAATTACAGATTAAATATCAAACGGTAACGAAACAGAATGAAACCAATTGTGTTGTCTAGCTAACATATTTACCTATAATAAGCAGTGGAGTTCCGCAATCTACGAGTTAAGGATATCTTGTGGTACCCATTACGGAACAGCAAGCAACAACTGGAGTCGCTCTGGACTGCAGTCCAGAGTCGTACTCCGATCCAAATATCATCACAATTTAAGTTCAGGAATATCTGGAAACTAGTATAGGGTTAAAGTTCGTCGAGTCGGCTTCGATTTGAGCCCTCGAGCGCATCATTCCAGTATGTAAATAATTTATGGTGAATTTAACGGTTTTCAGGTACATTAAAATTCCAGTTTTACGGTTAAACTTGGGGGCAGTCGTTTTAGTCGTTATCGGTCATATTATCCAACGAGATTCACACATTAGGTCCACAGCCATTCGGGCCAAACAACACCATTTAGTTCCGTCAATTTTAATGATAATTTCCTATGAGAACACGCATCGAACAGTTACGTTGTAATATTTAACACAAGGTAAAACATGGGATGTACATACAATTTATAATTTGTAATTAATAATAAGTAGCATGTAGCAAGTGGGGACTTGCTTGGACACGTTCTGGTGATGCACGGCGGCGGCAATGGCACGATCGCGTCATGAGCGCAGCACAGGTTCGTCCTCGGAATCAGGTAGTTGCACTCAATCCAGTCAATCTCCGCACATTCATTCTCCGCACAGCTCCGGGTTATTCCTTGTTTTGGTGTGAGGGGGATAGTGGTGCTGAAACAGATCAAGAGATCTTTAGAGGAACAGAGGAAGAATGATTTAGAGAGAGAGAGAGAGAGTGACAGAGAGAAAGAGAGGTTTGGAGAGAGAGAGAGAGAAATAGAAAGTGAGAGAGAGAAAGAGGTTTAGAGATAGAGAGAGAAATAAAGAGTGAGAGAGAGAAAGAGAGATGTGATGCAGAGAGAGAACTGAGAGAGAGAGATGAGGATACAGAGTTTAGCGAGAGGGAGTTAGAGAGGGGAAAATGAGGGGATGATGGAGACGGAGAGAGTGAGGACGAAGACGATGATGATGATGGGGTCGACGACGGTGCAGTGGGCCCGCCGGCGAGAGATGCAGGAGGCGGAGTTCGGGAGCGGTGCTTAGTGAGCAGGAGGAGGAAGATGAGGGAGGGTGGAGAGGAGGTGAGAGCGGTGATGAAGGTCCGACGAGATGGCCGGTGGAGTGAGGCGTGGGCTCGAGAGAGGGAGATCGGAAGTGAGGGGGCTCGGAGCGAGAAGGGTGGTGAGGGGATGAGGTGCGGGCGATGGGTCGTGAGGGTTTTGCGTCGGCGAGGTGGGTGATACTGCGTAGAGGCGAGGCGATGGTAATGTAGGGAGGTGGCCGGAGGCGGAGACAGCGTAGTAGTGAGATGGCTGCCGTCGTCGTCGGGAAACTGGTTGTAGAAAAGTTTGAGGAGGAAAATGAGAACGAGGGAGAGAGCGAGCGAGGAAGAGGGAGTAGTGGGTAGAGGAGAGAGGTGGAGGGCGCGCGTCGTGGTAACGTTCGCGAGCGGGGCGCGTGGAGCGGCAACGTGGGCGCAAGCGTGGGGTGCGGCTGAGGAAACGCGCGCGGGAGAAAAGGGAAAGTTACCGTTGAAGGGAAGGGGAGGAACAGCAGCGGGTCGGGTCGAGTTGGGGTCGCGGGCTAAGTGGGGCGGGCTTGGAGAGTGGACTGGGCCGGGCCGAGAACAGAAATGTGGGGAAATAAATGAAATGGCTGAGGAAAAATATTTGCTGGGCTCGGGGATTCTGGGCCAGAGGGATTTGTGAGGGAAATATATAGGATTAATGAATTTTAGAGTTGGGCTGAGGAATATATATGGAAAATTGAGGAGAAAAGAAAGAATGGGCCAGTAATTAAAATGGGGTTAAATTTATGGTAAAATATTGAATGGGCTGGGTTAGGATTAATCAAGGATAAATAAAAAGAAGGGGCCGGGCTTAATGAAAATAATTGTGAGAAAGAGAATTAAGGGCCGGGCCAGATTCTAAAAATGAATTCCTTTGTAAAAAGGCCGAGGAGTGAATTGGGTTTTAAAAAGTTAAGTTTAATTAAAAGGATGGGTTTGGATTTTTATTGATAAAAGAATAAATGGGGTTAAAAATAAATAAAATTATAAATAAAAATAAATCGAATTCTAGAGTAACAAAATACAGGTTTTGGTATAAAAAGGTCTGGGTATTACACAACGTGTGTGCCTGACAGCAAAAACAGGTGCATCCGACATGCACGAAGAATCTCGATTTAGTGTATCTGGTGTGCACCAAAATCACATCTCATAATATGCGCCCAACATGCGCGAAACCCAAATCGGGTGCACAAGGTGTACAAAATAAATATCGAACATCCCGATCGAAATTGAAGTCCAGTGCAACTAAGTGCACAAAATACGAATCACTGCACTGCAAGCATATGTGAACTATACCGAGTGCAAAACCAAATCATATGCGTACATATGCACAAAATCAACTCAAATGTATGAAACCCATGAAATCATAACCATGTGAAACCAAGGCACGGAAACAATATCAAGTGCAACAACTGTGCAGAAATCGTAAATACTCAGTAGGCGCAACCATGGTACATGAAAACAAATATCATGAAACTCAATCATCAAAATCAGTCATGCGAATAGATCGCCCAAAATACTGAAAACAAGTATGACGGTATAGTCCCGCTCAAACACATCCTCTAAGAATCTCTGGCCAACTGTCGTGGTCACCGTAGTATGTCTCGTCGACGATCCTGAATTCTGGCTTATTGGTGTGCGTATCAGGACCACTCCTGGGTCCAAGTCTCCTCGTAATTCATTCCAGATAAGTCATGTCGAGGTCTCTCCCAAATCTCGTCTCTGCCTAACTGTCCGGAAGTCATCGTCCTTTACCATATCTGTTTCTTGTTCCGGAACGGCTACATACTCATCGCGACTCCTTCTAGAAGGTATATCCAAGTACAATGCTTCGGCATGCGTATCGAATCTCTGATGTCGGCGGAGTGGAACGTCATCTTATCCAGATCTTGTACGAACCTCTTACTCCACTTTTCTCTAATGTCGACTGCTTCGGACTCGTCTCGTCGTGGCTGCATGGACTGAGCTCCAACGGCTATTCTCGTATCTGGAGTCTCCCAAGAAATGCATCTCACCACCTAGCATCCGAATGAAGTCGAACCATTCGATCGATTCGTCCAAACCTCATAATGCCCCAAGAGCTCAACATCTTAGGTATAGTTTAATAGTATCGAGTACATACCACGGCATCGGTGGTCCAGCCATAGAAGGGCAAACCCAAGCCTCACTAATGGCGCCGCGGAACTGCCGCAAACCCTAAGGTTCAAAGGCTTTCACACGGCCATTAAGTCGGGTTAGGGTTTCATTCTTCTAGAGAGTCCATAGAATTGCCTGCATGTCTTTCCGAATACTTTAAACTTGGAATAATAGGTTTCTGACATTCGATCGTCACTGTCGACTTTCAATGTCTCCGCGTGAAGTCGTCTCTAGCTGGAATCAATCTATCTGATGACCTCGCATCGGGGTAGCGAACGATCCACATGTCCTAGTCATTCATCCTCGGGTGACTAGCGACCTCTATCATCCCTTAGTACAACTCGTACCGCAATAGCTCCAACATCTAGGGCGATATCTCGTCGTTCGCAGCAACAACTGGCTCACTCATCTGCACGCTGAACCGTGCCTCAATCATCACGAATAAGCAATACCTCAACGGTCATCAAAATCTGGCTGGCCTCTATCAGTGGCCCAATCCTCTGGTGCTGATCGGCACGTCCGAGTAATCTCATACAGCGATCCATCCAACGCTCGTGGTGCGAAAACACTATAAAAAGACACATCTCTGCAATCATGTGTCGCCGGAATTTCACCCTGGTCAGTCCTCGTTCGTGACAAGCTCGTGCTGACCGCAACTCTAGCCGTAGCTCTCCCTGCCCGTAATCGTGGCAGCAAACCATAACTGGTACCGATGAGGCTAGATCATAGGAAGGAATATAATACTGAACAAAGAAACGTACATCCTAAGGCTTCTTAAGCGGAGTAGCGTATCGTAAGTATGCCGTAGAACATACCCACGGTACGTCACTCTACTTTAGTCACCTATTCCATCAACCAAGGGTCATCCTACGCTCCGAAGGTAAAACCTAACGCTCTGATACCAACTTTGTCACGACTCGAAAGTACGGAACATGACCGGCACTTAGACTACGAAATGTCTAGAGGCGTACGTAATCTAAGTAAGCCGAAAACCCAGAAATCTAAACCAAGAAAAGTAGTAGAGTGTAGGAAAAACCATTTAAATCAAACAGTTTGCAACATATGCCGAAATATGCATTTAAAATCATAAGTCTTTTCTAAAAATTTCGGCAGAGTTTCCTTTGTAAAAACTGACCCCAAACGGGTACAAAACCTGATAAAGCATATACAATGAATAAAGGCATCCTCAAGCGAGAGCTAGCTCTTCGTCAATCGACGGTCACAACCACGCAAGCAAAATAATATACAACGTCCAAAGGCGAGGATCACAATAGAAAAGGAAACTCAAACAGCATGAAATCCAGAGAAATACACGCGCGACTCTAAGGTCGAAAGAATAAACATCACTGGTCTCTATCTCAAAAAAATACATGTTTGGTTGATGGAACTTCTAGATACAACATAATAATAATATACAAGATATAATGATGGGTACGATATAAATAAACCCATCTACTAGCAAGTCACCCAAAAATGAAAGTAGTGCCAACAAATCCATAATGAAACCTGTACGGCAGAACCTGCAAGAAACTGGGGCACAACGGGGGTGAGTTGCCAACTCGTGAGTAGAAAAATATCTACGAACAGGAATCGCATGTATGACGCAATCTTAGGTCATACGATCATAATATACCCTCAAATATATAATCAGCAGCCTATAACAATTGCTAGGGTAAATATCTAACCCAAATGTAATCCCATGTGCCCGTGTCAGTGCCTCAAGTAGCAATATAACATATGGATGATGTATGAATGCATGAAAACAGAATACATCTACTGAAGAAAACTGCTTTCATAATTTAGTGAGATTGCCTTTATATTTTTAAAATGAGGTATCATAAATGAAATCAGTATAAACGGTGTCTAGCATCGACACAAACCGTAAATCTCAATGTCTCAAAATCTCAGGCCCCGGCTATCCGGACTGACCTGTATCATCAAATCTTTGTACCTCAATATCTCAGAATCTCTGCATCAATCTCACTATCTAGGGCGCCGTCAGTCCAGACCGGCCCCTACCATCCATCTCAAGACCACGACGGTATCCTCCGGATATCCGACGCGTCGGGTAAAATCACCAGTCGGTAGTGCTCCCCTGCCAGGCTCAACGTCAGTAACACGACCTTCTCGCCCCGGGGTACCTTACCGGGTCCACCATGTACCCGAAACGGTTCATCCAACTCCTCGAATCGGGCTTCGAAATCTATCAGCAAACTCATGGTGGACGACTCATACATCATGGGAAAACCGCACTTTTTATTTAAAAAGAGAGAAAAGAAGTTTATATAAGTTTTGCGGTTTTCCCCCAAATCCAAAAAATCTCATGGAAATCCGAATCCAAATCCTCAATAGCATGTAAAACCATGAATATAGGCATGAGAATCCATGAATGCGGCATAACAATGAATAACAGTATGCATGAAGTGACAAGTAATAACTACAATATCTAAGCTGGTATATAAGGCAAGTACACTAATATCATGTCAAAACTACTAGCTAACAAGCTGAATCAAGCAATAATATTCTCTAAGTGTACGTGACATGGCAATTACCGATGAAGATGTGTGTGAGCCGGCAAGTAAGTGTACGTGGTACATACGCATCATCGGTAATGGTGCTGGTGTCCTAACGGTATGGTATCAACAATAGAATATGAATCATAATATAAACATGCGATGCACAACAATAATGAGCGGGAGCTGAATACTAGACACAACGATAACTATAAGTCAAACAATGGTGCCTTTTAGAAATAACACGAATCGCGGTGTTTTGAAAATAAGGGCTGCGGTGTTTTTAAGAAAGGATACGTCTTTTGAAATATCCGTAGAATCGCTTGACCTGTCCTTTAAAATACCCGTGATTCGTTAGCTTTTGAAATAGGTAGTGGTCGAATCTAGTCTAACGGCTACACTAAACTATATGGCTAAACTAACAAGCTGAACTATAGGTAAGGAAACCACCTAACCTCTGAGTCGATACATATACATACCTATATATATATTAGTCGGTGATCCCGCCTCGATAATATCATATCCGATACCATATCTATAATCAGACATCCCAGGTCAAGAGTGCGGATCAATCATTAATATATAGCTCGTACGTAAATCCGTCGTACGACATCCCCAAATCTGGGTACGGGTCAATATCACGTTCATCATATTATTCATCTGGTATCCTCTTTATCAAAGATCCTAATCCGGGGTACTGACCTACATCTAGTACAATACTAATATCATCAATCTAATCATGATCTGACTGCTGATCTACAGTCTCATACAAACCGATATCATCATCATATATCGTCATAAAGAGGTATACATCGCTCAATGCGACATATTATGAATATCTTAACATATCTTTTCTCATATCAACCATTTTATATATATCACTATTCACATGGTATCGTCGTCCAAAGATCCACTAAAACATCAGGACGTATCTCAAGTACAAATCCTGCCATATCACCGATCTCACGGCCTTAACTCAAATCGCATCGACTCATCTCAATCCCAAGTATCATCCTCAATCCGTATGTGAACACATAGTCCCATACCCATATGAACACATAACTATATAGAATCCCATAAGCACATATGAAATAAGAATGTATGCAAGTATGTGTGTGTGTGTGTAGTGCAACCACTACTCTAGGGTTTCGTAACATTACACCAATCCAACACACCAATATCCATCCTAAACATCATCATTAATCCCAAACAACATCTAATAATTGTAGGTGTGTATACATATCCGTATACATCACCACGAACTGCGGGGGTGCTATACGCCATCCACCCGACTTCTTCCCGTAGATATAAATCTACTCACCTTGCTTTTCGTATTCCGATGCCGATGTCGCTATCTCAATCTTCAACGCCTCGACGTCACGTGGGGTACCTACAAGGATATCACAAACGCTAAAGCACATGAAAATCATATCGGAAACCAAAACGGTACACGCTACGCCCATAGGTAAAAACCTATAGCCTCGCGCGCAAACACGATCAATAGCCACTTGTCGTTGACGTCCAAACGCCACCGACAGAAACGAATCACCAAATATCAAAATCCATGCTAAAACAAGTCGTAAATCATGCGCCAACCCATGAAAATCAACCCAGATTTTACCTTAAAAGGAATCAGACAAAATTGCACATGCCATGGGTCAAATCTACTGGAAATAGGGCCCTGAACCAAAAACGAGCACCAGAACCCCTGCTCTGGCCGCAAATTGCGGCCAGGGGGATTAAATCTGCGGCCTGAAGAATGGGGTGGGGGCTAGGGTTTTGTGTAGGGGTTCCTAGGTACCTGCACAGCATACTGCCAAGTCAATTTTATTTTAGGGGTCTCGGGGTGATAGCAGATTTCAAAATACGATCACAGATTCACAGTTTTTCCCCGATATCGTCTCATAAATCCGTATTCTGGTTCCTAGTTCAGGTTTGGGTCCAAAATAACATCACACCAGGGGTTCTAAGGTCACAACAAGTCTCAATTTCACCTTTGATTTCAGATCCACCCTAAACCCTAACTAGAAATCTCCAAAGTCCATCAAACGACACCATATCGACATGAAACTAGTATGGATGCAATAAGAATTGAAATACTATACTAGGGGTGCAGAAATTATCTCTTTTGGCAACTCAAGAAAATTCTTGAGTTGCTCAAAGTCCTCAAAATCAGCTCTTGCTTAGTCCATTGTGTAGCTAGTGAGCTGGGGAGCAAGTTTTGTGAAGTGGGAATGGGGTTTTGGTGAGGGAATTGAGAGGGATCTATGGAGTGAAGGGGAGGGAGATGAGAGAGGAGCAGGAGCAGCAGCAGCTCAAGAAGAGGGGAGAGAGAAATGGGTGTGAGGAAATGATGGAAGTATGGTTCAAAAAGTAAAGGTTGACCTAGTCTCTCTCTCTCTTCATCATGAAACCTTTATCTTTTCTTTTCTTTTCTTTTTCTTTTCCTTCTCACTCAATGACAAACCCTAACCAACCATGCACCCAAAACATGTAACAAGTGTGGAAAATGATATGTGCACATTTTTGCAAAAAAATGCTAAAAACCCGATTAGCGATTTTTAATCGCGATTATCACTAAATTAGCATATAACTGACCATAAAAACTTTAAAATGGCAAAATTCCATAGAATACCCTATTTTAGAATTTTCCATATTTTTTCCAAAATTTCCCCCATTTATCGGTATTTAATTATACCGAAATATTAAAATATTCATTAAAAATTAATATTAAATTATAAAAATTCCCAAAAATAATATTTTATTTTTTTGAAATGTTACATTACGGCTGTAGAGATATCAAGAACAATAATAAATTATCTAACACATGTCCATATACCAAAATAAACGAGTTAAGAATAAAATAATATGCGGAAGCAATATATCCAATAAACAGAACACCTGGAAAGTTAAACGGGATACCAACTGGATCCTCACTGCTCGACCTAATGGCGGAAGTACTCCTGATCAGCCTGCGACAAAGGTAGAGGATCTGGGCCATGCAAAACCCAGACGTCAGTGCGTCATAACATCAAGCAATAATAAAATCAGGGGTAACATGTCATGCAGGTATGAGTATGAACGGTAAAACAGGTATAACAGTAACATAAGTAAGGACAGTGAAGGGTAAGGCACAGGTGATGTGCAGTGAGTAATCTAAACCGGTCTACTGGGTTAACCACTCTCAAGTCTTTTGAAATCAATTTGATGAATCATCGATGTAACTCAATAGTATCCCGTGCATGCCCGGGACCACGGTCTAAAACTCTCGGGCTGATTTCGAGACGTGCCGCAAGGCAGTAAAAGGTAGTATGTAATGACGAATGATGTCAGCAGCATCATCCCGGGGCTGGCCTTGCCCGTAAGACTGATCAGTAAAGGTATCGAACTATCGAGTTACAAGTCAGGTTTCATCATTGATTTCCCCATACCCCCAAGTTATGTGTTCAAGTCAGGTGTTGATAAATCTGGAGCTAATGCCAACACAGAATCAAGCAGGTACAGGTTTGTCTGGATAGACAACAGGAAATGTCCGTAGGGACAACATGTCAAAATTGTTGGCATTAATAACAACATCAGGTAACATGTCAAGCTGTGGTACATCGGGTCAAGTCAGGTAGTGTATAGAGATCCAATCATGTCAAGTAGTGCACAGTATCAAGTCGTGTCAAGTAGTAGTGTATCAAGTCATGTCAGGGGCTGCACAAGTATCACGTGGGTGCTCATAATCAAACTATAATAAGCATGGGTACATAAACAAGTATGGGGTACCAATATAACAATAAAAGGGAATAATGTGATGTGGTATGCAAATAGATATGGATGCACAACTATCGATTAGGGTTGCGTTTATAGTTCCAATATTAAATAGGATGCAGTTTATTAATCATGGGGTATTACAACAACAGTATTAGGTTATAAATGAGATCGGTAAATGCAGCTATATGTGTTCTATTCGATATGGATGCGAATTGATATCATATCACCTTTAAATGATAAACTAGTTAATGCACGATGTTCAATTAAACAATGTGAATGGTTATATTCAATTTGATGCGGTATGCTATAGTATGATATGTGGCAAGATAAGTTTGCATATGCTAGATATGAAATGATAAGAATGGATGCATACGGTCATTGTAAAACAAGTACTTTGGATGCACGGTTTGAAATTCAATTATTATATTTGTTAAAATAGATGCATAAAATGTAATGTAGCATGTAGCAAGATAAACTTGCCTCGGGGATCCACAGATGCACGGCACGCAGCAAGAATGCGGGAAAACGACGGAAAATCTCCATTGGGGCATTTCGTCGAACACTTTGCGCGTACAATCGAACATTGACGGAAAGGAGATCTAGAGGCAGAGAATGATCATTTCGTTCACGCAAAAGCAGGCCACACATTGGAGCCTCGGTTCTCGTCTCGGAGTCGCGTCGAATGGGCTGTCGAATGTCAAGGGTTTGGTGTTGTCAATCGGCCAAGAGGGGAAGATGAAGGCGAGGGGGTTACTCTGGCTTGGCTCTGGGTTTGGAACAGAGAAGGCGAGGAGATGGTGACAAGGTCTCCGGCGATGGGTGTGGGCTGCGGTGAGGTTCGGGTTGCAGGAGGTGCTCGGGGATGGATGTGCAGGCGCTCGGGGTTGGAGGAGGAAGAAGAGAGGGAGGTGAGGAGATGATGAGGGTGACGACAGCGATGTCGACGGTGAGGTTCAGGCGTCGGCTTAGCTGACCGGCGGTGGTGGTTTTTCCTGGGTTGGCTCGGGGTTGTCGGGGTTTGCAGTGGGTTGTGAACTCGAGAATGGAGAGGAGGAGAAGGTGACGAGGGGAAAGATGAGGTCAGGTGATGGGGACGGCGACGAGATCGGCGGTGAAGGAGATGGGTGCGTGGGTTTCATAGGTCGTCGTGTTCGTCGGGGTTGTAATGGAGAGAGGTGATGATGACGAGGGCAGAGGTGATGAGAGGATGAAGGCGAGGGTGGCGACGGCGGCGGCGAGGGCGCGGCTCACGTGGGGTTAGGGTTTCGTGAGCGGGAGGGCGTAGGCGAGGAGCGAAAGGAAAGAAGATGAGGGGACGTAGGAAAAAAATGAATGGGGTTTTAATAATAAAAAAATTAAAGAATTATATGTATAAGAGAGAGATAGAGAGAGAGAAAGAGAATGAGAGAGACGGAGATAGAGAGAGATTGAGATGAGAGAGAGGGAGGGAGAGAGACAGAAATGGAGAGAGATCGAGATGTGTGAGAGAGAGAAATGAACAGGGAGGAGAAATAAAATTGTTTTGTAGTGGAGGAGAGAGAAAGAGAAAGAGAGAAAGAAGAGAGAGGGGGAGAAAGATGGGGCCAGGTAAGTAAAGAAAGAGAGGGTTGATTTATCAGGTTAGATTTTAATTTAGAAAAATATTTTTGGTAGGTAAAATATATTCCGGAACTGTTAAATGTAGATTAAACGAAATTTAAAAGTTTAAATAATTTGAATTTTTGCGGGATACAAAAATATTCCAAAACGCGCCCGGGTCGGGTCCAAAAATTCAGATTTAAAATATGAAAAATATATGCGACTTCCAAATTTCAAAATGAATGCTCAGGTAATGAAAATGTATACCCCCAAGAACGGATGCACGTACGTGCGCGTAACCATCCAAACACGTCCGTTTCACTGAACGGGACGAGAACAAAATGCACGGATGCTACCACGGGGTTAGGGGTACCATGCAGACCATGTTATGTAATTTTAAATTATTTTACGTGACTTAAAATGTTATATGGTAAAATATGCAATGTCAGATAAAATGCAAGTATGCAGTATACATGAAATGCACATGTCTATGTAACAAGTCAGGGTAATTCATAAATATGAATCAAACAAGTTCAAGCAAGCGGGTCGGGTCGAATGCAATGTAAAATTTAAAATATTATTCGCACCCAAACACGATAAATCAAGAAATACCACAATTAAGGAAATACGGGAACATGAATTGGTATAAATGAACTAGATTGTTACATCGTCCATAAAGCTGAGTAGCTCGTGACCTGCCGAACTGTCGACGAGCTGATCTATCCAAGGGAGAGGATTGTTGCTTTCGGGCAGGCCTTGTTGAGGTCAGTGAAGTTGACGTACATGCGCCACTTCCCGCTTGTCTTTTTAACCATAATCACATTCGCCAACCACTCCGAGTACGAATGAAGTTGGTTGCGAGCAGCCTGTCAACCTCGTCCTCGATCGCTCTTTGCTTAATCGGGACGAAGCTTTGTTTCTTCTGCCTGATGGATCGGACCGCTGGGTCGACCCTGAATTTATGTGATATTATTTTGGGGTCGATCCCGGGTATGTCGGCGGGCGCCTAGGAGATGGAGCTCTTGATCTCCTTCAGATGTTGTCTTCCGTTGATCTGCAGCGAGCGGTGATGGATGACTGAGATTGGATCTGAGGGTTGCCTCTTGATGCGTGTGGATCTCAGTGGGCTTGATTTGGGAATGAAGCCGAGCAACCTGCAAAGAAGTCCCGGGGTGGTTGTACCACTGTGGACCCTCCGACGATCAAGTTAGTCGAGATATTTAGGCAGAGCAACGGCCTATTGGGGTCAAAATGCCTTACCAGATTCGTCTGAGAGAGGGGTTTATATAATGGCAGTCATGGGCTGGCGGGCGCGAGATTCACGCGGCTGTTACGCCCCTGGCGTTACGCCTGCGTGAAAGGCGAAGTCCCCCCATTAATGACGAGATACGCTCGTTAATGGGGGAACGCGATGGCGTGGAACGCGGGATCGTGGGGCGGCGGATATCTCACGTATGACGAGATTCGCGGGGTCATGTCCGGGACGCTTATGATATGCGCTCTGGGTCGGTCGATGAGACCGAGGAAGCTTTAGCTCGGCGGGATGCACAGAGGTGAGCGGAAGGCCGAGCAAGCTTGGTTCCGTGTTAGCCTGGCGGCGTGCTAGGAGGGTCGAGGAGGCCCATCGTGTAGGAGAGCTCGGAGGTGAGCTAATGATTGTTTGTAGGGCGAGCATAGAAGTGCTCTGGGAGGTCATCAAAGGGCGAGAACATTCTCGGGTCGAAAGCCCGAGGTATGCTTCCAATGTATCGTTCTTGCTCCTTTCTCGTAAGGTTTGGGACACGTCATCTGCCACGTGTCATGATCTGGAGAGTTCCTAGTACCGAGTATCATCATCAGCTTATAATTTTGAACTTTTATATACGAATTTATTTAATAGAGATGTTTTATTAGTTAATTTCAACTTCAAATTCAATGTCGTTATATACTTATCATGATCTGGACTTTATTTTATATATAACCCGTACAAACATGTCCTATCTCCTAGAACCTGATCCGCATCCGAAACCCGTCCAACTTGGTGGCCACGGGTGCGGGTTTTAAGAACTATTGGATGGGATGCGTTTTTGGTATAGTGGAAATCCATCCGCCAAGTTCGGGTTCGGAAGCAAAAACATGTAAAAACCGGTCCACCCGAACTGGGAACAACCCTGCTTCCTTCTCTCCAATTAAATGAAAAAAACGCCCCCCTTCCACACAAACCCTGAACCCTAACCTCCTATGGCCACCGCCAACCTCCCCACCCGCAAGAAACCCACCCCCGGTCGCGGCGGCGTGGCCGCCATCACCACCACGCTCTCCGCCGACGAGGCCCGCGTCCGCGCCATCGCGGAGATTGTGTCCGCCATGTCCGACCTCAGCCACCGCGGACACTCCGTCGACCTCAACGCCCTCAAGTCCGCCGCCTGCCGCAAGTACGGCCTCTCCCGAGCTCCCAAGCTCGTTGAGATGATCGCCGCCGTTCCCGAGGCCGACCGCGACGTCCTCCTGCCGAAGCTACGCGCGAAGCCCGTGCGCACCGCGTCGGGGATCGCGGTGGTGGCCGTGATGTCGAAGCCACACCGGTGCCCGCATATAGCGACGACTGGGAATATCTGCGTGTATTGTCCTGGGGGTCCGGATTCAGATTTCGAGTATAGCACGCAGTCCTACACGGGGTATGAACCCACGAGTATGAGAGCGATTCGGGCCAGGTAATTTGCTTTGGAACTGTTGGTGTCTTAGATTTTGATTGCTGATCCGTTCGTTTTTGTTTGGATATGCTTGGAAAATGGAAGGAAAACTATTTTCTGAAAGTGATAATTATGCATTGATACTGTTATGACCTATCTTGTTAAGCTTATTAGTTATGAGGTTAGCTCATGATGACTAAGAGTGGGCACATGATTAAGAGTTTCAATCATGCTCAATTCTTCTCTTCATACCGAAGTTGCAAATTTTATCTACATTTTTTCCATGACTGCTAGGATTTTTTTCCTTTTTTTTTTATAGTAATAACGAAGTTGCAACTTCTAATATTCGATCTTCTTTTATGCTTTTTATTCACCTAGAGCGAAGCATACACAATCATTGTGATGTTTGTTTTCAAATTTCACTTTTGATCTGGCTTTGAACGGTAAATTCTTGAGCAAGGACCTTATCACCTATGTTTTGCTTATCATCTTTATTGAACTTAATATCATTTATTTCTGACTGGTTGGCTCGATACTATTTGTAACTTTAGCAAGGATTTTCCATAGGTGGTGGAATATTTTAATATTATATCAGTTCATGCATGCTTTGCTATATATTCTTTACCATGTTTCCCAAGGATTCTAGCTATGATTTGTTGGAAATGCCAAAATTGAAAATTAATCTTAGAAGGCATGTCCTGGGAATGTTCATTTTGGGTCGAGATTTTTCACTTGCTCTCTGATCAGATGGTTCTCTAGAGTCTAAACTACCGGTTACTCTTTACAAACACATGTAAGAATTAAGGACATATGCGATAGCGTTTGTAATGTAGCACTAAGTGTCACATGGCGAACTAGTATGACTTTGATACCATTTGTAATGCTTCTAGTGATGACTTTGCATGACTCGTCTTATCCTTGGTACTCTTTTGTTCGGGCACTGTAGAAATTTTATTTATAGCAATACCTCCCTAAAATTATAGTTTCTATTGAATTTTGCGCTAAAATTACAGTATGCAAAAACCATCCGTACCATGCAACCCTTATATTATAGGACTATTGACATTTATACCAGTTTCAAAATCTTACCCAGATCCTGCTGTTAGTAATATTGAAGCCAACACCCAAATATCAAGAGGGAAGTTGCCTATATTTTGGAGTATCGGGTAAGCTAAAATTATCTATTTTCAAAACCTGATTGGAAAAATACAGAAAAAGTCAGGGGACTGGCAGAATAAGCTGCTTTCTCAAGCTGGGAAAGTGGTTCTTATTAGACATGTCCTAATGTCTATGCCACTTCATATTCTTTCCTCTTGCAATCCCCCGCTCACAATATTAACAAAGTATCTTCACTCATTGCCAAGTTTTTCTGGAACAATGGGTCTGATGGCAAACATCATCATTGGCTGTCCTGGAGTAAAATCTGCAAACATATGTGTGAAGATGATTTAAATATCAGACTCATTTCAGATATATATGAAGCATATATTATTAAAAAGGCATGGATGTTTCTTAAAGGGGGAAAATCTTTGGACTAAGTTCATGAGAGGAAAGTATACTGTGAATGGCTCACTCTCTGCCTCTTCTACATCAACAATTGCTTGGAAAAGAATTTTTGCTAAGCGCTCATATGTTGAGAATTCCTCTCACTGGATTATCGGGAAAGGAGAGATTGATTTTTGGCAGGACAAATGGCATGGAAATTACCCGCTGAAGGATCTAGCCACTGGACCTACTGAAGCAGTACCGATCAAAACCATTCTAAGTGGTTCAGGCTAGGACTTTTCATCTATTCAAGCCTCTATCCCATAGGAGATTATATTTGAAATTCTGGATAAGAACTACAGAATCTCTAATCATCCTGACAGGTTTATATGGAAAGGCACTCATGAGAATTTTCTTTTTCTTCAGCCTAGGGGAGTGTCAGAAACATTAATCAAGTTAAGGAATATTATCAATACCTGTGCAATCAGAATATATCCAAAAAGGTTCAAATTTTCAGCTGGAAGCTCTTTGCTAATGCCTTAGCTCTAGACTCTGAAGTCAGGAAAGTTGGGATTGCTATTCCTAGCAAATGCAATTGCTGTACCAATTCACAACAAGAAGATGCTGCTCAGCTTTTCTAAGGGAGCTGGCTGCCTATCTTTGGAACAAGGCACATGATACTTTCATCACTAATAAAACTACTACATCTTTTGCTGATATCTTAGAGTCATTCTCTTTCTAGTATAAAAGATCAAATTGCATTGAAATTTCAAAATTGATTCCTCACCTGATTTGCTGGACTATATGGAAAATCAGATGCAAGATGAGATTCCAAGGTGAAAACACATCTTTTACCACTGCATGACATCAAGTAATTTTAGAAATCAGGAAATCCTATGAAGCACGGATACTTGTAAACGCCTCACGAAGCGTCCCCCGATCGCGTATCACGGTCCGAAACTCTTGGAAACTCTCGGATTCTTTTAGATTCGCTCAGACTTGTAAATTTCTCGTCAATCTCTCTTGAATCGACACATCTCCTCTTTCTCTCAAAAATTAAGGCTCTCAAAAATTTGAAAGTGCATTGAATATCCAACATAATGTCATTATTTATCTATATTATTATATATTTATATATGTATCTTAATATAAATTTATAATTAAATTGATATAAAAACGCCCGTATACTAGGTTTTTGAGAAATTGTAAATCCGCAAATCCGTATCGTGCAGTATCCCGAACCTGTGCTACATAGGGAATATCACATAGTTAGCATTAATACCTCAGTAGAACTTTTGGCTAAACTGGGTATGAAGGATATCATTGCTTCCTCTGAGAACACAAAAGAATTTGGTGCTGACTAATTGGATCAAGCCGCCTCAAAATTATCATAAGCTGAACACAGATGGTGCTAGAAAATGAAGATTTGCTACTGACTAATTTTTCAGGGATAATGTCAAAAAAGAGTTTGATTCTGCTCCCCATACAGCTTTATATATAATATATAATGGACTTACTGGTTATACATTATTTATTTGTTGTTAAATGATTTCAGGTACAATCCATATGTCCAAGCTCGAAGCCGAATCGATCAACTAAAAAGGCTAGGTCACAGCGTGGATAAGGTATGATTTTGTCTTGTAACCTTGCAACCTCAGCATTAAGCTCAGGTTAATTGGAAATATATATTTGCATATGTAATTCATAGCTCTTGATGGATGAATTCATATCACTTCTATTTAATCTGTGTAGGTTGAGTTCATTTTGATGGGAGGGACTTTCATGTCTTTGCCTGCTGACTATCGGGATTATTTCATTCGAAATCTTCATGATGCTTTGTCAGGACACACTTCTGCTAATGTTGAGGAGGCCGTCTGCTACTCGGAGCATGGTGCAACCAAATGCATTGGTATGACAATAGAAACGTGAGTGCCCATTTGAATTTGCCTGCCTATGTTGTTGATTTTTATACCAAATTTATACAACAATGATTTTAATCTCTAACTTCGATGTATCTTTGGGATTTATGAACAAAGCTCTACTTTCAATCTCTTTTTTTATATACTAGGAGACCCGATTACTGCCTAGGTCCTCATTTACGTCAAATGCTATCTTATGGTTGTACACGCTTGGAGATTGGAGTGCAAAGTACATATGAAGATGTTGCTCGTGACACGAATAGAGGCCATACAGTAGCTGCTGTGGCTGATTGTTTTTGCTTAGCAAAGGATGCTGGTTTCAAGGTATTAATCATTCTGGCCATGAACTCATTATGAAATTATTTCGCTACAGTTATAGGATTTAAATTTCTATATAGGATGTCATGTATAAGCTACTTTGATCTGTTCAAGAGGAAGGACAACATTCTCTTGCTTTTTGCTAGTCGAGGAATCCTTTTTTTTGGGAATCGACCCCCATCAGGGTTCGAACTTGCGACCTCTAACATTGGAGAGGAAATTGGTACCAACTGAGCTAAGCCTGGTCCAACTAGTCGAGGAATACTTGATCCAACTATCTTTTAGTTTGATTTTCTGGGGGAAATCCCTCTCTATGTTATGCTATCTTTAGATGGTGATGTGGTCAAAAAATGGCCGACACCAAGAATATTTGTTTGAAATGGGAAGATCGAGGCAGTGAAATGCCAAAATTTGTGCTGAGAACTTGACATGTGGCATTACACAATGGTGATGAGCTTTCACCACCTACCTCACTAGGAAAACAGTGGGTTCAAGTCATCATCTCATAGCCACTTTGGAGAAAATATTAGATAGAGGCAAAGACAAGACTAAATGGCAAACTAACCTGGCATTAGTTTTCGATGTTTCTGCTCATCTACATGTACGCTTTTGAGATTGAAGTTCTTTCACACTAGAACCGAAAACTAACATATTTATCGTGTTATATGTGTTTTGTTAAAAATCTTTAGCATCCATCATCTTTTCCTAGATAAACTAAATATTTGGGTAATTTTTGTTGTTGTTGATATCCAATTAATGTAATGGGCATGAAATGAACCAGTAAATTATAGTAATTTATTATTAGTTTTACTAGTTCAACTTGGGGATGTTGATTTCGCCTGTTTTGTCCTCCATATCATGCTTTTCTTATCACTTTTGCACAAGTAGTACTGTAGTATCTTTTTCATCAGTTCTTCATTGAATCTATGTACTTATAATTTCTGTATATTCTTTTCCTTTTTAAAATTCCTAATGGTTTCATAACTTGTTTATAGAATGATTTATCCTCTCTATATTTTAAGCTTTCATACTATTATTTTGTTATTTAACTTAATGTTTAATCATTTCTTCATGCTGGAAGAACTTCTATTGCTACATAATTGACTTTCAGGATTGTGGATTCTAACATATTAAGAAATTTGTTTCTATAACTTATGGCTTGTCCAGCCAGACTCTTTCCCCTTTGGTTTAGCGCCCCCCCCCAACCCAAAATGAAAGAAAGAAAAGAAAGAAAAGAAAAAAGAAACCACACAAACACACACAACATCCCCCCCCCCTCCCCCCCAACACACACACACACACAAAGGAAAAGAGAAAAAAAAATCTTATTACAAACTTGGATCTTTTTTGAAAGGTAGCCTACCCCATATGCTTGGGATAAAGGCTCGGTTGTTGTTGTTGTTGATCTTTTTTGAAAGATATATAAGTGTATACTGGCCATGTTTTCTCATGCAACTTTTCTAATGTCTGCATTTTTATATTTTTTAGCAGGATATTAAGGTTTTCTATTGGGTTCCTAGGTGTTGGATATTATTTTTTTTAGCTTATAATGGCAATTTCTATCTTAACTTCTTGTTGCTTGTCAACTAGGTTGTTGCACACATGATGCCTGATCTTCCAAATGTTGGTATTGAAAGAGATCTGGAAAGTTTTAAAGAATTTTTCGAGAACCCAGCTTTTAGGGCAGATGGTCTTAAAATCTATCCTACCCTTGTCATTCGTGGTACTGGTCTGTATGAGCTCTGGAAAACTGGCAGGTAAAATAATCTTCTGGAACAGTTAAACCATGATACTGTAGCTCTGATAAACATGATGACCATTTCATTTGGTCCTCCCTTTATTAAACTGACAATATAATGATTACAATATTACTATATTGAAATAGACATTGAAATTTAGTTATTCTTACTGCAGGTATAGGAATTACCCACCTGAACTCCTTGTCGACATTATTGCCAGAATTCTGTCCATAGTACCGCCATGGACCCGCGTTTATAGAGTGCAAAGAGATATTCCAATGCCCCTGGTTACTTCAGGAGTTGAGAAAGGAAATCTTCGTGAGCTGGCTCTGGCTCGAATGGAAGATTTGGGCTTAAAATGCCGTGATGTTAGAACACGCGAAGCTGGAATTCAGGTTTCTAGATATCAGTAGTAACCAGCGCTTCCTCTATAAAATAAACTATCTAATATCTCACTTTTTTTTATTGCTATGTTGGCAGGACATTCACCACAAAATTAAGCCAGACGAAGTGGAGCTTGTACGGCGTGATTATGCAGCTAATGAGGGTTGGGAGACCTTTCTCTCATATGAAGACACACATCAGGTAGAATTTGAAACTTCAATCAAGCCAATGTTAACATGGAAGTTATATTACGCTTAGAAACCAGTTTATAATGCAGTTAAGAATATTTTTAATGGTTTAAGGTGGAAAAGAAGGAATTTTAAGTTTTTCTTGTGTTTGAAAGTTGCTAGAATATCAAAATATTGAGTATTCCACATATATTTTACTTATTTGTGATGTTTTTATGGCAGTAATTATCAGCTATCTAAGCTATCACAATTCACAAGTTTGGAAGTTACAAGATTGTCAAAATGTTGAATACTAAATAATAGTTTTGTAATAAAAATACATGGATTTGAATTAGGGAAATACTATCATATATATCCAGCTGATAATCATGGAGTTTACAATTTCCATTAAGTTTGAACATTCAATTGAATATTAAAGGGTTTTCCGGAAATACAAATTACAAATCAGAATCATTGTTTTGTTCTTGAAGCGGCTGTGGTGGAGCTAGTTCTGTATTTTCGACATAAACCACTTAGGTTACTGAATTGTTAAATTATGTTGCCTTCAATAAAATATCAGCCGCTATATTGATGACAATATACTGTTTTATTTTAACATCCTTATCAAGTTGACACCGCAACATTTTAATACTTCCCCCCAAAAGCTTAGTGACTTTTAGAAGTTATATTTATTTGGAGAGATTTCCGATGGTTTTCAAGGGAATGATATAGCATGGACCATAAATTAACATTAGGTATGAGAGCTACAAGAGGTTAGGTATCAAATCCCTTATTACTGTGGTCCCACCTATTATGCTAACACACAAGTGAAAAACTATGGTATAATTGTGCCAAAACAACAGTAACGAAGAAAATACACTATCCCAATTTCCCTGGGCCAGTCAGCTACATTAGTCTTTTTCTTTATCTTGCTCTTAAGGGAAATGCTCACAGTTAAATAACCTCTATTATATTCTTTTTTAACATTCTTTCATGTTCATTTAGGCCTATATCTAGCAGTTAGCCCATTAAGTATTATCTTATAACTGGTGACCAACACACCTTTTGGCCTCCAAAGCACACATACCATTGCCAAACCATCAGATTCTTAATAGGTTCTCCATTAATCCTCAATGAAGGCAACCTTGTAAGCAACTGCTTACTTTTCTAGATCTATGTTCTTATGGATGGTTTCATTTTTTTATTCTATATCTTAGCTTATGGCTGTGGAAGGAACAAGGAGTGATAACATATTTAAAATTTAAGTCTCTGTTGTCTTCTTGTAGTGGCGGTAGCTTTTCATATGAGCGTCGATGATACAATCATAGAGTTGTTTTTGTGGATTTCCATAAATTTATTATGATTGCTCCTCTTTTTCATAACGTGAATAAAGACTAGAAACTTCCATTTCAAAGTTGCTGGAGTCAAGAAGGGACGCAAGATACAGAACTGGAGTATAGAAGCAGGGAGTCATAATTGGAGCTATTAGCCTATTACACACTTGAGCCTGTAGACAGACACAAGGTTGTCATGAGAGGGTAAATTAAAGTGCAAAGCCAATAACTATATAAATGTCTATGAAAGTGGGGCAAATTAACACAGGCTAGAAAACCAAATACATTTAAATCCCATTTTCTTATAACCCATGAAAGAATCTAGACATAATTTCATAGCATATGCTTTTATAGCTCATAATAGTCTGAGCATCAGGAAAGCCAAAAGAATATCAAATTTATGGCTCCCAGAAAAAATAGAGCACAAAATTCGGTCATCTCAGCGTGCAACAGTTTCAGTTTCTTTTGTTCTTCTGGTAGCTAGAATTTCATGACCAATCTTTAAATTATAGCATTATGACCTTTTCACCTTTAAAATATGGGAGACCATTTTTATATATTTAAAATGTGCTTGCTTGATCAATTGGCTGGTCTACTTCTTGGTACACATGTAAGTTACATTTGGAACCTCTATAACATGATTCTAGTAGGTTGTGGTTGTGAATTTGTGCTATCAATTTGTTTCCCTTCTCATGGGCGTCAGAAGCACATGAAGAAAGTTTATATGACGTAATAAAGTATATAGTTATACTAGGCAAGGAGAGAAACCAAAGAGAACTAACACCTCTCCATCAGAACATACCAAATTTTGAAAATGAAATCCGCTTAGCCATTTAATTGGATTTATAAAAAGATAATCGATATCTTACAAACTACCAAAAACAGATCCTGAAGGTTTGTAATTTTCATTTGACCAGAGACCGGTATAGCAATGTTGGATGTCTTACAAAGGCAGCTTTCGATCAACATAAGCTTTTGGTACATTGATTATTTTAGCTGTACCAGTTCAGATGGAACTAAATTGCCTTGAATGGGGTCCATACCTGTCGTTAACATATTTTCTTCTCCTTGTATCTTTTCTCTTCCTTAAAGCAATGCCTCTTGGCTTTGTCGTGAAGAAGGAGAAGGGTGGTTTTTTTTTGTTTGGGGATGGCGGCGGCGGTCGTTTAAGAATTGGGATTGGAGGGAAGTGCGGGGACGAGGATGTTACGATTAAAAAATAATTTCTGCTTACAAACATAGTGTAAGATTTTGCCCTTTGGCTGAGGTGATCGCTAACAAGAAACAAATCCTATTTTCTCACTAGCCTCTTCATCATATTTTATAATTGTGAAACACCTAAAATGTCATCATGGCCTCAAATTTGAATTGTTAATCTGTAGCCATTTGAGTAATAAAATACCTTAAGTAATCTATAATAATTGTGAAACACCTATAATATATAAAATACAGTGCAAGAGACTAAAGCCAGGATACATGCAATGCAAAACATAGAAACTAAGTGGGAATACCTAGAAGAGAACGTGGTAAATCTAAAAGAGTGGAACAAAACGAAACCGATAAAGCTTGTATTATAATAAATGTTTATAACTGTTATGCATTTGTTTTGAACATGAAATACAGTTTTAGATAGCACTAGGCAGCGTTGTGCGGTAGAAGTGCCACCTAGAGCCTAGTTGCCTAAGACTTATTTTTTCTATATGAATGAAATAACTGGAAACACAGTAACTGCTTAATAAAATTCTAAACAATACAATACTTTGTGTATACTATTAACAAATATAGCGAACATATGAAATTGAGTACATTTAATGTAAAAACATATCTAAAATACATGACTGGTTGGGTGACAACAAACTAATACTTGATTATGAGAAAGGAAGGAAAAGTGAAGAAGTGGAAGCAATTTTGACGAGAAGGGAGAACTGGAATGCTTAGTTCCTATCTAAGTTTGCTGGACCATCTAGATGAGCCAGCCCATTTAAAAACTTGTCTAGACCACTTTTGCTTAGGCCGCTTTCAAATCGTTTTCTTAAAACACCTTGCTCTTACTTCTTTTGACATAGCCTTAAAAGATTGAGACATCAGTATTTTTCAAATGGCGCATGGCGTATCAACGCATGGAATGAGAACCCTACTTATCTATTTTTTCCATTAACTCAATAACTTATTTAAACCTTTAACTTATGCAATGAAGACTTGAAAGGAGAGTGGAAGTTGTTCGAGGATTGTGAAGTTATACGACGAAGAGCTTTGACTCCACCAAGCCTGATGGACTTTATTTATTAAATGTTTGTATTAGAACATAGAATAGAAGAGTGATGGTCTATGATTGATGAATTTCATGATTGGACTTAAAAGGAAGGAATTTGATAATAGAATGATAGAAATAATATTCATTTTGACATGTTATCATGGATAGATAAAGTACTTTTATTCTTCTCATAGAAAATGTTATATCACTAGTAGAATACGAGGTGGTCTTTGGGACAATGTTACTTTACTAGCTAAAATGGAGTTCGAGTAAGGACAAAATTTTACTTCAGAAGCATATGTGCACCCTATACATTAGACTGGGCTGCGAACCATTGCTTTTTTTATACTAATATTTTTAAAATATGCAATTGTTGGCTTACTTGGCATTTATTATTTCTAAAATTCACTGAACTATGATATTTTGAATATTGTATGCCATTCTGTTTTGGTGCTCTAGCTGTAAGGATAATATAGTTCACGCTCCCTATAAATGTGGCTTGCTCTATCATGTAGCCAATTATTTTTATTCATGTGCAACAGGATATTCTGGTGGGATTGTTACGCTTGCGCAAATGTGGCCACAACACAACTTGCCCTGAACTAATGGGCAGGTGCTCAATTATTCGGGAACTTCATGTCTATGGAACTGCCGTTCCCGTTCATGGACGTGATGCTGACAAACTTCAACACCAGGTAACCATATCTTCTCCAAGTAGGATGTACGCTTTTCCCGCATTTGGTGCACTAGAAATTCGTACATTAGATGTTCCTAAATTATATGTATGCAGCCAATGCTCTAACGATTTGCATGTATTGTGCTTCTATATTTTTGTATCATATTTTAGTTAGCATGAAGACAATTAATCTCAACTGCGCAATATTGGTAAGTAACACTTATTCCTGGCAAGGCCAGTTGAATACCCAATTACATCTGATGACTTTTAGGTTACCATGAACATATTTTTTATTTGCATAGCCGACTCAATATAGGAGCCTATGTAGTTTCCTATTAACTGGAGCTACTTTTCTTCTTCTTGTTTTTTGGTGAAAAAAACTGGAGCTATTGACTGGAACTACTTTGGACTTTATATGAAGATCATGCATAAGTATTGGCACCCCTGGATATGAAATGCATCTACCTCTTTTGTCCTTTCTTTTGGAGTAATATGAGCTAATCCTTGTACTCTAATTTAAAATCAGCTTAAAAGTACTATATATGTAATTTATTCTGATGATGCATTCCTAGGAAAATATAGCAATATTTAAAAAGCGGTCTAGGTGGTTGCTTATGTGGTTTAGTTAGATGTGACTTTAACCCGCTCAGTTTTGGCGCTAGGCACTGAATAGTTATGCAGTTCAAACATCTAGGCCAAATTTAAGTGAGCATGCCTGTTTAGGCATCAAGTATGCGGGTCTAGACGAAAATTACACAGATCTAGACAGGAATTTTGCAGTTTCTGTGTTTACATTATTAGTTGTTAAATTGATTTTCCTTAGTTGTTATCCAACTAATGCCATTTATATTACTCTCTTTTTTTAACATTGTAACATGTATATTTTTCTATATTTACTTGTAATGTTCAGAATTTTACTAAACTATTTACCTATTTTATTTTATTTTTGCATATATAGATATATAATTAACAAAAAAGAAAAATCACCTAGACAGGCCTAGCCTGCTAGGCGTTAGGCGTCTGCTAATCAACACTGCCTAACAATGCTTTGGACATGGGAGTTAGAGAATTTGAATATTAATACATTAGTTTGGTTTGGCTGGACTTTTAAAATTTACTGAATTAGAGATCACTGCATCAGTCCACATTGATTAGTTTGGTTCAAATCAGGTTTCAAGGTCTTGCTTTTTTTCTTTTTTTTTTCTTTTTGAGAAAAATATATGTGATATAGCTAAAAAAGATTTGAATATAAATATTACAGCAATGAGCTTAAAGAGAAATTTGAATTTAGAGAAATGGTAATACAGAGGGATTTGATGAGTTCTAAGAGGTAGTTTGAATATTTGAATGCTGAGACACTGTCTTTAAAGAATTTGATTGGTTATGACACGTGTTCTTAATGTGTTCTAAGTTGGGACTACTTTGAAATAAATTCTAATGGCTTTTTTTAAGGTGGTTTGTATAATTGAATGTTGTGTACAATAGTTTGTGAAGTAGTTGACAAATTTAATGGGTTATAGGAAATACGGGTACTTGTATTACTCGCCGTGTCCATGCCCAAAACGTAATTGGACCGATGTTGTGTGACTTGTGTCGGCATGCTTGGGCCATGATATGCCCAAATTGGATGTCCGACAATCCTACATGGTGTGGTGGTCGAAAAATAAGAATGTGGAATATATGTATGGACAACTTTGATACCGTTTAGGATACATGATTATTAAATATTTTAAAATTTTCATGACGGATTAGAACTAGAGAAAATAAAGCTCCAAATTGATCCGAATGATCAAGTTGGGTCTAAGAAAGTCTGTTCCAATCAAGAAGGTTAATAATTTCTTTTTTTTTATAACTTTTATTGATTTTATCCTCGTGTGTGTCACATATGTACTTGTTTGTGCTCAAGAAAACTTATTGTTATGTATGAAACTTGTTGCTTTGATTTATTTTTAATGTGCTTTTAAAGTTATACTAGTATACATTTCTTTTGGAAGTTTATTGTTATTCTGTTTAACTTTAAATATCCATAGATAAATAATAAAACGGTGTCCCTATGTTGTCATTTTTACAAATTTTTGTGTCCCGTGACCGTGTTTATGTCCGTATTCGTGTTCATAGGCTAACGTGCCTTTTAATGTGTTTTAATTGGGAAGCCTTTTTGAAATAGAATTTTCACGGGTTTAAGAAGTGTTAATTGCCATCATGGATCTTATGAATTGATAAGAATGTAGAGAATTAAGCCCTACGAAGGAAGGAAAGAAGAAATTTTTTGAATCACATCCACAGTTTTCAAAATTTTCTCATTTCTTTTGTATTTTAAAACGATTTTAGCTTTTAATTGATCCATGCAAGGTTCGAGAACTCGGTATCGGTTTCAGTCTTTCTGTTTTTTTATTAGTATCAGTGAGTTTCAGTCAGTTTCGTTAATCTTGGTTTGAGTTTCGGTTTCGGTGCTAATTAGCATTTTTATATGCATTAATATGTGTGTATGAGAATAATGAAGAAAAGAGACCCTATGAGGCTTTTTCGTTGGGCGGCGTAAAAAATCTCCACCTTCCAAGATTTTTTTCGACGATCGGCATTCATTATCTTCATCTTTATCATCTAAGATGTGGATTCACCAAATTTCATATGATTCTATCACTTTTTCAGCGTTGAATTAGCAATGCAAAAAGTTCTATTGTTGGTATACCGTTAATTTTGCACCCATGAAATCAACGGTGAAAAAGTGATAAAATCATATAAAATTTGGTGTTTCCATATCTTAGATGTTGAAGATGAAGGCTGATCGTCAAAAAAAACATTTGGAGGGTGTTTTTTTCGACGCCATAGAATGAAATTCTCTCATATGGCACCTTACCTCTCTCTCTCTCTCTCTCTCTCTCTCTCTCTCTATATATATATATATATATATATATATAAAGTTCACTAAACTCCCGATACGTTTGGCCATATCCCATAAAACCCTTAAAAAGTTTGATTTACGCAGAAAACCCCAAAAAACGGTGGCTAGCTAATGGTGTTAAGTAGGCACTAAAATGACTATTTTGCCCTTTTAAATAAACATAGTTAGATAAATTATTAATTAATAATATTAATTTTATCAGTAAATTATTAATTAATGCCAAAAATAAATTTTGCTCTGGGGAGAGGAGGATGGTCCGAGGGAGGGAGGAGGCTACAAGTGGGGGTGGTCGAAGGAGGTCGGTGAGGTGGCTTTGGTGGTGGTGGTGTTGAGGTCAAAGGAGGTGGGTTTGGTGGTGGTGGTGGTGAGGTCATAGGAGGTGAAGGAGGTGGGTTTGGTGGTGGTGGTGAAGGAGGTGGGTTTGATGGTGTTGAGGTTGATGGAGGTGAAGGAGATGTGTTTGTTGTTGGTGGTTTTGAGGTTGAAAGAGGTGGATTTGGTGGTGGTGTTGAGGTTGAAGGAGGTTGGTTTGGTGTGAAGCTAAGGGATGGAGAGATGGGAGGGGATGGTGCCAACGGCGATGAAGGCGGCACCGGCTGGCTAGGGTTAGGGGTTTGCTAAATTAGATAGGGTTAGTATGTGGGAGGAAGATGAGGGTACTTTGGGGAATTTTGTAATTTTTTTGCTGATGTGGCAGTTGGCTGGCGCAGTGGTGATGTGGTACTAACGGTAATAACGTGTCACCGTTAACTATGGGTGTTTTCTTGCATATGGCCAAACTTTTTTTTGGGGGGGGGGGGGGGGAGATAGTGAATTTTAGAGCGCGCACGCACACACATACACAAATGGTGGTGTTCTGATTTATCTTGCATTCTGTTCGTCCTGGTATGACTGAAAAATGAATATCTGGAGTGATATGAAATTATTTTCCACAGTTTCAGCAGAAATCTAAATCCTGTCTATGCATTCATCTCGTGGTTTGAGATGACTTGTCTTTTAAGATCTCTGTATTTGATCTCTATTGAATTACTCTGATCATATTCTTGTTTCCATTGTTGCTCAGGGCTATGGGACACTCTTGATGGAAGAGGCAGAGAGAATCGTTCGAAGGGAGCACCGGTCCACAAAGTTGGCTGTTATATCTGGTGTTGGTACCCGTCATTATTACAGAAAGTTGGGGTACGAACTCGAAGGGCCTTACATGGTAAAGTACTTATAAAAACAATGCCAAAGAATGTGATGATGTAGCATGAACTCTAAGCTAATGTCAACTGGCTTTGTTTGTTGGTGACTTGTCGATCTGTTTGCGGTTTTGTAAAATATTTTTTCTCTCCATAAATAGAGATTATCAAAACCTTCAAAATTTAGAAGATTGAAGTATTATTAATGCAATTACAAGAACTGAGAAGCAATTTAAACGGTCTACCCATAATTTTTAAAATTTTGGGTTGATTAGGTCTGATATGGCAAATCTCAATTCTTTGCATGAAGATGAACGACAAATCATTATATGAGTGTTTTATGTTAGATTGTTTACAGTAACTAGGCCCATACAAAAATACTTAAAGGATTATATCAAATATATGGAAGTAAATCGAATTATTCTTTACAGCTCCTGCAAGTAAAATGTTTTCAACAAAATCTGCAAACTTACTTGAGATCATACTTGGCTGAACTTTGCCTTAATGTATTTATGCTAGCTTATGCGCCCATGATGCATTTAAACATATGTGAGACCAGAGAGAAAAAGATTTGAGAGATCTCATAGGAGGTTTTTTTTATTAATTACTTTATTTATTAGAGGAATAAGGATTTGTGAAGATTTGAATAATTAAAAAATAAATGAAGTTATTTTTCTTAAAATATTAATGAGGGGTAATTTTGCCATAATTTGATATTTCAATCTGATTGACTTAAAATAGTAGAGATGTTATTTATTAATCAATGGATTCCCATATTGAATTGGGTGGATTTTCAGAAAGCTCGATGCTACAGATATGTAAATCTTTGTATACATATTTTATTGAACAACTAAATAATTTGGTTCAGACCCATAGAGTTGCATTTCCTTGGCCTGAGTTTTCATTTAGACATGATATGGGATCCCAAGGAAGAAAGCGGGCATGTATTAACGATTTCGGGGTAAATTTGTGGGTCTCCTCACCCTTGGATGCGTGTGTTGCGTGCACGTGTGGGTGTGTTGTATGCATAGGTTAGGACTTTATGGCGTCTAGTGCCACGTCTAGTGTCAAAAAAACCCTCTCTACTATCATTGTGTTTGGGGGGGATATGGAGTTCTTAATTAATTAGAACCAGAACTTGTGCACTTGCGTTGCACGTGTCAAATGTAATATTTCATATTGTGAGAATGGGTATATATTTAAATTTGTAAATAATGAGCGTTTATGTGTAAATGTGCATTTTGATATAAGTGAGAATGAGTATGAGTGTAAATTTGTAAATATTGAAGGTTTATGTGTAAATTTACATTACAAGTCATCATTTTTTTTTGGTCCTCTTCCTGATGAGGTGGAGGCTTAGGAGAAGAGGATGATGAGGTGGAGGCCTTAGCAAAAGTGGATTTTTCTTTTTTTTTCTTTGAATTTTGGAGAAAGAGAGGATGTCTACATGATCAGGGGATATTTGCATTATAAAGAAAGAAGATAAGGGAAAACGGGAAAAGTCCATAAACTTGAGATCATCCTCATCATTGGCTTTTTGCATGTGTGAACACTGTGAAGCATATAATATATTGTTATATGGCAGCGTGAAAGGAAAAATATTTCAAGAAATTCTAAATGGTTTTTAGCTAGAATTATAGATTCTTAGACACTTTTAGTTTTAGATAAGGATAGTGAAAATATCCGTATCAAACCTTTATGTATGTTAATCCACACGTGCATAACACGTTCAAAATACCATTCTTTACTATAACCCAAAGTAATAAGGTTTCTATAGAATCCCCAATTGAAAGAAAATAATAGAAGCGGTTTATTTACCGTCCATGGTGTGATACACGGATGGTTAAGATCAAAGAAAAACCAACTCCTAATTTTAAGCTATCATTTTATTTTATTTTGTTAAATCTTGTATCACACCATTCCATGGTGGATAAGCTGCTTTTCTATGATATTCATCCGCTTTAGGGCGCATCACTACTTTTGGCGAAAAAACCATCTCCTATCTGGATCCCTACGCTATCTTTTCGTTTTTAGTGCTTATCAATTGATCCTCTTTCCTGATTCTACGGAAAATCATCAAACTCAAAGACCATGAGGTATTGCGTTCTCACATTTAATTCGGATAAAATATCCAAAATCGAGAATTTTTTTTAAGCTGCTCATCATCAACTCATTACTTGTGCGAATGCATATAGTTAGACAACATCATCAACTCATTACTTGTGCGAATGCATAAAACTGACAAATGTAGCAACCATGTCAGTTTTATGACTCCTCATTTTTCACTCTCATTGTTTGATACTTCTTCTGCAAAAATTTAAAAAAAACAACAAAAACAAATATCCATGAGACGATACTTCTTCTACAAAAATAGGAAAACACAAGAAAAAACAACACAAAAACAAATAACTATCAAATGCTCTCATTGTTTGATACTTCTTCTGTAAAAATATCCATCATTGATCATTTTGGTTATGTATACAGTAACATGCACATCGGTCTTCGAGATTCTTGAGAATCACAGAATATGAACCCACACGGTAAAAATGCATCCAAAGATAATTACAAATCTGGATGGTCGCAGCAGCGAAGTATTCAATTAAATTAAGGAAATATTGAGATCAGACATCTTGAAAATTGTTGGCTGTATAAGCATGGAAAGTGTAGTTATCTCAATCCTACGCCTCGTAGATGCCGTGCCCTCTTTGCAAGTCAACATGATCATCCTCAAAACCGCAACATACTAATATATTACCCTCAATGAAACTAAAGTATTCCTGGCAAAAAAAATCCGAAGATGTTACTTTTTACCTGCTATCTTTCAAAATCCAGTTGGTTAAGAGAGGATATAGTATTTCACTTTGAAGTCACTTTTTCCTGATTCTCCTCTTTCTTCCTTTTTTATTTGTTCGTATTTATGGGCTCATCCAAAGTTTAAAATCATAATAAATTAGTTTTGATATTGTCGCCCACAAGCTAACAACTAATATTGGGCCGTTGAGAATATTATACTTCAAGGAATTGGCTTCGGAGTGAAATATTGGATTTTGAAAGTTAGCAGGTAAAAAGCAATATCTTTAGATGTTTTTTGTCAGGAATAATTTAGTTTCATTAAGAATAATATATTAGTATGTTGCGGTTTTGAAAGGTGATCATGTTGACTTGCAAATAGGGCACATCATCTAAAAGGCGTTGGATTAAGATAACCTTACTGTCCATGCTTAAACAACCAACAATTTTCAAGACGTCCAATCTCAATATTTGCTTGATTTAATCGAAGATTTTACTGCTGCGATCACTTCAGATTTGTAATTATCTTTTGATACATTTTTACTGTGTAGGTTCATTTTTTTAAATTCTCAAGAATCTCGAAAACTAGTGTGTATGTTCCTATATGAATAACCAAAAATGATCGATGATAGATATTTTTACATAAGAAGTATCAAATAATGAGTGCATCTGATGGATATTTGTTTTAGTGTTTTTGTGTTTTTGCGGAAGAAGTATCAAACAATGAGAGCATTTGATGGATATTTGTTTTTTCTTTCTTTCTAATATTGCAGAAGAAATATCAAACAATGAAGGCGAAGAACGATGAGTCATAAAAAGAGATTTTGTATACGTAGCTTTGTTACTTAATCTTATATTGCTTAACATCGACTTACTATTGTTTGTTGCAGTCATATGATGGATTTTTTATTCTTGCATTTTTGTGTTTTATTATTTTGCAAAAAAAAAACACCAAACAATAAAAGTGAAGAACGAGAATTTATAAAAGTTTATATAAATATTTTTGTTATTCAATCTTTTATATGAGTTTAATTTGCAGTTTCATATCTTCTTATCACTTTATTTTGATGTGATTGTTTTCGTTGGAGGATAAGAATCGATCAACAAAAATATAAATCTAGAAGAATCACATATATACTAGAAGTTATACATATTTCACCACAATTTCATATTTAGTTAAGGCTCTTTTTAATGATACAATTTGGAATACACCGTTTGGAATACTCTCTCTCTCTCTCTCTCCAAATTATATCAATCAATTATTTTCCAATATAAATATTTAAAAATAATAAGTAACATTTGAATATGATTTTTAAGTTCTCAATATAAAATTTTTACAAAAAATGTAAAGTATTAAATCATAAAATGATTTGGGTTATATTATAATATATTCAAAAATAAAATATAAAATAAATTTGCAGACACTAGAAAAGGTTATTAACTAAAAAAAATAAAGTAAAAAGTTTAAAGTATTTTAAATATTTAAAATCCAAAAGCTAAAATTAAATAGTGACTGGTTTAGAAATTATTTAATGAAATCTAAAAAGATTTGAAAAGGATTTATTTTCAATTTTTAAGACATCCGAAAATAAATGCATAAAAACTGATTTACAAACACGTGAAAATTTTAAATCGAAAAATGAAAAAAAAATTGAAATAATTTTAATGATTTGAAAAAACAAACGAAAATTAAAATTTTACAAAAAACTAAAGAGATTTACAAGAGTTAATTAATTTTCAAATAAACTATTTACAAAGGTAAGCAAAGAGCTAAACACAACTTTAAATATATATATATATATATATATATATATATATATATATATATATAACTTTTTAATATATATATATATATATATATATATATATATATATAAAATTTAGAGTATAAACCTTTTTAAAATTTATTTTATATTCTCTTTCATACATTATGCAGTTACAAATGTTGGGGTTAAAAATATTGTTACATTAATTGAAGTAGAGACTATAATACAAATATGTTATGAATATTTAATATGATTACCTGTTAGCTACCAAATCAGATTACATCCTCACGTGCAAAAACCTAGGATATAAAAAAGACGTTACATGTATTCTTTTCTCGATATAAAAAGAAAAACACTTTACTGAAAAAAGACATAACAACTGAAAAGTACTTACAATCTGAAATAGTAGATAGATATAGAGCGTAGAATTCATTAACAAGATTAAAAAGCTTGCAATGGAATTGAAAATTTATGAAAAAAACTTATATAGATATAAAACATCTGCATTTTCCTTTCCGCACACCACTAGTTCCAGTTCTTCTTTTTCTTCCTTCTTCAGTTGTTTATATTTATAGGCTCATCCAAAATTTAAAATTATAACAAATTTGTTTTGATATTGTCACCCAAAAGCTAACAATCAATATTGGGCTGTTGAGAATATTATCAAAGGGAGCCGGAGAATTTTTTTGAATTAATTGTTTAGGTTGTTAAGAAGATTTGAGAGAGAGGAGACGGAGTTTAATTAGAACATGAGATTTAAATTTTTTGGAACTGAATTTTAAGAGTGTTATAGATAGACAGATATAGATTATAAATAGATAATATAATATAATACAATATAAGAACCTAGTATATAAAAATGATGTTGCATGTATTCTTTTTTCGATATAAAAAGAAAAACCCTTTACTGAAAAAAGACGGGACAACAACAAATATAAAGTTTGCTGAAAAATACTTACAATCTGAAATAGTAGATAGATATTAGGTGTAGAATCCATTAACAAAATTTAAAAGCTTGCAATGGAATTGAGAATTTATAAGAAAAACCAATATAGATAGAAAACATCATACCTGCATTTCCCCTTCCGCGCATGATGATGCTCGATATCGCTGATCTCCCAGATCATGACACGTGGCAAATGACGTGTCCCAGAGCATACAAGAGAGGACCTACAGTGGCCGACTAGACCTCTCCTATGCCCGTCCTACAAACAAACGCTGGCTCACCTTCGAGCCCCCTGCACAATTGGCCTCCTCGGCCTCACAGCTCGTCTCCGGGCTACCGCAGAACCAAAGATACCTCAGCTCTTCCGCTCGTCAGCGAGCTCTCCCGCCGAGGTCATCTTCCTCGGTCTCATCGACCGACCAACGTCACCGCTCATAGGCGCAACCTCCATCCCGCGAATCTCGCCGTGCGCGAGATATCCGCCGGCCACATCCCACGTTCCACACCATCACGATCCCCCATTAACGAGCCTGTCTCGCCATTAATGGGAGATCCCAATATTGATGTATCCCCTGCCTGGGATACATCCCTGGGTGGTTGTACTACGCGGGCGTGACGTCGGGAGCGTAACGGCCAGCGTGATTCTCGTGCCTGCCCTGCCTGCTGCCACCGCTATATAAAGCCCCTCTTCAGACGATTCAGGTAAACTATTTTTACTCTACTAAGTCGTTACTCTGCTCGGATTTCCTCTCTAACTTGATCGTCGGAGGGTCTTCGGTGGTACAACCACCCAGGGACTTCCTTGCAGGTAGCTCGGCGACAACCAACATCAAACCCATTGAGATCCACACGCTTCAGGAGCCTGCCTCCAGATCCAATCTCAGCCATCCCTCGCCGCCATCAGCAGATCAACAAAAGGTAATATCTTGGCACGATCCAGGTCGCGTCAGCTGGCGTCGTCTGTGGGAAATCTTGATTCCACAAAAATAAAAGTTCATCTTCCGATCCTAATCTAATGACGAGCGATCATCACGACGATCCAAGCACTAGCCGCCGCCTCCCCCTCAACGGAGGCGCAGACGGCCATCTGTTTCCCCCAATCAGAGCAAAGATCTGTTTCAAAAATTTGAAATTTAAATTGAAGCAACTCTTCAGATTCAGCGCTCTGCATGCTGAGCGCCACGTGTCTAACACAGACGCGCTAGCGCCAGGTGTGCTGTGCCCTAAGCAGCGCCCCCCCAATCAGAGCAAAACTCTGTTTCAAAATTCAAAATTTAAAAAGTTGAAGTAACGCTTCAAATCCAGCGCTCTGCGCTACGCGCCACGTGTCAAGCACAGGTGCGCTGGCGCAGTTGCGCTGTACTCTGCGCGCCACGTGTCGAACGTAGGTGCGCTAGCGCAAAGTGCGCCATCGCTGGAATTAAAAATCCCCCACCGTTAGATCAAAAGATCTACTAATAATAAATTATTAATTAATCAGAACTAAAATTCTGTTATGGAAAGATCTTTCCAATCTTATTAAAACACGAAAATTATCTTCTGTAAAACAGAAGTCTTAGGATCAAAGATCCAACGGTGGGAAATATTCCCAAATCAATCAGAGAAAGACCTCTTAAAATTGATTCAACAAATTAATTGGCCCTATATAAATGCCCCTAGACTTCAAGTCTAAAAAAGAGAGAAGAGAAGAGGAGAGAGAACATATAGAAGATAGAGAAAACTCTCTGCAAACTTTGAGAAAATTCAAAGAGAAAGAAATGCAAGCCTTTGGAAAAAAGAAGATTATTTCTTCATCTTCAAGGTAAAAGAACTATTTCTTGAACCACAGAGATGAAATCATCTCGTAAAAAGAAGAACCATTTTCTAAAAAGATGATAGATCTACAAAAATACAAGGTCTTTGATGATAAGAAAAAAGATCAACAGATCTAATTATAAAAAAAAAACTAAAAGAAGTATTTTACTTCATTCACAGATCTTTGATCTATAAAGGCAGAGCCATTTTTATTAAACAAGAACTTTTGTTCTTGAATCTTGAGGCAAAGCCTCCTTTAAGAAGAACATAAAAGTTGTTCTTTGATTTTAAAATTGATCATATGCGCTTTGCGCTATTGAAAAGTGCCTTGCACTCATGAATTGCGCTCTTGCGCTCATTGGATCGGCGCTCAGCGCCAAAATCTGCCACGTGTCAACCAAAGACACAATCTGCGCTTTGCGCTTTTGAAATAGCGCACTGTGCTCATGGGCTGGCGCTCAGCGCCAAGCGCGCCACGTGTCTCTCGCTGGCACGCCAACAGACTAGCGCAAAGTGCTCATAAATTAAAAGCGCAATGCGCTAATGAACTAGTGCTTAGCGCTAAGCGCGACATGTGTCCTCTTCGTGTGCGCTACATTATAGAAGCGCAATGCGCTCTTTAACTGGCGCGCCACGTGGCGCATTGTCAGAACACATTTTGTTCTGATGAAGACAAAAGATATCAGAACTCAATGCTTAGCATTATTAAAAGGGCCGAGCCCAAATAAAGGCTTAATAACCAGAACAAAAAATGTTAAACATTTTAATTGGACTTAGCCCAACTCTGGCCATAAGTCCTCAACCTATATTGAACTGAGCACATCTGCTCACAAATATTTAACAGATCTTAGCCCCAAATTGGACTACAGATCTTTCAACCAACTTACGTCGGTTCGAGGGTACATCTCTTTACTCCTATGATATTTGCCGTTGTAATCCTTTAACGTCTTCAGAGAGGTGACGGGTCCCGACAACCACACATTTCATGGACTGTGAGGTCTTTAAACTCATGGACTATGATGTCCTTAATCTTGACTGTGAGGTCTTTAAACTCACGGACTATGACGTCCTTAACCTTGACTGTGAGGTCTTTAAACTCACGGACTATGACGTCCTTAACCTCGACCGTGATGTCTTTAAACTAACATTCGACCGTGATGTCTTTAAACTAATATCGGACTGTGGGGTTCTTAAACCCATGGACTATGATGTCCTTAATCTCGACCGTGATGTCTTTAAACTAACATCGGACTGTGGGGTCCTTAAACCCATGGACTATGAAGTCCTTAACCTCGACCGTGATGTCTTTAAACTAACATTATACTGTGGGGTCCTTAAACCCACGGACTATGATGTCCTTAACCTTAACCGAGATGTCTTTAAACTAACATTGGACCACCATGTCCTTAAACTGGTAATCGATCGCGATGCCTTTAAACTAACATTGGACCATCATGTCCTTAAACTGGTAATCGACCACAATGTCCCTAAACTAAACAATAGAGCCCAAATGGTCTCTTGTTGGATCTAAACGATCCCGTTAAGTTGATCTTAGTCTAAAATTAGACTAACGTATTCTTAACAAATGTTTAAGTTGATCTTAGTCTCAAATGCGACTAACGTATCCTTAAACCAAACCCCCAAACCCAAATCTAAGAAGATATGGATTTGGACTAATCCACTCCCTACGGGCGACAACATAAATTAGTCTCTGTATACAATCTACGGGCAACCAAAAACAAAACAAACACACACGACACGAAGTGACCATCTGGAGAAGGAGAAAGTGGTTACCGTAATGCGGTAGTGTAATTAACTGCAGGGGCTTGCACCTGAAGGGAAGAGCGTCCCCACAATCAAAAACCCCTCAAACGAGGGGGAATCTGACGAAGTCTGCTATATCGGCCGCATCCGTTTAAACCTTCGATACATGGTGCCATAAATCAACTTGGCATTTTCGGAGAGGTGGACGGATAGCACCAATTAGTATCTGCCCTTGAAATTCAGGCCTGACGTCCCAACGTCCCGGTCGCGTCTTCCGGCGGAGAACAGATTCTGGCACACCCGGTGGGACCTTTTCCTCTTTCCACTCCACACTTCGTGTGTCGTGTTCGCGAACGAATCGCGGTTTGCTAATGGTTGCCCTTGGGTTCGAGGTACTGAGATTTGGCGTTTTGCTTGGTGCAGAGAGCGAAGAATCAATGGCATCAACTTGCGCGAAGTGTTCTAACTGCAGCTGCAATTCACGTTTCACCTCATCTGGAGGCATAGCTTACGGGCCCCAAGCAGCTTCTCTGTTCACGATGCCGGTGGGCCAGGTGACGCAGGCTACCACCGGATTGTTCTTCGGGACCATACTCCCACCGATGAGCTTCAGCGCTCCTATACCAGCTGTAACAACCTAGTTCATTTATACCATTTCAGTTCCCGTATTTATTTATTTGTGGCATTTTATAGATTTATCGGGTTTGGGTGCGAATGGTATTTTACATTTTACATTGCATTCGACCCGACCCGCTTACTTGAACCTGTTTGATTCATATTTATAAATTACCTTGGCTTGTTACTTAGACACGTGCATCTAATGTAAACTGCATACTGGCATTTCATCTAGCATCGCATATTTTACATATAACATTTTTAGGTCATGTTAAATAAACTAATATTGCATTTCATAGCCTGCTTGATACCCCTAACCCCGTGGTAGCATCCGCGCATCTTGTTCTCGTCCCGTTCAGTGAAACAGACGTGTTTGGATGGCTACGCGCACGTACGTGCATCCGTTCTTGGGGGTATGTGTTTTCGTTACCTAAGCATTAATTTTAAAATTTGGAAGTCGCATATATTTTTCGTATTTTAAATCTGAAATTTTGGACCCGACCCGAGCGCATTTTGGAATATTATGTATCCCGCCTAAATTCAAATTTATTTAATATTTTTTTTAATTTTACCTTTAAAATCTCGTTAACTATTAAATCGTTAAAACAAATCTTTTTAAATTTAAAATAAAATAAAATCCTAACCACACACACACAACTCAGCGATCCCTCTTTCCAGCTCTCTATCCCTCTGTCTCGTGGGCCCCATTCCTCTCTCTCTTTCTTTCTTTATCTCTCTCTCTCTCACCGCTATCCCTTCGTCTCTCTTTCTTTACCTCTCTCTCTCTCCTCCCCTCTTCCTTTCTCTCTCCCCAGATAAAAACAATTTTATCTCTCCTTCCTATTCATGCGTCTCTCTTTCTCACCTCTCGATCTCTCTCCTCTTTCTCTCTCAGAATCTCTCTCTCTCTCCTCTCGCATATATCTCTCTCTTTCTCCCTTATATATATACTACTTCTTCTCCTTCCGTTCTCATTTTCTTTAAAACCCACGACTGCAAACCCTAGCCGCCTGCCTCCACCTCGCCGTCGCCCAAAGCCCGACGACGCCCTTCCTGACCTCGCCGCCTCCTCACACTCATCGCCTTCACCCTCTCTCTCCTCCCCCGAGTCCTGTGCACGCACCCGAGAACCAACCCAAGCCCCTGCACACCTTTTCACCGTCGACGAGGTTCGCCGGAGTGATCTCATCGTCGCCCCTCATCCCAGATCCGGTGCAACCCAGTGAGCCTAGCACCCCCTCTCCTCTCCTTCTTTCTTTTCTTTCCTTCCTTCTGTTTTCTTTAAAAAGCCCTCTGTCCTCTGCAGGTTACCTCGCCGGAGCCCTGACACCGTCGCCTCCGTGCACTCGTCATCACAACCACCTCCTCGCTTTCTTCTCTGAACCCAGAAACCCCAGCCTTCTTTCCTCTTCTCTCTTCTTCTTCCTCTACTTCTCCTTCTCTTTTCTTCTTCTTGTTTCTTGTTTCCCCGGTCATCGCAGGCGACACCATCGCTGACATCGCCTCGTCGCCATCACCCTCTCTGTCTTCACCTCTGCCCCAAACCCCAGAGCACCAAATCCCAGCTTCTTCTTCTTCTTCTTCTTTTTCTCCTTCGTCTTCTTTTCTTGATTTCTTGGTTTCACGTGTTTCCGACCACCGCCGGAGCCGTGCTTGCCGCCGCTGATCCGGGCGACCCAGTGGACATCCCTACCCAGCGTGGTCCATTCCTGCATTGCTTGGTTCAGTCCCGTGTGTGCCGTATGTGCATTGCAACTTTTACCGACATTGGACGTTGCAGCGCGTATCTGTATCGTGATCCATCGAGCCAAGTTAATCTTGCTACATGCTATTTAAATTATTTTATACCTATTTAAATATAGATTATACCTGTAGTGTAAACCTAGTACCACATGTTTCATTTTACCACGTTTCGATGTTCCATTTGCATTCGCTTATGTCATTTAGATCTAGAACATGAAAACATATCTTGTTGCATATTAGATTACAATGCACTGTACCCATATCCATATTTATATCACATATTGCTTAGTTGTATAGCCCATAGTACCATTTTAAATAGTTTATAACCTTTCGGATACCTATTTGCATCCGTCTCGTCTAGTATATATACAATTGCATCCATAAATCATATAATACATAATAATGTGATTTTAACATTCCATATTTGATAAAGTGTATTTTAATTAGTGTTGGAACTATAATCTTAACCCTAATCGATAACTGTGCATCCATGTGTTTGAATTTATACCTATTTGCATACCACATCACACTATTCCATTTTATTGTTACATTGGTACCCCATACTTGTTTTGTGTACCCATGCTTATTATAGTTTGATTTTGAGCACCCGCGTGACATTTGTGCACCCCCTGACATGACTTGATACACTACTACTTGATACGACTTGATACCGTGCACTTCTTGACATGATTGGATTCATATACACTACCTGACTTGACCTGATGTACCATAGCTTGACATGTCACCTGATCTTGTTACTAATGCCAACAATTTTGACATGTTGTCCCTACGGACATTTCCTATTGTCTATCCAGACAAACCTGTACCTGCTTGATCCTGTGTTGACATTAGCTCCAGATTTATTAATACCCGACTTGAACACATAACCTGGGGGTATGGGGAAATCAATGATGAAACCTGACTTGTAACTCGACAGTTCGATACCTTACTGATCAGTCTTATGGGCTAGGCCAGCCCCGGGGTGATGATGCTGACATCACTCATCGTTACATACCACCTTTTACTGTCTTGCGGCACGTCTCGGATTCAGCCCGAGAATCTTCACCGTGGTCCCAGTCACGCACGGGATACTATTGAGTTACATCGATGATTCATCAAATTGATTTCAAAGACTTGAGAGTAGATAACCCAATAGACCAGTCTAGATTACCCACTACATTACCCTCACTGTCCTCACTATATTACTGTCATACCTGTTTTACCGTTTATACTCATACCTGCATGTCTTGCTACCCCTGTTTATAGTATTGCTTGATATTATGACGCACTGACGTCTGGGTTTTTCATGGCCCAGATCCTCTATCTTTGTCGCAGGCCGATCAGGAGTACTGCTGCTGTTAGACCGAGCAGTGAGGATCCTATTGATATCCAGTTTTACTTTCTAGGTGTTTTATTTATTGGATCTTTTGCTTCCGCATATTATATTATTTCTTGACTCATTTATTTTGGCTCATGGACATATACTAGATAGTTTAGTTTACTTTCCTGTTCTTGATATCTCTACAGCCGAAATGTGACTGTGGAGGGATTTTTCCTATCTACAGGTAGCACGGTTGGTTCTGTCACGTGCCTATCCTAGCGCACTCTGGGAAGCGGGGCATGACACCAACCCAGGAAGTTCCCAAGAAGTCGGTCGTTGATCGGCTTACAACTACTGCGGCCCCTCTCAACGGGTCGTCCAGCTCCAGCACTTCAGTCTTCGCCAGATTGGGCCAAAGTTCCGGTGAGCCCATGATGAAGCCTACAATCTAAAGAAAGGTTGTTCCGAAAAGGATAGCCATCCCTGTTCCTGAAGTCGTCAAGCCAGCTTCTCCTGCAAAAGGGTCGGTCTTTACAAGACTAACTGTCCCGGCTCCCACTCTGGCTCCCATTCCCGCTCCAAAGTCTGTCTTTGGCAGATTAAATACTGCTACTTAACGGATATCGGTTTTCAAGAGGCTAATGCCAGCAACAGCGCCTCACCTGAACAGGGGACATGACGAAGTCACCCCTCAAGCTGAAACCATCCCAACAGCTCGACGCGCTCGACGTCGCCATTGGCGCCGAGTAAGGAAGGCTGGGGGCAACTCTCCCTCTGGACTAACTCCACCAACCCTAACCGTGGAAGTTAATGCTGCTGTTCCAATTGGGAATAGCTTCGAGTTGCTGAACGAGGTGCGCAGGAACTCTCCTACCGCCGTACTGAAAAGATCTCTTCCATCCGTGGAGAATGTTGCGGAAGCAAAGCCAGAACAGTCCCCTCAGCGACTGTCCTCCAGAATCTACAAAGTTTGGCGGCAGGTTCGTGACTCAGTAGTTGTTCAAGATTACCCTCGCCGACAGAAAAGGGCGAAGGTTCAACAAGAAGAGAATCGTCGTGCTAAGCCATAAAAGGCAACAGCTGCCTGGGTGCCCGCTGCGATGCCCCCCTCGACTTCAACTGCTCAAAAGGGGAGGAAGCCAAAGAAAGCCCCGGTGACTGCGGCAAATCGTAAAGACGCTGAGGCCAAACGTCCCAAGTCTAGGGGCATAATGGTCCATACTGTTTATATGGCTTCCGGAAAAGAGAAAAGCCGCGCTTCCACGGGCCATCGACCGCTCACCCGATCAATAACGAGGGCTCAGGAACAGCAACAACCGAAGCTTCAGGAGATGCTGACGGCAATGGCTGCGCTCACCGGAACAAAAGAAAGCCCGGAGGCGTCATCGGAGCAGCGTCATGAACAAGAAACTGATGCTAACTTCCTTCGCAGAGTCCTCGAAAAGAAGGACAAAGAAGCTGCAGAGCAAGCGGCCAATATAAAGCGAACGACGCTTCTCTTCCAGGACATGGTCGGGATGATGTTACAGCCGGATCCCCCAGCTGAAGACCCTCCGATCATTATTGAAGATGACAGAGGAGAGACATCGAATCCACCTCCGGCTTTTTCAGCAGCCAAGGAGGAAACTATTTCCAAGGCCGCCCTGGATGACTATATTGCTCAGCAAATACGAGTTCACCAGGCAAATAAAGCGGCCGGCCAAGTCGTCAAAACTGTGCGACCGTATCCGGGCTGGTATGATCAGATAAAGTACCTGCCGGGCTACACGATCCCCAAATTCCATGTGTACAAGGGGACAGGCAATTCCCATCAACATATCGCTCAGTTCAGGGCTCTTTGTGGTAACACCGGTGGCGATGATAAGCTTTTGCTCCGCCAATTCATCGGCAGCTTATCGGAGACGGCATTTGAGTGGTACTCCGAACTTCCAAACGACTCCGTCAAGACTTTCGCAGAAATGGAGTTGTTGTTCACTCAGCGATTCACGAGTGCTAGTGAATGCACCCCAATAACGGCATTGATCAATGCGAGGGTGAAGCCAGGCGAGACGTGGGTTCAATACCCAATCCGATGGCAGAATCTGTGGTCAAAATGCGAACAGCGCATCGAAGAAGCACCAGCGGTGGACATGTTCGTGGGCACCTTAGACCCTCATGCAACTATTTCACAGTTCATGATGTTCTTTAAACCGACCACGTTCCAAGCTTTAATCGACAAGCTGGCCCAAATGGACTAGATGGGTCATAGACCGTCCCCTCCGAAGCCGGAGCCGCAGAACGAAAAGGGTAAAGGAAAGGCGACCTTCGTTGCGAATACTCAACAGCAGCCCAGTGCCCCGAAACTAACGGATCAACTGGGAGAGAGACAACGCTATTATAATGAGAAAATGAAGCGTCCTTACTCGTTCCCACGGGACAAAACGAAGAGACTGTTTGAACTGGCGATGCGCAACAGGCTTATCAATCTGCCGAATCCAAAGCGACCATTGCAACCCGGCAAAGCGAATAATCCCAATTATTGCCCTTACCACCAAACGGTAAGCCATCCAATCGAAAATTGCTTCATCTTTAAGGGATGGATCGAGGACTAATACCAGTAAGGCAAGTTTGCGCTGTCCGAGAAATGGAAAGTAAGCCCACCACAACCGCACACTCCTAAGAAGACGGACACACCGGGGGCATCATGCTCTTTTGTTGAGGAAGCTCCATGGGAGGTCGCTCTTTCAGTGAAAACCAAAAGAATGCTGAATGATCTCCAGACATGCCCGGCAATCAGGTAGAAGAATCCGTTAGAACTCCAGATCATCGAAGAGATGTTGAAGCCGCGCCCAACTCTAAAAATTGGTGGTGATAGCCAAAGCACTCATACCCAGCCGTCAAAATCTTCAAAGAAGAAGAAGAAATCCAAGAAGCCCGTGAAGCCTGGCGACAAGCGCACGGACCTACAGAAACAGATTGACGCGCTGGAAGAGTATAACCAGAAGGCGCGGACTCCGGTCACACTCCAAGAATTTCTCAGCCACGTCCTTGAGGACAAAGGTGATGACGATGGAGAAGACTCGTCGGATGAGTCTGAAGGTTATGTAGCAAGTTGCCATGTGATCTCCCACTCATCAATAAACAATGAAGGCGTTCCTTACACAGAGAAACTGGGGGCAAACCCTGAGCCTGAACTTCTAGGACCATCAGACGAAGTGATTGATGCATTCCTGAATGAAGCCCGTCTTAAAAGCAAAGCTGATCAGGAGCGTGAGATGGTCATATTTGAAAAGGCCAAACGTCGGCGACTGGACGAAAGGGCTGAAATACTCCCGCTAGATCAAAATACATCTGCCACGAATAAAAGCAGGTTCAAGATGAGGAAAATGTTCGCCAAAGCCATATCAATGGGAATGAAGCTACCATCCTCTGAAGGAAATATTCTTGGTGAAGCAGAAATGCATCCTAGCTACTGCCTATATCATCGAAAGATAGCACACCCTACCGAAGAGTGCAACTCTTTTAAAAGATGGTGGCAGGGATATGTTGCTCGCCGGCAACATTTTAAGCGGATGAAACGCAAAACTCGTCGGGAGCAGAGAAATACGACCGAGGAGTGTAAAAGAACTACCGGCACCTGTCACATGGTCGATGCTGGGGGATCGCAAGTTCTCACCTTCGGGAGCGACTCTGACGAAGAAATGACTCTTGGCCCTCTCTTTAAAGAATCCACCTCGGGTAAAGAGGAAGAACCGAAGACCTGTGAAAATATTCAGCTGCGCAATCATACACTGCCCGAAAAGAATCTCGGATCCACGAATAGAAAAGATAAGGGAAAAGAAAAAGTCTCTGAGGATATCGCTCTGGATGAACAAGTCGTCAAAGAGCTGACAGCCAAGGACCCGCCCAAGAATAATAAGGTGGACTACAACGTTCTGGCACACTTGAGGAAGCTACCCTCGCAGCTCAGTATTCTCGACGCCCTTCTGTTATCCAAAGAGGCGAGAGATTCATTGATCAAGGCGCTACAAGAGCCAGGACAATTCCAAGCTTTTCTCGCCGAGGAAAAGATGAAAGACGAGCTGGAAGAAGTGCACACAGCCGATATCACCTTCGGCGATGAAGATCTCCTCCTCGGGACGTGTAGGCATAATCGTCCCCTTTATGTCTCCGGATACTGTCACGATATAAAGATAGGCAAAATCCTGCTTGACAATGGGTCTTCCGTCAATCTCCTCAACATGAGAGTATTGAAGGAAATCTGCATGAGCATTCAACACCTCGCTCGCGATAAAATTACCATCTCCGGTTTCGACTCCCAGTCATCACGGACTCTCGGGTCTGTGATACTGACGCTGCGCTTCGGGCTACTCGTCACGGATATTAAATTTCACGTCATTGACGTTAAGACCTGCTATAATGCTTTGCTCGGAAGGCCTTGGTTACATGAGTACAACATCATCCCTTCTACACAACACCAGTGTATGAAGTATTTCAAAGATGGTCTCGAGTACAATGTAACGGGGGAGTTGAACTCATTCTTCGTGAACGAAGTCCGAAAGTACGAAGATGCAAAATACTTCTTACCAGATTTTGAGGACATGGAAAGATGTCACAAACTGAAGAATAAAGCTATCACCACTATTCCGGTCTTCAGGAGTGATACCGAGGAGGAAGAAGAGATAGTTTATTCGGGGCCGCCTCAACGCAACAACCCGGGACCGTCCACCCCCATGTTGATCTTCGGCAGTGACTCGGAAGATATTTTCCGCTCGACCGTCAATACAGGCCTTCGCTGACATAATCAGAGTTTGCAAATTACCATGGTCCCGTGGGGGCATTACAAAGAGCTCGATGCACTTGAAGCTTATAGCGTGCAAGAACTCCAGACATTCTATGTCCCTCCCAAACGAAAGGATGAAAAGGAGATCCTATTCTACCGATCGGGGGAAACCAAAGTAGAAAAAGAAATCTGGCACGGCGCCGATTCTACGCTCGACAGGCTCCAGCCCATCCGTCTGCCTAGATATTACACGGAAGGCTTGAAAAGGCTATTGAAGCGCCAATGGGTACCTTTCAGACAGACCGCTCGACAAGCTCAGTTCTACAACAGGATTTGGGATGTCCCCGGAACTCAACGCAAGTTGCCTAATGGGAGAATGGAAACAACCGGGCTTGGGTATGTTCGATCAAAGAAACGGAAGCTACTCCGCGACTGCTACGTCATACATGACTTTGATGAAGAAGGAGATGCTCTATGGGAAGATGCTAACCCTGAACCAGAAAAAACTCCCGCCGTAAAAATGCCCAGTCCATCGTTCGAAGAACAAATGGACAAGCTTATAAGGGAAGCGGGCCAAAAGGTTCGAGACGACCATAATCGCGAAATGGCCATCTACGAGAAAGCCAGGATGCAACGCTTCCTTCAACAGGCTGCGAAAAATGAAAATGCTCCTCCTTATCAGCCCGTTGTACAAAAAGCCCGACGCAGAGGCAGAAACAAACCAAAGAACGGGAAAGGCGTTCGACAGCGACAAAGCGGGTCCAAGAAGCCACGCGATCAGGAATCAAGCAGTACGGATTCGTATCTTATGAAAAAGCTGGGTCGAGCATATTCTTTTCCCCAAAGCAAGACAAGGAAGATATTTGATCTTGTCATGAAACATCATATGATGACACTTCCGGAGTCCAAACACCCCGAACAAGCAGGTGAAGTCTCTCACCCGGACAATTGCTCTTATCACCGAGCGATAGGACATCCTCTTGAAGACTGCTCACCTTCAAGAACTGGGTCGAAGACCAATATCAGCTCGGCAGGTTCGCTCTATCCAGCAGTTGGAGGATAACTCCATCGCAGAAGCACGAACCGAAAGCGACGCGTATAGCGAGAGTAGAACCAGATCAACATCGATCTTGGAAACGATCTCGTACCTGTCATGCGATAACGCTATCAGAAGAAGAGACCGAGAATATGGATGACCTCCCCTGGTGCTTCAAAAACAATGATGACGGGGTGATCTCAGAGTTTCCACCGGTGCCGAGAGAGCTGGAAGATGGAATACACACTACTGCAGATGATCTCAAGAAAATCGATTTGGGGACGGCAAGTGACCCGCGGCCAACATTCATCAGTGAGTTGCTGTCTGAAGAAAAGGTGGCTACACTAAAAGACGTGCTTATACAGCATAAATATTGTTTTGCATGGAACTATTCCGAGATGCCAGGACTAGATCCAGACATTGCTGTCCACAAACTGGCAATATCCCCGGACGTCAAGCCAATCAAACAAGCACCGAGAAGAATGAGGCTCGAGCTTGAGATGAGCATCAACGCCGAGGTCAAGAAGCTAATCGACTCTGGTTTTATCCAAGAGGTTCAGTATCCTGATTGGATCGCCAACATCATCCCGGTGATGAAGAAAAATGGGACCGTGCGCATATGTGTGGACTTTCGGGATCTCAATAAAACTTGCCCGAAAGACGATTTCCCAGTACCGGTTATCGAGCTGATGATAGACAATACGTCCACTCACGAAGTTTTCTCCTTCATGGACGGCTCATCAGAATATAATCAGATAAAGTTGCATCCCGAGGACCAGAAGCATACAGCTTTCCGGACCCCGTTGGGTATATTCTGCTACAAGGTGATGCCCTTCGGTCTAAAGAACGCCGATGCCACCTATCAGAGGGCCATGACGAAGATTTTCGATGACCTCATACATGAAATCGTCGAATGCTATATCGACGATCTCGTGGTTAAAAGCAAATCATATGAGGAATATCTAGAACATCTGAAGATCGTGTTTCAGCGCCTTCGGAAATACAATTTGAAGATGTACCCTCTAAAATGTGCGTTTGGAGTTTCCTCAGGCAAATTCCTAGGATTCGTCATCCGCCACCGAGGCATCGAGATAGATCCGTCGAAGATCAAGGCGATTATGGAAATGCTTCCGCCAAAGACTCTCAAGCAACTACGGTCTCTCCAAGGGAAGCTCGCGTATATTCGGCGATTTATAGCCAATCTCTCAGGCAAGTGTCGTCTTTACAGCCACCTAATGAAAAAGGGAACCCCTTTCGTCTGGTATCGCAAATGCCAAAGCGCGCTGGACGAAATCAAGCAATACCTGCAGAATCCGCCAGTACTGGCCACTCCGGTCAAAGGAAAGCCTCCCATTCTTTATACAACAGCCCTCGAAGGTTCCTTAGGCTCATTATGGGCACAAGAGAATGACCGAGGGAAGGAGAGAGCCCTCTACTGTCTGAGTCGAGTTCTACTGGGGGCAGAAAGCAATTACTCCCATGTTGAAAAACACTGCCTGGCGTTGATCTTCGTAATAACGAAGCTCAGACACTACGCGTTGGCACATGAAGTCCTTCTCATATCAAAGGTGGATCCCCTCAAGTATTTGATGTCAAAGGCCATATTGACGGGGCGACTCGCTAAATGGGCCCTGCACTTGATGGAGTTCTCAATAACTTATCAGCCTCTTAAGGCAGTAAAAGGCCAAGCCATCACCGACTTCCTCGCTGAGCATCCAATACTTGCCGATTCTCCGTTGAATTGCGAATTGCCAGACGAACAAGCGTTTGACACGATCAACGATAGTAATACCCGGTGGGAACTCTATTTCGATGGAGCATCTTCCATGAAGAAGCACAAACAAAGCACGCCCATAATTAAATCAGGGGTAGGCCTCATCTTTGTGACTCCACAAGGAGGGATAATGCGCTTTGCTTTTTCCTTAACAGAGCCGATGACAAACAATGAAGCCGAGTACGAAACTTTGATAGCGGGTCTCGAGATCGCCATCGACATGAGAATTGAAAACCTCCTCATATACGGAGATTCCTAACTGGTTGTTAGTCAAGTAAACAGTGACTATCAAACATGCAAACCAGAACTGGTAAAGTACGGCGAGAGGGTACAGCAACTGCTGACCCAAATACCTTCCTACACCTTGGAAAACATACCACGTATGGAAAATAGCAAAGCGGATGCATTAGCCAAGCTTTCTAAAGAATTGGCTGATGAAAACCTCGATGACGTAAGAATCGTGATACAAAGCTGTCGGGTTCTTGCACTGGCAGAAATATCTCCGGAGCCGTCCGAGAAAAAGGAAGCGACCGAGCAGACGGCCCTGCAAATAAAAGACCAAGAAACGGTTGAGGATTAGAGAGAAGTCTTTATAGTCTACTTCAAATCCCGTCGGATGCCTGAAGATACGTCCTCAAAACATCAGCTTATGAAACGAGCTCTGTCTTTTTCCTTCGTCAATGATACTCTGTACAAGAGGTCATTTGATTCTCTGTGGTTAAGATGCCTGGGACCTGAAGAGGCAAAAAGAGTCGTCCAAGAAACTCATGACGGACTCTGCGGTTCTCACCAAGCCGGGCCGAAGATGAAGCTGAACATCAAACGGATGGGTTATTATTGGCCCACGATGATTCAAGACTGCCTCGAGTATGCGAAACAATGCCACTGTGCCAGATCCATGGGGACTTTATCCACCAGCATCCGAATCCGTTACACCTGACAGTGGCTAGCTGGCCGTTCGAAATGTGGGGAACTGACATAATCGGCCCCATCGAGCCAGCATCGTCCAGAGGACATCAATTCATTTTAGCAACAACTGATTACTTCTCCAAATGGGCAGAAGGAGTACCGCTAAGGGAAGTGAAGACGGAGAATATCCCCCATTTCTCCATGACATGCGTCATTTATCGGTTTGGAACTCCGCGACGGATTATCTCCGATAATGGGCCAGCCTATAGAAACCACAAAATCAGTCGCTTCGCACAACAACACAACATAGACTGGAGAACTCATCAGTCTATAATCCCCGAGCTAACGGTCTAGCTGAGGCTTTCAACAAGACCTTGACGAAGATCGTGAAAAAGGCGGTGTCTCGAAATAAGAAGGACTGGCATGAAGCTCTCTGGGCGTATCGAACTACGTTCAAAACAGCCACGAACACAACGCCGTACGCATTGGTATTCAGTACAGAAGCAGTACTTCCCCTCGAGATGGAGTTATCCTCTCTACGAGTGGCAGTTCATTACGAGCTAACGGACGAAGAGAATTCTCACCTTCGGCTTGAGGAGCTCGATGCCCTTGATGAAACCCGGCTCATAGCGCAACAAAATCTGGAGGCTTATAAGGCAAAGATGACGCGCTCATATGAAAGATTGACCAGGCCGAGGACATTCCGCCAAGGCGAACTCGTGCTAGTGGTCAAAAGACCTATGATCCCCAATCGTGCCAAGCGGGGGAAATTCGAGCCGAACTATAAAGGCCCGTATATCATAGACAAAGTTTACCAGGGTGGAGCCTATCTACTCATGGACATGCATGGTGAAAGACCTTTCCGTCCAATAAACGGTCGATTCCTAAAGAAGTACTACGCCTGACGAGTCACGGCCTAGGTCAACGATAGATGACGACGCCTATGTCCGCTCGCTATCTTCCTAAGCTCAAACTCTATAAGTAGTAACCGGCGACGGACCGAAACGTTCTTAAACTAACAACGGACCAGAACGTTCTTAAACTAACAACGGACCGGAACGTCCTTAAACTAACAACGGACCAGAACGTCCCTAAACTAACGATGGACTACTATATCCTAAGACTAGCTGTTGACCGAGATGTCGATAAACTACAATGGATTGCAGCGTCCTAAAGCTGATAAAAAAAAAGAGAAAAAAAGAGAGAGAAAATGTAACACCCGAGCCCAATAATACTATGTATATTACTAGTTGAGGGTTGTGGTTTGCTCATTTCCAATTTTCCTGATTTTTTCTGGTGTTTATTGCTAAATTTTACCCGGTTAAGTCATTTTGGCACATAACAAATTTTAACTCCGAAAATGAAATTTAAGATGTCCATGTTAGCCTACTCGTCGCCACTAGTCGCGTGGTAGCGTCCGCGTGTCGAGATTCCGTTCCGTTTGGCTAAACGGGCAAGTTTGGGCGACTACACGCGCGTGCAAGTGTCCGACTTGGGGGCATGCATTTTAATCATTAAACATCTATTTTCAAAGTTTGGAACCCGCTTAAAATCCTATAATTTGAATTTGGATCAATTGGGCGCAACCCGGGCGCGATTTGGAGATGTTTCATTTGGCGCCAAAAAGGCCCATTTAATTTAATATCTAAAACTATATATATATACGATTTTATATCCTTAACAGTTAAAATCCCTATTAAATCTTTTCGAATTTTTTCCTTTTATTTCCTCCCAGCCAATCATGGCGAAGGAATGTACCTCGTGGGCCCCCTTCATCCATCTCTCCCTCTGTCTCTCTCCTCTTTCTCTCTCTCACGAATCTCTTTCTCTCTCTCCAATCTCTCTCTCTCTCCTCTCGTATTTTAACCCCCATGCACAGCCGCCCTCGCCATTTCCTTTCATCGCGAGAAACCCTACGCGAACCCTTCGAAACCCTAACCCTAGCCCCGCGACCCCACCGACGACCTCCCCTCGGCCTCGTCGTCGCCATCATCGCCTCTTCAACCTCACCGTACCTTCCTCCTCTCGTTCTCCCGCCGTCTTCCCGCGCCTGCAACCTTCTCCCGACGCCTCCATCCCTCGCGACCTCGCCGTCGACGTCGACTCCGACCGCCGAGGCCTCCCGCGACTACCTTGCACCCTCCTCGTCGAGACCTCGCCGTCACCCCCTCCTCCCTCGCCGGAACAGTGAACCCGACCCTCACCCAACGTCTGCACCATCTCCAGGTCGCCGGAAATCGCGCCGACGACCCTCGTCGACGTCTCCCGCGCCACCTCCTTTCCCCCTCGACCACCCTAGCCGACCACACCCCTCTCCAACTCGCCGCAGCACCCTACCCTGCTCACCCGAGGCCACTTCCCTTTGCTGCAGCCACCGTCGCGGCCTCGCCGGCGTTCCAGTGCCGTCGAACCCGCCGTGGTCGCACCCTTGGTGTATCCCTGTAAGTTTCCTTCTCTTTTCGTTTTGGTACAACCCCCGCTGGTCGTTTTGGCGTATCGTATCCTTGTTGCTAACTTTGTTTTTCGGTTGTTGCCGGAATCCGACCGTGCCGTTTGACGAACCCGACGCTCCAGCGAAGCCCCCTGGTCCGTGTGATTCCAGTGACCTCTGTTGGGACTCGATCCGTGGCCCGTGCTTCCAGAACGCAGTTTCTACCGACATCGCATCCGTGTTTCGGTTTGCGGAACCGCCGAGGCAAGTATCCGAATACTTGCTTTAACATGCTACAAACTTAATAATTATGTTATCTGTTATAACCACACGACTTGATGACAATTACAATCATCCGTAATGTTAAACCATTGTAGTAGTTACTTGTAGTTAATCGGTATGCTTTTAATCAACGCCTTAACTAATTAACCAATCTGGCACATCCTTGCCTAAATTGCTAGATCATCCTCACTTCATTGGTTAAAGCCTCTCATGAGGCAATTATTATATTTAGTTCAAATACTGTAACTCCCTTACGCATATTATCGATATTGCTCGTCTTGTGGCTTTTGCACCTCAAAGGTGCGTGAACCGGATTAATAAGAGATTACTAATATCACTGTGTTCACATAGAATAATAATTGTTTATTGCTGTTCCCTGCTACTGTTCATTATTTGTTACTATACCTGTTATCATCATATACCTGATTGCATTATATATATTGACCGATCTTGATACACCTGACACTTGTACTGATACACCGGACACAACACCCTGTACATATCGACTCTACCTGTTGAACGTAACCTGACCTGTTACCTGATCTCGTGCCTAATGCCGACGGACCCAACTATTCATGCTGTCGATCCAGACAGACCTACCTTTACTTGACTTGTGTTGGCATTAGACCTTGACTACTGAATACCTGACTGACATATATAGTTTGGGGGTATGGGGAAATCAAAGGTGAAACCGACTTGTAACTCAACAGTTCGATACATTGTTCTGATCAGTCTTACGGGCTTGGCCAGCTCCGGAGTGTTGATGCTGACATCACTCATCTATCCTACTACCTTTTACTGCTTAGCGGCACGTCTCGGACTCAGCCCCGAGAATTATGACCGTGGTCCCGGGCACGCACGGGATACTATTGAGTTACATCGACGATTCATCAATTGGTTTCAAAGACTATAGAGTAGAAAACCTGATAGGACAGTTTAGTCACCACTGCACCTCACCCTGCTTGTTATCTCTTATTACTGCCTTATTCATGTTCATGCTTGCATTGTTTATTACCATGTTTATGCTATACACTTGATATCATGACGCGCTGACGTCTGGGTTTTGCATGGCCCAGATTCCGTACCTTTGTCGTCGACCGAGCAGGAGTACTTCAGCCAGCAGGCTGAACTGTGAGTTCTTTAGAGTGTAGTTCATTTATGTCATTTCTTTTCCAGATGTGAGCCCGCATTATGGGACATACTGTTATTTCATTTTATTGGATCATTAGCTTCCGCACTTATAGTTTATTGATTCTTGCTATTATGGATTTGGACATGTATTAGTTTAGTTTATTTTACTGTTCTTGATATCTGTACAACCGTAATGTGACTGTGGATGGATACTTCCTACCCACAGGTAGCATGGTTGGCTATGTCACGTGCCCAAATCTTGCGTACTCTGGGAAGCGGGGCGTGACATGGTTTTATGGTATCAGAGACATAGGTTAGTTGGGTTGATTCTTTGTAGTTGGGTATCGCACCCGATACACAAATCATAATACCCGTGATTAGGAAACATGTCCTGCCATCTTGACCGTTTTACCGTTCTTGAATCATTCTTCCAGATCATGTCGACATGCAAACTTACTTTGCATTGTTAACTCGAAAACCTAACTTCTTGTTATCTCTAGGACTTAGGCGACTTGGGTGGAGTTAAGTAATTGCGGCTATGATACCGCGGCATAGCTACAATGCTGCACTCTATTTAAGTATCTTGGAGTTCTAGCCTTGATCTATACTCGAAAACTATCATCATGCTAACGTTGGGTACTTTGATTTCCAGGGATATGGCCGATCAGAATTTGGAGATGGAACCGGGGCATGCGGTCTTAGTCGCCAGGCGAAGAGTGATAAGGGGATTGATGGAGAAACTAAAGGAACAACTCGAGCTGGAACCAGCATTTACATTGGGCCCCACGTCCGTACGTAGACGTATTCCAGTGAACAGGCGCAACGTAGCACCAATGAAGAAAACCAGTATGGGTGATCGGAAGGGGAGCGTGATCTGTAGTTACTGCCATAAACCCGGACATGTGCGAAGGGAGTGTCGTTTGAGGCTGGGACTTTGTTTTAGATGTGGAGCGGCAGATCACACCGTTGATGCTTGTCCGTCGAAGCCTCGCACAAAGGATGATACACAGAAGCCTCCGCAAGGACCGTTCCAAGGACAGGAACCGCTTACTCAAGGACCACAGCAGGCTCGAGCGTTCGTGTTGACAACGGAAGAAGCTAAGGCATCGGGAGAATTGGTTTCAGGTAATTTACTCGTTCATGGTTTTCCCGCTTTGGCATTACTTAATTTCGGAGCATCCCATTGTTTATGTCATCCAAATTTATAACTACACACTCGATCAACTGCACGACCCTGTCTAGTTTATGGGACATACACACTGGGAATGGGAAAATTATAGCTAGTAAGGATAGTAGAGATCGTACAGTTGTCGTTTGCGGACGGGAGTTTTTTGCAGACTTCTTGGTGATAGATACGAGCAGCTACGAGGTTGTCTTGGGGATGGATTTTCTTGGCACTTTCCACGCCCACATTGGATGTAGGGCAAGGAGGGTAATTTCCAGATTCCCGGACATCCTAAGTTTACTTTCATTGGAGAAAGAAGTTCTGTCGGGCCAGTCGAGTTTAGGGCTAGGCCGACGAACAGTGTTATTGTGGCTATGGTAGTGGAGAGTGATGAAAAGCCGGCAGTCGTCCGCGACAGCATGGAAGTGTTTGAAGACATTTCGGGCTTACCAACGAAGCGAGATGTGGAGTTTGCGTTTGACCTTACTCTTGGTGCAACGCCAGTATCAAAAACTGACTATCCAATGGCACCAGTAATGTTAGAGGGAGTTAAGAAACAAGTGAGTGAATTACTCGAGAAGGGATGGATTCGAAGCAGCAACTCACCGTGGGGAACTCCAGTTCTCTTAGTGAAGAAGAAGGATCGCACTGCCGACGCTGAGACAGGAGAAATTATTCGCGAAGTGAGTAAGTGCAAATTTCTGGTTGGAAGGAGTGAAGTTTCTGGGGCATGTCGTGTCGGGCGATGGAATCGCCGTCGATCCCGAGAAGATTGCGGCAGTTCGAGATTGGCTTGTTCCAAAGGATGTTGCAGAGATAAGAAGTTTTCTTGGACTCGCCGGTTACTACCGAAGATTTGTGGAGAACTTCGCTCGTCTAGCTGAGCCGTTAACCAAGCTTACGCGTAAGGAGGTACCGTTTGTTTGGACAGGTGGATGTGCATTGGCCTTCGAGACGTTGAAGCAGAAGTTGATAACCGCTCCTATCCTAACCGTACCGGATGATTCAGGAGGACTGGTAATTCACAGCGACGCATCTGGAAAGGGATTGGGATGTGTTTTGATGCAGAATGGGAAAGTCGTCGCTTACGCATCGAGACAGCTGAAGACTCATGAGCAGAACTATCCGACTCACGACTTGGAGCTTGCAGCCGTGATCTTCGCCCTGAAGATTTGGAGACACTACCTTCTGGGCGAGAGAGTTGAAGTCTTTACTGATCACAAGAGTTTGAAATATGTGTTCACTCAGAAGGAGTTGAACATGAGGCAACGCAGATGGTTGGAGCTGATGGCCGACTACGACCTTGATCTTAAGTACCATCCGGGAAAAGTTAACGTCGTGCCAGATGCGCTAAGTCGGTTACCAGCAATTCAGTTATTGACTGCACAGAGAGAGATCATTGAGGAGTTTCGGAGATTTGACTTGGAGGTCGTGCTACCGCGTGCTACAGGACAGTTGATGCAGTTACAAGTACAATCGTCCTTAGTTGAGAAGATTAAAGCGGCGCAATCGCAGGATCCTAGTCTGCAAAAGTTTCGAGAGCAGGTTGGAGCCGGACTACGAACCGATCTACTGATCCATGAAGATGGTTCGTTGAGATATGGTAGCCGTCTATGTGTGCCAAGAGGAGATGTGCGTGAAGAGCTTATGAAGGAGGCACACAGTTCAGCTTACTCTGTACATCCAGGAGGGACAAAGATGTACCGAGATATTCGACAGCATTTCTGGTGGGAAGGTATGAAACGGGAAATCGCTCGCTTCGTGGCTAAGTGCTTGGTATGTCAGCAAGTCAAGGCTGAACACCAAAGGGTTGCTGGTTTGTTGCAACCACTTCCGATTCCTCAATGGAAGTGGGACCATATAACCATGGATTTCGTGACGGCTTTACCGCGGAGTCCAAAGGGCAACAATGCAGTATGGGTGATTGTCGATCGGTTGACCAAGGCAGCTCACTTTATTCCGTTTCGGGTTGGTCAATCGACAGAGACCTTGGCAGAACGGTACATGCAGGAGATTGTCAGATTACATGGAGTACCGGTAAGCATCGTGTCCGATCGGGACACTCGGTTCTTATCACACTTTTGGAGGAGTTTACAAGAAAGTTGGGAACTCGATTGAAGTTCAGCACAGCTTATCATCCCCAGACTGATGGACAATCAGAGAGAACGATCCAGACCCTTGAAGATATGTTGAGGGCTTGCATGTTAGACTTCAAAGGTTCTTGGGAAGATCATCTACACCTGGTGGAGTTTTCATACAACAACAGCTTCCAAGCAACAATTCAGATGGCCCCGTTCGAAGCATTGTATGGTCGTAAGTGCCGTTCACCTGTATGTTGGGATGATGTGGGTGAACGAAGGTTGCTAGGGCCAGATTTAGTGGTACAGACAGTTGAGAAGGTGAATACAATCAGAAAGCATATGAAGGCAGCTCAAGACAGACAGAAGAGTTGGGCCGACACGTCAAGAAGACCTCTAGAGTTCGCCGTGGGCGATTTGGTATTCCTGAAGATATCACCGACTAGAGGGGTGATTCGTTTTGAAAGTCGGGGAAAGCTTAGTCCCCGATTCGTTGGACCCTTCGAGATATTGGAGCGTGTCGGAGAGGTATCGTACCGGTTGGCATTACCGCCATCACTAGCAGGAGTTCACGATGTGTTTCATGTGTCTCAACTACGGAGGTATGTTCGTGATGAGACTCATGTCTTGTACCATTCGGAGTTGACCGTTCGGGAGGACCTGACTTTTGAGGAACGACCAGTCAAAATCTAGGATCGAGGAGAAAAGGTTTTTAAGAACAAGGTTATCCCCCTTACGCTAGTTTCTTGGAGTAATTGATCGCACGGGGAATCCACTTGGGAGCGAGAAGACGAGATCCGATAGAAATTCCCTCAATCCTTTCCAGTAGTTAGTTCTCTTGTATTCTTGGAATTTCGAGGACGAAATTCTTTTGTAGTTGGGTATGATGTAACACCCGAGCCCAATAATACTATGTATATTACTAGTTGAGGGTTGTGGTTTGCTCATTTCCAATTTTCCTGATTTTTTCTGGTGTTTATTGCTAAATTTTACCCGGTTAAGTCATTTTGGCACATAACAAATTTTAACTCCGAAAATGAAATTTAAGATGTCCATGTTAGCCTACTCGTCGCCACTAGTCGCGTGGTAGCGTCCGCGTGTCGAGATTCCGTTCCGTTTGGCTAAACGGGCAAGTTTGGGCGACTACACGCGCGTGCAAGTGTCCGACTTGGGGGCATGCATTTTAATCATTAAACATCTATTTTCAAAGTTTGGAACCCGCTTAAAATCCTATAATTTGAATTTGGATCAATTGGGCGCAACCCGGGCGCGATTTGGAGATGTTTCATTTGGCGCCAAAAAGGCCCATTTAATTTAATATCTAAAACTATATATATATACGATTTTATATCCTTAACAGTTAAAATCCCTATTAAATCTTTTCGAATTTTTTCCTTTTATTTCCTCCCAGCCAATCATGGCGAAGGAATGTACCTCGTGGGCCCCCTTCATCCATCTCTCCCTCTGTCTCTCTCCTCTTTCTCTCTCTCACGAATCTCTTTCTCTCTCTCACGAATCTCTTTCTCTCTCTCCAATCTCTCTCTCTCTCCTCTCGTATTTTAACCCCCATGCACAGCCGCCCTCGCCATTTCCTTTCGTCGCGAGAAACCCTACGCGAACCCTTCGAAACCCTAACCCTAGCCCCGCGACCCCACCGACGACCTCCCCTCGGCCTCGTCGTCGCCATCATCGCCTCTTCAACCTCACCGTACCTTCCTCCTCTCGTTCTCCCGCCGTCTTCCCGCGCCTGCAACCTTTTCCCGACGCCTCCATCCCTCGCGACCTCGCCGTCGACGTCGACTCCGACCGCCGAGGCCTCCCGCGACTACCTTGCACCCTCCTCGTCGAGACCTCGCCGTCACCCCCTCCTCCCTCGCCGGAACAGTGAACCCGACCCTCACCCAACGTCTGCACCATCTCCAGGTCGCCGGAAATCGCGCCGACGACCCTCGTCGACGTCTCCCGCGCCACCTCCTTTCCCCCTCGACCACCCTAGCCGACCACACCCCTCTCCAACTCGCCGCAGCACCCTACCCTGCTCACCCGAGGCCACTTCCCTTTGCTGCAGCCACCGTCGCGGCCTCGCCGGCGTTCCAGTGCCGTCGAACCCGCCGTGGTCGCACCCTTGGTGTATCCCTGTAAGTTTCCTTCTCTTTTCGTTTTGGTACAACCCCCGCTGGTCGTTTTGGCGTATCGTATCCTTGTTGCTAACTTTGTTTTTCGGTTGTTGCCGGAACCCGACCGTGCCGTTTGACGAACCCGACGCTCCAGCGAAGCCCCCTGGTCCGTGTGATTCCAGTGACCTCTGTTGGGACTCGATCCGTGGCCCGTGCTTCCAGAACGCAGTTTCTACCGACATCGCATCCGTGTTTCGGTTTGCGGAACCGCCGAGGCAAGTATCCGAATACTTGCTTTAACATGCTACAAACTTAATAATTATGTTATCTGTTATAACCACACGACTCAATTACAATCATCCGTAATGTTAAACCATTGTAGTAGTTACTTGTAGTTTAATCGGTATGCTTTTAATCAACGCCTTAACTAATTAACCAATCTGGCACATCCTTGCCTAAATTGCTAGATCATCCTCACTTCATTGGTTAAAGCCTCTCATGAGGCAATTATTATATTTAGTTCAAATACTTGTAACTCCCTTACGCATATTATCGATATTGCTCGTCTTGTGGCTTTTGCACCTCAAAGGTGCGTGAACCGGATTAATAAGAGATTACTAATATCACTGTGTTCACATAGAATAATAATTGTTTATTGCTGTTCCCTGCTACTGTTCATTATTTGTTACTATACCTGTTATCATCATATACCTGATTGCATTATATATTATTGACCGATCTTGATACACCTGACACTTGTACTGATACACCGGACACAACACCCTGTACATATCGACTCTACCTGTTGAACGTAACCTGACCTGTTACCTGATCTCGTGCCTAATGCCGACGGACCCAACTATTCATGCTGTCGATCCAGACAGACCTACCTTTACTTGACTTGTGTTGGCATTAGACCTTTGACTACTGAATACCTGACTGACATATATAGTTTGGGGGTATGGGGAAATCAAAGGTGAAACCGACTTGTAACTCAACAGTTCGATACATTGTTCTGATCAGTCTTACGGGCTTGGCCAGCTCCGGAGTGTTGATGCTGACATCACTCATCTATCCTACTACCTTTTACTGCTTAGCGGCACGTCTCGGACTCAGCCCGAGAATTATGACCGTGGTCCCGGGCACGCACGGGATACTATTGAGTTACATCGACGATTCATCAATTGGTTTCAAAGACTATAGAGTAGAAAACCTGATAGGACAGTTTAGTCACCACTGCACCTCACCCCTGCTTGTTATCTCTTATTACTGCCTTATTCATGTTCATGCTTGCATTGTTTATTACCATGTTTATGCTATACACTTGATATCATGACGCGCTGACGTCTGGGTTTTTGCATGGCCCAGATTCCGTACCTTTGTCGTCGACCGAGCAGGAGGTACTTCAGCCAGCAGGCTGAACTGTGAGTTCTTTAGAGTGTAGTTCATTTATGTCATTTCTTTCCAGATGTGAGCCCGCATTATGGGACATACTGTTATTTCATTTTATTGGATCATTAGCTTCCGCACTTATAGTTTATTGATTCTTGCTATTATGGATTTGGACATGTATTAGTTTAGTTTATTTACTGTTCTTTGATATCTGTACAACCGTAATGTGACTGTGATGGATACTTCCTACCCACAGGTTAGCATGGTTGGCTATGTCACGTGCCCAAATCTTGCGTACTCTGGGAAGCGGGGCGTGACATGGTTTTATGGTATCAGAGACATAGGTTAGTTGGGTTGATTCTTTGTAGTTGGGTATCGCACCCGATACACAAATCATAATACCCGTGATTAGGAAACATGTCTGCCATCTTGACCGTTTTACCGTTCTTGAATCATTCTTCCAGATCATGTCGACATGCAAACTTACTTTGCATTGTTAACTCGAAAACCTAACTTCTTGTTATCTCTAGGACTTAGGCGACTTGGGTGGAGTTAAGTAATTGCGGCTATGATACCGCGGCATAGCTACAATGCTGCACTCTATTTAAGTATCTTGGAGTTCTAGCCTTGATCTATACTCGAAAACTATCATCATGCTAACGTTGGGTACTTTGATTTCCAGGGATATGGTCCGATCAGAATTTGGAGATGGAACCGGGGCATGCGGTCTTAGTCGCCAGGCGAAGAGTGATAAGGGGATTGATGGAGAAACTAAAGGAACAACTCGAGCTGGAACAGCATTTACATTGGGCCCCACGTCCGTACGTAGACGTATTCCAGTGAACAGGCGCAACGTAGCACCAATGAAGAAAACCAGTATGGGTGATCGGAAGGGGAGCGTGATCTGTAGTTACTGCCATAAACCCGGACATGTGCGAAGGGAGTGTCGTTTGTGGCTGGGACTTTGTTTTAGATGTGGAGCGGCAGATCACACCGTTAGATGCTTGTCCGTCGAAGCCTCGCACAAAGGATGATACACAGAAGCCTCCGCAAGGACCGTTCCAAGGACAGGAACCGCTTACTCAAGGACCACAGCAGGCCTCGAGCGTTCGTGTTGACAACGGAAGAAGCTAAGGCATCGGGAGAATTGGTTTCAGGTAATTTACTCGTTCATGGTTTTCCCGCTTTGGCATTACTTAATTTCGGAGCATCCCATTGTTTATGTCATCCAAATTTATAACTACACACTCGATCAACTGCACGACCCTGTCTAGTTTATGGGACATACACACTGGGAATGGGAAAATTATAGCTAGTAAGGATAGTAGAGATCGTACAGTTGTCGTTTGCGGACGGGAGTTTTTTGCAGACTTCTTGGTGATAGATACGAGCAGCTACGAGGTTGTCTTGGGGATGGATTTTCTTGGCACTTTCCACGCCCACATTGGATGTAGGGCAAGGAGGGTAATTTCCAGATTCCCGGACATCCTAAGTTTACTTTCATTGGAGAAAGAAGTTCTGTCGGGCCAGTCGAGTTTAGGGCTAGGCCGACGAACAGTGTTATTGTGGCTATGGTAGTGGAGAGTGATGAAAAGCCGGCAGTCGTCCGCGACAGCATGGAAGTGTTTGAAGACATTTCGGGCTTACCAACGAAGCGAGATGTGGAGTTTGCGTTTGACCTTACTCTTGGTGCAACGCCAGTATCAAAAACTGACTATCCAATGGCACCAGTAATGTTAGAGGGAGTTAAGAAACAAGTGAGTGAATTACTCGAGAAGGGATGGATTCGAAGCAGCAACTCACCGTGGGGAACTCCAGTTCTCTTAGTGAAGAAGAAGGATCGCACTGCCGACGCTGAGACAGGAGAAATTATTCGCGAAGTGAGTAAGTGCAAATTTCTGGTTGGAAGGAGTGAAGTTTCTGGGGCATGTCGTGTCGGGCGATGGAATCGCCGTCGATCCCGAGAAGATTGCAGCAGTTCGAGATTGGCTTGTTCCAAAGGATGTTGCAGAGATAAGAAGTTTTCTTGGACTCGCCGGTTACTACCGAAGATTTGTGGAGAACTTCGCTCGTCTAGCTGAGCCGTTAACCAAGCTTACGCGTAAGGAGGTACCGTTTGTTTGGACAGGTGGATGTGCATTGGCCTTCGAGACGTTGAAGCAGAAGTTGATAACCGCTCCTATCCTAACCGTACCGGATGATTCAGGAGGACTGGTAATTCACAGCGACGCATCTGGAAAGGGATTGGGATGTGTTTTGATGCAGAATGGGAAAGTCGTCGCTTACGCATCGAGACAGCTGAAGACTCATGAGCAGAACTATCCGACTCACGACTTGGAGCTTGCAGCCGTGATCTTCGCCCTGAAGATTTGGAGACACTACCTTCTGGGCGAGAGAGTTGAAGTCTTTACTGATCACAAGAGTTTGAAATATGTGTTCACTCAGAAGGAGTTGAACATGAGGCAACGCAGATGGTTGGAGCTGATGGCCGACTACGACCTTGATCTTAAGTACCATCCGGGAAAAGTTAACGTCGTGCCAGATGCGCTAAGTCGGTTACCAGCAATTCAGTTATTGACTGCACAGAGAGAGATCATTGAGGAGTTTCGGAGATTTGACTTGGAGGTCGTGCTACCGCGTGCTACAGGACAGTTGATGCAGTTACAAGTACAATCGTCCTTAGTTGAGAAGATTAAAGCGGCGCAATCGCAGGATCCTAGTCTGCAAAAGTTTCGAGAGCAGGTTGGAGCCGGACTACGAACCGATCTACTGATCCATGAAGATGGTTCGTTGAGATATGGTAGCCGTCTATGTGTGCCAAGAGGAGATGTGCGTGAAGAGCTTATGAAGGAGGCACACAGTTCAGCTTACTCTGTACATCCAGGAGGGACAAAGATGTACCGAGATATTCGACAGCATTTCTGGTGGGAAGGTATGAAACGGGAAATCGCTCGCTTCGTGGCTAAGTGCTTGGTATGTCAGCAAGTCAAGGCTGAACACCAAAGGGTTGCTGGTTTGTTGCAACCACTTCCGATTCCTCAATGGAAGTGGGACCATATAACCATGGATTTCGTGACGGCTTTACCGCGGAGTCCAAAGGGCAACAATGCAGTATGGGTGATTGTCGATCGGTTGACCAAGGCAGCTCACTTTATTCCGTTTCGGGTTGGTCAATCGACAGAGACCTTGGCAGAACGGTACATGCAGGAGATTGTCAGATTACATGGAGTACCGGTAAGCATCGTGTCCGATCGGGACACTCGGTTCTTATCACACTTTTGGAGGAGTTTACAAGAAAGTTGGGAACTCGATTGAAGTTCAGCACAGCTTATCATCCCCAGACTGATGGACAATCAGAGAGAACGATCCAGACCCTTGAAGATATGTTGAGGGCTTGCATGTTAGACTTCAAAGGTTCTTGGGAAGATCATCTACACCTGGTGGAGTTTTCATACAACAACAGCTTCCAAGCAACAATTCAGATGGCCCCGTTCGAAGCATTGTATGGTCGTAAGTGCCGTTCACCTGTATGTTGGGATGATGTGGGTGAACGAAGGTTGCTAGGGCCAGATTTAGTGGTACAGACAGTTGAGAAGGTGAATACAATCAGAAAGCATATGAAGGCAGCTCAAGACAGACAGAAGAGTTGGGCCGACACGTCAAGAAGACCTCTAGAGTTCGCCGTGGGCGATTTGGTATTCCTGAAGATATCACCGACTAGAGGGGTGATTCGTTTTGAAAGTCGGGGAAAGCTTAGTCCCCGATTCGTTGGACCCTTCGAGATATTGGAGCGTGTCGGAGAGGTATCGTACCGGTTGGCATTACCGCCATCACTAGCAGGAGTTCACGATGTGTTTCATGTGTCTCAACTACGGAGGTATGTTCGTGATGAGACTCATGTCTTGTACCATTCGGAGTTGACCGTTCGGGAGGACCTGACTTTTGAGGAACGACCAGTCAAAATCTAGGATCGAGGAGAAAAGGTTTTTAAGAACAAGGTTATCCCCCTTACGCTAGTTTCTTGGAGTAATTGATCGCACGGGGAATCCACTTGGGAGCGAGAAGACGAGATCCGATAGAAATTCCCTCAATCCTTTCCAGTAGTTAGTTCTCTTGTATTCTTGGAATTTCGAGGGCGAAATTCTTTTGTAGTTGGGTATGATGTAACACCCGAGCCCAATAATACTATGTATATTACTAGTTGAGGGTTGTGGTTTGCTCATTTCCAATTTTCCTGATTTTTTCTGGTGTTTATTGCTAAATTTTACCCGGTTAAGTCATTTTGGCACATAACAAATTTTAACTCCGAAAATGAAATTTAAGATGTCCATGTTAGCCTACTCGTCGCCACTAGTCGCGTGGTAGCGTCCGCGTGTCGAGATTCCGTTCCGTTTGGCTAAACGGGCAAGTTTGGGCGACTACACGCGCGTGCAAGTGTCCGACTTGGGGGCATGCATTTTAATCATTAAACATCTATTTTCAAAGTTTGGAACCCGCTTAAAATCCTATAATTTGAATTTGGATCAATTGGGCGCAACCCGGGCGCGATTTGGAGATGTTTCATTTGGCGCCAAAAAGGCCCATTTAATTTAATATCTAAAACTATATATATATACGATTTTATATCCTTAACAGTTAAAATCCCTATTAAATCTTTTCGAATTTTTTCCTTTTATTTCCTCCCAGCCAATCATGGCGAAGGAATGTACCTCGTGGGCCCCCTTCATCCATCTCTCCCTCTGTCTCTCTCCTCTTTCTCTCTCTCACGAATCTCTTTCTCTCTCTCACGAATCTCTTTCTCTCTCTCCAATCTCTCTCTCTCTCCTCTCGTATTTTAACCCCCATGCACAGCCGCCCTCGCCATTTCCTTTCGTCGCGAGAAACCCTACGCGAACCCTTCGAAACCCTAACCCTAGCCCCGCGACCCCACCGACGACCTCCCCTCGGCCTCGTCGTCGCCATCATCGCCTCTTCAACCTCACCGTACCTTCCTCCTCTCGTTCTCCCGCCGTCTTCCCGCGCCTGCAACCTTTTCCCGACGCCTCCATCCCTCGCGACCTCGCCGTCGACGTCGACTCCGACCGCCGAGGCCTCCCGCGACTACCTTGCACCCTCCTCGTCGAGACCTCGCCGTCACCCCCTCCTCCCTCGCCGGAACAGTGAACCCGACCCTCACCCAACGTCTGCACCATCTCCAGGTCGCCGGAAATCGCGCCGACGACCCTCGTCGACGTCTCCCGCGCCACCTCCTTTCCCCCTCGACCACCCTAGCCGACCACACCCCTCTCCAACTCGCCGCAGCACCCTACCCTGCTCACCCGAGGCCACTTCCCTTTGCTGCAGCCACCGTCGCGGCCTCGCCGGCGTTCCAGTGCCGTCGAACCCGCCGTGGTCGCACCCTTGGTGTATCCCTGTAAGTTTCCTTCTCTTTTCGTTTTGGTACAACCCCCGCTGGTCGTTTTGGCGTATCGTATCCTTGTTGCTAACTTTGTTTTTCGGTTGTTGCCGGAACCCGACCGTGCCGTTTGACGAACCCGACGCTCCAGCGAAGCCCCCTGGTCCGTGTGATTCTAGTGACCTCTGTTGGGACTCGATCCGTGGCCCGTGCTTCCAGAACGCAGTTTCTACCGACATCGCATCCGTGTTTCGGTTTGCGGAACCGCCGAGGCAAGTATCCGAATACTTGCTTTAACATGCTACAAACTTAATAATTATGTTATCTGTTATAACCACACGACTTGATGACAATTACAATCATCCGTAATGTTAAACCATTGTAGTAGTTACTTGTAGTTAATCGGTATGCTTTTAATCAACGCCTTAACTAATTAACCAATCTGGCACATCCTTGCCTAAATTGCTAGATCATCCTCACTTCATTGGTTAAAGCCTCTCATGAGGCAATTATTATATTTAGTTCAAATACTGTAACTCCCTTACGCATATTATCGATATTGCTCGTCTTGTGGCTTTTGCACCTCAAAGGTGCGTGAACCGGATTAATAAGAGATTACTAATATCACTGTGTTCACATAGAATAATAATTGTTTATTGCTGTTCCCTGCTACTGTTCATTATTTGTTACTATACCTGTTATCATCATATACCTGATTGCATTATATATATTGACCGATCTTGATACACCTGACACTTGTACTGATACACCGGACACAACACCCTGTACATATCGACTCTACCTGTTGAACGTAACCTGACCTGTTACCTGATCTCGTGCCTAATGCCGACGGACCCAACTATTCATGCTGTCGATCCAGACAGACCTACCTTTACTTGACTTGTGTTGGCATTAGACCTTGACTACTGAATACCTGACTGACATATATAGTTTGGGGGTATGGGGAAATCAAAGGTGAAACCGACTTGTAACTCAACAGTTCGATACATTGTTCTGATCAGTCTTACGGGCTTGGCCAGCTCCGGAGTGTTGATGCTGACATCACTCATCTATCCTACTACCTTTTACTGCTTAGCGGCACGTCTCGGACTCAGCCCCGAGAATTATGACCGTGGTCCCGGGCACGCACGGGATACTATTGAGTTACATCGACGATTCATCAATTGGTTTCAAAGACTATAGAGTAGAAAACCTGATAGGACAGTTTAGTCACCACTGCACCTCACCCTGCTTGTTATCTCTTATTACTGCCTTATTCATGTTCATGCTTGCATTGTTTATTACCATGTTTATGCTATACACTTGATATCATGACGCGCTGACGTCTGGGTTTTGCATGGCCCAGATTCCGTACCTTTGTCGTCGACCGAGCAGGAGTACTTCAGCCAGCAGGCTGAACTGTGAGTTCTTTAGAGTGTAGTTCATTTATGTCATTTCTTTTCCAGATGTGAGCCCGCATTATGGGACATACTGTTATTTCATTTTATTGGATCATTAGCTTCCGCACTTATAGTTTATTGATTCTTGCTATTATGGATTTGGACATGTATTAGTTTAGTTTATTTTACTGTTCTTGATATCTGTACAACCGTAATGTGACTGTGGATGGATACTTCCTACCCACAGGTAGCATGGTTGGCTATGTCACGTGCCCAAATCTTGCGTACTCTGGGAAGCGGGGCGTGACATGGTTTTATGGTATCAGAGACATAGGTTAGTTGGGTTGATTCTTTGTAGTTGGGTATCGCACCCGATACACAAATCATAATACCCGTGATTAGGAAACATGTCCTGCCATCTTGACCGTTTTACCGTTCTTGAATCATTCTTCCAGATCATGTCGACATGCAAACTTACTTTGCATTGTTAACTCGAAAACCTAACTTCTTGTTATCTCTAGGACTTAGGCGACTTGGGTGGAGTTAAGTAATTGCGGCTATGATACCGCGGCATAGCTACAATGCTGCACTCTATTTAAGTATCTTGGAGTTCTAGCCTTGATCTATACTCGAAAACTATCATCATGCTAACGTTGGGTACTTTGATTTCCAGGGATATGGCCGATCAGAATTTGGAGATGGAACCGGGGCATGCGGTCTTAGTCGCCAGGCGAAGAGTGATAAGGGGATTGATGGAGAAACTAAAGGAACAACTCGAGCTGGAACCAGCATTTACATTGGGCCCCACGTCCGTACGTAGACGTATTCCAGTGAACAGGCGCAACGTAGCACCAATGAAGAAAACCAGTATGGGTGATCGGAAGGGGAGCGTGATCTGTAGTTACTGCCATAAACCCGGACATGTGCGAAGGGAGTGTCGTTTGAGGCTGGGACTTTGTTTTAGATGTGGAGCGGCAGATCACACCGTTGATGCTTGTCCGTCGAAGCCTCGCACAAAGGATGATACACAGAAGCCTCCGCAAGGACCGTTCCAAGGACAGGAACCGCTTACTCAAGGACCACAGCAGGCTCGAGCGTTCGTGTTGACAACGGAAGAAGCTAAGGCATCGGGAGAATTGGTTTCAGGTAATTTACTCGTTCATGGTTTTCCCGCTTTGGCATTACTTAATTTCGGAGCATCCCATTGTTTATGTCATCCAAATTTATAACTACACACTCGATCAACTGCACGACCCTGTCTAGTTTATGGGACATACACACTGGGAATGGGAAAATTATAGCTAGTAAGGATAGTAGAGATCGTACAGTTGTCGTTTGCGGACGGGAGTTTTTTGCAGACTTCTTGGTGATAGATACGAGCAGCTACGAGGTTGTCTTGGGGATGGATTTTCTTGGCACTTTCCACGCCCACATTGGATGTAGGGCAAGGAGGGTAATTTCCAGATTCCCGGACATCCTAAGTTTACTTTCATTGGAGAAAGAAGTTCTGTCGGGCCAGTCGAGTTTAGGGCTAGGCCGACGAACAGTGTTATTGTGGCTATGGTAGTGGAGAGTGATGAAAAGCCGGCAGTCGTCCGCGACAGCATGGAAGTGTTTGAAGACATTTCGGGCTTACCAACGAAGCGAGATGTGGAGTTTGCGTTTGACCTTACTCTTGGTGCAACGCCAGTATCAAAAACTGACTATCCAATGGCACCAGTAATGTTAGAGGGAGTTAAGAAACAAGTGAGTGAATTACTCGAGAAGGGATGGATTCGAAGCAGCAACTCACCGTGGGGAACTCCAGTTCTCTTAGTGAAGAAGAAGGATCGCACTGCCGACGCTGAGACAGGAGAAATTATTCGCGAAGTGAGTAAGTGCAAATTTCTGGTTGGAAGGAGTGAAGTTTCTGGGGCATGTCGTGTCGGGCGATGGAATCGCCGTCGATCCCGAGAAGATTGCAGCAGTTCGAGATTGGCTTGTTCCAAAGGATGTTGCAGAGATAAGAAGTTTTCTTGGACTCGCCGGTTACTACCGAAGATTTGTGGAGAACTTCGCTCGTCTAGCTGAGCCGTTAACCAAGCTTACGCGTAAGGAGGTACCGTTTGTTTGGACAGGTGGATGTGCATTGGCCTTCGAGACGTTGAAGCAGAAGTTGATAACCGCTCCTATCCTAACCGTACCGGATGATTCAGGAGGACTGGTAATTCACAGCGACGCATCTGGAAAGGGATTGGGATGTGTTTTGATGCAGAATGGGAAAGTCGTCGCTTACGCATCGAGACAGCTGAAGACTCATGAGCAGAACTATCCGACTCACGACTTGGAGCTTGCAGCCGTGATCTTCGCCCTGAAGATTTGGAGACACTACCTTCTGGGCGAGAGAGTTGAAGTCTTTACTGATCACAAGAGTTTGAAATATGTGTTCACTCAGAAGGAGTTGAACATGAGGCAACGCAGATGGTTGGAGCTGATGGCCGACTACGACCTTGATCTTAAGTACCATCCGGGAAAAGTTAACGTCGTGCCAGATGCGCTAAGTCGGTTACCAGCAATTCAGTTATTGACTGCACAGAGAGAGATCATTGAGGAGTTTCGGAGATTTGACTTGGAGGTCGTGCTACCGCGTGCTACAGGACAGTTGATGCAGTTACAAGTACAATCGTCCTTAGTTGAGAAGATTAAAGCGGCGCAATCGCAGGATCCTAGTCTGCAAAAGTTTCGAGAGCAGGTTGGAGCCGGACTACGAACCGATCTACTGATCCATGAAGATGGTTCGTTGAGATATGGTAGCCGTCTATGTGTGCCAAGAGGAGATGTGCGTGAAGAGCTTATGAAGGAGGCACACAGTTCAGCTTACTCTGTACATCCAGGAGGGACAAAGATGTACCGAGATATTCGACAGCATTTCTGGTGGGAAGGTATGAAACGGGAAATCGCTCGCTTCGTGGCTAAGTGCTTGGTATGTCAGCAAGTCAAGGCTGAACACCAAAGGGTTGCTGGTTTGTTGCAACCACTTCCGATTCCTCAATGGAAGTGGGACCATATAACCATGGATTTCGTGACGGCTTTACCGCGGAGTCCAAAGGGCAACAATGCAGTATGGGTGATTGTCGATCGGTTGACCAAGGCAGCTCACTTTATTCCGTTTCGGGTTGGTCAATCGACAGAGACCTTGGCAGAACGGTACATGCAGGAGATTGTCAGATTACATGGAGTACCGGTAAGCATCGTGTCCGATCGGGACACTCGGTTCTTATCACACTTTTGGAGGAGTTTACAAGAAAGTTGGGAACTCGATTGAAGTTCAGCACAGCTTATCATCCCCAGACTGATGGACAATCAGAGAGAACGATCCAGACCCTTGAAGATATGTTGAGGGCTTGCATGTTAGACTTCAAAGGTTCTTGGGAAGATCATCTACACCTGGTGGAGTTTTCATACAACAACAGCTTCCAAGCAACAATTCAGATGGCCCCGTTCGAAGCATTGTATGGTCGTAAGTGCCGTTCACCTGTATGTTGGGATGATGTGGGTGAACGAAGGTTGCTAGGGCCAGATTTAGTGGTACAGACAGTTGAGAAGGTGAATACAATCAGAAAGCATATGAAGGCAGCTCAAGACAGACAGAAGAGTTGGGCCGACACGTCAAGAAGACCTCTAGAGTTCGCCGTGGGCGATTTGGTATTCCTGAAGATATCACCGACTAGAGGGGTGATTCGTTTTGAAAGTCGGGGAAAGCTTAGTCCCCGATTCGTTGGACCCTTCGAGATATTGGAGCGTGTCGGAGAGGTATCGTACCGGTTGGCATTACCGCCATCACTAGCAGGAGTTCACGATGTGTTTCATGTGTCTCAACTACGGAGGTATGTTCGTGATGAGACTCATGTCTTGTACCATTCGGAGTTGACCGTTCGGGAGGACCTGACTTTTGAGGAACGACCAGTCAAAATCTAGGATCGAGGAGAAAAGGTTTTTAAGAACAAGGTTATCCCCCTTACGCTAGTTTCTTGGAGTAATTGATCGCACGGGGAATCCACTTGGGAGCGAGAAGACGAGATCCGATAGAAATTCCCTCAATCCTTTCCAGTAGTTAGTTCTCTTGTATTCTTGGAATTTCGAGGACGAAATTCTTTTGTAGTTGGGTATGATGTAACACCCGAGCCCAATAATACTATGTATATTACTAGTTGAGGGTTGTGGTTTGCTCATTTCCAATTTTCCTGATTTTTTCTGGTGTTTATTGCTAAATTTTACCCGGTTAAGTCATTTTGGCACATAACAAATTTTAACTCCGAAAATGAAATTTAAGATGTCCATGTTAGCCTACTCGTCGCCACTAGTCGCGTGGTAGCGTCCGCGTGTCGAGATTCCGTTCCGTTTGGCTAAACGGGCAAGTTTGGGCGACTACACGCGCGTGCAAGTGTCCGACTTGGGGGCATGCATTTTAATCATTAAACATCTATTTTCAAAGTTTGGAACCCGCTTAAAATCCTATAATTTGAATTTGGATCAATTGGGCGCAACCCGGGCGCGATTTGGAGATGTTTCATTTGGCGCCAAAAAGGCCCATTTAATTTAATATCTAAAACTATATATATATACGATTTTATATCCTTAACAGTTAAAATCCCTATTAAATCTTTTCGAATTTTTTCCTTTTATTTCCTCCCAGCCAATCATGGCGAAGGAATGTACCTCGTGGGCCCCCTTCATCCATCTCTCCCTCTGTCTCTCTCCTCTTTCTCTCTCTCACGAATCTCTTTCTCTCTCTCACGAATCTCTTTCTCTCTCTCCAATCTCTCTCTCTCTCCTCTCGTATTTTAACCCCCATGCACAGCCGCCCTCGCCATTTCCTTTCGTCGCGAGAAACCCTACGCGAACCCTTCGAAACCCTAACCCTAGCCCCGCGACCCCACCGACGACCTCCCCTCGGCCTCGTCGTCGCCATCATCGCCTCTTCAACCTCACCGTACCTTCCTCCTCTCGTTCTCCCGCCGTCTTCCCGCGCCTGCAACCTTTTCCCGACGCCTCCATCCCTCGCGACCTCGCCGTCGACGTCGACTCCGACCGCCGAGGCCTCCCGCGACTACCTTGCACCCTCCTCGTCGAGACCTCGCCGTCACCCCCTCCTCCCTCGCCGGAACAGTGAACCCGACCCTCACCCAACGTCTGCACCATCTCCAGGTCGCCGGAAATCGCGCCGACGACCCTCGTCGACGTCTCCCGCGCCACCTCCTTTCCCCCTCGACCACCCTAGCCGACCACACCCCTCTCCAACTCGCCGCAGCACCCTACCCTGCTCACCCGAGGCCACTTCCCTTTGCTGCAGCCACCGTCGCGGCCTCGCCGGCGTTCCAGTGCCGTCGAACCCGCCGTGGTCGCACCCTTGGTGTATCCCTGTAAGTTTCCTTCTCTTTTCGTTTTGGTACAACCCCCGCTGGTCGTTTTGGCGTATCGTATCCTTGTTGCTAACTTTGTTTTTCGGTTGTTGCCGGAACCCGACCGTGCCGTTTGACGAACCCGACGCTCCAGCGAAGCCCCCTGGTCCGTGTGATTCCAGTGACCTCTGTTGGGACTCGATCCGTGGCCCGTGCTTCCAGAACGCAGTTTCTACCGACATCGCATCCGTGTTTCGGTTTGCGGAACCGCCGAGGCAAGTATCCGAATACTTGCTTTAACATGCTACAAACTTAATAATTATGTTATCTGTTATAACCACACGACTTGATGACAATTACAATCATCCGTAATGTTAAACCATTGTAGTAGTTACTTGTAGTTAATCGGTATGCTTTTAATCAACGCCTTAACTAATTAACCAATCTGGCACATCCTTGCCTAAATTGCTAGATCATCCTCACTTCATTGGTTAAAGCCTCTCATGAGGCAATTATTATATTTAGTTCAAATACTGTAACTCCCTTACGCATATTATCGATATTGCTCGTCTTGTGGCTTTTGCACCTCAAAGGTGCGTGAACCGGATTAATAAGAGATTACTAATATCACTGTGTTCACATAGAATAATAATTGTTTATTGCTGTTCCCTGCTACTGTTCATTATTTGTTACTATACCTGTTATCATCATATACCTGATTGCATTATATATATTGACCGATCTTGATACACCTGACACTTGTACTGATACACCGGACACAACACCCTGTACATATCGACTCTACCTGTTGAACGTAACCTGACCTGTTACCTGATCTCGTGCCTAATGCCGACGGACCCAACTATTCATGCTGTCGATCCAGACAGACCTACCTTTACTTGACTTGTGTTGGCATTAGACCTTGACTACTGAATACCTGACTGACATATATAGTTTGGGGGTATGGGGAAATCAAAGGTGAAACCGACTTGTAACTCAACAGTTCGATACATTGTTCTGATCAGTCTTACGGGCTTGGCCAGCTCCGGAGTGTTGATGCTGACATCACTCATCTATCCTACTACCTTTTACTGCTTAGCGGCACGTCTCGGACTCAGCCCCGAGAATTATGACCGTGGTCCCGGGCACGCACGGGATACTATTGAGTTACATCGACGATTCATCAATTGGTTTCAAAGACTATAGAGTAGAAAACCTGATAGGACAGTTTAGTCACCACTGCACCTCACCCTGCTTGTTATCTCTTATTACTGCCTTATTCATGTTCATGCTTGCATTGTTTATTACCATGTTTATGCTATACACTTGATATCATGACGCGCTGACGTCTGGGTTTTGCATGGCCCAGATTCCGTACCTTTGTCGTCGACCGAGCAGGAGTACTTCAGCCAGCAGGCTGAACTGTGAGTTCTTTAGAGTGTAGTTCATTTATGTCATTTCTTTTCCAGATGTGAGCCCGCATTATGGGACATACTGTTATTTCATTTTATTGGATCATTAGCTTCCGCACTTATAGTTTATTGATTCTTGCTATTATGGATTTGGACATGTATTAGTTTAGTTTATTTTACTGTTCTTGATATCTGTACAACCGTAATGTGACTGTGGATGGATACTTCCTACCCACAGGTAGCATGGTTGGCTATGTCACGTGCCCAAATCTTGCGTACTCTGGGAAGCGGGGCGTGACATGGTTTTATGGTATCAGAGACATAGGTTAGTTGGGTTGATTCTTTGTAGTTGGGTATCGCACCCGATACACAAATCATAATACCCGTGATTAGGAAACATGTCCTGCCATCTTGACCGTTTTACCGTTCTTGAATCATTCTTCCAGATCATGTCGACATGCAAACTTACTTTGCATTGTTAACTCGAAAACCTAACTTCTTGTTATCTCTAGGACTTAGGCGACTTGGGTGGAGTTAAGTAATTGCGGCTATGATACCGCGGCATAGCTACAATGCTGCACTCTATTTAAGTATCTTGGAGTTCTAGCCTTGATCTATACTCGAAAACTATCATCATGCTAACGTTGGGTACTTTGATTTCCAGGGATATGGCCGATCAGAATTTGGAGATGGAACCGGGGCATGCGGTCTTAGTCGCCAGGCGAAGAGTGATAAGGGGATTGATGGAGAAACTAAAGGAACAACTCGAGCTGGAACCAGCATTTACATTGGGCCCCACGTCCGTACGTAGACGTATTCCAGTGAACAGGCGCAACGTAGCACCAATGAAGAAAACCAGTATGGGTGATCGGAAGGGGAGCGTGATCTGTAGTTACTGCCATAAACCCGGACATGTGCGAAGGGAGTGTCGTTTGAGGCTGGGACTTTGTTTTAGATGTGGAGCGGCAGATCACACCGTTGATGCTTGTCCGTCGAAGCCTCGCACAAAGGATGATACACAGAAGCCTCCGCAAGGACCGTTCCAAGGACAGGAACCGCTTACTCAAGGACCACAGCAGGCTCGAGCGTTCGTGTTGACAACGGAAGAAGCTAAGGCATCGGGAGAATTGGTTTCAGGTAATTTACTCGTTCATGGTTTTCCCGCTTTGGCATTACTTAATTTCGGAGCATCCCATTGTTTATGTCATCCAAATTTATAACTACACACTCGATCAACTGCACGACCCTGTCTAGTTTATGGGACATACACACTGGGAATGGGAAAATTATAGCTAGTAAGGATAGTAGAGATCGTACAGTTGTCGTTTGCGGACGGGAGTTTTTTGCAGACTTCTTGGTGATAGATACGAGCAGCTACGAGGTTGTCTTGGGGATGGATTTTCTTGGCACTTTCCACGCCCACATTGGATGTAGGGCAAGGAGGGTAATTTCCAGATTCCCGGACATCCTAAGTTTACTTTCATTGGAGAAAGAAGTTCTGTCGGGCCAGTCGAGTTTAGGGCTAGGCCGACGAACAGTGTTATTGTGGCTATGGTAGTGGAGAGTGATGAAAAGCCGGCAGTCGTCCGCGACAGCATGGAAGTGTTTGAAGACATTTCGGGCTTACCAACGAAGCGAGATGTGGAGTTTGCGTTTGACCTTACTCTTGGTGCAACGCCAGTATCAAAAACTGACTATCCAATGGCACCAGTAATGTTAGAGGGAGTTAAGAAACAAGTGAGTGAATTACTCGAGAAGGGATGGATTCGAAGCAGCAACTCACCTGGGGAACTCCAGTTCTCTTAGTGAAGAAGAAGGATCGCACTGCCGACGCTGAGACAGGAGAAATTATTCGCGAAGTGAGTAAGTGCAAATTTCTGGTTGGAAGGAGTGAAGTTTCTGGGGCATGTCGTGTCGGGCGATGGAATCGCCGTCGATCCCGAGAAGATTGCGGCAGTTCGAGATTGGCTTGTTCCAAAGGATGTTGCAGAGATAAGAAGTTTTCTTGGACTCGCCGGTTACTACCGAAGATTTGTGGAGAACTTCGCTCGTCTAGCTGAGCCGTTAACCAAGCTTACGCGTAAGGAGGTACCGTTTGTTTGGACAGGTGGATGTGCATTGGCCTTCGAGACGTTGAAGCAGAAGTTGATAACCGCTCCTATCCTAACCGTACCGGATGATTCAGGAGGACTGGTAATTCACAGCGACGCATCTGGAAAGGGATTGGGATGTGTTTTGATGCAGAATGGGAAAGTCGTCGCTTACGCATCGAGACAGCTGAAGACTCATGAGCAGAACTATCCGACTCACGACTTGGAGCTTGCAGCCGTGATCTTCGCCCTGAAGATTTGGAGACACTACCTTCTGGGCGAGAGAGTTGAAGTCTTTACTGATCACAAGAGTTTGAAATATGTGTTCACTCAGAAGGAGTTGAACATGAGGCAACGCAGATGGTTGGAGCTGATGGCCGACTACGACCTTGATCTTAAGTACCATCCGGGAAAAGTTAACGTCGTGCCAGATGCGCTAAGTCGGTTACCAGCAATTCAGTTATTGACTGCACAGAGAGAGATCATTGAGGAGTTTCGGAGATTTGACTTGGAGGTCGTGCTACCGCGTGCTACAGGACAGTTGATGCAGTTACAAGTACAATCGTCCTTAGTTGAGAAGATTAAAGCGGCGCAATCGCAGGATCCTAGTCTGCAAAAGTTTCGAGAGCAGGTTGGAGCCGGACTACGAACCGATCTACTGATCCATGAAGATGGTTCGTTGAGATATGGTAGCCGTCTATGTGTGCCAAGAGGAGATGTGCGTGAAGAGCTTATGAAGGAGGCACACAGTTCAGCTTACTCTGTACATCCAGGAGGGACAAAGATGTACCGAGATATTCGACAGCATTTCTGGTGGGAAGGTATGAAACGGGAAATCGCTCGCTTCGTGGCTAAGTGCTTGGTATGTCAGCAAGTCAAGGCTGAACACCAAAGGGTTGCTGGTTTGTTGCAACCACTTCCGATTCCTCAATGGAAGTGGGACCATATAACCATGGATTTCGTGACGGCTTTACCGCGGAGTCCAAAGGGCAACAATGCAGTATGGGTGATTGTCGATCGGTTGACCAAGGCAGCTCACTTTATTCCGTTTCGGGTTGGTCAATCGACAGAGACCTTGGCAGAACGGTACATGCAGGAGATTGTCAGATTACATGGAGTACCGGTAAGCATCGTGTCCGATCGGGACACTCGGTTCTTATCACACTTTTGGAGGAGTTTACAAGAAAGTTGGGAACTCGATTGAAGTTCAGCACAGCTTATCATCCCCAGACTGATGGACAATCAGAGAGAACGATCCAGACCCTTGAAGATATGTTGAGGGCTTGCATGTTAGACTTCAAAGGTTCTTGGGAAGATCATCTACACCTGGTGGAGTTTTCATACAACAACAGCTTCCAAGCAACAATTCAGATGGCCCCGTTCGAAGCATTGTATGGTCGTAAGTGCCGTTCACCTGTATGTTGGGATGATGTGGGTGAACGAAGGTTGCTAGGGCCAGATTTAGTGGTACAGACAGTTGAGAAGGTGAATACAATCAGAAAGCATATGAAGGCAGCTCAAGACAGACAGAAGAGTTGGGCCGACACGTCAAGAAGACCTCTAGAGTTCGCCGTGGGCGATTTGGTATTCCTGAAGATATCACCGACTAGAGGGGTGATTCGTTTTGAAAGTCGGGGAAAGCTTAGTCCCCGATTCGTTGGACCCTTCGAGATATTGGAGCGTGTCGGAGAGGTATCGTACCGGTTGGCATTACCGCCATCACTAGCAGGAGTTCACGATGTGTTTCATGTGTCTCAACTACGGAGGTATGTTCGTGATGAGACTCATGTCTTGTACCATTCGGAGTTGACCGTTCGGGAGGACCTGACTTTTGAGGAACGACCAGTCAAAATCTAGGATCGAGGAGAAAAGGTTTTTAAGAACAAGGTTATCCCCCTTACGCTAGTTTCTTGGAGTAATTGATCGCACGGGGAATCCACTTGGGAGCGAGAAGACGAGATCCGATAGAAATTCCCTCAATCCTTTCCAGTAGTTAGTTCTCTTGTATTCTTGGAATTTCGAGGGCGAAATTCTTTTGTAGTTGGGTATGATGTAACACCCGAGCCCAATAATACTATGTATATTACTAGTTGAGGGTTGTGGTTTGCTCATTTCCAATTTTCCTGATTTTTTCTGGTGTTTATTGCTAAATTTTACCCGGTTAAGTCATTTTGGCACATAACAAATTTTAACTCCGAAAATGAAATTTAAGATGTCCATGTTAGCCTACTCGTCGCCACTAGTCGCGTGGTAGCGTCCGCGTGTCGAGATTCCGTTCCGTTTGGCTAAACGGGCAAGTTTGGGCGACTACACGCGCGTGCAAGTGTCCGACTTGGGGGCATGCATTTTAATCATTAAACATCTATTTTCAAAGTTTGGAACCCGCTTAAAATCCTATAATTTGAATTTGGATCAATTGGGCGCAACCCGGGCGCGATTTGGAGATGTTTCATTTGGCGCCAAAAAGGCCCATTTAATTTAATATCTAAAACTATATATATATACGATTTTATATCCTTAACAGTTAAAATCCCTATTAAATCTTTTCGAATTTTTTCCTTTTATTTCCTCCCAGCCAATCATGGCGAAGGAATGTACCTCGTGGGCCCCCTTCATCCATCTCTCCCTCTGTCTCTCTCCTCTTTCTCTCTCTCACGAATCTCTTTCTCTCTCTCACGAATCTCTTTCTCTCTCTCCAATCTCTCTCTCTCTCCTCTCGTATTTTAACCCCCATGCACAGCCGCCCTCGCCATTTCCTTTCGTCGCGAGAAACCCTACGCGAACCCTTCGAAACCCTAACCCTAGCCCCGCGACCCCACCGACGACCTCCCCTCGGCCTCGTCGTCGCCATCATCGCCTCTTCAACCTCACCGTACCTTCCTCCTCTCGTTCTCCCGCCGTCTTCCCGCGCCTGCAACCTTTTCCCGACGCCTCCATCCCTCACGACCTCGCCGTCGACGTCGACTCCGACCGCCGAGGCCTCCCGCGACTACCTTGCACCCTCCTCGTCGAGACCTCGCCGTCACCCCCTCCTCCCTCGCCGGAACAGTGAACCCGACCCTCACCCAACGTCTGCACCATCTCCAGGTCGCCGGAAATCGCGCCGACGACCCTCGTCGACGTCTCCCGCGCCACCTCCTTTCCCCCTCGACCACCCTAGCCGACCACACCCCTCTCCAACTCGCCGCAGCACCCTACCCTGCTCACCCGAGGCCACTTCCCTTTGCTGCAGCCACCGTCGCGGCCTCGCCGGCGTTCCAGTGCCGTCGAACCCGCCGTGGTCGCACCCTTGGTGTATCCCTGTAAGTTTCCTTCTCTTTTCGTTTTGGTACAACCCCCGCTGGTCGTTTTGGCGTATCGTATCCTTGTTGCTAACTTTGTTTTTCGGTTGTTGCCGGAACCCGACCGTGCCGTTTGACGAACCCGACGCTCCAGCGAAGCCCCCTGGTCCGTGTGATTCCAGTGACCTCTGTTGGGACTCGATCCGTGGCCCGTGCTTCCAGAACGCAGTTTCTACCGACATCGCATCCGTGTTTCGGTTTGCGGAACCGCCGAGGCAAGTATCCGAATACTTGCTTTAACATGCTACAAACTTAATAATTATGTTATCTGTTATAACCACACGACTTGATGACAATTACAATCATCCGTAATGTTAAACCATTGTAGTAGTTACTTGTAGTTAATCGGTATGCTTTTAATCAACGCCTTAACTAATTAACCAATCTGGCACATCCTTGCCTAAATTGCTAGATCATCCTCACTTCATTGGTTAAAGCCTCTCATGAGGCAATTATTATATTTAGTTCAAATACTGTAACTCCCTTACGCATATTATCGATATTGCTCGTCTTGTGGCTTTTGCACCTCAAAGGTGCGTGAACCGGATTAATAAGAGATTACTAATATCACTGTGTTCACATAGAATAATAATTGTTTATTGCTGTTCCCTGCTATTGTTCATTATTTGTTACTATACCTGTTATCATCATATACCTGATTGCATTATATATATTGACCGATCTTGATACACCTGACACTTGTACTGATACACCGGACACAACACCCTGTACATATCGACTCTACCTGTTGAACGTAACCTGACCTGTTACCTGATCTCGTGCCTAATGCCGACGGACCCAACTATTCATGCTGTCGATCCAGACAGACCTACCTTTACTTGACTTGTGTTGGCATTAGACCTTGACTACTGAATACCTGACTGACATATATAGTTTGGGGGTATGGGGAAATCAAAGGTGAAACCGACTTGTAACTCAACAGTTCGATACATTGTTCTGATCAGTCTTACGGGCTTGGCCAGCTCCGGAGTGTTGATGCTGACATCACTCATCTATCCTACTACCTTTTACTGCTTAGCGGCACGTCTCGGACTCAGCCCCGAGAATTATGACCGTGGTCCCGGGCACGCACGGGATACTATTGAGTTACATCGACGATTCATCAATTGGTTTCAAAGACTATAGAGTAGAAAACCTGATAGGACAGTTTAGTCACCACTGCACCTCACCCTGCTTGTTATCTCTTATTACTGCCTTATTCATGTTCATGCTTGCATTGTTTATTACCATGTTTATGCTATACACTTGATATCATGACGCGCTGACGTCTGGGTTTTGCATGGCCCAGATTCCGTACCTTTGTCGTCGACCGAGCAGGAGTACTTCAGCCAGCAGGCTGAACTGTGAGTTCTTTAGAGTGTAGTTCATTTATGTCATTTCTTTTCCAGATGTGAGCCCGCATTATGGGACATACTGTTATTTCATTTTATTGGATCATTAGCTTCCGCACTTATAGTTTATTGATTCTTGCTATTATGGATTTGGACATGTATTAGTTTAGTTTATTTTACTGTTCTTGATATCTGTACAACCGTAATGTGACTGTGGATGGATACTTCCTACCCACAGGTAGCATGGTTGGCTATGTCACGTGCCCAAATCTTGCGTACTCTGGGAAGCGGGGCGTGACAGAAAAGAAAACGGTACGTCCATAAGCAAAATGGGGACGGATGAAAACCCGAAAGGGCTCCGTGAGTAAAAACAGCAGGGCTACCGGCGAGTTTTGTGAAAACCCGAAAGGGCGCAACCTCGTTAAAATAAAAAATAATAATAATAAAAATGGTATGTCCATAAGCAAAATGGGCACGGATGAAAACCCGAAAGGGCTCCGTGAGTAAAAACAGCAGGGCTACCGGCGAGTTTTGTGCAAACCCGAAAGGGCGCAATCTCGTTAAAAGACACTTGCAGGGTCCTCTCGACCTTGTGAGGAGAAACCATCTGTGTGAGATCCTTACGACTCACAAGGGAGCAACACACTTAGGGATCCCCACGATTCCTAAGGAGAAATTATACTTGTGAGATCCTCACGACTCGTAAGGAGAACCCTCTTATGGGACCCTCACGGCTCATAAGATTCAAAAGTCTTAAGTTACAGGAATCTGAACCTATTCTTAAGCAGCCCCCACAACCTCCGATACTGCCCTACAAGCGGCTCAATACTGACCCTTGTATACAATCCACGGGCGCGAATAAACATTTTCCTAACAAAGTCCCATCCGTGACTAGGGATATGTTCGCACGGTGAACAACCCTTGTGAGCCCTCTCGACTTATAAGGAGAAAACACTCTTGTAAGATCCTTACGACTTATAAGAGAACATACGCTTAGGAGTCCTCACGGCTCCTAAGGAGAAAACGCGCCTACGAGATCCTGATGACTCGCAGGGAGAAATACTTTTATGAGACCCTTACGGCTCATGAAATCAAAAGCCTTATTCGACAGGATCCTAACCCTGTTTGCTAAGCCACCCTTGTTCGATATCGACAGAAGCAAATGATGATTCGCTCCTGGCAATATCCCAGTTGTAGCGATGCTGATGCTGAAATCGATGTCTAAATCCAAGCTTGCAGCAAAAAGCCAGCAGGCCACACATGCATACGAAATAGCTGAAATGATGGGGCAACTTGCAACAAAATCAGCAAGTAAAAAAAAATATATGCATGCAAAATAGCCGAAATGATTGGGCAACTCGCAATAAAAAGCAGCGAGTAAAAATAAAACAAATAGCTGAAATGATTGGGCACCGCGAAAAATAGCCGAAATGATTGGGCAATCGCGACCTTCGCGATATAAAAAGCTGAAATGATAGAGCATCGCGGAATAAAACAAAAAAATGATGATGAAATTCATGCCCTACAGGCGATATCACATCGATCCCTGTATACAATCCAGGGGCGCAAACAGAGAGGGAATCACACCTTCCCTCCCCAGGTTTCATCAGAAGAAGAAACCAAATCTCAACGGTTCACAGATAGCCTGGAAATTATCTCAACGTTCGTCTTATTACAATAAACACAACATCAAGCAAAGAGGAATAGCGGCAACCCCCAGTTCCATGACTCGGCGGTGCACAGGTGACCGAGAGTCAAACCCCGATTCTGTGAAATGCGGATAAAGTCAACCCTTCCTGGTCACATGGAACGTGGCTAATGTCAATTCTGACCCCGTTGGAAACGTCCAGAGCGGAGCCTGGTCCTCGCCGAACACGGCAGTAAACCTGTGGGAAGCATCCAGAGCAAAATTCTTGGTCACGTGGAACATGGATAATGTCAACTCTTACCCCATGGGAAACGTCCAGAGCGGATCCTGGTCCTCGCAGAGCACGACAGTGAACCCGTCTGAAGCATCCAGAGCGGAGCCTAGTCTTTGCCAAACACGGCAGTAAACCTGTGGGAAGCATCTAGAGCAAAATTCCTTGTCACGTGGAACGCGGATAATGTCAATCCTGACCCCGTGGGAAACGTCCAGAGCGGAGCCTGGTCCTCGCCGAACATGGCAGTGAACCCGTGGGAAGCATCCAGAGCAAAATTCCTGGTCACGTGGAACACGGATAATGTCAACTCTGACCCCGTGGGAAACGTCCAAAGCGGATCCTGGTCCTCGCAGAGCACGGCAGTGAACCCGTGTGAAGCATCCAGAGCGGAGCCTAGTCCTCGCCGAACACGGCAGTAAACCCGTGGGAAGCATCTAGAGCAAAATTCCTGGTCACGTGGAACGCGGATAATGTCAAATCTGACCCCGTGGGAAATGTCCAGAGCGGAGCCTGGTCCTCGCCGAACACGGCAGTGAACCCGTGGGAAGCATCCAGAGCAAAATTCCTGATCACGTGGAACACGGATAATGTCAACTCTGACCCCGTGGGAAACGTCCAGAGCGGATCCTGGTCCTCGCAGAGCACGGCAGTGAACCCGTGTGAAGCATCCAGAGCAGAGCCTAGTTCTCGCCGAACATGGCAGTGAACCCGTGGGAAGCATCTAAAGCAAAATTCTTGGTCATGTGGAACACGGATAATGTCAACTCTGACCCCGTGGGAAACGTCCAGAGCGGATCCTGGTCCTCGCAGAGCACGGCAGTGAACCCGTGTGAAGCATCCAGAGCGGAGCCTAGTCCTCGCCGAACACGGCAGTGAACCCGTGGGAAGTATCTAAAGCAAAATTCCTGGTCACGTGGAACACGGATAATGTCAACTCTGACCCCGTGGAAAACGTCCAGAGCGGATCCAGAGCACGGCAGTGAACCCGTGTGAAGCATCCAGAGCGGAGCTTAGTCCTCGCCGAACACGGCAGTGAACCCGTGGGAAGCATCTAGAGCAAAATTCCTGGTCGCGTGGAACGCGGATAATGTCAATTCTGACCCCGTAGGAAACGTCCAGAGCGGAGCCTAGTCCTCGCCGAACACGACAGTGAACCCGTGGGAAGCATCTAGAGCAAAATTCCTGGTCACGTGAAACGTAAATAATGTCAACTCTGACCCCGTGGGAAACGTCCAGAGCGGAGCCTGGTCCTCGCAGAACACGGCAGCGAACCCATGGGAAGCATCCAGAGCAACCCCTAACTCCGTGAAATGCAGATAAGGGCAACTTCACCCATCACTTGCGGGTCCTCACGACTCGTAAGGGAGTAAATTCTCTTGTGAGATCCTTATGACTTTCAAGAGAAAATACACTTAGGAATCCTCACGATTCTTAAGGAGAAATTACACCTACGGGATCCTCTCGACTGGTAGGGAGAAAATTCTTTATGAGACCCTCACGGTTCATAAAATTGAAAAGTCTTAGGTGACAGATCCTAACCCTTTTTCCTAAGCCATCACCACCCTACAAAGAATCCAAGATTGATAGCTATATACTATCTACAAACCGCACTTACTAAAATCACATGGCAATAACACAGCAAGGAGAAGAAAGCAACAGTATAACAAAAAAAATGTGTATCTTTTATTCATGAATTCAATTGAGTATAAGAAAAATCGTATAAAGGAATAAAAAAATGGATACATATTGTTCAAAGATTACAAGTGTTCAATTTATACAAAAGCAGCTATTAGGGAGGAAGCACCTTCAATAGACCAGCTAGCTGCTCGCGCACTCCTCTCAACTCTTCCTCACGATCAGCCGCCGCGGCCAGCTCTGCTTCAATTTGGGCCCGTTGCTGCAAACAGGATGAGAGTTTCTGATCAACTTCCTGCTGGGCAGCCTCCTGACTCTGCGCGACCTGCTCATTAAGATCAAGCTTCTTCCTCATTACCAGCCCGTCAGAGATACATCGTTGAAGGTTTTCAAAAATGGTGTTCAGCTGGGCAGTATTAGCTGCAACCTCAGCGCGCAGTTGGGCAGATTCAGCAGAAGTCGCCTCACGTTCCTTTCGCTTAAAGGTTGCCTCTCGTTCGAAATGGCGAAAGAACGGAACACTCTGCTCAACCCATGCGGCCTGCTGGGAGTTCAAAGCCTGAGTCTCAGGGGCAGAACGCATAGCTCAAGCTCATGCAGACAGGCATCAATCTTCCTGCAATGATTAACCCAAGACTCGACGACGCCTTCATTATGGAAGTTCACAAGCGTCGCCAGCATTGGATTGACCTCGGCAGCGAAATCTGCAGCAGATGTAGGAGCCTCCGCGTCAAGCTCCTCGACGTATTCGCTCAGCATACGCAGACTGGTCACAGCACCTTTTGAGGATGGACGTCTGGAAAAGGGCCCTGCCGGCATCATAATGCGAGACTCGAAAGAAGCCGGAGTCGAAGCGACCGCTGCAGAACAAATCACAATCATATGACGGATCAAGAAGTATAAGAGGTTCGTGAACAATGGGGTTTACTATACCAGCTACAGCATGTGGCAAAGCCGGGAGGACTAGTGGCGCAACTGTTCTCTCATCTCCTCCTTCAACCTGTAGTACTGCAATCAAGGCAAAGAAGAATCAGAAATGATTTCACTGTTGGTAAAAGAAAGAACATTAACTGAAGGCTGTATTCACCAGCGCCACTGGATGAAGCAATTTCCGACGGGAAGGAGAAGTGGGGGTGCAGTGTTCACACCATAATATTGTATTATTATATTCCCCATTCTTATTCGTTTTATAAATAAACAGGTGCTTTTGACGCATGTCTGCTACATGTTACAGGTTACAAGTTCTTGGACAGAAAACAGTGAAAATGATGAAAAGACGATGCAAAAGTGGACTTTGACCAACAAACAGAAGACTCTTGATCAAGCCTACATCAAAGATAAAATTCATAAAGTACAAGGCAATGCAAGGTCCAAGATTACGAAGAAACAGTAAAAGTCCGCTACAATGTTCACTGGGAGATCTGGAAGAACATAGAAGCCAAATTGAGAAAAGACATACATAAACAGGAAGTAAAGGTCAAGAGAAGCCAGACCAGAATTTTGCACAGCCCAAACCATCAGGTTGGCCGCGGAACCGCGGCCAAACCCTGGCTGGGGCCGCGGTTCCGCGGTGGTTATAAGGATTTATGGGCAGAAAAATTTACCAATTTGTGTAGAAGCTTTGACCGGTCTTCCTAGGGGTATTCTTGTAATTGTAGACATGTGAATCAAATGTAACCTAGGGTTTCCTATCCTCTATAAATAGGAACTCTAAAGATTGTATTAGGTTATGCCTCCTTTTAATAATAAATTCCAGAATTCTTTTGGAGAGCATCGGTGCCGCTTTTCAATTCATGAATTCAGATCTGACAACCTGCATTGATGTTTGGAGAGAGCCATCTGTAAGTAGTTTTATTTAATTGCTCTAGTTTAGATTTTAATTCTTTGCCCTAGGTAGATTTAATTCATTGCCGTAGATAATTGTTTAGAGTTAGCTTTGGGGAAGGCTTTTGAGAGATGAGATCTCTCATCCCTTTCTTGCCCATAATATATTCTCAATAGGACTCCATGCATACACGCACACACAGCGCCCTACGGCACCCTATCCCTCGAGGTAGCGGTGATACCGTAGTATAAAGGCCCGGTTGTGCGCATTTTCCATGGAGGTTAGGGTAAGGATCTCTAAAGGAAGGACAAGAACCTAGAGGAAGGAACACCTTCCCGAATGGATCTAATCCCCTGTCACGCCCCGCTTCCCAGTGTACGGCGAAGTGGACGTGACAAGGCCCGCTACGTATGTACTCAAAAGTACATACGCTAAGCGTAACTAAGCAATATAAAATAATCACAAGAGACAAATGAAATTGAAATAACAGCAACTTTTATTAATAACATTCTTTGTACAATGCATGAAATGAAAATACAACTGGAATGAAAAAGCAATGCCTAAACAGTGGCATAATAATAATAAAAGGAAGTACTGGGAAGAACAAGTACAAAGTCTAGAGCTCTGGGTCTTCCTGGAATTTCTCCAAATCTTCACTTGTAGGCTCGGTCTCAACTTGGTCCAACGCACCTGACGACATTCAAAGAAGAGAGAAATAGAATGTTGTCAGCGAACAGGTCGCTCGGTAAGTCCCAAAGAAGAATGAAGAATGAGAGTGACAGAGTATAGTATTTTCTAAAGTATTGTATTGTAGTAAATTGTGGAATATTGTTTAACGATGTTGTTTGTAGCTTGGTACAGAAAGATACCAGTGTATACGAGGGGAGTCTCTATATGCCAGAGACTAAGGGCACGTATAGTACAAGGAACCGTTTATGCCACGGTACAACAGCAACTGAATATAGGTTAGGTGTCTTAATCTGACCACCTCATTCCACTTTTAACATCTTCCGTACCAATCTACCCCTTTAAACCCCGCGATGTCATATTTGTATTGTTATCTTGTAAAATTGTATTGATTGTAAGATTGATTAACTGACTGACCGAAACCATGATATCAGGAAACAGTTATAACCGTAGAGTCATGTAAATGGAATACTGGGAAACATGTAAAAAGAATATATCCATGGTTCGGTTCAGTCAAGTTATATAGATTGTTAACTGGATTCAGGGATTCATGTATTCATATTGAGTTGGAATATAAAAGAATATAGATTGACTTGAATCATATTCAAGTCAGAAATAGTCAGACTCTAACCCGAGTCAGACTAAAAGAAGGTAATTTGATGTTCAATAATTGTTAGGGGCCTTATTGTAATTTATAGAACTTGAGGGGGTTTTATGTAAAAATTACTTTTATATACTTTGCAAAATACACCTCAAGTATTTAATTATCGTCTTTATATACATACAACAATTTAATGATCAAGATAAATATATATACATGTTCGAATAACATGAAATGAGTCAAGTATATTATTCGAGTAACTACCATAAACAATGCTGTAAAGAAATATTATGTACGACTAATTAATCAAGTTGAACGAATGCGAAATATAAACAGAAATATGGCTCTAAATGTTTTGTATGCGTGAGTTCCAGTTTTACCTAAATATGACTACCGGTTTGAGAGATATATATGTTTTCGTATCGTCGCGCAAAACAGATCAGAATCTATTCGGCACCGTCACATATTTTTAAAACGCAGTTTGAGTTAATTTGTATCAGGTTTCAGGTTACGAAAATTATTAGAAAATTGTAGGTATTTCGATTTACTTATCGAAAACACCAAGATTCACATGATTTGGATTTCTAAATCTCTAGTTATGATCATTTTAATGTCAGTGTTTAAAACAGAAATTCAGATTTCTGAACAGCAACTATATATTCTATTGCAAAGCCTATATCAGGTTGTTTCATGCATTCCTAAGTAATATAATATACATAAAATTATAGTTCTATCAATGATGCATCTACACATCTAAATTTTGTCACAAACGGATATCGGGTGTTCGAGTTATGTCCAATTTAAAAACAATGTGCGAATCAGGACAGATTCTGTCCAGATCCGTCACTTAATATTGTAATGCAGTTTTCTTTATCTTAGGTAGGTTTTCAGTAAAACTATAAAACTAATAAAATCTATATCATTCGATGTAGATATCAAAAACATCTGAGTTTGCTCAATTTGGATACCGGTATACCAAGTTATGTGTCCTAGAAATTGACCGATAGCTGCAGTTTTCTGTTTTACGATCAGTGAATAAATACGATGTAATTCACAAACCGTTATGCAGATCGATCTAAAATTTTTACAGCATGTATAAAATAATATAATCTATCATATGTAAATTCCATGAAATTTTCAGAAGTAAAAATTAATGTCTAAAAATTATTTTAAACCTAAAGGTATTGATGTGTATACTAAAATCGGCAAAAAGATTAACTAGTATTTTTATGCAAGCTTTATCCTTTCTTTTAATAACCAAACCAATTCCATGAGATATCGTAGATATATTATGGATTGAAATCTATGTTCTCACAACTTGTAATAAACATTCATAATCATGAAGAAAGAATTAAAAATACTTTAATTTGAACAAGAGATAATAAGATATTATTAAACCATATAGAATCATATATATCTAAACTTATGTATATGTATATGTTTATGTGTATCTTCTCTTATGGATTATGATATGAAAAGAATAGGGGGTTCACGATGCATGACAAGAGGAAAAAAGAGGTGGGGGGAAAGGAGAGAGAAAGGACTTACATGCACAAGCCGGTATTGTCACCGGGCTTGTCTATCCGCCGATAGCCTCGCGTTACTAGCGAGACCTTCTTGAAGACTTCTTCATGTTCTTCTTCTTGTCATCTTGGTGAAGAGGAAGAAGTGAGAGATAGAAAAATATGAAGAAGGAAAAGATGGAGGAGGACAAATAAAGATGTTGTAATGGTGAATAATAATATATGCATTTAACATGAGAATTAAAAGAGAAATGAAAAGTCACCATTCATTTTGGAAATGAAAGGTCTCATTTGTAGGTTATGAGAAGAATAAAAAATGATAAAAAATAATTGCAAGAATGGGGATTTGAACATGTGATTTATGCAATAACAATGTAAAGACTTAACCAATGAGCTACAAGATCCTTCTTGTAATTATTGTAGAAAAATAGTTACTTAAAATGATATCAGCAGCATTAAATATCAAAGCACACTTTAAATTTAAAAACAATTTAATGTACACTAAAAATGAAATTATTTAAAAACAAAATAATTAATTATATATATCTTGTGCTCGGATTAAAATACTTCTTTATGGTTTTAAAAAAATTTTAAAAATTTGTACAGAAAAGTGTGTATGAAAATTAGGGTTGTTACATTCTACCCTCCTTATAAAAATTTCGTCCTCGAAATTTGTAAAAGGAAAGTGTAACAGTTTCAAAACAATTTGGTGATTGTGAGTGAAAGAATAGGGTTAGGATAGATTCAACGGATATGAAATGATAAGATTCAAGGAATATGAAATGGTAAGATTCAAGGAACATGATTGTAAAGAATGTTTTAGTTGCTGTTTCTTGTGTTATATTGCTTAGGTTATTCACGCAGACCAGAACTGCATGACAGGGATTCACACAGCTCTGACCTGCATGGGCCACCAACAAAACCTGTCACGCCCCGCTTCCCAGTGTACGGCGAAGTGGACGTGACGAGGCCCGCTACGTATGTACTCAAAAGTACATACGCTAAGCGTAACTAAGCAATATAAAATAATCACAAGAGACAAATGAAATTGAAATAACAGCAACTTTTATTAATAACATTCTTTGTACAATGCATGAAATGAAAATACAACTGGAATGAAAAAGCAATGCCTAAACAGTGGCATAATAATAATAAAAGGAAGTACTGGGAAGAACAAGTACAAAGTCTAGAGCTCTGGGTCTTCCTGGAATTTCTCCAAATCTTCACTTGTAGGCTCGGTCTCAACTTGGTCCAACGCACCTGACGACATTCAAAGAAGAGAGAAATAGAATGTCGTCAGCGAACAGGTCGCTCGGTAAGTCCCAAAGAAGAATGAAGAATGAGAGTGACAGAGTATAGTATTTTCTAAAGTATTGTATTGTAGTAAATTGTGGAATATTGTTTAACGATGTTGTTTGTAGCTTGGTACAGAAAGATGCCAGTGTATACGAGGGGAGTCTCTATATGCCAGAGACTAAGGGTACGTATAGTACAAGGAACCGTTTATGCCACGGTACAACAGCAACTGAATATAGGTTAGGTGTCTTAATCTGACCACCTCATTCCACTTTTAACATCTTCCGTACCAATCTACCCCTTTAAACCCCGCGATGTCATATTTGTATTGTTATCTTGTAAAATTGTATTGATTGTAAGATTGATTAACTGACTGACCGAAACCATGATATCAGGAAACAGTTATAACCGTAGAGTCATGTAAATGGAATACTGGGAAACATGTAAAAAGAATATATCCATGGTTCGGTTCAGTCAAGTTATATAGATTGTTAACTGGATTCAGGGATTCATGTATTCATATTGAGTTGGAATATAAAAGAATATAGATTGACTTGAATCATATTCAAGTCAGAAATAGTCAGACTCTAAGCCGAGTCAGACTAAAAGAAGGTAATTTGATGTTCAATAATTGTTAGGGGCCTTATTGTAATTTATAGAACTTGAGGGGGTTTTATGTAAAAATTACTTTTATATACTTTTCAAAATACACCTCAAGTATTTAATTATCGTCTTTATATACATACAACAATTTAATGATCAAGATAAATATATATACATGTTCGAATAACATGAAATGAGTCAAGTATATTATTCGAGTAACTACCATAAACAATGCTGTAAAGAAATATTATGTACGACTAATTAATCAAGTTGAACGAATGCGAAATATAAACAGAAATATGGCTCTAAATTTTTTGCATGCGTGAGTTCCAGTTTTACCTAAATATGACTACCGGTTTGAGAGATATATATGTTTTCGTATCGTCGCGCAAAACAGATCAGAATCTATTCGGCACCGTCATATATTTTTAAAACGCAGTTTGAGTTAATTTGTATCAGGTTTCAGGTTACGAAAATTATTAGAAAATTGTAGGTATTTCGATGTACTTATCGAAAACACCAAGATTCACATGATTTGGATTTCTAAATCTCTAGTTATGATCATTTTAATGTCAGTGTTTAAAACAGAAATTCAGATTTCTGAACAGCAACTATATATTCTATTGCAAAGCCTATATCAGGTTGTTTCATGCATTCCTAAGTAATATAATATACATAAAATTATAGTTCTATCAATGATGCATCTACACATCTAAATTTTGTCACAAACGGATATCGGGTGTTCGAGTTATGTCCAATTTAAAAACAATGTGCGAATCAGGACAGATTCTGTCCAGATCCGTCACTTAATATTGTAATGCAGTTTTCTTTATCTTAGGTAGGTTTTCAGTAAAACTATAAAACTAATAAAATCTATATCATTCGATGTAGATATCAAAAACATCTGAGTTTGCTCAATTTGGATACCGGTATACCAAGTTATGTGTCCTAGAAATTGACCGATAGCTGCAGTTTTCTGTTTTACGATCAGTGAATAAATACGATGTAATTCACAAACCGTTATGCAGATCGATCTAAAATTTTTACAGCATGTATAAAATAATATAATCTATCATATGTAAATTCCATGAAATTTTCAGAAGTAAAAATTAATGTCTAAAAATTATTTTAAACCTAAAGGTATTGATGTGTATACTAAAATCGGCAAAAAGATTAACTAGTATTTTTATGCAAGCTTTATCCTTTCTTTTAATAACCAAACCGATTCCATGAGATATCGTAGATATATTATGGATTGAAATCTATGTTCTCACAACTTGTAATAAACATTCATAATCATGAAGAAAGAATTAAAAATACTTTAATTTGAACAAGAGATAATAAGATATTATTAAACCATATAGAATCATATATATCTAAACTTATGTATATGTATATGTATATGTTTATGTGTATCTTCTCTTATGGATTATGATATGAAAAGAATAGGGGTTCACGATGCATGACAAGAGGAAAAAAGAGGTGGGGGGAAAGGAGAGAGAAAGGACTTACATGCACAAGCCGGTATTGTCACCGGGCTTGTCTATCCGCCGATAGCCTCGCGTTACTAGCGAGACCTTCTTGAAGACTTCTTCATGTTCTTCTTCTTGTCATCTTGGTGAAGAGGAAGAAGTGAGAGATAGAAAAATATGAGGAAGGAAAAGATGGAGGAGGACAAATAAAGATGTTGTAATGGTGAATAATAATATATGCATTTAACATGAGAATTAAAAGAGAAATGAAAAGTCACCATTCATTTTGGAAATGAAAGGTCTCGTTTGTAGGTTATGAGAAGAATAAAAAATGATAAAAAATAATTGCAAGAATGGGGATTTGAACATGTGACTTATGCAATAACAATGTAAAGACTTAACCAATGAGCTACAAGATCCTTCTTGTAATTATTGTAGAAAAATAGTTACTTAAAATGATATCAGCAGCATTAAATATCAAAGCACACTTTAAATTTAAAAACAATTTAATGTACACTAAAAATGAAATTATTTAAAAACAAAATAATTAATTATATATATCTTATGCTCGGATTAAAATACTTCTTTATGGTTTTAAAAAAATTTTAAAAATTTGTACAGAAAAGTGTATATGAAAATTAGGGTTGTTACATCCCCTTTATTGATAATTACCATAACTCCTCTTAGATCCTAAATTGGGTATAGAAAGCGTTGAGATTTACTTGCATTTCCAAACCATCCCTAAACCTAACCCTAGCAAGACTAGATCTAGATAATCGTAGTATAGAATAATTAGGTTTTTAGATTTAATAATCAATCCGAACACCCTTCGGAATTAACTCGTTAGCGCGACTAGGAGATTCACAACATCCCTGTAGACCGACCCGTACTCACCGGCTAGCTGCAAAGCGACGCCGTTCTTGATTGCGGTAATAGATAGTTTTTGACATCAAATCATGCGGCACCTGGTACAGGTGGTCAAAAAGGACTCCTACAAAGACGCAATAATGCAACGTCAGTACATAAATTTACAGCCTAGAGATAAGACTGATGGGTCATAAATCCGTACCTTCCAACATCTGAGACGGTGCGAGAGAAGGTAGAGAGGTGGTCACCGTTAGAGCAGTAACTGACGACGCTACCTCGGGTAGCGCGACATCAGCACTAGCCGCACCTGCATTAGAAACAAGATAAACCCTGTCAGGAAAGATTGCAGAATAAAAAGAAGGGCGGTGACATAAAATCTACCTGATGAGTCGCCAGCCGGAGCCGTGACGAGGGCGTCACTTGATACAACAATGGCGTCTCCCTCCTCCATCGGGGTGGTCTCACCTCCCGTCGCCTCATCCCCAGACTCCACGGGAGCCGTCATCACGCTTGCGACGCCAGGAGATGACAAATAACCGTAGGCGGGAAGAGCGATGATCAGGGCGGTGCCCGACTCTTGAGAGAGAGCGGCCACCTCGGGCTCAGTAATTGTAACCATCTCATCCACCGCCACCTCGGGCTCGGCAATGGTAGCTATCTCGGGCATAACAATCGTGACTGTCTCGTCAGTCACTACCTTGAGCCCGGCAATTGCGGCCACCTCGCCTACCACCGCCACGGGTTCGGAAATAGCAGCTACCTTAGGCTCAGCGTTCGCCGCCACTTCTTCGGTAAGGCTCGGCCCTGCAAGATAAGGTATATGAGAACTGATAATTGAAAACTTTGACAACGGAACCTCACGGCAAATTACCTGGAGTTGAGTTACCGTCTGCTTCTCGAGCCGCACGTGCCGTCCGTTTGTAAGCAGTAGACAAGGCAACCGAAGACTCCTCTGAAGGAGTAGCAGCAGGGGTAGCGACGCTCGAACCCGCTTCCACAGCTAAAGCAGCACTGCGCTCCCTTGCTGAGCGCCTCCGGCGCTTCCTTTCCTCCCGGGTCATCAAAGCAGACCTTCTAGAAGCCTCCTTCAACAGGACGTTATCGTCCGCATCCAGGGTTACCTCTGGAGCCGTCAAGGCTTCCGTCATCGGTCGTTTAAGTAAGGCCTCTTTCGGCAGTGCCGAAGAGGCCGAGACTTCGGTAGCTGGCTCGGGAAGTTTTTCCACATCAGCTTGCGGGATCGGCGTTGTGGTCCCTGTGATAAGACAAAGAAAGGGTCAGATTACTCATAAGTAACAGGAACAGGAACATGGTGAACCGAAATGTACCGATGCCTAAGGATGCTCGAAGTCGTTCCTCTTCCTCGAAAGTCTTAAGAGAAGCAGCGAGAGCTTTTTCGGTAGAAATGCCTGTTAAAGAAAAAAAGGCGTCAGTCAAAACACGATAATAGACATACGATGCAATGGCGGAAAATACAGCTAATGAGCACCTGATCGCACCAGGATAGCCAACCCCTCTTCGTAGCTGGCCAATTGTTTAGAAGCCGCAATGGCAGCCACCAGATCAGTATCGTCTGGCGGCATGATTAAGCCCTCGTTTTTCCCGTACTCGCTCAGGCCCTCGCCATAAGGAGCGTGAGGCTCCTGGCCATGTACGACGTCGACAGAAAATATCGACTTCTTTTTCTTCTTCTGTGAGCAAGCTCCGGTCGCAGCCAACACTAGCTTGCGCTTCGTGGGCACTTTGGGACGGCGAGTCCCGATATCCGAGTCCACACCAGATTCGGGTGGAGCTACGTTTACCGTCTCCACGGGAGCGCGGGGCACTAATGGCACATCCACCGTCTCCACAGGAGCATGGGGCAATCCATGCGTGGGGCTTAGCACACGAAGAGGCTCAACCGCAGCAACCCCTCTTAGCGGAGGGGGGACAGCGGTCCGTCGCTTTAAAGGGACGTTGCGATCGCTGGCAGGGGGCGCACTCTTGTGATCGAGCATCAGCCGCCTCTCTTCCCTGATAACGACGCCCATCGCACGTTGATACCAGGCCCCGTGTACATTAAGGGCCCTCGGAATGCAACTCGGCTCGCTAATAAAGAAGTGGGAGCCCGTATTCAAGCGCATAAAGTGATGCAGCGCACCCCGTATTCCCTCTTTGGTGGCGGCAGGTTCTTCCAAGAACGCCTCCAGTGGAACCCCTTGGTTATAACTCAGTTGCTGGGCAAAATGATGGGGGTTGTATCTCATAAAAAGCGACGCATCATTTTGCCTGAATACGAGAAAGCCCGACCTAATGGAGTATAGATGTAGATTCTCCCGGGCTTTCAACACGGAGGCCTCGTCCTTAAAGGCGTTGTGCAATGCCAGCACCGTCTTGGAAGTTTCCTGGCCGATCGTCAGGACTTTGTCCGTAAAAGACATACCAGCTCCGACCGTGCGCGGACGAAGAAGCAAGCCCCTAGCTTCCCGCTGAGACGGATTCACGATAGAAGCGTCAACCAGCCGCATAATTCTTGGGAATTTGCATTTCTCGAAAAACGAGGGTCTTTTATAAATGCCAAATACCCCGAGCACGTGCATTTCCATCCACGAAGTAAAATAATGCATCGGGAAGTTGGCGGCATGCACCCCCGGTTCAGTTGTATACGCCGCCACGCTAAGACCATGGTACAGATGGGCTAACCCAGCAATCCCAATGGCCACTTGTATCCCGGCAACCATTCGATGCGCTGGGTAGAAGACGGCCGGCCTCATATAGCGATGGTGCATGGGGAGCGCGAACCAGCACAACCACAGCCCAAGAAACCCAAGAAAGAAAGCCTCCTCGTCAATGCCCGGGGCGGTGATTTCTGACAGAGGAATGATTACGGTATCAGGAAGAAAAAAGCCCTTCTGATCGTCTTCCAGTACTGGTCGACGGTCCAAGCCGAAGCCGAAGGGGTCGTCGAGTTTGGCAAACTTTTCGCCTCGTTGCGATAAGATCTCCGGGCAAAGAAACCGTGCAATGAAGTCTGCGAAACTGACCCCCCGGCCTCCGGATTCCAAGAAGAGGCTCTCGTACATGTTCAGCACCATTATCAGACTAGGAAAGTGGTGCTGGATGGCGTTCTTCGGTGTTAGGCCTATCACCACTGGCTTGGTGGCGAAAATGTATTCATCCGGAGGAAGCAGCTCCTCATAGTGCTCCCCCATAACCGGCAGACCGGAAATCTCAGCAAATTCTTCTAAGGAAATGGAGACTTCTCTGTCCAGTAGAAGAAAGGTATGGCTTGGGATGTTCCATTGCTCTAAGAACGCCTTAATCCACCATGTCGGAGGAGCAGAATATTGGAACAATGAAGCATAAACCGCAGGATATAGACCGAGCTTCAGCAGTTGCGTTTTCTTCGCTGACAAAATATACCTGGCCCATAGCAAATAGCCGGTCGAATGTCGGGGAGTCAACCCGATGTTGTAGGGTTGTCCCCAAGAGCGCGACTCGCCCTGGCATGCGTCTCCCCAAGGTATCCAAAGCTGCCGGCAGCTGCATGGGTATGGCGGCAATCGAAGGCTGAAGAAGACCCTCCAAAGTCCAATTGACAGCCTCCACGGCATAGTTCACCGGGGGTGCATCTGCATACGAAATCGACGACATCGGCTCCGACGGCGTCACACAAGAGAAGCTTTGACGACCTTTGATGATCTGGTCATACCACCTTCCCCACAAGTGAAGGTTTTTGTGTTCCGGGTCATAGTCTCTAATGAGCGCGAGAACCTTCCGGTCCACAGGTGCTTTAGGGAATCCTCCCTCTGAACGGAAAAACGGGAAAGAGAGATCGGAAGACATGTCTCCTGCGAGAAAGAACAGAATTCAATTATCAGTACTATAATCTAATCTTAAAATTCTGACGCTCGGCACTTTAAAAATTGTACCACACTGCAATGCAGTGGAAAGGGGACCAGAGGGAGACCCACAAAATCCAGATGACAATGCATCAATTAATAAAACAGCGTCATCATTGGATGAGACTGTCAATTAATGAGGAAATCCTCAAAGATTTTTCTCATTGAATGAGAAATCCCTCGGGAAAAGGAGAAAATCTCCCTTTGAGAGTAAAGCTCTATAACAGAGTGACACTTGTCACATTCTGATCATGAAGGAATAAAATCCCTTAAAGAGCCAGGCTCTGTAATGATGATGGAAAGATCCATCAAGGATTAATTAAAATTAATTAATTTTTATGAATTAAAAATTCTGGGATCTTCAAGATCCATAAGAAACTCTTAAGAGTTCTTCATCAAAGATTAAAAGATCCACATATTATCAAAGAGCAGGGCTCTGATTCATGGGATAAGAGACCCCAAGAAAAGATCTCTTTAGATCTATGGGTTCATGAGAGCAAGGCTCTATTAATGAAACCTTAAAAGGGTTTTCTTTAGGTCAAAGATCTATGAAGAGTAAGGCTCTGTTGATGGGTAAAAACCCTAATTTATTAAAAAAAATTAATTTTACCTAAGTTTGGAAAGAGTTCTGACTCTTGAAAGTTATTAAACAAAAGAGCAAGGCTCTGAATGAAAATTCTCAAGAAGAATATGGAAATCATCCAAGAGACCAAAGGTCCTATTTATAAGCACCGAACCGCCTCTTCAACTTCTGAGTTGATCCAAGGGCTCAGATGTTGCCACCGCTGCACTCACGTGTGCGCCTTGTGAGCGCAACGGTGGAGGGCATTTGTTTCCCCCAATCAGAGCAAAGCTTTGTTTCAAAATTTTGAAATTTAAATTGAAGCAACGCTTCAGATTCAGCGCTCTGCGCGCCACGTGTTTAACACAGACGCGCTAGCGCCAGGTGCGCTGCGCCCTAGGCAGCGCCCCCCTAATCAGAGCAAAGCTCTGTTTCAAAATTCAAAATTTAAAAAGTTGAAGCAACGCTTCAGATCCAGCGCTCTGCGCTGCGTGCCACGTGTCAAGCACGGGTGCGCTAGCGTAGTTGCGCTGCGCTCTGCGCTGCGTGCCACGTGTCAAGCACGGGTGCGCTAGCGCAGTTGCGCTGCGCTCTGCGCGTCACATGTCGAACGTAGGTGCGCTGGCGTAAAGTGCGCCAGAGCTGGAATTAAAAATTCCCCACCGTTAGATCAAAAGATCTACTAATAACAAATTATTAATTAATCAGAACTAAAATTCTGTTATGAAAAGATCTTTCCAATATTATTAAAATAAGAAGATTATCTTCTGTAAAACAGAAGCCTTAGGATCAAAGATCCAACGGTGGGAAATATTCCCAAATCAATCAGAGAAAGATCTCTTAAAACTGATTCAACAAATCAATTGACCCTATATAAAGGCCCCTAGACTTCAAGTCTAAAAAAGAGAGAAGAGAAGAGGAGAGAGAACATATAGAAGATAGAGAAAACCCTCTGCAAACTTTGAGAAAATTCAAAGAGAAAGAAAGGCAAGCCTTTGGAAAAAAGAAGATCATTTCTTCATCTTCAAGGTAAAAGAACTATTTCTTGAACCACAGAGATGAAATCATCTCGTAAAAAGAAGAACCATCTTCTAAAAAGGTCATAGATCTACAAAAGAACAAGGTCTTTGATGATAAGAAAAGAGATCAAAAGATCTAATTATAAAAAAAAACTAAAAGAAGTATTTTACTTCATTAACAGATCTTTGATCTATAAAGGCAGAGCCCTTTTTATTAAACAAGAACTTTTGTTTTTGAATCTTGAGGCAAAGCCTCCTTTAAGAAGAACATAAAAGTTGTTCTTTGATATTAAAATTGATCAGATGCGCTTTGCGTTATTGAAAAGTGTCTTGCACTCATGAATTGCACTCTTGCGCTCATTAGACCAGCGCTCAGCGCCAAAATCTGCCACGTGTCAACCAAAGACACAATCTGCGCTTTGCGCTTCTGAAACAGCGCACTGCGCTCATGGACTGGCGCTCAGCGCCAAGCGCGCCACGTGTCACTCGCTGGCGCGCCAACAAACTAGCGCAAAGCGCTCATAAATTAAAAGCGCAATGCGCTAATGAACTAGCGCTTAGCGCTAAGCGCGACACGTGTCCTCTTCGTGTGCGCTACCTTATAGAAGCGCAATGCGCTCTTTAACTGGCGCAAAGTGGCCGGCGCGCCACATGGCGCATTGTCAGAACACATTTTGTTCTGATGAAGACAAAAGATATCAGAACTCAATACTTAGCATTATTAAAAGGGCCGCGCCCAAATAAAGGCTTAATAGCCAAAACAAAAAATGTTAAACATTTTAATTGGACTTAACCCAACTCTGGCCATAAGTCCTCAACCTATATTGAACTGAGCACATCTGCTCTCAAATATTTAACAGATCTTAGCCCTAAATTGGACTACAGATATTTCAACCAACTTACGTCGGTTCGAGGGTACATCTCTTTACTCCTCTGATATTTACCGTTGTAATCCTTCAACGTCTTCAGAGAGGTGACGGGTCCCAACAACCACACATTTCATGGACTGTGAGGTCTTTAAACTCATGGACTATGATGTCCTTAACCTTGACTGTGAGGTCTTTAAACTCACGGACTATGATGTCCTTAACCTTGACTGTGAGGTCTTTAAACTCACGGACTATGACGTCCTTAACCTTGACTGTGAGGTCTTTAAACTCACGGACTATGATGTCCTTAATCTCGACCGTGATGTCTTTAAACTAATATTCGACCGTGATGTCTTTAAACTAACATCGGACTGTGGGGTTCTTAAACCCATGGACTATGATGTCCTTAACCTCGACCGTGATGTCTTTAAACTAACATCGGACTGTGGGGTCCTTAAACCCATGGACTATGATGTCCTTAACCTCGACCGTGATGTCTTTACACTAACATCGGACTGTGGGGTCCTTAAACCCATGGACTATGATGTCCTTAATCTCGACCGTGATGTCTTTAAACTAACATTGGACTGTGGGGTGCTTAAACCCACGGACTATGATGTCCTTAACCTTGACCGAGATGTCTTTAAACTAACATTGGACCACTATGTCCTTAAACTGGTAATCGACCGCGATGTCTTTAAACTAATATTGGACCATCATTTCTTTAAACTGGTAATCGACCGCAATGTCCCTAAACTAAACAACAGAGCCCAAATGCTCTCTTGTTGGATCTAAACGATCCCGTTAAGTTGATCTTAGTCTAAAATTAGACTAACGTATCCTTAACAAACGTTTAAGTTGATCTTAGCCTCAAATACGACTAACGTATCCTTAAACCAAACCCCCAAACCCAAATCTAAGAAGATACGGATTTGGACTAATCCATGCCCTACGGGCGGCAACATAAATTAGTCTCTGTATATAATCCACGGGCAACCAAAAACAAAACAAACACACACGACACGAAGTGACCATCTGGAGAAGGAAAAAGTGGTTACCATAATGCGGTAGCGTAATTAACTGTAGGGGCTTGCGCCTGCAGGGAAGAGCGTCCCCACAATCAAAAACCCCTCAAACGAGGGGGAATCTGACGAAGTCTGCTACATCGGCCGCACCCGTTTAAACCTTCGATACATGGTGCCATAAATCAACTTGGCATCTTCGGAGAGGTGGATGGATAGCACCAATTAGCATCTACCCTCGAAATTCAGGCCTGACGTCCCAACGTCCCGGTCGCGTCTTCCGGCGGAGAACACCTTCCTCCGCCGAATGCCATCAACGCCCTTCCGGCCGGATAGACTGACTCGCGTCCGTCGTGGAGGCATTCATCCACGTCTAAATGGAAGGGCAAGACCCCCAGGTCGCCGCTCTCCCACCTCGGGACCGGGACCCCTACAGGGGGGAGAAGACTCCGTCCGCGTCGGCACTGCCGACCACCGCCTTGCTACCTTCCACGGCCGCAGATCTCCCGGGCCAATACGCTCTGAGACCAGCTGGGCTCCCCACAGTTCGACACCGAGGTCTGTCGCCAGAGCTCCTCGCCCCGAGATCCTTCGCGCATTTCTCCTTCCCGAGGAGATGTCGGTCAGCTCGCCTGTTACCAGGCATGACCGACACCCCCTCCCTCGACGGGGCCGCACGGACGAGACTCTCCACGGCAGCTCAAAAACAACCCTACAGGGGGGGCTTAAGGAACCTCATCGAAGGGAACCGAGGCTCATCCAAAATTATGGTCATAACGAGGGGGTACGTCGAGTACCTACGAGACTCAACGTACCATGCCAGCCGCGGAGGCTGACAGCCGGCCGAGGAAGAAGGCCAGGGAGACCGAGCCGATCACTTTTGACGATGGGGACTTTTACGGCATATCCCTGCCCCACAACGACCCCCTGGTGATTACGGCTCGAGTCCATCAATACGAGGTGCACAGGATCCTGGTCGATTCGGGAAGCTCGGCAGACATTCTCTTCTTCGACTGCTTTTTGCGCATGGGGCTCACCGCAGCAGATCTGAGGCCGACCTCCCATGTACTTTCAGGATTCACCAACCACTCCATCCCGGCGGAAGGAGTAATCACTCTACAGTTAAACGTCGGGAAGGCCGGCCATACACGGACAGTGCCGGTGGAATTCATCGTAGCGAGAATTCCATCGGCCTACAACATCCTCCTCAGCCGCCCCACGCTGAACTCCCTCCGGGCCCAGATATCGACCTACCACCGGGCGATGAAGTTCTCTATTGACCAGGGTGGGATAGGTCGGGTCTATGGAGACCAGCGAATTCCAAAGGTTTGCTTCACCGCAACATCTTCATCGGAGAAGCCGGTCGATGATGTCGAAGGTGAGGGTGACATTAGGGGTTCTCTGGACACTCGAGACGATCAAAAAGAGGTCCGAGGGACCTCGGTGGAGCCTCTGACAGAGGTCCCCCTCGTAGAAGGGAACGGCGAAAAACTCATTCAGATCGGGTCGCTTCTGACAGGACCTCAGCGAGACGACCTGGTTCATTTCCTCAGAAACAACTCCGACGTGTTTGCCTAGGCGCCTGCTGACATGCCTGGGATTGACCCTAAAGTTATATCTCACAAGCTCAGGGTAGATCCTACGGCCCGACTCGTCAGGCAGAAGAAGCGAAGCTTCACCCCAGTCAAATAGAAGGCTATCGAGGACGAGGTAGATCGGCTCCTCGCCGTCAACTTCATTCGGAATGTGCCCTATTCGGAGTGGCTAGCGAATGTAGTACTGGTCATGAAGTCAAGTGGGAAGTGGCGCATGTGCGTCGATTTCACCAACCTCAACAAGGCCTGCCCCAAAGACAACTATCCCCTATCTCGGATAGATCAGCTCGTCGACAGCTCGGCAGGCCACGAGCTGTTGAGCTTCATGGATACCTACTCCGGCTACAACCAGATCCGTATGAATCCGGCAGACGAAGATCTCACCGCATTCACAACGGACCGGCGGGTATACTGCTACAAGGTGCTGCCCTTCGGCCTCAAGAACGCCGGGGCTACGTACCAACAGTTGGTCAACCGCATGTTCAAGCCACAGATCAGCAGGAACATGGAAGTTTACGTCGACGATATGCTCGTCAAATCAGTCTCGTCAACCGACCATGCTAAGGAGCTCGGCGAGGCCTTCGAGGTACTCCGCAAGTTCAAGATGAAACTGAACCCCGCCAAGTGCGCATTCGGGGTCACCGGGGGAAAGTTCTTCGGTTTCATGGTCACCCACCGTGGGATCGAGGCTAACCCGGAAAAAATCGACGCTATCCTCAACTTGACCGCGCCCAAGACCAACGTCGAGATCATGCGACTGACAGGGCGGGTAGCCGCTCTGAGCCATTTCATGTCGAGGTCTGGGGAAAAGTGCATCCCATTCTTCAAAGCTCTAAGGAAAATTCCGAGGTTCGAGTGGTCAGAAGAGTGCCAGACCGCCTTTGACCAGCTAAAAAAGCACCTTGCGACGCCGCCGCTGCTCACCCGACCAGTTGAAGGAGACGAGTTATCACTGTATCTGGCGGTATCCGACCAAGCGGCAAGTTCAGTGCTCGTACGAGAGGTCGACGGAGCGCAAAAGCCGGTGTACTACATGAGCCATGTCTTTAAAGACGCAGAAACGAGGTACTCAGCCATAGAGAAGATTGTCTTGGCACTCATTGTGGCCTCAAGGAAGCTGCGACACTACTTCCAGGCGCACACCATCCTCGTCCTCACCGAGCGCCCGTTGGGGGCTATCCTCGCCTCACCCGAATCCTCGGGCCGCTTAGAGAAGTGGAGATGGGAGCCGTTCCAGTTTGACATAAAATACTGCCCGAGGCAGGCCATCAAAGCACAAGCCCTGCCCGATTTTATCGTCGAATGCACCATCCCAAGCAAAGAACCGGAGTCCATGCCGACCCTCGTGGCTCAATACCCGACCGCGGGGAGACCCGACTCGGTCCCTGAGTGGGTCATTTATGCCGACGGGTTCTCAACCGAGGAAGGCTGTGGCGCCGACCTCATCTTTCGGGGCCCAAACGAGACAGAAATGGAGTAATCTCTAAAGCTCGGATTCAAGGCCTCAAACAACGCGGCAGAGTACGAGGCCCTGCTGGCTGGACTGCGCATGGCCTCCGGGCTGGGGCTGAAAACAATTCGAATCCGCGGTGACTCAGCCCTAGTCGTTGGCCAAGTGACTGGACACTTCGAAGCTCGGGAACCTCTAATGGTGAAATATCTGGCCGAGATAAGAAAACTTCGAAAGAACTTCGACGAAGTCCAAGTGGATCAAATACCCAGGCAGCTCAATACCCAAGACGACGCCCGGAGCAAGCTGGCATCATCTTACTCGGCCAACAACAAGCGATCTATCCTCTTCGAGACCTTGCCACGGCCCAGCGTAGAAGACGGGGCGACAATGCTCCATGTATGCACAGCGCAAGAAGATGACCAAGACTGGAGGAAGCCCCTCGTGGGATTCCTAAGGGATGGTATGCTCCCAGAAGATCGGGGAGCAGCCCGCCGTCTCTGGGCCAAAACCCGTCACTTCGTCTGGAGCAATGTTAACCTTTACAAGAAATCCTTCACTCAGCCCCTGCTCCGGTGCGTCGACCCCCATGAAGCCGACTACGTCCTCCGTGAAATCGATGAAGGGGTCGGCGGCGCACACCAAGGGGTCCGAACCTTAATCCAGAAGGCATTGCTCCAGGGGTACTACTGGCCCACTATTCACGAAGACGCCCAGAAGCTCGTCAGGAGATGCAAAAGTTGCCAGCTCAACGGAAGCATATCTCGCCTTCCGGCTACCGAGCCGACCTATTTAACCCCCCCGTGGCCGTTCGCCCAGTGGGGAGTGGACATGATAGGCCAGTTCCCAACCAGTACGGGAGGGCACAAGTATATCCTCGTCGCAGTAGATTACTTCACGAAGTGGGTCGAGGCCGTCCCCATCAGGAAACCGGACGCCGCCACGACCATCAAGTTCCTGCAGAACAACCTGATACTCCGGTTCGGCATCCCGAGGTGTATCATCACCGACCACGGGACGAACTTCAAAAACAAGAAAGTGAAGGATTTCTGTAATGAATATCGTATCCTCATAAAGTTTGCCGCGGTCGCACATCCCCAATGCAACGGCAGGCCGAAGTTGGTAACCGGGACGTCCTCCGAGGTCTCCGAACCCGTCTAGAAGGACGCCAAGGCAGTTGGGTCGAGGAATTGCCCCGGGTCTTATGGGCCCTGCCCACGTCAAAGAAGACCCCCACCGGGGAAACCCCTTTCAGCCTCTGCTACGGGACCGAGGCAATGGTCCCAGCGGAGATCGGGCTACCCAGCCACCGGGTTGAACACTTCGACGACGAAGCGAACACCACGGCACTACGGACCAACCTGGACATCTTGTTGGACAAGCGAGACCAGGCTCAGATCAGGGCTGCCGCCTATCAGCAGCAAACTGCCCGATAGTACAACGCGCGGGTCAAGCATCGTCGCTCCTTCAAGACCGGAGATCTGGTCCTACGGCGGAACGAGTTCGTCGATCAAGGCAGACTGCATAAGTTTTCCCCGAAGTGGGACGGTCCTTTCCTCATCTTCGAGATACTTCCCGGCGGAGCCTACCGCTTACAGGACGCGGACGAGCACAAGTTTCCACGGCCTTACAATGCTGAGAAACTCAAGTTGTACCAGTAAAATGAATACCTACGAGTGTGTACCTCTCCTTTCACAAAGGCAATTCTTACAGAAAAAGGGAAGGTTACAACAAAGGCGGAACGGGATCAAGGAAGTACCCCTGGTGGTATTCAGAGTAGATTTCCCTCAGCCGGGTGTTGAAGTCGAAAATTGCACCTCGGTTGACCAAGTCAAAGTCAAAGTCAACCCCAAGCCAAGTGGGCCCATGCCCAGGTCGAGTCCGAACATGAAGCGGTCGGCCCCTCCATGCCAAAATAAAAATCATGTAATTAATAATTTTTATGTAATTTTTTATGCATGAATGGGCATAAAGCCAAATTTTTGTAAAGCCCATGGCTTATGTGCAAAAAAGAAATGGCACATGAGCGATGAGATGGGCAAAATGTTATTTTGTAAAGCACAAGGGGCTATATGTAAATGTGTAAGTCTATATAAAGCAACATGATGATGAATAAAAGAGAGACTTTTCATTCCCAAAAATTAGGGCCCGTGCCTCTTTCTCGTTCCTCAAGATTCTAAAACCTTCTTCTTTCTTTTGAATTAAATCAAGAGTTTTACTCTTTCTTTTCCAAAACTAAATAGTTTTTACCACAAAACCCACAAAGGGGAACTTGGATCTGCCATTAGATCTCAAAAAGTGGAGATTTTTAAGTCTCCCTCCCTTTTTCCAAGATCAGGTCAAACGACAGGAAGAGAAGGAGACCCATCTCCAGAAACCCCACTTTGGGGAAGATCCAGGGCTCAAGGGGAGAACCCCCTTCATCAGCTTCAAAATATCCCAGGAGTTTAACTCCTCGTACACACACACACACACAAAAAAAAAAAAAATAAGTGCCCCTTTCTGGGAGTACAACTCCCATTGCAGGGACCAAGTCCCTTTTGCCTTCTGAGCGCCCACGCGCCTGGCACGTGAGGCGCTCGCGCCTAAAGCGCCAACGCCCTTGCACTCAAAGCGCTAGCGCTCTTGCGCTCAGAGCGCTAGCGCCCGAGCGCCCACGTGCCCCGCACTTAGGGCGCTAGCGCTCAGAGCGCTAGCGCCCAAAGCGCTAGAGCCCGAGCACCCACGTGCCTGGCACGTGGGGCGCTAGAGCCCGAGCGCCTACGTGCCTGGCACGTGGGGCGCTAGCGTCCTTGCGCTCAAAGCGCTAGCGTCTAAAGTGCTGGCGCTTTTTCCCACGCATCCTTTGGATGCCTGTTCCCCTCCGAAAGACGGCGCGACATGACGTCTTGCCTGAGATTCGGGGCAGATGCTAATTGGTGCTATCCGTCCACCTCTCCGAAGATGCCAAGTTGATTTATGGCACCATGTATCGAAGGTTTAGACGGATGCGTCCGATGTAGCAGACTTCGTCAGATTCCCCCTCGTTTGAGGGGTTTTTGATTGTGGGGACGCTCTTCCCTGCAGGCGCAAGCCCCTGCAGTTAATTACGCTACCGCATTGCGGTAACAACTTTCTCCTTCTCCAGATGGTCACTTCGTGTCGTGGGTGTTTGTTTTGTTGCCCGTGGATTGTTTACGGAGACTGAGTTATGTCGTCGCCCGTAGGGCGTGGACTAGTCCAAATCCGTATTATCTTAGATTTTGGTTTGGGGGTTTGGTTTGAGGATATGTCAGCCATACTTGAGGCTAAGATCAACTCAAACGTTTGTTAAGGATACGTTAGTCTAACTTTGAGACTAAGATCAACTTAACGGGATCGTTTAGATCCGAAAAAAGAGCGTTTGGGCTCTAATGTTCCAGTTTAGGGACATAGTGGTCCATCGTCTGTATGGCTGTCGGGACCCATCACCTCTCTGACGACGTTGAAGGATTACAACGACAGATGTCAGAGGAGTTCAGAGATGTACCCTTGAGCCGGAGTTAATTTGGGGGATTCGTAGTCCAGTATGTTTGAGGGTTTAAGGACGCGTTAGCCATCTTCGAGGCTAAGATCAACTTAAACGGGACCGTTTAGGTCCGACAAAAGAGCATATGAAGGGCTCTATTGTTCTAGTTTAGGGACGTTGCGGTCCATGGGTAGTTTAAGGACATTGCGGTCCGTGGGTAGTTTAAGGACATTGCGGTCCGTGGGTAGTTTAAGGACATTGCGGTCCGTTGTTAGTTTTAAGACATCTCGGTCAAGGTTAAGGACGTCGTAGTCCATGGGTTTAAGGACCCCACAGTCCGGTATGTGCTCTGGATGCTTCACACGGGTTCACTGCCGTGCTTAGCGAGGACCAGGCTCCGCTCTGGACGTTTTCCGTGGGGTCAAAGAGTGACGTTATCCACGTTCCGCGTGACCAGGAATTTGTATGAGTTTAAGGACCCCACAGTCCATATCATGGGTGGTCGTCGGGACCCGTCACCTCTTTGAAGACATTGAGGGATTACAATGCCAAGTATCAAAGGAGTGAAGAGATGTACCCTAGAACCGGAGTGGCTTGAGCAGTCCCTGGCCCAATTTGAGGTCAGGACTGATTAATTATGTTATGAGCCCATTGGCCCAATTAGTCACGAATTGAGGACTTATGGCCAGCTTGGGCTAAGTCCCATCATGTCTGGAATATTGATTCCTTGTGAGTCCATCGAGGGAGAAGCTTTGCCTCTATCCCTTTAGCCAATTGGGCTATAGACTAGTGTTAAACACTTCAAAGCAATCAGTGTTGAACACTGGGAATGAGTTTGACAAGTTAGTGTTTAACACTAGAAGAATAATTGGTGTTAAACACCAGCAACAAGGCCTTGAAATGATCATAAGCACTAAAACAGCTCAGTGTTGAACACTGGCAATGGGGATCTCAAATTAGTGCCGAATATTAAAACAATTAGTATTGAACACTACGAACAAAATTCTTTAATTAGTGTTGAACACTAAGGCCCGATAGCATTTCAATACTGGATTCGAGGGTTTTAACTTAGTGTTAAACACTACAGCAAGAACGGTCACGTGGCCCCACGTGAGAGTGCCTTCCCTTCAATGATTCTGCCGAAATTACTGTGTCTTTGATAGCGTCACGTGTCAGCACGTGACGGGCATTCAAATGCCTATGTGTTAAGGCTTCTGCTGAAAGTCACGTGGGTCACGTGGGGTGCTGCCTCAAAGGGGCTTTCTGTAGGGCTTTTGGGGGGTCACGTGGTGACACGTGACCCTGCCTCAATGTTGTTTTTTTTTGGAGGATCTGTTACTCCTCTTTCAGGAATTAAATTCCTCGAACTTTTAATTTCAGAGGAATTAAATTCCTATTTCCTTTTGAAGGCTTATATTCTGGAATAGAGTTTAAATCTGAGTTTTCTGTGGGAATTAAATTCCTTGTTTATGCGAAGAACCGAATAGGGTTAAACCCTAACAAAAGCTTTTAAGGAATTAAACTCCCCTTTTCTGAAGATTATGATTAAAGGAATTAAATTCCCACCGTTTCAACAGAACTATGTTCTTAATTAGGGTTCAACCCTGTTTCTTTTTGTTTTGAAGGAATTAAATTCCCATGATACAGGGTCGAACCCTAACTTTATTTTGGAGGAATTAAATTCCTATAGTTCTATGAGAGTTAAATTCTCATGCTTGCATTCCTTCTTTATGTTTTGGATCTGCATGGCAGGATCTCGACCCATTGAGAATTAAATTCTCAACCTTAAGGGGAGATGTGCACTTTGCAGATCCTCTATCAAAGAGGGAGGAGATACGCTCTCTCGTTTTATGCCTCAGAGTTAAACTCTGTTGAGAATTGAATTCTTTTTCTTTCCAAAAGGCTTTCCCTTTCTTACCTAGGGTTTTTTGGCAGAAGATCTGAGTCTTTTCAAAATATCAAAGCTCTTCTCCTTTCTCTTTTCTTCTCTGCGTATCCCCTTCTTTTTGTGTCCCTTGGCTCCTATTTATAGGAGAAGCAGCCGAATCAATCAGTCTTTTGTGAATCTTCATTGAGAGATTTGATTTGCGTCCATCATTCATTTTGGGCCTTTGGATTATCAGGTGAATTTTATTCACCATTGGATTTTAAATCCAGAGATTTTCCTTTGTTATTTTGGTTAGATTTTTAAGGGGGAAATCTTTCCAAACCCAAGATTTTCCATAGATAGATGATATTTAATCATCTCTGGGTCTTTAATTTGATTGGTCCCAAATAATTACTTTCCTTTGGAAAGATTCGAATTTCCTTCAGAATTTAATTCTGTCGTCAAAAATGGGCTTTGAAAGCCGGTCACGTGTGACCACGTGACCCATGGTCATGTGTAGACACGTGACCCTCTTTGGAATGAAGAATCCTCTTCCTTTCTGCGCTATCTTCCGGTTGCTGTTGTAGCCATCACGTGCTACCACGTGACGCCTGGTCACGTGTGAGCACGTGACCCCTGTCTGGCACTTCTTTCTTTGGTTCAATTGGAGAGCGAGTTTGCTTCTTTGAACGTCACGTGTCGACACGTGACCCTGGTCACGTGGGAGCACGTGACCTCTTCTGAAGCTCTTTTCCTTGACTTGATCAGCGAATCAAAGTGCGCTTTTTCTGTATTTTATAGGTCACGTGTCAACACGTGACTGCTGTCACGTGTAAGCACGTGGCCTCTTTTGAAGCTTTTCCCAGAAGCTTTCCTGATTTTAAATCAGGAAACAAATGCCCCCACAGCGTTGTTCTCACGTGTCAGCACGTGAGTGCAACGCTGTCACCTCTCGCGACCGTTGGATTCCTTTAGGGATCTGGGGAGATGAAACGTTTTCACTATCTTCTATAAATAGCTCTGTCTCTTCATAGGAGCCTTCACCTTGTTCGTCTTCTTCCTCTGAGAATTTCTTCTTTGAGAATTTAATTCTCACTTCTAGAGCTTAGTTCTCTGTCTTGATCATTTCCCAGAGTTTAACTCTGTTGACGGATCCTTTCCCTCAGGTAAGAATGTTAAACGGCCAAAGCGCCTTTGTCTTTAAAAGAACTCTTTGGATTTCAAATCTATATTAAGGGTTTCGCCAAGAACCCATTTTTCTTCACGTTTCTCCATAAGAACAGGGAGCCTTCGAACTGTAGATCTCTTAGGTTTTAGGTGACTTTTGGGGAGATGATGACAACGTTCCAACTCCATGGACTTTAATTCCATCAAAATTATTTCTGGGAATTTAATTCCCTTTTTTCTAATAAGGAATTTAATTCCTATGAAGAACTCAATCTCTTCACACAGAGGCTCCTTGGGGTCTCTTGGCCCGAGGCTGTTCTTCTGCAATTAATGCGATGGGGATTTTGTAATGATGCTAGTGACTTTTATTTCAGGTATCATGGACGCCCATCTGTATCGTCTTGACGAGATCATTTCCTATGGGAACATTCGTGCGCTGGGCCGCAGTCAGGACCAGGAGTTCACTGATGCCCAGTGCGCCGAGATCATGAGCCGCTTTGATGAGTACAACCATCGACTACTTCCCCGTCGCTCTTCTCTTCTGAGGCTGATCGTGCTGGCGATCCGGGAGGCCCTTCCTCTCTTTTGCGCCGGCATACCACTCGGGGACTTAGACGCTGCCGAGGATAAGGTGCATTCGGTGTACCTTATGGGCTTGATCTCAAAGAGGAGGCGGGATGATCTCATTGATCTTCTTCATCAGCTTTTTCAACAATCAGCCATACTGGGCGCCTATCGGAGGGTAGAGGACATCCGTGGGGACCCCGATGCTTGTGACCGTGAGCGAAAGCATACTCGGGAAGTTCGCAACGTTTGGAAGGTTTTGGATAAAGTTAATTTTGAGTTTCTCAACCCATGCCCCGCATCTGAAGTGTTTCCATTGTAAATGTGTCCTCGATATTTTGTATGAACCTCTTGAAGTATGAGTGGCGAGTTTTATTGTGTTCTCTCATGTTTGCACGCCTTTTTCCTGGAATTTTATCATTTCACTATTGTTGTTGCTGATGCCTTTAATATGCATGGTGCTATTCTATTTTCTAGTGCACGTCAAATTTGGGTCTCACACGTTCCGCACGTGGGACCATTTGATGGGGACTGTTCACAAAATTTTGCATGCCGCATTTCTAGCGCGCAGTATCGGATGCATAAAAAAAAAACCTTGGAAATAGTTATTTCTCCTTGATTTTCGATGCCTTTCCTTTTTGAGCCTTGGAAACATCTTTCGCATGCAAGATTTTCCGCGCATGGCACTTAATGCACCTCTTTATATTCTTGAGGCCATAGCCTATTTTCTCCTTACAGAGAAATTCATTCCCATATCAACGTGATTTAATTTAAGGAGTATCTGAGCGTTATGGCCTGCAACCGTCCACACGCTCGTCGGCAGCCATGGGAAGTGCCCATCGAGGAGATGATCCCCCGCTTTGCCGCTCGGCTAGTGGATCCACTTCTTACTGATGACGAATGCGACTTAGCCATGCATGAACTCTCGATCCGTAGGGGGTCTCCCCTCCCGATGGGTTCTCTCTGGCTCCGGATGATCCTCTCGGCCGTGCTTGCCGATGTTCCTCCTCACCCGGCAGAGATGACCCTGGCGATGCTTGATGCGGCGGAGGAAAAACTCGAGGGCTTTCATGAAGCCTGCCTGATTACTCAGGCTCTGAGGGACTGCTCAATTCATCTACTGAGCGAGATAAAGGCCCAGCGAGCCATTATGTTTGCATTCGCGGACGAACACGGCACCAACCGATGGGGAGCGACTCCTCGCGAGAATCGTCGCTTCGATGTGCTGGAGAAAGCGGAGAGAGAGATGGAGAATCTTGTCCTTTGCTTCATCAACCCCTGTGCCGTTGATCCTGTGTTTGGTGATCTTTTTCGTTAGTGTAGAACCCCCTTTTTTTTGTACATACTCATGAATAAGAGTATCTGCCTTTTTTTGTTTTGAATTGTATTTTGCATCCATTTTGGTTTATGAATAAAAGATACAATTTTCCTCTCAGTGATGTGTCCCCTTTTCATTGAATGCATTCTGCGGATATTCTATCTTAATCTTCTTGTAGGACGGCCGTGGCTTAGGATTCAGGGTTAGGATCTGTTTCCTGAGGCCTTTGCATCTTATGAGCCACGAGGGTCTCATAAGGAGTCTTTCTCCCTATAGGTCGAGAGGATCCCATAGGTGTGAGTTCTTCTTAAAGATCGTGAGGATCCTTAAGCGGGTTTTCCCTTGAGAGTCGTAAGGATCTCACAAGAGAGTTTTTCTTCCTTACAGGTCGTGAGGGCCTGCAAGTGCCGGGTGTGATCACCTCTTTCCGTGTTTCACGGGGTTAGGGATCTCTCAAGGTATCGTAGTTTAAAGACGTCGCGGTCAAGGTTAAGGACCTCATAGTCCGTGGATTTAAGGACTCCACAGTCCGATGTTAGTTTTAAGACATCACGGTCAAGGTTAAGGACCTCATAGTCCGTGGATTTAGGGACTCCACAGTCCGGTGTTTGGTTGCAGGGACCCGCCACCTCTTTGAAGACGTTGAGGAATTACAACGCCAGGTATCAAAGGAGTGAAGAGATGTACGCTTAAACCAAGGCGAAATCCGTAGGGAATCGGGGGGGTTGATCGTTAGTTTTAAGACATCACGGTCGAGGTTAAGGACGTCATAGTCCGTGGATTTTAAGGACTCCACAGTCCGGTGTTTGCTCTGGATGCTTCACACGGGTTCACTGCCGTGCTTGGCGAGGACCAGGCTCCGCTCTGGACGTTTTCCACGGGGTCAAAGAGTGACGTTATCCGCATTCCACGTAACCAGGAAGTTTGCACTAGATGCTTCACACGGGTTCACTGCCGCGTTAGGCGAGGACTAGGCTCCGCTCTGGATGCTTCGCATGGGTTCACTGCCGTGCTCTGCGAGGACCAGGATCCGCTCTGGACGTTTTCCACGGGGTCAAAGAGTGACGTTATCCGCTTTCCAAGTAACCAGGAAGTTTGCACTAGATGCTTCACACGGGTTCACTGCCGCGTTAGGCGAGGACTAGGCTCCGCTCTGGATGCTTCGCACGGGTTCACTGCCATGCTCTGCGAGGACCAGGATCCGCTCTGGACGTTTTCCACGGGGTCAAAGAGTGACGTTATCCGCGTTCCACGTGACCAGGAAGTTTGCACTAGATGCTTCACACGGGTTCACTGCCGCGTTAGGCGAGGACTAGGCTCCGCTCTGGATGCTTTGCACGGGTTCACTGCCATGCTCTGCGAGGACCAGGATCCGCTCTGGACGTTTTCCACGGGGTCAAAGAGTGACGTTATCCGCTTTCCACGTAACCAGGAAGTTTGCACTAGATGCTTCACACGGGTTCACTGCCGCGTTAGGCGAGGACTAGGCTCCGCTCTGGATGCTTCGCACGGGTTCACTGCCATGCTCTGCGAGGACCAGGATCCGCTCTGGACGTTTTCCACGGGGTCAAAGAGTGACGTTATCCGCTTTCCACGTAACCAGGAAGTTTGCACTAGATGCTTCACACGGGTTCACTGCCGCGTTAGGCGAGGACTAGGCTCCGCTCTGGATGCTTTGCACGGGTTCACTGCCATGCTCTGCGAGGACCAGGGTCCGTTCTGGACGTTTTCCACGGGGTCAAAGAGTGACGTTATCCGCGTTCCACGTGACCAGGAAGTTTGCACTAGATGCTTCATACGGGTTCACTGCCGCGTTAGGCGAGGACTAGGCTCCGCTCTGGATGCTTCGCACGGGTTCACTGCCATGCTCTGCGAGGACCAGGATCCGCTCTGGACGTTTTCCACGGGGTCAAAGAGTGACGTTATCCGCGTTCCACGTGACCAGGAAGTTTGCACTAGATGCTTCACATGGGTTCACTGCCGCGTTAGGCGAGGACTAGGCTCCGCTCTGGATGCTTCGCACGGGTTCACTGCCATGCTCTGCGAGGACCAGGATCCGCTCTGGACGTTTTCCACGGGGTCAAAGAGTGACGTTATCCGCGTTCCACGTGACCAGGAAGTTTGCACTAGATGCTTCACACGGGTTCACTGCCGCGTTAGCCGAGGACTAGGCTCCGCTCTGGATTCTTTGCACGGGTTCACTGCCATGCTCTGCGAGGACCAGGATCCGCTCTGGACGTTTTCCACGGGGTCAAAGAGTGACGTTATCCGCGTTCCACGTGACCAGGAAGTTTGCACTAGATGCTTCACACGGGTTCACTGCCGCGTTAGGCGAGGACTAGGCTCCGCTCTGGATGCTTTGCACGGGTTCACTGCCATGCTCTGCGAGGACCAGGATCCGCTCTGGACGTTTTCCACGGGGTCAAAGAGTGACGTTATCCGCTTTCCACGTAACCAGGAAGTTTGCACTAGATGCTTCACACGGGTTCACTGCCGCGTTAGGCGAGGACTAGGCTCCGCTCTGGATGCTTTGCACGGGTTCACTGCCATGCTCTGCGAGGACCAGGATCCGCTCTGGACGTTTTCCACGAGGTCAAAGAGTGACGTTATCCGCTTTCTACGTAACCAGGAAGTTTGCACTAGATGCTTCACACGGGTTCACTGCCGCGTTAGGCGAGGACTAGGCTCCGCTCTGGATGCTTTGCACGGGTTCACTGCCATGCTCTGCGAGGACCAGGGTCCGTTCTGGACGTTTTCCACGGGGTCAAAGAGTGACGTTATCCGCGTTCCACGTGACCAGGAAGTTTGCACTAGATGCTTCACACGGGTTCACTGCCGCGTTAGGCGAGGACTAGGCTCCGCTCTGGATGCTTCGCACGGGTTCACTGCCATGCTCTGCGAGGACCAGGATCCGCTCTGGACGTTTTCCATGGGGTCAAAGAGTGACGTTATCCGCGTTCCACGTGACCAGGAAGTTTGCACTAGATGCTTCACACGGGTTCACTGCCGCGTTTGGCGAGGACTAGGCTCCGCTCTGGATGCTTCGCACGGGTTCACTGCCATGCTCTGCGAGGACCAGGATCCGCTCTGGACGTTTTCCACGGGGTCAAAGAGTGACGTTATCCGCGTTCCACGTGACCAGGAAGTTTGTACTGATTGTATCCGCATTTCGCGGGATGGAGGCTTGACTGTTGGCGATGTGTATACCACCGAGCCATGGAACTGGGAGCTGCCGCTGCTCTGCTTTGTTTGAAGTCATGTCCGTTGTTACGAGACGAGTGTTTGGATGATCTCTAGGTCGCTTGTGGCCCGTCGAGACCTGGCTTCTTTTTCTGATGAAACCTGGGGGAGAAGTATGATCCCTTTTTTGTTTACGCCCTTGGATTGTGTACAGGGTGTGATGGAATATCACCTGTAGGGCATAAATTTTATTTTTATTTTATTTCTTCTTCCGCGATGCTCTATCATTTCAGCTTTTATATCGCGAAAATCGCGATTGCCCAATCATTTCGGCTATTTTTCGCGGTGCCCTATCATTTCGGCTATTTATTTATTTTCTGCTCGCTGCTTTTTATTGCGAGTTGCCCCATCATTTCGGCTATTTTTCATGTCTTCATTTTTACTTGCTGCTTTTTATTGCAAGTTGCCCCATCATTTCGGCTATTTTGTAGGCATGTGTGGCTTGCTAGCTTTTCGTTACAAGCCTGGGTTTTAGGCACCGATTTTGGCATCAGCACCGCTACAACTGGAACGTTGCCAGGAGCGAATCATCATTTGCTTTTGTCGATGACGAACAAAGGTGGCTCAGCAAACAGGGTTAAGGGTCTTGTCGACCAAGGCTTTTGACTTCATGAGCCGTAAGGGTCTCACAAAGGTATTTCTTCCTACAAGTCGTGACGATCTTGCAGGTGTATTTTCTCCTTAGGGATCGTGAGGATTCCTAAGTGTGTGCTCCTCTGTAAGTCGTAAGGATCCTACAAGAGGTCTTTCTCCTTATGGATCGAGAGGACCTACAAGGGTTGGACTTTGCTGGGGAAATGTTTATTCGCGCCCGTGGATTGTATACAAGGGTCAGTATGGAGCCGCTTGTAGGGCAGTATTGGAGGTTGTGGAGGATTTTGCTTAAGAACAGGTTCAGGTTTCTGTAACTTAAGACTTTCAAATCTTATGAGCCGGGAGGGTCCCATAAGAGAATTCTCCTTACGAGTCGTGAGGATCTCGTAAGTGTATTTTCTCCTTAGGAATCGTGAGGATCCCTAAGTGTGCTGCTCCTTTGTGAGTCGTACGGATCTCACGCAGGTGGTTTCTCCTTACAAGGTCGAGAGGACTCTGTAAGTGTCCTTTAACGAGGTTGTGCCCTTTCGGGTTTTCACAAACACTCGCCGGTAGTCCTGCTGTTTTTACTCACGGAGCCCTTTCGGGTTTTCATCCGTGCCCATTTTGCTTATGGACATACCGTTTTTTTTTATTCTTTTTCACTTTTTTTTACAAGGTCGCGCCCTTTCGGGTTTTCACGAACACTTGCCGGCAGCCCTGTTGTTTTTACTCACGGAGCCCTTTCGGGTTTTCCATCCGTGCCCATTTTGCTTATGGACATACCGTTTTTTTTTTATTCTTTTTCATATATTTTTTTTTCTCTCTTTCCTTTTTTTTTTGTCAGCCTAAAGATGCTGCGGTAGTAGTTTTAGGGATTTTTCGGTCCGTCGTTAGTTTAAGGACGTTTCGGTCCGCCGTTAGTTTAAGGACGTTTCGGTCCGTTGTTAGTTTAAGGACGTTTCGGTCCGGCATTAGTTTAAGGACGTTTCGGTCCGTAGATAGTTTAAGGACGTTTCGGTCCGTCGCTAGTTTAAGGACGTTTCGGTCCGTCGCTAGTTTAAGGACGTTTCGGTCCGTAGATAGTTTAAGGACGTTTCGGTCCGTCGCTAGTTTAAGGACGTTTCGGTCCGTAGATAGTTTAAGGACGTTTCGGTCCGTCGCTAGTTTAAGGACGTTTCGGTCCGTCGTTATAGGAAGGCGGCTGCTGCTTGTAAAGTCTGAGCCTGGGAAGATAGCGAGCGGACATAGTCGTCGTCATCTATCATTGACCTAGGCTGCAGCTTATTAAGCATGGTATTTCTTCAAGAAGCGGCCGTTTACTGGCCTGAAAGGCCTTTCACCGTGCATGTCCATGAGTAGATAGGCTCCACCCTGGTAGACCTTGTCTATGATGTACGGGCCTTCATAGTTTGGCTCAAATTTTCCTCGCTTGGCGCGATTGGGGATCATAGGTCTTTTGACCACTAGTACGAGTTCGCCTTGGCGGAATGTCCTTGGCCTGGTCAATCTTTCGTACGAGCGCGTCATCTTTGCTTTGTAGGCCTCTAGATGTTGTTGTGCTATGAGCCGGGTTTCGTCGAGGGCATCAAGCTCCTCAAGCCGAAGGTGAGCATTTTCTTCGTTCGTCAGCTCGTGGTGGACTGCTGCTCGTAGAGAGGGTAACTCTATCTCGAGGGGGAGAACTGCTTCCGTCCCAAATACCAACGCGTACGGCGTTGTGTTCGTGGCCGTCTTGAATGTAGTTCGATAAGCCCAAAGGGCTTCTTGCAGCCTTTCGTGCCAGTCTCTCTTATTCCTGGAGACGGTCTTTTTTATGATCTTCGTCAAGGTCTTATTGAAAGCCTCGGCCAGACCGTTAGCTCGTGGGTTGTAAACTGAAGAATATCTCCAGTCTATATTGTGCTGCTGTGCGAAGCGGCTAATCTTATGGCTTCGGTAGGCCGGCCCATTATCGGAGATAATCCGTCGTGGAGTTCCGAACCGATAGATGACGTGCGTCTTGAAGAAATGGAGGATATTCTCCGTCTTCACTTCCTTCAGTGGTACTGCTTCTGCCCATTTGGAGAAGTAATCAGTTGTCGCCAGGATAAAGCGGTGTCCCCGGGATGATGCTGACTCAATGGGGCCGACTATGTCAGTCCCCCACATTTCGAATGGCCAACTAGCCAGCGTCGGGTGCAGTGGATTCGGATGTTGGTGGATGAAGTCTCCATGGATCTGGCATGAGTGGCATTGCTTCGCATACTCGAGGCAGTCCTGGATCATCATGGGCCAGTAGTAACCCATCCGTTTAATTTTTAACTTCATCTTTGGGCCCGCTTGATGAGAACCGCAAAGACCGTCGTGAACTTCTTGAACGACTCTTTCTGCTTCGTCAGGTCCCAAGCATCTCAGCCATAGAAAATCAAACGATCTCTTGTACAGGGTATCGTTGACGAAAGCGAAGGATAGAGCTCGTTTCATAAGCTGATGTCTTGAGGACGCTTCTTCGGGCATTCGGTGGGACTTAAAGTAGTCTATGAAGACTTCCCTCCAGTCCTCAGCCTTCTCACGGTCTTTTATTTGTAGGGTCGCTTGCTCAGTCGCTCCCTTTTCTTTATACAATTCCGGAGGTATTTCTGCCGGGGCGAGCACTCGACGGCTTTGTACCACGATTCTGACGTCATCGAGGTTCTCGTTGGCCAGTTCTTTAGCGAGTTTGGCCAACGCGTCTGCTTTGCTGTTCTCCGCGCGCGGTATGTTCTCTAGAATATAGAAGGGGATCTGGGCCAACAGTTGTTGCACCTTTTCGCCGTACTTCACCAATTCTGGTTTGCACGTTTGGTAGTCACCATTTACTTGGCTAACGACCAGCTGAGAATCCCCGTATATGAGGAGGTCTTCAATTCCCATGTTGATGGCGATTTCGAGGCCTGCTATCAGGGCTTCGTATTCGGCTTCATTGTTTGTCCTTGACTCTGTTAAGGAGAAGGCGAAGCGCATTATCCCTCCTTGTGGAGTTGCAAAGATAAGGCCTATCCCCGATTTGATGATCGGGCTACCCTGTTTCTGTTTCTTTATGGAGGACGCTCCATCGAAATAGAGTTCCCATCGTGTGCTTCCACCGCCAATTGCGTCAAATGCATGCTCGTCCGGTAAATCACAGTTCATAGGAGAGTCGGCCGGTATCGGGTGTTCAGCGAGGAAGTCGGCAATGGCCTGGCCTTTCACTGCCTTGAGGGGTTGATATGTTATCGAGAACTCCATCAAGAGCAAGGCCCATTTAGCGAGTCGTCCCGTCAATATAGCCTTTGACATCAGGTATTTAAGGGGGTCCACCTTCGAAATGAGACGGACTTCATGCGCCAACGCATAGTGCCTGAGCTTCGTTATTGCAAAGATTAATGCCAAGCAATGTTTTTCGATGGGCGAGTAATTGCTTTCTGCCCCCAGCAGCACTCGACTTAAGTAGTAAAGTGCTCTTTCTTTCCCCTGATCGTTCTCCTGTGCCCATAATGCGCCCAAAGAGCCTTCAAGGGCGGCCGTGTAAAGAATGAGAGGCTTTCCTTTCACTGGGGCAGCCAACACCGGAGGATTTTGCAAGTATTGTTTGATCTCGTCTAGTGCACCTTGACATTTGTGATTCCAAACGAACGGGGTTCCCTTTTTCATCAGGTGGCTGTAAGGACGGCATTTGCCCGAAAGATTAGCGATAAACCGCCGGATGTATGCGAGCTTCCCTTGGAGAGACCGCAACTGCTTGAGGGTTCTTGGCGGAGGCATTTCCATAATCGCTTTAATCTTTGACGGATCTATTTCAATACCTCGGTGTCGAACGATGAATCCCAGGAATTTACCCGAGGAGACTCCAAACGCGCACTTGAGGGGATTCATTTTCAAATTGTATTGCCGAAGGCGTTGAAATACGGTTTCGAGATGCTTTAAATGCTCTTCGTATGACATGCTCTTCACTACGAGGTCATCGATATAGCATTCGACGATGTCGTGTATGAGATCGTCGAAGATTTTTGTCATGGCCCTTTGATAGGTGGCGCCAGCGTTCTTTAGGCCAAAGGGCATAACCCTGTAGCAGAATATGCCCAAAGGAGTCCGGAAAGCGGTGTGCTTCTGGTCTTCGGGATGCATCTTTATCTGATTGTATCCTGATGAACCATCCATAAAGGAGAAGACCTCGTGAGTGGATGTGTTATCTATCATTAGCTCGGTTACTGGCACCGGGAAATCGTCCTTCGGGCATGCTTTATTGAGATCCCTGAAATCCACGCATATGCGCACCGTTCCATTCTTCTTCATTACCGGGACGATGTTGGCAATCCAGTCGGGATATTGGACTTCCTGGATAAATCCGGAATCGATCAACTTCTTGACTTCGGCGTTGATGCTCATCTCCAGCTCAAGTCGCATCCTCCTTGGCGCCTGCTTGACTGGCTTGATATCTGGGGATATTGCTAATCTATGCACCGCAATCTCCGGATCCAATCCTGGCATCTCGGAGTAGTTCCACGCGAAGCAGTCTTTATGCCGTAGGAGCACGTTCTTTAACGCGGCCACCTTTTCCTCGGATAACAGCTCGCTGACAAATGTCGGTCGCGGGTCGTCTGCCGATCCCAGCTCGATCTTCTTGAGGTTATCTGCGGTAGTATGTATACCGTCTTCCAGTTCTTTCGGAGCGGGCGGAAATTCCGAGATCAACTCATCATCGCTGTTCTCGAAGCACCGGGGAAGGTCATCTTCGTTCTCGAGCTCTTCTTTTAATATCGTAATCATATAACAGGTGCGAACCCGCTCCCAAGACTGAGGTGGATCCGGTTCTGCTCTTGTGGCTTTGGGCTCGTGCTTTTGCGGCGGCGTTACTTTCCAACCGTCGGATAAAGCGAATCTACCCCGTCGGTACTGGTCCTCGACCCAGTTCTTGAAGGTGAAGCAGTCTTCGGTAGGATGTCCTATGGCTCGGTGATAAGAGCAATAACTCGGATGAGAGACCTTGCTAGCTTGCTCAGGATGCCTAGAATCTGGAATCGTGATCATCTGATGTTTTAGGGCGAGCTTGAGCAACCGTTCCGTCTTGTCTCGGGGGAAGGAGTATGCTCGACTCATCTTTTCCACGAGGGACGAATCCGAGCCGCGCAGTACCCGTAACCCTCTAATCCTGCGTCGTTGTTGTCGGCTTCTTTTCCCATTTCTTAATTTATTTCCGTCCCCGCATCGGGCCTTTCGTATGACGGGTTGACAATGGTGAACATCTTTATCTTTTGCAGCCTGTGCAGTCTGTTGGAATAGACGTTGCGTCCTGGCCTTCTCATAGATGGCCACTTCGTGGTTGCGGTCTTCCCGAATTTTCTGATCCGCTTTCGTGGTAGGCTTGCCCATTCGTCCTTTAAACAACGGGTTTGGCGCTTCGATCGCGGGGTTTAGTTTTGATGAGGGATTGGCCTCTCCTGACAGGGCGCCTTCTTCTTCATCAGAGGTATATATGGCGTAGCTGCCGTGGGCTCGCTCCCGTTTTCCGGTTCTCGCGTACCCAAGCCCAAGTGTTTCCATTTTCCCATTGGGCAATTTGCGCTGAGTCCCGGGGACATCCCAAATCCTGTTGTAGAACCGAGCCTGCCGCACCGTCTGTTTTAAGGGTACTCCTTGGCGCTTCAATAACTTCTTCAATCCATTTGTATAGTATCTAGGCAGACGGATGGGTTGGAGCCTGTCAAGTGTAACATCCGCGCCGTGCCAGATCTCTTTCTCCACCTTCGACTCTGAGGATTGGTAGAATAGGATCACCTTCTCACCCCTTCGCCTGGGAGGGACGTAAAATGTTTGCAGGTCCTGCACGCTGTGAGCTTGAAGCGCGTCGAGATCCTTATAGTGTTCTTGCGGTACCATGGTGATTTGCAGACTATGGTCCTCGCAAAGGGGTGCCTGTATTGACAGCCGACTGGAGAATACAGCGTTAACCTCGTCCTCCGAATCACTCCCGAAGACCGGTATGGGGGTGGGCGCCCCCAGGTTGTTGCGTTGGGATGGCCCTGTATACACTATTTCCTCCTCTTCTTCGGTATCGCTCCCAAAAACGGGAATGGTGGCGGCGGCTTTGTCCTCTGGGTCGCGACACCTTTCTGTATCTTCGAAATCTGGCAAAAAGTATTTCGCGTCTTCGTATTTGCGAACTTCGTTTACAGAAAACGGGTTCAACTCGCCTGTTACGGTGTACTCGAAACCATCCTTGAAGTACTTCATACACTGATGTTGCGTAGAAGGGATGATGTTGTACTCGTGTAGCCAAGGACGACCGAGCAAGGCGTTGTAGCAGGTCTTGGCGTCAATGACATGGAATTTGATGTCTGTGGCGAGAAGTCCGAAGCGTAACGTCAGTATTACAGATCCGAGAGTCCGTGACGATTGAGAGTCGAAACCGGAGATAGTAATTTTGTCACGAGCGAGGTGTTGCACACTCATGCAGATTTCCTTCAACACCCGAACATTAAGGAGGTTGACGGAGGATCCATTATCCACCAGGATCTTGCCTATCTTGATGTCATGGCAGTATCCAGAGACATATAGGGGGCGGTTGTGGTCGCACGTCTCGAGAAGGAGGTCTTCATCACCGAAAGTGACATCGGCCGTGTGCACTTCCTCCAGTTCATCCTTCATCCTTTCAGTGGCGAGAAAGGCTTGGAATTGTTCAGGCTCTTGCAACGCCTTAACTAGTGAGTCTCGTGCTTCCTTTGATAATAGAAGGGCATCAAGAATGCTAAGCTGAGAGGGTAGCTTCCTTAAGTGCGCGAGGATGTTATAGTCCACCTTACCCTTTTTGGGAGGGTCTTTGGTAGTTAGCTCTTTTGTGACCTGGTCATCTAAAGTGATATCTTCAATGACCTTTTCCTTTCCCTTATCTTTTCGGCCGACGGGCCCGAGATTCTTTTCTGGGAGTGTGCGATTGCGCAGCTGAATGTTCTCGCAGGCCTACGATTCCTCCTCTTTCCCTAGAACGGATTCTGTAAAGAGAGGGCCCAGAGCCATTTCTTCATCAGAGTCGCTCCCGAAGGTGAGAACTTGTGACCCTCTGGCGTCAGCCATGTAACAGCTGCCAGTAGTCTTATTGTGCCCTCCGACAGTACTTCTTCGCTCCCGACGGCTCTTGCGTTTCATGCGCTTAAAATGTTGCTGACGAATAACATATCCTTGCCACCATATTTTAAAGGCGTCGCACTCCTCCGTGGGGTGTGAGATCTTCCGGTGATATGTGCAGTAGTCAGGGTGCCTCTCCGCCCCATTGTGCCTATTTCCTTCCGAAGGTGGTAGCTTCATTCCCATTGACATGGCTTTGGCGAACCTTTTCCTTGTCTTGAATATTTTCTTGTCTACTTCGGGTGCCTTTTGCTCTGGCAGGGGTAACTCAACTCTTTCGTCCAGTCGCCCGCCTCTGGTTCCCGTTGGCGTTGCCATTTCGCGCTCTTGATCCGCTTTACATTTTAGACGAATCTCGTCTAGAAAAGCGTCGATCATTTCATCTGTTGGCCATGCATGCTCTGGTACAGGCTCTGCCTCCAGCTTTTTAGTGCCATGAGTTTTCCCATCATCAGTAAACGAGTGGGAGATCACGTTACAACTCGCCACATATTCTTCGGATTCATCTGACGAGCTCTCTCCATCATCTTCCTCTTGAAAGATGTGGTTGAGGAACTCTTGCAGTGTGACAGGAGTTCGCGCCTTTTGGTTGTACTCTTCCAATGCGTCGATTTGCTTCTGCAAGCTCGTGTGCTCTTTTCCAGGCTTCACGGACTTCTTGGATTTCTTCTTCTTTTTCTTCGAAGATTTTGACGGTTGGGCGTGAGTATTTGGGCCATTATCGCGAGTCTTCGTAGTTGGGCGGGGCTTCAACATTCCTTTGATAATTTGAGGTTCAAGAGGGTCCTTCCATTCGATCGCAGGGCACGCATGAAGGTCTCTCAACATTCTCTTGGTTTTAGTTGATAGCACGACCTCCCATGGAGTTTCTTCAATAAAAGAACATGTTGCCCCCGGTGTATCCGCTTTCCTCGGAGCATGCGGCTGTGGTGGGTTCACCTTCCACTTTTCGGACAGTACAAACTTCCCCTGGAGGTATTGGTCTTCGACCCATCCTTTGAAGACGAAGCAATCTTCAATCGGATGACTTACCGTCTGATGGTAAGGGCAGTAGTTAGGGTTATTCACCTCGGTGGGTTGTGGCGGTCGCCTTGGATTTGGTAGGTTTATAAGCCTGTTGCGTATCGCCAGCTCGAATAACCGCTTCGTTTTGTCTCGTGGGAACGAGTAGGGACGCTTCATTTTCTCATTATAGTACCGGCGTCTTTCCTCCAGTTGATCCGCCGATTTCGGGGCGTTAGGTTGCTGTTGGGCATTCGCGACGAAGGTTGCCCTTCCTTTACCCTTGTCATTCCGCGGTTCCGACTTCGGGGGAGATGGTCTATGACCCATCTGGTCCATCTGAGCCAACTTGTCGATTAAAGCCTGGAATGTGGTTGGCTTAAAGAACATCATAAACTGGGAGATAGTTGCGTGGGGGTCTAGGGTTCCCACGAACATGCCCACCGCAGGTGCTTCCTCGATGCGTTGCTCACATCTCGACCACAAGTTCCGCCAGCGTATAGCGTACTGGACCCAGGTTTCGCCCGGTTTTACCCTGGCGTTAATAAGTGCGGTTATTGGAGTGCGTTCGCTGGCACTTGCAAATCGCTGAGTGAACAACAACTCCATTTCAGCGAACGTTTTGATGGAATCGTTCGGGAGTTCTGAATACCATTCGAACGCTGTTTCTGATAAGCTGCCCACGAACTGGCGAAGCAACAATTTATCGTCACCGCCGGTGTTACCGCAGAGGGCCCGGAACTGGGCAACATGTTGATGGGGATTGCCGGTCCCCTTATACACATGGAATTTCGGTATCGTATAGCCTTGCGGGTATTTGATTTGATCGTACCAGCTCGGATACGGCCGCCCCGTTTTCACGACTTGACCAGCTGCCTCAGTCGCATGATGAACTCGGATTTGCTGGGCTATGTAGTCAGCTAAGTCAGCCTTAGAGATTGCCTCCTCCTTGGCCGTTGAAAGGGCTGGTGGTGGATTTGACGTTTCTCCTCGGTCGTCTTCAAGAACGATCGGGGGATCCTCGGCGGGTGAGTCCTGCTGGATCATCATTCCTATCACGTCTTGAAAGAGAAGGCCCATCCGTTGTATGTTGGATGCTTGTTCAGCAGCCTCTTTGTCCCTTCTCTCCAGTGTTCGGCGAAGGAATTCAGCGTCTGTTTCTTCCTCCTGGCGTGCGTCTGAGGACGTTTCTGGGTTTTCTTTTGGTCCGGTGAGCGCGGCCATAGCATTCATCATTTCTTGAAGCTTTTGTTGCTGCTCCTGGGCTTTCGTCACGGATCGGGTTAGGGGTCGGTGGCCCGTAGAAGTGCGGCTTTCCTCTTTCCCAAAGGCCATGTAAACAGTGTGCACCACCATGCCCCCAGACTTAGGGCGCCTGGGCTTAGTGCTTTCAGTCGTCGCTGCATGCTGTGAGGTCCTCTCTGGCCTCCTCCTTTTGTGAGTCAGTTGATCACCAGCTTTTTGGGGTTTAGCCTGGTGACCGGCTTCAGGTTGGATTTTCAGCTTCTTATGCTGGCGGGAGAAGTTTGGATCGATGATCGAGTCTCGGGCCTGCCGCCAAGCCTTATAGATTTTGGAAGACAGCCGTTGAGGAGATCGGGGCTGTTCGGGTTTTGTTTCCACAACCTTTTTCAATGAGGGAGGAGACCTCTTCAGTACTGCCGTGGGGGAATTCCTTCGCACCTTATTTAGCATTTCAAAGCTGTTCCCAGTTGGAACAGCAGCATTGACCTCTGCCACCGGGGCCGCTGGAGTCAACCCGGAGGAAGAGTTGCCCCCAGCCTTCCTTACTCGGCGCCAATGGCGACGTCGAGCGCGTCGAGCGGGCGGCGTTGGGTCAGCAGTAAGAATGGTTCCTTCTTGCCCCCTGTGTAGATGGGGGGTTGTTGTTGGCGTTAGCCTATCGAAGACCGATGTCCTCTGGGAAGCGGGAGCAAAGGCCGGAGCCGTCAATCTTGTAAAGACTGACTTTTTGGCTGGAGAGGTCGCCTTGGCGATTTCGGGAACGGGAACGGCCACTTTCTTAAAAGCAGCCTTCTCTGAGATTGTAGGCCCCGTGATGAGCTCGCAGGATTCCTGGCCCAATCTAGAGAAGACCGAGGCATCGACGTTGGGCGACTCGTTGAGAGGAGCCGCGGCAGGGGTAAGACGATCAAAGACCGACTTCCCGAGAGTTTTCTTTGTCAGCACTGGAGCGGTAAAGTTTGTCGGCGGGATCATAGTCCCAAAGAACAATCCTGTGGTGGCGCGAGTGACCTGTTCCACTGGCATTGTGAATAGCGAAGCAGCTTGGGGTCCATAGGCTATACCTCCTGGCGAGGCAGAGCGTCGGCTGCAATTGCCGTCTGAGCAGTTGGAGGATTTCGCAGGGGTGGAAGCCATCGATCCTTTGCTTTCTGTAATAAGCGAGATGCCAATTCTCAGTACCTTGAAACCCGAGGGCAACTATTAGCGAACCGCGATTGGTTCGCGAATCACGACACACGAAGTGTGGAGTGGAAAGAGGAAAAGGTCCCACCGGGCGTGCCAGAATCTGTTCCCCTCCGAAAGACGGCGCGACATGACGTCTTGCCTGAGATTCGGGGCAGATGCTAATTGGTGCTATCCGTCCACCTCTCCGAAGATGCCAAGTTGATTTATGGCACCATGTATCGAAGGTTTAGACGGATGCGTCCGATGTAGCAGACTTCGTCAGATTCCCCCTCGTTTGAGGGGTTTTTGATTGTGGAGACGCTCTTCCCTGCAGGCGCAAGCCCCTGCAGTTAATTACGCTACCGCATTGCGGTAACAACTTTCTCCTTCTCCAGATGGTCACTTCGTGTCGTGGGTGTTTGTTTTGTTGCCCGTGGATTGTTTACGGAGACTGAGTTATGTCGTCGCCCGTAGGGCGTGGACTAGTCCAAATCCGTATTATCTTAGATTTTGGTTTGGGGGTTTGGTTTGAGGATATGTCAGCCATACTTGAGGCTAAGATCAACTCAAACGTTTGTTAAGGATACGTTAGTCTAACTTTGAGACTAAGATCAACTTAACGGGATCGTTTAGATCCGACAAAAGAGCGTTTGGGCTCTAATGTTCCAGTTTAGGGACATAGTGGTCCATCGTCTGTATGGCTGTCGGGACCCATCACCTCTCTGACGACGTTGAAGGATTACAACGACAGATGTCAGAGGAGTTCAGAGATGTACCCTTGAGCCGGAGTTAATTTGGGGGATTCGTAGTCCAGTATGTTTGAGGGTTTAAGGACGCGTTAGCCATCTTCGAGGCTAAGATCAACTTAAACGGGACCGTTTAGGTCCGACAAAAGAGCATATGAAGGGCTCTATTGTTCTAGTTTAGGGACGTTGCGGTCCATGGGTAGTTTAAGGACATTGCGGTCCGTGGGTAGTTTAAGGACATTGCGGTCCGTGGGTAGTTTAAGGACATTGCGGTCCGTTGTTAGTTTTAAGACATCTCGGTCAAGGTTAAGGACGTCGTAGTCCATGGGTTTAAGGACCCCACAGTCCGGTATGTGCTCTGGATGCTTCACACGGGTTCACTGCCGTGCTTAGCGAGGACCAGGCTCCGCTCTGGACGTTTTCCGTGGGGTCAAAGAGTGACGTTATCCACGTTCCGCGTGACCAGGAATTTGTATGAGTTTAAGGACCCCACAGTCCATATCATGGGTGGTCGTCGGGACCCGTCACCTCTTTGAAGACATTGAGGGATTACAATGCCAAGTATCAAAGGAGTGAAGAGATGTACCCTAGAACCGGAGTGGCTTGAGCAGTCCCTGGCCCAATTTGAGGTCAGGACTGATTAATTATGTTATGAGCCCATTGGCCCAATTAGTCACGAATTGAGGACTTATGGCCAGCTTGGGCTAAGTCCCATCATGTCTGGAATATTGATTCCTTGTGAGTCCATCGAGGGAGAAGCTTTGCTTCTATCCCTTTAGCCAATTGGGCTATAGACTAGTGTTAAACACTTCAAAGCAATCAGTGTTGAACACTGGGAATGAGTTTGACAAGTTAGTGTTTAACACTAGAAGAATAATTGGTGTTAAACACCAGCAACAAGGCCTTGAAATGATCATAAGCACTAAAACAGTTCAGTGTTGAACACTGGCAATGGGGATCTCAAATTAGTGCCGAATATTAAAACAATTAGTATTGAACACTACGAACAAAATTCTTTAATTAGTGTTGAACACTAAGGCCCGATAGCATTTCAATACTGGATTCGAGGGTTTTAACTTAGTGTTAAACACTACAGCAAGAACGGTCACGTGGCCCCACGTGAGAGTGCCTTCCCTTCAATGATTCTGCCGAAATTACTGTGTCTTTGATAGCGTCACGTGTCAGCACGTGACGGGCATTCAAATGCCTATGTGTTAAGGCTTCTGCTGAAAGTCACGTGGGTCACGTGGGGTGCTGCCTCAAAGGGGCTTTCTGTAGGGCTTTTGGGGGGTCACGTGGTGACACGTGACCCTGCCTCAATGTTGTTTTTTTTTTGGAGGATCTGTTACTCCTCTTTCAGGAATTAAATTCCTCGAACTTTTAATTTCAGAGGAATTAAATTCCTATTTCCTTTTGAAGGCTTATATTCTGGAATAGAGTTTAAATCTGAGTTTTCTGTGGGAATTAAATTCCTTGTTTATGCGAAGAACCGAATAGGGTTAAACCCTAACAAAAGCTTTTAAGGAATTAAACTCCCCTTTTCTGAAGATTATGATTAAGGGAATTAAATTCCCACCGTTTCAACAGAACTATGTTCTTAATTAGGGTTCAACCCTGTTTCTTTTTGTTTTGAAGGAATTAAATTCCCATGATACAGGGTCGAACCCTAACTTTATTTTGGAGGAATTAAATTTCTATAGTTCTATGAGAGTTAAATTCTCATGCTTGCATTCCTTCTTTATGTTTTGGATCTGCATGGCAGGATCTCGACCCATTGAGAATTAAATTCTCAACCTTAAGGGGAGATGTGCACTTTGCAGATCCTCTATCAAAGAGGGAGGAGATACGCTCTCTCGTTTTATGCCTCAGAGTTAAACTCTGTTGAGAATTGAATTCTTTTTCTTTCCAAAAGGCTTTCCCTTTCTTACCTAGGGTTTTTTGGCAGAAGATCTGAGTCTTTTCAAAATATCAAAGCTCTTCTCCTTTCTCTTTTCTTCTCTGCGTATCCCCTTCTTTTTGTGTCCCTTGGCTCCTATTTATAGGAGAAGCAGCCGAATCAATCAGTCTTTTGTGAATCTTCATTGAGAGATTTGATTTGCGTCCATCATTCATTTTAGGCCTTTGGATTATCAGGTGAATTTTATTCACCATTGGATTTTAAATCCAGAGATTTTCCTTTGTTATTTTGGTTAGATTTTTAAGGGGGAAATCTTTCCAAACCCGAGATTTTCCATAGATAGATGATATTTAATCATCTCTGGGTCTTTAATTTGATTGGTCCCAAATAATTACTTTCCTTTGGAAAGATTCGAATTTCCTTCAGAATTTAATTCTGTCGTCAAAAATGGGCTTTGAAAGCCGGTCACGTGTGACCACGTGACCCTCTTTGGAATGAAGAATCCTCTTCCTTTCTGCGCTATCTTCCGGTTGCTGTTGTAGCCATCACGTGCTACCACGTGACGCCTGGTCACGTGTGAGCACGTGACCCCTGTCTGGCACTTCTTTCTTTGGTTCAATTGGAGAGCGAGTTTGCTGCTTTGAACGTCACGTGTCGACACGTGACCCTGGTCACGTGGGAGCACGTGACCTCTTCTGAAGCTCTTTTCCTTGACTTGATCAGCGAATCAAAGTGCGCTTTTTCTGTATTTTATAGGTCACGTGTCAACACGTGACTGCTGTCACGTGTAAGCACGTGGCCTCTTTTGAAGCTTTTCCCAGAAGCTTTCCTGATTTTAAATCAGGAAACAAATGCCCCCACAGCGTTGTTCTCACGTGTCAGCACGTGAGTGCAACGCTGTCACCTCTCGCGACCGTTGGATTCCTTTAGGGATCTGGGGAGATGAAACGTTTTCACTATCTTCTATAAATAGCTCTGTCTCTTCATAGGAGCCTTCACCTTGTTCGTCTTCTTCCTCTGAGAATTTCTTCTTTGAGAATTTAATTCTCACTTCCAGAGTTTAGTTCTCTGTCTTGATCATTTCCCAGAGTTTAACTCTGTTGACGGATCCTTTCCCTCAGGTAAGAATGTTAAACGGCCAAAGCGCCTTTGTCTTTAAAAGAACTCTTTGGATTTCAAATCTATATTAAGGGTTTCGCCAAGAACCCATTTTTCTTCACGTTTCTCCATAAGAACAGGGAGCCTTCGAACTGTAGATCTCTTAGGTTTTAGGTGACTTTTGGGGAGATGATGACAACGTTTCAACTCCATGGACTTTAATTCCATCAAAATTATTTCTGGGAATTTAATTCCCTTTTTTCTAATAAGGAATTTAATTCCTATGAAGAACTCAATCTCTTCACACAGAGGCTCCTTAGGGTCTCTTGGCCCGAGGCTGTTCTTCTGCAATTAATGCGATGGGGATTTTGTAATGATGCTAGTGACTTTTATTTCAGGTATCATGGACGCCCATCTGTATCGTCTTGACGAGATCATTTCCTATGGGAACATTCGTGCGCTGGGCCGCAGTCAGGACCAGGAGTTCACTGATGCCCAGTGCGCCGAGATCATGAGCCGCTTTGATGAGTACAACCATCGACTACTTCCCCGTCGCTCTTCTCTTCTGAGGCTGATCGTGCTGGCGATCCGGGAGGCCCTTCCTCTCTTTTGCGCCGGCATACCACTCGGGGACTTAGACGCTGCCGAGGATAAGGTGCATTCGGTGTACCTTATGGGCTTGATCTCAAAGAGGAGGCGGGATGATCTCATTGATCTTCTTCATCAGCTTTGTCAACAATCAGCCATACTGGGCGCCTATCGGAGGGTAGAGGACATCCGTGGGGACCCCGATGCTTGTGACCGTGAGCGAAAGCATACTCGGGAAGTTCGCAACGTTTGGAAGGTTTTGGATAAAGTTAATTTTGAGTTTCTCAACCCATGCCCCGCATCTGAAGTGTTTCCATTGTAAATGTGTCCTCGATATTTTGTATGAACCTCTTGAAGTATGAGTGGCGAGTTTTATTGTGTTCTCTCATGTTTGCACGCCTTTTTCCTGGAATTTTATCATTTCACTATTGTTGTTGCTGATGCCTTTAATATGCATGGTGCTATTCTATTTTCTAGTGCACGTCAAATTTGGGTCTCACACGTTCCGCACGTGGGACCATTTGATGGGGACTGTTCACAAAATTTTGCATGCCGCATTTCTAGCGCGCAGTATCGGATGCATAAAAAAAAAAACCTTGGAAATAGTTATTTCTCCTTGATTTTCGATGCCTTTCCTTTTTGAGCCTTGGAAACATCTTTCGCATGCAAGATTTTCCGCGCATGGCACTTAATGCACCTCTTTATATTCTTGAGGCCATAGCCTATTTTCTCCTTACAGAGAAATTCATTCCCATATCAACGTGATTTAATTTAAGGAGTATCTGAGCGTTATGGCCTGCAACCGTCCACACGCTCGTCGGCAGCCATGGGAAGTGCCCATCGAGGAGATGATCCCCCGCTTTGCCGCTCGGCTAGTGGATCCACTTCTTACTGATGACGAATGCGACTTAGCCATGCATGAACTCTCGATCCGTAGGGGGTCTCCCCTCCCGATGGGTTCTCTCTGGCTCCGGATGATCCTCTCGGCCGTGCTTGCCGATGTTCCTCCTCACCCGGCAGAGATGACCCTGGCGATGCTTGATGCGGCGGAGGAAAAACTCGAGGGCTTTCATGAAGCCTGCCTGATTACTCAGGCTCTGAGGGACTGCTCAATTCATCTATTGAGCGAGATAAAGGCCCAGCGAGCCATTATGTTTGCATTCGCGGACGAACACGGCACCAACCGATGGGGAGCGACTCCTCGCGAGAATCGTCGCTTCGATGTGCTGGAGAAAGCGGAGAGAGAGATGGAGAATCTTGTCCTTTGCTTCATCAACCCCTGTGCCGTTGATCCTGTGTTTGGTGATCTTTTTCGTTAGTGTAGAACCCCTTTTTTTTTGTACATACTCATGAATAAGAGTATCTGCCTTTTTTTGTTTTGAATTGTATTTTGCATCCATTTTGGTTTATGAATAAAAGATACAATTTTCCTCTCAGTGATGTGTCCCCTTTTCATTGAATGCATTCTGCGGATATTCTATCTTAATCTTCTTGCAGGACGGCCGTGGCTTAGGATTCAGGGTTAGGATCTGTTTCCTGAGGCCTTTGCATCTTATGAGCCACGAGGGTCTCATAAGGAGTCTTTCTCCCTATAGGTCGAGAGGATCCCATAGGTGTGAGTTCTTCTTAAAGATCGTGAGGATCCTTAAGCGGGTTTTCCCTTGAGAGTCGTAAGGATCTCACAAGAGAGTTTTTCTTCCTTACAGGTCGTGAGGGCCTGCAAGTGCCGGGTGTGATCACCTCTTTCCGTGTTTCACGGGGTTAGGGATCTCTCAAGGTATCGTAGTTTAAAGACGTCGCGGTCAAGGTTAAGGACCTCATAGTCCGTGGATTTAAGGACTCCACAGTCCGATGTTAGTTTTAAGACATCACGGTCAAGGTTAAGGACCTCATAGTCCGTAGATTTAGGGACTCCACAGTCCGGTGTTTGGTTGCAGGGACCCGCCACCTCTTTGAAGACGTTGAGGAATTACAACGCCAGGTATCAAAGGAGTGAAGAGATGTACCCTTAAACCAAGGCGAAATCCGTAGGGAATCGGGGGGGTTGATCGTTAGTTTTAAGACATCACGGTCGAGGTTAAGGACGTCATAGTCCGTGGATTTTAAGGACTCCACAGTCCGGTGTTTGCTCTGGATGCTTCACACGGGTTCACTGCCGTGCTTGGCGAGGACCAGGCTCCGCTCTGGACGTTTTCCACGGGGTCAAAGAGTGACGTTATCCGCGTTCCACGTAACCAGGAAGTTTGCACTAGATGCTTCACACGGGTTCACTGCCGCGTTAGGCGAGGACTAGGCTCCGCTCTGGATGCTTCGCATGGGTTCACTGCCGTGCTCTGCGAGGACCAAGATCCGCTCTGGACGTTTTCCACGGGGTCAAAGAGTGACGTTATCCGCTTTCCAAGTAACCAGGAAGTTTGCACTAGATGCTTCACACGGGTTCACTGCCGCGTTAGGCGAGGACTAGGCTCCGCTCTGGATGCTTCGCACGGGTTCACTGCCATGCTCTGCGAGGACCAGGATCCGCTCTGGACGTTTTCCACGGGGTCAAAGAGTGACGTTATCCGCGTTCCACGTGACCAGGAAGTTTGCACTAGATGCTTCACACGGGTTCACTGCCGCGTTAGGCGAGGACTAGGCTCCGCTCTGGATGCTTTGCACGGGTTCACTGCCATGCTCTGCGAGGACCAGGATCCGCTCTGGACGTTTTCCACGGGGTCAAAGAGTGACGTTATCCGCGTTCCACGTGACCAGGAAGTTTGCACTAGATGCTTCACACGGGTTCACTGCCGCGTTAGGCGAGGACTAGGCTCCGCTCTGGATGCTTCGCACGGGTTCACTGCCATGCTCTGCGAGGACCAGGATCCGCTCTGGACGTTTTCCACGGGGTCAAAGAGTGACGTTATCCGCGTTCCACGTGACCAGGAAGTTTGCACTAGATGCTTCACACGGGTTCACCGCCGCGTTAGGCGAGGACTAGGCTCCGCTCTGGATTCTTTGCACGGGTTCACTGCCATGCTCTGCGAGGACCAGGATCCGCTCTGGACGTTTTCCACGGGGTCAAAGAGTGACGTTATCCGCGTTCCACGTGACCAGGAAGTTTGCATTAGATGCTTCACACGGGTTCACTGCCGCGTTAGGCGAGGACTAGGCTCCGCTCTGGATGCTTTGCACGGGTTCACTGCCATGCTCTGCGAGGACCAGGATCCGCTCTGGACGTTTTCCACGGGGTCAAAGAGTGACGTTATCCGCTTTCCACGTAACCAGGAAGTTTGCACTAGATGCTTCACACGGGTTCACTGTCGCGTTAGGCGAGGACTAGGCTCCGCTCTGGATGCTTTGCACGGGTTCACTGCCATGCTCTGCGAGGACCAGGATCCGCTCTGGACGTTTTCCACGAGGTCAAAGAGTGACGTTATCCGCTTTCCACGTAACCAGGAAGTTTGCACTAGATGCTTCACACGGGTTCACTGCCGCGTTAGGCGAGGACTAGGCTCCGCTCTGGATGCTTTGCACGGGTTCACTGCCATGCTCTGCGAGGACCAGGGTCCGTTCTGGACATTTTCCACGGGGTCAAAGAGTGACGTTATCCGCGTTCCACGTGACCAGGAAGTTTGCACTAGATGCTTCACACGGGTTCACTGCCGCGTTAGGCGAGGACTAGGCTCCGCTCTGGATGCTTCGCACGGGTTCACTGCCATGCTCTGCGAGGACCAGGATCCGCTCTGGACGTTTTCCACGGGGTCAAAGAGTGACGTTATCCGCGTTCCACGTGACCAGGAAGTTTGCACTAGATGCTTCACACGGGTTCACTGCCGCGTTAGGCGAGGACTAGGCTCCGCTCTGGATGCTTCGCACGGGTTCACTGCCATGCTCTGCGAGGACCAGGATCCGCTCTGGACGTTTTCCACGGGGTCAAAGAGTGACGTTATCCGCGTTCCACGTGACCAGGAAGTTTGTACTGATTGTATCCGCATTTCGCGGGATGGAGGCTTGACTGTTGGCGATGTGTATACCACCGAGCCATGGAACTGGGAGCTGCCGCTGCTCTGCTTTGTTTGAAGTCATGTCCGTTGTTACGAGACGAGTGTTTGGATGATCTCTAGGTCGCTTGTGGCCCGTCGAGACCTGGCTTCTTTTTCTGATGAAACCTGGGGGAGAAGTATGATCCCTTTTTTGTTTACGCCCTTGGATTGTGTACAGGGTGTGATGGAATATCACCTGTAGGGCATAAATTTTATTTTTATTTTATTTCTTCTTCCGCGATGCTCTATCATTTCAGCTTTTATATCGCGAAAATCGCGATTGCCCAATCATTTCGGCTATTTTTCGCGGTGCCCAATCATTTCGGCTATTTATTTATTTTCTGCTCGCTGCTTTTTATTGCGAGTTGCCCCATCATTTCGGCTATTTTTCATGCCTTCATTTTTACTTGCTGCTTTTTATTGCAAGTTGCCCCATCATTTCGGCTATTTTGTAGGCATGTGTGGCTTGCTAGCTTTTCGTTACAAGCCTGGGTTTTAGGCACCGATTTTGGCATCAGCACCGCTACAACTGGAACGTTGCCAGGAGCGAATCATCATTTGCTTTTGTCGATGACGAACAAAGGTGGCTCAGCAAACAGGGTTAAGGGTCCTGTCGACCAAGGCTTTTGACTTCATGAGCCGTAAGGGTCTCACAAAGGTATTTCTTCCTACAAGTCGTGACGATCTTGCAGGTGTATTTTCTCCTTAGGGATCGTGAGGATTCCTAAGTGTGTGCTCCTCTGTAAGTCGTAAGGATCCTACAAGAGGTCTTTCTCCTTATGGATCGAGAGGACCTACAAGGGTTGGACTTTGCTGGGGAAATGTTTATTCGCGCCCGTGGATTGTATACAAGGGTCAGTATGGAGCCGCTTGTAGGGCAGTATTGGAGGTTGTGGAGGATTTTGCTTAAGAACAGGTTCAGGTTTCTGTAACTTAAGACTTTCAAATCTTATGAGCCGGGAGGGTCCCATAAGAGAATTCTCCTTACGAGTCGTGAGGATCTCGTAAGTGTATTTTCTCCTTAGGAATCGTGAGGATCCCTAAGTGTGCTGCTCCTTTGTGAGTCGTACGGATCTCACGCAGGTGGTTTCTCCTTACAAGGTCGAGAGGACTCTGTAAGTGTCCTTTAACGAGGTTGCGCCCTTTCGGGTTTTCACAAACACTCGCCGGTAGTCCTGCTGTTTTTACTCACGGAGCCCTTTCGGGTTTTCATCCGTGCCCATTTTGCTTATGGACATACCGTTTTTTTTTATTCTTTTTCACTTTTTTTTACAAGGTCGCGCCCTTTCGGGTTTTCACGAACACTTGCCGGCAGCCCTGCTGTTTTTACTCACGGAGCCCTTTCGGGTTTTCCATCCGTGCCCATTTTGCTTATGGACATACCGTTTTTTTTTATTCTTTTTCATATATTTTTTTTTTCTCTCTTTCCTTTTTTTTTTGTCAGCCTAAAGATGCTGCGGTAGTAGTTTTAGGGACGTTTCGGTCCGTCGTTAGTTTAAGGACGTTTCGGTCCGCCGTTAGTTTAAGGACGTTTCGGTCCGTTGTTAGTTTAAGGACGTTTCGGTCCGGCATTAGTTTAAGGACGTTTCGGTCCGTAGATAGTTTAAGGACGTTTCGGTCCGTCGCTAGTTTAAGGACGTTTCGGTCCGGCATTAGTTTAAGGACGTTTCGGTCCGTAGATAGTTTAAGGACGTTTCGGTCCGTCGCTAGTTTAAGGACGTTTCGGTCCGTAGATAGTTTAAGAACGTTTCGGTCCGTCGCTAGTTTAAGGACGTTTCGGTCCGTCGCTAGTTTAAGGACGTTTCGGTCCGTCGTTATAGGAAGGCCGGCTGCTGCTTGTAAAGTCTGAGCCTGGGAAGATAGCGAGCGGACATAGTCGTCGTCATCTATCATTGACCTAGGCTGCAGCTTATTAAGCATGGTATTTCTTCAAGAAGCAGCCGTTTACTGGCCTGAAAGGCCTTTCACCGTGCATGTCCATGAGTAGATAGGCTCCACCCTGGTAGACCTTGTCTATGATGTACGGGCCTTCATAGTTTGGCTCAAATTTTCCTCGCTTGGCGCGATTGGGGATCATAGGTCTTTTGACCACTAGTACGAGTTCGCCTTGGCGGAATGTCCTTGGCCTGGTCAATCTTTCGTACGAGCGCGTCATCTTTGCTTTGTAGGCCTCTAGATGTTGTTGCGCTATGAGCCGGGTTTCGTCGAGGGCATCAAGCTCCTCAAGCCGAAGGTGAGCATTTTCTTCGTTCGTCAGCTCGTGGTGGACTGCTGCTCGTAGAGAGGGTAACTCTATCTCGAGGGGGAGAACTGCTTCCGTCCCAAATACCAACGCGTACGGCGTTGTGTTCGTGGCCGTCTTGAATGTAGTTCGATAAGCCCAAAGGGCTTCTTGCAGCCTTTCGTGCCAGTCTCTCTTATTCCTGGAGACGGTCTTTTTTATGATCTTCGTCAAGGTCTTATTGAAAGCCTCGGCCAGACCGTTAGCTCGTGGGTTGTAAACTGAAGAATATCTCCAGTCTATATTGTGCTGCTGTGCGAAGCGGCTAATCTTATGGCTTCGGTAGGCCGGCCCATTATCGGAGATAATCCGTCGTGGAGTTCCGAACCGATAGATGACGTGCGTCTTGAAGAAATGGAGGATATTCTCCGTCTTCACTTCCTTCAGTGGTACTGCTTCTGCCCATTTGGAGAAGTAATCAGTTGTCGCCAGGATAAAGCGGTGTCCCCGGGATGATGCTGACTCAATGGGGCCGACTATGTCAGTCCCCCACATTTCGAATGGCCAACTAGCCAGCGTCGGGTGCAGTGGATTCGGATGTTGGTGGATGAAGTCTCCATGGATCTGGCATGAGTGGCATTGCTTCGCATACTCGAGGCAGTCCTGGATCATCGTGGGCCAGTAGTAACCCATCCGTTTAATTTTTAACTTCATCTTTGGGCCCGCTTGATGAGAACCGCAAAGACCGTCGTGAACTTCTTGAACGACTCTTTCTGCTTCGTCAGGTCCCAAGCATCTCAGCCATAGAAAATCAAACGATCTCTTGTACAGGGTATCGTTGACGAAAGCGAAGGATAGAGCTCGTTTCATAAGCTGATGTCTTGAGGACGCTTCTTCGGGCATTCGGTGGGACTTAAAGTAGTCTATGAAGACTTCCCTCCAGTCCTCAGCCTTCTCACGGTCTTTTATTTGTAGGGTCGCTTGCTCAGTCGCTCCCTTTTCTTTATACAATTCCGGAGGTATTTCTGCCGGGGCGAGCACTCGACGGCTTTGTACCACGATTCTGACGTCATCGAGGTTCTCGTCGGCCAGTTCTTTAGCGAGTTTGGCCAACGCGTCTTCTTTGCTGTTCTCCGCGCGCGGTATGTTCTCTAGAATATAGAAGGGGATCTGGGCCAACAGTTGTTGCACCTTTTCGCCGTACTTCACCAATTCTGGTTTGCACGTTTGGTAGTCACCATTTACTTGGCTAACGACCAGCTGAGAATCCCCGTATATGAGGAGGTCTTCAATTCCCATGTTGATGGCGATTTCGAGGCCTGCTATCAGGGCTTCGTATTCGGCTTCATTGTTTGTCCTTGACTCTGTTAAGGAGAAGGCGAAGCGCATTATCCCTCCTTGTGGAGTTGCAAAGATAAGGCCTATCCCCGATTTGATGATCGGGCTACCCTGTTTCTGTTTCTTTATGGAGGACGCTCCATCGAAATAGAGTTCCCATCGTGTGCTTCCACCGCCAATTGCGTCAAATGCATGCTCGTCCGGCAAATCACAGTTCATAGGAGAGTCGGCCGGTATCGGGTGTTCAGCGAGGAAGTCGGCAATGGCCTGGCCTTTCACTGCCTTGAGGGGTTGATATGTTATCGAGAACTCCATCAAGAGCAAGGCCCATTTAGCGAGTCGTCCCGTCAATATAGCCTTTGACATCAGGTATTTAAGGGGGTCCACCTTCGAAATGAGACGGACTTCATGCGCCAACGCATAGTGCCTGAGCTTCGTTATTGCAAAGATTAATGCCAAGCAATGTTTTTCGATGGGCGAGTAATTGCTTTCTGCCCCCAGCAGCACTCGACTTAAGTAGTAAAGTGCTCTTTCTTTCCCCTGATCGTTCTCCTGTGCCCATAATGCGCCCAAAGAGCCTTCAAGGGCGGCCGTGTAAAGAATGAGAGGCTTTCCTTTCACTGGGGCAGCCAACACCGGAGGATTTTGCAAGTATTGTTTGATCTCGTCTAGTGCACCTTGACATTTGTGATTCCAAACGAACGGGGTTCCCTTTTTCATCAGGTGGCTGTAAGGACGGCATTTGCCCGAAAGATTAGCGATAAACCGCCGGATGTATGCGAGCTTCCCTTGGAGAGACCGCAACTGCTTGAGGGTTCTTGGCGGAGGCATTTCCATAATCGCTTTAATCTTTGACGGATCTATTTCAATACCTCGGTGTCGAACGATGAATCCCAGGAATTTACCCGAGGAGACTCCAAACGCGCACTTGAGGGGATTCATTTTCAAATTGTATTGCCGAAGGCGTTGAAATACGGTTTCGAGATGCTTTAAATGCTCTTCGTATGACATGCTCTTCACTACGAGGTCATCGATATAGCATTCGACGATGTCGTGTATGAGATCGTCGAAGATTTTTGTCATGGCCCTTTGATAGGTGGCGCCAGCGTTCTTTAGGCCAAAGGGCATAACCCTGTAGCAGAATATGCCCAAAGGAGTCCGGAAAGCGGTGTGCTTCTGGTCTTCGGGATGCATCTTTATCTGATTGTATCCTGATGAACCATCCATAAAGGAGAAGACCTCGTGAGTGGATGTGTTATCTATCATTAGCTCGGTTACTGGCACCGGGAAATCGTCCTTCGGGCATGCTTTATTGAGATCCCTGAAATCCACGCATATGCGCACCGTTCCATTCTTCTTCATTACCGGGACGATGTTGCCAATCCAGTCGGGATATTGGACTTCCTGGATAAATCCGGAATCGATCAACTTCTTGACTTCGGCGTTGATGCTCATCTCCAGCTCAAGTCGCATCCTCCTTGGCGCCTGCTTGACTGGCTTGATATCTGGGGATATTGCTAATCTATGCACCGCAATCTCCGGATCCAATCCTGGCATCTCGGAGTAGTTCCACGCGAAGCAGTCTTTATGCCGTAGGAGCACGTTCTTTAACGCGGCCACCTTTTCCTCGGATAACAGCTCGCTGACAAATGTCGGTCGCGGGTCGTCTGCCGATCCCAGCTCGATCTTCTTGAGGTTATCTGCGGTAGTATGTATACCGTCTTCCAGTTCTTTCGGAGCGGGCAGAAATTCCGAGATCAACTCATCATCGCTGTTCTCGAAGCACCGGGGAAGGTCATCTTCGTTCTCGGGCTCTCGGGCTGAATCCGAGACGTGCCGCAAGGCAGTAAAAGGTGGTATGTAACGACGATTGATGTCAGCAACATCATCCCGGGGCTGGCCTAGCCCTTTAAGACTGATCAGTAAAGGCATCGAGCTGTCGAGTTACAAGTCAGGTTTCATCATTGATTTCCCCATACCCCCAAGTTATGTGTTCAAGTCAGGTATTGATAAATCTGGAGCTAATGCCAACACAGGATCAGGCAAATACAGGTTTGTCTGGATAGACAACAGGGAATGTCCGTAGGGATAACAGGTCAAGATTGTTGGCATTAGTAATAAGATCAGGTAACAGGTCAAGCTGTGGTACATCAGGTCATATCAAGTAGTGAACAAGTATCAATTATGTCAAGAAATGCACAAGTATCAAGTCGTATCAAGTAGTAGTATATCAAGTCATGTCAGGGGGTGCCCAAGTATCATGTGGGTGCTCATAATCAAACCATAATAAGCATGGGTACACAAAAACAAGTATGGGGTACCAATATAACAATAAAATGGAATAATGTGATGTGATACGCAAATAGGTATAGATTCAAACATATGGATGCACAGTTATCGATTAGGGTTACATTTGTAGTTCCAACACTAATTAAGATGCTCTTTATTAAACATGGAATATTAATATTACAGTGTTATGTATTAATGTGATCTATGGATGCAATTATATATATATATTAGACGAGATGGATATAAACGGGTGTCGGAAAGGTTATAAACTTTAAAATGGTACTATAGGATGTACAAATAAGCACTATGCAATATAAATATTGGTATGGATGCAGTATTGTAACATTTCAAAAAAATAGAATATTATTTTTGGGAATTTTCATAATTTAATAATAATTTTTAATGAATATTTTAATAGTCGGTATAATTAAATACCGATAAATGGTGAAAATTCCGGAGAAAATTATAGAAATTCTAAAATAGCTTATTTTGTGGAAATATGCCATTTTGCAGTTTTATGATGGATTATATGTTATTTTGGTATTAACCGCGATTAAAAATCGCTAAGTGGATTTTTGGCTTTTGTGCAAAAATGTGCACATAACATTTTCTACACTTGTTACACTTGTTCATGTTTTGGACTTATGTTTAAATGACCATGGTGGGTTTAAACCTTTAGGCTAAGTTAAGTGGGTTAATCAGGGTTGGTTTGGTTCATGGTGAATGGGATGATGAGAATTAACTCATCTCATTTCAAAACTTTGGTTTGCCTCTCAAACACACACATACCAACCTCTCTACATCAGACATATACACCCACACATCAGCCACCCTAGCTGCTGCTACAAGCTGCAACACCATCAGCCCCACACCCAACATCAACAGCGCATTTTCAGCCACCAGAACAGCAGCTACGGCAGCTACATCAGCACAAATTCAGCAGCTGATGTGAACATCAGCCTACCCTTAACACTTTTCAGCCCCCCTAGCTGATTTGCACACCCCCATCGTGATGTTTCAGCCCCCATAGCTGACCTACACACTCACTTCAGCCTCCATCAACGCATCAACTGCTGATACACAACATCAGCCCCTAAATTCACTGAAAACATGCATCAATTCAGCACATTCAGCCCCCCTAGCTGATCTACACCAGCCCCTAACACATTTCAGCCCTCATATAACAACAACAGCCTAACACTTTTCAGCCCCCCCATAGCTGACCTGCACACTCCCAAACCACACTTTTCAGCCCCAATAGCTGAAACCTTCAGCCACAAAAAAAAACAGCAGCTGATGTAAAGTTCAGCCACCATCAGCAACACATCAGCCCCAAATTGTTCAACATCAGCACCACACCAATAACATCAGCCAAGTCCTTGCTACATCAGCCAAGACATCAACACAACTTCAGCCCAAATTTTCATCACATCAGCTACAACAACTTCCCTTTAACCAACAGCAGCAGCTGTATCTCCAAAACAATAGCAGTTGCTGCTGCAACAGCACATCAGCCCCCTTTATCAACCCATCAGCCCCAGTTATCAGCATCAGTTCAGCATATTTTCAACCACATTGTTATCAGCCACAGCAGCAGCAACCTTATTCCAACCAACACCCCACAACACCACCATCAAACCACAACCACAACACTTCTTCTCATCACCAAAAACAACCCCAGCCCTGCAGTAGCTGTTGCAAACAGCAACAAAAAGGAAGAAAGGATTGCAAGCAGCAGCAGCAGCCAGTTTCAGCTTCAGCACAGCTGCATCAGCAACACCACTTCAGCAGCAACCACCCCTCCTCCTTCCTTCATCCTTCCCTTCTCCTACACCCTAGGACACTCTGGAGGTATAATCTCACGACCCAACTCAGTTCTTGCTCAGTTCTGGTTAAATAGCTGAAAGTTACTGTTTTAATTGTGACATTGTGCTAGTTTAGGCAAATTTGAGTGAGACTTGACCAAGAGGTGGTTTTGAACGTTAGAGTAGCCTTATTAGGGGTATGTGAGACCAGTTAACCCAAGATTGTCCCAGATTTCACCCATATACCAGATTTGTTATACTTGGCGTAATTTAGCAATTTTGTCGACTTTGGACCTTTCTGGAAACTGCTACAACCCGGGACCTCCTAAAATGAAATTGACTTGGCAGTAGGATATGCAGGCAGATATAAACCAACATCCAAAACCCTAGCCCAAACCACCAAACCCCGGCCGCAGATTTAATCCCTCTGGCCGCAATTTGCGGCCAGACCAGGGTGGAACCTCCTCGTTTTGCGTGCACAACCCCATTTCATGTAAACTTGACCCCCTGTATGTCTAGTTTTGACTGTTTCCTGTTAGGGTAAAATCTGGGTTGTTTTTCATGAGTTGGCGTATGATTTACGACATGTTTCGTATGGATTTTGGTATTCGATGATTCGTTTCTGTCGGGTGGCGTTTGGACGTCAACGACAGCGGATATTGGCTGTGTTCGCACGCGAGACTATAGGTTTTTACTTATAGGCGTAGCGTGCACCATTTTGGTTTCCGACATGGTTTTCATGTGTTTTAGCGTGTGATATCCTTGTAGGTACCCCATGTGGCGTCGAAGCGATGGAGATGCAAATGGCGACATCGGCACCGGCACACATAACAAGGTGAGTAGATTTATATCTACGGGGAGAAGTCGGGTGGATGGCGTATAGCACCCCCGCAGTCCGAGGTGATGTATATGGATGCGTATACACACCTATAAATATTATATGTTGTTCGGGAAATTATTGATGTTTAATTGGATATTGGTATACTGGATTGGGAAAGATTACGAAACCTTAGGGTAGTGGGTGCACTACACATACATACACACATATACATACTTGAATGCATTCTTATTTCATATGTGGTTATGGGATTCTATATCGAGATGTGTTCACATGGGTTTGGGATTATGTGTTCACATACAGATTTGGGGATGATACTTGGGATTTAATTGAGTCGATGAGAGTCGATATGAGATTATGATATCAGTGATACGGTAAAATTCATACTTGTGATACGTTTGATGATTTAGAGGATTTTGGGGATGATAAACAGGAATGGAGATATAAATATATTAAGTGATCAACATGTGATTATGATACACGATAGGATATGACATGATATGATATGACAGGATATTTGGGGATAGGCCGCCTTGGCGAGGTATACTCTTTGTGATGATTTATGATGATAATATTGATCTATACTAAGACTGTCGATCAGTAGTCAGGTTTTCATTATAGTGATAATGCTAGCATTGTACTAGACATAGGTCAGTACCCAGATTAGTGATATTTGATAAAGAGAATATTTGATGAATGATATGACGAATGTGATATTGACCCGTACCCAGATTTGGGGATGCCGTACGACGGATTCACGTATGAACTATATTTTTGATGTTTGATCCGCCTACTTGACTTGGGAATAACCAATTATAGAGATATGGTATCGGATGTGATATGATCGAGGCGGGATCACCGACTATATATGTATATTTATATGTATCGACTCAGAGGTTAGGCGGTTTCCCTTACCTATTGTTAGCTTTAGCTCAGCCTTGTAGTGATATAGCTATGTGACTTTTATGACCTTAGATGCAGTTTAGCGATCATGGTGTTCAGTATCTCAGCTCCCGCATATTATTATTGTTGCTCTGCATCGCCTACTGTTATGATTCATATGTCATTATTGATATCTGCTGCTAGGACACCAGCACCACTACCGATGATGCGTATGTACCACGTACACTTATTGCTGTCGCACACACATCTTCATCGGTAATTGCCATGTCACGAACACTTAGAAATTATTATTGCTTGATTTAGCTTGTTAGCTAGTAGTGACATGATATTAGTATGCTTGCTTTATATGTTAGCTTGACATTGTAGCTATCACTTGTCACTTCATGCATACTGTTATTCATTATATGTTGCATTCATGGATTCTCATGCATATATTCATGATTTCACATGCTATTGATGATTTGGATTCGGGTTTCCATGAGATTTTCTGGATTTGGAGGAAAACCGCAAAAACATACATATAAACTGCTTTATCTTTTTGATCAAAATGCGGTTTTTCCATGATGTATGAGTCGTCCACCATGAGTTTTGCTGATGGATTTCGAGACCCGATTCGAGGAGTGGAGGAACCGTTTCGGGTACATGGTGGGCCCGGTACGGTACCCCGAGGCAAGAAGATCGCAGGAGATGGCGTTGAGCCTGGCAGGGGAGCACGACCGACCGGTGATATTACCCGACACGTCGGATATCCGGAGGATACCGTCGTAGTCATGAGATGGATAGTAGGGGCCAATCTGGACTGAAGACGCCCTGGATATTATGATTGGGACATTGAGATTTGAGATATTGAGGTACAGAGATTGTGATACAGAGATATCGAGATATTGAGATTTATGTTTTGTGCCGATGCTAGGTACTGTTTTATGCTGATTTCATCATGATACCTCATTTAAAATACAGAGATCTCACAAAGTTATGAAAGTAGTTTTCTTCAGTACATGCATTCTGTTTCATGCATTCATACATCATTCATATGATATATATTGCCACTTGATGCACTGGCACAGACACATGGGTTTACACTTGGGTTAGATATTTGTACTAGCCATGGTTAGAGATTACTGGTTATATATTTGAGGATTATATATGTTGATCGTATGACCTAGGATTGCGTCGTACATGCGATTTCTGTTCGTAGATCTTTTTCTACTCACGAGTTGCCAACTCACTCCCGTTGTACCCCAGTTTCTTGCAGGTGTTGCCGTACGGATTTCATTACGGCTTTGCGGGCACTGTACCTTTCGGGTGACTTGCTAGTAGGTGGGTTTATTGTATCTTACCCATCATTATACCTTGTATATTATATTTCAGTTGTATCTAGAATTTCCATCAACCAAAACTTGTACTTATTTGAGATAGAGACCAGTGATGTTTATTCTTTCGACCTTAGAGTCGCGTGTTATATTTCTTTGGGTTTCAGGCTGGTTGAATTCCTTTTCTGTTGTGATCCTCGCCTTGAGGCGTTGTATATTATGTTGCATACAGGTTGATTTGATATGGTTCCTCCTATTCTCTACTACTTCTCTTGGTTTGGATTGCTGGGTTTCGGCTTACTTAGCATACGTACGCCTTGAGACGTTCGTAGTCTAAGTGCCGGTCATGTTCCGTATTTCGGGTCGTTTCAAGTATAATATAATATAATATGCAACAAGATAAGTTTTCATGATCTATATCTAAAATGATGTAAACAGATGCAAACGGAACATCGAAACGTTATAAAATAAAACATGGGGTACTAGATTTGAACTACAGGCATGGTATATATTTAAATAGGTATAAAATAATTTAAATAGCATGTTGCAAGATTAACTTGCCTGAACGGATCACAAAATGGAATGCGTACGCAGCGTCCAATGTCGGTAAAAGTCTCGATGCACGCTCGCGCATACGGAACAGGACCAGGCAATGCAAGAGAGTGACCATGCTGGTTAGGAACGTCCACTGGGTTGCTCGGATCGTCGGCAGCGGCACGGCTCCGGTGATCACCGGAAAAACCAAGAATGTAGAAAAGAAATGAGAAGAAGAAGTTGTAGAAGAAGGAAAGGTAGAGGAAGAGGGTGTTGCTGCATTGGGGTTTCTGGGTCAGAGGAGAAGGCGAGGAGGTGGTTATGATGACGAGTGCACGGAGGCGACGACAAGGCTCCGGCGGTGACCGGAAAAACGGAATCAAGAAAAGAAATGAAAAGAAGAAGAAGAAAGAAGAAGAATAGCAAGAAGAAGGGGCTGGTGCTCTGGAGTTTGGTTCGAAGGTTATGGGACAGAGGCTAGAACAGAGATGGTGACGACGTCGATGATGGGGTTCGACGGCAAGGGCAGCGGGTTGAAGTCGGGGTCGATGTGTGCAGGAAATGAGGGGAGAAGGTGTTTTGCGTGGGATTCTTGCTGGGGTGTGGGAGAGAGGAGAAGGAGGAGATGAAGGCGGTGACGAGGGTGGTCAGAGCTCCGGCGAGGTGCAGGTGAGGCTAGGTCATGGGTTCTTGGTTGCGGGGTTTGGGTGTGCAGGGGTTCTCGTTGCGAGAAAGGAGAGTTGCAGGTGACGGATCTGGAGTGCAAGGAGAAGGAAGTGATGAAGATGGAGGTGGTGGTAAGGGTGTGAGGAGATGAAGGCGGTGAAGATGGCGAGTTCTGGGGTTCTGGGTTGGCCGAGAAAGGAGAGGAGGCAGAGGAGATGTCGAGGAGGGGTCGGAGGTGCAGGCGAGGGTCGACGGGGATGAAGTTAGGGTTTCATATGAGCGAGGGTTTTTTTCCAAAAGAAACGAAGAAGAAGAAAGAAGAGAGGGAGGTGATGATAATGCATGAAGGAGGGTGAGCGGATCGCGATGAATATGAATCGCGATAAGAGAGAGAAACTCGAGAGGAGAGAGAAATTTGGCTTTTGCGGGGGAGAGAGAAAGAGAGATGCGCGGTTGCTGAGAGAGAGAAGGGAAAATAAAGAAGAGAGAGAGATATGTGATTGGTTAGGATTATTATAAAATAGGGAGAGAGAGATATAGGGAGACAGAGAGAGAAAGGAAGAGAGAAAGGAACGCGGGAGGAGAGAGAGAGAAGAGAGAGACAGAGTGAGGAACGAGAAGTTTGGAATTTAGTGGGTTAGGATTTGATTTAATAAAATTTCGTTAGTTTTAAAAGATTTTAGTTGTTATAAAATTTAAACTGTTGATTAAAAATAAATATATTAAATTAAATAAATTTGAATTTTGGCGGGATACAAAAATATTCCAAAATATGCCCGGATTGGGTCTAAAGTTTAAAATTTAAAATATGAAAAATATATGCGACGTCCAAAATTCAAAATGAATGCCCGGGTAACGAAAATGCATACCCCCAAGAACGGATGCACGTGCGTACGCGTAGCCATCCAAACACGTCCGTTTCACTGAACGGGACGAGAACAAGATGCGCGGATGCTACCACGAGGTTAGGGGTATCAAGCAGGCCAAGTTATGAAATTTTAAATTATTTTACTTGACTTAAAATGTTATATGGTAAAAGATGCAATGCCAAGTAAAATGCCAGTATGCAGCATATATGAGATGCACGCGTCTATGTAATAAGTCAGGGTAATTTATAAATATGAATCAAACAGGTTCAAGCGAGTGGGTCGGGTCGAATGCAATGTAAAATGTAAAACACTATTCGCACCCAAAACACGATAAATCAAGAAAATACCACAGATAAGTAAATACGGGAACTGGAATTGGTATAAATGAACTAGGTTGTTACACATATACACACACATGTATACTCCACACTAAAAATACCTCCCCCATTAGAAAAAATTTCTAACGGGACGCTGCCCCGCACTCCGCAAGGGGGCTGCTAGCCCCCTTGACCCCCAGCCCGCTATCCGGGTAGGGGGACCCCCGTAAAAACTCTGCGGGGCCCCCGATATATCCAAAACCCCTCCAAAACACAACACTGCACATTGAGTTCGCAAGACCAGTTTAACCCGTCAATCGGGGGTTCTCTCGCTCCAAATGCGAGGGGTAATTAATGACAGCTTAGCCGGAGATTCGGATCCCCACAATCAATAAACCCCAGCCTACCCTAGGTAAGGGGGAATCTGTAGTACGCCTAACAAGCGCACGCGTATTCCCATCTCAATGGAGTGACGAAAAACGCCCTACACCGGGCCCTCGCCGCTATAGCCCGCTCCCACCGACGGAGCGCGCGGACCCGGGACGCCACAGAAGCACCCGACGCACCGCCCTCCGAGCATTGGCCCACGATGTACCTCATCTTGAAACACTCCAGGATGAGAGCGAAGGATCGATCGTGCCTGGCCTTCGAGATGAGGCCGAACAGGGAGACCGAACGCACCTTGTCGAGTGCTTCGTCTAGAAGGTCCTCAATGAAGGGGTTATCCAGACCCGGAGACCCCCTCCAGATCGCGTACATCAGCATCTGAAGCAGGGACGACCGCCGAGGGAGAAGCCGGACAAAGCGATCCTCTAGGCGCTGAACCACCCTCCGGTACCCACCTTCGGTCAGAGATTGGTCATACAAAGCGACATCATCAAGGGAGATGATCTCTTCGATCAAATATACGCGCTCAGTCATCTCAAAGAAGGCGATGCCGAAGCAGCTTCCATCTCCCTCTTTATTTATAACCCCAAGCAAATCTTCAAGGACCCGGATTCTCGCGCGTACCAGCGTGAATCTTGGTAACCGCGGAAACTACTCCCATGCCACGCCGCCACATGGCGATACTGACGCAAATTCCCGAAACTTCCAGCTTTCCACCTGTACGTCCCTGATACGTGTCATCCGTGATTATTACCCTTCCCGATGATCTGACGTCCGGGGTCGGACAAACTCTTGTGCAACTGGGCGCCAACCCTGCTCGGTCCGTCCTACGCAGGCCTCCTACGGTCTCCGGCTATCCCTGGCCGGTAGCTCCCTACCCCTAAAACACCGGGGATCAAATCCCTCGCCAAGAGGCAATCGAGCAGCTTCACTGCTCGGTCCATCCTTAGCAGGCCTCCCACGGCCCCTCCAGTGCTAAGGATCAAAGCCCTCACCAAGAGGCAGCCGAGTGGCTATCCTGCTCGGCTATCCCTGGCTGGTCGCTCCCTACCTCAGAACGCCAAGGATCAAAGCCCTCACCAAGAGGCAGCCGAGCGGCTACCCTGCTCTGCTATCCATGGCTGGTAGCTCCCTACCTCAGAACGCCAGGGATCTAAGCCCTCGCCAAGAGGCAACTGAGCAACTTCACTGCTCGGCCCATCCTTAGTAGGCCAATTACGGCCCCTCCCGTGCTAAGGATCGAAGCCCTCATTAAAAGGTAGCCCAGCGGCTACCCCGCTCGGCTATCCCTGGCTGGTTGTTCCTTGCCCCACAACGTCAGGGATCAAAGCCCTCGCCAAGAGGCACTGGGCAGCAAACCTGCTCGGCCATCCTTAAGGACCAAAAGCTCTCGCCAAGATGCACCGGGCAGTAACCCTGCTCGGCCCATCCTTAGTAGACAACTTACGGCCTCTCCCATGCTAAGGATCAAAAGCCCTCGCAAGAGGCTACCGGGCCCGCCCTTGCTCGGTTATCCCTGGCTGGTAGCTCCCTACCCTAACAAACCAGGGATCAAAGCCCTCGCCAAGAGGCACCGAGCAGCAACCCTGCCCGGCCCATCCTTAAGGATCAAAAGCCCTCGCAAGAGGCAACCGGGCCCACCCTTGTTCGGTTATCTCTGGCTGCTAGCTCCCTACCCCAACACACCAGGGATCAAAGCCCTCACCAAGAGGCAATCGGGCCTGCACTTGCTCGGTTATCCCCGGCTGGTAATTCATTACCCCAAAACGCCAGGGATCAAAAGCCCTCGCCAAGAGGCAGTCGAACAGCTTCACTGCTCGGTTATCCCTGGCTGGTAGCTCCCTACCCCATAATGCCAGGGATCTAAGCCTTCGCCATGAGGCGACTGAGCAGCTATCCTGCTCGGCCCATCCCTAGTAAGCCTCTTACGGCCCCTCCAACAACTAAGGAACATGACCTCACCAAGAGGCATCCGGCCTATCTACGTCTGCGCGATCTCCATCTCGACTTCGGGGGCATGGAGATACCGTCTTCCCGCCGGTCATCGCACACTTGGCAAGTGAATAGATTCAACTCGATACGTAATCGCTAGATAATGAACCGACACAACACGAAGGCAGTACTGTGCGAATACAAGGGTTTACCGACAAAGGAAAATACGCGTGCAAACACAACTGCAAAAAGTGTTATTCATAAAGCCAAAAGTCTTTACAAGGGTATTGTGGACTCCCCAGCATTATCAAATTACCCGAAAGCTTACAAAAAGAGAGGAGGAAAAGCCAAAAAGTTCGGGGCACAAGCCCAGCCTAGAGCTCGCCTCCCTCATCACCATCGGCCGGAGGCATGACCACTGAAAGTGGGACCCGAGCACGGAGCTCATCGTCGCCAAACTCCGGACACTGCTCCTTGACGGCATCAAGAGCTTTGTTCCATGCAATGGCGGAGGCCTCGCCAAGGTCGACATAAAACTGGTCCGACCCCTCGTAATCAGTCATCGACTTTCTAGCCCGAATCTCGGCAACCTCCGCCGCATGAAGCGCCGCCTCGGCATCCCGCCTGCTGGCATCCCTCGCCCTCTTCATGGCTGCAAAGCGATTGGACAGTTCCACCAACTTCGCCTCGATGACTCGGTGGGACTTACTCAGACGGTTATAGGACTCTCGACACTTCGAGACGGCGAGCTCCGCGACGGCCGATCGGGCTTGATGGACGGCCATCCTCTCCCTTTCCAGACGCAGCTCAAGCCGCAGATCCTCAGCCTCCGAAGAAGACTCTCCTGCTGACCTCGCAGCATGAATAGCCCCATCGGCCTCCATACGAGTAACGAGGGCGCAATGCTGAAGGACCTGAAGAAAAACATCAGAGAGCCTTAGAGACACCCGAACTAAAGAAAGGGCGCTCGAAATAACGCATGAGGGAGTACATACCTGAACTGCCTCTTGAGCGATAGGCGCCATTTGGGCCCTCAGGGTCCCCCGCGGAATCTTGCCTCCGGCCGACTCTTCCATACCAGCAAGCAGGCCGGCAGCAACAGAAAGCCCCGATAGGACCACAAAATGAACGTCCCCCTTTTGCACAGGAATCCCCTCCGGAATCTCCATCGATGGCTTGCGAGAGACCGTCCTCTTCCTCTTAAGAGGAACCCCATCTTCGTCCTTTCCTGCATCCTTCGTCTGGGGCTCGGGAACCCGTGGAAATCTCTGGCCGCCGCCAAGACAATCATCAGGAGATCGTGACGAGGCAGATGGCCCCGTCGGCGGCGGAACATTTGGTGCGGGGCTCGGTTCAGCCGGAGGCACGGCCGCACCGATGGCCCCCCCGGGACTGAGCACCGAGGGCACCAAGAGTCCAGGATCAAACCATTGGTCCTGCCAAAGGGAGAAGAAGACTCAACTCAGAAGGAGAAGAAGCAGAAGAAAGAAAAAGAAGACATCTAACCTGAGGGAGAAGTCCTCGGGAATGTAGAAATCCGACCTAAGAAGGAGAGCGCCGAGCTTATAAGATCAAGAACGAGGAAAATATGAAGTGAGATGGGTCCTGAAGCGGACCCCACCTCTATTTATAGCCGCCGGCGACGGTCAACTCCCGCCAAAAACAACACTTCACATTCAACGGCCACGATCATTCCACCTGCTGCACGCACATTGGCCGGATCCCATGAGATGCCAAAAGTCCGCGGCCCGTCATGTCAGCCAACCAGCGCCCGACACGTGGGCTGTCGCTTCAGCGAAAGTACGCACGATCCGGCACACCCTTTTTAATGCAAAGATCTCACCCTGATTCGCTGGCATCATCCAGAAAATACAACGGATTACCTGGGGACACGCCCGACGATATCTTTGAAAAGGAGCTCACCTCGGGTGACCCGGCAGACCACTCTCAACCCGTCCCGTCAGCTGGTCGGGACGAAAGTGGGCGGCTAATGATGATGCTCGACAACGGTGATCTCCCATATCATGACACATAGCAGATGACGTGTCCCGGAGCATGCAAGAGAGGACCTACAGTGGCCGACCGGACCACTCCTATACCCGTCCTACAAACAAACGCTGGCTCACCTCCGAGCCCCCTGCACAATTGGCTTCCTCGGCCTCACGGCTTGTCTCCGGGCTACCGCAGAACAAAGATATCTCGGCTCTTCTGCTCGTTCGCGAGCTCTCCCGCCGAGGTCATCTTCCTCGGTCTCATCGACCGACCAACGGCACCGCTCACAGGCGCAACCGCCATCCCGCGGTTCTCGCCGTGCGCGAGATATCCGCCGGCCACATCCTACATTCCACGCCATCACGATCCCCCATTAACGAGCCTGTCTCGCCATTAATGGGAGATCCCGCTCACCACGCGGGAGTGACTTCGGGAGCGTAACGGCCGGCTTGATTCTCGCACCTATCCTGCCTGCTGCCACCGCTATATAAACCCCCTCTTCAGACGGTTCAAGTAAGCCATTTTTACTCCACTGAGTCGTTACTCTGCTCGGATTTCCTCTCTAACTTAATCGTCGGAGGGTCTCGGTGGTACAACCACCCAGGGACTTCCTTGCAGGTAGCTCGGCGACAACCAACCTCAAACCCATTGAGATGCACACGCTTCAGGAGCCTACCTCCAGATCCAATCTCAGCCATCCCTCGCCGCCATCAGCAGATCAACGGAAGGTAACATCTTGGCGCGATCCAGGTCGCATCAGCGCACCACTTCTTCCAGATTCCCCTTTTTCTTCCTTCTTCAGTTGTTTATATTTATAGGCTCATCCAAAGTTTAAAATCATAACAAATTTGTTTTGATATTGTCACTTAAAAGCTAACAATCAATATTGAGCTGTTGAGAATATCATCAGAGAGGGATCCTGAGATTTTTTTTTGAATTGATTGTTGAGGTTGACAAGAAGATTTGAGGGCTGTTAGGAAGATTTGAGAAAGAGGAGCCGGGGTTTAACTAGAACACGAGATTTAGCTATTTTGGAACTAAATTTTAAGAGTGTTATAGATAGATATAGATTATAAATAGATAATATAATATAGTACAATATAAGGAGTATATTATATAGGTAGATATAGATATTATTAGTGACAAGCAGACAAAACAACGGACGACTGAAGAATCTTGTTCCGAAGTCTGTCAGACGTCTGGCAAAATTACATAGCGAAGCCAGGCGTTTGCTGAAGACGTCTGGCAATCAAATTCCAGAAATACTAGATTTGATGCAGCAATATGTCAAACTACTTATCAAACGTCTGTCCTTCATAAACGTGGTGGTTTCGGTTTTCAATCATAAAAATCTTTGCATGGTCTTAAGATATTATTGTTTAGGAAAGATTTTATATTTATTCTATTATTTATCATATAAAGTGTAATATAAAAACACAATTGATATTCAATACAAACAACCAAGTTCAAAACCCTAAACTCCATCTTCTTCAATATTCTTATTATGGTATGAAAGTCTTATAACTAAAAGCTCAATTTTTGATCCATGGTCTCCTCTCAAAACTCAATCCTCATCATCACCAAATTCCATTTTCCAACAAAACCTTCCCACACAAATTTTACTGTATGGAGATCCCAAATCCAATCGGCCCTAATTGGTCATGATCTTCTTGGTCACATCGACGGATCCAAATCCTTTCCTGCGAGGACTATCACCGACGTCAACGACAACACCAAGCGTGTTGAAAATCCAGATTACCATCAATGGTATCGTCAAGATCAACTCATCCTCAACACTATCCTCGGCAGCTGTATGGAGACGATCCAGTCCCATATCTCCTATGTTTCCTCATCCAAGGAAGCATGAGATCGACAAGTTACTCTCCTTGCGACCAAATCTCATTTACGAGTTATGTCGCTCAAGGAACGTCTCATCAATAATCGACGCGGCCTCGGACATTAAATCAAAGAAGTCGCAGCTGCTATCCGAGTCCGTGAAAACTCCATCACTTTCGACGAGCTATATGACAAACTCATAGACTACGAACGCCATCTGAAGAAAGAAGATAAGGGTGCATCTCCCTCTCTCTCTCGGAAGCGCCAACTATACCAACTGTTTCCTGATTTAAAATCAGGAAAACCTACGGAGGAGGCATCAAGTGCTAGCACGCGACCATCGGTCACGTGTTGGCACATGACATATAAAAGCAGCGGCACAAAGCACTTCCATTCCCTGATTAAAAGTCAAGAAGAAGCTCCGGAAGAAGCATCACGTGCTAGCACATGACCAACGGTCACGTGTTGACACGTGATGGCTAAGCAGCGGCAAAGAACAGAACACAGAAGGAAGGGAAGCCCATTCCAGGGGGGGTCACGTGCGCACACGTGACCAACGGTCACGTGGCCACACGTGACCGGCCTCAAGAGCCTTATTTCTATGACAGAATTAAATTCTGAGAAAAGATCTCTCAAGTCTTTCCGAAGTGGAAAAGATTATTTGGAACCGTTGGATTAAAGATCTAAGGGTGATTAAATATCACCAATTTATGGAAAAATATCAGACTTGGAAAGATTTCCCCTTAAAATCTAACCGAAATAACAAAGAGATATCTTTGGATTTAAAATCCAATGGTGAATAAAATTCACCTAATAATCAAAAGGTCCAGATGAATGATAAATATAAATCAAATCTTTCAATAAACAAATCAAATCTTTCAATTAAAGATTCACTAAAAACTGATTAATTCTCTTCCTTCTCCTATAAATAGGATCCAGGAGAGGGAGAGAGACATACACACACACAGAGAGAGAGAGAGAGAGAGAGAGAGAGAGCTTTGAGATTTTGGAAGAAATTGATCTTCTGCAAAAGAAAACCCTAGGTAAGAGAGGAGAGGCTTGAAAAGAGAATTTAATTCTCAAAAGAGTTTAACTCTTAGATAAAGAAAAGAACTTAGTTCTTTCTCTGGTGGAGGATCTGCAAAGTGCATATCTCCCCATGAATTGAGAATTTAATCTCATTAGGTTGAGATCCTGCCATGCAGATCTAAAACACGGAGGAAGAACTGAGTTTTGAGAATTTAATTCTCACAGAATTATAGGAATTTAATTCCTTTGAGATAAAATTAGGGTTAAACCCTATGTCATAGGAATTTAATTCCTTAAAAAATGGACAGAACCAGGGTTTAACCCTAATTGAGAACTTAATTCTCTCAAAATCACAAAAATTTAATTCCCTTAAAAAAAGAAGAAATTAGGGTTTCACCCTATGCCAGAATTCAATTCTTTACATACATGAGGAATTTAATTCCTACAGAAAAGAAATTAGGGTTTAACCCTATCTAAGAATATAATTCTTCAGAAGAAAACAGGAATTTAATTTCTCTAAAGTTTATTGCTAGGGTTTAACCCTATGAAGAATTTAATTCTTAAAAAGATAAACACATCTTCAAACAGACAAAGAAATAGGGTCACGTGCTACCACGTGACCCCTGTAAAGATCCATAGAGAAGAACTTTGAGGCAACGCCTCACGTGCTCCACGTGACCCCCAAAGCGCACAAAGAAAAAACAAAAGAAAAGAAGCTCTGGGGCGCCCTCACGTGTCACCACGTGACCCCTAATGAACATTCTAACAGATCAAAGCGTGAGCCCCCATCACGTGCCCACACGTGATGGCCTTCAGAATTAAAAATGTTAAACACTTATCTGTAGAACAAAATGAAGGGGATCTGGCCCCACCTTTTGGATGTCATCACGTGCCCCGACGTGATCTCTTCTCTTACAATATCTAACATCAAACTGATGATCTGCTCCCAGTGTTTAACACTGATTCCCATAGTGTTTAACACTAGTTTGAAAACTCCATTTCCAGTGTTTAACACTGATTTTCTTAGTGTTCAACACTAATTTGGAAAATTCTGCTCCCACTGTTTAACACTGATTTCCTTAGTGTTTGATACTAATTTGAAATCTTTGTTCCCAGTGTTTAACACTGATTTGCCTTAGTGTTTAACACTAATTTGAAAACTCTGGTCCCAGTGTTCAACACTGATTATCTTTTAGTGTTTAACACTAACTTGTTAATCTTATTCCCAGTGTTCAACACTGTTGGTCTCTAGTGTTCAACACTAGCTTTAGCCCAATTGGCTAAATTTCTAGAGACAAAACCTTTCCTTCAATGGACCAACAGAGGGCCAATATCCTAAACATGATTGGACTTAGCCCAAGCTGGCCATAAGTCCTCAATTCAGACTTAACTGAGCCAATGGGCTCATAATATAATTAATTGGTCTTGTTTCCAAATTGGACTACAGATCACTTAATCCACCTTGGTTTAAGGGTACATCTCTTCACTCCTTTGATACTTGGCGTTATAATTCCTCAACGTCTTCAAAGAGGTGACGGGTCCTGATGACCACACATTGATACGGACTGTGGAGTCCTTAAACCCACGGACTATGAGGTCCTTAACCTTGACTGGGATGTCTTAAAACTAACATCGGACTGTGGAGTCCTTAAACCCATGGACTATGAGGTCCTTAACCTTGACCGTAATATCTTAAAACTAACATCAGACTGTGGAGTCCTTAAATCCACGGACTACGACGTCCTTAACCTTGACCGCAACGTCTTAAAACTAACATTGGACTGTGGAGTCCTTAAATCCACGGACTACGACGTCCTTAACCTTGACCGCAACGTCTTAAAACTAACATTGGACCGCAATGTCCTTAAACTACCTATTGACCGCAATGTCACTAAACTAAACAATAGGGCTCCCCTAATTGCTCTCTTGTTGGATCTAAACGATCCCGTTAAGTTGATCTTAGTCTAAAACTAGACTAACGTATCCTTAACAAACGTTTAAGTCGATCTTAGTCTCAAACGACGCTAACGTATTCTTAAACCCAAACCCCCAAACCCAAATCTAAGATAATACGGATTTGGACTAGTCCACGCCCTACGGGCGACGACATAACTCAGTCTCCGTATACAATCCACGGGCAACCAAACACAAAATAAACACACACGACACGAAGTGAAATTTCTGGAGAAGGAGAAAGTTTTTACCGCGGTGCGGTAGCGTAATTAACTGCAGGGGCTTGCGCCTGCAGGGAAGAGCGTCCCCACAATCAAAAACCCCTCAAACGAGCGGGAACCTGACGAAGTCTGCTACATCGGCCGCATCCGTTTAAACCTCCGATACACGGTGCCATAAATCAACTTGGCATCTTCAGAGAGGTGGACGGATAGCACCTATTAGCATCTGCCCCGAATTTCAGGCAAGCAGTCAGTCGCACCGCCTATTCGGAGGGGAACAGATTCTGGCACGCCCGGTGGGACCTTTTCCTCTTTCCACTCCACACTTCGTGCGTCGTGATTCGCGAACCAATCGCGGTTCGTTAATGGTTGCCCTTGGGTTGCGAGGTACTAAGATTTGGCGTTTTGCTTGGTGCAGAAAACAAAGGATCAATGGCGTTCAACTGCTCGAACTGCAAATGTAACCGACGCTCCGCCTCACCTGGAGGTGTAGCATATGGACCGCAGGCTGCATCCCTATTCACTATGCCTGTGGAGCAAGTGACCCAAGCTACTACCGGTCTATTCTTTGGGACCATGCTCCCGCCGGTGAACGTTGATATCCCAATGCCCGTACCGGAAGCTTCGAAGAAGTCGGCCTTCGATCGACTTGCTACTCCCACGGCCCCTCTCAACGGGTCGTCCAATTCTTCAGTCTTCACCATACTGAGTCTAAACTCCAAAGGGACCGCCAAAAAGCCCATGATACCTGAGAAGGCTATCCCAAAGAAGGCAGCTGCTCCCGAAGTCGTCAAGGCGACTTCTACTGCCAGAGAGTCGGTCTTCGCAAGACTGGCTGTCCCAGCTTCCGCTCCGGTTCGAAGATCTGTCTTTGACAGATTGGATACCGCGACCCAAAAGACATCAGTCTTTAAGAGGCTGACACCGGCAACAGCCCTTCCCCGGAACAGGGGGCAAGACGCAACCGTCGCTGAATCAATCCTAACAACCCGTCATGCCCGACGTCGCCACTGGCATCGGATAAGGAAGACTGGGGGCAACTCCCCCTCCGGACTAACTCCACCAGTTCCAACGGTGGAAATTGAGGCTACTGTTCCAACCGGGAACGGCTTCGAGCTGCTGAACAGGATACGTAGAAATTCGCCAACTGCGGTTCTCAAAAGATCCCCTCCACCTGCGGAGGACGTTACAGAAGCGAAACCGGAACAGCCTCCTCAACGGCTGTCCTCCAAGATTTATAAGGTCTGGCGATGGGTCCAAGACTCAGTAATCGATCAAGATCACTCTCGTCAACAGAAAAGGGCGAAAGTGCAGGAAGAAAAGAACCGTCACGTCAAACCACAAAGGACGACAACCGCTTGGGTGCCCACTGCAACGGCTCCTTCCACATCGACTACTCAAAAGAGAAGAAGGCCGGAGAAAGTCCCCACTCCTGTAGCAAATATCAAGGACAAGAAGCCAAAACGCCCTAAGTCTGGGGGCATGATGGTGCATACTGTGTACATGGCGTCGGGGAAGGAAGACAGCCGTGCGTCTACAGGTCATAGACCGCTTACACGGTCGGTGACCAAAGCTCAGGAGCAACAGCAGAAGCTCCAGGAAATGATGATCGCAATGGCCGCGCTTACTGGGCCAAAAGAAAGCCCCGAAGCGTTCTCGGATCAGCGACAAGAGCAGGAAACCGACACTGAGTTCCTTCGGAGGATATTGGAAAGGAAAGATAAAGTGGCTGCGGAACAAGCAGCCAATATAAAGCAAATAGCCCACTTATTTCAAGACATGGTTGGGATGATGATTCAACAAGAGCCCCCTACTGAAGATCCTCCAATCGTTCTTGAAGACGACAGGGGAGAAACGACAAATCCTCCACCCGCTCTGTCAACAGCCAAGGAGGAGACAATCTCCAAGGCTGACCTGGACGAATACATAGCCCAACAGATACGCGTTCACCAGGCGACTGAGGCAGCTGGTCAAGTTGTCAGGACAGGAAGACCATATCCAAGCTGGTATGACCAGATCAAATACCTGCCGGGCTACACAATACCAAAATTCCATGTCTATAAGGGGACAGGCAATCCCCATCAGCATGTGGCCCAGTTCAGGGCGCTTTGTGGCAACACTGGTGGCGACGATAAGCTCTTGCTTCGCCAATTCGTCGGCAGCTTATCAGAAACAACGTTCGAGTGGTATTCCGAGCTCCCGAATGATTCCATCAAGACGTTCGCTGAAATGGAGTTACTATTCACTCAGCGATTTGCAAGCGCCGGTGAATGTACCCCGATAACGGCATTGATTAACGCCAGGGTGAAACCGGGTGAGACGTGGGTCTAGTACGCTATACGCTGGCGAAACTTGTGGTCAAAATGCGAACAACGCATTGAGGAAGCGCTTGCGGTGGGCATGTTCGTGGGTACACTAGATCCTCATGTAACTATCTCACAATTCATGATGTTCTTCAAATCAACCACGTTCCAGGCTCTGATCGACAAGTTGGCCCAGATGGACCAGATGGGTCACAGACCGTCTCTCCCGAAGCCAGAACCTCGGAATGACAAGGGTAAAGGGAAGGCAACCTTCATTGCGAACGCTCAGCAGCAACCCAGTGCCCCAAAACTGGCGGATCAACTGGAAGAAAGACGGAGATATTACAATGAGAGAATGAAGCGCCCCTACTCATTCCCACGGGATAAGACGAAAAGGCTATTTGAGCTGGCAATGCGCAACAGGCTTATCAACTTGCCAAACCCGAGGCGGCCGGCGCAACCCAGTGAGGTGAACAACCCCAACTACTGCCCTTACCATCAAACGGTAAGCCATCCGATCGAGGATTGTTTCGTCTTCAAAGGATGGATTGAAGATCAATACCTACAGGGCAAGTTTGCGCTGTCCGAGAAGTGGAAAGTGAACCCGCCACAACCTCACACTGCTAAGAAGATGGACACACCGGGGGCAACTTGTTCTTTCATTGAAGAAGCCCCATGGGAAATCGTGCTTTCAGCAAAAACTAAAAGAATGCTGAACGAGCTCCAGACATGCCTGGCAGTCAGGTGGAAGAACCCGCTGGAACCTTAGGTCATTGAAGGGATGCTAAAGCCGCACCCAACTCCGAGGATCAGTGGTGATAGCCCGAACACTCGCAACCAGCCGTCGAAATCTTCAAAGAAAAAGAAAAAAAATCCAAGAAGCCCATGAAGCCTGGAGACAAGCGCACGGACTCGCAGAAACAGATTGACGCGCTGGAGGAATACAATCAAAAGGCGCGGACTCCCATCACACTCCAAGAGTTCCTCAACCACGTCTTTCGGGAGGAAGATGAGAGGGAGAGTTCGTCGGATGAGTCCGAGGGATACGTGGCGAGTTGTAATGTGATCTCCCACTCGTTTATCGACGATGAAAAAACTCCTGGCACTAAGAAACTGGGGGCAGAGCCTGAGCTTAGACTTATATGGCCAACAGATAAAATGATTGACGCCTTTCTAGATGAGATTCGTTTGAAAAGTAAAGCCGATCGGGAGCGTGAGACGGCCGCATCAGAAGGAGCCAAACGCAAGCGACTAAACGAAAAAGTCGAAGCACTCCCGCCAGATCAAAAGACATCCGATGCGGATAAAAACATATTCAAGACGAGGAAAAGGTTTGCCAAAACCATGTCAATAGGAATGAAGCTACCACCCTCGGAAGAAAACACGTTTAATGGGGCGGAAAGACACCCTAATTACTGCTCGTACCATCGGAAGATTTCACACCCTATTGAGGAGTGCGACGCCTTTAAGACATGGTGGCAGGGATATGTTGCTCATCGACAACATTTTAAATGAATGAAACGCAGAACTCATCGGGAGCGGAGAAGTACGACCGAAGGACGCAACAGAACTACCAGAAACTGTTACACGGTCAACGCCGGGGGATCGCAAGTGCTCACATTCGGGAGCGATTCTGACGAGGAAATGGCTCTTAGCCCCCTCTTTAAAGAGTCCGCCTCGGGAAAAGAAGAAGAACCAGAAGCCTGCGAAAACATTCAGCTGCGCAATTGCACGCTCCCGGAAAAGAATCTCGGACCCACAACTAGAAAGGATAAGGGAAAGGAAAAAGTCACTGAGGATATCGCCTTAGATGACCAAGTCACGAAAGAGTTGACTGCCAAGGGTCCTCCCAGGAAGGGTAAGGTGGACTACAACATCCTTGCACACCTGAGGAAGCTACCCTCTCAGCTCAGCATTCTCGACGCCCTCTTGTTATCAAAAGAAGCGAGAGATTCATTAATCAAGGCGCTACAAGAGTCCGAGCAATTCCAGGCCTTCCTCGCCGAAGAAAGGATGAAGGATGAACTAGAAGAAGTGCACACGGTCGATATCACTTTTGGTGACGAAGACCTGCTCCTTGGGACTTGCGACCACAACCGTCCCGTATACGTCTCTGGATATTGCCACGATATCAGGATAGGCAAGATCCTGGTTGATAATGGGTCCTCCGTCAATCTCCTTAATGTTCGGGTATTGAAGGAAATCTGCATGAGCATGCAGCATCTTGCTCATGACAAAATTACCATCTCCGGTTTCGACTCCCAGTCGTCATGGACCCTTGGATCTGTAATACTAACATTGCGCTTCGGACTGCTCGTCACCGACATTAAGTTTCACGTCATTGACGCCAAGACCTGCTATAATGCCTTGCTCGGTCGTCCTTGGCTACACGAGTACAACATCATTCCTTCTACGCAACATCAGTGTATGAAGTATTTCAAGGATGGTCTCGAGTACACCGTAACAGGGGATCTGAACCCGTTCTCCGTAAACGAAGTCCGCAAATACGAAGATGCAAAGTACTTTTTGCCAGATTTCGAGGATACAGAGAGGTGCCGCAAACCGGATAACAAAGCCGCCGCCACCATTCCTGTTTTCGGGAGTGACACCGAAGATGAAGAAGAGATAGTTTACACTGGGCCATCTCGACGCAACAACCCGGGACCGTCCGCCCCCATATTGATTTTCGGAAGTGACTCGGAAGATGAGGTTAATGTTGTGTTCTCCAGTCGGCCACTAATACACGAACTCCTTGGTGATGATCGGAGTTTGCAGATCACCATGATTCCTCGGGAGCACTACAAAGACCTGGATGCACTTGAAGTTCATAGCGTGTAAGAGTTGCGGACATTTTACGTCCCTCCCAGTCGAAAAGGCGAAAAGGCAATCCTGTTCTATCGATCCTCGGAAACAAGAGTGGAGAAAGAGATCTGGCATGGCGCGGATTCTACACTTGACAAGCTTCAACCCATCCGTTTGCCCAGATACTACACAAACGGACTAAAAAGGCTATTGAAGCGCCAAGGGATACCCTTAAAACAGACTATTCGACAAGCTCGATTCTATAACAGGATTTGGGATGTCCCTGGGACTCAGCGCAAATTGCCCAATGAGAGAATGGAAACACCTGGGCATGGATACATGAGAGCCGGGAAACGAGAACGGGTCCACGGTAGTTACGCCATATATAATTTCGATGAAGAAGAGGACACCCTGTCAGGAAATGCCAACCCCTCATCAAAACTAGATCCCGCAATCAAAGTGCCGAGTCCGTCATTTGAAGAACGAATGAACGAGCTTATCAGGAAAGCAGGTCAAAAAGCTCGAGACGACCATAACCGTGAAATGGCCATCTACGAGAAAGCCAGAGCGCAACGTCTTCTTCAACAGACTGCAAAAGACGAAAATACTCCTCCCTGTCAACCTGTGGTGCAAAAAGCCCGACGCAGAGGTAGAAACAAGTCGAATAGCAGAAAAGGCGTTCGACAGAGACAAAGCGGGACCGAGAAGTCACGCGATCGGAAATCGAGCGGTCCAGATTTGTCCCTCATGAAGAAGATGAGTCAGGCATACTCTTTTCCTCAAAATAAAACACGGAAGATACTTGACCTCGCTTTGAAACATCGAATGATTACACTTCTGGCGTCTAAACACCCTGAGCAAGCTAATGAGGTCTCTCATCCGGACTATTGCTCTTATCACCGAGCCATAGGACATCCTATCGAAGACTGCTTCACCTTCAAGAACTGGGTCGAAGACCAATACCAGCGAGGCAGATTTGCTCTATCCGACAGCTGGAGGGTAACGCCGCCGCGAAAGCATGAACCCAAAGCCACAAGAGCAGAACCAGATCCACATCGGTCTTGGAAGCGAGCTCGTACCTGTCGTATGATAACGATATCAAAAGAAGAGCCCGAGAATATGGATGACCTTCCCTGGTGTTTCGAAAACAATAACGACGAGGTAATCTCGGAATTTCCGCCAGCGCCGAAAGAACTGGAAGATGGCATACATACTACTGCAGATAACCTCCGGAAAATTGAGCTGGGAACTACGAACGACCCGCGACCGACGTTCGTCAGCGAATTGCTATCTGAAGAAAGGGTGGCCGAGTTAAAAGACGTGCTTATGCAGCATAGAGATTGCTTCGCATGGAATTATTCCGAGATGCCGGGACTAGATCCGGAAATTGCTGTGCATAAGTTAGCGATATCTCCGGACGTTAAGCCAGTCAAACAGGCGCCGAGAAGAATGCGGCTCGAGCTTGAGATGAGCATCAACGCCGAAGTCAAGAAGCTGATCGATTCTGGATTTATCCAAGAAGTTCAATATCCTGACTGGATCGCTAACATCGTCCCGGTAATGAAGAAAAATGGGACGGTGCGCATATGCGTGGACTTCAGGGATCTCAATAAAGCTTGCCCGAAGGACGATTTCCCAGTACCGGTAACCGAGCTGATGATAGATAACACGTCCACTCACGAGGTTTTCGCTTTCATGGACGGCTCATCAGGGTACAATCAGATAAAGATGCATCCCGAGGACCAGAAGCATACTGCTTTTCGGACCCCTCTGGGAATATTCTGCTACAAGGTGATGCCCTTCGGTCTAAAGAACGCCGGTGCCACCTATCAAAGGGCCATGACGAAGATATTTGATGATCTCATACATGAAATCGTTGAATGTTATATCGACGACCTCGTCGTGAAAAGCAAGTCATATGGGGAACACCTCGAGCATCTGAAGACCGTATTTCAACGCCTTCGACAATACAACTTGAAGATGAACCCTCTGAAGTGTGCATTCGGAGTTTCCTCGGGCAAATTCCTGGGATGCATCGTCCGACACCGAGGTATTGAGATAGATCCGTCAAAGATCAAGGCGATCATGGAAATGCCTCCGCCAAGGACTCTCAAACAGCTGCGGTCTCTCCAAGGGAAGCTCGCGTATATACGGCGATTTATAGCCAACCTTTCAGGCAAGTGTCGTCCTTACAGCCACCTGATGAAGAAGGGAACCCCATTCGTCTGGGATCATGAATGCCAAGACGCGCTGGACGAAATCAAGCAGTACCTCCAGAATCCGCCAGTGTTAGCTGCTCCGGTTAAGGGAAAACCTCTCATTCTTTATACAACCGCCCTCGAAGGTTCCTTAGGCGCATTATGGGTGCAAGAGAACGATCAAGGGAAAGAAAGAGCACTCTACTATTTAAGTCGAGTTCTGCTGGGGGCAGAAAACAACTACTCCCCTATCGAAAAGCATTGCCTAGCGTTAATCTTTGCGATAACAAAACTCCGGCACTATGCGTTGGCGCATGAGGTCCGTCTCATTTCGAAGGTAGACCCTCTTAAATATCTAATGTCAAAAGCCATATTGACAGGGAGACTCGCTAAATGGGCCCTGCTCTTGATGGAGTTTTCAATAACCTATCAGCCTCTTAAGGCGGTAAAAAGCCAAGCCATCGCCGACTTCCTTACTGAGTACCCAGTACCTGCCGGTTCTCCTCTGAATTGCGATCTGCCAGACGAACATGCATTTGACGCGATCGACGGTGGTGACACCCGATGGGAGCTTTATTTCGACGGAGCATCTTCCGTGAAGAAACGCAAACAAAACACCCCTATAATCAAATCTGGGGTGGGTCTCATTTTCGTAACTCCACAAGGAGGGATAATGCGCTTTGCTTTCTCCTTAACAGAACCAAGGACGAACAATGAAGCCGAATACGAAACTCTGATAGCAGGCCTCGAGATCGCCATCGCCATGGGAATTGAAAACCTCCTCATATACGGAGATTCCCAACTAGTCGTTAGTCAAGTAAACGACGACTACCAGACATGCAAGCCAGAGCTGGTGAAGTATGGAGAGAGAGTACAACAACTGCTGACTCAAATCCCGTTCTACACTTTGGAAAGCATACCGCGCGCGGAAAACAGCAAAGCGGACGCGTTGGCCAAGCTCGCTAAAGAATTGGCTGACGAGTACCTCGATGACGTCAGAATCGTGGTACAAAGCCGTCGGGTGCTTGCCCCAGCAAAAATACCTCCGGAATCATCCGAAGAACAGGGAGCAACTAAACGGACGACCCTGCAAATAACCGACCGGGAAAAGGCTGAAGATTGGAGGGAAGTCTTTATAGACTACTTCAAATACCGTCGAACGCCCGAAGATGCGTCCTCAAGACATCAGCTTATGAAACGAGCTCTGTCTTTCGCCTTCGTCAATGATATTTTGTACAAGAGGCCGTTTGATTCTCTATGGCTGAGATGCTTAGGACCTGACGAAGCAGAAAGAGTCGTTTAGGAAGTTCATGATGGGATCTGTGGTTCTCACCAAGCGGGCCCGAAGATGAAGTTGAAGATCAAACGAATGGGTTATTACTGGCCCACAATGATCCAGGACTGCCTCGAGTATGCGAAGCAATGCCACTCATGCCAAATCCATGGGGACTTTATCCATCAGCACCCAAATCCACTACATCCAACGGTGGCTAGCTGACCGTTCAAAATGTGGGGGACTGACGTGATCGATCCCCTCGAACCAGCATCGTCCAGGGGACATCGTTTCATCTTGGCGACGACTGATTACTTCTCCAAATGGGCAGTGGCAGTACCGCTGAGGGAAGTGAAGACGGAAAATATCCTCCACTTTTTCAAGACGCACGTTATTTACCGGTTTGGGACTCCGCGACGAATCATCTCCAATAACGGGCCTGCCTACAAGAGTCACAAGATCAGCCGCTTTGCGCAACAGCATAATATAGACTGGAGGTATTCCTCAGTTTATAATCCCCGAGCTAACGGTCTAGCCGAGGCTTTCAACAAGACCCTAACGAAGATCATGAAAAAGACGGTGTCCCGAAATAAGAAGGACTAGCACGGGAGACTGTAAGAGGCTCTTTGGACGTATCGAACTACATTCAAGACGGCCACGAACACAACGCCATACGCATTAGTATTCGGTACGGAAGCAGTACTCCCCCTCGAGATAGAGCTACCCTCTCTACGAGTGGCAGTCCACTACGAGCTGATGGACGAAGAAAATGCTCACCTTCGGCTTAAGGAGCTTGATGCCCTTGATGAAACCCGGCTCACAGCGCAACAAAATCTGGAGGCCTACAAAGCAAAGATGACGCGCTCGTACGAAAGATTGACCAGGCCGAGGACATTCCGCCAAGGCGAACTCGTACTAGTGGTCAAAAGACCTATGATCCCCAATCGTGCCAAGCGGGGAAAATTTGAGCCAAACTATGAAGGCCCGTACATCATAGACAAGGTCTACCAGGGTGGAGCCTATCTACTCATGGACATGCACGGTGAAAGGCCTTTCAGGCCAATAAACGGCCGCTTTCTAAACAAATACTACGCTTAATGAGCCACAGCCTAGGTCAATGATAGATGACGACGACTATGTCCGCTCGCTATCTTCCTAAGTTCAGACTTTATAAGCAGTAGCCGGCCTTCCCCTGAATGGACCGAAACGTCCTTAAACTAACGATGGACCGAAACGTCCTTAAACTAACGATGGACCGAAACGTCTTTAAACTAATGACGGACCGAAACATCCTTAAACTAATGACGGAACGAAACGTCCTTAAACTACTACCGCAATATCCTTAGGCTGACGAGGTGAATAAAAAAAAGAGAAAAAGAAAAAGAAAATATATAAATAAATAAAATATAAAAACAGTATGTCCATAAGCAAAATGGGCACGGATGAAAACCCGAAAGGGCTCCGTGAGTAAAAACAGCAGGGCTACCGGCAAGTGTTCGTGAAAACCCGAAAGGGCTAGACCTTGTAGAAAAAAAGAGAAAAAGAATAAAAAAAAATGGTATGTCCATAAGAAAAATGGGCACGGATGAAAACCCGAAAGGGCTCCGTGAGTAAAAACAGCAGGACTACCGGCGAGTGTTTGTGAAAACCCGAAAGGGCGCAACTTCGTTAAAAGACACTTACAGGATCCTCTCGACCTTGTAAGGAGAAACCACCCGCGTGGGATCCTTACGACTCATAAGGGAGCGACGCACTTAGGGATCCCCACGATTCCTAAGGAGAAAATACACTTGCGAGATCCTCACGACTCGTAAGGAGAACTCTCTTATGGGACCCTCACGGCTCATAAGATTTGAAAGTCTTAAGTTACAGAAACCTAAACCTGTTCTTAAGCAAACCCTCCCCCCACAACCTTCGATATTGCCCTGCAAGTGGCTCAATACTGACCCTTGTATACAATCCACGGGCACGAATAGACATTTCCTCAGCAAAGTCCCACCCGTGACTAGGGATATGTCCATATGGTGAGCAACCCTTGTAAGTCCTCTCGACTTATGAGGAGAAGACCCTTTTGTAAGATCCTTACGACTTGCAAGAGAACATGCACTTAGGAATCCTCGCGATTCCCAAGGAGAAAACACACCTACAAGATCCTCACGACTTGTAGGGAGAAATATCTTTGTGAGACCCCTACGGCTCATGAAGTCAAAAGCCTTGGTCGACAGGACCCTTAACCTTGTTTACTAAGCCATCTTTGTTCAATATCGACAGAGGCAAATGATGATTCGCTCCTGGCAACATCCCGGTTGTAGCGGTGCTGATGCCGAAATCGGTGTCTAAAATCCAAGCTTGTAGTGAAAAGGCTAGCAAGCCATACATGCATATGAAATAGCCGAAATGATGGGGCAACTTGCAACAAAATCAGCAAGTAAAAAATGTATGCATAAAAAATAGCCGAAATGATTGGGCAACTTGCAATAAAAAGCAGCGAGTAAAAATAAAATAAATAGCCGAAATGATTGGGCAACTCGCAATAAAAAGCAGTGAGTAGAAAATAAAATAAATAGCCGAAATGAATGGGCACCGCGAAAAATAGCCGAAATGATGGGGCAATCGCGACCTTCGCGATATAAAAGCTGAAATGATAGAGCATCGCAGAAAAAGAAATAAAATAAAAATGAAATTTATGCCCTACAGGTGATGTTATATCACTCCCTGTATACAATCCAAGGGCGTAAACAAAAGAAGTGACCATACTCTTCCTCCAGGTTTCATCATAAGAAGAAGCCAAATCTCGACGGGCCGCAAGTGACCTGGAGATCGTCTCAACACTCGGACAGAACATCAAGCGAAACGGAACAGCAGCAACCCCCAGTTCCATGGCTCGGCGACATACATATCACCAAGAGTCAAACCTCCATTCCGTGAAATGCGGATATAATTAGCAAAATTCCTGGTTACGTGGAACGCGGATAACGTCGCTCTTTGACCCCGTGGAAAACGTCCAGAGCGGATCCTGGTCCTTGCAGAGCACGGCAGTGAACCCGTGTGAAGTATCCAGAGCGGAGCCTAGTCCTCGCCGAACACGGCAGTGAACCCATGTGAAGCATCTAGCGCAAATTCCTGGTTACGTGGAACGCGGATAACGTCACTCTTTGACCCCGTGGAAAACGTCCAGAGCGGATCCTGGTCCTCGCAGAGCACGCCAGTGAACCCATGTGAAGCATCCAGAGCGGAGCCTAGTTCTCGCCGAACACGGCAGTGAACCCGTGTGAAGCATCTAGTGCAAATTCTTGGTTACGTGGAACGCGGATAACGTCACTCTTTGACCCCGTGGAAAACGTCCAGAGCGGATCCTGGTCTTCGCAAAGCACGGCAGTGAACCCGTGTGAAGCATCAAGAACGGAGCCTAGTCCTCGCCGAACACGGCAGTGAACCCGTGTGAAGCATCTAGTGCAAATTCCTGGTTACGTGGAACGCGGATAACGTCACTCTTTGACCCCGTGGAAAACGTCCAGAGTGGATCCTGGTCCTCACAGAGCATGGCAGTGAACCCGTGTGAAGCATCCAGAGCGGAGCCTAGTCCTCGCCGAACACGGTAGTGAACCCGTGTGAAGCATCTAGTGCAAATTCCTAGTTACGTGGAACGCGGATAACGTCACTCTTTGACCCCGTGGAAAACGTCCAGAGCGGATCCTGGTCCTCGCAGAGCACGGCAGTGAACCCGTGTGAAGTATCTAGTGCAAAATTCCTGGTTACGTGGACGCGGATAACGTCACTCTTTGACCCCGTGGAAAAGGCCCAGAGCGGAGCCTGGTCCTCGCCAAGCACGGCAGTGAACCCGTGTGAAGCATCCAGAGCAAATATCGGACTGTGGAGTCCTTAAAATCTACGGACTATGATGTCCTTAACCTCGACCGTAATGTCTTAAAACTAACGATCAACCACCCTGATTCTGTACTGATTCTACCTTGGTTTAAGGGTACATCTCTTCACTCCTTTGATACCTGGCGTTGTAATTCCTCAACATCTTCAAGAGGTGACGGGTCCCTGCAACCACACATCGGACTGTGGAGTCCTTAAACCCACGGACTATGAGGTCCTTAACCTTGACCGTGATGTCTTAAAACTAACATCGGACTGTGGAGTCCTTAAACCCACGGACTATGAGGTCCTTAACCTTGACCGTGATGTCTTAAAACCAACATGGGACTGTGGAGTCCTTAAACCCACGGACTATGATGTCCTTAACCTTGACCGTGATGTCTTAAAACTAACATCGGACTGTGGAGTCCTTAAATCCACGGACTATGAGGTCCTTAACCTTGACCGTGATGTCTTAAAACTAACATCGGACTGTGGAGTCCTTAAACCCACGGACTATGAGGTCCTTAACCTTGACCGTGATGTCTTAAAACTAACATCGGACTGTGGAGTCCTTAAACCCACGGACTATGAGGTCCTTAACCTTGACCGTGATGTCTTAAAACTAACATCGGACTGTGGAGTCCTTAAACCCACGGACTATGAGGTCCTTAACCTTGACCGTGATGTCTTAAAACTAACGTCGGACTGTGGAGTCCTTAAACCTACGGACTATGAGGTCCTTAACCTTGACCGTGATGTCTTAAAACTAACATTGGACTGTAGAGTCCTTAAACCCACGGACTATGAGGTCCTTAACCTTGACCGTGATGTCTTAAAACTAACATCGGACTGTGGAGTCCTTAAACCCACGGACTATGAGGTCCTTAACCTTGACCGGGATGTCTTAAAACTAATATCGGACTGTGGAGTCCTTAAACCCACGGACTATGAGGTCCTTAACCTTGACCGTGATGTCTTAAAACTAACATCGGACTGTGGAGTCCTTAAACCCACGTACTATGAGGTCCTTAACCTTGACCGTGATGTCTTAAAACTAATATCGGACTGTGGAGTCCTTAAATCCACGGACTATGAGGTCCTTAACCTTGACCGCGATATCTTAAAACTAATATCGGACTGTGGAGTCCCTAAATCCACGGACTATGAGATCCTTAACCTTGACCGCGATGTCTTTAAACTACGATACCCTGGAGAACATCCTAAAGCGACCCTTGACCCCGTGAAATACGGATAAGGGCGACCGCACTCAGCACTTGTGGGTCCTCACGACCTGCAAGGAAGAAAATTCTCTTGTGAGATCCTTACGACTCCCAAAGGAAAACCCGCTTAAGAATCCTCACGATTCTTAAGAAGAATTTACACCTACGGGATCCTCTCGACCTGTATGGAGAAAAACTCTTTATGAGACCCTCACGGCTCACAAAGATCAAAAGTCTTAGGAGGCAGATCTTAACCCTGAATCCTAAGCCATCGCTGCCCTGCAAGTAGGCCAAGATAAATTGTCTGCAGAACACATTCAATAGAAATGAGACACACCATTGAGAAGAAAAAATATGTCTTTTATTCATAACTAAAATGGATATAAAGTACAATTCATGAAAGAGGCAAAAAGAATATATTCTCATCCAGGAGTATGTACAAAAAAGAAAAAAAAATACAAGTTTTCAAGCCGGCGGGCGATTTAGTAATTTCGCTAGCTCATCCTGCTTTTGCTGGGCAACGGATTCATGATTCAGGATCGCCAGAAGACGGGCCTCCGCCTGAGCCTACTGGGCCTGATACGAGGCGAGCCGGCCTTCGAGCACTTTCTCAGTGACCTTGTGAGCCTCGACCCTTTCGTGAGTAAACTCGACGACCTTGTCGACGACCACTACCTCCTTGATGGCCTCTTGAAGCACTCGCCAGAGTTCATATGCTTTGTGGGCCTTAGCGGTAAGATTAGCTTGAAGCTCGCTCAGCGCCTTAGAAGCCAGTTCCTTCTCCGAGAATTTGCGGCCAAGCCTCTTCTCGCACAACAATATGTTCGCCACACGTCGCTCTATCATACCACGCAAGCCCGCTTTCGCGACCGCAACCTCTGAAACAGGACATATACGCTCAAGACCGTATAAACAAGCCTCCAGTCGATAGCAATAGTCGATCTAAAACACGCGCACATCATCTGGTATGGGAAGCGACAAATAATTCTCGACGTATATCCTATCAAGCATGCATTCGCAACTATATGAATATCCGAAAAGAAATAATACCCGAAGCTCTGATATGCATACAACATGGTGATAGTGTTTGCAATTAAAGAAAGTTCTCATGGGAAAAACACAAAGTTTATTTATGCAAGCAAAAGCATACATACGAGTACCCAGCATATACGAAAGTTCAACATAAAGCATGCGAAAACTAATACACTACGCTAGCGGGAAAAGGTCGCCAAACAAAGGATCGGTAGCACAAGGTTTGACAAAACAAAGAACAAAATTCTCCATCTCTCTCTCTGCTTTCTCCAACACATCAAAGCGACGGTTTTCGCGAGGACTCGCTCCCCACCGGTTGGCGCCATGTTCGTCCGTAAAAGCAGACATAACCGCCCGCCGAGCTCTTATTTCGCTCAAGAGGTGAACTGAGCGATCTTTCAAAGCCTGAGTAATCAAGCACGCCTCGTGAAAACCCTCAAGCTTTTCTTCAGCCACGTCAAGCATCGCCAGGGTCATCTCCGCCGGGTGAGGAGGGACGTCGGCAAGTACAGCAACGAGGATCATCCGGAGCCAGAAGGAACCCATTGGGTGGGGGAACCCCCTACGAGTCGAGAGTTCATATATCGCTAAGTCGCATTCGTCGTCGGTAAGGAGAGTATCCACCAATCGTGCAGCAAAGCGATGAATCATCTCCTCGATAGGCACTTCCCATGGCTGTCGACGAGCGTGTGGACGGTTGCAGGCCATGGCACTCAGTTGTTTCTCAAATTAAATCACGTCAAAATGGGAATAAATTTCTCTGTGAAGAGGAAATAGGCTATGGCCTCAAGACTATAAAGGGGAGCATTAAATGCTGTGAGCAGAAAAAATTGCATGATGGAACCCATTCCAAGGCCCAAAAAAGGGAAGACATTGGAAATCAGGAAAATGAGCGATTTCTAAGGCGCCTTCTCTGCATCTAATGCCATGCACAGAAATATGGCATGAAAAATTGAATAGCCCCATAAAAGGCCCCTCACGTGTGGAGCACGTGAGCACCATGCTTGGTGTGTACTAGAAAGTGAAATAGTGCCCTGCGCGTTAAAAACATCAACAGTAACAATAGCAAAATGACAAAATCCCACAAAAAAAGGGGGGGCATGCAAACACAGAAGGACACGATAAGATTTATCATTCATGCTTTAAAAGGGTCATACAAAATAAAAAGAAAACGTTTACAATGGTAAGACCTCGGACGCGGGGCATGGATTGAGAAACTCGAACGTAACTTTGTCCAAGATCTTCCAGGCATTTCGAACCATCCTAGTATGTTTTCTCTCGCGGTCGCAAGCGTCGGGGTCCTCGCGAATGTCCTCCACCCTCCGATAGGCAGCAAGTATAGCCGACTGCTGAAAATCCTGATGCAAGAGATCAATGAGGTTGTCGCGCCTTCTCTTCGAGATTAGGCTCATCAGATACACCGAATGTATCTTATCCTCTGCAGCGTCCAATGCCCTGAGCGGTACACCGGTGCAGAAGAGAGGAAGCGCCTCCCAGATCGCCAGAACGATGAGTCTCAGAAGAGAAGAGCGATGGGGGAGTAGCCGATGGTTGTACTAGTCAAAGCGGCTCATGAACTCAGCGCATTGAGCGTTGGTGAACTCCTGGTTCTGGCTGCGGCCCAGTGCACGAATATTCCCGTAAGAAATAATTTCGTCAAGATCATACAAATGGGCATCCATGACACCTGAAATGACGATCATGAAAAATTCATTACAAACTTTTTCCTCTCGGATGTGAAAGAAACAACCCAGGGCAAGAAAACCCTAAGAAGCCTCCATGGGAAGAACTTAGTTCCTCATAGGAATTAAATTCCTTCTTAAAAAAAGGGAATTAAATTCCCAGAAGTTTGTTTTTCCAGAGCCAGAGCTCCTTGAGAATGGATTTAAATTTCATGGAAGGAACAACCGCCATCATCATCTCCCAAAAAGATCAGATGAACCCTAAGAGGTTTACAGTTTGAAAATTAGATGGGCCTCTGTTCTTGCTGATGAACTTGAAAAAAATGGGTTCGTGTTAAAAAGGGTAAAACCCCTAATGTGGATTTAAAATCCAGAGAGTTCTTTTAAAATGAGGGTGTTTCGTTCGTTCAAGAGCATTACCTAAAGAAAAGAGTCCTTTTTGAACAGAGTTAAATTCTGAAAATGTTTCAAGGAAGAGAACCAAGCTCTGGAAGAGGAGAATTAAATTCTTAGAAAAAAGTATGCAAGAAGGAAGATGAGCAAAGTGGAGGCTCTTCTGAAAGGACATGAGTATTTATAGGATGGATGGAAAACGTTTCATCTACCCTACCCCCAGGGCAGATCCGACAGTCACAAAAATGATAGCGTTGCACTCACATGCAGACACGTGAGAACAACGCTGTGGGGGCATTTGTTTCCTGATTTAAAATCAGGAAAACCTACGGAGGAGGCATCACGTGCTAGCACGCGACCATCGGTCACTTGTTGGCACGTGACATCTAAAAGCAGCGGCACAAAGCACTTCCATTCCCTGATTAAAAGTCAAGAAGAAGCTCCGGAAGAAGCATCACGTGCTAGCACGTGACCAGCGGTCACGTGTTGACACGTGATGGCTAAGCAGCGGCAAAGAACAGAGCGCAGAAGGAAGGGAAGCCCATTCCAGGGGGGTCACGTGCGCACACGTGACCAACGGTCACGTGGCCACACATGACCGGCCTCAAGAGCCTTATTTCTATGACAGAATTAAATTCTGAGAAAAGATCTTTCAAGTCTTTCCGAAGTGGAAAAGATTATTTGGAACCGTTGGATTAAAAATCTAAGGGTGATTAAATATCACCAATTTATGGAAAAATATCAGACTTGGAAAGATTTCCCCTTAAAATCTAACCGAAATAACAAAGAGATATCTTTGGATTTAAAATCCAATGGTGAATAAAATTCACCTAATAATCAAAAGGTCCAGATGAATGATAAATATAAATCAAATCTCTCAATAAACAAATCAAATCTTTCAATTAAATATTCACTAAAAACTGATTAATTCTCTTCCTTCTCCTATAAATAGGATCCAGGAGAGGGAGAGAGACATACACACACAGAGAGAGAGAGAGAGAGAGAGAGAGAGCTTTGAGATTTTGGAAGAAATTGATCTTCTGCAAAAGAAAACCCTAGGTAGGAGAGGAGAGGCTTGAAAAGAGAATTTAATTCTCAAAAGAGTTTAACTCTTGGATAAAGAAAAGAACTTAGTTCTTTCTCTGGTGGAGGATCTTCAAAGTGCACATCTCCCCATGAATTGAGAATTTAATTCTCATTGGGTTGAGATCCTGCCATGCAGATCTAAAACACGGAAGAGGAACTGAGTTTTGAGAATTTAATTCTCACAGAATTATAGGAATTTAATTCCTTTGAGATAAAATTAGGATTTAACCCTATGTCATAGGAATTTAATTCCTTCAAAAGTGGACAGAACCAGGGTTTAACCCTAATTGAGAACTTAATTCTCTCAAAATCACAGGAATTTAATTCCCTTAAAAAAGAAGAAATTAGGGTTTCACCCTATGCCAGAATTCAATTCTTTACATACATGAGGAATTTAATTCCTACAGAAAAGAAATTAGGGTTTAACCCTATCTAATAATATAACTCTTCAGAAAAAAACAGGAATTTAATTTCTCTAAAGTTTATTGCTAGGGTTTAACCCTATGAAGAATTTAATTCTTAAAAAGATAAACACATCTTCAAACAGGCAAAGAAACAGGGTCACGTGCTACCACGTGACCCCTGTAAAGATCCATAGAGAAGAACTTTGAGGCAACGCCTCACGTGCTCCAAGTGACCCCCAAAGCGCACAAAGAAAAAACAAAAGAAAAGAAGCTCTGGGGCGCCCTCACGTGTCACCACATGAACCCTAATGAACATTCTAACAGATCAAAGCGTGAGCCCCCATCACGTGCCCACACGTGATGGCCTTCAGAATTAAAAATGTTAAACACTTATCTGTAGAACAAAATGAAGGGGATCTGGCCCTACCTTTTGGATGCCATCACGTGCCCACACGTGATCTCTTCTCTTACAATATCTAACATCAAACTGATGATCTGCTCCCAGTGTTTAACACTGATTCCCATAGTGTTTAACACTAGTTTGAAAACTCCATTTCCAGTGTTTAACACTGATTTTCTTAGTGTTCAACACTAATTTGGAAAATTCTGCTCCCAGTGTTTAACACTGATTTCCTTAGTGTTTAATACTAATTTGAAATCTTTGTTCCCAGTGTTTAACACTGATTTGCCTTAGTGTTTAACACTAATTTGAAAACTCTGGTCCCAATGTTCAACACTAATTTGGAAAATTCTGCTCCCAGTGTTTAACACTGATTTCCTTAGTGTTTAATACTAATTTGAAATCTTTGTTCCCAGTGTTTAACACTGATTTGCCTTAGTGTTTAACACTAATTTGAAAACTCTGGTCCCAGTGTTCAACACTGATTATCTTTTAGTGTTTAACACTAACTTGTTAATCTTATTCCCAGTGTTCAACACTGTTGGTATCTAGTGTTCAACACTAGTTTTAGCCCAATTGGCTAAATTTCTAGAGACAAAACCTTTCCTTCAATGGACCAACAGAGGGCCAATATCCTAAATATGATTGGACTTAGCCCAAGCTGGCCATAAGTCCTCAATTCAGACTTAACTGAGCCAATGGGCTCATAATATAATTAATTGGTCTTGTTTCCAAATTGGACTACAGATCACTTAATCCACCTTGGTTTAAGGGTACATCTCTTCACTCCTTTGATACTTGGCGTTATAATTCCTCAACGTCTTCAAAGAGGTGACGGGTCCTGATGACCACACATTGATACGGACTGTGGAGTCCTTAAACCCACGGACTATGAGGTCCTTAACCTTGACTGGGATGTCTTAAAACTAACATCGGACTGTGGAGTCCTTAAACCCATGGACTATGAGGTCCTTAACCTTGACCGTAATATCTTAAAACTAACATCGGACTGTGGAGTCCTTAAATCCACGGACTACGACGTCCTTAACCTTGACCGTGATGTCTTAAAACTAATATTGGACTGTGGAGTCCTTAAATCCACGGACTACGACGTCCTTAACCTTGACGGCAACGTCTTAAAACTAACATTGGACCGCAATGTCCTTAAACTACCTATTGACCGCAATGTCACTAAACTAAACAATAGGGCTCCCCTAATTGCTCTCTTGTTGGATCTAAACGATCCCGTTAAGTTGATCTTAGTCTAAAACTAGACTAACGTATCCTTAACAAACGTTTAAGTCGATCTTAGTCTCAAACGAGGCTAACGTATCCTTAAACCCAAACCCCCAAACCCAAATCTAAGATAATACGGATTTGGACTAGTCCACGCCCTATGGGCGACGACATAACTCAGTCTCCGTATACAATCCACGGGCAACCAAACACAAAATAAACACACACGACACGAAGTGAAATTTCTGGAGAAGGAGAAAGTTGTTACCGCGGTGCGGTAGCGTAATTAACTGCTGGGGTTTGCGCCTGCAGGGAAGAGCGTCCCCACAATCAAAAACCCCTCAAACGAGGGGGAATTTGACGAAGTCTGCTACATCGGCCGCATCCGTTTAAACCTCCGATACACGGTGCCATAAATCAACTTGGCATCTTCGGAGAGGTAGACGGATAGCACCTATTAGCATCTGCCCTGAATTTCAGGCAAGCCGTCAGTCGCGCCGTCTATTCGGAGGGGAACACCAACCAACCCAATCGCTCTTCCTATTGCCCTTCGCAACAACGTAGAAGCATCTCCTATAATCGAAACTCCAACAACAACAATTTCGCTCGTAAAAACAATAACAACCAGTACTCCGGCGCATGCGTTCCAACTACTACTGTAATTTCTGCAAGCGTCCTGATCACAACACCAAAGATTGTCGTCAACTTGCTCGCTTTCTTCGTAAGAACGTAGTGCAAACCAATTCACCGCAACACCTGACACAAATGCTCCCTCAACCTGTAGCAAACAACACAAATACCAACCGGCCCGCTCCCTCCTCCTGGATATTGGACAACGGTGCTTCTCATCACGTTACGTCCGATGTTGAGACTCTCCACAGCTATATCGATTACGGTGATCCCAATGAGATCAACATATGTTATAGTTCAGATTTGAAAATTTCTCACATCGGTAATACAAAACTGCACTCACCCCAAAAACCCTTTTTTAGATAATGTCCTTTGTGCACTATGTATTACCCAAAACTTAATTTCTGTTGCTAAATTTTGCAAATCAAACAAAATCTCACTTAAGTTTTTTCCTACTAATTTTTTGGTGAAGGATCATCGTATGGGGGCACCTCTTCTTCATGGAGATTGCTATAATGATGTCTACTACCTCCCACACTCTATCCAATCTCAAATTCACGCTACTTCCAAATCAGAAATAAGTGAGTGGTATTGTCGCCTTTCTCATCCCTCCATCCGAATCCTTCAGTCAGTTGTTAGGAAAAATAAGTTATTGTCTAATATCTCGGTCGTTAATAATTTTAAATGTAATTCTTATGATTGCAATAAAAGTCATAAACTTCATTTTTTTGAAAATTCCCTTCGTGCTTCTAAACCTTTGCAATTAATTTATACTAATGTTTGGGGATCCACTGAATTGTTGTATGATGGTTTTCGTTATTACGAAACCTTTATTGACTATTACACAAAATACATCTGGTTATACCCTATGAAACGTAAATCTGATGTTGCCACCATCTTTCCCCGATTCAAAAACGTGTTGAAACATATTTCCAACTGCTGTTCATATCAATATACTCTGATAATGGCGGCGAATACACATCTCTTGCCTTCATTCTTACATCCTATGGTGTTCTCATCTCACCACTCCCCTACACCGTAGTCAGAAATTCGGCATTCGGGATTAATTCGGTGAGGTCGAAAATTCGGATTCGGAGAACTATTAAGAAAAAATTGGCAAGTATTCAAGAACGATTCGGCGAATATTCAGGAAAAGTTCGGGAAGGATTTCGAGGAAGAAAGTAATATATGAGGCGCTGGGTTTTGATATTGCGAATTATTCGCTGTTTTTGTGAATTATTCATGAATAATTCGAATCGTTTGCCAATGGCGATTAAATCGGAGATTTAATCAGCCGTTGAAAAATTCGCGAATTATTCATGAATACGCCGAATAATTCGCGAATATTGTGACTATGCCCCACACACCCCTAAACACAGTGTCACATCAGAACATCGCCATCGTCATGTTGTCAAAACCGATATTTACACTTTTGCATACGACCTCTCTTCTCTCTAAGTATTGGAGTCAAGCTTTTCAAACCGTTGTTTATCTCATAAATCGTCTTCCCACACTGGTTCTTAATTTCCAATTCCCTTTTGAAAAACTATTTCAACGTCCATCAAACTACAAACGACTTAAGATTTTTGGATGTCTTTGCTATCCCTGATTAAGATCGTACACATTTTCCATACTTCAACCTAGATCCACTCCCAGCATTTTTCTAGAGTATTCAATATCTCAATTTGTGTATAAATATCAAGAACCCGTCGCTCAAAAAATTTATATTTCTCACCTTGTCGAATTCGTCGAAACCAATTTTGCAATGCAGATATCTAGTAGACATCAAAAGGCTCTTCCGCAAGATTTGGACTCCCTTGGTGCAGCATCGCAACTAATCACGTATGCCTAACCTACCAAACTTCACATCATACCCATCTTACCTAATCTATCCCTCACTGAAGCCCAATAATTAACATCTCATACCCTCGACCTCTCCCCCTCCGCCGGCTCTTCACAATCCTCACCTTCTAATCTCGACAATATCGCTAACCTTCCCGTTCCTACCTTCCCAACCTCCTCCAAAACCGCTCAATCTCATTTACCCTCTCTACAATTATCCCCTACTACCCACCCCTAAATCTCGAAACCACCAATGAATGAAAACCGAATCCTAAATACTTCAACTCCCATATATAAACTATACCATTGTTCACCTAATACCTCAAACCCTTGAACCAATCTGTGTATCTCAAGCTGTGAAAGATCCCAACTAGCATGCTGCAACGTCCGAGGAATTTGATGCCCTCATGAAGAACGAAACATGAGAACTTGTACCAAAATCAAATCATAATCTTATAGGTTGCAAATGGGTTTTCCGAATCAAGCGAAACTCCGATGGCATCATTGCCCGATACAAAGCTTGCCTTGTGGCCAAAGGCTTCCACAAACGGCCTGCCCTGGACTATTCTGCCGTCTTCAGTCCCGTTATTAAGCGGACAACACTGCGTTTGGTCTTATGTCTCGCACTCTTCCATAGATGCCCACTTCGTCAACTCAGACATTAACAGTGCTTTTCTCAACGGTACTCTCTATGAAAATGTGTATATAGCTCAACCACCTGGCTTCCTCCACTCTTCCCTACCCAACCATATCCGCAAACTATGTAAAACTATCTATGGTCTCAAGCAAGTGCCCAAAGTATGGTATCAAGAACTCAAAGGCTATCTTCTACAAAGTGGCTTCGCAAATTCTGTGGCGGATACTTCTTTTTTGTCTACTCCAAGGACTCCACCGTCATCAATTTCTTGGTCTATATTGACGACATCATTCTCACAGGTAACAACGTACAGTTTGTCATGCCCCGCTTCCCAGAGTGCGCTAAGATCGGCACGTGACAGAGCCAACCATGCTACCTGTGGTTAGGAAACATCCTTCCACAGTCACATTACGGCTGTCTAGAAGATATCAAGAAAAGGAAAATAAAATAAACTATCTAGTACAAGTCCATAAGCCAGAGTAAACGTGTCAAGAAATAATATGCGGAAACAATAGATCCAAGTAACAATAACAATCTAGAAAGTACGTCCCAAATACGGGCTCACATCAGGAAATAAAAATGCTGAAAGGAAACTAAACTAGAATACTAACAGGTTCCTCACTGCTCGGCCTGTCAGCTGAAATACTCCTGAATAGCTTCCTATAAAGATAGAGGATCTGGGCCATACAAAACCCAGACGTCAGTGTGTCATAATATCAAACAATAAAATATAATCAGGAGGTAGCAAGATATGCAGGCATGAATTATAAATAGTAACAAGTCAACAGAAATATATAACAGTGAAGTGTATAAGCACATGTGACGTGCGGTGAGTAATCTGAACTAACTACTGGGTTAATTACTCTCAAGTTTGTGAAATCAATTTAATGAATCATCGATGTAACTCAATAGTATCCCGTGCATACCCGGGACCACGGTCCAGACTCTCGGGGCTGAATCCAAGACGTGCCGCTAAGCACAAACAGGAAATATGTACAGACGAATGATGTCAGCAACATCATCCCGGGACTGGCCTAGCCCCCAAAACTGATCAATATAAGTGTTAAACTGTTGAGTTACAAGTCAGGTTTCATCATTGATTTCCCCTTATCCCCAAGTTATGTGTTTACGTCAGGTATTGATAAATCTGGAGTTAATGCCAACACAGGATCAAGCAGGTACAGGTTTGTCTATACAGACAACAGGATATGTCCATCGGGACAACATGTCAGGATTGTCGGCATTAGAAACATGATCAGGCAACATGTCAAGTAGTGATATATCAGGTCATGTTAGGTAGTGTACATGTATCAAGTGGGTGCCCAATAGTAAAATGTAGCAAGTATCGAATCAGGGTAAAAGTACGGATGTGCGGTAAAAGCATGGATGCATAAATATCTATCAGGGGTTACCTCATGACTATGTAGGATGCACGTTATCAAGTATGGGGTACTAATATAATAATAATATGACTTAATGTAATATGGAATGCAACTAGGTTTGCAGAATTAATGGTATGGATACACAATAAATCATGGATGCATAAATAACTATCAGGGGTTACAACTACAGCTCCATGACTATGTAGGATGCGCATTATCTAGTATGGGGTGTTAATGTAGTAGTAATATGAAATAAAGTGACATGGCATGCAACTGGATATATAATTAATAGTATGGATACACAAATATCGATCAGGGGTTACATTTACAGCTCCAAGACTAAGTGGGATATACCTTATCAAGCATGGGGTGTTACTACAATAATAACATGAATTAATATGGTCTGTAGATGCAGCTACATGTATATTAAATGATATGGATGCATACGGGTATCCGAAAACAGTAAAACTTTAACATGGATGTATAATGCAATCAACATGTAATATTTGTATTCATATGGATGCAAGATAAGTATTATAGCATGTAGCAAGATAAACTTGCCTGATCGGATCTTACGACGAATGCGTACGGCACGTCCGATGTCGGGAAATTGTCACAACGCACACACGGCATGCGGGACAGGTCAAGGCAAGGCAAGAGGATAACCATGCAGGTAGCGGACGTTCACTGGATCGCTCGGATCGTCGGCGGCGGCACGGCTCCGGCGATGACCGGAAAACCAAGAATGTAGAAAAGAAAAGAATAATAAGAGAAAGAAGAAGAAGAAGAAGATGGTCTGTGGTTTGGTGTTAGGGGACAGAGGAAAGGCAAGCGAGACGACAACGACAACTGGCCGTCGACGGCAAGGTTCAGACGATGGTCTCCGGCAAAGGGTAGTGGGTGCTAGGGTTTCTTGAGGTCGGTTAGCAGTGGTGTCGGGGTGTCCAGGGGTTGAAGGGAAGAGAAAGGAACGTCGTTGTGACGGGGATGGTGATGACAGGGTCGGAGCTCCGGCGACACGAGTGTGCCGGCAAGGGTTGTAGTGGGTTCTACACGTGCAGGGAAGGGCTCGGCCTTGAGGAAGAGGAAGTGATGGAGGTGGTGGTTGTGGGTTGCCGAGGGTGAGGGGGTGCAGACGAGGGTGGTGATGACTGGTCGTGGGGTCGTCGGCGATGGAGGCGATGGGTTGCGGGTGTGCAGGCTCAGGGTTGGTTGGGGAAAGAAGAGAGATGGTCGAGGGAGGAGAGGAGAGAAGGGTGTCTGTTGACGAGGATGAGGAGATGGTCGGGAAGTTGGGCGAGGGTGGCGGCGGCGAGGACGAGAGCAGGCGAGGACTCGACGTGGGTTCGAGTGGGGAGAGGCAGCGGAGGAAGAAAAATAAAGAAGAAAGAAAGAACGAAGAAGGAGAAAGAGGGAAGTGAGCGTAGTGAAGAATGGGGGGTGACGGGAACGCGGGTGACTAGGAAACGCGAGAGGAGTGAGAAAGAGGGTTAGAGAAAGAAAGAGAGAAAGAGAGAGGAGAGAGAATGGGTTTAAAAATAAAGAATTAATATAATATAAAGGGAGAGAGATGCTGTGGGTTTACTGTTTCACAAATCTTTTAAAAGATTATTTTGTTAAATGAAAATCATATGTAAACATTAAACTGTTAAAATCTATTAGAATAAAATATTAGGAAATTTGAGTTTTCTGGCTAATACAAAAATAGTCCAAAACAAGCCCGGGTCGGGTATAAAAATCCAGTTTTAAAATACGGAAAATATACGTATCAACCAAAACCAAAATTGGATATCCGGGTAATGAAAATGCATACCCCCAAGAACGGATGTAAGCACGTGCGCGTAACTATCCAAACAGGTCCGTTACACTGAACGGGACGAGAAAAAGGTACGCGGATGCTACGACAGGCTTAGGGGTATCATGAAGGCCATACAATATATTTTTTAAAAAATATTTTACTTGACTTTTAGATGTTATATTAAAAAAATGCAGATGCCAGATATAATGCCAGTATGCAGTATATAAAAAAAATATGAAAGTGCATGGATCCACATAACAAGCCGGGATAAATCATAAACATGAATCAAGACTGGTTTCCAGCAAGCGGGTCGGGTCGGATGAAAATACAGATGTCAAATACACTATTTGCACCCAAAATACCATAAATCAGGAAAATACCATAAATAAAGAAATACTTGAACTAGAACTGGTATAAATGGATTAGGGTGTTATACAGTTCCTTCAATCCTTTGTTCGTCAACTTGGACAACATTTCTCTCTAAAGGATCTCGACTACTTTCATCACTTCCTTGGTATAGAAACTATTCCCACGACATAAGGACTCTTTCTATCTCAATATCGCCACATCGTCAATCTCCTGAAAAAGTTCTCTATAGAAGGAGCTAAAGAAATTATTACTCTAATGTACAATACCACTCCTCTAATCCGCCTTGACGGGTTTTCTTCTGTCGACCCCACACCATACCGTCAACTAGTTGGTGCTATTCAATACATTTCTCTCACCCGGCTCGACGTTTCCTTTGCTGTCAACCGCCTCTCACAATTCATTCACTCTCCAACAGAACTTCACTGAACGACCCTCAAACGGGTTCTTCATTACCTCAAAGGTATGAATATCATGGTCTTTACCTCTGCCAGCTATGTGTGTTTTTCGTCACCCTATTGAGATAGGAATACGCGCGCTTGTCAGGCGTATACAGATTCCCTTGTCTAGGGTAGGCCGGAGTTTATTAATTGTGGGGATCCGAATCTCCAGCAGCCGCGGACTAAGCTGCCGTTAATTACCCATCGCTTTTGGAGCGAGAGAACCTCCGATTGACGGGTAAAACTGGTCATGCGAATTCAATGTGCAGAGTTCTTGTGTTGTGTTTTGAAGGGGACTTGGACGTATCGGGGGCCTCGCAAAGTTTACAGGGGGCCCGCTATCCGAATAGCGGGTTAGGGGTTAAGGGGGCTAGCAGCCCCCTTGCGGGGTGCGGGGCAGTATCCCTTTAGAAAATTTTTCTAACGGGAAAGTATTTTTAGTGTGGAATTTTAACGGGGAAGTATTTTTAGTGGGGAACGTTTGGGAAAAAGAGGGGCGAGGAGCGTCCTGAGGACACGTGAGACAATACGTGACCGATGGGCGCTAGCGGGTTACGTGCGTGGAGCGTGGGCGCCGGGCAGCAGCAGGTCGCGTGCGCGGAATGTAACCGCTGGAAACACCAACGAAAGAAGAGGTTTAGCCCCTGGGCTAGAAGTTGAACCCCCGAGGGGTTTTGGAGTTAAACTTCTGGGAAAGAAATTGGATGTGAATTTGGAGTTGAACTCCCAAAAGGCTTGGATTTGGAGTTGAACTCCAAAAAGGTCTGGATTTGGAATTGAACTCCTTTGAGAATTTGGATCTTGGAATTGAACTCCTCAAAAATTGATTTGGAATTAAACTCCTAAAGGATTTAGATCTTGGTTGGTGAAAGCGGGTCCCTTTTCTTCTTCTTCGAGCCTTGGACTTCCCTAAAATGGATTCTTCTGAGATGAGTTCCTTCTTCCTCATTTCTTTTTGTTGGATTTTGGAGAGAATGAGCGTTGAGATTAAAAGTCTCCATTTTAGAGATCTGAGCTTCCCTTCGAGAGTTTTATGGTTTAAAACTATTACTTTTTGGGAAAAGAAGAGTTAAACTCTTGATTTAATTCAAAAAAAGAAAGAAGGTTTAGAACCTTTAGGAAGGAGAAGGAGACACAGAACCCTAATATTTTTCAGGGGAATGAAAGTTGTTCTTGATTTCATCATCATGTTACCTTATATAGGCTTACGGTTTACACATAGCCTCTTAGGTTTTACAAAATGGCATTTTGCCCATCCCATACCTCATGTGCTTATTTCTTTTGCACATGAGTCATGGGCTTTACAAAAATTTGTTTTAATGCCCATTTTCCTTACATTTATTCATAAAAATTACATCAAAATTATTTATTACATAATTTTCATCTTGGCATGGGGGGCCGGTCTCTTTATGTTCAGGCTCAACTTGGGCATATGCCAACTTGACTTGGAGTTGACTTTGACTTTGACTTGGAGTTGACTTTGACTTTGACTTGGTTAACCGGGGTGTAATTTTTAACCCCAACACCAACGATCTTCTCTAACTCTTCAGGCCTTCAGTGACTCTGATTAGGGTGGAAGTGGCGATGACAGTCGTTCCACCACTGCCAACGTTTTCTATCTAGGTTCGAATCCCATCTCATGGAAATCAGCTTGACAAAAGACTATTTTGCAATCCTCTTCCGAAGCTGAATATAAAGCCTTTGCGAATGTCATGGCTAAGGTACTATGGATGAAAAATCTTTTGTATGAACTCAAGGTAATTCCGCGAAAACCACCTGTTAGTTGTATGTATGCCCTAGAGGCTAGTATTGTACATATGATGTATATTATATTGGATGCTTGGACATATATAGAGAGGACTTTCTTGCTCGATATGATAGTATGCTATCTGGTTGCTCTTTATCTTAACATGTATACTTATCTCTTGATACTGTCTTATGGTTACATGTTGGTAAAGCCCTTAGGATGTGTACTTGACTACCAGGACTATGATGCAGATCATACTAGTAGGGCCATGGTAGTCCATAAGTTCATCCTTTAATGTTCCTAGTTGTGGGTGTATCGAGACGGGGCATCGATATACCAGTGTAGACTAGCGTATACGCTTCTCGACCCATGAGATGGGCGATAGATGATCCCATATCCATTGGTGTTTGACATCAGAGATGGTATACGGGTGCTCAGTGGAGACTGGGTACACTGGACGGACTCGCCGAGAACTCCCAGATGGTATCATACCTCACGTCAGATGGCAGTTCTCTGGTGACACTTGTACAGGTTAGTCTGTAGACCCAAGATCGTCATAGAGTCTTGTGTGATTCCCACTGTGCTTTGATTTCCACCTTACCAGGTCCAAGAGGGCGTGCAAAACGGTGGTTTTTGGGTACAGTTCCGAGTCACATGGAGGCAATGAGCGATAGGAGAGGTTTCGTCTCTCCCGGTTTTGGGAGTTGATGTTGCGCTGTGCTCGATTGGCCATAACAGGGAAATCCCTGGCCAGGGCTGATTTAGAGATTTACTGGTAAGTGTTACCAGTAGTTTTTCGACCAGTTATGAGCCTCACATCGGCATGACTTATCGGTTATTGGGTTCTGACGTTTACCACCCCTAGACTTGATATGCGACATATCAGACGAGGAGACCAGACTGTACGACAAGTGTTACCGTCAGGCTTTTGCAGGAGTTGGAGCGGGCTTGCTTGCTAATCTTCTGATCGCTCAATACCCGGGTAGCCGTTACGTCCAGCTAGTACCGCTGACGGCTTGTGGGTGCTTGATGTGATCATCACCTACTGCCGGCGTATTGACGAGTCTTTAGAGTCCTATATAGAGGTTTTACTGGCTCAGGCAAAATGAAATAGGAGCACGTATGTGATATATGCTGGACCGAGAATGATGGGCGTATATGATACCGTATTCTATTCTCGCGACTTTTGTATCGGTCGGTTATATGTGATATAGCCGGGTTTTCGAATCAAGTGTTAATTCGATAAGTCGATACATTGGATGTTAGTCAGTTATATGTGATATAACCGGATTATTAAATCAAGTGTTGATTTAATAATTTAGTGTATAATTGTATATTTGATATACTAATTTACATTAACTAATATTTGCTTACTTAAGCATTTTTTCTCACATGTGCACATTTATTATATATAAGATATATATTAAATTGTGCATAGTTTTGTATCATGGTTGTTGATACATACTACATGGGTGTATGAGACTTACACCATACTAATTATGATGTTGGGTTTTGATATTTAAAATAATTCTAAAATTAGTGGATAATTAGCATAATGCATGAAGCTAGTGGAAGCTTGTGGATGCATTGACTAAGTCCACTAGGTTTGTTTTACTATAGATATTTGTTAACCCAACTATTTGAATTAGCCATGGTTATGTCTCTACATGAATTAGTATATGATACACACTCACCATGGTTCACTCTCTCACTCGATCATTATTCTCATTTTCATTTTGGTCCATCTTCTTCCTCAAGCTCAAAAGGCTTGCTAAGGTTTTGATTAAGTGAGAAAGCAAAGTGAGAAAAGAAATTCTAAAGTGAGCCCAATTCATATTTCATCATCCTCTACAGGACTAGCACTTTAGTTTAGGGTGTTTGCTTCACTAATTCTTTAGTTAGTGAAGTAGAAGCTTGAGTTAGTATTCCCTCGACGTAGATCATTTTCGGCCTCGAAGACTTCAAGCAAGATCGCCCATTTCTCTACGCGAAGCCATGCAAGAGTCCGGGAGTTCGACGATCGCAGTGAAGGGACTACTACAAGAAGCTTATGAAGTGAAGGACCGATCTACAAAGGTTGTATTTCCTTTTTCACTTAGATAGTAAATGGTTTACTATGTTTTCGTATTGTATTCTAGTTAACGATCATGTTTAGAGTTCTTTTTAGCGGCAAAAATTTTAAAATGGCATAGACGATGCCTCCCGAAACCTCGCTGCCATCGAGAGGAACCCTACAGTGGTATCAGAGCATAGCTAAAAAATTATACGTATAATGTTAGATTACGAATACGAAAAGAACTCCGAAACTTGAAATCCCAAATCCATGTTTCTGTCGATTTTAAAAAGAGCTCCAAAAACTTTCCAAACAAGTGCGGAATCATATTTGAGAAAATATAGGAGCATGGAAGAAACTTAGGACCCTGTGCTCAGATTTGGACCGAGCACATGGGCTCCAAAACCGAGGAGGCCGGCCTGGGTATGTCCCCTGGGTCCCAAATTTTTTTCTTGCTCTGGCCTCTGGGATTTGGGGTTTCAGTTGTTGTTTATTTTTGCTACTTTTTCATGTGATGATTAACTCAATGCAAAGGCAACTCGGAGTGTTTTGTAGTCGTAATTTTAACTGTTTTCGGGTTACTTTAGACGTTGTTAACAAGTTCAATTGGATGTCAAATACCCGCTTTAACCCTTGCCGGGAAAATTTCCAAGTGTTGGATTTTTCTCGTAGTTAAAAAGCTTTCAAATATCATGCAAGTTATGTGATGAACGCTCTAGAAGAATAAAACCTTAACTCGATTATGTGACCGTCAGAACCGCCACTGAACTCTCGGGTTTGTGGTGGTTCAGCGGTGCCACATGTGAGGCGTTGGTTTGGCCCTTCTACGGCTGGTTCATTGGTACTGTGGCGTGTGCTGAATAACTTTAAACTACGCTCAAGTGTTGAGCTTTTTGGGTAATCTTGGGTGTTCGTTGATTCGATTGAAATGTTTAACATCGTCTAGGCTTTTCTCTGTGATGTCATGACATGTGATGTTATGTGTTGCTGGATATGTTATATTGGATCGTCGCGTTTTGAATAGCCGGGGGTTTTATGTGAGATGAGAGTTTTTATTTTCATTCATATAAAATTAAATGTATGTAATATTCTTTTATTGGGACACTTCCGGGTTGAGGTTGATGTCACCATTGATGTATATTATTTACTTTTCCGCATTAGGATAGACCCAAAGAGGAGAGCACAAGTAACCGGGTTCTAGAGTCCAGTGGGAAACCAACTCGAGGAGTCGAGTCCGGGTCTCCTAACTCTAGAATTGGTAGGGTTGCTTGCCGCTCTCGTAGGGGTCAGGGGGTGTGGGTTTGGCTATTCATCGCGACCGTGGAATCCGTGTTTTATAGAGGCTCAAAATAAAACACGGACCTCCTAATATATCTATTATTTCATATGTTTCTTCTGCTGCGATATCTGTGATGTGATCATTTGATATGTTTAGATAGATACTGTATATAGTATATATGATATATTATATAGACGTTACTTATATTTTACACCCGCACTAGCCCTGCCCCGCTCTGCCGTTAGTTACCTAACCTAACGGTGCATGACAGGACATCGAGGCGAATGCGGATGACATAAGTATACGTCGTATTTATCTGTGATGTTTAGGTGACTTAAATGATGGGACTTCATTAATGTGATTAATGAAAGAAAAGAAACCTAAAAGATATTGTAGAATCAATTTTTTTTCCCAAAAAGGGTACCTACAGTTTTTGGTTTGCATAGTGATATATATGATATATCCCGCACCTTATTCAATGAGGAAAGAGCCGAGATCCCTTCACCAGGAATGACCTCTTTAGCAAAACTGGCAGATGCTACAGCACCCGGTTTGTCTTTTGATTGCTTTTGGAGTTTTGCTTTGCATAGTGATATATATGATATATCCCGCACCTTATTCGATGAGGAAAGAGCCCAGATCCCTTCACCGGGAATGACCTCTTTAGCAAAACTAATAAAAGTCTAAAAAACACTCCTTTTCAAAATTCACTTGTTTCTACAACGATATCAAGTTCATTGCGCAATAGGTTTTCTGAAAAATCTGTCGCAGCCCTCCGTCATTTCAGATAAGTCCTACTTAGTATTCGTGCTATGTTTGTTGGCCTGCGTTAAGGCGTAGTGTGCGGTAGCTGACTGGTATTTATCTGCTTATGCATATGATGCAGATTGGATTAGGGTAGTCGTGCGACATTGTTGGCCTGCGTCAAGGGTCGTGCGGGTGGGTTTAATTCAATCAAGAAATGACGGGTTAAACTTGACTAGCACACCATGGTTTGTTGGCCTGTGTCAAGGTCATGGGACGCTAGGGGCAAAATATTATCGGGAATTTCAAATGTTGAAATTTGCAATGAGATTGCATACCTTCTATGAGATACCACTGTGAGTAATTGTTACTCCTAAGAGAGTTTTACACAGGATAATTAGCCAATCAAGTAGGTGTCTAGAAAGGTGTCAACGGGGTTATGCCTCTGGGAAAACGAGGTTTATTTTAATTAGGTCCGTACGAAAGCACGGGGAACCTCCCTCAAAGTACCGACACTGGTCTGGCTGAAAGATTGGTGAAATTGTAAGGTGTAATTAATCCCGGCTAGTCTTTCCTTTTAGGGTTTGAAAGAAGATTAGATAAAAACAGTGGGAGCCATCCTGATTAGATAAAATAATAACCAATCTGATCTTACAAGAGCATACGCTAAAGTGTTTTCTTCTCTCTCTCCAGATAGCGACCATATCATACCTTAATCAAGATAATAATATGGATGTATTGACCGAACCCGCATGTTATATTGTGCCGGGGAACGTTGGTTCCGTTCTTTCTTATAAAATTTATAAGACTGAACAGGATATAGGGGAATACCAGGATTCCCATGCCACCCGAAAGAAGAAAGTACATGCTGATGCATTTTCTTCGGGTGTGTTCGTTACAGAGAACTGTTTCTCCATTTGCTCTATGTTCTGGGTATTAGATACCGGATCAGGATACCATATATGTAATCAGTTACATGGGCTGAGAAAAGGTAGAGAACTTGGAGAAGGTGATAAAGACATAAGGGTTGGAAATGGTGCAATTGTTGCAGCTAAAACCATCGGAGAATATCACCTTGTATTACCAACTGATAATACATTGATTCTGAATGAATGCTATTACATGCCGAACCTGATATGCAACATTATATCGGTTTATTTATTAAGTAAAGAGGGATATAATTTTGTATTACAAGATAATGTTATGAACATTTTTCTGAACCAAAAGTTGGTTGGATCAGGCATGTTGTGCAATACCATTTATGTTCTAAATCAATCAACAATTCTGAGTATAACAAACACACACAACAGGAAGAGTTCAGAAATGAACGAATCCTTCTTGTGGCATTGTAGACTTGGTCAGATCAATGCGACACGGCTAGCTAACTTGCATAAGGATGGATATTTGAATCCTTTCAAATTTTCATCTTATGACACTTGCCAGTCATGTCTCAAAGGCAAGATGACCAAAACTCCGTTTACAGGACACGGAGAAAGAGTTACGGAACTCTTGGGACTGGTACATAGTGATGTATGCGGTCCCATGTCTATACATGCCAGGAATGGTTCTGCGTACTTCATTACATTCACTGACGATCTCTCTAGATTCGGATATGTGTTCCTGATGAAACACAAATCAGAAACTTTTGAGAAATTTAGAGAATATAAACAAGAAGTCGAGAACCAAACCCGGAAAAGTATTAAAATCCTTCGATCTGATCGAGGAGGTGAATACTTGAGCAATGAATTCCTGGACTTCCTAAAAGAGAATGGGATTCTCTCTCAGCTAACTCCTCCATATACGGCACAGTACAACGGTGCATCGGAACGGAGGAACCGCACCCTATTAGATATGGTGCGCTCTATGATGAGCACAGCTGAGTTACCTATTTCCTTCTTGGGGTATGCACTGGAAACAGCTGCAGACCTATTGAATATGGTTCCCACCAAATCTGTGCCAACCACTCCATATGAGATATGAAAAGGAAAGAGACCATATCTTAATTATGTTAAGATATGGGGTTGTCCGGCATATGTTAAAACGCAAAATCCGGACAAACTCGGGGCAAATTCCATTCTGTGTAAGTTTATTGGATATCCCAAACATTCGCGCGGGTATATCTTCTACCACACCGAGGAACAAAAAGTGTTTGTTTCTCGACATGCCACCTTTTGAGAAAAGGAATTTCTTGAAAAAGAGATTAGTGGTAAGGAGGTAGAACTGGAAGAGCTTCCAGCAATACAGACTACGACAGAAGATTTGGTGGAACCGGAGGATTCGGTAGTTCCTGTAACACCCTAGTTCATTTATACCAGTTTTATTTTGGGTATTTCTTTATTTATGGTATTTTCTCGATTTACTGTGTTTTGGGTGCGAATAGTGTATTTGACATCTGTATTTGCATCCGACCCGACCTGCTTGCTGGAAACCCGTCTTGATTCCAGTTTATGACTTATCCCAGCTTGTTACAAGGATCCGTGCACTTTCATATTGTTTATACTGCATACTTGCATTAAATCTGGCATCGGCATTATTTTATTATAACAAATAAAGTCAAATAAAATATTTTAAAAATATCTTGCATGGCCTGCATTATACCCCTGACCCTGTGGTAGCATCCGTATATCGTGTTCTCGTCCCGTTCAGTGAAACGGATCTGTTTGGATGGCTACGTGCACGTGCGTGCATCCGTTCTTAAGGATATGCATTTTCTTTACCCGGATATCCTGTTTTGGTTTTGGTTGATACGTATATTATCCGTATTTTCAAACCGTAATTTTAGACCCGACCCGGACGTGTTTTAGACTATTTTTGTATTAGCCAAAAATCTCAATTACAATCAATATTATATTCTGTATATAAACAGTATATATAAAATTTTAAAACATACGATTATATATATATAATTTAACTAAATGTTTTTTTATATTTTTCCCCAATCTTTTAAGATTGCACAGCTCTCTCCCTCTCTTTTTTTATATATTTTATATAGTAATTATATATATCTTTTTTTCTCTCTCCTCTATTTTCTATATATATTTTACTCACACTCATTCTCTTTCCTCTCGATCTCACTGTTTCTTTTTCTCTCTCTCTCCCCGTGACACTCTCTCTCTTTCTCTCTTTCTCTCTCTCTCACATCTCGCGATCACTATTCACCCGCGAATCCCGTCACCTCCCTCCTACGCTACGCTCACCTCCCTTCTTCATTTCTTTCTTCTTCTTTAGAAACCCACTGAACCCGCGACGAGATCCCAGGAAACCCAGAACCCTAACCCTAGCCTTGCATCGTCGTTGCCCCCTTGTCACCATCGCAGCCAGCGCCTCCACCTCCTCACCCTCCTCCTAATCCCGTCACTACCTCCACTCCTCTTCTCCTTCCAAATTCTCGAGCCAACATAAGAAACCCACTACGACCCATCTCCTCCACCACCGGCGACTCGACGTCGTCACCACCCTGTCATCACCCCTACCATCTCATCAACTCCTCCTCTCCTCTCTCCACTCCTGACCAGAACCCTGCACACATGAAACTCTAGCAGCCACTTGCCTCACCTGCACCTCGCCGGAGCTCCGACCCCGTCGCCTCCGTGCACTCGTCATCACCAACACCTCCTCGTCTTCTCCTCTATCCCAAAACCCCAGACCATCCTTTCTTCTTTCTTCTTCTCTTTCTTCTTCTTCTTGTTCTTCTTGTTCTTCTTGCTTTTCTTGATTTCCGTTTTCCGGTCACCCGCCGGAGCCGTGACCGCCGCTGCCGATCCAGACGATCCAGTGAACGTCCCTTGCTCGCGTGATCACCCTCTTGCCTTGCCTGGACCCGTCCCGTGTGCGTTGCGACGATTTACCGACTTCGGACGTGCCATGCGTATCCGTTGTGTGATTCGATCGAGTCAAGTTTATCTTGCTACATGCTATGTTACTGTATTTACATCTATTTGAATAAATATAACACTTGTATTTTAAATCATGCACCCCATGTTTAGTTTTACAGTTTTACGACATCCATATGCATCCGTACAAGTTATTTCACATCTAGTGCATACAAACCTATCTTGTTACATACTATATAACAATATACCGCACCCAATGGAATATTTACATCTTATATTATTTAGTTGTACCTCCTGCATTTACCAGTTTATCATTTTACTGTTATATGACGTCCGTGTGCATCCGTATCATTATTTACATGTCTAGTCGCATGCTAAATCATCTTGCTACATGCTAGGTATAGTATTATGCATCCATATGAGTAAAATGTTACCCGTTTATCACGTTGTACATCCATACTGAAGTTTTACTGTTTTCGGATACCCGTTTGCATCCATATCATTTAAAATATATATAACTGCATTTATAGATCACATTAATTCATATTATTATTATAGTAACACCCCATGCTTAATAAAGTGCATTCTAATTAGTAATGGAACTGTAAATGTAACCCCTAATCGATATTTGTGCATCCATACCATTAATTCTATATCTATTCACATACCATGTCACATTATTACATATTACTGTTTTATTAGTATCCCATGCTTGATAATGTGCATCTTATATAGTCATGATGTAACCCTTGATCGATATTTGTGCATCCATGCTTTTATTGTACATCCGTACTTTCACCTTGATTCAATACTTGCTACAGTTTGATTATGAGCACCCGTTTGATACCTGTACACTACTTGACATGACCTGATACACCACTACTTGACATGACTTGATACATGTACACTACCTGACACGACCTGATATATCACTACTTGACATGTTACCTGATCCTGTTTCTCATGCCGACAATCCTGACATGTTGTCCCGATGGACATATCATGTTGTGTGTATAGATAAACATGTTCCTGCTTGATCCTGTATTGGCATTAGCTCCAGTTTATCAATACCTGACTTGAACACATAACTTGGGGATATGGGGAAATTAATGATGAAACCTGATTTGTAATTCGACAGTTCGTTGCTCATACTGATCAGTTTTACGGGCTAGGCCAGCCCCGGGATGATGTTGCTGATATCATTCATCTGTACATGTTACCTGTTTACTGCCTAGCGGCACATCTCGGATTCAGCCCGAGAGTCTTGACCGTGGTCCTGGGCATGCACGGGATACTATTGAGTTATATCGACGATTCATTAAATTGATTTCAAAGACTTGAGTGTAGTTACCCAGTAATTTAGTTCAGATTACTCATCGCACGTCACACGTGCTTATACCCTTCACTGTTTCTTATGCGTGTTACTGTACTCTTATTACCATTCTTACTCATGCATGCATGTCTTGTTACCTCCTGATTCTATTATTGTTGATATTATGACGCACTGACGTCTGGGTTTTGCATGACCCAGATCCTCTACCTTTGTCCCAGGCTGATCAGGAGTATTTCTGCCGTTAGGCCGAGCAGTGAGGATCCAGTTAGTATCCAGTTAGTTCAGTTACTTCCGTACTTTCCAGATTGTTATTGTTTATTGGATCTATTGCTTCTGCATATTATTTCTGACTCGTTTATTCTGGCATATGGACATGTACTAAATTGTTTATTTTACTTTCCTGTTCTTGATATCTTATAGACAGCCGTAATGTGACTGTGGAGGGATATTTCCTATCCACAGGTAGCATGGTTGGCTCTGTCACGTGCCTATCTTAGCGTACTCTGGAATGGGGCGTAACAGTTCCCGATGAACTCCAGCCACTCCGCCGATCTAGTAGGGTTCCTCACCCATCTGAGAGATACTACGGTTTTCTCATGGATGGTGGGAGCGAGGATTGCATCATTGAGGATGATGACCCAACTAGTTTCGAGCAGGCCATCACGAGCAGAGACTAAGTGAAATGGCTGGATGCAATGCGGTCCGAGATGGAATCCATATACACCAACAAAGTATGGACTTTGGAAGATGCTCCTGAAGGGGTAAAACCCATTGGGAGCAAGTGGATCTTCAAGAAAAAACTTGGTGTAGATGGGAAAGTGGAGACTTTCAAAACTAGACTTGTTGCAAAGGGTTTTCGTCAACGACCAGGTGTGGATTATGACGAAACCTTTTCTCCAGTGGCTATACTTAAATCCATCTGGATCATGCTTGTCATCGCTGCATATCATGACTACGAAATCTGGCAAATGGATGTTAAGACCGCCTTTCTAAATTGTGATTTAGAAGAGAGAGTGTACATGACTCAGTCAGAGGGCTTCGTAGCTAGTGGGAGCAGCGGGAAGGTGTATAAGCTGCTTAAATCCATTTATGGATTAAAGCAAGCATCGCGGAGTTGGATCATCTGCTTTGACGTCGTTATCAAAGAGTTTGATTTCGTCAAAAATGTAGATGAACCTTGTATATACAAGAAGGTGGCAGAGAGTAAGGTTGTCTTCCTCGTATTGTACGTGGACGACATAGTCTTGATAGGAAATGACATTCCTATGCTGTAATCAGTCAAGCTCTTCTTATCACAAAGATTCTCAATGAAAGATCTAGGTGATGCCTTCTATATCTTGGGGATTAAGATCTATAGAGATATATCTAAACGGATACTGGGATTGTCCCAATCCAGGTACATTGACAACATACTAAAGAGGTTTAGTATGGAAGAATCCAAGCGTGGGTTTTTAACCATGATCTCTAGACTCACTCTCTCCAAAAAAATGTCTCCCAAGACTGATTTGGAGAGAGCTCGCATGAAAGGGATACCCTACGCTTCGGCAGTAGGCTCTATCATGTACGCGATGCTATGTACCAGACCCGATATAGCACACTCACTAAGTGTAGTAAGTAGGTATCAAGCTGATTGTAACACCCGAGTTCATTTATACCAAATCCAGTCCTCGTATTTCTTTATTCGTGGTATTTTCTTGATTTATCGTATTTTGGGTGCGAATGGTATTTTACATTGTACATTGCATTCGACCCGATCTGCTTGCTTGAAACTTGTTTGATTCTTATTTATGAATCACCCTGACTTGTTATGTAAACTTGTGCATTTTCAACTTTATCGCATACTGGCATTTTATCTGGAATGGCATCTTTTACCATATAACATTTTTAGTCATGTAAAATATTTTAAAAATACATTTCATAGCCTGCATGATACCCCTAACCCCGTGGTAGCGTCCGCACATCTTGTTCTCGTCCCGTTCGGTGAAACGGACGTGTTTGGATAGCTACGCGCACGTACGTGCATCCGTTCTTGGGGGTATGCATTTTCGTTACCTAAGCATTCATTTTGAAATTTGGACATCGCACATATTTTTAATATTTTAAATCTGAATTTTTAGACCCGATCCGGACGTGTTTTGGAGTAAATTTGTATTTGCCAAAATCTTAAAACGGATTAATATTATAATATTATATTCTTATTCTCATTCAAAAGTTTTCTTAACTAAATAAATATTTGTGTAACCACAGTAACGGCAGATATCTCTCTCTCTTATTTTTATAAAATATTAATTCTTTTAGTTTTTTTTAAAAAAGAAACTGCACATTTCTCTCTCTCTTTCTCTGTTAAACAATTCTTATATATTTTGTATTATATTAAATTTTTGCCTATCCTTTCCCCCACGTCTCCTCTCTTTCTCTCTTCCCGCTACCCAACAAATTTCTCTCTCCTCCCCTCTCTCTCACTCCTTTCGATCTCTCTCATTCTCTCTATCTCTATCCTCCCTCTCTCTCCTCTCGATCTCTCTCCTCTCTCTCTGTCTCTCTCCTCTCGATCTCTCTTTTCTCTCTCTCAGAACGTCTCTCTCTCTCTTCTCGCTTCTTCTTCTTTTACTTTCCAGCGTCGCATCCCCACGAGAAAACCCATGACTCACCCCAGCCTCGCGCCCTCACCCTTCATCTCCTCACCGCCGTCGTCGTCTCACCCTTCATCTCCTCACCGCCTACCACCTCGTCGGCCTCTCCTCTCCTCTACCACCTCCTCAACGTTCTCCCCTACTAGCCACGACCTTTGCATTTCCCTGCACCGAGCACCAACCTCTGAGCACCATCGTCGTCGTCTTCATCCCAGAGCACCACCACCTTCATCCACATCAACCATCACCATAGCCCTCCATCACACATTCTCTCCTCTCCCCGTACGAGAACCCACATGAACCCAGCAACCCAACGAACTCGCGAACCCTAACCCTAGCTTCCGCCGGAGACCATCGTCGTCGCTTCATCTCCCCTCTCCCCCTCTCTTCCCTCGAGCATTCCACTCCTTCCCCGACCAACCATTTCCCCTGCACACCATGATCCCTGCAGCCTCACAACTCACTGCAAACCGAAAACACCCACTAACCCGTCACCGGCTCCTCGCCGGAGCTCCGACCTCTTCGGCCTCATCACCATCACCAATATCTCTTTCATCCCCTTCCCTGCAAGCCACGACCCATGCACCAAATCCTAAGAACCCAGGAAACCGAACCCTGCACATCCTCATATCGCCGGAGTTGATCGCCGTCGTCGATCTCGTTCTCGTCTCTCGACTCCAGCGCGTCCAATGAGTAGTTCCCTTCTTTCCCAATCTCATTCTCCTGTTTTCTTTCCTTTCCTTTTTCTTTCTTTTCCTTGTGTTCTTTCTTTATGTATTTTGTCATTGTAGCTCGCCGGAATACGGTCGTGCCGACGTCAATCCCGATGACCCAGCGAGCGTACCTGACCCGTGTGAGCCCATTGTGCGTTGTGTGGATTCGTTCCGTGTACCGTGCGCGCGTCGCGACTTTCCCCGCCAACGTGTGACGTTCCGTATACCCGCATCGCGATCCGTCGAGGCAAGTAAAACTTGCTACATGCTATTATATTAGTTTTATACATATTTAATTGCATGATTGACCTGTAAATTAAACCTAAAGCCATTGTTTCATTTTAACTCTTCGATGTCCATTTTATCATTTGAGATTTATAACTTGAAGCCTACCCTGCTGCACTTTGTTTTACTATACATAGTACCCACGTCAGTGTTTAAATCACTTAATAATTATCTGCATAACCCATAGTACTTTTAAATAGTTTCTACCCTATCGGACACCCGTTTACTTGCATATAGACTAATATCTGTTCAATTGCATCCCTATATCATTTAATACATATTAGAGTGATTTTAATATTCCATATTCATTTAAGTGTATGATACTTAATGTTGGAATCATAACTCTAACCCTAACCGATAACCATACATCCTTATAGCTTAATCTGTACCTATTTGCATATCATATTACATGTTCTAGTTTATTGTTCTGATAGTACCCATGCTTGTTTATTTATACCCATGCTTATGTTAGTTTGATTATGAGCACCCACATGATATCTTGTGCTTCCTGACATGACTTATTACACTTCCTGCCTGACATGATATGGTACCGTACACTCTTGACATGACACCTAAATACACTACTTGACCTGACCTGATGTACCATGGCTTTACCCGTCACCTGATCTTGTGCCTAATGCTAACAAACCTAACCTGTTGTCCTTACGGACCGTTCCTGTTGTCTATCAAGACAAACCTGTACCTGCCTGATCCTGTGTTGGCATTAGTTCTAGATTATTTAATACTTGACTTGAGCACTTATAACTTGGGGGTATAGGGAAATCAATGATGAAACCTGACTTGTAACTCGACAGTTCGATACCTTTTCTGATCAGTCTTACGGGCTAGGCCAGCCCCGGGGTGATGATGCTGACATCACTCATCTTTACATACTACACTTTTACTGCCTAGCGGCACGTCTCGGATTCAGCCCGAGAATCTTGACCGTGGTCCCGGGCACGCACGGGATACTATTGAGTTATATCGATGATTCATCAAATTGATTTCAAAGACTTGAGAGTAGTTAACCCAATAGACCAGTTTAGGTTACTCATTACACATTACCCCACTGCCTTTATTTATATCATGTTATGCCTGCTTTATGATCATACTTGCACGTCTTGCTACTCTGTTTATATATTATTGCTTGATGTTATGACGTCTGAGTTTTGCATGGCCCAGATCCTCTATCTTGTTGCAGACTGATCAGGAGTATTGCCGCTGTTAGATCGGGCGGTGAAGATTCTGTCGGTATGCAGTTTTACTTTCCAGGTGTTTTATTTATTGTATCCTTTACTTCCGCATATTATTATTTCTTAACTCATTTACTCTTGCTTATGGACATGTACTAGATAGTTTAGTTTACTTTTCTGTTCTTGATATATCTACAGTCGTAATGTGACTGTGGAAGGATTTTTCCTATCCACAGGTAGCATGGTTGGCTATGTCACGTGCCTATCTTAGCGTACTCTGGGAAACGGGGCGTAACACTGATCCTGGAGAGAGTCACTGGACAGCTGTGAAGAGCATTCTCAAGTACTTACGAAGGACTAAAGAGATGCTCTTGGTGTATGGTAATGGAGAACTCCAAGTGGAGTCTTTTACCGATTCGAGCTTCCAAAGTGATAAGGACGACTCTAAGTCGCACTCGGGATTTGTCTTTACCCTCTACGGAGGGGCGGTATGCTGGAAGAGTTCCAAGCAGGAAACAGTGGCAGACTCGACGATGGAGGCTGAATACATCGCTGCCAACGATGTTGCCAAAGAGGCTGTCTAGATCAAGAAGTTCATTTCTGAACTTGGAGTGGTTCCATCCATTGAGCATCCAATAAATTTGCATTGTGATAACAATGGAGCGGTGGCTTTGGCCAAGGAACCCAGGTCCCATCAGCGATCCAGGTATATTCTGAGGCGGTATCACCTGATCCGGGAGATAGTTGATCGCCGGGAGATCGAGGTCAGGAGGGTTGACACGAAGAACAACACAGCGGATCCACTCACAAAGGGCATTCCCCAGATACAGTTCGAGAGACTCTTCGGGATGCTCGGTATGCGATACTACAGCAGCTGGCCCTAGTGCAAGTGGGAGATTGTTAGTTTTATGTATGCCTTAGAGACCAGTATTGTACATATGATGTATATTATATTGGATGTTTGGACATATATAGAGAGGATTTCCTTGTTCGATATGATAGTATGCTATCTGGTTGTTCTTTATCTTAACATGTATACCTCTCTCTTGATACTGTCTTATAGTTACATGTTGGTAAAGCCCTTAGGATGTGTACTTGACTACTAGGACTATGATGCAGATCATACTAGTAGGGCTATGGTAGTCCATAAGTTCATCCTTTAATGTTCCTTGTCGTGGGTGTATCGAGACGGGGCATCGATATAACAGTGTAGACTAGCGTATACACTTCTCGACCCATGAGATGGGCGATGGATGATCCCATATCCATTGGTGTTTGAAATCAGAGATGGTATACGGGTGCTCAGTGGAGACTGGGTACACTGGACGGACTCGCTGAGAACTCCCAGATGGTATTATACCTCACGTCAGATGGCAGTTCTCTGGTGACACTTGTACAGGTTAGTCTGTAGACCCGAGATCGTCATAGAGTCTTGTGTGATTCCCACCGTGCTTTGATTTCCACATTACCACGTCCAAGAGGGCGTGCAAAACGGTGGTTTTTGGGTACAGTCCCGAATCACATGGAGGCAATGAGCGATTGGAGGGGTTTCGTCTCTCCCGGTATTGGGAGTTGATATTGCGCTGTGCTCGATTGGCCATAACAAGGAAGTCCCTGACCAGGGCTGATTTAGAGATTTACTGGTAAGTGTTACCAGTAGTTTCTCGACCAGCTATAAGCCTCACATCGGCATGACATATCGGTTGTTGGGGTCTGACGTTTACCATCCCTAGACTTGATATGCGACATATCAGACGAGGAGACCGGACTATACGGAAAGTGTTACCGTCAGGCTTTTGCAGGAGTTGGAGCGGGCTTGCTTGCTGATCTTCTGATCGCTCAATACCCGGGTAGCCGTTACGTCCAGCTAGTATCGCTGACGGCTTGTGGGTGCTTGATGTGATCATCACCTACTGCCGGCGTATTGACGAGTCTTTAGAGTCCTATATAGAGATTTTACTGGCTCATGCAAAACGAAATAGGAGCACGTATGTGATATGTGCTGGATCGAGAATGATGCGCGTATGTGATACCGTATTCTATTCTCGCGACTTTTGTATCGGTCGGTTATATGTGATATAGCCGGGTTTTCGAATCAAGTGTTGATTCGATAAGTCGATACATTGGATGTTAGTCGGTTATATGTGATATAGCCGGATTATTAAATCAAGTGTTGATTTAATAATTTAGTGTATAATTGTATATTTGATATACTAATGTACATTAACTAATATTTGCTCACTTAAGCATTTCTCACATGTGCACATTTATTATATATGAGATATATATTAAATTGTGCATAGTTTTGTATCATGGTTGTTGATACACACTACATGGGTGTATGAGACTTACACCATGCTAATTATGATGTTGGGTTTTAATATTTAAAGTAATTCTAAAATTAGTCGATGATTAGCATAATGCATGAAGCTAGTGGAAGCTTGTGGATGCATTGACTAAGTCCACTAGGTTTGTTTTACTATATATATTTGTTAACCCAACCATTTGAATTAGCCATGGTTATGTCTCTACATGAATTAGTATATGATACACACTCACCATGGTTCACTCTTTCACTTGATCATTATTCTCATTTTCATTTTGGTTCATCTTCTTCCTCAAGCTCAAAAGGCTTGCTAGGGTTTTGATTAAGTGAGAAAGCAAAGTGAGAAAAGAAATTCTAAAGTGAGCTCACTTCATATTTCATCATTCTCTACTGGATTAGCACTTTAGTTTAGGGTGTTTGCTTCACTAATTGTTTAGTTAGTGAAGTAGAAGTTTGAGTTAGTATTCCCTCGACGTGGATCATCTTCGGCCTCGAAGACTTCAAGCAAGATCGCCTATTTCTCTATGCGAAGCCATGCAAGAGTCCAGGAGTTCGACAATCGCAGTGAAGGGACTACTACAAGGAGCTTATGAAGTGAAGGACCGATCTACAAAGGTTGTATTTCCTTTTTCACTCAGATAGTAAATGGTTTACTATGTTTCCGTATTGTATTCTAGTTAATGATCATGTTTAGAGTTCCTTTTAACGGTACAAATTTTAAAATGACATGGACGATACCTCCCGAAACCTCACTGCTGTCGAGAGGAACCCTACACCACCCTCTCTATATTGTAATAATACCGGGGCTATCTATCTTAGTGCAAACCCAGTCTTCCACTCTCGGATGAAACACATTGGTCTTGACTATCTTTTTGTTTGGGAATGCGTTGTAAGTGACACCATTCGTATCCAACACATCAACACATAATCAACTTGCGGATGTTCTTACAAAAGCACTTGGACGCAGTCAATTTCTCAAACTTCATTCCAATATCGGAGTCTCCAACGAAACCTCAATCTTGCAAGGGCGTACAAAATAACAACAGACGCATGAAGAATCTCGTTCGGATGTGTGCCAGACGTCTGGCAAAACCATAGAGCAAAACCAGACTTCTGCTGAAGGAGTCATAGACGTTTGGCAATCAAATTTCAGAAATTCTAGATTAGATGCAGACGTCTGCCAAACTACTCATCAGACATTTGCCCTTCATAAACGTAGTTGTTGCAGTTTTCAATCATAAAAATCTTTGAATAATCTTGTGATATTATTGTTTAGGAAAGATTTTATTTTTATTCTATTCTTTATTTTGTAAAGTGTAATATAAAAACACAATTGATATTCAATACAAACAACCAAGTTCAAAATCCTAAACTCCATCTTCTTCATGATTCTTATAGATATAGATATATATTTATTAATTGAATATTTGTTTACACAATTAATTTAATTTTAGATTTTTAGTTAGGACAAGAGTTTGATTTGGTTACAATAATTAGATAGAGATTGAGATTTTCAACGGTGATTTTAGTTAGGATGATGATAGCTTTTTAAAAGGGGATTTTAAAAAGATACAGAACCAAGATTTTAGTTGGATAGAAATTTTTAGTTAGAATAGGGAATTATTTGAGATTTGACGGACAAAACAAACATGAATTTGCTTTTAAGAGTGTTATAGATAGATAGATTATAAATATAGAATGGATATAGATTATAGATAAGAAAAGAAAGACCGGGATATAGCTTGTATTTACACTAAAGAGATACGGCAGAATTTATACGGGTATATACTATCTATTGGTTTTTTTTTGTTGTGTGTATGTTTCGCTTTCCTTCTTTCTTTCTTTTCGTTGGAGAATATCATTAAGAATTCTAAGAATTGTTTATACAGTGCTAGAGTTTATAAATGATTTTCCCAAGATTTTCGTGTTGCATCCTCTAGAAAAATTATACACTCACCACTATTCATGGATATTCTCTCCGCTCCCAAAAAAAATCTTCTTAAAAAATTTTCAATTTCCTGTCCTCTATCTACTGTTAAATTGTCGAGTTTGAAAGAAAATGCCGAGAGGACTTGAAAACTCCTCTTATCTTTCTTTTCATCTCTTCTTAATCCGCAAGAGAGAGATGCATGTTTCTTTTTCTGCATTAACTATCCATCTTCAACGGTTATAATTTCAAAGGAACATAACTTAAGCAATGATAATGTGTCAACCTGGTATGGCATATGAATGCACATATTTAAATTAATAGAATATAAAAGATAAAAAAATTTGTTAGTTTTTTAGTTTAAATTACTTTAACTTTTTGTTTTGATTTTTAAGAACGATATTTAAGATGGCTAACTTATTAAATTTTTAATAAAATAAAGTCATGCTAAAAAGCTTTAAAACTAGCAGCGGAGGCTGGATTATGGTTAAGTAGGGTGAAAAATGCATTGGGCTACATTGGGCATTGATCAGTGGGGTCAAATCTTTTTATTCAAAGCTGAAAAACCTTATTCTCCTATGCTGAAAAAACTTATTCAAAACTGAAATCCCTCGTTAGCATCCATGACATCAAATTTCAGCGGGGTCAATTGAACCCCGGGGCCCACGTGAATCGGTCTATGTTTAAAACATTATATTATTTTAATTAATTCTTTAAAAAAAGCTGCTCAAATATATGTCCATGATATGTCAAAATATGAAGTTGCACGAGTAGAAGTATCCATAGCAACATCCGCTGCTTCTTTCTTTCTTCTTCTACTTGTTTTATAAGCTCTTCCATCCTTTCTATCCCATAGATTTTTAATTCCAATAATGTTTTCTCTAAATCCTAATCTCTACTTATCTCCAAATTCCTCCAAAAGCCCTTGTTCAATCTCGGCCTTACGGTTGCCTTCTTCATCTTTTCCTCTCTCGTATTCACCTCCATCGATTTCTTAATAAAGGTAAAACCAATCCTGTGCAAATGTTGAGCATTGCTTTTTCCATAATGATGGTTTTGGATGTTCACGAGGAGAAAAAAAGAGAAGAAATTAACAAGGAGAAGATGAGAAAGAAAGAGAGATAAGAAAAGGAGAACTAGGAAAACAGATGAAGATGTTTGTACCTAAATGTAATTTAGGGCAGATATCGCATTGAAGTTTTTTTATTTTTTTATGGCTGTGAGTGGACTCGGCCCGCTTAAGCTCCCAAGGGGCCCACGCCCTGTTCGACCCTTTTTTGGACGGTCGATCGCAACGAGGTTGCTGCGGCCGGCTGCGGCTACAGTGATCTCACTGTAATAACCCTTCCAAATTGTATAGATAGAGGTTAACCAAGGGTAAATTGTCAAAAAGCCCCCCGACTTGTTTCAAACTTGTGTAAAAAACGCTGTACATTTTGCTCTTGTTAAAAAACCCCTGGACCGAATCAAAACCCCTTTATACCATTTGCTTTTAATATCTAAAATGTTGTATGTAATATCTAAGCATTTGCTTGTAATATTTAAATAATTGCAGTTACCTATAATATTTAAACAGTTGCATGTGATATTTGAAGGAATAAAATGACTTAATGAAATACATCTCAAGGGTTTTTTCACAAAGATTTTGAACAGTATCCTTTCCAACAATTTGGAAAATTACAGGGTTTTTTGGACGACTACCTAGCGGCCTGGGGGCTTTTGACAATTTACCCAAAACAAAGAAAAGATGTGATTGCTATAGCGGGCCAGATTCGGGTTGTCTGGCCTCAAGCCCAAGCCCACAAACGGCCCAAACTAAAAGTCCATTTATGTTTGACATCAAAAAGGACACAAGCATGGTTTACAGGAAGCCGCCGAAGATTTAGCGCAAGAGGGAGGGAGAGAGAGAGATGGGGAAGAAATCGAAGAAGCCAGGTCGAGGGAAGGAGAAGACGGAGAGGAAAACCGCGAAAGCGGAAGAAAAGAGAGCTCGAAGAGACGGCAAGAAAGTCTCTGAAGAAGACGACATTGATGCCATCCTTGTAATTAATCCTTAAACCCTAGCTTATTTTCTGTAAACTTATTCATCGTTTGTTTTAATTTGTTTGCTGTTGGTTTCGGTTCTTTAATTTTGTTACAGAGGAGTATACAGAAGGAGGAGGCAAAGAAGAAGGAGGTCCATGTTGAGGAAAATGTCCCTCGCCCTTCGCCTCGATCCAATTGCTCTGTAAGTTGTTTCGAAATCCAAGTTTTTTTTATCTTTTCATTTTCTCATGACTGGGATGTGAATACTTTTCTCTTTCTTTCAAACTACAATTTGTAGTTTAGGCATTACTTAATTGCACAAAAGGCCCTCGCAGTTTACCTTGTATAGCACATTATAAATCTTCAAGAGACTTTTTAGCGCAAATTCCCATTCCGCTTATCAATCAAAACCCTAGATAACCATCCAAATTCTATCCAAAACAATACATAAATAAGTTTGGAGTTTAAGCATTATTACAACACCCATTTTTACCTCGTGTCACAATTAATATAGCCCCTCAAGAAGTCGAGATAATCTATAGCACCAACATCCTGTTTAATCGTCAACCGGAACCCTAGATGACACTTGAGTTCTATACAAAGCAACACACAAACAAGTTCTAGAGCTAAATTACGCAAAAAGGAGGCTTTGAAAATCAACACTTATTTTTTAGACTTCTTTTGTAAAAAGGAAAAAGGTGACAGTATTGTACAAATTAGTATAACTATCCATGAACTTATTGAACGATATAGTAGAGAAGTAAAGATTGTGAATTTTGGTGTGGTTTTCAAGTAGATGACGGTGTTGCTCCTATGCATGGTCTTGAATGAGAGACGGTTTAGCAAATATGCACTTATATTAACTTTTTTTATACACATGCTTATATGTTTATTATGATTAAAATTAGTTTATACTTTTTAAAACCACCTGGTTCTTTGCTTTGGAGTCCAAATCTCAGTGCCAATTTTCGATGGCTTAGTTAGTATTGAGTTGATTTTGTGTACATCTACTTCGAATTTATTACTCCTTGTGAGAGATTTTAGTCCTAATCTAGAATCAAAGCATATTGCATTTAGACAGTGTATATATTACGGATCCTAATCGAGCTTAGCATGATCAAACTTGGTATGCAAAGGTCTGTTTGATTACAGTTTGAAGCTTGCTTCAAATAATCTATTTTTGGCCTCTCTATTAGTGAACTTTCCCAGTAGAGCTGATCATTATCTGTTTACAAATCGCATTTTTAATTGGCGTCCTACTTTACATTAAAAGGTTCTCTCAAGGACCATCTGAACCATGTGTATCAGAGCATTAGAGAACATATTAAAATTTTCTAATTGGAAAAGTAGTATAGTGTAAGTTGTGATGTAGTAGGGAGTTTCTCATGTCTTCTCAATTGCCTCAAAAATTTCTTCCCTGTTAAGATTCATGTTGGCCAGAAGTTTCTGTGTCGGACCATTACTCAAAAATACTTCTCATGATTATCTTTTGGTTTAGTTGACAATCAACCCCTTGAAAGAGACAGAGCTGATTCTATATGGTGGAGAATTTTACAATGGTAACAAGGTGAGAGCTTTTGTACACATGGAATTATGTTTAGTGTTATGATGTCATTGTTTTTATTTGCCATCATGTCTAGTTCTTTTTGAATTTTAAGTTTCAAAGAAACTATATAAATAAGAAAAAAATGTAATAAATATATTTGGCTAAAAGTCAATTTCTCCACTTTCAAATGCAGCAACGGTGTTTTAACACTAGTTTAAATTTTTTTTATATATTAATATGCCCATGCAGCACATCAATAATACTTCAAATATTTACTTTTAGTCCATGATTCTATCTAAAATTGGAATGCCACATATATAGTACGATATTATGCCACCTTTTAATATTTTTGGAGCTTCTATCCAGTTACCGAACAACAACAATTTAAATATATGATAAATGTTAGCTGACTAGGATATTTTTGCAGACATTTGTTTATGGTGATCTTTATCGCTATGATGTAGACAAAAATGAATGGAAGTTGGTTTCAAGTCCTAACAGTCCGCCTCCTCGTAGTGCTCACCAGGCTGTTACATGGAAAGATCATATGTATGTATTTGGTAAGTAATTAGCAAAGACTTATGCCTTACAATGGATTAAACTGCCTTGTAACTGATCTTTCCTATCCATTAGGTGGTGAGTTCACTTCTCCAAATCAAGAGCGGTTTCATCATTACAAAGTAAGTTATTCTCAATCTTTTTTTTGCCTTCAAAATTTTCATGAAATATCATAAGCCAGTGTTTTCTTTTTAGATACAATGTGTAGTTTTATTGATTTACAAGCAAGTAAATATATAGACTTACAAACTCTTCATACTGGCTGTTTTGCTAGCCTACCGAAGAGAATAACAAATTCCATTCAAAAAATATTAGATTATTAATTTACAACAGCTATACTTAACCTACAAATTACAGGTCCCACTGTCACAAGCCTGGTACATTAATATGTTTAGAATTTGTTTGATGTATTGAGAAGCATCGCAACTGTTCTAATATTAGTTCACATATATTGCAATTTAGATAGATGATCTGATTCGGTACTTGAGCGAGATACAATCCTTTGCTTCTTGTTCTTCCAGGACACTAAGTTCTCACCAACAAATATACAATATCCTGAAGTAGATCTCCGATCAAAAGGAGGTCCTGTTTAGTCAGCATCAGTAAATCCTACTACTTGAGATTGCTCACAATCTGAATAAATAAATCATTGCATGGAGTACCTTTTAAGTACAACATAATCCAAACTGCTGCATCCTAATAAGTAGTCCTAGGGTTTGCCATAGACTAACCAACCACACTAATTGGATAAACAATTCCGGTCGAATAACTTGGAGATAATTTAGCTTGCCTAAGATATCCACCGTTATTTTCTAACTAGTCACCTTGTCCTGAAAGTAGTTAGATATTTGGATCCATAGGAGTATCTGTGCGCTTACACCCTAATATCCCAGCATCATATAACATGTCAATCATATATTTTTGATGAGAAATATAAATGACCTTTTAGACCGAGCAACCTCAATCCCAAAGTAAAACCAAAAAAGTCTAAGGTCTCGGCTCTTTAATGCCAATGCTATCATCACACGTTATCACCATATCAACATACACCAACAACAAAAGACGTAAGCTATAACGGTATCGATAAAAAACTGAGTGGTCATGACTACAACAAATACCAAATGAAGTAACCACTTTATGAATCTTCCAAACTATATTCTGGAAGATTGCTTCAAAGCATCAATGATTTCTTAAGACGACAAACTGGCTCAGACACCCCAAGCAATAAAATCAAGTGGTTACTCTATATAAACCTTTTCTATCAAGTTTCCATGGAGAAATGCATTTTTGACATCTAACTAAAGCCTATTGGTGAGTAGTTGCCATATACAAGCAATTGCACTGTGGTCATCTTAGCTACCGGAGAGGTCTTCCGATAATCAATTTTATAGGTCCGCGAATATCTTTAGCTACTAAACGAGCTATGAGACACACAAAAGAACTTACAGAGTTGAGTTTCACTGTATGTACCTATCGACACCTTATAACCTTCTTCCTAATAGGAAGTGGGACCAATTCCCATGTTCGATTTTGCTCAAGAGCTAACATATTCTCATTCATAGCCAAGGTTCGAGAATCCAGTTTCGGTTTCGGTCTCTCATAATTTTATTAGTTTCGCTGGGTTTCGGCTAGTTTCTTTAATCTCGGTTCGGGTTTCAGTTTCGACGGTAATAAAACATACGTAAGTGTAAATATATTAAATACTTAAATTTATACTTCTATATTACAAGGCAATGATTCTAGTATTTAAAAATCCAGCCATGATGCAAAATATATTAAGAAGTGTACTTAAATAAGTATTAATATAGGGTTTAGGTTCATTTTTTTGCGGTTTTCTAATAACGAAGGCTTACAATGATCACAATGACAGTAAAAATGGTATAAAAAATAAGTTTTTAAAGATTTTTGCCGAAAAGATATTGTATGGTTGGTTTCGTATCGGTTTCGGTTGGTTTCGTATCGGTCTCTACCGAAACCGATACGAAACCACCACGTCTTGGTGGTTTCAGCCGAAATCTCGAACCTTGTTCATAGCTGCTCTCCACTTTGTATGAAACAATGCCTCTGATAACGATTTAAAGAGGATGAAATTCAATCGAGGAGATAATGGCTCGATAATAATGAGACAAATGTGAAAGTCATGTAAATAGCAATAGGATGGGAAGTGCAACTCTGAGTTCCTATATACAAAGCAATGGGAACATCGAGATCAGGATGTTGTAGATCTTGAGGCGGCAGGATGACTAAAACAGGCACTTGAAACCCTGTGGTATGCACACATTACCGAGCATAGACCTTAGACACTAGGTCTTTTTGAAGAGGAAAATAAGAAGGAGAAATATCACGAGACTCGGTAGAGGTAGTGGATCATATAAGTGTATCCGTGGCAGTAGGAGGTATGTCTACAAGAGTTGCTGCAGTCTTCTTACAAACAATGTTCTAAATGTTGTCCGACATTGTCGAAATGTTACCAAAATGTTGGTTCTGACAAGAAAACGATACAGAAATGCAAAAAAATTTCGGGTAATAATATTTGGTGAATGTTGGCCGAAATGTCGTGATGTCAGCGTTAGGCTTACATTTACCGTTGGGAGGAATTTTTTTTAAGGGCAATTTTCTTTTTTGGGTTTTGGGTTTTGTAAATAACCCAGTCCATTTGGACTAACTTACTTTGCAGGACTCTTGTTTCATCTCCCTTGAAGGATTCGATCATATGTCCGTTCGCGTAATAGGTGAATGCTCTACCATCGAGCAATTAAGGAACATATAAATTTAATAAAACTAAAATCTGAATAAGTTAATACTTTTTTTTAAAAAATAAGTTATATAAATGACGTTTACAGTACAAAAATGTAGAATCTGATATTTGATAATACCACCCGACATTTCACAATATCTGATATCCGACATCAATATTTTCGGGCTGACACGACACTGGCATCTGAAATTTAGAACATTGCTCACAAGGGACTCTGGTGTTATCTAAATATAGAGAACATTTAAAGGAAAATCCTCACTCAATGTAAGAATAGTTTGAGAATTTAAAAAATAAAGTGGCGTCTCATGAAAAGTGACATCAATAGAAATGAATTGTTGTAATTCTAAACTAGTATCGATACCCTTTTTGGGTATGAATATCCAAAAAAGAGACCTACTTGTTTTAGAGTCAATTTGGATCCTCAACAAGGTGATCATAAATGAAACTCACACAACCAAATAAATGTGGGGTAATAGAAAAACATGCTTAGAAGGAAATAAAATAGCATGTAGATCCTGACCGTCTAATATGTAAGAAGGTACATGATTAATCAAGTGACATGTAGTGAGCTACGTGACTCCAATTTGGCTTAGGAACACGCAAGAAAATAAGCAAGATATGAGTAATTTCTAGAAGATGTTTGTCTTTTCGTTTAGTCACTCTTAATTTGTTGAGATAAGGACGTGAAGATCCATGAACAATCCTACAGTATACCATGCACTGCTTAAACACATTGTAATGTCTATAGCAAAAGTTTATCAACTTTTTTATTGACGCTAGATGGACAGATCGAACAATGATGCTTATCCATCTCATATGATTCACAATTCAAAGACGACAAAGACGCTAGTCTCTTGAAGGTTTGTAAAGATGGATGTGCTAGTCTGTAATGAACGTCAAAGGAAAAAGTAGCAGTAGGACATGCATTAAGGCATATATGCTTATGCAGGTAGTACAATCAGGAAGACTCAGTTCTTGTGCTAATCGTCCTCATTCAAAGATTCTGTATAATGCAACCATTAGGGGAAATGAGATATCACCATTCAAGTTCGAGTAAATGATCGGTAGAAAGTAGATTGAATAGAAAACGAGACATATAAAATTTATGATAAGAGATTAGTGGTGTGTGGACAAGATTGAACCAACCCTCTTCACTCTAGAGACCAGTGTTTTAAATGTCGCTCGACATCGCTGAAATGTCGGCTACATGTCGGTTTTGAGAAGAAAACGACAAATATGCAGAATTATTTCGGTTACCGATATTTTGTAAATGTCGGCCGATATTTCGTGATGTCGGCTGTCACGCCCCGCTTCTCAAAAGACCGTAACACGAACGTAACTAAGTCCGCAATCTAACTATACCGAGAGATGAACTCAACTCGATACAGTTACGTTAAGCGTAAATAGAGCCGCAAGCAAAATACAGCAAATAAATAAAGAGTACTTTATTTCATTAACTCACATTTATTACATAGCAAAGTTCGACATCAAAAATGTTTTATTACATTGATAGAAAGCAAGTCCTAAACTGGTGGGCGAGAAGGATAAAAGAAACATCCTAATAATAGGTAGAAAGGTCAACGTAGTTTTCTGTCGTAGCTTCCACCGCCTCGATTCCATCCTGGTTCTCTCCGTCTAACCGACGTTTCGAAGAAAAAGAAAGGAGAAAACATCCGTTAGCGAGTTAAACTCGAGTAGGATTCTCAATAGGGGTTAAGTGCAACAAAGTAATGAATGCATGATATATGAGTAACGTCACCGGTAGGTAAGTAGTGTAGGTAAGCGAGTTAGGTATCGTCAGGTATCTATAATCGTATTTTGTCTTGTTTTTGTTTAGTTAGGTAAGGATACCGGGTCCTTGGGATTATTCCGTTTGTACCTATGGAACAACAGCAATAGGAAGCATTCCGTTTACGGCTCGGAATCACAACAATGTATAGTAGGTTTGTTATTTCGTTTGACCCCCGGAATCACGGTGAAAGTAGGGGAATCTCGAGACCCTTCATACTGCCTCATTTAACTTAAACTATCCCATCCCGTGTCTTGGTTTGTTGTATAAAGGTTCAGTTAGGTGTTCGCACTCAGATCCACTAGGCATGGAAACAGTAGGGGTTCACTTTCCATATCAGGGTTTTCCAAACATTGGATCATTTCGTCATCCCGTGCCTTGATCCACGTGTCTAACCCTAACCATGCAAATATATGATGTAAAGCGGTGTTGAAGGTTAAACAAGATATATACATTCTCATTAGGTGTAATAGGGTTGTAACATTCCGCCTTAGAGGAAATAGGGTTTTTAGAAAAGTATACGGTATTAGTGTATAATAGAGTTTTGGTAAAGTATGTGGTATTTCAGTGTAAAAGAGGTTTATAAAAGTTCGGGACACTTAAGTGAAAAAGGGTTTATAAAAGTTTAGGGTATTTTAATGAAAAATATGTTTTGGAAACTTAGGGTATTTAAATGAAATACGGTGTTAGAAACTTAGGGTATTTAAATGAAATACGGTTTTCTAGAAAGGTTATGGTATTTAATATGCTTTTTAGGAAAAGGTAGGGTATTTAAGTGAAATACGTTTTTTTATAGAAAAGTTAAGGTATTTGAGTGAAAATACGGTTAATAGAAAGGATAAGGTATTTTAGTGAAAATACGGTCACAACTCATTAGAGAACGTTTAAATGAGCAATATTTGTTTATCTAACATTTTTGGCTGCATGACGGCCGTAAACGGGCAATATATCGAAAACAATTTAGACAGCACGATGGCTGTAAACAGGCAATATATGGAAAGCAATTTGGGCAGCATAACAACATGTTAGCATTCAAGATGTAAAAATTGTGAAAGGGTCGAGGGAGGTCATAATCCCGACTGTGTAAGAAAGTTATAGTATAACATTAAAAAAGAATTTAGATATTGAGAGTTTCGGTTTAACACACACAAAAGGTTATAGGGTTTTACGTTGCAAACATAAGAAGTTATCCATATTAAATATGTATGAGAATTAGAAATTCAATATAGAATATGGTTAAAGAAGGCGACGGGTGTGAGAAAGTGAGATGAAATTTTACCATTTAGCGGGTATTGAAAAAGACGCGAACAACGACTTTACAGAGCTCCTCCTCTGGATTTTTGTTGAAGGCGAGGCCGGTGCGGTTGCGAAAATCGTCGAGTGAGGAACCCAACGTAATTTTTTTCAAAATTTTATGAGAAATGAAATCATGAGGAACAAAAGAGCGCGACATGTATTTGCATAGGCATAGCGGGTTAAGCTTAATGGGTTAACCCATTAACCCGCAATCAAGAGGAGCAGGCCCCTAAATTAATTCTCGTGCACGTGGGCTGTTATGCTGCCATGTGGCCGTCTCCTGCGTGCCCACGCGCACGCAGGCGCGTGGTCCCCACGAATTATTTTTGTTTTTCCTTGTTTTAAAAACAGTTTTCTTTATTCAAAAAATTATTTAAAATTAGTTTTAAATATTGGAAAATGCATTTAAATTCTATAAAATTTTAAATTATTCTCATTTTGTAATAATTTTTATTTATAAAAATAATTTCTTTTTCATGAATCCCCTTTTTAAAATAAATCCTTTTCTCTAATTAAAAATGCTATAAAAATAGTTTTAGATATCGGAAAAATCTTAATAAATTCTAGAAAATTTCTAAATAATTATCTTGTCAAATTTCATAGTTTTCATCTCAAAAATAATTCTTTTTCTTCAAAATTCCGTTCTAAATAAATCTTAGAAAATACTTAAAATAGTATTTAAATTCTTTTCCTCATCTAAAAATTATAGTAAATATTCTTGAACTCAAGAAGCTTTTTTCCAACTTTTCCATAAAAAAATATTAAAAAATATTTATTGACTCCAAAAATAAATAAAAAGATTTTATTAATATATAGAAAACATAGTCGTTATATTGGCCGACATGTCGTAATGTCGGCGTTTTATTCGAAATTTACCGATATGTGGAAAAAAATTTAGGTAATTTTCTTTCGGGGTTTGGACTTTGGGTTTTATACATTAAGTAATTAAACTAGTCGGCAAAAATAAAGAACAAAAAATATCGCTATTGCCTTTGACCATTCGCTTAATAGGTGATCGCTCCCACAAAGTTATTAAGGAAGATATAAATTTAATAAAACAAAAAATATGAACGAGTTAATACTTTTTCAGAAAAATAAGTTATATAGATGATGTTTACATTACAAAAATGTAGAATCCAATATTTGATAAAACTATCCGACATTTCACGATATCCGACATCAAAATCTTCGCGCCAACACGACACCGACATCTGAAATTTAGAATATTGCTAGAGACGAATCCATTAGCCAAAGTTATTGGGCTACATATTTGCATAGAGCAGTAAGGATACTTGACTCCAATCATTTGGTTTGTGGCGTTGGAGACAATAACTCAAGGGCGTGAGCAAGTACATAAAAGAGATGAGCCATATGGTTACGTTTCGCCATTGTGGCAGTGTGATGTATGGACGATGAAGATGTTGTAGTGATGCCAGAAGAAGATGAAGTGTATATTGTCTTCCGTCAAGAAATTATCAGAGGATGCTATATCTCAGGATGCTATCATTGGAGATGTTGGAATGGGAGCTAATGCAACATTTATTTTACGATGTGGTTGAGGTGGCTCCCATGTAGTTTCCAATATGTTGTCGTAAACGACCATCCCATCTGCACTAGTCACATTAACATTTCTCTCCTTGGTCTTTTACCACCTCCTTTACCTCCTTGGGAGGGTCCACCTCTGTCTCCACTTCCTCGTTGATAAGATTGTGTATGATTTGATCTAAGAGCAAAGTGCTCCCCAGTATATCCTTGGTCCTGAGTAACTCGGGTAGGGAATATTATCAGAATATGATATGTAGTAGAAAGGGTAATTGTAGCCGAGTTCCCCAGAAGATGTGGTCATGCAGTCTCAAAATCTGGCCTCAATCCTTCAAGAAAAACTATCACAAGTAATGTCTCATGTTGCTTCTTCATCTTTACAGTTCTAGTGATGGGAAACATCTCCAACGATTCTAGAGCTATTTTCTTGAAACCTAAGTAATGCCGATGAAGAGAACTTGCGCCCTGCTGAATCTTTTACAAGTTTTGTACTAGATCAAAAATATGAGACATTTTTCCATATAGATAGAGATCCCCTAGACAAACTTACATAATCTTCAGATTGATCACAAGCTCCATGACTGACCTCTCCATAGGACTCAACATTGGATGACAAAGCCGAGCATCTTTTCTTTTCCATTCAATAGTCATAGGAGTAGGAGGCGCTTCAATCAAATGATCACTTTTACCTGTCCCATCAATAGGCATCTCAGCCATACTCTTCAGGCTATGCTAGTTTTTCTTTATTCAATTTAAAATCAATAATCTTAGTGGAAACAACTACTGTGGACATAACAGGTTTGTTATCCATCTTTACAACCCGCAAATACAATCACCACAGAACTAGTAAACACTCAATGTTCGAACTCTTTCGAGATCCGGTCAACATGCACACAACCAATCCATAGTAACCAAAATTACACGAAGGCAAAAGGGATCTCCCAAGATCCACTAGCAGCAAAGATTGTGATTGATTCCGAAAATTTAATTGCAAACCAATCAACTCCAATCTTGTCAAAACACAAACTTGGACCCAAAGTTGATGTCTGATTATCCAGTCGCCACAGCAACACAAGCCATATAGCATAAGTAACAAAGATACCTTGATTCATGCTCGTTGTCAATGAACTTGACTTGAAAGGTAAGGGTTTGATTGTCATGAATGAATATGGCGTGATTGGGGACAAATATGGAGTCATTACAAGGGTCAGTGATGGGGTCGAGATGTGGATCAGATCTGGAGTCGATGCGAGAAGGGTCGATGGTGAGATCTGAGGTCGATGCAAGGAGGGTTGGCAATGAGGCGAGGAGGGTCTGTATTGTCGAGGCGATGACAGCGTTGTCGAGATCTGATGAGGTCGATGAGGGAGCCTATAATGAGGTCAGTGTTGATGAGAATTGATGAGGTCGACAAGGGTCAGAGGCGATGATGAAGCGTCAAAGCGATGAGGTTGGCGTTGTCGAGGGCAGAGGTGTTGTGGTGACGAAATCGGCGGCGGATCTTATACCATATTAGAATATATTAGGGTGTTAGAAGAGACGAAAGATTAGGGGAAAATGATTTTGGCTAATTAGAAACCTCTCTCTAATCCCCTTTATATAGATAAGACAACATTACATATTTACCCCTCTCATATTACATTTAACATATTCTAAGACTAAATTTTACCAAAATGACGGTGCTTGCTTTTACAGTTATCAAATGTTGGTTTCTTTAAGAATTATTGTGCCCTAATCTGTTCACTTGCTTGAATTACAGGATTTCTGGATGCTGGATCTGAAATCAAACCAGTGGGAACAATTAAATCTGAAAGGATGTCCAAGTGCACGCTCGGGACACCGAATGGTATTTTCTTTTAAAATTTGTTTGTTGTTACTTGTTTAGATGATTCTTTAAATTCAATGTTCTAGCAATTAGTTTTTCTCATTAATATATTCCCCAAAAATAGTCTATCTTGAATGTTTGTGGAAGTAACACGTACCAAGTGTTCCATATTAAACGCCTGATTAGTAGAGCTGCAAATGTAGGGCTTGGTGTATGTACATGGATATAAAGCTAACAAATATTATTTCCTCAGACAAGTAATCCCTGAAGAAAACTGGGAGAATGTAAGCGAGGTTTAGACTAGAACTCTATTGACAAGAAAACAACTTTATTGGCGAAGTGAATGCCATTTGATGACGCGATTAAGAAAATCCGCAGGGTAGTAACCAATATAGTGGTCCAATTCATCCAAGAAGGAGAAGTCAGACTGTCCGAGCATATGGGCTCTTGGGTTTTGCTAGCTATCATGTCTATATGTTATTTGTTTATTGTGGGGTGATATTTTTGTATGGAGCTTGCTTGTATGCTTGCTTTTTTCTCATATGAAGTCCTCATGCTATAATATATAGCCAAACCTAACACATTAAGATGAACTTAAGGAACTAACTAGCGAGGCATGTCTGAAGAGAATGTATCAATATGATATATGAGAATACGATGGAACCTATTAGAAGATGGCCTCGTCATCTTGTCAATAGGAAATGGATTGGTTGATGGGTCATCCTCACCAATCATCCATTGCAGAGCCATCAACGTCAATTATTATTCAACCTTGGTGGACTATCTAACTGTTCAGAACTCTCGAAGTAGGAGTGAGAACAAAAGCAACCAATTGCTATGGAATCCATCTAATATGGAAGTGTAATTTGGTGGTCTCAACTTGCTTAGGCACACACATCAGGGCCTTTTCTTTGGCTTTAGCTTTGGCCAGCCTCTGGTTCTGGTTTGGGCCGTATATTTTCTTTTGATCAGGTTCATGTTTAAGCTTGTACTAATGCACTCAGTCTCAAGAATGACTCTGGGCTCGAGCAATGGAGATTAACGATATCACCTAGGAGTGTCAAACATGCAATTAAATAGAGTGGTCATCTTGCAACACATGCATCTATTAAGTTAATTCTAGTCTCAATTGCTTCTTGAGAAACTCAAGTTGGACAAGTTAACAGACATCTGTCAAAGCTTTGACCAATTAAATTATTTGTATATGTCCAAAATGAAAAACACTTTATATAGTAATGATGATATGCTAAATGGAATAGCAAAATCATATAAATAATCGACTATTCTAGTCATCATTGTCATTCAATAAATCAATCATGTTTAGAGTTATGGCTATCAAAGGATAAACAAGCGAAGAAACACCAACAACAATAACACAATGGATTATCCCAAATCTTTGGAGTTGGTTACATAGATCCTTTTCTTAAGTAAATGTAGAAAAAGGTTATTTTCAAAGATTTTTCTTATTTATTTAATTTTTATTTGAAATCTCTAATGCCTCTGCTTGTTTATGTCAATGCCTACTATTTTCTTTTGTGCACCATAACTGCAACAATAACTCTAATCATTTTCCTTTTAATCAAGTGCATTCGTCAATAGCAACATTGCAACCTAATAGGAAAAGTCTCTTACATGCCGACCTTTGAGTGTGGGACTCTAGGACCAGACTGAAATCTTGACTTAATTTTTCTTAAAGAAGAATCATCACTTGGAACCATTGGAGCATGCAAACATGGTCCTCCATGAAAGAAGCAGCATATCGAGAGAGATGGTTGTAATATAGATGTTCAAGATTGTCAAACATAGTGTTAGAGATTACTTAAGATAGGAGAAGATCTCTCTCTTTAAAATATTAGGGCATCCAAAATACCTAAACTACTACCCTTGTATTCTTAATCCATAAGTAACTTATTGACTATTAAAAACTTAAATATCAACACACCCCCTCAAGTTGGTGTGCATATATCATGTGCTCTTAAGTTATGAATAAATTTTACTCTAGCACCTCCAAGTGGTTTTGTAAACACATCAACCAACTAAATTGTGACTTCATGTGAACTATCTTGATAACTTCAAGTCACTTCCTTATGAACAAAACGGCGGTCAATTTTGATATGTTATTTCATGAAATGCTAGGTTATTAGTGATGTAGATAAGTGTGATTATCACACCTTAATGTCATTAGATTGGGATGATTAGACCCAAGTTCTTGAAATAAGTATTTAAATCATACTAACTCACATGTAGTATTCGCCATTGCTTGGTATTTAGCTTCACTTTGGACGAGACACAACACATCGATTAACTCTTCACAATAGTAAGTTACCACCAATGAGCGCACAATTGTAGTAGTTAACCTCCTATCATTCACAATAAGATTTGTCTTAGAGCACGATATTGTAAATGTGTATCACGACATCCTAACGACTTTTGCGTAGTATCTGAAGGAACTGGTGGTGGAATACACTGATTGCATAGAAATGTAGTCTTGTAACAGTAAGGTAGTTTAACTTCCCTACCTTCTATACCAACTAGGTTGTTTACCAACTTCTTTATCGGCTGCCAACTTATTATTTGCTTCCATTGGTGAATCAAGGGGTTTAACTTACCTGTGTCACTTCGTAAACCCAACGTACAATTTTTGAGACAACTATATCTCATGTTGAGATTGAGCAACCCCAATTCCGAGAAAATATCGCAATTCCACAAGATCCATCATTTGAAACTTTGATTGAAGAAAACTCTTGAAGATTTGAGTACCTTCGTTATCGCCACTTGTGATCTTGCTATCTACATATACGATTATGAGTTTTTGTAATTCTTTTTCTCATGAAATACAAAGTGATCATTACATACCTTTTGAGATCGAACTTTTGCACAACAATGCTGAGTTGATTGACAACACGCTCTCAGTGTCTGTTTTGTCACATACAACTATTTTCTAACACGACAAAATAGGGGAAACTCCCTTGAGTAACATACCCGGGAGGTTGCTCCATGTATGCTTCTTCTAGATCACCATGGAGAAAAGCATTTGTGATATCTAACTGATGTAGATCTTAGTCAAATGTAACATCCATATATATTAGAAGATTAAAATAGGAAATTTTAGCAATCATAGAGCAATGTTTAAAAGCGGAAAAGAAAAGCGGAGTGGCCGAGAAGCCAAACCGCTTAAACGGCCACTTAGGCCGCTCAGAAGTCAGAAAAGTGATATTTTATTAATTTCCTTTTCCTTGTTAATAAATATTGATTCTCATTATGTTCTAAATATAAATGTTCCTTTTGCATTAGAACATGCTTAAATTCAACAAATTTGCTTAGACAATATATTATTTGCTAAGAATATGCCCAGACAATTCAACACAAAATTGAAATTTTCTTAAAATTGATTAGATTATAGTTTTCATAAGCTTTTCAATACCCATCGTCAAGCATCATAGCTTAAGTCAATAAAAAAACCTAACAAATCATTAAAAAAGGTACCTAGAAGATTGTAGCCGAAGCGAAGTGTTGTCAAAATCGAAATTCAAAAATTACTCGAAATCAAATAGAGAACTCTATGACTGGTCGATGTCGATTCAGATCTCTATTTTTTAAAGTTGATAAAGCCCAAGATTCTTTCAATCTGAGATTGATGAACTGAAATGATTTACTTCATTTCATTCGAAAGCTTCATCAGGATCCTTTGAATGTTTTGAAAAGATTTTGAAGTTTTGAAACCCAAATATTGAAGTCTCTCAAAGTCGAGCAACTCAAAAACCCTGGTACCTATCGACTCGGGCATGGAGGAGAGAAACGTGGAAAACGAGAAAGAAAATATGGAAATTTATATTAATTGGTATTTGTGTTATTCTCATTCCAATAACAATATTTATATACCCTGAATAACACTTATTAGGTATATAGATCAATAAACATAGGTTGTGTAATATCATCCGCTTAAGCGAGATAAAGCGGAGCGGTGAAACCCATTCAGCCGCTTCAGAGACCGTTTTTTAAAACACTGTCAGAGAGCTTTGAGATAATTGAGCTCGTACACCTGGCTATAACCTTTTGCTACAATTCGTGTTTTCAGCTTGTCAAGTGATCTACGTGTATACCCAACGATAACAAACTGTGAATTTTCTAGATGAAAGAGTTGCGTCTACGTATAAGACTGACGTAAGGCAATTATTTCCTCATCCATTACCGCCTTCATTCTAGAATTTGATAATGTTTGGGGCATGGACTTGGTATAAAAATAGAGTCTATAGTAAAGAAAGAGCGGGAAGAAAAAGAGTTGTCGTATGAAAAATTGGATGAGATATATAAGCTCGTTTACCTTTGCAAAGTGCAATAGAAAGATCAAATTCTTATGGTCTACGAGACTCAGACATCTCATTGTTCAGCATAGTATCTGATTTTAAAGCTTGTATCTCATGCTCCTTTTTGTTGGTTGATTTGTAAGTTAAAAACATTTAATAATGGACCAAAACTAGGACCAAGTGTAGATGATCAAAGTGGTGGTTGAACCAGTAAAGGTGTATAACTTGGATAGGGGACTGATCAAGGAACATAAGACACATGGATATCGAGAATGATCTATTTTACATCAAATATAGTTGATACTAAAACATAGTTACACCAACACTTATAAAGAACTTTTGGAGCTTTGAAATATAACAATGATATCCTTTTTGATGTCGAGTATAACCACCGAAAACATATTTAATTGCACGACTTGGTGTTCTAAATATCGTCGATATATATCAGACATCGGTTGATATATCAGAAATGAAGATGTAGTGATACGATTTATTGATTTAATATATTTTTGTTGTTTTGGAAAAATATCATATATCTTAATATCTGCCGATATATCGTTTGTTAGATATTGGTTACAATATCACGATTTTTTCGTTAAATAATTTATTTGGGATTTCAAGTAATATTGAAATAGGATCTGATCCGACCCGACTTGTATAAGGATAATGTAAACTAAAAAAGATCAAAAAAGCCTAGATGAACTCTTCTTATTTCTATATCCAAAAAAGACTCTTCATGAAAATCCTAGATTTATGTTTTCTAATTTCAAAGCTTTGCCCTTTTGCTTTAAAGCTCATCAAGCCGGACAAGCTTGAAATTCTTCCTTCTCTCTCATCTTTGAAGGTAACTCTCTTTGAAGACTGCTGGAGGCTGAAATCTCCTTCAGATGTTGTCCTCCGCCGATCTTGCTGCAAGCGTTTTTGAACGGTTGAGATTGAGAGTGGAAATCGGACGTGTGGATCTCAATGGGTAGTTGTTGAAGCCGAGTTACCTGTAAGGGAAGTCCCGGGGTGGGTGACCACCGTAGGTCCCTCCGTCGATCAAGTAAGTACCGAGGTATAAAGGTAGGTTAGCGATGCATTGGAATTGATTTTTTACTTACCTGAATCGTTTGGAAGAGGGGGTTTATATAGTGGTCGCATGTGAGCGATCCAGCGCGAGGTTCCCGCCGTCCGTTACGCCCTTATGGCACATTTGCGTTGCGTTGATGGCGGGATATGCTAATTAATAGCGAGATACGCTCGTTAATGGAGAAACGTGTCAGCGTGGGATGCGGGACGTGGAGCGGCAGAAATCTCGTTCTGGCGGGATGCGCGGAGCCGTTACGGGAGCGCTTGGGTTCCGTGCTCCGGGTTTGACAGGGAGGCCGAGGAGTCTCAGCTCGGTAGATAGCTCGGAGTCGAGCGAGGAGGCCAAGGAGTCTCGGCAGCCTGAGCACATATGGGGGTACTCCGGGGAGGCTTTTCTGAAAGGTCGGGTACCACCTCGTCACGGGGTCCTGAGGAAGACTCGCAATGTGTCACACCGATTCCCTATCGTAGCCCCAGGGGTCTGGAGGGTATGCGCTGACGACACGTCATCTCTCACGCGTCGCAATCTGGGGTGTTTCCATTCATGAGCCTCATCATCAGCCCCTCACTCCCGTCCTGAACTATTTATGGGTCAGGGTCGAGAGTGGTAAGCTCGGCTTTCCATGATTCTGCCGAAGATTTCCCTGTGATGGGCTGCTCGACGACGGCATGACGTTTGGCGACAGCTCCTCTTAGGTCGCTTGATCCACGTGGTAGCTTACGAAGTGTCTCAGTTCCTGCGCGTATCTTTGGTGATGTCAGCGGATCAGCGAAATGATTGCGCTTTTAAAGAGGGGGCGCCGTTTCGATCACCCGCCGGTTGGATTACATGCCACGCGTCCGCCGCTGGGTGGCGGGGTCGGGAGGAATTGTCACCGAATCCTGCCGTGAGGAGACATGTCCAATGGACGGTCGCCACGTGGAGTCCTGATATCTGTTAGTCGCGATGCTAAGCTTTGGCGGGAACCGATTTGGGCCGTTGGATGCCTTCTCGTGGAGTCTATAAATAGGTGGGGCTCTCTTATGGCCGACACTTTGCCCTAGTCGACTCTCATTGTCTGAAGATTGATCGACGTCCCTCTGCTTAGGTCGGAACTTCAATCAAAATTTTCCTCGGCAAGTCCTTTCTTGAATCAGGTTAGATGTCTTCTTCCGAAGTATCTGTCGACGTAGTCGGGATCGAGTCGGGCGATGAGGCTTCAGTTTTTGAAGCCGAGTCCAGTGGATTATCTTCTTCATTGGCTTCCGATAGCCGAGAGAGTTCCTCCTCTTCTTCATCTTCTGGGGGGTGTCACATTTGTCTCGCGTCGTCGGGGGTGCCAAGGGCCCCCAAGGTGCGTATCGGGAACATCCATGATGCGCCATCGGTTTTGAACCGTCTGGATGAGCTTTCAGACATCCTTGTTCGATTTCATATCCCCTCCGGCTATTCACTTCGTTTGGTCAGGGAAGGTGAACAGGCAGACCAGGTACAGGGTAAAGAGATTGCTCTGTACCTTGAAGCATTCCGAGCAGGGATGCGTCTGCCCTTCTCGCGTGAAGTTTGCGTCGTGCTTCATTGTTTCCACCTTGCCCCGGGCCAGCTAGCGCCGAATTCGTGGAGAATCCTTCTCGGATTTCTGGTCCAGCTGAAGATTGATCGGATCCTCTTTGATTTGAGCATCCTTCTTTCCTTCCTTTGTTATAAAAACCATCCCGGGTACCAATAAGGAAGAACCTAGTTGGGTGTATCTTTCGCTTAAAAAACATAAAGGTGGGACGGCTGTGTCAGGAGTAGTGGTTGTCCCTTCCTCCATCCATGAATGGAAGAAAAAGTTCGTCTTCGTCGGGCCACCGGAAGGTGAGGATTGGCCGGTGTCCATTCAGTGGCACAGGGCCGATTGTCCTAGGGTTGGGCAGTCGAACGCCCCCGAGGCAAGGGTGTATCGCATCGGGAACCGATTCATCAGGCTGATGTCTTGCTTTCTGAGCTGGCTCTGAGCCGCGTGCTTTGTGGGTAAGTCAGGTCCTTCATCGATCTATCTAGACTTTGTTAAAATTTTGTTGCTGATCTTTTTCCTTATGTGTTCCTCGCAGAGTCTACGGATCGTCATAAAATTATGGAAGCCATGGCCGCCAAGGCCTAGGGGAGAATGAGCGGTGGCTCCCGCTCGGCCCGGCCAGCTCCAAGTACGGCTCCTCGGCACGCTCTGTTAGTTATATGTATGCCCTAAAGGCTATTACTATACATGAGATGTATATTGTAGTGGATGCCTGGACATATATAGGGAGGACTTTCTTGCTCGACATGATAGTATGCTATCTGGTTACTCATTACCTTAACGTGTACACTGATTGTCTCTCTGTCACATGTTGGTAAAGCCCTTAGGATGTGTACTTGACTACCTGGACTATGATGCGGATCATACTAGTGAAGACATGGTAGTCCATAAGTACATCCTTCAAGGTCCCTAGTCGTGGGTGTATCGAGACGGGGCATCGATATACCAGAGTAGACCAGCGTATGCCTTCTCGACCCATGTAGATGGGCGATGGATGATCCCATATCCATTGGTGCTTGACATCAGAGATGATATACGGGTGCTCAGCGGAGACTGGGTACACTGGACGGACTCGCCGAGAACTCCCAGATGGTATTATACCTTACGTCTGATGGCAGTTCTCTGGTGACACTGGTACATGTTAGTCTGTAGACCCGAGATCGTCATAGAGTCTTGTGTGATTCCCACTGTGCTTTGATTTCCACTTTACCACGTCTAAGAGGGCGTGCAAAACGGTGGTTTTTGGGTATAGTCCCGAGTCACATGGAGGCAATGAGCGATAGGAGGGGTTTCGTCTCTCCTGGTATTGGGGGTTGATGTTGCGCTATGCTTGATTGGCCGTAACAGGGAAGTCCCTGGCCAGGGCTGGTTTAGAGATTTGCTGGTAAGTGTTACCAGTAGTTTCTCGACCCGTTATGAGCCTCGCATCGGCATGGCTTATCGGTTATTGGGGTCTGACGTTTACCACCCCTAGACTTGATATGCGACATATCAGACGAGGAGACCGGACTGTACGGTAGTGTCACTGTCAGGCTTTTTGCAGGAGTTGGAGCGGGCTTGCTTGCTGATCTTCTGATCGCTCAATATCCGGGTAGCCGTTACGTCCAGCTAGTACCGCTGACGGCTTGTAGGTGCTTGATATGATCATCACCTACTGCCGGCGTATTGACGAGTCTTTAGAGTCCTACATAGAGGTTATACTGGCTCAGGCAAAACGAAATAGGAGCGCATATGTGATATGTGCGGGACCGAGAATAATGCGAGTATGTGATACCGTATTCTATTCTCGCGATGTTATTGTCGATCGGTTATATGCGATATAACCAAGTTATCGAATCAAGGGTTGATTCGATAAGTCGATACATTGGATGTTAGTCAGTTATATGTGATATAACCGGATTATTAAGTCAAGAGTTGATTTAATAATTTAGTGTATAATTGTATATGTGATATACTAATTTACATTAACTAACATTGGTTCACTTAAGCATTTATTTTTCTCACTTGTGCACAACTTAATATATATGTGATATATATTTATTTGTGTACATTTTGTATCATGGTTGTTGATACACACTACATGGGTGTATGAGACATACACCATTGTAATTATATTGGTTAGGTTTTTATATTTAAAGTAATTCTAAAACAAATGGATAATGAGCTCAAATGCATGAAGCTTATGCTTGCATTGACTTAGTCCACTAGTTTTGTTTTACTTAAGATATTAACTAACCTAACCACCATAATTAGCCATGGTAATGTATCTACATGAGTTAATATATATGATATAAACTCACCCATGGTTCAAGCTCTCTCTCTTGATTAGTTTCATTATCATTTTGAGCTCATCTTCTTCCTCCATTTTCTTTCTAGGGTTTGATAAAGAGAGAGATACAAGGTGAGAAAAGAAATTCTAAAGTGTACCCATTTCCTATTTCATCATCCTCTATTAGACTAGCACTTTAGTTAGGGTGTTTGTTTCACTAATTCTCTAGTTAGAGAAGTAGAAGCTTGAGTTCGTATTCCCTCGACGTAGATCATTTTCGGCCTCGAAGACTTCAAGCAATCCCGTTGCAATTTTCTCATGGAGCCGTCCGAGAGTCCGGGAGTTCGATGATCGCAGCGTAGGGACTACTACAAGGAGCTTAAGAAGTGAAGGACCGATCTACAAAGGTTGGATTTCGTATTCACTTAGAGATAATTGTTATTTTCTTGCATGTGTTACCCTAATTATCTAGCAAAGATCTTGTTTAGAGTTATTCGGCACGACTAAAATTTTAATCGGGCATGGTTGATGCCTTGTTGAACCTTCTTAGAGCGCCTAGTAACCCTACAGTGGTATCAGAGCCTAACTAGAGCATTAGGCGACGTGTTTACCAAGTTAAAACTCCGAACGAACCTGGATATGTCAAAGTTAACCTCCTCTCTGTACATTTTTTTAAAACTGTGTTTTTTCTGAATTAAAAATACCTAAAAAATTCAGCAGGATTTTCTAAGCATAACTGTGCAAAACGAGCACCTAACTCGTACGGACCGCCGCAGATCCGCGGCCGTACAGTGACTTTTTGCTTTTGTGTTTGTACAGTAATGTTTACTTCTGTTATTGGATCTTTATGGGTATTTTTAATTTGACTCAAGTGTTGATTGTTCTGGGGTTTATTTTGTATTCGTTGATTCGATCGGAAAATTTAATTTCGTTCTGTTTTCCGGATAATTTAGAAAGTATTAAAAAGTTCGAACGGATATCAATAACTCACTTTTTCCCGACCCGGAAAATTTCCAATTGTTGGATTTTTCCGTTGTTTAAGAACGTCTAAATCGTGCAAGTTACGCAATGGACCCTCTAGAAGACAACAAACCTTAACTCGATTATGTGACCGTCTTGAACTGTCTTTTGAACCTTAGGGTTTGGGGCAGTACGACGTGCCACATGTGAGGCATTGGCTTGACCCTTTTACGGCTGGACCATTGGTACTGTGGCATATGATGGATGTCTTTAAACTCCCCTCAAGTGTTGAGAACTATCTGGGAAAACTTGGGTGTTTGATCATTCGATCGGAAAGTTTAACATTGTCTATTTATCTGGAATGCGATACAATATTTGTAATGCACAAGCAGTTATGAGATAACTAATTTGAATGTTATAAACATAGCAGTTTAGTCTCAAATGATCGGTTGCCACGGAATTTTGATGCGATCAAAAGCCTGTCGCAATCACGTAACGTATGCAGATATTCGCCGGGTAAACATAATAGACAACCATGCCCCATAGCCCCGACCAAGTGACTGTAGGAGAACCCCTTCGCCAAAAGCATCCGTTTGGATGCTCGCGGCAGCGATGTTCCGCCTTAGTGCACTTCGTCGACGGCATCCGGGGGTGCGGCCGTCTACTAAAGTTTGCGACGAGCATTCGATCAAAATATCGGGAATCTTGTTGCATTGCCCGACTAGATATTGAAAAGTGTTTTCGATATGGAGACTAAAATGCGGGGTTTATCATTGTTAGGCATGCAATGTCTAAGGAGGTTGCGGATTCCAACTGTTGTAGTTTTACACTTTCTTTTCTGCGACCGTAAGTGTAATATGTGAAATCGCCGGTTTCGTTGCTATATGTCAACGACAATTGGGATACGCATATTTACTTACGTTGATGACATGTGATGTTATGTGTTGCTGGATATGTTATATTGGATCGTCGCGTTTTGAATAGCCGGCGGTTTTATGTGAGATGGGGGTTTTTAGTTTCATTCATGTAAAATCCTATGTATGTAATATTCTTTTATTGGGGCACTTCCGGGATGAGGTTGATGTCACCATTTGTATATTATTTACTTTTCCGCACTAGGATAGATTCAAGGAGGAGAGCACAAGTAACCGGGTTCTGGAGTCCAGTGGGAGACCAACTCGAGGAGTCGAGTCCGGGTCTCCTAACTCTAGAATTGGTAGGGTTGCTTGCCGCTCTCGTAGGGGTCTAGGGATGTAGGTTTGGCTATTCATCGCGACCGTGGAATCCGTGTTTTATAGAGGCTCAAAATAAAACACGGACGTCCTAGTATATCCAATGTTTCATATGTTTCTTCTGCTGCGATATCTGTGATGTGATCATTTGATATGTTGTGATAAATACTGTATATAGTATATATGATATATTATATAGACGTTACTTATGTTTTACACCCGCGCTAGCCCTGCCCCGCTCTGCCGTTAGTTACCTAACCTAACGGTGCATGAGGGGACATCGAGGCGAATGCGGATGGCATAAGTGTACGTCGTATTTATCTGTGATGTTTAGGTGACTTAAATGATGTGACTTCATTAATGTGATTAATGAAAGAAAAGAAACCTAAAAGATGTTGTGGAATCGAATTTTTCAAAAATAGGTAGCTACAGTTCTTACTTTGCATCGCGGTGTTCCTTGTAGAACATCCTGCACCTTATTCGATAAGGAAAGGGCCGAGATCCCTTCACCGGGAGTGACCCCTTTAGCAATGACTGGCAGATGCTACATCCCTCGGTTTTGTCTTTTGATTGCTTTTCTAGTTCTTGCTTTGCACAGTGATATATATGATATATCCTGCACCTCATTCGACGAGGAAAGAGCCAAGATCCCTTCGCCGGGAGTGATCTCTTTAGCGAAACCAGCAAAAGTCTCAAAAACACTCCTTTTTAAAATCATTTGATTCTACAACGATATCAAGTTCATTACGCAATAGGTTTTCAGAAAAACCTGTCGTAGCCCTCCGTCATTTCAGATAAGTTGTATATAGTATTCGTGCTACATTTGTTGGCTTTCGTCAAGGTGTAGTGTGCGGTAGCTATATGCTGCTTATCTGCTGCATACGATGCGATTGGATTAGGGTAGTCGTACGGCTTTGTTGGCTTTCGTCAAGGGTCGTGCGGGTGGGTTTAATTCAGTCAAGAAATGTACGGGTTGAACTTGACTAGCGGGCTATAGTTTGTTGGCTTTCGTCAAGGTCATAGCACGTTAGGGGCAAAATATTATCGGGAATTTCAAGTGTTCAAATTTGCAATGAGATTGCATACCTTCAATGAGATGGTTGGATCCCGATACCCACTGCGAGTAATTGTTACTCCTGAGAGAGTTTTACACATTACAATTAGCCGATCAAGTAGGTGTCTAGAAAGGTGTCAACGGGGTTACGCTTCTGGGAAAATGAGGTTTACTTTAATTAGGTCCGTGCGAAAGCACGGGGAACCCCCCTCAAAGTACCGACACTGGCATGGCTGAAAGATTGGCGAAGTTGTAAGGTGTAATTAATCCCGGCTAGTCTTTCCTTTTAAGGTTTGAAGGAAGATTTGATAAAAACAGTGGGAGCCATCCTGATTAGATAAAATAATAACCAATCTGATCTTGCAAGAGCGCACGCAGAGTGTTTTCTTCTCTCTCTCCAGGTAGCGACCATGTCACGCCTTAATCAAGATAATAATACGGATGTATTGACCGAACCCGCTTGTTATACTGAGTTGGGGAACGTTGGTCCCGCTCCAACTTATAAATGTTATAAGACAGCGGGAAATAGGGGATTACCAGAATTCCCGTGCCACCCAAACGAAGAAAGTGCATGATGATGCATCTTCTTCGGGTGTGTTCATTACAGAGAACTGTTTCTCAGTATTCTTTACGTGCTGGGTATGTGATACCGGATCAGGATCCCACATATGTAATTTGTTACATGGGCTACAGATAGGTATAGAACTGAGAACGGGTGATAAGTTTCATGAGATAGAAAACGGTGCAAGTGTTGCAGCCAAGTCTGTTGGTCACTATCATCCTGTATTACCAGAATACATTGATTCTGAACAAATGTCATTAGATTCCGAACCTGATATACAACATCAGATCAGTCTCTTTATTAGTAAAGAAAGAATATAATTTTGTATTGTTGGATAATGTTTTGAACATTTCCTATATCAAGAGTTGATCGGTTCAGGCGCGTTATCTAAAAACATTGACGTTTTAAATCAAACTACAATTCTTAGTATACAAAACACACACAAGAGGAAGAGTTCAGAAATGAACGAATCCTTCTTGAGGTATTGTAGACTAGGTCATATCAATGCGATCTGACTAGCTGAAGTTACATAAAGATGCATATTTAAATTAGTTTGAATTTACATCTTGTGAAACTTGCTGGTCATGTCACAGAGATAAGATGACCATAACTCTGTTTATTGGAAACAGAGAAAGAGTTAGTAAACTCTTGGGATGATACATGTTGATGTATGAAGGTCCCCTGTCTACACATGTCAAGACTGGTTCTTTGTACTTCATTACATTCTCTGATAATCTCTCAAGATTCAGACATATGTTCCTGTTGAAACACAAGTCCGAACCTTTTGAGATATTCACAGAATATTAATTAGAAAGTAGAGAACCAAAACGGGTATAAGTATTATGTCCTTTGATGTGATCAAGGAGGAGAATACTTGAGCACGGAATTCCTGGATTTTCCAAAGGAGAATGAGATTCTCTCTCAGCTTTACTCCTCCGTATACACCACAGCACGTCGGTGTATCGGGACGGAGCAATCACACCCTATGTGATAAGGTGTGCTCTATGATGAGTACTACTGAGTTACCTATTTCCTTTTGGAAGTTATGCACTGGAGAAGTTGCATACCTATTGAATAGGGTTCCGATCAGATCAGTTGCCTACCACTTCATATGAGAGATGGAAAGGGAAGAGCTCATATCTTAAGTCAGTTAAGATTTGGAGTTGTCCAGCCTATGTCTAAAAGCATAATCCGGACAAGCTCGAGGCAAAGTCAGTTCTGTAGAAGTTTGTTGGATATCCTAAGTATTCGCAAAGGAATATCTTCTACCGCACCGAGGAACAAAAGATGTTTTGTTTCTCAGCATGCCACCTTTTTAGGAAAATGAATTTATTTTGGAAACAAATTAGTGGTCATGAGGTAGAACTGGAAGGAGTTCCAGCTATACAAACTACAACTGACGATTTGGTAGAACCGGAGGATTCAATAGCTCCCAACGAACCTCAGCCTCTCCGCCGATCTGGTAGGGTTCCTCACCCACCTGAGAGATACTTTGGTTTCTCTATGACAGTGGGAGCGAGGATTGCATCATGAGATGATGACCCAACTAGTTTCGAGCTGGCCATCAGGAGTGGGACTCTGTAAGAATGGCTGGATGCTTAGCGATCTGAGATGGAATCCTTATACACCAACAAAGTATGGACTTTGGTTGCCTTATCTGAAGGGTTAAATCCCCATCATGAGCAAGTATATCTTGAGAAGATTACTTGGTGTACATGGAAAAGTTGAGACTTTCAAAGCTGACTTATTAAAGGTTTGCATCATGGACCAGTTGTGGCTAATGATGAAACTTTTTCTAGGGTCTATGCTTAAGTCCATCCAGATCCTACTTACCACGGTTACATACCATGACTACGATATCTGGCGGTTGGGTGTCATGACTATTTTTCTAAATGATGTTTTAGAAGAGAGAGTCTATAAGTACACAGTCAGAGGGCTTCGTAGACAATAGGAGCAGCGGAAACGTGTGCAAGATGTTTTTATGTTATAAAGCAAGCATCGCGGAGTTGGAACATCTGTTTTGATGAGTTAGTCAAAGAGTTTGACATCATCAAAATGGTAGATGAACCTTGTATAGACAAAAAGGTAGTAGGGAGTATGGTGGTGATCCTCGTAGAGTACGTGGATGACATACTCTTGATAGGAAAGGAGTTTCCTATGCTACGCTCGGTCAATCTCCGCTTATCACAATGATTCTCCACATAGGATCAAAGTGATACCTACTAAATCCTGGGTTTTGGATCTATGGGATAGATCTAATTGGATGTTAGGATACACACTAGTTGTAGTGAGATGGTATCAATTGATCCTGGGGAGAATCACTGGAAAGGTTCCAGGGTGATAAGGTCGACTGAATGTCAGTCACAGGCATTGTTTTTACCCTCAGTAAAGGGACGGTATGTTGGAAGAGTTCCAAGCTAGATACCGTGGCATACTAGACGATAAAGGCTGGATATATCGCTACTTAAGATACTGCCAAAGAGGCAGTCTGGGTGTATATTAGTTCATGAGATGAACTTCGTTCCTACCATTGTGTGACAATGGAGTTGTGGCTTATGCCTAGGAACGCCAATCCCATTAGTGATCCAGATATATTCTAAGGCAGTGTCACCTGATCATGGAGATGGTTGATCTCCAGGGGATCGAGGTTAGGAGAGTAGACTCAGAGGACAACACAGCGGATCCACTCACAAAGGCCTTTTCCCAGATAGAGACTTTTATGGGATGGTTGAGTATGAGATACTACAACCACTGTTATCAGATGACCCTAGTGCAAGTGGGAGATTGTTAGTTATATGTATGCCCTAGAGGCCATTACTATACATGAGATGTATATTGTAGTGGATGCTTGGACATATATAGGGAGGACTTTCTTGCTCGACATGATAGTATGCTATCTGGTTACTCATTACCTTAACGTGTACACTGATTGTCTCTCTATCACATGTTGGTAAAGCCCTTAGGATGTGTACTTGACTACCTGGACTATGATGCGGATCATACTAGTGGGGACATGGTAGTCCATAAGTACATCCTTCAAGGTCCCTAGTCGTTGGTGTATCGAGACGGAGCATCGATATACCAGAGTAGACTAGCGTATGCCTTCTCGACCCATGTAGATGGGCGATGGATGATCCCATATCCATTGGTGTTTGACATCAGAGATGATATACGGGTGCTCAGCGGAGACTGGGTACACTGGACGGACTCGCCGAGAACTCCTAGATGTTATTATACCTTACGTCAGATGGCGGTTCTCTGGTGACACTGGTACAGGTTAGTCTGTAGACCCGAGATCGTCATAGAGTCTTGTGTGATTCCCACTGTGCTTTGATTTCCACCTTACCACGTCCAAGAGGGCGTGCAAAACGGTGGTTTTTGGGTACAGTCCCGAGTCACATGGAGGCAATGAGCGATAGGAGGGGTTTCGTCTCTCCCGGTATTAGGGGTTGATGTTGCGCCATGCTCGATTGGCCGTAACAGGGAAGTCCCTGGCCAGGGCTGGTTTAGAGATTTGCTGGTAAGTGTTACCAGTAGTTTCTCGACCCGTTATGAGCCTCGCATCGGCATGGCTTATCGGTTATTGGGGTCTGACGTTTACCACCCCTAGACTTGATATGCGACATATCAGACGAGGAGACCGGACTGTACGGTAGTGTCACTGTCAGGCTTTTTGCAGGAGTTGGAGCGGGCTTGCTTGCTGATCTTCTGATCGCTCAATACCCGGGTAGCCGTTACGTCCAGCTAGTACCGCTGACGGCTTGTGGGTGCTTGATATGATCATCACCTACTGCTGGCGTATTGACGAGTCTTTAGAGTCCTACATAGAGGTTATACTGGCTCAGGCAAAACGAAATAGGAGCGCATATGTGATATGTGCGGGACCGAGAATAATGCGAGTATGTGATACCGTATTCTATTCTCGCGATGTTTGTGTCGATCGGTTATATGCGATATAACCAAGTTATCGAATCAAGGGTTGATTCGATAAGTCGATACATTGGATGTTAGTCAGTTATATGTGATATAACCGGATTATTAAGTCAAGAGTTGATTTAATAATTTAGTGTATAATTGTATATGTGATATACTAATTTACATTAACTAACATTGGTTCACTTAAGTATTTATTTTTCTCACTTGTGCACAACTTAATATATATGTGATATATATTTATTTGTGTACATTTTGTATCATGGTTGTTGATACACACTACATGGGTGTATTAGACATACACCATTGTAATTATATTGGTTAGGTTTTTATATTTAAAGTAATTCTAAAACAAATGGATAATGAGCTCAAATGCATGAAGCTTCATGAAGCTTATGCTTGCATTGACTTAGTCCACTAGTTTTGTTTTACTTAAGATATTAACTAACCTAACCACCATAATTAGCCATGGTAATGTATCTACATGAGTTAATATATATGATATAAACTCACCCATGGTTCAAGCTCTCTCTATTGATTAGTTTCATTCTCATTTTGAGCCCATCTTCTTCCTCCTTCATTTTCTTTCTAGGGTTTGATAAAGAGAGAGATACAAAGTGAGAAAAGAAATTCTAAAGTGTATCCATTTCCTATTTCATCATCCTCTACTAGACTAGCACTTTAGTTTAGGGTGTTTGATTCACTAATTCTCTAGTTAGTGAAGTAGAAGCTTGAGTTCGTATTCTCTCGACGTAGATCATCTTCGGCCTTGAAGACTTCAAGCAATCCCGTTGCAATTTTCTCATGGAGCCGTTCGAGAGTCCGGAAGTTCGATGATCGCAGCAGAGGGACTACTACAAGGAGCTTAAGAAGTGAAGGACTGATCTACAAAGGTTGGATTTCGTATTCACTTAGAGATAATTGTTATTTTCTTGCATGTGTTACCCTAATTATCTAGCAAAGATCTTGTTTAGAGTTATTCGACACGGCTAAAATTTTAATCGGGAATGGTTGATACCTTGTAGAACCTTCTTAGAGTGCCTAGTAACCCTACACGCTCTTCATGCCAAGGCTTCCGCAGCGCCTCCAGTTCCGGAGGAACGCCATCGGGTAGGTCACAAGCACGCGTGGAATGCGGCGCCCCGAGCCAGGACGGAGGCGCCATCTGCACCCGAACCCCCCCTCAAGAGGCAGAAGAGGGTGGTTTCTCGACCGTCTTCGACCGGGATTCAGGTGCAGGAAGACGAGTTTTGCATCGAGGTGCCTTCGGGGCTTTCTGTGACCGACAGTTTACTGGCGGACATGGAGAAGGCGGCGAGGGCCAAGATTTCCCGAGGCACGATGAAGGCCCAGATGGCCACGATAGCTCAGGAGACTGTTCAGGTCGGTAACTTTTTTCAAGAATTTCTCAAAGTGTTTTTTACTCGGTTTTTAGATTTTTAACATGGTCACGTTTTCCTCAGGTCCTTCAGCACTGCGTCCTCGCTGCAATGGAGTCCGAGGAGGTGGCCCCGGCGATGAAGAAGGTGGGCGAATCTTCCTCGCAAGAGGAGGAGCTCCTTGGCCGGCTGCAACAGGCGGAAGAGAAGGCAGCCCTCCTCGACTCTAGGTTGGCCACGGAGGGTCTGACGGTCGTCAAGTTGAAGGAATCCCATCGGCTCCTGACCGAATCCAACCGGGCTATCCAGGCCCAAGTGGAGGAGGTCAACGGGCTCTACGATGCCATGAAGAGGCAGAGAGACTCGTTCAAGCGGGATGCTCGGGCAGCTAGCGAGGCGGCGAAGCTAGCGGAGGGCAGAGCGGAAAGGGATGTGGAGGAGTATAAGGCCTCTGACCAGTTCTACCTCGAGCTCGCCGATTTCGCGGCTGTTGGGTGGTACAACGCCCTCGATGTCGTTATGAAAGTCACGCCAGGGTTCGACGATCGGGAGCTTCGCGCCAGGTATCACCTAGCCGAGGAAGCGCCACAGGGTAAAGATGCCGAACCAGCCGGAGAGCAGGTGGCGGCGGTCGTGGACGTCGAGCCGGAGGTTGCCATTATAGCCCCGATGGAAGTGCCGAGCGAGGGGGAGGACCGGTCGAGCAGGCGACCTGAGCTATCTCTGCTTTAGTTATTAATTTTGTACGCCTCTGGGCATTTTTGTAAGGCTGGGGAGCCCATAATACCTTGTACATAATTTTGAATGTGAATAAAGTATTTTTAGCTCGTAAGTGTTTTTGCCTCCGAAGCCTTTTTCTCCCGCAAGCCTTTTTATCTCGCAAGTGTTGGGCGAGCGTGACGTAAGAGCTAAGTCAAGTATAGGCAGACCGGTGTCCACCCTTTCCCCGGAGTCGATGCGACGATCGTGCATCGAGTATGAGCCGAGCGATAGCCAAGGGTAGGCAGACTGGTGCCCTTTCTTTTCCCGGAGTCGAGGAGGCAATCGTGCATCGAGTGTGATTCGAGCGATAACCTAGGGTAGGTTGACCAGTGCCCTTTATATATAGGTCTTGAGCGGGATGAGCAGGGAACTAATCGGCGACCTCTTAACGAAGCTGCCCTCAGCGGATTAGCCGAACAGGAAGCTACTCGGCTGCCTCTTGTCGAGGGCTTTCTGAATTCAATAGTTTTTCTTTAGGATGCCGTTCCTTTCGTGACCCATATAGGGGGGATGGTGACCGTCACGGATGACACGTGGCGGTACTTTATCTGGAAAGTACGATATTCCGTGATTTGCATTGTTGCGCAAATAGATATCGGTCGTTGGAAGATTTTTGTTGAGGTTATAAATATCGAAGGTATGGTCTCACCTTCGAATTCTCATATTGGCTTCTTCTTAGTGTGTTTCTCGAAGATGAACGGCCGCGTATACACCTTTAGGGAGATCGTATCTCGGGACGATGTGTATTTTTATAATCTCGATCGTACCGAAGAGACGTACGAGGCGGTGATAGGCCGCTTGGAGGGCCGCCGTGGGCGTCTACTTCCCCGACGATCTCCTTTCCTTCAAGTACTAATATATGCGATATGGAGGTCTTCCCCGGGTCTGTACAACACCTTATCTCCGCAGTTGATGGACGAGACGTTTGATAAAATGTATACAGTCTATGAGTTTGGTATAATCTCGAAGAGCAGGCGGGACCGCTCGGTGGACCTTCTTCTTGAGTATTTCCAGCAAAGGTTGGTCGTTGCATCTAGCTCGGCGGATGGGAACCCCGATGAGTCCGTGGCTTCTAGGGTCTACGGGTACCGTCAAAGGGAGTGGGCGGAGGCAGCCCGGGCTCGGCTGGAAGAGCTTTCTTCCGAGTATCATCGCCAACGTTTTCTTAATCCTCTTCCTCCTTTGCTGTAATAGTTGTAAGGCTGGAGAGCCCATATACCTCCGAATAAATAAATTTGTCTTTGGTTGAGGTTATGGTGTATTGTCTCTTTCTTCCTTTCCATATCTTTTTTTGTGTTGTGCCTCTTCCGACCCCAAGCTCGGGGCCGAGGAAAGTAATGAAGGGCTCGAGCCCCGGGGTGGTGTAGAAGTCTATTCTATGAGAGGACTAAGTTTGGAAAACTCAGTCGATGCGGAAAGGAATTGCATTATTCAAAAGAGGGTACATGTTTATCTATACAACCTAAGCTTTTCGGCGTTACATGGTCGGGGAAAATTACGCCCTCTGGAGTCCTGGAGGCGGTAGGCTCCATCGGGCAATGCTTCCGTTGCGAGAAATGGTCCGTCTCACTTCGGGGAGAACTTATGTAGCCTCTCTTGGTCTACGAACTCGTTTCTCCATAAGACCAGGTATCCTGTCTTGAAGGCTCGAAGCTTAACTCGGACATTGTAGTAGTGGGCGGTTTGCTGCTGATAGGCGGCCGCTGTGATTTGCGCTCGATCTCGTTTTTCTAACAAGATGTTCAAGTTGCTTCACAGTGCCATGGTGTTAGCTTCATCTTTAAAGTGTTCGACCCTATAACCGGGCAAACCAATTTCTGCGGGGACCATTACTTAGGTACCGTAGCAGAGGCTTAACGGGGTTTCTCCCGTTGGCGTTTACTTGATGTCCGCAGTGCCCAGAGCACACGAGGCAGGTCCTCGACCCAGCTGCCTTGCTTCCTTTCCAGGCGAGCCCGGAGCCTGCGAATGATGCTTTGGTTTGCTACTTCGGCTTGTCCGTTGCATTGGGGGTGCGCTACTGCGGTAAACTTCATCAATATGTGGTAGTCGCTGCAAAACTCCTTGACTTTGTCATTCTCGAAGTTGGTCTCGTGGTCGGTGATGTGTATCTCGGGATTCCGAATCAAGAGATTATATTGTTCTGCAGGAACTTTATCGTAGAGATGGCGTCGGGTTTCCTGATGGGCACGGTCTCGATCCACTTTGTGAAATAGTCTATCGCAACAAGAATGTACTTCTGTCCACCTGTGCCGGTAGGGAGCCGACCTACCATATCCATCCCCCACTATGCAAACGGCCATGGGGAACTTAGCAGCGTTAGTTCGGTGGCGGGGAGGTGAGGAATGCTGCCGAAGAGTTGGCAGCTTTTGCATGTTGTAACTAGTTTCTTGGCATCTTCATGTATTCCCGGCCAATAGTACCCCTGGAGTAGTGTCTTTTGGCCCAGGCTGCGGGTCCCTTGATGCGTCTCTTCGACCCATTCATGCATCTCCCGTAGAACGTAGTCTGCTTCGTGGGGATTGACACACCGGAGCAGAGGTTGAGTGTACGAATTTTTGTATAGGTTTTCTTTGCTCCATATGAAATGGCGAGCTTTGGCCTGAAGCCGACGGGCCTCGGCTCGGTCCTTTGGAAGAACCCTTTCTTTTAGATATTCTACGATGAGCTTTCTCTAGTCCGGGGCGTCTTCTTGAGTTGTGTTGATTTGGAGTGTCGTCTCCCCATCTTCGATGCTGGGTTGAGAAGGACTTCAAAGAGGATATTTTTCTTGTGATTGGCCGAATAGGAGGAGGCGAGTTTGCTCAGCGCATCAGCCTCGGAGTTCAAATTTCTAGGAATTTGCTCCACTTGGACTTCGTCGAAGTTTTTCCGAAGCCTTTTTACCTCCGTCAGGTATTTTATCATGAGTGGTTCTCGGGTTTCGAAACGACCGGTTACTTGGCCGACAACTAGCGCATAGTCGCTACGTATCCGGATGGTCTTCAGCCCCACTTCTGAGGCAATTTGTAGTCCTTCCAATAAGGCCTCGTATTCCGCGGCGTCGTTTGATGCCTTAAAACCGAGCTTTAGGGAATACTCCATTTCCGTGTTGTTCGGGTCTCGGATGATCAGGCCTGCCGCATTTCTTTCTTCTGTAGAGGATCCGTCTACATAGAGCACCCAGTCCGGGATTGGGCCGGGTGCTTCCTCGACCGACGGCAGTGAGTCGGGGCTCTGAGCAGTCGTTTCTTCCCTCGTGCGAATGGTGCACTTGATAACGAAATCAGCCGGGGCCTGGGCTTTGATGGCCCGTAGGGATCGGTATTTGATGTCGAATTGGGACAGTTCCGATCTCCATTTCTCTAGGCAGCCCGACGATTCGGGGGAGGTGAGAATATTCCTTAGAGGTCTTTCAGTGAGGACAAGGATCGTGTGTGCCTGGAAATAGTGTCGTAACTTCATGGAAACGACGACGAGTGCCAGGACTATTTTTTCTATAGCCAGGTATCTGGTTACCATGTTCTTGAAAACATGGCTCATGTAGTAGACCGGCTTTTGCGGCCCTTCGAATTCCCTGATGAGCACTGAGCCTGCGGCTTGATCGGAGACAGCTAAATATAGTAACAGTTCGTCGCCTTCGACGGGTCTGGTGAGAAGTGGCGGGGTTGCCAGGTGGGCCTTAAGTTCTAAAGCGTTTTGGTATTCCTCGGTCCATTCAAACTTGGGAATTTTTCTGAGAGCTTGGAAGAAAGGGAGGCATTTTCCCCCAGCTTTGGACATAAAGCGACTCAATGCGGCCACCCTCCCGGTAAGTCACATGATCTCGGTATTGCTTTTGGGTGTTGTCATGTTAAAAACGGCGCTGATTTTCTTTGGATTTGCCTCGATTCCTCGATGGGTAACCATGAAACCGAAGAATTTTCCGCTCGTGACGCCGAACACACATTTAGCTGGATTCAGCTTCATCTTGTATTTTCGCAGGACACCGAACACTTCGCCAAGGTCCGCAGCGTGTCTGGCTGACGAGGCGGATTTTATAAGCATGTCATCGACGTCGACTTCCATATTTTTCCCGATCTGTGCTTTGAATAGTTTGTTGACCAGTCGCTGGTACGTATCCCCGGCGTTTTTGAGTTCGAAGGGCATTACCCTGTAACAGTATACCCCCGATCCGTAGTGAAGGCTGTCAGCTCTTCGTCGGCCGGGTTCATTCGGATCTGATTATAATCGGAGAAGGCGTCCATGAAGCTTAGTAGCCTGTGGCCGGCCGAGTTGTCCACTAGCTGGTCTATCCGAGGAAGCGGATAGTTGTCTTTGGGGCAAGCCTTGTTTAGGTCTGTAAAATCGACGCACATGCACCATTTCCCGTTTGCCTTCTTGACCATGACCACGTTCGCCAGCCAATCCAAGTAGTCCAGGTTTCTGATGAAGTTGGCAGCGAGCAATCGATCCACCTTGTCCTCTATCGCCTTCTGTTTAATTGGCGCAAAACTTCTCTTCTTTTGTTGGATCGACCTGGCTTTCGGGTCAACTCCAAGTTTGTGGGAGATCACCTCGGGGTTGATCTCGGGCATCTCCGCAGGCGTCCAAGCGAACACGTCCGAATTGTCCCCTGTCAAGAGAGAACCGATTTGAACGGTCCGGCCTTCGACCCCCTCTGTTTGGAGAACTTCTGCCAACGCTTCCACCGGGGCGCTTCGAACTTTTGATTGTCGCATGTATCTAAAGACCCCTGAGGATCATGTGTCTTTAAAATCATCGTCTTGCTCTCCGGTGGGGGACGTTGAAGTGAGGCAGATCCTGGCGGTTTGTTGGTCCCCATAGGCCCGGCCTATTACCCTATTATCTAAAGGGAATTTGAGCGCCAGATGGTAAGTCGATATCTGAACCCGGAGGGCGTTTAAGATAGGGCATCTCAGGAGAATGTTGTAGGATGACGGGACTTTAGCAACGAGGAAGTTCACCGGTACGGTTCGCGTCTTGCCCGCTTCCCCAATGTTGAAGAGAGTGACTCATCCCTCGGCCGGGACGGAATGGTTGGTGCCCGGAGAGAACGTGGGAGGTCAGCTGAAGGTCGGATGGACCAATCCCATACGCTGGAAACAGTCGTAGAACAGGATATTCGCTGAGCTTCCTGAATCGACCAATATTTTCCGGACCTCGTAGCAGTGAACTCGGGCCGTTATCACAAGGTCATTGTGAGGAAGTGATATGCCGTGAAGGTCTTCGTCGGTGAAGATGATCGGGTCATCCTTCTTGCATTTCTTGTGGGGTGGATCACTTATGTCCCTGACTGGTAGGAGGTGGTGGTTCCCCCACTTTCCAGAGTTGGATTCGTCAAAATGACCATGATTTGCCCGATTGTTAACTCCCCGGGCGGGGTTTGGTCTTTTTGCTCACGCTCCGTTTGTCGCTTGTCTCGTAGGTATTTCGCCATGTGGCCAGAGCGGATCAATTCCTCGATGTAGTCACGGAGTTGCTTGCAGCTCTCAGTTGGGTGACCCTGCGACCTGTGATAGGCACAGTACGGGCCGCGGAGCCGTTTGCCCGTCCTCTGGGTAGCTGGTGGGAGCTTAAAGAACCTCTCGCTTAGCCTCCTCTAACAGCTCGGTCTGGAAAATATTCAGAGTGTACTCCTGAAACCTTGGGGAATAAGTTTTCGGGCGATCAAATTTCTTTTTCTCTTCCCAGTCCCGTCTTTTCTGGTTTGTTTGGTCGTCTCTTGGCAGGTTGGAGTTCACCCATGACTCGAATTGGATTTCCCGCTCGGTCCATGCTTTTGCTTCGGCCATGGTCTTAGGTTGCACCAATGCAAAAGAGCGAAGCCACTCTTTGTGCCTAAGGCCCGACCTCAGCGCGGTGATAACCGTTTCGTCGCGGTGCTCTGGAACCTCCAGGAGGGCGTTGTAGAAACGGGTGACGTACCCCTTGAAGGATTTCTTGTCTCTGCTCTTGACGGTGAACAAGTAGTTGACAGTCTTTTTCTGTCGTCGGTTACCGACGAAATGATCGAGAAATTGGATAGCCAGCTCCTCAAAGGTCGAGATGGAGCACGGCGCAAGCCCTCGGAACCAATCCCGACCAGCTCGGATGAGAGTGGTGGGGAAGGCCCGCATTGAGCCGCATCCGAGTTGTCTTGGAAGCTCATGGCGGCCGTGAACGCGTCCAAGTGGTCCTTCGGGTCGGACTTTCCGTAAAAAAGAGGCACTTTGGATGGTTTGTTCCTGGATGAGATACGTTCGGCTAGGAGTCGTTCAGTAAACGGTCTTATGAATGAATCAGCGGAGTACTTCATCCCTTTGTCGGCCGTGTGGTCGTCCTGTCGTATGTCCTTAATCTTCTTTTCGAAGGCCTCGATCCGTTGGTGGTACCCGAGGATTCTCCATAGTCGGAGCGCCGGCTATCTCTGCTCCGGGTTTGCGCTACGGTGCGGATTTGGTTTCGCTCTATCATATTTCTTAAATTCTCAGGCGAAGCCTTTCTTGAGTAGTACCGACGTTTGCGCGGCCTCGACGGGAGTGGGGGCGTCGGTCGTGTCCGGAAGCAAGCGAACTGACCGACACCTCCTTAGGGGGTGAGAGCATGCGGCGGGCGTCGAAACGACGGCCTGGTCTCCCATGAGATCGGGGCGTTGAACTGTCCGGCATCCATCGAGTCATTGAATCATTCCATGCATGTAGGTTGTAATTGCCGGAATCGGCGCGCCAGCGTTCGTTTACATCAGGATGAGTGCGGTTGAGGTCAAGGATCTGAGTGCCTGTTCTCGCCAGCATGCGTCCGTCCTAATCCTGGGTAAGGGGAACTGCGGTTTGGTGGGCGTGGCCGACCGCTTGAATGCGGACGAGCGCATCCACCATCGCCGTGAGCCTGTCGATCCTAGCGGATAACGCGTTGATGACGTTAGGAGGGAGTGTAGGACCGCTCCCGCCTCCGTTATGGGGGGCGGGACAGCTCGTGCTGGGATTGTCGCGGTCGTCGCTTGCTATTGAATCGAAGACGGGGGATCAACTTTTTGTGGTGGAAAAGTCTTTCTTTCCCACAGACGGCGACAGCTGATGGAGGCCAAAATCTCTCTCAGATGTTGTCCTCCGTCGATCTTGCTGCAATCGTTCTTGAACGCTTGAGATTGAGAGTGGAAATCGGACGTGTGGATCTCAATGGGTAGTTGTTGAAGCCGAGCTACTTGCAAGGGAAGTCCCGGGATGGACCACCGTAGGACCTTCCGGCGATCAAGTAAGTATCGAGATATAAAGGCAGGGTAGCGGTGTATTGGAATTGATTTTTTACTTACCTGAATCGTTTGGAAGAAGGGGTTTATATAACGGTCGTGTGGGAGCGATCCAGCCCGAGGTTTCCGCCGTCCGTTACGCCCTTATGGCACGTTCGCGTTGATGGCGGGATATGCCCATTAATAGCGAGATACGCTCGTTAACGGAGAAACGTGCTAACATGGGATGCGGGACGTGGAGTGGTGGAAATCTCGTTTCGGCGAGATACGCGGAGTTGTTATTGGGGCGCTTGGGCTCCGTGCTCCGGGTTTTACAGGGAGGCTGAGGAGTCTCAGCTCGGTAGATAGCTCGGAGTCGAGCGAGGAGGCCGAGGAGTCTCGGCTGTCTGGACGCATATGGGGTACTCCGGGGAGACTTTTCCGAAAGGTCGGGTACCACCTCGTCACGGGGTCCCGAGGAAGACTCGTAATGTGTCATACTGATTTCCCGTCGTAGCCTTCATGGGTCCGGAGGGTATGCACTGACGACACATTATCTCCCACGTGTCGCAATCTGGAGTGTTCCTGTTCATGAGCCTCATCAAAGACGGATTTCTCCTAAATTCATGTTTCGGTTTCTCTGAAATCCAGCCATGAAATTCCAAGATATTCAACCATAATTTTCTGAGAAACTCGCCATCCAGAGAAAGAGAGTTACATTTGAAGACGAGAAAGAAGAAAAAACTCATATAAGAACCCAAGACCAGTCACTTAATATGATCATTTTGTAACTGAGCTATAATAGAAATACTCATTGAAGATAGTCAATTAATTATAGTAAGTTTCATTTATGATATTTATATTACAAATATATACAATCCAATTTTTGGAAAATATCTCTTGATATATCAAGATATTCGATATACAAATTTTCGGGCCGATACAGATATTCGATTTTAGAACATTGTCCACTAGAACTCAATTTTTCAAGCGTTGGGTCATTGTTGTGGGTAAAATGCAGTCATCCAAATATATGCAGTGGTAAAGAGAACATTAATAGCCGAAATGAGAAGTGTTTTCCTATTAAGAACGGCTGAAAGCATGCGTCTCAAGATTTAACATGCCATACAAATTGCATCACCTTGGAAATATTTTGAAACATTTGTGTAAAACAACAAAGCACGTGTGATTTCTAATAAATATCTATTTTTTCTTTCAACCATATTGTTTTGCCGAATGGTATGTGAACATAGTGATCGATGAATAATCCCATTTGCACACATCATTAAAAAACATAAGAAAAGTAATGTTTCACACTTTCACCATGAAAAATACTAAATGATGTATTACTACGATTTAACTTTCGGCACAAAACTCACAAAATCTCGAAAACAATTCAAAACGATCTTTCATCAAATAAAGTCCAGCAACTCTTGAAAAATCATTTATGAGTTTCATAGAACACATAAAATCTTACTTGGAAGTGTCTCAAAATAGACGCTAGACATTTGAATAACTAACCTAAACGATTCTTTGGCACATAAATTGACGCTTGGTGAAAATGAAACTCGACAATGTTTAACAAACTGGCACGACTCACAATCTGAAGACTCTAAACTATGCAACGGCATATTACCAAGACGTATGTGAATCTCCAACGGTAATAATGGTGACGATCGGAAGAAGTGCAGACCATCTGATTATATCCTTCGTTAATCTTCTTTTTGTCTTTAGGGTATTTATATTTCTAGTCAAAAGATATTGTTACTATTTATTGTGAGTTTAATAACAAACATAAGGTTGAATTGAGAATTTGGTGTTAAAAAAACAGATGGTGAAGAGCTTAAGAAGTTCGGTTTTGCTGTTTTTATACCGCTAACTTTGGTTTTAGATTCATTTGTCAAGGTTATCGTAAAAAGAGAACTAGAATAGTGAAAATCTAAAAATGAATTAGATTATCAATTGCTCCTTTATTAGATGATAACCACACCGAAGGAATTCTTGATTTGGCGAAGGAAGCTACACTTGAACATGATGAAGCGTGCTGATAATACCAATTTTGCAAAAACCCGGCATAGTCCTCTGAAACAGTTAGTCATTTTGTTATGATCACGATGAGATGATTCTTCATTCTTCTTGTTTCGTTGCAGCTGAAGTTGCAACTCTAGGGGGTCTACCATAAAGGTTCCAATAGGTCTTATTAGTATGATTCTTCTTGTCGTAGTGATTAATCTTTTTATATAATATTCTGCCTTCTTGACCACTTGACCACCACGATTGGATCTTTTACCATGCCGATTTGCTCCACCACTGCCACGACTATATTGACGTACTCTGTTTCTTTAAATTGCAATAGCTAAGTAATCATCTTTCTCTTTAGGATCCAACTTTTCACCCTTTTTAGCTATACATTTAACTCGCAAATGGATCTGCAAATGTCGGAAGTTCACCGTCTATTAAATCTTTTGATTTGGCGTGCTCCCATCTGGCTTCAACCCATCTAAGAACTTCATTACAAACATGTTTTATCGTTGCCTTTGCTTATTGCTAAGATCCATCGTCAAGGGCATAAATTTATTTAACTCGTCAATAATCGTAGACAACTCCGCATAGAAGTCCACGATAGTCATATCCCAATCTTCGAGTTGGTGGTATTGTTGTTGTAAATAGTACATTTGGTTAATATCACTTGGGTTATACGTTTCAAGTAATCCCAAATTTGCTTATGGTAGTAGATCAACTACTTTTGGTTCCATACAACTCTACGTTAGTGCCATAATTTGGGTATCATCTTGTCTTCATTTCTCTTTGAACGCTTCTTTTCCTGCCAATTCATCTTTAATAAGATGGCGCCGCTTGTCCAAACCAAAGAGCAACTCAGACTTGTATTATTATTAGTCTCTAAACCATTAGCAATTGGAGCGATCGTTCTCAATTAGGGAACATTACCGATCCAGATCAAAAGATTCACCGTTCCGATCTAATTTATTAAGAATGTAACTTGAAATGGCATAAAGTCAGGTTTGTGTTAAAAATATACAAACATATAATTCTTTTTCAACGACTTAAATATATACAAAACGATATATATATATATATATATATATATATATATTTGTATGTATGTATGTATGTATGTATATTATACATGCACATGCACACTTACAAACAACCGATTCAAAAACACGGTTTAAAGCTACATTTACGGTTTTGTATAAATGTATTAATGATGAATACCCTTATCGTATCATGTCCCATAATAAGTGAACAAGTGGCGTTCTGCATTTCCGTTTTTATTCCGCACACCGAAACGTTTGCGTTCCGGATAACATTGACTCTGACTAATCTCGACCACTGCGAGTGATTTTGGCTATCTAAATTTCGGGTAGTCAATTGAGAAAGGAGTTTGAAACTCTCAAGAACTTCGGTTTTTGTTATCCATTATGATTACTTGAACATACGAACACAACCAACTTACAACACGAATAAAACGAGCAACTAGCACCACTTTCAAATGAATAACGATGAACACAATCACTATCATGACTTGAACTTTTTAGGGTAGTCGGGCCTAGACATCCTTACAATACATTCGATGCCGGCAATCTTCATTATACTCAAAATTATGTGAGGCGAGCTATCAAAAAACCGATATAAAGATGCAAAGTACTTTATCAAGCCCCGATGCAAGGCCTACCTAATTCATTATGGCTCGTGGGGACCTTCTAACGCTATACTTGATATGCGAGGGAAGATAACAAATATGAAAGCAAATAACACAAGCTAAGGACAACTACAAAAGCAAATAACATAAAATAGAAGTTTTTTTTTGGATTTTTCCTTTTGTTGTTAGGGTTTCAAAAACCCTAAAGGAAGCACTTAAATTGATGGCAGCTTCGAAAATCCAAGAAAGGATAAGGTGGCGCTAGAAGAGGGAGACAAGATGTTTGGGTAGGCTAGGCACAACAGTTGTGATGAGGCGACAGTGATAATGACAGGATTGAAGATGTGACATTGTCAATTGGGGAGATATAGAGAACAGAAATGATCGAGTAGGCACCGGGCATGATTGGCGACTTGGATTTGAAGACGGCGACGACAACGGTTGTCAATGATGCGGGGTGTTGAAGACCGCGACAGTGGAACCGAGGTCTGGAGGGAGCAATGACGATATTGGATGTTGACTTGAGATGTGGTGGAGGCTAGGGTTTTGGAGTTGTTATGATGGAAATGAGGCTACTGTTCTGATTCCTTGTTAAACATCGTAATGATGACAAAACAACTCAAGAGAGGAGAGGGGGTTTCTTTCTTAATTTATAATAAAATAATTAGGGTTACATGGAATATCCAAAATACCTAAACTATCCTTTAATTCTTAACCCCTCTATAACTTATTCTTGGCTTCAAAGAAACCTAAATATCTTAACAATGACCATTAATGGTTTAACATTTTTCGTATAGTAGGAGACTAGGAGTAGACGTGGTTTTGTTAGCTCTTGCCAAATTGCTAGAAAACCTTTTGGACTCACCACATAGATTTACTAGTGTACTCATATTCTAATAGTTGGATTGAAGCCAAGTTCTCCAATAATGATTAGTTTGTTTAATAGGACTTATTTTATACATATTTTTGTCAATGACTCCAACCTTAGCTATTTCATTTGAATGATTATTTTCTGTATTTGCTGGCAGCATGCACTCCTTGTGTTTGCTAGCTAATATGCTTACTTTTCAATGTTTTTTTTTGTGGTATCCAGGTTTTGTACAAGCACAAAATTATACTCTTTGGGGGGTTTTATGACACTCTTAGAGAAGTGAGGTCATTTACAAGCCTTTTCCTTAATATTCATATGTTCATGCTATGTATTGGTTTAGTTATTGAAAGTGTATGCTTGGTTTTTGTTTCATAAATCCATGTATATTTATTCTAGCTGATCAAAGAACTCCGTACCTTTGATTTGTAATTTTTCAATCCTGAAGTTCGAATTCAGATGTTCATTGCATAGTATTGATGGCAAATTCACAAGCATAAGGTCGGAAACGCATCAGCATCACCGTTATTAACTGAAGCCTTTCCATAGAATGGCATAAACCTTTTTTTATTGGGAAACATCACAAACTTACAAATACAATACATGCATAATTAGGTATGCATTTCTAAGTAAATATGCTGGGAGGCGTCAGATGCTCTAATCTTATATAGTAAGCTAAAATTCTTCTCTGAGGAATTTTATTTTAGTTGAATTGCTTGGTAGGTTTCTATTCCCCATTAAAATATTATTTGTCTCGTTGTCAATGAATAGCAACAATTAAAAGCCTTTATCTTGAATTTCCGGCGTTGACTATATGATGCCGATTCTTCCATTCGACACTGTTTAGGGCCATCTCCTAGGTTAAATTGAGAATTTAAAATTTTGTTATTCACTGACTCTACCCATGTTCGTTAATGGATAACACATGCTCCTAACTTTTATGTCATAAGGTCTTCCGGCTATCTACTTTTATGTTGACATTATTCCCTTGGTTCACAGTAGGGCCACATAAATGACTGGCTAGTTCGTTAGTAATTTCATTGTCAGTGAAGTTCAGTATGATTCAGTTGCATTAAAGGATTTTAGTTCAGTGAGAATGTAGACAGGCACTTGTTTAATTTGAAATTTCAATATCTGACTCTCCTTTTGATTTTTCAGGTATTTCAATGATTTGCATGTTTTTGACCTTGATCAATTCAAGGTGTGATTTACTTTTTCTTTACTTTCTTTAACTTATTCTAGCATCCTGCGCTATTCTTGTTTTCAGACATATTATATTACGATTGTTTTGGTACTTATGGTATGCAATTTAAAATGCAGTGGCAAGAAATAAAACCTCGTCCAGGATGCGTGTGGCCTAGTGCAAGAAGTGGTTTTCAGCTTTTCGTATACCAAGACGAGGTAAGGCAGAAATGATGCAGATTATCCTGTACTTTTCTTATTGCTATGTGCATGAATATGCGATGCTGTTATGTCTACTCTGGTCAATAATCTATTGCATGCTTGTCATATGTTATTGGGTATACTTGTGATTTTGCAGTGCATACTTGAGTTACAGATACTCAAGACATTTGTAAGGAGAACAAAACAGATGTTATCTTTTGCATCACCCTTTTAAACTGTCAATTGCGGGTTTTCATACTGAGATTTCTTACATGCTTCAACTGCTTGTATTTCGCTTTGTTGGTATTTTATTAAAACCCAAATAAGGTTGAAATTCAATCGTACAAATGGGTGAATATGGAAATTGTTTGTGAGCTGTGTTTTCTCACTCGTCTTTCTCCTCTCTTTGTCTACTCCCATTTCTTTTTCTAGTTCTAACTTATTTGTAGCAGGTTTCTTCTCTGTTTAAATCATCCACGACAGTCAACAATCACTTTCTTCTTCGCGCCTCAAAATTAACAAATCTGCAGCCAGCATTTATCTATGCAGTTGTTTTTAGTGTAATTTGCATCAAAGTTTCGCTTTATTAGCAATTTGTTTTCTGTTTTATCATTATTTTCCACAAGTGAACATTAATAGATTCCCTTTGACTGGAATATAGAACTCTCCTGATAGTTTCCTATCCTGAACTGCTTGATTTATGATATGCAGCTAGTCTAATCAAAGCCTTTATCTTATTCATCGAAATCAGTCCAAATCCATTCTTCCTTTCATTTGATTTGAATCCAGTCTTATATTCATACTTGCCAAGCTTGGTGATATGCGACATACTTATAGTTCCACTATTTTGTTGTATTTTTTTTTACGCTTGATAATATGTAATGAAAGTATTACTTCATTTATAAATAGTGATATGAATCAGACATTAGATATTCTCATTCACCTTCTTGCTATCTATATATGTTTTTCCTATGGATTTGATCCTATATGTTACCCTGAGGATGGATTTGCTAATGTTTACTTTCTGTTAGTATTTGTCATTTTCTTAAAATCCACATAAATATTTCTCTTTGTTAGAGCCGGAAGATGTTTTTCTATATCCAAGCTGCATATGTTATTTGTTTGGCATGTATATGTTGCTTGTATTCCTTGTATCTGAAATGTTTATCTGCTCTAGAATTATTTGTGCCTGCATGTTCTTACTAGAATATATACCCTTTTGCAGATTTTTCTGTATGGTGGTTATTCTAAGGAAGTCGTAGCTGATAAAAATACCTCAGAGAAAGGAATAGTTCATTCAAACTTGTGGTCGCTTGATCCACGGAACTGGGAATGGAATAAGGTTCTTATTGATTACTACTTCAACATTCAGCTTGACTCTTAATTTTATTAAGTAGTTTGTCATCTGTGAATAATTTACACTGCTGTGCAATTTTAGCATCTCCAACATCCCCGATAAGTGACCATTTATTGGATTGGTTTAAAAGGATGTTATAATCAAAGCGTTAGCCAAAAAAAAACCAGCACACACTATTAAAATGTGGATCAGCTATTTCCTAATTGAGTCAAATTGAGTACTTATCTAAGACTGATCAGAGATAGTTAACTATTATGGAGGGCAGTGTTTGGATTGTTTCATATTAAAATTATATATTTTTTATTTTTAATTTTAATTTTTATGATGTATTTAATTTGTAATATCTAATTTATTTGTTGTATAGGCTCTGTTTTAGTTAATGACATCGTATTATTCTTTGCTTCGATTGATATTGTATCATGTTACTATTGAACGGATCAGTATTGTTCTCATTAAGTGCTTTTATATTATTCACTATAAGATTATTTTGTTTACTCTATACTGCATAAATTTTTGTTTCATCCAAGGGATTTGAAAATTTCGAATAGTTGACATTTTTGGTATATTGCATTTGAATTGCAAAAGGCTGTAATTCCTTGCTTGTTGGTAACACACTATATATTAGGTGAATTCATTTGCTTTTTTGTCTTCTAGGTTGGTTATTTTTAACTATGTTGAAGATTTTTATACTCACTTTCTAGAATGAAAAAGAAAGCACTATTTTGCTGATATGTTCATTATTCACAATTATGACTTCTCTGTTAAATTATGATATGCTTCACTAGCTAAATTGTTTCTATTCTCCATATGTAGTTGTCTATTTCTCCGTCATCACCCTGTTGGCAATATAGATTTTAGGAGTTACGATTCTATGAAGTTAGTGTAGTACACCCATGGAATTGAAGGAAAAATTTTCCATCAGACTGCAGTACAACCAGCCATGCTTCACAGGTCAGCATTGGGCTATTAGGAAACAACTAGCTTAGAAAATTAGAGTTACTGAAATGAGTATGTCAAGATAGATGGGTGGAAAAATGCTAAAAGATAGCGTAGGAAATTGATGTGTTATGCATCTGAAATGAGAATGTCAAGATAGATAGGTGAAAAAATGCTAAAAGATAGTGTAGGAAATTGGTGTGTTATGCATCCAAACAAATGTCAGAGGTGGCTCCTGTCAACTGTAAAATAAGGGAGGCAGAGGGTTTGTGTTTTTACTACGGAGATGATTAAGTGCAAGGATATGGCAGCTACTAATTTAATAGAGAGGTGACCGTGGAGAGAAAGTAGACGATCCCAAAGATTTGAAATGCACGCCTTGTTGCTCTCTAACTTTCACGCTTTAGTTTTTACAATATATTATGGAAGTACTGTGTGTCAATATTCTTTCATGACCAATTTTTAAAGGTTCGTCTTCATTTGTATGAATAGGTAAAGAAAAGTGGAATGCCTCCTGGGCCACGCGCGGGATTTTCTCTCTGTGTTCACAAAAAGAGGGCAGTGCTATTTGGAGGTGTTGTAGATATGGAAGTTGAAGGTAAGTTCTTATATGCGTGAATGCATACTGTATTCCTGTAAATTTGTCATCTTAAAATCATTTCCCTTGCCGTAAGAGAGGATGCAGAGTATAAACCAGCGCTGTAAGAGATTTCCTTAAATCGACCATCCGTTGATTTTTTGGAGGATGGGTACCGACCATATTAATCTTTATGCCCTAACTATGTTTACCAATTTTGAAGTCGTTCGGATGCTCTTTGCCCATTCATTTAGTATCGTTAAAAGTTCTAATGTTAGAAAAAAATTTGAGGGTAATTCTCTTTTTTAGGTTTTTGGCTTTGTAAATAATCCGGTCCATTTGGATCAACTTTCTTTGTAGGAACTTTGTTTCATCTCCCTCGTAGGATTCAAACCTATGACCGTTTGCTTTATAGGTGATCACTCTACTATTGAGCTATTGAGAAAAATATAAATTTAATAAAACTAAAAATCTGAATAAATTAATATTTTTTCAAAAATATAAGTTATATAAATGATGTTTACATTACAAAAATATAGAACTCAATATTTGATAATACCACCCGACATTTCATGATATCTGATATCCAATATCAAAAATTTTAGACCGACACGATACTGACATCCGAAATTTAGAACATTGGGAAGAGGATGACAATTTGGGGATAAAGAGGTGGGCAAGTTTCATAAAGCACCACCAATTTTGAAGGTTTTTGAGATAGTACCATTGAACTTTAAAAATGCTATGAACCCCCAGCTGAAGGGTATTTTCCTAAGGATATTTCCCCCAAAATTTTCATTTTCAGTTCACATTGGCTTATTCAATCCACGTACAAGGTCATTTTGTAGTTATTTAATCAATTAAACTAACATTTTTATACAACACTTGAAAAGAGTTCATGGCATTTTTAAAGTTCAATGGTGCTATCTCAAAAACCCTGAAAATTCGATGGTGCTTTATAAAATTTACCCAAAAGAGGTTCAAAAGTGTAAAAACTAACAGTTAGGGGGTTTTGTTTAATGGAAGGTACCAACTGGGGGGGGGGGGGGTATGGTGATGGGTTTTAAGCCCACGAGTTTATGGGCAAGTCGGGCAAACTACATGATGGTTTCAGTGAAATAAGTGTGTATGAAAGTATTCTACAACATTCTTGTGTGTGTGTATAATGGAGGAAAGTCCTATGGCGTCAAAAAAATACCCCCTCGATGATTTTTTTTGACGATCGGCATTCATCATCTAAGACGTGGATACACCAAATTTCGTGTGATTTCACCATTTTTTCACCGTTGATTTAGTGGGTGCAAAATTAACGGTTTACCGACAATAGAACTTTTTACATTACTAATTCAACGGTGAAAAAGTGGTAGAATTACATGAAATTTGGTGTATCCACATCTTAGATGATAAAGATGATGGTGATGGGTGCCGATCATCGAAAAAAATTATTTTTGATATATTTTTGACGCCACCTAATGAAAAAGCCTCCTAGGGCCTCTTTTCTTCATTATTCTCATGTGTGTGTGAAAGCATTCAACATTCTTGTAGATGGATTAATTCTTCAAGGTCATTCGTCAGGAATACAGTGATCGCCATTCAAGACAGTTATGTATAGTAGGTCCTGCTTGATTGAAAACCTCCCCGGTCACTGCCCATTCTCCTTAGTCTTGAATGAATTACGTTAGTAAAACCTACATCAGTTAGTCTTACTAAGACGTCACTATGATCTCTTCGCTTGGTCCTTACTTTCTTATATTCTAATATTTTCTTTGCATTTTTTATTTTTATCAGGTGATGTCCTAATGAGTTTGTTTATAAATGAGCTGTATGGCTTCCAATTAGATAGTCGTCGCTGGTAAGTTCTGTTTCGGAGAATTCGTGATATTCAGGTGGTTTAGATTAACAAGAGTATTTTTATTTAGTTCTCTTCATTATGGTTTATTGGAAAAATGTCTAGTTCTCTGCGCATTATGTTGGCATTAGATTATGTTTTAGAAGGAGAAGCATGTAGATTCAATGAACTTAGAGAGAGAAACTAAGACATGAGTGACATGAGTCCTATACGACAAATAACTCGATTAGATGGCTTCCAATTAGATAGTCGTCGCTGGTAAGTTCTGTTTCGGAGAATTCTTGATATTCAGGTGGTTTAGATTAACAAGGAGTATTTTATTTTTTTCTCTTCATTATGGTTTATTAGACAAATGTCTAGTTCTCTGCGCATTCTGTTGGCATTAGATTATGTTTTAGAAGGAGAAGCATGTAGATTCAATGAACGTAAGAGTGAGAAACTAAGACATGAGTCCTATACAACAAATAACTCGATTAGCATATGGCAGTTTCTGTAGGATTATAAAATTGTATATTGTTCTGGTTCTTTTGAGAAATTTGATAGACGCTTGAATGGTAGTGTATGGATTTATTATTTAGTAAGACTTCTACCTTTTGCTACGTTTTCGCCATCATCGAACTGCATACTAAATCTTGCTTTAGTTTACTTGGTACTATTGCCTAAGCATAAACCAGATAAATGAACTAATTGCACCCATTGCATCTAATGCCCTAATTGAGTGATGGGAGTCTTTCGGAATTACTCGGGAGTCTTTCGGAATTACTCTTGAGCATAGTACGCTTGATATGACTATTTCCAACATTCTAACAGTATCAGAATATCATGTTTTAACATCAATATACTAGCTACCTGTAATGGAAGAAAATATTCCCATCTCTTAGTATATTTATTTTGTAGATTTAGGTCATTGCTACGCGTGCACACATAATTAATGCTGAATTAATATCTAGAAACCAACTTAATGTTTGTTTCTGCCTAATAAACAACAAGTTCGGCAACCGCAATAAGTGCTCAATAGTGTTCATCTTGTTCTGCACACCATAAAACACATACATGGCAAAAATGTTATTTCAGAGGATTTTTTATTTGTTTACGTAATGTTTGCAAAATAAGTGGTCTCTAGGGCCATTCATGCATGCTAAGGAGCACGATATTTACATCCTAACATGGAAAAGATACACCACAGTGGCAATTCTAAAATAGTAGCCATGAAATGCTAGGATACCTGAAGAAATGTATGATGCAGTACGAACAAGTGGGCTTGTAGGGAAATAAGATGAACATGGAAATGCTCTGAAATGATGCATATGAACTTATCTTATTTGGGGGGACAATTTTTAGGTAATCTTAGGAGGAAAAACCATAAGGTAACACAACCGCAGTGCAATAATATAAGATAATGCAAGAACATAAATATGAGGTAAACTAATACCTATATTTGAAGCCAAGCACACATCAGGATCTTATATCAACTTACTTTAAGAACTTTTCATATGGGTGGAGTATTCACAGGCGCAGAACATGTACGATCTCCTTCCCCCCATTCCTTATTAGCCACCACCCAGAAAGATGGTTCCTATCTGCAATGCTTGGCCAAAAGCAGCACTTTTTTTTACGAAGTCAAAAAAGTCAATTAGCGAGGGGGACCTCTTTTCTTTTTTTCGGAGCAAGGATAGGAAAATCTCATCGTCATCTACTCTTCATTGTATATATCCATTTTTGTTAGGAATTCTGTACAAAAGGGTGGGGACTGTTGCTCTGAGGGTTAGAGCGTGTGCCCTCTCTCGGCTGGATTTTGGTCCTGCCTGTAGGAGAGCCTACTCAGCATCAGTGGCTTCGTGCCATATCAATCTAGCATTCATGATGTCTAACAAGTAGTAGAACTTGATCTGCAGAGAGTTATGATGGAAGTTGACTTATAAAATATCCTTCATGATACCTTCTATCACTATGCATAGGATGTTGAAGTACAATTCTCTACAGATTACAGCTCACTGGGATTGAGTGTCTAGGGTATCAATGGTCATATCTGGGCAGATTTTTTCAAAGATTGAAATTACGTTTTTAAAATTCAGTCTTACCTTCGGAAGGGTTGGGGATGTTCATGATTGAAGTACGAGTCTCTACAGATTATAACTCATCGGGTTGCTCATGAATTGGATGCTAGAAAGCTAGTGCGTAGATCGAGTATCTATGATATCAATGGTCATATCTGATATCTGTGCAGTGTTATCAAAGATTGAAATTTGATTTTCAAAAATTGGTCATGCCTTTAGAAGATGAAAGAAAATGGTATCCGACAGGGTTGGTGGAGGGATAACTGGCTGCAGATTGAAGTACTTGGGTTTTGGTGTTCTAATCTATAACAACCTCAAGTTGTTTTGAGTTCAAATTTGTAGCTATCCGGAATTTAAAACCCAGGATTACATGAGATTGCTATACCTTGGAAACTGATTTCAATCCATAATTCCATATTGAAGTTCAAACAACCTGAGCGATAATGCTTGTTGACTATATTAATTGTTAATAAACTTATGTTGGTCTGGGAGCATATAAATGGCATCCACATAATTAAATAAAGGGTAAATTACACTAAGATACCTTTAAAGATCGTGTTTTCCCCACTAAAATACAAATTAAATTTTTTTCTTGCAGTAGAATATCTTAAGTGCTGCTTTTGAGGGTATTTTATTCAATAAATCCCTTTAAAAACCCATGGTTTAAAGTATATCACTGTAAAAAAACTTAAGGCATTTTAGTGGAAATCCACAATAGTTTAGGGTATTTTAGTGTAATTTACCCTAAAATAAATAGTAGCAGACATGTTAAAATTGTGACATTCATTATGTAGTATTTAACAAACCTTTGGGATACGTCATCCAGGTTCCATGTTTTTTATATCTATTATTATTGGATTTTATTGATGTACTTAAATTCTTTATCTTGCTTCATGTAGGTACCCTTTGGAGCTCCGCAAGGAGAAATCTACCAGAGATAAGGTGTTGCCAAAACCTTTAAGAAATTCTCATCACATTTACTTTCTCAAGTCAATTCTTTCACATGGGAATAAGTTTTATTTTCCTCTTGCCTTTCTATACCTCGGAGTTAAGAAGAAAAAACTAATAACTTTTCCCTTCATGACTTTTCTCCTATATAACATAATTTAGCTGGTCGCCAAGGATTATGGACCCCCCCCAACCTTGTTCCTAATTTATGGGCATGAATTGTTGATGTCAGTAGTACAAATTTTCAAACTTATCATAGGGCTTTGCTTTATAGCCGACACCATTTTGAAGGGAAAAGGCTCAAATGATTATGGTAAATCCTTTTTGTGCTGAACTTCAACTGTTTACAATTCTTCGTCCCCCTTCTCCCCTCTTATCTCAATTCAAAGTTCTATGCATTGCTTAGCTTTCGGTAATATTTTGTCCAAGAAAGAAACAGTGTACAATATTATATATTTGTCTCTGATGAAAATTTCTAGTTGGCCGCATGCGCATTTCCAATCCTGCTACCTCTTGTAAACAATTGGATTTGAGTGGTCTTATGAAATTTTATCACTTCATTAATCTTATGATACTCACAGCAATTGTGTATAGCTATACATGTGTACTTCTAGGACTTGCCCCTTCCAACTGATTTTCCGTAGTGATACGGTTCAATTGTTCACCCGTAAAAATGTTTGTGTAGAGTATTATACGAGTGATGTGCAATTTGAATAGTCAATAAATTGGTCAGCAGATTCATTTCGTCTTGAGAGGTTTTGTTGTGTTGTAAAGTGATGGAATAATTAATAAATCGTGTTAATGAAGGATCTAGATACTTAACCAATAATTTAGCCATGAGCTAAGGGGGCCTGCACATCCCCCCGCGAATGGGGGTAAAACAGGGGATGTGTGGGTCCCACTCGTACATGTGGGGCCCGGGTCACAGACCCCCATTCAAAGGGAATGTTTAGGGGACAAATGTGCAGGCTCCTTGTTCTCTTTATCCATACTACGTTGTACTATTTAGCGGTTTGTAAATTCCTCATATGATGTTTTAATACTGCTGCAAGTTCAAATTAGTTGAAATGTTTTGATTCAAAATATAGTTAGCGCAACTTTTGTTTTAACTGCTTTGGTGAAAATGCTTTCAGAGATAATTGTTTGATAATGCTTTTAATTGCATGACAATATTTTTTTTCAAGTTTTTGAAAACCGGCCATGTGGTAAATATAAGTGCCAATTTTAGACAGATTTTAATACCATTCTTTTTGTAGTTAAAAGGGTCGAAGAAGGTTGAGTCATCAAAAGAATCCATTATTTCCAGTAAGAGCAACCAAGATGACATCCAGATGTCCGTAGTAGATGAAGATAGCAATATGGAGGACTACGAAGAAGCAGATGATATGCAATGTGACACACAAGAAATATCCCATCAAATGGCAAAATCTCTTGCATGTAATGAAGCTGCCTCTAAAGAGGTGCTTGATTTTAAATTAAAGACAGTGGGTGTTAAGTCTGGTCTCCAGGCCTGCACTTCATCAGAGGTCGCTAGTGTGATTGGAACGTAATTGTATTGTTTTTATTTTTGAACTGGTAATTGTATTGTAGTTAATTTTTTTTTACCTGTTTCTTTCAAACTAGTTACCATTTTTTTGGAATTTGTAGGTAGTGAAGCCTTGTGGACGTATTAATGCCTGCATGGTTGTGGGAAGAGATGCACTTTATTTATATGGAGGGATGATGGAAATCAAAGATAGAGAGATCACACTTGATGATCTGTACTCGCTTGACCTTGGCAAACTTGATGAGTGGCAGTGCATAATAGCGGTTTGTTAAATAATGCATCCTATATTCATGATTTTCTTCTTCCAAGCATTTTTGAGAAATAAGAGCCGAGATTCACAGTTCTGAATTTACTAATTGTTTTTTTTATATTTACATAGATTCAACCATCAAACCTTTTTTGTCTTGCAACTACGTGGGCCTTTTTTGTCCTTCACCTTTTTCATGCGAAGATGAAACTGCCTATTCCTGTTAAATTATTCTGTTGGCATAACTACCTACATTCTGTTTGGTCCATATCTTCTTGGTGACTATCATTTATCAACTTCAAGTCATGCGCTCTTCCTCTTCTCTTCTTAGTATCATTTTATCTTTTTTTCCCCAAATTAAGTAACATGTATCTATAAATAAGTTCACAACTTCTTTTGCCTTGAAAAGTGATCAGAAATACTCTTTTCGGCATATTTTTTAATTTTCAAGTAAAATTCTTGGATTTTCAATTCAAATCATGTTAAAAAGTCATTTTGGTGGAGTTCCATTACATTCTTTGTTTATTTTTCATTTATTTTTTGTTTTTTCTATCTCCAGGCATCTGAATCTGAATGGCAAGAAGTTTCTGAAGATGAAGATGATTCTGATTCCGAGGATGAGGAAAGCAATAGTGGAAGCGACAGCAATGAGACAGATAATGATGAGGATGATATGGAGGTCAATTTTCTACTAGAATGCTCATGATGTTCATTAGTTCAATTTTAATTTTTACACGGGTAATGAGGATGATATGGAGGTCAAGTTCCTACTAAAAGGCTCATAATGTTTATTAGTTCAATTTTCATGTTTACTTCAATGCTCTGTTTAATGAAGGGCGAAGATTGTTGTCAAATAGATAAAAACACATTTAGAAAAAAGTCATGATGTTAATAGTGTAGTAGACTGGACTCCCATAACCATCATTTCTTGTCACCCCCCCCCCCCCCCCCACACACACACTGTTAAATATGATCACAAGCTCAAATCAGTCACGTATTTTCAAAGGTTACTTTCTAGAGAACTACGGACTATACAGATGGCAAATCTGGTAGATCTTCGAAATCTTTTTGTTATAGGCATGTTATAATTTTATTAGTTGGTTGTCTGTTAAAATGTGTTTCAGGTAGCAGTAGGCTTGTATATATTGTGTTCCTGATTCCTAAAAATTTACTTGTTCCTTCTGACCTGCTAATCTTTTTCTGACAATTATCTTGAAGCTTTTACTTTTATTTTTATTTTTATCTAGACTAGATAATTTTACCTTTTCATAATTGTTATAATGACTTCTATTAATATTTCCATTGTCAATTACTATTTTTATATACTAAAATTCATTTATTATAATTCCTTTTGACATGACTGCAGTCTGAGGATGAAGATGAAAGGACTCTAGAAGTAGGAAATGTAGTTTCTGTTTTAAAGGGTGAGAAGAAAAATCTGCGTAGAAAAGAGAAGCGTGCCAGGATCGAACAGATAAGAGTGACCCTTGGCCTTTCAGATTTGCAAAGAACTCCAATGGTACTTTATTGGCTGCCAAAAATTGCCCATTTCCTTTAAATATCAGCTTTGCATGCTTGATTCTGAACTGTACATCAATAAAATGAACTCGTTATTGCTTTATCAGACATGGGGTTATGTCTGAAAGTCTTAAAGACTGTAGTTGTTAGACAGGCAGGTCATTTTACGGGTTCGGATCAAACATGTATGAGTCACCAAAATAAGCAATCCAATACCCTGCTTTATATGCAGGCAATTCATGTGAGCGGGCCAGCCAGTTGAAGCATGAACTTGATTAAAAGTTTTACACATGTTTGCAAAATTCATGATTAATATGCATAGGCCTAAAATAATTGGAATCATTTGCAAATTGGCAAAGAAAATTCGGATTTCATTACTAAAGGCATGCTTGGATACACACTTTCCTCAGGGTTAAAAGCCTAGTTTCCATTTTTATCCTGGATTAGACCAATCTACCATAGTGGTTTCTTTGGATCAAGGTTAGTATAAGTATCAGACCATCATTTTTTAGATCGGAATCGGCCATCTCTGCAATATTAGCCTTCTCTGAACGGAAATAATTGATTTTTTAACGTTTGAATACGACTTTTAAAAATTAGTAAAAGTTTTCAATAAAACTAAAAATAACTTTAAATAATTTGACACGTTCTTGTAAAAGTACCTTAGTTGTTTCCTTTTTTTGTTTTTCACTTTTTATGAAGCCTGGAGAAACTCTGAGGGATTTCTACAAGAGGACAAATATGTATTGGCAAATGGCAGCGCATGAGCATACCCAACATACTGGAAAGGTTAGTTAACCTCGTTAATCGTAGAACCTAATGGATGCTTTACAGTTTCCTCTTGTTATTTTCTTTTGCTGCTTAATTTAAAATTTTGTTGCTCAATCAAACTACATAATCGAAACTTAAAACAGCCTATATGACTTATTGGTTTTCATCTAGCTGAAGTCCTTCATGATAGGTAGTTGTACTCCAATCTGCGCGTATATATCTAGCAGTTTTTTTTGCAAGTGCTACACATGGAAAATTGATTAACTCTATTATTTGATAACATTCAAATTCGTCATGAACAAAGTTTACATGTGACTAAGAGTTTGTCTCTGAAAGAATAACTTCGTTGTTTCAATTCGCCAGTATCAACTCCGAAAAAAATAAAATTAAAAACTTAAACGATAAGTTACCATATATATAATAATAGAGTAAATGACCCTAAAATACCCTTAACTATCCTGGATTTTCACTAAAATACCTTGAAGTTATGTTATTACAATAAAATACCTTAAATACTACTTTTGAGGTATTTTAGTGAAAGAAAATTCTTGAAAACCATAGTTTAAGGTATTTTACTGGAAAACGGATAGTTAAGAGTATTTTAGTGTAAGTTATATAGTTATATTATATATATATATAGAGAGAGAGAGAGAGGTGCCATAGGAGGGAATTTCCTCCTATGGTGTCAAAAAAATACATCCTCGAATTTATCCGATGATCGGCATCCATCATCTTCATTCTTATCATCTGAGATTTGGGTACACCAAATTTCATATGATTCTTCCACCTTTTCACTGTTGAATTAGGAATGTAAAATGTTCTATTGTCGGTAAACCGTTAATTTTGCACCCACTAAATCAACGGTGAAAAAGCGGTGATAATGATGAAGATGATGGATGCCGATCGTCGGAAAAAATGGTGGAGGGTGTATTTTTTCGACGCAATAGGAGGAAATTCCCTCCCATGGCCCCATTCCTACATTATTCTCATATATATATATATATATATATATATATATATAGAGAGAGAGAGAGAGAGAGAGAGAGAGTGCGGATCCGTTAGCGTGGGTTCGCGTTTTTTCAAGTTCACAAACTTTTTCGTGTGATGTCCTTTCGACAATCCGCTCCGTTCAAGTTGTTCTACACGTCTTAAATAGTGTATGAATGAAAAATCACGTCGATCGGAGATGTTTTGAATGTCCAAAACTAAGTTTTAAAATCGTAAAAACTGCATGACTGAAATAAACTCACATTTTGCTTATGCAAAACACCTTCAATCGACGTGATTTTTCATCTATACACTATCTTAAGACGTGTAGAACAACTTGAACGGAACGGATTGTCGAAAGGACATCACACGAAAAAGTTCGTGAATTTGAAAAACGCGAATCCACCTGAACGGATTCGCACTCTCTCTACACACACACATATATAGGGCATAACTATACAAATAAAACTTTTAATTTGATTATGATTATTTTCATTAGATAAAATGAAATAGAAACTGCTTTATTGCATGAGAAAACGGGACCTGCAGGGATCCTGTAGGCCCAAAACTACAGCGGACTCTCACATGGTCCAGGGGCCTAATTGCAAAATAGCCAGTGAGCCTCACTGGACCATGTGAGGCCACTGCAGTTTGGGCCCGCAAATCCCGTTTCTTCTTGCATACCCTTTAAATGATAAATGGTCTTAATTCATTTTTTGTTAGACCTGCATTTCTTGAACAAAATAATTATGAAAAGAATTAATTTATAAATTGTTTGTATTTTTCTCACAGGAGTTTTAGTAATTAATGATTTACCATACATATAGATGCATAGATATAAAGAATATACCATACATATAAACGAATACAAGAATAACAAGAAGCCTTCACTCCAAATTTTTAGGGTCGGTCGCTTGAATTCTTCTCTTCCATTCCGCTGTATTAAGGATCGTCTTCTTGGTCAAATTAGCAATTAACATATACTTAATTGTTTCTATTCATGTTCGTTTAGGTTTACCCCTGCCCTTAGTTGTGCCATTAACTATAATTTTGTCATTTTGTCTAACCGGGGTATTGACCAGTCTTCGTTGCACATGTTCAAACCATCACAATCGGTCATCTCGCATCCTATCCCCTATAGGAGATAGTTTTACCTTGTTACGCATGCATTCTTATCTTATCCTATCATTTAGTGTATTACCCTCATCAATCTTAACATTCTCATTTCAATCATACTCATTTTTTAGACATGTTTTTTAATTGCCCAACATTTTGATCCATAAAGAAATGCGGGTCTTATCGCTGTCTAATAAAAAAATTCCTTTCAATTCCAAAGTTAGTCCTACGATCACATAGTACTCCTGAAATATCTCTTGAATATAAGCAGTTATCTTTTGAAATATTATTCTGTTTATATTTGTAATGAATTTTTAAAAAAAAGTTAACAAAACCGCTGTAAATTTTATCCCAAAAAAAGAATTTGCAGCATGAATTAAATTTTGAAGTTTATACACACACACACACCTTATTATATTATACCTAAAATTTCACTATATTAATCCATTCTTGTTAAACTTAGTTTCAATTTTTTTTACTAACTTTTCTAAATATTTTATTGTAATTTAGATAAACTACTAAATAAACAAATTATTAGCATTTACATTTTATCCAAAAATTATTAAAATCTGAAAGCCTAAAGCAAATAATTCTTACATCCAAATTAACTAAAAATTAGTTTCAACAAATTTTGAGGTGTATATAATTAGTAGTCATCCATTATCATCAAAGATTGTAATTGTACAAAAAAATGGGAGAAAAATTAGGTCTTATGTATATAGGTTATAACTAAAATTACATTTAGATTAAAATTACTGACGAGAATAGCATGACAACAAAAAAGGAAGGATTTGATTTTAGATGCAGTATAGATAGACAGATAAATGTCAGACAATGAAAAAAATATCATATTTAATATAGAAAAAATATCAAATATAAAAATTTCTAGAGAGAAGATACAAGATAAATAAACATAAATGGATTATAAAGAGTATGCAATGCGGATTTCTATGCATACTGAAATTTTTAATGTATTTATCCTAAGTCTTTCAAACTACAACACCTTTTTTAATTTAATCCATTGTTGATCTATCCTTTTCATAGTTGATAATATATTAACATTACGAAGATCAATTTAAAGAATTGGGTATTTTAATATTTTAAGTACCGAAAATGAAAGGGGAAAAACTAAAATAATTACGAAGATTTAAATTTTTTATTTATTCTAATTTTCTAAAAATGTGTATATAGACACTACGAGATTTTAACAGATTTGAAAAAATGTTTTAAGTCCGAAATTGAAATATAACGAACGAATTTTTAATTTGAAAATAAAATATAAAAAATTTATTAAAATTTGAAAATGTTTATTTTATTATTTTAAATAAATCCAAAAATAAAAATATAGAAATATTTACAAACTGTTGGAATTTTTTTATTTTCAACTGGAAAAATCTTTTCGAATATTTTTTCCATGATGTCTAAAATATATAATTCTTGTGATTAGCTGTTTTCCCATGTGCATATTCATTCTTAATATATTTGTGTTTTTGCAATCAGAATTTATCAAGATACAATACACCAACATCGGTAAGGATGTAAATACCTTAAATAAAGAGATCAAGTAATTTGGTCCAAACCATATTTGTATCCACATGTTGACCAGTATAGACATTCAAATTCTAACCATGTAAATTATGGATATTAATATTGGCGAAGTAAACAATCGCAATTATCTTAGTAGATATTGAATATCCGAATTATACCAGGAAAATTAAAGAATATGCTTTGAGTATAATTTATTGGCTTATTTACTGAAAACTCCCTTCAGACTTGGGCCCATTGCAGAAAACTACCAGCACCTTTAAAAATGACAAAAAACCACCAAACTTAACGGGTGTCACATCAGTGCCATATCAACCAAATTGCCACGTCAATAATAAAATTCTCAAAATACCCCTCTTTAACCCTTACCCTAATTTCTAAAAAATACAATACCCTTCTTCCCTCCTCTACCGCCATTACCGGCCATCTCCTTCCTCCCCCCTCAAAAAAAGCAACCACGGGCCTCCCCCTCCCCTTTACCCGCCCCTGCCCTCCCCCAACCCTTCGCTCCAGCCCCTTCCCCCTTACCGTCCTTCCCTTACCCCCTTGCTCCAGCATCTACTTCATAGGTCCCCGTCCTAGCCCAGCCTCTCCTACCCCGACCTCTTCCTCCACGTCCTAGCTCCACCCTCTGCCCGCCAACCTTCATCATCTTCATCATCTCATCTCAAGCTCTCTTGCCGCCGCCCCTCCACCCTCCACCGCCCCTCACCGTGGTCCCACTTCACCATATATTAGTTAGGCTTATTTCACGGAAGCCATCCCGTAGTTTGCTCATGTTTTTCAAAACATTATTTCACGGAAGCCATCCCGTAGTTTGCTCATGTTTTTCAAAACAACCATGAAATTCAAACTCGTCGTAGAAACCTCCTGAACTTTCACCCCGTTACACAAAATCCTCCTATCGTTAGTATTTTAACGTTTTAGCCTTTAAATCAAGTCATGTGAGGCACATGTGACATATTTTTATAATTCTATGCCAAAATTACCATTTGTTTTTATTATCTTATTTTCTCTAAAAATTGGATCCTAAATCTTATTCCCTTCAATTTGCTCCTTAAAATCTCAATCTCTAAATTTTCTCTCCAAATTAGGGATGTTGATAGGGCAAGAACCGATCAAAAGAATAGTCTTTTTAAAAAACAATTTAAAAAATGATCTAAAAAAATGTTAGAGTCCAGGAGTTATATTCTTGTGCTAGAATTCAATTTTTATTAACTTTTTAAAAATAAAATATGATTTATTTTTTTATAAATAATTTAGGATAAAATTTTAGGTTTTGACACCTGAAACAAATTACAAACACTAATCTTATACAACTTTGAATTCAAACATTTGAATCAAAAGAATGTGTGCAAAATGGATATTAACGAACTGTGTATAAACAACGCCATTGCGCACACTATATACATACACAAACTTAAAATGAATATCATGAGTACGTGTTCACACATTATATTCTTACATTATCAAGCACCAATACCATGAACAATAAGTTGGACTGAAATTTCACAAAATGCACACATATAATCACTTTAACATAAATACTGCAATAATAACATAAGTAGTTAAACTGATACATTAACCATAGAACTATAGAGCTATCCTAGTACTTTAACATCCAAAATACATGTTTCCAACATACTCAAATGCCAATCTTAGCTTACCCCAGGTTTTGCTCAAATTTAAAGTAAATACATGATCTCAACACAAAAGTTCTCCAACAAATATTCTCATAAGTCCACAACAAATAAAAAACTAATTATGATTCCCTTGTACACCACTTGTAATAACTTTGTTCTTTTTTGGCGTTAATTTCTTTTGCAACGCAAATATTGAATTCAAAGTTAAATTTTAGGATTGGATAAAGAAAAAAATTAAAAACTACAATCAACTAGGATTAATGAAACTCACCACTCTGCTAGGTTGTGGCACAGATCTCTTGATAGGTCTTGCACTCACTTGACTAGCTTCATCACCGATCACTCTTCCTCCTTCGCTTTGCGCCAAAGATGATTTACTAGCTTGACCCAAAGCTTGTGAGCCTGACTCATGCCATTCCCTATCAAACTCACTCATATCCCTTACAAGTTTCTTTGGCCTTCCCGGCTTATTTCCTGTAGCATATTTAGGACGTGAAGTAGAGACTTCATTCTTACAAGATCTCACATTATGCCCCTAACATATGAATAAGAAAACATAAAGTAAAACAACATAGAAAATTTAAATATTTGAGTTTAAAACGACTTAAATTGTCAAAAGAATTAACTTATCATAAATTTACCTTTGCACTTTGAGCACATTAATGACTAGGTGGATGCTCTGACTCACACGATTTTTTTTTGTTCATCAATCCTCCTCTTTCTCTTAGGCCTTCCATGCTTGTTCTTGTATCCCGGATCTGTTGGAGCAAGCAAATTAGTTTTTTTCCCATCTACAGCAATGTGGAATAGAATTGATTGAATATGCATATGCCTTCATGTAAGCCTTCTTTGAATAACATGGATCTACATAGGCTTCTGGATTTCTTCTAGTTGAAATGCATACGGCAATGGCATGAAGATAAGGAATTCCTGTCATTTCAAATTTCCTGTAGCCATATGTCTTTTTTTCAAGATTTCAGATAAAAGGCATGTGGTCTTTCATAACTTCAAAATCTTGTCCTCTTGATAGAGGTGTGCAGTTCATGGATCTCTCGGCCTCTTTGGCCAACTTTTCTACTATCTTGGGACTAATATTTTTAACCTGCCCTTCAATCCATATTCTTTTCTTATATAGTCTTGTCATGATCTTTCTTCTAAGCATCTCTAACATACCTTTGCGATAGCCCCATTCCAGGATTCTGCAATATTGTTTAAAACCGAATCACATTTCACTCTTGTAGTAAAGTGTGCCCTGCACCAATAAGAAGGATCATGTTGCTTCATAATCCATGCAAAAGCCTTCGGATCTTTTGATTTAAGAAGTCACGTCTCCTCTTTAAACTTCAAGTTGGTGTATGCTTTTGCACATCAGTTGAATTGGTTTTTGATCCCACCTAACCCTTTACAAGCAGCCAAAAGGTTCGCATACTTGTGTCTAACACAGAACCTATGCTCCACTCCAGGAAATACTCCCTATCAACCAAAACAATAGAGAATATACAAAATTAAATATGTTAACAGTACATACATATAAGTAAATGTGTGTATCTGTGTATATGTGTGTATATGTGTGTATACACACACAACTATATACTTGAACCTCGTGGGTTTTTTTTTTCATTTCTTTTTGTGTGTTGTATAGCCTAGCATAAATATTGATTGATGATGTCAGAATCTTTATGATATAGAGATCGGAAACCTTTTGCCTATCTAAAATGAACACCCAACTATTCTCGTTGACCGAACCTAATGAACCATGGATGCATTCCAAGAACTTCCAAGCATCCTTCGGCTCGGCTTTCACTACTGCCCATGCAATGGGAAACATCTCATCGTTTGAATAAAAAGATTAAATATTTATGTTAGTCTATTCAAGTCGGCAAGAATGAAATATTTTTTATTAAACATTACCTTCTTATTGCACTTAGCAAGATACCGGATTGGACATTCAAGTGGCAACCATCGAGTCCAATGAATGGCCTACATCATTCCTTGAATCGTTGAATTTATGCAGCAAATGAGATGTAGATTCTCTTGAAGGCTGGAGGAGAATTAGGAAAGGAGTTGTCCACTTGTACTTTAACAAAACTTCTTGGATTTTTCAAAAGGAGCGTGTTGGCGTAATCCTTTATCTTACAATACTTCCAATACTGCTCCTTGTGACTACCCCTATCTTTTCTTGACTTCTCTTTTTGCTTTATACAGTTGATCAGGTTTTACATCCAACATGAAATTTCTTTTCAAAGTCAGTGTTATGGCTTTCACATCCCAATTTGGATTCTTCTTGATTTGATCTTGATATTTATTGTCAATCCATTTCGTCGCATCCTTGTTTGTCCAATTTTTTTGACAAATATGTTTTACCTTTATACTCTTGATTTGAAACTTCTTTTCTGACGCTCATGATGCATGTATCCACATATACTTATCTACTTCTCTTTTAGAACATACATCAGGCCCTCTATCGCTCTCGTTCTTTATATACTTCACCGTAAAACCATTAGCCACCGCATGGTTTTGCAATGCCTTTCTGAAATGGCATGCATTTGGAGATTTATCACCACCAGAAAGTTCTATGAAACCTTTACAATGTTCCATGTCAAATTCTCTAAACCTGAACCTCGGAAAATCCTCATCTTCATGGATTGACTCATCGCTGTCATAATATTCGGTTTCAACATCATTCTCTAGATACCGTCGAGATCTATTTCTACATCAGCATCCGGGATTTCTTCACTTTCGTTGTCACTTTTTTCACTTTCCTCTTGCCTTTAGATACCCTCTGACATCTATTTTCAACCCACCATCTGAAATTTCTTCACTCTCATCGTCTCTTTCTTCACTTCCCTTCATATCATTATTTACTTTTTCATAGTCTTGTCAAGATTTCTAGATGATCGTGTCTCTCGCACTGTTAATAACTCCATGTCAACAAACCATGAGGAAATTGATCAATAAGTAACATTATAAGCAATTCGTAAACATTATTTAATTAGCATAGACATCTCTTATTTTTGTTTTAAGAAACGATATTGCAACATGATGTATAATTGCATAACTAAAAGTACCTTGTAACACTCATGGCCCTTGATTGAGATACTTTATAAATTCTAGGAGATCTCGTATTGACTTGTGTTCCCAGTTATAAAAATTTGATGCAGTTAGTGTACTATGTATATTTTGAATTTAAACATGACAATAATAAATATATCAAAAGAATTAAAATACCTTCTATCTCTCATTGCTAATTTTTCGGTGTCACAAATTGAAACCGAATCGAGTTTATGATGGTCCAAGAAGTGTACTTCAGACCGATGACTCAATCATGGCTTTAATTTCATGAATTCTTTATCATTAAAAACTGGAATGAATGATCTTTTGTTATTCATCAATAAAACACAACTAGGATCATATCATATTTCTCCTATTATTTCAACAAGCTCGGACCAACTAAAGTGCTTCAACTCGAGGTATTTTTTAGTTGTAAAGCTCTTTTATAATTTGCCATATTCAAATTACCCAGCATGATGGATGATTAAGGTAACTACTCCGATGCAAACCTATCAAAAAATCATGATTAGCCATTTAATTTCATTCACCGCTATTGCTTTTCATGAAACAAATAAACTAAATTTACCACAGGTTTGCTTGTTATTTCTCTTCTAATCTCAACTGATCCTTGACTTGCATTATTTGCTGCCGTCATCTGTTAAGGTAAAATTCATTATAAAATATAAGCTTTTCATGAGTGCTTTTAAGAATGAATAAACATACACAAAATTATGAAGTAATAAATAAAAAATATATATATAGGTACATCATAATTATTTTTCATAGATATGCTATATAGAAATAAATAAACTATCAATCTAATACTAGATTTTACTTTACTATAAATTTATGTACACATTTTGTCGAACAGACCACAAGCACAAATTAACTTAACTCATATCACCTCATTTCCTTAAACACAAGAGAAGCAAAAGATCAATCCAATAGATTGAAAGAGATTATAATGAAAAATGAGTAAATTAATAAAGAAATCTCAACTATAGAAAATAACAAGAAGAAAAATTGAAAAAGAGCTATGATCTAATCTAAACATAGAACTAGGGATTTCAATCTAAATTATAAAAAAACAAATAAGTTCATCCCATGGAGATTTTAGGGTCTCAATGGAAATTATACAAAAATCAAAATAAAATCAATTCTTACCGTGATAATTGCTAGTGATTAGAAATCATATATTATCCACAATTTTGACGAGAGAAATAGGGAGAGCGCACGAGAGAGAGCGAGAGAGGAGTGCATTTCTGGATTACGATTTAGGGAGTTAGGGCTCAAATTTAAGAGGGGGGAGAGATATTGGTAAAGTTAATTGAGAGGAATTAGGGTTTTGGGAAAAAAGAAAATTGAATAAACTCATAAAAAGAGGCATTCTCAGTTTGTTGGGGAGCCCGTAATTTTTGTTAAGGAATGGGAGCAATATGGTCATTAAACACAAAAGATAACAGAAGATAACGGGAGGGGGTTTCTGTGTAACAAAGTGAAAGTTCAGGGGGTTTCTGTGACGGGTTTGAACCTCGTGGCGATTTTGGGAAACACGAGCAAACCACAAGGTGGTTTCCGTGAAATAAGCCCATTTATATTTAATATTTATTAAAATTATTTAAAATGTAATTAATAATTAATTAATTATATTATGAAAAGAGTAAAATAGTCATTTGATATGAACAGTAACGTTGATCAACGTTGACCGTCAAGTAAAGATAGTTTACTGTCATTTTGAAAGGTATCAGTAGTGTTCTGCCACGGGCCCAAACCTAAGGGGAGTTTCCATTAAATAAACCTAAATTATTTAATGTGAGATAGGACTAAAGTTGAAGATTGAACTCATTTTTGTTTCAAATCAATAGCCATATCAAATAATTGCTGGTTATAACTCTTATATAAATCCGTGTTAAAATAATGAGATATGGGACTGATTTCAATATCCAATTACCTGAATCCTCCCCATATCTTATCCTTGTGGTAAAGTGTAAACTTAAACATCGTCATATTACTGAAGGATACTTGCGAGCTGGTCGTCCCTTTTAATCATATCTGAGAAGTACACTGATTGTTTGCTTTTGATGACATTGAAAACTGCAGGAGCTTCGGAAAGATGGCTTTGATCTTGCTGAGGCTCGATACAAGGAGCTTAAGCCCATACTCGATGAGGTAATTCCAGGCGCAAATTATTTCTAAATTAGTCCCCCAAACCATATTCATTCCATTTGATCATATTGTTCACAAAAACTTCCTTCGGCGACTCTCTGTAGTTGGCGATACTAGAAGCTGAGCAGAAGGCTGAAGAGGAGGAAGGCCCGGAGACTAGTTACAAAAAGAGGGCTAATAATAAACACAAGCAACGAAATCCAAAGAGGTAGTCGGTTATCTCGTTACCTAATTATAAGAATAATCAATTCTGTAATATACGTTTTGATTGTAATGAATTATAAAATGAACGCATGAATGGTCCTGCCCTCTTCTTTTTTTATTTCTTTAATTCAGTTTTTATAAATATTATCTGACATTGGAATACAGAATGCAGTTTGTAAGATTAAATGATTTCCATAGATACCATTTCATGTATTTCTCAACCACTAGGTGAATCTAAATGAGCTCCATTCTTTTTGTATAATTGTTCGTCATTCCTCATCATCATTGTACTGTCCTCCATTCACATCATCATTGTATTGTCCTCCATTCACGGTGTACTTTGTAAGCATTGTATCACAGTTTGGGGGTTCCGAAAGATTTGGCTCCTCATGCCCTTTGAAGACATGCACGCCTTATGGTTGTTGCTGCAGGGCGCACACATGACCTTGCAGCAGCATTTGCCTGTAAAGTTGGAGTGGCTGCTGGGCTTTGAGGCACTTGGGTGAGAACGCCGGCAGTCGCAGGGCCGTTAATGAGATAGTTGATCACTGTTGAATTATCATTTCTGTGTAGTGAAGATGATGGTAGGATAATGTGAGTTGTCACCCATCCCATGTCGTTCCTCTTCTCTTGTCATTTTTGATTAGTTTTTCAAGGCTTGTTTACAAAGGGAATATTAATAATGGTGCGATGTTCATAGACCATGTATATCTCATTGCAGCGGAAGAATAAGAGTACAAAGAAATAATCTCTAGAGGTGTTAGTCCAGGGTAATTCAAAAATCTCTAGGCTGGGTCTCAGGCAATTTCTTATGTTAGTTTACAATCTCGTTGCAGCGGAAGAATACAAGTATGAAGAAATTTTATATCCAAACATGTCTCTATTTTATTGCAGACATATTAATACTCAACTAACTTCTCTTCATGGGCATCGTATTGCATTTTCTCTCGTTCAATGGTTTCCCTATTCAAACAAATAATCTCTAGAGCTGGTCCTGGGTAATTCAAAATCATGAATTTTAAAATCAAGCAGCTATTATTTTGCTATAATTCCTTTTTATTTCAAAATATCGGTCATTTGTATTCGAAATCTTCCTCAGTTGTTGTCCTCCGTCGATCTTGTTGCATGCAATTCTGAACGATTGTGATTGGAAGTGAATTGAACTTGTGGATCTCAATGGGTTAATGGGTTGTTGGATGTCGCCGACGCCGGGCTACCTGCAAGGAAAGTCCTGGGATGGGGAACCACCGTAGGATCCTCCGATGATCAAGTAAGTACCGAGGTATAGAGGTAGCGTAGCAGCGTATTGGAATCGATTTGACTTACCTGAATCGTTTGGTGGAGGGGGTATATATAGTGGACGCATGAAGTAGACCAGCGTGAGATTCTCGCCGTCTGTTACGTCTCTGTATCACGTTCGCGCTGATGGCGGGACATACCTATTAATGACGGGATGTGCTCATTAATGGCGAGATACGCTAGCACGAGATGCGGGTCGTGGAGCGGTGGAGATCTCGTCGTGGCGAGATACACGGAGCCGTTATGGGGACGCTTGGGCTCCGTGCTCTCGGTTGAACAGGGAAGTCGAGAAGCTTAGCTCGGTGGCCGAGGAAGCTCGGCTGTAGGATTGCTCGAAGGAGAGCTATCGGATGGTCGTTTAGGCGAAATTGGGAAGGTATTCCGGAGATGTCCCCGAAAGGTCGATGCAACCTCGGAGGCGAGGTGCCGAAGAATGTCCCCGGTGCATCATACTTGTTCCAGCTCCGTAGCCCTCAGGAGTTTAGCAGGATTAGCGGATGACACGTCACGTGTCGTGATCTGGGGAATACTCGTTTATGAGCCTCATCATTAGCCCCCCACTCTCGTCCTGACTTATTTATGGGTCGGGGTTGAAAGTGGTAAGCCCGATTTTTGACGATTCAGCCTAAAATTCCCCTGCAATGGCTTGTCGGACGAAGACGCGCCATCTGGCGGCTACTCGTCTTGAATCCCTAGATCCACGTGGCGGCTCGCGAAGCGCCTCAGTTCCCGCGTGTATCTTTGATGATGTCAGTGTATGAGTGATATGATTGCGCTTAAAAAGGGGGCCGTCGTTTCGTTCACTTGGCCGGTTGGGCTGCGTGCTACGTGTCCTCCACAGGGCGGTAGGACGTGGGTGGCTGCCACCCGAATCCTGGCGAGTGGGGACGTGTCCAATGGCTAGTTGCCACGTGGAGTCTCGGTGGCCGCTTGGTGTGACGCTTCGTTTTGGCGGGAACAGATGCGGGCCGTTGGATGCTTTCTTGCTGAGTGTATAAATAGGGGGGTTCGTCCTACGGCCATTACTTTACCCTAGCCATCTCTTGTTGTCTGGAAATTGCCCGGCGCACATTCGCTTAGGCGGGAACTTCAGCTGTCAAAACTTTTCCTTGACCAAACTTTTCTTGAATCAGGTGAGATGTCTTCCTCCGAAGTATCTATTGACGTAGTAGGGGTTGAGTCGGGCGATGAGGCTTCAGTTTCTGGAGCTGAGCCCAGCGGGTCTTCTTCCTCCTCGGCTTCCGATAGCCGAGAGAGTTCTTCTTCTTCTTCATCCTCGTCTTCGTTTTCTGTGTCGGGCTCACCCCCAAGGAGGAATGATGCCCTCGTCCTTCGTCGTCGGTGGGCGAAAAGGGCCCCCAAGGCGCGAATCGGGAATACCCGCTATACGCCTTCAGTTTTGAACCGTCTGGATGGGCTTTCTGACATCCGGGACCGTTTTCATATACCCTCTGGCTATTCACTCCGTTTGGCCAGGAAGGGCAAGCGGGCAGACCAGGTACAGGGCAAAGAGATTGTCCTGTACTTGGAAGCATTCCGGGCAGGAATACGTCTGCCCTTCTCGCCTGAGGTTTGTGCCGTACTCCATTGTTTCCGTCTCGCCCCGGGCCAGCTAGCGCCGAACTCGTGGAGAATCCTTCTCGGGTTTCTGGTCCGGTTGAAGATTGATCGGATCCCCTTTGATTTGAGCCTACTCCTTTCTTTCCTTTGCTATAAAAATCACCCCGGTACCAGCAAGAACGAACCGAGCTGTTTCATTCAAAAAACATAAGGGTAGGGCTGCTGGTTCGGGGATAGTGATCGTCCCTTCTTCCATCGACGAGTGGAAGAAGATGTTTGTCTTCGTCGGGCCACCGGAGGGTAAGGATTGGCCGATGCCAATCAAGTGGCATAGGGCCGACTATCCTAGAGTTAGGCAGTCAAATGCTCCCGAGGGAAGAGTGGTTTTTCAATGGGAACCGATCCAGCGCGCCGATGTCCTGCTTTCTGAGCAGGTTTTGAGCTGGGCGGGACTCAGTCCCGCACGCTTCATGGGTGAGTTAGGGCTTCTGCCGATCTATTTAGACTTGCTTAAATTTAGTTATTTTTTTTTCTTTGGTTGCCGATCTTTTCTTATGGTATCTTGCAGAGCCGATGGATCGCTCGAAGATTATAGCTGCCATGACCGCCAAGGCCCAGGGGAGGAGGGGCGGCGGCGCAAGCTCATCCCGGCCTGCTCCGGGCATGGCTCACTGGCAAGCACCTATAGCCAAGGCTCCCGCAGTGCCCCCCGTTTCGGAGGAACGCCGCGGAGGAGGACAAAAGCATACGTGAGATCCAGCCCCACCGGGCTAGGACGGAAGCACCGTCTTCTGCCGAATCCCCACTCAAGAGGCAGAAGAGGGTGGTTTCTCGGCCCCCTCAAGCCGGGATTCAGGTGCAGGAGGGCGACTTCTGTATCGAGCTTTCTTCAGGGTTCTTTGTGGCCGACAGTTTACTGGCGGACATGGAGAAGGCAGCGGGGACCAAGATCCCCCGAGGCACCATGAAGGCACAAGTGGCGGCGATAGCTCAGGAGGTCGTTCAAGTCGGTAACTCTCCCAGAATTTCTCTGAGTACATATATATATATATATATATATATATATATATATATATATATATATATATATATATATATATATATTTATCTCCTAACACGGCTCCCGTTTTCCCAGGTCCTCCAGCATTGCGCTCTCTTCGAAGCAATGGAGTCCGAGGAGGTGGCCCCGGCGATGAAGAAGGCGGGCAAATCTTCTTCGCGAAAAGAAGAGCTCCTCGCCCGGCTGCAACATGCGGAAGAGAAGGTGACCCTTCTTGATTCGAGGTTGGTCGAGGAAGGCCTGACGGTCGCCAAGTTGAAGGAGTTCCATTGGCTCCTAACTGAATTTAACCGGGCTATCCAGGCCCAGATAGGGGAGGTCAACGGGCTCTTCGATACCATGAAGAGGTAGAGGGACTCATTCAAGCGGGATGCTTAAGCGTCTTGCGAGGTGGCGAAGCTCGCGGAGGGAAGAGCGGAAAGGGCCGTGGAAGAGTACAAGACTTCTGACCAGTTCTACCTCGACCTCGCCGACTCCGCGGCCGTCGGGTGGCACAACGCCCTCGATGCCGTTAAGGAAGCCATGCCCGGGTTCGAAGATCAAGTGCTTCATGCTAGGTATCCCCTAGCCGAGGAAGCGCCGCAGGGGGTGGTGCCGAGCCGGCCGAGGGAGGAGAGGCGGCGGGCGGAAGAGCCGAGCCGGACGTTGCGATCGTAGCCCCAGAAGGAGGCGCCGATCAAGGGGAAGTGGCGGCCGAGAAGGCTGTTTGAGCTACCCCGCCTCGGTTACTAAATTTTGTAAGCCTCCTGGCATTTTGTAACGCTGGGGAGCCCATAGTACCTTGTATAAATTTTTTGGATATAAATAAAGTACTTTTAGCTCGCAAGTATACTGATCCGCAAGTATGTTTAGCTCGCAAGTATCCCTAGCTCGCAAGTATTTTATCTCGCCTTTAGAGTGCTTCTATTTTCGCAAGTGTAGTTAGGTCGGTGTCCAGCAGATGCCCAGCACATGCAAAGTCGTGCGTCGAGTGCCGGGCGAGCGCGATGTATGAGCTAGCGAAAGCCAAGTGATAGGTAAACCGGCGTTTGCCATCACCCGGAGCGCAGGTGACGACCGTGCGTTGCGTATATAAGTCGAACGAACGCCAAGTATAGGTAGGTCGGCGTTCCACTCACCCTGGAGTCGAGGTGACGATCGTGCGTCGTGTATATAAATCGAACGAACGCCAAGTATAGGTGGGTCGGCGTCCCATTCACCCCGGAGTCTAGGTGATAGTTGATCGTGCGCCGTGTCTGAATTGGACTTTGAAAGAGCCGGATAGGATGCTGCTTGGTTGCCTCTAGACGAAGGCTTAGGATCCGCGGAGTGATCGGGCAGGAAGCTACCTTCAGAAGATGAGCCGAGCAGGAAACTGCTTGGCCGCTGTTCCCCTCCGAACGGCGGCCAAGACATGGATGTCTTGCCTGAAATTCGGGGCAGATGCTATTTGGTTTTATCCGTCCACCTCTCCGAAGATGTCAAGTTGATTTATGGCACCGTGTATCGGAGGTTTGGACGGATGCGGCTGACGTAGCAGACTTCATCAGATTCCCTCTCGCTTGAGGGTTTTTTTTGATTGTGGGGATGCTCTTCCCTGCAGGCGCAAGCCCCTGCAGTTAATTACGCTACCGCATCGCGGTAACAACTTTCTCCTTCTCCAGAATTTCACTTCGTGTCGTGTGCGTTTGTTTTGTTTATGGATGCCCGTGGATTGTATACGGAGACTAAGTTATGCCGTCGCCCGTAGGACGTGGATTAGTCCAAATCCGTATTTACTTAGATTTGGGTTTGGTGTTTTAGTTTAAGAATACGTTAGCCATATTAAGGCTAAGATCAACTTAAACGTTCGTTAAGGATACGTTAGTCTGATTCGAGACTAAGATCAACTTAACGGGATCGTTTGGATCCGACAAAAAAGCATTTGGGGCTCTATTGTTCCAGTTTAGAGACGTAGTGGTCCATAGGTAGTTTAAGGACATTGCGGTCCATTGCCAGTTTAGGGACATGGTGGTCCATTGCCAGTTTAGGGACATGGTAGTCCATCATTCCCATTTGGGGACGAACATTAGTTTAAGGACATTTCGGTCCAACATTCCCATTTTGGGACGAATATTAGTTTAGGGACGTTTCGGTCCACGAGTTTAAGGACCCCGCAGTCCGTATCGATGTATGGTTGTCGGGACTCGTCACCTCTCTAACGTCGTTGAAGGATTACAACGATAGGGGTCAGAGGAGTTCAGAGATGTACCCTTGAACCGGATGTAAATTGATTTAGGAGAGCAATCTTGCTCAGTCAATTTAATTTGAGGACTTACGGCCATGATTGGGCTAAGTCCAGTTGAAAATGTTCAACAATTTATTTGCATTTGGCCTGTTAGGCCTTTATTTGGGCACTGCCATCTTTAAATGATGCACAGCATCTAAATTGGTCTGTTAGACCTTCATTTGGGCTCTGCCCTTTTTTTTATAATGCATTGCATTTTTTTTATTAGGCCTGTTAGGCCTTTTAATTGGGCTCTGTCCCTTTTAACAGTGCACAACACATTTTCTTTTTGGTCTGATAGACCTTTTTATTGGGCTCTGCCCTTAATAATGCATTGCATTAAATGCTCTGACAACGCCTCACGTGGCTTGTCAGGCGCTTTGCGCTGATTGAGGAGCGTAAGGCGCAAACTCATGTGATGGTGACACGTGTCACACTCTGATGAGCGCAAGCGCAACAGCGCAGCGCGCTGCGCCAGTGCGCTGCGCTGCTGACACGTGGCGCGCTCTGATGAGTTGCGCCAACCCAGGAGCGCAACAGTGCATTTTTGCAAGTGCAGCGCACTGTTTTAATCACTTGATCCAATTTTGGATTCAAGAAAAGAATTTTTCTAAAATTCCAGAACCAATGGTTCATAAAAAGTGCAAGGCACTGTTATTATTTATTTTTTATTGATGATCATTGATCTTGTTCTTAGATCAATGATCTATCCAGAAGAAATTCTTCTATTTTATAAAGATTTTTACCTTTTTCTTGAGTTCTTTTCAAAATTCTTCAGAGTTCTCTCTGTTTTGAAGTTTTTGATGTCTCTTGATGTTCTTTTTGTTGATCATTTGAGTTGGGGTCTGGGGGTCTTTATATAGTGCCCATAAATTTGTTAAGTTTGTTAAAGAAATCATTCTCCGAGTGATTTGGGGAATTTTCCCCACCGTTGGATTTTTGATCCAAGGGCTTCTGTTTTACAGAAGACAATCTTCTTGTTTTAACAAGAACAGAAGGATCTTACTAGAATTTTAATTCTGTTTGGCGCAAACGCCCCAGCGCTTGACACGTGTCGCGCAGCGCACAGCGCAGCGGAACTGCGCTGACACGTGTCGCGCAATGCAGAGCGCAGCGCAACTATTCAAGCGCAACTGCGCTGCCACGTGGCGCGCAGCGCAGAGCGCAGCGCAACTGCGCTGCCACGTGTCGCGCAGCGCACAGCGCAGCGCAACTGCGCTGACACGTGTCGCGCAGCGGAGTGCCAGCGCAACTGAAGCGTTGTTTCCTTTAATTTTGTTTTAAAATAGATCCTTGCTCTGATTGGACGCGCTGCCTTAGGCGATGCGCTCCCTGCGCTGGCGTGTCTGCTTTTGACACGTGGCGCCCTGCGCGCAGCGCAGAGAATCTGAAGCGTTGCTTCATTTGTTAAAATTTAAATTTTCAAAGTAGAGGTTTGCTCTGATTGGGGGAATCGGAAGCGTTGCTTCATTTCCCGCCTTGGAATTTGAACAGTGCTTTGCTCTGATTGGGGTAAACAAATGCCCCCTCACCGTTACGCTTACGTGGCCCCAAACACGAGCGCAACGGTGGCAGAATTCCAACTGTTGCGGCAACTTTTGGAAGTTGAAAGGGCATTTGATGCCTATAAATAGGTGATCACCATCTTCAAGACTTCTCATTTCTCAGAACTTCAGAGCTTTGCTCTTGCTTTCAAGAACTTAAGAGCTAAACTCTAGAAAACTTTTTAGGTAAAAATTAACTTAAATTAAATTAAATTAATTTTAAGTAACAGAGCCTTGCTCTCATAGATTTTTGATCTAAAGAAAACCCATTTAGGGTTTTATTAATAGAGCTTTGCTCTCCTTAGATCATGATCTTTTCCTGGGGCTTCTTAGCCCATGAATCAGAGCTCTGCTCTTTTGATACAAGTAGAATCTTAATCTTCTGCGAAGAACTCTTAAGAGTTTGATCATGAATAATGAAAATCAAAAATGGAGTTTTATCTTTGATGGATTCTATCATCTTTTCATAGCAAGGCTCTCAGCGTTCTCGGGGAATTTCTTTAAATTTCTCTCATTACTGAGTTTGATAGGTGTCACTCCTGTTTGCAGAGCATTGCTCTCGAGGAGTTTAACTCCCTGTGCCTGTTTTTTAATAAGAATTTGCTTGATTAGTCTGTCTGCTAATTCTGTTAATTTTCTCTTACAGGAGCAATGGACGCCCACATGTACGATCTTGATGAAATCATCTCTTACGGGGACATCCGCCGACTCGGCCGTTCTCAGAACCGAGAATTTACCAACGCCGAGTGTGCCGAGATCATGAGTCGCTTCGACGCGTACAATGGTCAACTGCTTCTTCGACGCTCCTCTCTCCTGAAGCTTATCGTGGGAGCCATTTGGGAAGCACTTCCCTTATTCTGTTCTAGTGTGCTGCTTGGAGCGTTGGATGCTGCTGAGGATAAGGTGCACTCGGTGTATCTGATGCACCTAATCTCAAAGAGACGGCGAGACAATCTTGTTGATCTCCTGCATCAGGCTTTCCAACAGTCCACCATACTCGCTGCTTATTGGAGGGAGGGGGACATCAAGGGGGACCCCGACGCTTGTGCTCGCGAAAGAAAGCACACTAGGATGGTTCGCCAGGCTTGGAAAGTCTTAGATAGGGTTACTTTCGAGTTCCTCAATCCATGTCCTGGGTCCGAGGTTATACCATTGTAAACATTTCAATAATTTTGTTATTTATTTCTTTATGATTGTAAGAACCCTTTTGTAATATGAATGGAAAAAATTTTATTTCAGCTTGTCTTATTCCTCGTTCTGAGTCTTTTGCACATGCATGAATGAGTGTGTCTCGAATGCGTAATCCAACGCCAATCAGATGTTCTTTCTGCCGCTTTCTTCTTTCTTTTATTATCTGCATGTTACCTTAGTGAACATGGTTGACAGATAATAGAGTAAGCATCTTAGTTTCTTCAAGAGATAGCGATGGCTTAGGCCGCAGGTTCAGATCTGCTGCCTAAGACTTTTCAACTCTATGAGCCGTGAGGGTCTCATAGAGATTTTTCTCCCTACGGATCGAGAGGATCTCGTAGGTGGATTTTCTCCTTAGGAATCGTGAGGATTCCTAAGTGCGTTTTCTCTTATAAGTCATAACGATCCTATAAGAGAATTTTTCCTCTTACGAGTCGAGAGGACCCGTAAGTGGTTGTTTCCCTCCTCGTTGAGATTCGACTTTGGAAAGTGAGACCCGTGAATAGTATGCAAGAGACCGTTTTAGACCGACTTGCAGGGTCCCAGTGCTCAGGAAACAAGTTTTTTAATCCCTGCTGCCTAAGGCTTTATCTTGCAAGTTGAGACGAATCGGGAATTTCTCGCGGAAACACTGGTTTCTCTGCGGGCCGACGGGAATCAGGAGGCTCTCATCAAGGACGCTAGTTTCCCTGAGTTGAGGACTTTGCCAAGGACACTGGTTTCCCTGGGGTTGAAACGGATCGGGAATTTCTCGCGCAGACACTGGTTTCTCTGCGAACCGATGCGGATTAGGAAGCTCTCATCAAGGACGCTAGTTTCCCTGAGTTGAGGAGTTTGCCAAGGACACTTGTTTCCTTGGGGTTGAAACAAATCGATGTATTCCTGCGGAGACGCTAGTTTCTCTGCGGGTCGACGCGAATCAGGATTTTCTCGTCAAGGACACTGGTTTCCCTGAGTCGAAGGATTTTGCCGAAGACACTAGTTTCTTCGGGGTTGAAACGAATCGGGAATTTCTCGCGGAGACACTGGTTTCTCTGCGAGCCGACGCGAATCAGGAGGCTCTCATCAAGGACGCTAATTTCCCTGAGTTGAGGAGTTTGCCAAGGACACTTGTTTCCCTGGGGTTGAAACGAATCAAGAATTTCTCGCGGAGACGCTAGTTTCTCAGCGGGTCGACGCGAATCAGGATTTTCTCGTCAAGGACACTGGTTTCCCTGAGTTAATGAGTTTGCCAAGGACACTTGTTTTCCTGGGGGTTGAAACGAATCGAGAATTTCTCGCGGAGACGCTAGTTTCTCTGCGAGTCGACGCGAATCAGGATTTTCTTGTCAAGAACACTGGTTTCCCTGAGTCGAAGGATTTTGCCGAAGACACTGGTTTCTTCGGGGTTGAGACGAATCGGGAATTCTCGCGGAGACACTGGTTTCTCTGCGAGCCGACGCGAATCAGGGGGCTCTCATCAAGGACGCTAGTTTCCCTGAGTTGAGGAGTTTGCTAAGGACACTTGTTTCCCCGGGGGTTGAAACGAATCGAGAATTTCTCGCGGAGACGCTAGTTTCTCTGCGGGTCGACGCGAATCAGGATTTTCTCATCAAGGACACCGGTTTCCCTGAGTCGAAGGATTTTGCCGAAGACACTGGTTTCTTCTGGGTTGAAACGAATCGGGAATTTCTCGCGGAGACACTGGTTTCTCTGCGAGCCGACGCGAATCAGGAGGCTCTCATCAAGGACGCTAGTTTCCCTGAGTTGAGGTATTTGCCAGGGACACTGGTTTCCCTGAGGGTTGAACTGATATGTGGTGGTCTCTCAGGTTTTATATAAGTTACCGTCAAAACCGTGAAGTTAGGAATTTGATCTTCGCTTCGTTTGCTGGCACTGCGTCTGCTGTATCGAGACGAATGTCACGGTTGTCTCTAGGCTGTTGGTGAACCGTCGAGATTTAGCTTAGCTTTCTGGCGGAGCCTGTTGGGAAGGTGTGGTTCCCTCTTTATTTGTGCCCTTGGATTGTATACAGGGATCGATATGATCTCAACTGTAGGACAAAAGTTTCATTCATTTTTATTGTTTTATTTCCGCCATACTCTATCATTTCAGCTTTTATATCGCGAAGATCGTGATTGCCCAATCATTTCGGCTATTTTTCGCGGTGCCCAATCATTTCGGCTATTTATTTTATTTTTACTCGCTGCTTTTTATTGCGAGTTGCCCAATCATTTCAGCTATTTTGTGTGCATACGTTTTTACTTGCCGCTTTTTTTATTGCAAGTTGCCCCATCATTTCGGCTATTTCGTATGCATGTGCGGCCTACTGGCTTTTCGCCGTAAACCTGAAATTAGACACTGATTTCGGCATCAGCACCGCTACAACTGGGATATTGCCAGGAGTGAATCATCATTTGCCTCTGTCGATGTCGAACAAAGGTGGCTTAGCGAACAGGGTTAAGGTCCTGTCGACTAAGGCTTTTGACTTCATGAGCCGTAAGGGTCTCACAAAAGTATTTCTCCCTACAAGACGTGAGGATCTTGTAGGTGTATTTTCTCCTTAGGAATCGTAAGGATTCCTAAGTGCATGTTCCTCTGTAAGTCGTAAGGATCTTACAAGAGGGTTTTCTCCTTGTAAATTGAGAGGACTTACAAGGGTTGTTCATCATGCGTACATATCCCCAGTCACGGATGGGACTTGGTTAGGGAAATGTTTATCCGCGCCCGTGGATTGTATACAAGGATCAGTATTGAACCACTTGTAGGGCAAAATCGAAGGTTGTAGAGGTTGCTTAAGCACAGGTTTAGGTCTCTGTAACTTAAGACTTTCAAATCTTATGAGCCGTGAGGGTCCCATAAGAGAATTCTCCTTACGAGTCGTGAGGATCTCGCAAGTGTATTTTCTCCTTAGGAATCGTGGGGATTCCTAAGTGTGTTGCTCCCTTGTGAGTCGTAAGGATCCCACGCGGGTGGTTTCTCCTTACAAGGTCGAGAGGACCCTGTAAGTGTCTTTTAACGAGGTTGCGTCCTTTCGGGTTTTCACAAACACTCGCTGGTAGTCCTGCTATTTTTACTCATGAAGCCCTTTCGGGTTTTCATCCATGCCCTTTTTGCTTATGGACATACCGTTTTTTTTATTCTTTTTATTATTTTTTTTTAAAACGAGGTTGCGCCCTTTCGGGTTTTCACAAGACTCGCCGGTAGCCCTGCTGTTTTTACTCACGGTGCCCTTTCGGGTTTTCATCCATGCCCATTTTTCTTATGAACATACCGTTTATTATATATATATTTTTTATATTATTTTCTTTTATATATTTTTTTTATTCATCTCGTCAGCCTAAGAATGTTGCGGTAGTAGTTTAAGGACGTTTCGGTCCTTTGTTAGTTTAAGGACGTTTCGGTCCGTCATTAGTTTAAGGACGTTTCGGTCCGTCATTAGGAGAAGACCGGCTACTACTCATAGAGTTTGGGCTTAGGAAGATAGCGAGCGGACATAGTCGTCATCATCTATCATTGACCTAGGCGGTAACTCATTAAGCGTAGTATTTCTTTAGGAAGCGACTATTTATTGGCCTGAAAGGCCTTTCACCGTACATATCCATGAGTAGATAGGCTCCACCTTGGTAGACCTTGTGTATTATGTACGGGCCTTCATAGTTCGGCTCGAATTTTCCCCGCTTGGCGCGATTGGGGTTCATAGGCCTTTTGACCACTAGCACGAGTTCGCCTTGGCCGAATGTCCTCGGCCGGGTCAATCTTTCATATGAGCGCGTCATCTTTGCTTTATAAGCTTCTAGATTTTGTTGCGCTATGAGCCGGTTTTCATCAAGGGCATCAAGTTTCTCAAGCCGAAGGTGAGCATTTTCTTCGTCCGTTAGCTCGTAGTGGACTGCCACTCATAGAGAGGGTAACTCTATCTCAAGGGGAAGTACTGCTTCTGTACCGAATACCAACGCATATGGCGTTGTGTTCGTGGCTGTCTTGAACGTAGTTCGATACGCCCAAAGAACTTCTTGCAGCCTCTCATGCCAGTCCTTCTTATTTCGGAACACCGTTTTCTTCATGATCTTTGTCAAGGTCTTGTTGAAGGCCTCAGCTAGACCGTTAGCTCGTGGATTATAAACCAAGGAATATCTCCAGTCTATATTGTGTTGTTGCGCGAAGCGACTGATCTTATGGCTTCTATAAGCTGGCCCGTTATCGGAGATGATCTGTCGCGGAGTTCCAAACCGATATATGACGTGCGTCTTGAAGAAATGGAGGATATTCTCCGTCTTCACTTCTCTCAATGGTACTGCTTCTGCCCATTTGGAGAAGTAGTCAGTCGTCACCAGGATGAAACGATGTCCTCTAGACGATGCTGGTTCGATGGGGCCGACTATGTCAGTTCCCTACATTTCGAATGGCCAGCTAGCCACCGTTGGATGGAGTAGGTTTGGATGCTGGTGGATGAAGTCCCCATGAATTTGGCATGAGTGGCATTGCTTCGCATATTCGAGGCAGTCCTGAATCATCATGGGCCAGTAGTAGCCCATCCGTTTGATCTTCAACTTCATCTTTGGGCCTGCTTGGTGAGAACCGCAGAGTCCGTCGTGAACTTCCTGAACGACTCTTTTCGCTTCGTCAGGTCCCAGACATCTCAACCACAGAGAATCAAATGACCTCTTGTACAGAGTATCATTGACGAAGGCGAAAAACAGAGCTCGTTTCATAAGCTGATGTCTTGAGGACGCATCTTCGGGCGCTTGACGGTATTTGAAGTAGTCTATAAAGACTTCTCTCCAATCCTCGGTATTTTCCCGATCTTTTATTTGCAGGGTCGTCTGCTCAGTCGCTCCCTTTTCTTCGGATGATTCCGGAGATATTTCCGCTGGGGCAAGCACCCGACGGTTTTGTACCATGATTCTGACGTCATCGAGGTTCTTATCAGGCAGTTCCTTAGCGAGCTTGGCCAACGCGTCCACTTTGCTGTTTTCTGCGCGTGGTATGTTTTCCAAAGTATAGGAAGGGATTTGGGTCAACAGTTGCTGCACCTTTTCGCCGTACTTCACCAACTCTGGTTTGCACGTTTGGTAGTCGTCGTTTACTTGACTAACGACCAGTTGGGAATCTCCGTATATGAGGAGGTTTTCAATTCCTATGTCGATGGCGATCTCGAGGCCTGCTATCAAAGCTTCGTATTCGGCTTCATTGTTTGTCCTCGGTTCTGTTAAGGAAAAAGCAAAGCGCATTATCCCCCCTTGTGGAGTTACAAAGATGAGTCCTACCCCCGATTTGATTATAGGGGTACTTTGTTTGCGCTTCTTCATGGAAGATGCTCCATCGAAATAAAGCTCCCATCGGGTATCACCACCGTCGATCGCATCAAACGCATGTTCGTCTGGAAGATCGCAATTCAGAGGAGAATCGGCGGGTATCGGATGCTCAGCGAGAAAGTCGGCGATAGCCTGGCCTTTCACTGCCTTGAGAGATTGATACGTTATCGAGAACTCCATCAAGAGCAGGGCCCATTTAGCGAGTCGCCCCGTCAATATGGCCTTCGACATTAAATATTTAAGGGGGTCCACCTTTGAAATGAGACGGACTTCATGCGCCAACGCATAGTGCCTAAGTTTTGTTACCGCGAAGATCAACGCTAGGCAATGTTTTTCAATAGGGGAATAGTTACTTTCTGCCCCCAGTAGAACTCGACTCAAGTAATAGAGAGCTCTCTCCTTCCCTTGATCGTTCTCTTGTGCCCATAATGCACCTAAGGCACCTTCGAGGGCGGTTGTATAAAGAATGAGGGGCTTTCCCTTGACCGGAGCAGCCAATACTGGCGGATTCTGGAGGTACTGCTTGATTTCGTCCAGCGCGTCTTGGCATTTATGATCCCAGACGAACGGGGTTCCCTTCTTCATCAGGTGGCTGTAGGGACGGCATTTGCCTGAAAGGTTGGCTATAAATCGCCGTATATATGCGAGCTTCCCTTGGAGAGACTGCAGTTGTTTGAGACTCCTTGGCGGAGGCATTTCCATGATCGCTTTAATCTTTGACGGATCTATCTCAATATCTCGATGTCGGACGATGAATCCCAGGAATTTGCCCGAGGAAACTCCGAATGCACACTTGAGAGGGTTCATCTTCAAGTTGTATTGTCGAAGGCGTTGAAATACGATCTTCAGATGCTCGAGATGTTCCTCGTATGATTTGCTTTTAACCACGAGATCGTCGATATAGCATTCGACAATTTCGTGTATAAGGTCATCAAAGATTTTCGTCATGGCCCTCTGATAGGTGGCACCGGCGTTCTTTAGACCGAAAGGCATCACCTTATAGCAAAATATATCTAAAGGAGTCCTGAAGGCGGTGTGCTTCTGGTCTTCGGGATGCATCTTTATCTGATTATACCCTGATGAGCCGTCCATGAAGGAGAAATCCTCATGAGTAGACGTATTGTCTATCATCAGTTCGGTGACTGGCACTGGGAAATCGCCCTTCGGGCAAGCTTTATTGAGATCCCGGAAATCAACGCATATGCGCACTGTCCCATTTTTCTTCATCACCGGGACGATGTTGGCGATCCACTCAGGATATTGAACCTAATGGATAAAACCAGAGTCGATTAGCTTCTTGACCTCGACATTGATACTCATCTCAAACTCGAGCCGCATTCTCCTCGACGCCTGTTTGACTGGCTTGACGTCCGGGGATATCGCCAATTTGTGCACAACAATTTCTGGATCCAGTCCTGGCATTTCGGAATAATTCCATGCGAAGCAATCTCTATGCTGTACAAGGACGTCTTTTAACGCAGCCACCATTTCTTCAGATAGCAGCTCGCTGACAAATGTCGGTCGCGGGTCGTTCGCCGTCCCCAACTCAATTTTCTTGAGGTTATCTGCAGTGGTGTGAATTCCATCCTCCAGTTCTTTCGGAGTGTAGGGTTCCTAGGCACACTAATGAGGTCTCACAAGGCATCATCCATGCCAAATTCAAAATTTTCCGGTGCCTACAAACCCTAATACGGATCGTTAACTAGAGAATAGGCGAAACATGCAACTAGTTAACAACTTAACTAAGAGTGAACGGAAATACAACCTTTGTAGATCCGGCCCTCCACCTCCATAACTCCGCGTTGACGTCCCTCCGCTGCGATCATCGGATCCCGGACTCTAGTAATGGTTTCGTCGAAGAAATGATCGGGCTAGGTCGTCGACTTTGATGCCGAAGATGATCTACGTCGAGGCAACACAAGATCAAGCTCCAACTTCACCAAGCCATGAAACTTGTGAAGAAAACACCCTATACTACTTAGCAAGTGGCAGAGGATGAAGAAATAGGAAGTGGGTTCACTTTAAAATTGGATTTCTCACTCTTTTTCTCAAGTCACCATTGAAGCTAGCAAGCTTCTTTCTTCTTGAAGAAGAAGAAGAAGAAGCAAAAGAAAATGATAAGAATAATGAATAATGGAAATAAAGTCATTCTTATCATTTTAGCAACCATGGTTAAGTGTAGAGAATGAACTAGGGTTTAGTTAAACGGTTAGGGTTTAGGAAAGAAACAAAATGGTTTGACTTTCAAAGCTTCATGAAGCTTCAAGTGAAATCCAAATAAAGTCACCATTTTATTTCTAACCAAAATGAATAAATAAATAAATGAATAAGTAAATAAAGCAAATGGAATGAAACCCTAACCATTTACTAAACATGGTTCAAATCAAACATACACCCAAGTTTGCATGTATCATCAAACATGATACAAACTTGTGCACAAAAATATATCACATATACAATGTGCACAACAAGTGAGAAAATCCATCTTAAGTGAACCAATACTAGTTAATGCAAAGTAATATATCAAATATATAATTATACATCAAATCATTAAATCAACACTTGATTTAACGATCCGGTCATATCGCATGACCGACTAATATCCAATGTACCGAATTATCGAATCAATCCTCGATTCGATAACTAGGTTATATCGCATACAACCAATCGATACATTTATCGCGAGAATAGAATACGGTATCACATACACGCATTATTCTCGGTCCCGCACATATCTCATATGCGCTCCTATTTCGTTTCACTTGAGCCAGGAAACTTCTGTGTAGGACTCTAAAGACTCGTCAATACGCCGGCAGCAGATGATGATCATATCAAGCACCCACAAGCCGCAAGCGGTCTGCTAAACGTAACGGCCACCCGGGTATTAAGCGATCAGAAGATCGACGAGCAAGCCCGCTCACACTCCTGTGAATCCAACCGGTAACACTTACCGTACAGTCCGGTCTCGTCGTCTGATATGTTGCATATCTCGCCTAGGGGTGGTAAACGTCAGACCCCAATAGCTCGATAAGTCGTGTCGATATGAGGACTATAACAGTTCGAGAAACTACTGGTAGCACTTACCAGTAAATCTCAGCAACCCTGACCAGGGATTTTCGGTTATAGCCAATCGAACACAGCGCAACATCAACTCCCTATACTGGGAGAGACGAATCCCCTCCTATCGCTCATTGCCTCCATGTGATTCGGGACTGTACCCAAAAACTACCGTTTTGCACGCCCTCTTGGACGTGGTAAGGTGGAAATCAAAGCACAGTGGGAACCACACAAGACTCTATGACGATCTCGGGTCAACAGACTACTCTGTACCAGTGTCACCAGAGAACTGCCATCTGACGTAAGGTATAATACTATCTAGGAGTTCTCGGCGAGTCCGTCCAGTGTACCCAGTCTCCACTGAGCACCCGTATATCATCTCTGATGTCAAACACCAATGGATATGGGATCATCCATCGCCCATCTGTATGGGTCGAGAAGGTATACGCTAGTCTACTCTGGTATATCGATGCCCCGTCTCGATACATCTACGACTAGGGACCTTGAAGGATGTACTTAAGGACTACCATGTCCCCACTAGTATGATCCGCATCATAGTCCAGGTAGTCAAGTACTCATCCTAAGGGCTTTACCAACATGTAACAGAGAGACAATCAGTGTACACGTTAAGGTAAAGAGCAACCAGATAGCATACTATCATATCGAGCAAGAAAGTCCTCCCTATATATGTCCAAGCATCCACTATAATATACATCCTATGTATAGTAATGGCCTCTAGGGCATACATATAACTAACAATCTCCCACTTGCACTAGGGCAATCTGATAGCAGTGGTTGTAGTATCTCATACTCAACCATCCCATAAAAGTCTCTCTCTGGGAAAAGACCTTTGTGAGTGAATCCGCCGTGTTGTCCTCTGAGTCTACTCTCCTAACCTCGATCATCCTGGAGATCAACCATCTCCATGATCAGGTGATACTGCCTTAGAATATGTCTGGATCACTGATGGGACGGACGTTCCTTGGCATAAGCCACAACTCCATTGTCACACAATGGGAGGAACTAAGTTCATCTCATGACCAAAATACACCCAGACTGCCTCTTTGGTAGCATCTTAAGTAGCGATGTATCTTGCCTTTAATCGTCTAGTATGCCACGGTATCTAGCTTGGAACTCTTCTAACATACCGTCCCTTTACTGAGGGTAAAGACAATGCCTGTGACTGACATTCAGTCGTCCTTATCACCCTGGAACCTTTCCAGTGATTCTCCCCAGGATCAATTGATACCATCTCACTACAACTAGTGAGTATCCTAACATCCAATTAGATCTATCTCATAGATCCAAAAACCAGGATTTAGGAGGTATCACTTTGATCCTATATGGAGAATCATTGTGATAAGCGGAGATTGACCGAGCGTAGCATAAGAAACTCCTTTCTTATCAAGAGTATGTCATCCACGTACTCTACGAGGATCACCACCATACTCCCTACTACCCTTTTGTTTATACAAGGTTCATCTACCATTTTGATGATGTCAAACTCTTTGACTAACACATCAAAACAGACGTTCCAACTCCGCGATGCCTGCTTTATCACATAAAACATCTTGCACACGTTTCCGCTGCTCCCACTGTCTACGAAGCCCTCTGACTGTGTACTTATAGACGCACTCTTCTAAAACATCATTTAGAAAAGTAGTCATGACACCCAACCACCAGATATCGTAGTCATGGTATGTAGCCGTGGCAAGTAGGATCTGGATGGACTTAAGCATAGATCCTTAGAAAAGGTTTCAACATAATCCATACCTGGTCAATGATGCAAACCTTTAACAAGTCTAGCTTTGAAAGTCTCAACTTTTCCATGTACACCAAGTAATCTTCTCAAGATATACTTGCTCCTGATGGGATTTAACCCTTCAGATAAAGCAACCAAAGTCCATACTTTGTTGGTGTATAACGATTCCATCTCAGATCGCTAAGCATCTAGCCATTCTTACAGAGTCCCATTCCTGATGGCCAGCTCGAAACTAGTTGGGTCATCATCTCATGATGCAATCCTCGCTCCCACTGTCATAGAGAAACCGAAGTGTCTCTCAGGTGGGTGAGGAACCCTACTAGATCGGCGGAGAGGCTAAGGTTCGTTGGAATCTACTGAATCCTTTGGTTCTACCAAATCATCTGCTGTAGTTTGTATAGCTGGAAACTTTCCAGTTCTACACTACAGACCTTGCCTCGAGCTTGTCTGGATTTTGCTTTTAGACATAGGCCGGACAACCCCAACTCTTAACTAGCTTAAGACATGGGCTCTTCCCATACCATATCTCATATGGAGTGGTAGGCTGTGATCTGATTCGAACCCTATTCAATAGGTATGAAGCTTCTCAAGCGCATAGCTCCCAAAAGGAAACAGGTAACTCAGTAGTACTCATCATAGAGCACACCTTATCATATAGGGTGTGATTGCTCCGCCCCGATATACCATCGTGCTATGGTGTATTCGGAGGAGTAATGCCGAGAGAGAATCTCATTCTCCTTTATAATAGTCCAGGAATTCTATGCACAAGTATTCTCCTTCTTGATCTCATCAAAGGACCTAATACTTATACCCGTATTGGTTCTCTACTTCTAACTTATATTCTGTGAATATCTCAAAAGGTTCGGACTTGTGTTTCAACAGGAACATATGACTGAATCTTGAGAGATGATCAGAGAATGTAATGAAGTACAAAGAACCGGTCCTGGTATGTGCAGACAGGGGACCTTACATACATCATCATGTATCAGTCCCAAGAGTTTACTAACTCTTTCTCTGTTTCCAATAAACAGAGCTATGGTCATCTAATCTTTGTGACATGACTGGCAAGTTTCACAAGATGTAAATTCAAACTAATTTAAATATGCATCTATATGTAACTTCAGCTAGTCGGGTCGCATTGATATGACCTAGTCTACAATACCTCAAGAAGGATTTGTTCATTTCTGAACTCTTCCTTTTGTGTGTGTTCCGTATACTAAGAACTGTAGTTTGATTTAGAACGTCAATGCTTTTAGATAACGTGCCTGGACCGATCAACTTTTGATATAGGAAATGTTCAAAACATTATCCAACAATACAAAATTTTATCATTTCTTTACTAATAAAGAGACTGATATAATTTTGTATATCAGGTTCGGTATCTAATAACATTTGTTCAGAATCAATGTATTTGGAATACAGGGTGACAGTGACCAACAGACTTGGCTGCAACATTTGCACCGTTTTCTGTCTCATGAAACTTATCATCCGTTCTCAGTTCTCTACCTTTCTGTAGCCCATGTAACAGATTACATATGCGGGATCCTGATCCAGTATCATATACCCAGGACGTAGAGGACATTGAGAAACAGTTCTTTGTAATGAACACACCCGAAGATGATGCATCAGCATGCACTTTCTTCGTTTGGGCGGCACGGGAATTCTGGTAATCCCCTATTTCCTGCTCTGTCTTATAACAATTATAAGTTGGAGTGGGACCAACGTTCCCCAGCTCAGTATAACAAGCGGGTTCGGTCAATGCATCCGTATTATTATCTTGATTAAGGCGTGATATGGTCGCTACCTGGAGAGAGAGAGAAGAAAACACTCAGCGTGCGCTCTTGTAAGAATAGATTGGTTATTATTTTATCTAATCAGGATGGCTCCCACTGTTTTTATCAAATCTTCCTTCAAACCCTAAAAAGAAAGACTAGCCGAGATTAATTACACACTATAAGTTCGCCAATCTTTCAGCCAGGCCAGTGTCGGTACTTTGAGGGAGGTCCCCCGTGCTTTCGCACGAACCTAATTAATGTAAACCTCGTTCTCCCAGAGGCGTAACCTCGTTAACACCTTTCTAGACACCTACTTGATCGGCTAATTGTAATGTGTAAAACTCTCCCAGGAGTAACTCTTACTCGCAGCGGGTATCGGGATCCAACTATCTCATAGAAGGTATGCAATCTCATTGCAAATTTCAACACTTGAAATTCCCGATAATATTTTGCCCCTAGAGTCCTATGACCTTGACGGAGGTCAACAAACCATAGGCTACTAGTCAAGTTCAACCCGTCATTTCTTGATCGAATTAAACCCACCCGCACGACCCTTGACGGAGGTCAACAAGGCCGCATGACTACCCTAATCCAATCTGCATCATATGCATAAACAGATAAATACTAGTTAGCTACCGCACACTACGCCTTGACGGAGGTCAACAAACGTAGCACGAATACTAAGTAGGACTTATCTGAAATGACGGAGGGCTACGACAGGTTTTTCTGAAAACCTATTGCGTAATGAACTTGATATCGTTACAGAATCAAATGATTTTAAAATGGAGTGTTTTTTAGGCTTTTTTAGTTTTGCTAAAGGGGTCACTCCCGGTGAAGGGATCGTCGGCCCTTTCCTCGTCGAATGAGGTGCGGGATATATCATATATATCACTGTGCAAAGCTGAAACTATAGAAGCTATCAAAAGACAAACCGAGTGTGTAGCATCTGCCAGTTATTGCTAAAGGGGTCACTCCCGGTGAAGGGATCGTCGGCCCTTTCCTCATCGAATAAGGTGCAGGATATATCATATATACCGCTGTGCAAAGCAAGAACTGTAGCTACCTGTTTTATTTTTGAAATTCGATTCTACAACATTTTTAGGTTTCTTTTATTTCATTAATCTCATTAATGAAGTCCCATCATTTAAGTACCTAAACATCACAGATAAATACGACGTACACTTATGCCATCCGCATTCGCCTCGATGTCCCCTCGTGCACCGTTAGATTAGGTAACTAACGACAGAGCGGGGCAGGGCTAGCGTGGGTGTAAAACATAAGTAACGTCTATATAATATATCATATATACTATATAAAGTATCTATCACAGAACATATCACATGATCATATCACAGATAACGCAGCAGAAAATATCATATGAAATATTGGATATACTAGGACGTCCGTGTTTTTAATATGAGCCAGTATAAAACACGGATTCCACGGTCGCGATGAATAGCCAAACCCACACCCCTAGACCCCTACGAGAGCGGCAAGCAACCCTACCAATTCTAGAGTTAGGAGACCCGAACTCGACTCCTCGAGTTGGTCTCCCACTGGACTCCAGAACCCGGTTACTTGTGCTCCCCTCCTTGGGTCTATCCTAGTGCGGAAAAGTAAATAATATACAAAAGGTGACATCTTCCACAACCTGGAAGTGCCCCAATAAAAGAATATTTTATACAAGTTTTTACATGAATGAAAATGAAAAACACTCATCTCACATAAAAAAAAACCCGGCTATTCAAACACGACGATCCAATATAACATATCCAGCAACACATAACATCACATGTCATCAACGTAAGTAAGTATGCATACACCGATTGTCGTCGACGTATAGCAACGACAATCGGCAATACCACTACATACTACACTTACGGTCACAGAAAAAAAAGTGTAAAATTACAACAGTTGGAATCCGCAACCTCTTTAGACATCGCATGCCTAATCAAATGAAATACTTAGACATCGCATGCCTAACAATTATAAACCCCGCATTTTAGTCTCATTATCGAAAACTCTTTTCAATATCAAGTCGGGCAATTCAACAAGATTCCCGAGATTCTGATCGAATGCTCGTCGCAAATTTTAGTAGGCGGCCGCACCCCCGACGCCGTCGACGAAGTGCACCAAGGCGGAACACCGCTGCCGCGAGCACCCGAACGGATGCTTTCGGCGACGGGGTTCTCCTACAGTCACTTGGTCGGGGCTATGGGGCGAGGCTGTCTATTAAGTTTACCCAGCGAGTATCCGCGTACGCTACGTGATTGCAACGAACTTTTGATCGCATCAAAATTCCGTGGCAACCGATCAAGTGAGACTAAACTGCTATGTTTATAACATTCAAATCAGTTATCTCATAACTACTTGTGGATTCCAAATATTGTATCACATTCCAGATAAATAGAAAATGTTAAACTTTCCGATCGACCATTCAAACACCCAAGTTTTCCTAAAACAGCTCAACACATGAAATAAGTTCAAAGACATTCACTTCATGCCTCAGTATCAACGGTCCAGCCGTAGAAGGGTCAAGCCAACGCCTCACATGTGGCACGCCGTACTGCCCCAAACCCTAAGGTTCAAAGGGCAGTTCAAGACTGTCACATAATCGAGTTAAGGTTTGTTGTCTTGTAGAGGGACCATCGCGTTACTTGCACTACTTGGAACATCATTAAACTATGGAAAAATCCAACAATTGGAAATTTCCCGGCAGGGGAAAAAGTGGGTATTTATATCCGGTCGAACTTTTTAATATATTCTAAAATTACCCGGAAAAGCACATAGACAAAGTTTGAAATTTCCGATCGAATCATCGAAGCCCCAAAACACCCCAGAAAACTCAACTCTTGAGTGAAAATTAAAAATTCCCAGAAAACTCAGCACCTCAAGAAACAAATTACTGTGCAAAAATTGAAGGCTGACGTCATCAGATGGTCGCGGTTCCGCCGCGCTTTGGACGTATCACTTTGTCGTTTTGCACTGTAATTCTTAAAACTTCCTGCTGAATTTTTTAAGCATTTTTAATCTGGAAAAAACCCAGTTTTGAAAAAATGTACAGAGAGGGGTCTTCGGTTAGGGTTTCGAGTTCGAACGGACTTCTAACTTCTAACTTCGTCTACTCATCGCCTAAGGCTCTGATACCACTGTAGGGTTCCTAGACACACTAATGAGGTCTTACAAGGCATCATCCATGCCAAATTCAAAATTTTCCGGTGCCTACAAACCCATATACGGATCGTTAACTAGAGAATAGGCGAAACATGCAACTAGTTAACAACTTAACTAAGAGTGAACGGAAATACAACCTTTGTAGATCCGGTCCTCCACCTCCATTGCTCCGCATTGACGTCTCTCCGCTGCGATCATTGGATCCCGGACTCTAGTAATGGTTTCGTCGAAGAAATGATCAGGCTAGGTCGTCGACTTTGATGCCGAAGATGATCTACGTCGAGGCAACACAAGATCAAGCTCCAACTTCACCAAGCCATGAAACTTATGAAGAAAACACCCTATACTACTTGGCAAGTGGTAGAGAATGAAGAAATAGGAAGTGGGTTCACTTTAGAATTGGATTTCTCACTCTTTTTTTCAAGTCACCATTGAAGCTAGCAAGCTTCTTTCTTCTTGAAGAAAAAGAAGAAGAAGCAAAAGAAAATGATAAGAATAATGAATAATGGAAATAAAGTCATTCCTATCATTTTAGCAACCATGGTTAAGTGTAGAGAATGAACTAGGGTTTAGTTAAAGGGTTAGGGTTTAGGAAAGAAACAAAATGGTTTGACTTTCAAAGCTTCATGAAGCTTCAAGTGAAATCCAAATAAAGTCACCATTTTATTTCTAACCAAAATGAATAAATAAATAAATGAATAAGTAAATAAAGCAAATGGAATGAAACTCTAACCATTTACTAAACATGGTTCAAATCAAACATACACCCAAGTTTGCATGTATCATCAAACATGATACAAACTTGTGCACAAAAATATATCACATATACAATGTGCACAACAAGTGAGAAAATCCATCTTAAGTGAACCAATACTAGTTAATGCAAAGTAATATATCAAATATATAATTATACATCAAATCATTAAATCAACACTTGATTTAACGATCCGGTCATATCGCATATGACCGACTAATATCCAATGTACCGAATTATCGAATCAATCCTCGATTCGATAACTAGGTTATATCGCATACAACCAATCGATACATTTATCGCGAGAATAGAATACGGTATCACATACACGCATTATTCTCAGTCCCGCACATATCTCATATGCGCTCCTATTTCGTTTCGCTTGAGCCAGGAAACCTCTGTGTAGGACTCTAAAGACTCGTCAATACGCCGGCAGCAGATGATGATCATATCAAGCACCCACAAGCCGCAAGCGGTCTGCTAAACGTAACGGCCACCCGGGTATTAAGCGATCAGAAGATCGACGAGCAAGCCCGCTCACACTCCTGTGAATCCAACCGGTAACACTTACCGTACAGTCCGGTCTCGTCGTCTGATATGTTGCATATCTCGCCTAGGGGTGGTAAACGTCAGACCCCAATAGCTCGATAAGTCGTGTCGATATGAGGACTATAACAGTTCGAGAAACTACTGGTAGCACTTACCAGTAAATCTCAGCAACCCTGACCAGGGATTTTCGGTTATAGCCAATCGAACACAGCGCAACATCAACTCCCTATACTGGGAGAGACGAATCCCCTCCTATCGCTCATTGCCTCCATGTGATTCGGGACTGTACCCAAAAACTACCGTTTTGCACGCCCTCTTGGACGTGGTAAGGTGGAAATCAAAGCACAGTGGGAACCACACAAGACTCTATGACGATCTCGGGTCAACAGACTACTCTGTACCAGTGTCACCAGAGAACTGCCATCTGACGTAAGGTATAATACTATCTAGGAGTTCTCGGCGAGTCCGTCCAGTGTACCCAGTCTCCACTGAGCACCCGTATATCATCTCTGATGTCAAACACCAATGGATATGGGATCATCCATCGCCCATCTGTATGGGTCGAGAAGGTATACGCTAGTCTACTCTGGTATATCGATGCCCCGTCTCGATACATCTACGACTAGGGACCTTGAAGGATGTACTTAAGGACTACCATGTCCCCACTAGTATGATCCGCATCATAGTCCAGGTAGTCAAGTACTCATCCTAAGGGTTTTACCAACATGTAACAGAGAGATAATCAGTGTACACGTTAAGGTAAAGAGCAACCAGATAGCATACTATCATGTCGAGCAAGAAAGTCCTCCCTATATATGTCCAAGCATCCACTACAATATACATCCTATGTATAGTAATGGCCTCTAGGGCATACATATAACTAACACGGAGCTGGTGGAAATTCTAAGATCACCTCATCATTGCTGTTTTCGAAGCATCAGGGAAGGTTATCCATGTTCTCGGGCTCTTCTTTTAATATTGTTATCATGTGACAAGTGCGAATTCGCTTCCAAGCCCAACGTGGAGTTGGTTCTATTCTCGTGGCTTTGGGTTCGTGCTTCTGTGGCGGCGTTACCCTCCAGTTGTTAGACAGAGCGAACTTGCCAAGCTGATATTGCTCTTCGACCCAATTCTTGAAGGTGAAGCAGTCTTCGAGAGGATGCCCTATTACTCGATGGTAAGAGCAATAGTTTGGGTAAGAGACTTCGCCTGCTTGTTCGGGGTTTTTGGACTCCGGCAGTGTAAGCATCTGATGTTTTAGGGCAAGGTCAAGTATTCTCTTCGTCTTATCTTGAGGGAAAGAATATACTCGACTCATTTTCTTCACAAGGGATAGATCGGAACCGCTCATTTCCCGCTTGCGTGGCTTCTTAGTCCCGCTTTGTTGCTGTTGAGCGCTTTTTTGACCTTTCGACTTGTTTCTGCCTCTTCGTCGAGCCTTTTTTATAACTGGTTGACAGGGGGGTGGCATTTTCATCTTTCACGGCCTGTTGGAGGAGGCGTTGCGTTTTGGCTTTATCGTAGATTGCCATTTCGCGGTTATGGTCGTCTCGGACTTTTCGACCAGCTTCCCTTTTAAGCTTGTCCATTTGTTATTCGAACGACGGACTGGGCACCTTTGCATTAGGAACTTTTACTGGTTCGGGATTAGCATCTTCCCATTGAGTATCCGCTTCTTTATTTAAGTCATGCACGACGTAACAATCGCGGAGTAGCTCTCGTTTCTTGGATCGAATGTATCCAAGCCCGATTGTTTCCATCCTTCCACTAAGCAACTTATGCTGAGTCCCGGGGACGTTCCAGACCCTGTCATAGAATTTGGCTTTTCGAGCGGTCTGTTTGAAGGGTATCCCCTGGCGCTTCAGCAGCCTCTTCAATCCTTCTGTATAATATCTGGACAGACGGATGGGCTGAAGCCTGTCAAGCGTAGAATCCGCACTGTGCCAAATTTCTTTCTCCACTTTGGTTTCTTCAGAGTGGTAGAATAGAATTGCCTTTTCGCCTGGGAGGGACATATAACGTCCGCAGCTCCTCTACAGTGTAGGTATCAAGCGCATCTAGTTCTTTATGATGTTTAAGTGGAACCATGGCGATTTGCAGGCTTTGCTCTTCATCTGCGGATGTCTGTATTGAAGGTCGAGCAGAGAATATAGCGTGGACTTCATCTTCCGAATCGCTACCAAAGATCAACATAGGAGTAGATGATCCCGGCTTGTTGTATTGGGGCGAACCCGAATAAACTATCTCCTCTTCCTCCTCGGTATCACTGCCGAAGACAGGGATGGTGGCATTAGCTTTGTTCTCCGGCTTGTGACACCTCTCTGTGTCTTCGAAATCCGGTAAAAAGTATTTGGCATCTTCATATTTGCGGACCTCGTTTACGGAGAACGGGTTCAGTTCTCCCGTCACGGTATACTCGAGACCATCCTTAAAATATTTCACACACTGATGCTGTGTAGAAGGGATGATATTATACTCGTGTAACCATGGTCGACCGAGCAGAGCATTGTAGCATATCTTGGCGTCTATGACGTGAAACCTAATGTCCGTGACGAGCAGCCCAAAGCGTAGCGTCAGTATCACAGACCCAAGAGTTCTTGATGATTGGGAGTCGAACCCGGAGATGGTGATCTTATCCCGAGCAAGGTGCTGGATGCTCATGCAGATTTCCTTTAACACTCGCACATTGAGGAGATTAACGGAAGATTCGTTGTCGACCGGGATTTTTCCTATTTTTATATCGTGGCAGTATCCTGAAACATAGAGGGGGCGATTGTGTTCGCACGTCCCTAGGAGAAGGTTTTCATCGCCAAAAATAACATCGGCCATGAGCACTTTTTCCAATTCATCCTTCATCTTTTCTTCGGCGAGAAAAGCTTGGAATTGCTCCGGCTCCTGTAGTGCCTTGATTAACGAATCTCTTGCCTCTTTTGATAGTAAAAGGGCATCAAGAATGCTGAGCTGCGAGGGTAGCTTCCTCAAATGCGCTAGAACGTTGTAATCCACCTTATTTTTCTTCGGCGGGTCCTTGGCAGTTAGCTCTTCCATGACTTGGTCATCTAGGGCAATATCCTCAGAGACCTTTTCTTTCTCTTTATATTTTTTGTTTGAGGGTCCGAGATTCTTTTCGGGAAGCGTCCAATTACGCAGCCGAATATTTTCGCAGACCTTCGGCTCTTCTTCTTTTTCCGAGGTGGACTCTTTAAAGAGGGGGCTAAGAGCCATTTCCTCGTCAGAGTCGCTCCCGAATATGAGAACTTGCGTTTCCCCGGCGTTAATCATGCGACAGTCGCCAGTAGTTCTTCTAAGCTCTTCGGTCGTACTTTTCCGCTCCCGACGAGTTTTACGCTTTTCCCGCTTAAAATGTTGCCGGTGAACGACATATCCCTGCCACCATTTATTGAAAGCTTTGCACTCTTCGGTGGGGTGCGAAATCTTCCGATGATACAAGCAGTAGGAGGGGTGCATTTCTGCTTCACCAGTAATGTTTCCTTCAGAGGATGGTAGCTTCATACCCATTGATATGGCCTTAGCAAACCTTTTCCTCGTCTTGAATTGCTTTTATCTGCGGTGGACGTACTTTGCTCCAGCGGGAGTGTCTCAGCTCTTTCGTCAAGTCGTTGGCGCTTGGCCCTTTCAAATATGACCGTCTCGCGTTCCCGATCAGCTTTACTTTTTAAAAGAGCTTCATTGAGGAATGCGTCAATTGTTTTATCCGATGGCCCCAGAAATTCCGGTTTAGGATCTGCCCCCAGTTTTTCAGTGCAAGGAGTTTTCTCATCGTCTGTAAATGAATGGGAGATCATATGGCAGCTTGCCACGTATTCTTCAGATTCATTCGACGAACTTTCTCCCCCATCTTCCTCTTGAAAGACGTGGTTGAGGAACTCGTGGAGTGTAATGGGAGTCCGTGCTTTCTGGTTGTATTCCTCCAGCATATCAATTTGTTTTTGTAAGTCCGTACACTTGTTGCCAGGCTTCACGGACTTCTTGGATTTCTTCTTCTTCTTCTTCGAAGATTTTGACGGCTGGTTGTGAGTGCTTGGGCCACCGCCATCGGTCTTTGGAGTTGGACGTGACTTCAACATCCCTTCAATGATCTAAGGTTCCAACGGGTTCTTCCACTTGATCGCTGGGCATGTCTGAAGATCGTTCAGCATCCTCTTTGTCTTAGCTGATAGTACGACCTCCCGTGGAGCTTCTTCAACGAGAGAGCATGTTGCCCCCGGCGTATTCACCTTTTTAGAGGTATAAGGTTGCGGCGGATTCACCTTCCATCTGTCGGACAACGCAAACTTGCCCTGTTGGTACTGGTCTTCAATCCAATTTTTGAAGACATAGCAATCTTCGATCGGATGACCCAGTACTCGGTGATAGGGACAGTAGTTGGGCTCATTGACATCATTTGGTTACGACGGACGTTTTGGATCCGGCAGATTTATGAGTCGGTTGCGCAACGCCAGCTCGAATAATCTTCTCGTTTTATCTCGGGGAAACGAGTAAGGACGTCCTAGCCTCTCCTCAAGGGGTACATGCGGACGCATATTATTTTGACGGACAACCGTCTTCAAGTTGCTCGGCTGTTGTTGAGCATTAGCGACAACGCTCGCTTTCCCCTTGCCCTTCTCATTTCGGGAGTCCGGCTTCGGAAGCGGGGGTCTATGGCCCATCTGATCCATTTGCGCTAGCTTGTCGATCAGGGCCTGGAAGGTAGTCGGCTTGAAGAACATCATAAATTGCGAGATGGCTGCTTGCGGATCAAGGGTTCCCACAAACATACCTACTGCAGGAGCTTCTTCAATGCGTTGCTCGCATTTTGACCATAAGTTCCGCCACCGTATAGCATATTGGACCCATGTCTCGCCTGGCTTCACCCTGGCATTAATCAATGCCGTCATCGGGGTGCGTTCACTGGCGCTTGCAAAACGCTGGGTAAACAGCAGCTCTATCTCCGCGAAGGTCTTGATAGAGTCGTTTGGGAGCTCAGAGTACCACTCGAACGCTGTATCTGACAAGCTGCCAACGAACTGGCGAAGCAGCAGTTTATCATCACCGCCAGTGTTGCCGCAAAGCGCCCTGAACTAGGCAACATGCTGGTGGGGATTGCCCGTCCCCTTATAGACGTGGAATTTGGGTATTGTATAGCCCGGCGGGTACTTGATCTGATCGTACCAGCTTGGATACGGTCGCCCCGTCTTGACAACTTGGCCGGCTGCCTCAGTCGCCTGATGAACCCGGATCTGCTGAGCTATATATTCGTCCAAGTCAGCTTTGGAGATTGTATCCTCCTTGGCTGTTGACAGAGCCGGTGGAGGATTTGACGTTTCTCCCCTATCGTCTTCAAGGACGATCGGGGGATCTTCAGCAGGAGGATCTTGTTGGATCATCATTTCCACCATGTCTTGGAACAGGAGGGCCATTCGCTTTATGTTGGCTGCTTGTTCAGCAGCCTCTTTATCCTTCTTCTCCAATATGCGGCGAAGGAATTCAGCGTCATTCTCTTGCTCCTGGCGTTCATCAGAGGACGCTTCAGGGCTTTCTTTTGGCCCAGTGAGTGCGGCCATCGCGTTCATCATCTCCTGGAGCTTTTGCTGTTGCTCCTGAGCTTTGGTCACTGACCGTGTAAGCGGTTTATGACCTGTAGATGCATGGATGTCCTCTTTACCAGACACCATGTAGACGGTATGGACCACGATGCCCCCGAACTTAGGGCATTTAGGCTCACCGCCTTTGGCATTTGCCGCGGGCGTGGGAATTTTCTCTGGCCTCCTTCTCTTATGGGCCGTTGAAGTTGAGGGGGCCGTTGCAGCAGGCACTCTGGTGGCGGTCGTCCTTTGCTGTTTGTTCGGACGGTTCTTTTCTTCTTGCACTTTTGCCCTTTTCTTTTGGCGAAAGTGATCTTGGTCGATTACCGAGTCCTGAACTCTCCGCCAGACCTTATAAATCCTGGAGGACAGCCGTTGAGGGGGCTGCTCCAGCTTCGTTTCCGGAACCCTCTCCGCAGGTGGAGGAGATCTTTTCAGCATAGCAGTTGGAGAGTTCTTATGCACCCTCCTTATCGGTTCAAAGCTGTTCCCAGTTGGAACAGCAGCATCAACTTCCACCATTGGAGCGGGTGGAGTTAGCCCCGAGGGGGAGTTGCCCCCAGCCTTCCTTACTCGGCGCCAGTGGCGACGTCGAGCATGACGAGCCATTGGGACTGGCTCGGCGATAGGGACAGCTTCATCTTGCCCCTTGTCCGAATGAGGCGCTGCTGGTGCCAGCCTCTTAAAGACAGAGGTCGTCCTTTGAGTGGCAATATTCAATCTGTCGAAGACAGATCCTCGAGCAGGGGCAGGAGCCGGAATAGTCAGCCTTGAAAAGACTGACTCCTTGACAAGAGAAACCGCTTTGGCGACTTCGGGAGCAGCCGTCTTCTTTGGGATGGCCTTCTCAGGTATCATGGGCTTTTTGGCGGGCCCTTTGGAGTTCAGACTCAGCCTGGCAAAGACAGAGGCTGTTGGTTTGATGTTAGACGACCCGTTGAAAGGGGCCGTTGTAGCGGTGAGCCGATCGAAAACCGACTTCTTGTTCGCTTCTGGTGCGGGCACTGGCGTGGTGAAGCTTGCAGGCGGGATCATGGTCCCGAAAAACAGGCCGGTGGTGGCCTGGGTCACCTGTTCTACCGGCATGGCAAGGATGGAGGCCGCTTGAGGCCCATAGGCTACGCCTCCAGGTGAGGCGGAGCGTTGATTGCACTTGCATTTTGAGCAGCTCGAGCAGTTGGATGCCGTTGATGCTTGATTTTTGCGTCAGGAAAAAGAACAAATCTTAGTAACTTGAAACCCAAAGGCAACCATTAACAAACCGCGATTCGTTCGCGAAGACGACACACGAAGTGTGGAGTGGAAAGAGGAAAAGGTCCCACCGGGCATGCCAGAATCTGTTCCCCTCCGAACGGCGGCCAAGACATGGACGTCTTGCCTGAAATTCGGGGCAGATGCTATTTGGTTTTATCCATCCACCTCTCCGAAGATGCTAAGTTGATTTATGGCACCGTGTATCGGAGGTTTGGACGGATGTGGCCGATGTAGCAGACTTCATCAGATTCCCCCTCGCTTGAGGGTTTTTTTTATTGTGGGGACGCTCTTTCCTGTAGGCGCAAGCCCCTGCAGTTAATTACGCTACCGCATCGCGGTAACAACTTTCTCCTTCCCCAGAATTTCACTTCGTGTCGTGTGTGTTTGTTTTGTTTGTGGATGCCCGTGGATTGTATACGGAGACTAAGTTATGCCGTCGCCCGTAGGACGTGGATTAGTCCAAATCCGTATTTACTTAGATTTGGGTTTGGTGTTTTAGTTTAAGGATACGTTAGCCATATTGAGGCTAAGATCAACTTAAACGTTCGTTAAGGATACGTTAGTCTGATTCGAGACTAAGATCAACTTAACGGGATCGTTTGGATCCGACAAAAGAGCATTTGGGGCTCTATTGTTCCAGTTTAGAGACGTAGTGGTCCATAGGTAGTTTAAGGACATTGCGGTCCATCTCCAGTTTAGGGACATGGTGGTCGATCTCCAGTTTAGGGACATGGTGGTCCATCATTCCCATTTGGGGACGAACATTAGTTTAAGGACATTTCGGTCCAACATTCCCATTTTGGGACGAATATTAGTTTAGGGACATTTCGGTCCATGAGTTTAAGGACCCCGCAGTCCGTATCGATGTGTGGTTGCCGGGACTCGTCACCTTTCTGACGTCGTTGAAGGATTACAACGATAGGGGTCAGAGGAGTTCAGAGATGTACCCTTGAACCGGATGTAAATTGATTTAGGAGAGCAATCTTGCTCATTCAATTTAATTTGAGGACTTACGGCCATGATTGGGCTAAGTCCAGTTGAAAATGTTCAACAATTTATTTGCATTTGGCCTGTTAGGCCTTTATTTGGGCTCTGCCATCTTTAAATGATGCACAGCATCTAAATTGGTCTGTTGGACCTTCATTTGGGCTCTGCCCTTTTTTTTATAATGCATTGCATTTTTTTTATTAGGCCTGTTAGGCCTTTTAATTAGGCTCTGTCCCTTTTAACAGTGCACATCACATTTTCTTTTTGGTCTGATAGACCTTTTTATTGGGCTCTGTCCTTAATAATGCATTGCATTAAATGCTCTGACAACACCCCACGTGGCTTGTCAGGCGCTTTGCGCCGATTGAGGAGCACAAGGCGCAAACTCATGTGATGGTGACACGTGTCACACTCTGATGAGCACAAGCGCAACAGCGCAGTGCGCTGCGCCGTTGCGCTGCTGACACGTGGCGTGCTCTGGTGAGTTGCGCCAACCCAGGAGCGCAACAGTGCATTTTTGCAAGTGCAGGGTACTGTTTTAATCACTTGATCCAATTTTGGATTCGAGAAAAGAATTTTTCTAAAATTCCAGAACCGATGGTTCATAAAAAGTGCAAGGCACTGTTATTATTTATTTTTTATTGATGATCATTGATCTTGTTCTTAGATCAATGATCTATTCAGAAGAAATTCTTCTATTTTGTAAAGGTTTTTACCTTTTTCTTGAGTTCTTTCAAAAATTTTCAGAGTTCTCTCTGTTTTGAAGTTTTTGATGTCTCTCGATGTTCTTTTTGTTGATCATTTGAGTTGGGGTCTGGGGGTCTTTATATAGTGCCCATAAATTTGTTAAGTTTGTTAAAGAGATCATTCTCTAAGTGATTTGGGGAATTTTCCCCACCGTTGGATCTTTGATCCAAGGGCTTCTGTTTTACAGAAGACATTCTTTTTGTTTTAATAAGAACAGAAGGATCTTACTAGAATTTTAATTCTGTTTGGCGCAAACGCCCCAGGGCTTGACACGTGTCGTGCAGCGCACAGCGCAGCGCAACTGTGCCGACACGTGTCGCGCAACGCAGAGCGCAGCGCAACTATTCAAGCGCAACTGCGCTGCCACGTGGCGCATAGCGCACAGCGCAGCGCAACTGCGCTTGCGCAACTGCGCTGACACGTGTCGCGCAGCGCACAGCGCAGCGCAACTGCGCTTGCGCCAATGCGCTGACACGTGTCGCGCAGCGCAGTGCCTGCGCAACTGAAGCGTTGCTTTTTTTAATTTTGTTTTAAAATAGAGCCTTGCTTTGATTGGGCGCGCTGCCTTGGGCGCTGCGCTCCCTGCGCTGGCGTGTCTGCTTTTGACACGTGGCGCCCTGCGCGCAGCGCAGAGCATCTGAAGCGTTGTTTCATTTGTTAAAATTTAAATTTTCAAAGTAGTGCTTTGCTCTGATTGGGGGAATCGGAAGCGTTGCTTCATTTCCCGCCTTGGAATTTAAACAGTGCTTTGCTCTGATTGGGGTAAACAGCCTTCTCTTGGCGAGGGCTTTAGATCCGTGGAGTGGTCAGACAGGAAGCTACCTTCAGCGGATGAGCAGAGCAGGAAACTACTCGGCCGCCCTTTGGCGAGGGCTTCCCAGATTCTATGTTTTTCTGGGAAATGTCGTTCAACCTTCTTTGAATCGTATTTTAAGGAAAGTGCGACTTGCAATCAGGTGCCACGTGGTCGTGCCTTATGGGGAAAGTGTGACATTCTGTGATTTGCGTCGTAGCGCGAGAATATCTCGACTGTTGGAAGATTTCTTGTTGAGGCTATAAATGTCGAAGGCGTGGTCGAATTCCTCCTAGATGCTACGTTTCTTAAAGATGACGGGTTGCGCATACACCATCAGGGAGATCGTGTCCCGAGACGACATGTACTTTTATGGTCTTGACCATTCCGAGGCGACGTATGAGGTTGTGATAAGTCATTTGGAAGGGCACTGCGGGTGTCTTCTTCCCCGACGATCTCCTCTCTTGCAAGTGTTGATCTACGCGATATGGAAGTCATCCCGGGTCTTTATAATATTTTGTCCCCGCAGGCGATGGATAAGGTGTTTGATAAGATGCATACGGCCCCTGAGCTTGGCCTTATCTCGAAGAGCCAGAAAGATCGCTCGGTGGACATTCTTATCGAATGTTTTCAACAGAGGTTGGGTGTGGCGTCGTGCTCGGCGGTTGGGGATCCCGGCGAATCCGTAGCTTCTAGGGTCAACGGGCATCGTCAGAGGGAGCGAACGGAGATTGCTTGGGCTAGGCTGGAGGAGCTCTCTTCGGAGTACCATCGTCAATGTTTTCTCAATTCACTTCCTCCTTTGCATTAATGCTTGTAAGCCTGTGGAGCCAAGAATACCTCTGAATAAAGTATAAATAAATTTTCTTTTGGTCAAGGTTATGGTATATCATCTCTCTCTCCTCCCTCCCCCCTTTTTTTGCGCACCGGCCGACTTGTGCCCCCTCCATGCCCATTATTTTAGAGCCGAGGAAAAGAAGGAAGGGTGGGGTTATGGGTCGGTGTCGAAGTCTATCTTGCATGAGGACTTAGTTCGTAGAACTCAGCCAATGTGAAAAGAAGTTATATTATTCGAAGAAAAGAAAAAAAAGGGGGTACACGTTTATATGTACAACCTAAGCTTTTCTGCGTTATATGGCCGAGAGAAATTGCGCCCCTTGGAATCCTGGAGATGGTAGGCTCCACCGGGCAGTGTCTCTGTTACGAAGAAGGGCCCGTCCCATTTTGGGGAGAACTTATGTAGTTTCTCTTGGTCTACGAACTCGTTTCGTCGTAAGACCAAGTCTCCTGTCTTGAAGTCTCGATGCCTGACTCGGGCATTGTAGTAGCGGGCGGTTTGTTGCTGATAGGCGGCCATCTTAATTTGCGCCCGATCTCGTTTTTCTGATAAGACGTCCAAGTTGCTTCATAGTGCCAAGGTGTTGGCCTCGTCGTCAAAGTGCTCGACCCGATAGCTGGGTAATCCGATTTCTGTAGGGACCATCGCCTCGGTACCGTAGCAGAGGCTGAACGGGGTTTCTCCTGTTGGTGTTTTTCTACACGTCCGCAGTGCCCATAATACCCGAAGTAGTTCTTCAACCCAGCCGCATTGCCTTCCTTCTAGGCGAGTTCGGAGCCCTCGAATGACGCTTCTGTTTGCTATTTCGGCTTGCCCGTTGGATTGGGGATGGGCGATCGTGGCGAACTTCATTAATATGTGATAGTCGTTGCAAAATTTCTTGTCTTTGTCGTTTTAGAAGTTGGTTCCATGGTCGGTGACTATGCACCTCGGGATCCCGAATCTGGAGATCACGTTGTTCTGCAGAAATTTTATCGTAGAGGCGGTGTCCGGTTTCCTGATAGGTACGGCCTCAATCCACTTTGTGAAGTAATCTACGGCGACAAGAATGTACATGTGTCCACCCGTGCCAGCAGGAAGCTGGCCCACCATATCCATTCCCCACTACGCAAATGGCCAAGGGGAACTTAGTGGCGTTAGTTCGGTGGCGGGGAGACGAAGGATGCTGCCAAAGAGTTGGCAGCTCTTGCATCTTCTGACCATTTTCTCGGTATCCTAATGTATTCCCGGCCAATAGTATCCCTGGAGCAGCATCTTTTAGACCAGGCAGCGGGCCCCTTGATGTGCCTCTCCGACCCCTTCGTGTATTTATCGTAAGATATAGTCTGCTTCGTAGAGGTCGACGTATCGGAGCAGAGGTTGAGTGTACGAATTTTTGTATAGGTTTTTTTTGCTCCATATGAAATGGCGTACTTTGGCTTGAAGTCAGCGAGCCTCGGCCCGGTCATCCGGAAGAATCCCATCTTTCAGAAATTCTACAATGGGCTTTCTCCAATCCGGGGCATCTTGGGTCGTGTAGATTTGGAGCATTGCCTCTCTATCTTCCATGCTAGGTCGCGGCAGGACTTCGAAGAGGATGTTTCTCTTGTGATTGGCCGAATAGGAGGAGGCAAGTTTGCTCAAGGTATCGGCCTCGGTGTTCAGATTTCTGGGAATCTGCTCCACTTGGACTTTGTCGAATTTTTTCCGAAGCCTTCTTACCTCCATCGGGTATTTTATCATGAGTGGTTCTCGGACTTCGAAATGCTCGGTTACTTGGCCGAAGACCAATGCGGAGTCGCTGCATATCCGGATGGTTTTCAGCCCTACCCCGAAGGCGATTCGTAGCCCGGCTAACAGGGCCTCGTATTCTGCCGCGTTGTTTGACGCTTTAAAACCAAGTTTCAGAGAGTACTCCATTTCTGCTTCGTTTGGGCCACAGATGATCAGTCCGGCCCCACATCCCTCCTCAGTGGAGGATCCTTCTACATAGAGCACCCAGTCCAGGATTGGGCCGGACACCTCCACGACCGAAGGCCGTGGGTCGGGGCCCTGAACCGTCATTCCTTTCTTAGTAGGAATGGTACACTCGACAACGAAATCGGCTAAGACTCGTGCTTTAATTGCCCGTCTAGGTCGGTATTTGATGACGAACTGGGACATCTCACATCTTCATTTCTCTAAGCAGCCTGATGATTCGGGGGAGGCGAGGATATTCCTTAAATGTCGTTCAGTGAGGACGAGGATTATGTGTGCCTGAAAATAGTGTCGCAGTTTCCTGGACGTGACGACAAGGGCGAGGACTATTTTCTCTATGGCCGGGTATCTAGTTTCAGTGTCCTTGAAGACATGGCTCACATAGTAGACTGGTTTCTGCGTTCCTTCGGACTCTCTGACGAGCACTGAGCCTGCGGCTTGGTCGGAGACGGCCAGATATAGTAGCAGCTCGTTGCCTTCGACTGGTCTGGTGAGGAGTGGTGGGGTCGCGAGGTGTGCCTTGAGTTGTTCTAAAGTGTCTTGGCATTCCTCGGACTATTCAAACCTGGGAATTTTCCTTAAGGCTCTGAAGAAAGGGAGGCGTTTTTTCCAGGATCTAGACATAAAGCAGCTTAAGGTGGCCACCCTTCCGGTGAGTCTCATGATATCGACATTGCTTTTGGGCGTCGCTATGTTGATGATGGCGCCGATCTTCTCTGGGTTCGCCTCGATTCCTCGGTGGGTGACCATGAATCCAAGGAATTTTCCGCTTGTGACGCCGAATGCGCATTTTGCTGGATTGAGCTTCATCTTATATTTTCGCAGGACATCGAATGTTTGGGCGAGGTCTGTTGTGTGTCCGGCTGATGAGGCGGATTTCACGAGCATGTCGTCGATGTAGACTTTCATGTTGCTCCCAATTTGTGGTCTGAATAGTTTGTTGACCAGTCGCTGGTACGTGGCTCCAGTGTTCTTAAGTCCGAAGGGCATTACCTTGTAGCAGTATACTCCTCAATCCGTGGTAAAGGCCGTCAGCTTTTCGTCGACCGGGTTCATTCGGATCTGATTATAGCCGGAGAAGGCGTCCATGAAGCTCGGTAATTCGTGTCCGGCTGAGCTGTCTACTAGCTGATCTATCCGAGGAAGCGAGTAGTTGTCTTTGGGGCAAGCCTTGTTTAGGTCCATGAAATTGACGCACATGCACCATTTCCCATTCGCCGTTTTGACCATAACTACGTTCGCCAGCCAATCCGAGTAGTCCAGGTTCCTGATGAAGTCGGCAGTGAGCAATCGGTCCACTTCCTCCTCTATTGCCCTTTGTTTTATCTGTGCGAAATTTCTCTTCTTTTGTCGGATTGGCTTGGCTTTCGCGTCGACCCCGAGCTTGTGGGAGATTAACATGGGGTCGATTCCGGGCATGTCCGCCGGCATCCAGGCGAACACATCCGAGTTCCGGAGGAATCGGATCAGGTCATTGCGGATGTTCCCTGTCAAGAGAGAACCGATCTGGACAGTCTGGCCATCTACTCCTTCGATGAGGGGAACTTCCGCTAACGCTTCCACCAGTGCGCCGCGGATTTCCTTTCGGTCGTCGCGTATGTCCAAAGTGCATTGGGGATCATGCGTATCTTCGGAATCGTCGCCCTGCTCCCCGGCGGGCGATGTTGAGGCGAGGAAGATCTTGGCAGTCTGCTGATCTCTATAGGTGTGGCCTGTCCCCCCGCTATCTAAAGGGAATTTGAGCGCGAAGTGGTAAGTTGGGATCTGAGCCCGAAGGGCGTTTAAGGTGGGACGTCCCAGGAGAATGTTATAGGACGACGGAATCTTGGCAACGAGAAAGTTTACCGATATAGTCCACGTTTTGCCTGCGTCCCCAATGTTGAACAAGAGGGTGATCGAACCCTCGGCCGGGATGGAATGGTTGGTGAAGCCGGAGAGGACATGAGTAGTTGGTTGCAGATCGGAGGGACCTAATCCCATACGCTGGAAACAGTCGTAGAACAGAATATCCACTGAGCTCTCTGAATCGACCAGTATTCTCCGGACCTCATAACGGTGAACCCGGGCCACTATCACGAGGGGGTCATTGTGAGGGAGTGATATGCCGTGAAGGTCTTCCTCGGTGAAGGTGATCGGGTCATCCTTCCTGTGCTTCTTATAAGGCGGATCACTTACAACCATGACTGGTACGGGGCAGCGATCCCCCTCACCGTCCAGAGCCGGATGCGTCGAGATGACCATGATCTGACCAGTTGTTAACTTCTCGAGAGGGGGTTAGTTTTTCTGCTCTTGTTCCGCTTACTGCTTATCTCGTAGGTATTTCGCCAAGTGGCCTGAGCGGATCAGTTCCTCAATATAGTCACGGAGTTGCTTACAACTCTCGGTCAGGAACCCCTGCGACCTGTGGTAAGCGCAATACGGGCCTTGGAGCCATTTGCCTGCCCTTTGGGTTGCCGGTGTTGGATATAGTGCCCTCTAAGTCAATTATTGGATCGCAGGTACGTGATTACAATGATTGAGGTAGGACCTATACCGATATGACAGTCTTGCTCGAGATGATAGTATGCTATCTGGTTTGTCTTTATCATCGTATACATGCTTTAGTTCACTATTGCATGATGATAGAGCCCATAGGATTCTTGCTTGACTGCCAGCAGTATGATGGCGATCATATACGTGGGAGCTGGGGTCTGTAAGCACATCCTTAAAGTGTCCCTAGTTGTGGGAGTTTCGAGACGGGGCATCGATACTCGAAAGTAGACTAGTGTATACAGTCGAGACCCCGACGAGGGGCGGTGGCCGGTCTCATAAGCCACTGGTGTCAGTTGGATCACCTAAGATGTATACAGGTGCTCATTAGGTTATGAGTACATCGGACAGGACTCGCCGGGAACATGCTAGTTGGTATTATACATATCGTCAGATAGCAGTTCCCTGGTGACATATATACAGGTTAGTTTGTCGTCCTGAGATCGTCATTTGTCTCGTGTGAGTTCCCACTGTGCTTTGATTTCTACCCTACCACGGCTCAAAAGAGTCGTGCAAACAGGTATTTTTTGGGTACAGTCCCGAGCCACATGGAGGCAGTGAGCGGATCGTCGGCGATTCGTCTCTCCCGGTATTGGGGGTTGATGTCGCACAGTGCACGGGTGGCCATCACTAGAAATCCTCGGCCGATGTAGTGGAGAATTACTGATTTGGATCAGTAGTTTCTCAGGTGGTGATGGGCTTCATACCGACACGAATTATCGCGTTATTAGGGGTCTGACTTTATCCACCCCCCTAGACTCGATATGCGATACTCTTAGACGAACGGACCGGACTGTATGGATATTGTCACAGTCAGGCTCAGTAGGGTTTCTGGATGAGTTCGCTCGTCAGCTTCCCTTCCAATCAATACATAGGCAACCGTTACGTACAGCATGTACCTCTGACGTGCTAGAGGTTATACCCAGTGCCGGTGTGTTGATGAGTCATTAGAGTCCCCCACAGACAGTTTCCCAAGTTCGGGCGAAACGTTGTAGAGGCCGTATGGTTTTATGGCAGGGTTCGGAAAATGCACGTGCGTTTACGCACGTGTCATATTTCGGGCAGATAATACTGGTGGGCTTTGGTTTAAGCGGATCCGAGTATTATACTGTGTAGATATAATATCTTTGTCTCAGTTGCATTTGTATTCAGTCGTAATACAAATGCGGGTATGTTTATACTGTTACGGGGTTATCCTGAAATTCGTTTCAGGATCGCTTTTGGAAGTTGCCAGTTTCCAGTTTTCTATCACCCGTCTTTAACATTCGGTTAAATGCGGATTTATCTTTTCGTCACTGAGGGTGAGTCGTGCTTCTAGAAGGTTCTAGATGGTGACTAGGCTAGTGACTCATTAGTGCATTAATTGTTGCATTAATGATTTTGGTGACTAGGTTAAGGTGACTCATTGATGCATTAAATGTTAAAGCTAGGTGTTATTGTGACTCACTCTCTTCATTATGGTTATGGTCACCTTCCCCCTCCTACACTCACCTCCCCCCTCTTCTAATAAGTGGTCGGCCATTCTTTAGAAAAGGGTGATTGATTTCATTTGAAAATGATTAAGGAATTTGGTTCATGAAAATTAGTATACTCCATTTCTCATATTCACCTGATCCAAAAGGCAACTTCATTAACCGTTCATCCATAGCTTTGGACGTACTCTACATCAATCTTGGTCATCTCTTTTAGCAAACTTGATGATCAAGTTGCCTCGGTTCAGAGGCGGGAGCCCGTTTAAAGATCCGTCGATGTGGTGCCACCTGGACGAGAAGACTGGAGATTCAGGAGATCGGAGCAGCCGTAACAAAGCGTGGGATGATGGTTAAAGACCGAAGGACTCGGATCGTTCGATATAATATTTCTACCCACTTTGTAGTTTGTTAGTTTAGCTTTAATGGCAGATCCATGTTATAGTACGCGATAGCGCCAGTTAAAAAGTTTTTGTTCCGCATTTGGCATCTGTTAGACGGCCGGGACGCTACCGTGTACTTACAGTGGTATCAGAGCCTCACCATTAAGCTATACTAACTTGTGCTAACGCGTTTAAAATATCGATCGAACGGATTTTCGAAAACCGCAAATTCCAAGTCTAAAGTTTCTGTCGATTTTAAAAGGGGTCTAAAAATAATTTTGATCATCCCAGAAAATTGAGCAGGGTTTTTGAAGTATACTGGTGAAAATTGGGCACGTGATCCTACAGTGCTGCCGCGGATCCGCGGTCATACCTAGGGTTTGACCGCGGAACCGCGGCCAGTGTGTGGGAACAGTGCTCCAATTTTTTCCAGAGAGCTTCATATGGGAAATTGTGGTTTTTGGTATATTACTTTTTGGCCCAGATTTTATTACTGTACACCAGATGTACGTGGGGCCCACTTCGGGAAGTTTGGTCGATCAAAATTTTAAATTTGTTAGTATACAGTACTTACTTTATATCTCCGACCGGGAATGTCATTCAAGCGGTAAATTGCGTCTAATTGCTATAGCTTTTTTAGACGGATTTGCGAACGTGACATTCGCGTTGATGTTCTATGTTGTGCTGTGATGTTGCGGATATGTCGTGGTGGATAGCAGTGTGCAATGGTGGTGCCGTTTGGATTTATTTGTACATTTGATATTGCGGGGCGAGCATCCAACATGTGGACTGCCGTCACTGCCTATTTGTATAATATTCTTTTGGGACACGACCGAGCTGAGGTCGATGTACCCGTTGTATATATTTTCTTTTCTGTACTAGGATTACCCCGCGACGGAATGCACGGATAGCCGGGTTCTGGAGGGCAACGGGTCCGTATCTCATGGCTTTGAGAGGCAAAGGGGCCTCACTCTAGAATTGGTAGACTATTCGCCGCACTCGTAGGGGGTACAGGTTGACCCAAGAAGGGGTGCTCAAGTTACCGGATTCTGTGAAATGCCGGGTGGTCCATTCACTATGCTGTAAGGGGCTGCCTGGCTTCAGGTTTTGGCGGGTAACTTGCCGCACCCGTAGGGGTCTAGGTTTCATTGCACAGGCTATCCACACGACCAGAGGAATGTCGGGTTTCAGTAGCGGCTCTGTGAAACCCGGGGATCCCAGATTATCTGTATTGTTCTGTGATACTTATTACTTTTCTGTAATGTTGCATATTATCACGCCTGGAGCGATTATTGTATATTGGTATATATACTATTAGATGTTGTATATGTTTTACACCCACGCTAGTCCAGTCCCCGCTCTGTCGTTAGTTAAGTAACCTAACGGGTGATGACGGGACCCAGTGGCGAATGTGGATGGCATATACGTACATTTTATTTTTCGTTCTTTTCTGGTGTGATTGATTGATGGGACTGCATTGATTCTTATCAATGCAAGGATAAAACAAACCTATATTTGATGTTGTTGGAACCAATTTTAAAAAGGTGTTATTACAAAGATGTTTCCTTTTGTTTTGCATAGCGGTATTCAGTTAGAATATCCTGCACCTCATTCGATGAGGTAAGGGTCGAGATCCCTTCACCGGGAGTGACCCCTTGGGCAGAAGTTTACGTCAGGGTAATAACTTTATTATAGTCGATTACAAGTTGCTTTGTATCGCGGTATTTAGTTAGAATATCCTGCACCTCATTCCACGAGGAAAGAGCCGAGATCCCTTCACCGAGAGTGACCTCTTTAGCAAAGGTTTTCGTCACTATATTTTTATAAAAAGCTATCAGGTTCCTTCAGCGATATCAAGTTCATTACGTTAAAGGTTTTTCGCCAAAAACCAGCCGTAGCCCTCCGTCATTTCTTTTGGATATTCAGTAGTATTCAAGCTATGTATTTTGACCTAACGCCAATGCATAGTGTTTGGTAGCTGCTGGGTATTCACATGTTACATAGATAGATGAGTTAGTTTGGGACAGTCGTTCTGCCATTTTGACCTAACGCCAAGGGCATGTGCGGGTGGGTTCAAATTAACCTGGATAATGATGGATAGAACTTGACATGTGACTTATGACATTTTGACCTAACGCCAAGGTCATAAGAGCATGGGGCAAAAATAAATATCGGGAGTTTCTAAAGAAACTGAAACTTGCCAAGTATGCGCATACCTTCTGGAGTGTGATAACATGAGTGGATTCCGTCACGTTATCATGCGATGAGAGTTGAATCCCGATTCCCACTGATGAGTTGGTTTACTCTTCAGGTGATCCCGATTGATTCTTCTTTTAGGTTTGGAGGAGAATTTGACGGTACAGTGGGAGGTTTCCTGATTAGATAAAGTGATAACCATTCTGATCTAGGTTAGAGTGCACGCAGAGTGTTTCTTTTCTCTCTCTCTCTCTCTTTGGCAGCGACCTTTGACCGACCCTAGACTATGACTAAGTGACCAAGTTGACCGAACCTTCTTAAAATACTGCCTTTTGGATTGTATAAAGTTGCATAAGTCACTGCCGCTCCTTCTTTTACCCTTTGTATTTCTCAGAACATCCTGTATTACTACGGACATCCACTTCCATTGGATAGATCCATCGTATGGTTATATACGAACTCGAAGGGACTTCTTCGAGGATGGATCCAGGTTCAGGAGAAATAGAATTAGTTTATTCAGTTGTCTTTTGTTATCACCTTCTCTCAGGTTGCGAGGGCTCCTTAGTTTAGGAGAGTACACCTATTACGCTTATTGGATAGTCTTATTCCAAACCATAGGCTGGTGCCGAAATGTAGGAAATGAAGAAAACCAATTAGTCTAAGTAGGGTGTACAGAAGGTAATATGTAAAGATAAAATAAAGGGATTAGAAAGAGAGCAAAGTAAATTGCGACTGTTATCATTTACGACCAAACCGCGTACTTCATCGCCACTCCTATTTCACCTTTAAATAGAATAAGGTATTATTCAGTTGTCTTTTATCATCACCTTCTCTCAAGTTGCGAGTACTCCTAAGATTAGGAAAGTACACCTATTATGCTTACTGGATAGTCTTCTTCCAAACCATAGGCAGGTGCCGAACGGTAGGAAAGGAAGAAAATCATTTAGCCTAACGAAGGTGTACAGAAGGTAACGACTAAAGACAAATAAAGGGATTTGGAGAGATGGCAAAGAAATATACGGTTAAAGTCATGAATAGGATTATGGAAGAGGCATTACAAAGGAATACCAGGAAACCCCTACGAAACATTTTCATGTTTCAGTGCATTGTTAAAGGAAAACTGATTTCCCGATTAGATACTTACTCCAAGGTATGTATTTACCAGGTATGATTCTCACATCTGTATGGTTTTACAGATGATGAGTGGGAGTAGGTTATTGGGAATAAAGGTGATCATCCTCATTATATCGGAATTCATTGTAATTGGTGATATTTGAGGAAGTCGCCTGAGTTTTTGCCGGACGGCATGTATTTGGTTTTGAGTATCCGTTGTTGTGCACCAATTTCAAAATGATATATCTGTACGTTTATTTTTTATAAAGTGAGATATAACTTTTTGAAATTATGTCCGTGACATTTACCTATATCAGTTGACGATTAGGTAAGGAGCATAAAACAACGGAGTAGTTCTTAAACCATAAGTACAGTTTTCAACCTATGATGCGCAGGTTTTGAGTTATTCAACTCAGCGGACGTATACAGAGTATTGTATGTTGTCCAATGTCCATCAGGACAAAGGGGTAGGTCCTCGTACTATGTTCTGTTTTCTTATGACTTCTCTAGTTTTTAGACAAGTGTTTCGAAGAAATACAATGTCTAAGTTTCGAGAAGTTGTGGGTATAAGAATAAAGTAGAGAACCAGATGTCGCAAGTATCGGGATTCTTCAAAGAGATCGAAGATATGGATTCTTGTGATTGGTATTCAGTTGATAGTAAGGGTTTTTGAGAAACTTATTTCTCTTTCAGGTTACTCATAATTGGATGTATTCCTAAGTTGAGTAATGCTGATCGGCCTCTCTCCATTAAGTTGATATGCACTGGAGACAGCTGCATGATTAGAATCTGATTCCAATTAAATAAGTGCCAAAGTTTCTATATTGGATATAGAATGGATCTATCTTAACGATGTTAAGGTACGGGGAGTTGTCCAGCTTATGCTTAAAACCAGACACTGGATAACTCAAGGCACGTTTCTGTAATGGCAGTTTGTGGGTTGACCCTGGCTTTGACGAGGGTTGATTTTCTACCATCTAGAAGATCAATAGTGATATTGTTCTAGACTCACCACAGTTTTAGTAAAACGGATTTTTTCAGAAAACAAAAGTGGGAGTATGGTAGAACTAGAAGTGATTCCAGAACCACAAACGATTACGGAAAATTTAATAGGACCTATATATTCAATCAGGTTTGACATTCCATTAGCCACTCCGCAGATATGGTGGGTAACCTCAGACACCCGAGAGGTACTAAAGTAGCCTCAAGGACGGTGACAGGGAGGTTCTTGTTTACCCAGACTTGACACTACGGTTGTTCCAGGCTATGAGACCCGGCAGGAGGTTATGTATAGCGTCGTTCTAAACTAGTTTTAGAAGTGTACGTATATATCATTCTGCCAGAGGGTTGTCATAGTCAGTGGGAGTAGTGGAAGCATAGTGGGCAAGTAGCTTATGTCTATTTATAGACTAGAGCAGTTATAGCGGAGATAAGATCATCTATTTTTGATGAGACAGTCATGGGTTTGACTTCATCAGAATAGGGGATGGATCTGTTAAGAAGGTAGTAGGGTGTGATGTCCTGGTATTTGGATGACATACACAGAGTAGGAAGTAAAATTCCTATACTACGATCGGCTGTACTTTGGTCGTCACACAGTTGTTTCTCCACAAAGGATATGGATATAATATCAGACATTCTATTTACTAGATCTATGGTTTTAGATCTAGATTTGGGTAGTTTCCCAATGTGGGTACTTTGACAATATTCTAATGATTTTTTGAATAGATGACTCCTGGCATGGTGGTGTACCTACAGGTGATGAAGTCACCTTCTCTAAAGGTGTCTTACAGACTAAAGGGGAGATGGATGTGCATGATTAGCAGATCACTTGCTTAGGCAATTGAGTCAATCGTGAGATGTCAAGTACCACACCAGATGTTGTTTTTACACTAGATGCGATAAGTTTATATTAATCTAATCCTGGAGAAACATTAGGAAGCATTTTTAGAACATGAATGGATGTTCTACGGATTTGATGACGGCAGCCTCCTTCGGGAGACGGTTATCATTCCAGGCTTCAAAGGTGACATGGATGACAGAGTGATTGTCAGAGTTATAGTTTTCCCTCTGACGAGGGACAGTATTATGGACAGATGGTCCAAGAGGATACTGTGGGAGGCATGGTGCTGGATACTGATTAGGTTCAGTTATCGATATAGTCTAAGAAGTTTGGATTTGGAGTTCATTTATGAACTAGCTCTCATCAGATATCCAGACATATTCTAAGACAGGTATTACTCGATTCGGGAGATGGTTTTCTCCGCGAACTTGAGATTAAGAGAGACATAGAAAGAAACATCATGGCGGATCCATTCACTGATGCTATTTCTCGAACACAATAGTTTTACAAACGAGCTTTGTGAAACTGATTAGTAGAGAAGTTGGATGTTCGGTATCACACGGGCTGTGAGTATGCGACATCGCAATAATTAGCCTTAAGTGCAAGTAGGAGATTGTTGGATATAGTGCCCTCTAAGTCAATTATGATCGCAGGTACGTGATTACAATGATTGAGGCAGGACCTATACCGATATGACAGTCTTGCTCGAGATGATAATATGCTATCCGGTTTGTCTTTATCATCGTATACATGCTTTAGTTCACTATTGCATGATGATAGAGCCCATAGGATTCTTGCTTGACTGCCAGCAGTATGATGGCGATCATATACGTGGGAGCTGGGGTCTGTAAGCACATCCTTAAAGTGTCCTTAGTCATGGGAGTTTCGAGACGAGGCATCGATACTCCAGAGTAGACTAGTGTATACAGTCGAGACCCCGACGAGGGGCGGTGGCCGGTCTCACAAGCCACTGGTGTCAGTTGGATCACCTAAGATGTATACAGGTGCTCATTAGGTTATGAGTACACCGGACAGGACTCGCCGGGAACATGCTAGTTGGTATTATACATATCGTTAGATAGTAATTCCCTGGTGACATGTGTACAGGTTAGTTTGTCGACCTGAGATCGTCATTTGTCTCGTGTGAGTTCCCACTGTGCTTTGATTTCTACCCTACCACGGCTCAAAGGAGTCGTGCAAACAGGTATTTTTTGGGTACAGTCCCGAGCCACATGGAGGCAGTGAGCGGATCGTCGGGGATTCGTCTCTCCCGGTATTGGGGGTTGATGTCGTACAGTGCACGGGTGGCCATCACTAGAAATCCTCGGTCGAGGTAGTGGAGAATTACTGATTTGGATCAGTAGTTTCTCAGATGGTGATGGGCTTCATACTGACACGAATTATCGTGTTATTAGGGGTCTGACTTTATCCACCCCCACAGACTCGATATATGATACTCTTAGACGAACGGACCGGACTGTACGGATATTGTCACTGTCAGGCTCAGTAGGGCTTCTGGATGAGTTCGCTTGTCAGCTTCCCTTCCAATCAATACATAGGCAACCGTTACGTACAGCATGTACCTCTGACGTGCTAGAGGTTATACCAGTGCCAGTGTGTTGATGAGTCATTAGAATCCCCCACAGACAGTTTTCCAAGTTCGGGCGAAACGTTGTAGAGGCTGTATGGTTTTATGGCGGGGTTCGGAAAATACACGTGCATTTACGCACGTGTCATATTTCGGGCAGATAATACTGGTGGGCATTGGTTTAAGCCGGATCCGAGTATTATACTGTGTAGATATAATATCTTTGTCTCAGTTGCATTTGTATTCAGTCGTAATACAAATGCGGGTATGTTTATACTGTTACGGGGTTATCCTGAAATTCGTTTCAGGATCGCTTTTGGAAGTTGCCAATTTCCAGTTTTCTATCACCCGTCTTTAACATTCGGTTAAATGCGGATTAATCTTTTCGTCACTGAGGGTAAGTCGTGCTTCTAGAAGGTTCTAGATGATGACTAGGCTAGTGACTCATTAGTGCATTAATTGTTGCATTAATGATTTTAGTGACTAGGTTAAGGTGGCTCATTGATGCATTAAATGTTAAAGCTAGGTGTTATTGTGACTCACTCTCTTCATTATAGTTATGGTCACCTTCCCCCTCCTACACTCACCTTCCCCCTCTTCAAATAAGTGGCCGGCCATTCTTTAGAAAAGGGTGATTGATTTCATTGGAAAAAGATTAAGGAATTTGGTTCATGGAAATTAGTATACTCCATTTCTCATTTTCACCCGATCCAAAAGGCAACTTCATTAACCGTTCGTCCATAGCTTTGGACGTAACGAGACAAAGTGTTCTACTCATTCTCTACATCAATCTTGGTCATCTCTTTTAGCAAACTTGATGATCGAGTTGCCTCGGTTCAGAGGCGGGAGCCCGTTTAAAGATCCGTCGACGTGGTGCCACCTGGACGAGAAGACTGGAGATTCAGGAGATCGGAGCAGCCGCAACAAAGCGTGGGATGATGGTTAAAGACCGAAGGACTCGGATCGTTCGGTATAACATTTTTACCCATTTTGTAGTTTGTTAGTTTAGCTTTAATGGCAGATCTGGGTTATAGTACGCGATAGTGCCAGTTAAAAAGTTTTTGTTCCGCATTTGGCGTCTGTTAGACGGCCGGGACGCTACCGTGTACTTACAGCTGGCGGGAGCCTGAAAAACCTCTCGCCTTTAGCCTTCTCTAGCAGTTCCATCTGGGAAATGTTCAGAGGAGTGTACTCCTGGAATCTCGGGGCATAGGATTTTGGATGGTCGGCTTTCTTTTGTCCTCTCTGTCCCGTTTCTTTCGGTCTGCTTGGTCACCCCGGGGCAGGTTGGCGTTCACCTCCGACTCGAGTTGAATCTCTCGCTCGGTCCACGCTTTTACTTTGGCCATGGTCCTAGGTTGCGCTAATGCAAAAGAGCGGAACCCCTCTTTATGCCTAAGACCTGACCTCAGGACGGTGATAACCGTCTCGTCGCGATGCTCGGGTACCTCGAGAAGGGCATTGTAGAAGCGGGTGGCATACCCCTTAAAGGATTTCTTGTCCCTGCTTTTGACGGTGAACAGATAGTCGTCCGTCTTTTTCTGCCGACGGTTACCGACGAAATGACCAAGGAATTGGGTAGCCAGCTCATCAAAGGTCGAGATTGAGCATGGCACGAGCTCTCGGAACCAATCTCGGCCATCCCGGATGAGGGTGGTGGGGAAGGCTCGGTATTGAGCCGCGTCTGAGTTGTCTTGGAAACTCATGCCTGCTATAAATGCGTCCAAATGTTCCTTTGGGTCGGACTTCCCGTCGAAGAGGGCGACCTTGGACAGTTTGTTTCTGGATGAGACACGCTTAGCTAGTAGCTGTTCAGTAAAGGGCCTTGTGAGTGAGTCAGCGGAGTACTTTGCGCCTTCGCCAGCCGTACGGTCATCCTGTCGTATATCTTTTATTTTCCTTTCGAATGCCTCTATTCGTTGTTGGTACCCCGAAGAATCTTCACAGTTGGAGCGCCCACTCCCTCTGCTCCTGGCCTGCGCGATGGAGCGGCTTCGGTTCCGCTCTATCACGTTCCTTAAATCTCCGGGGCAGACCCTTCGTGGATAGCCCTGGTGTTCGTCATACGCGTGACCTTGACGGCGGTGGCGGCACAGGTTTAGCCTGGAATCAGGCGATTGGACTGACACTTCCTCGGGGGGCGAGAAAGAGAAAGGCGGCGCGCGTTGAAGTGATAGCCTCGTCCCTCCTGTGATCGGGGTGTCGAGCTATCCGGCACCCAACGGATCTTGGATTCATTTCCCGGACGCAGGCCATGACTGCCGGAACCAGCACGTCAGTGTTCGGTCACTTCAAGATGAGCGTGAGTGAAGTTAAGAGCTTGAGTGTGTCCTTTTATTTTCCTGCGAACGTCGTCGCCCCGGGGAGGGGATGCTGCGGTCTGGCGGGCATGGCCGGTCGCTTGTACGCGGGAGAGTGCGTCCACCATCGTCATGAGCCTGTTGATTCGAGCGGATAAGGAGTTGATGACGTTAGGGGGAGGAGTAGGGCCGTTTCCGCCCCCGCTGTGGAGGACGGGACGGCTCGTACTGGGATCGTCGCGGTTGTCGCTTGTCATTGAATCGGGGCGTAAGATCAACTTTTTGGATGGAGAAGAATCGTTCCCATAGACGGCGCCAACTGATGGAGGTCGAAATCTCCCTCAGTTGTTGTCCTCCGTCGATCTTGTTGCAAGCGATTCTGAACGGTTGTGATTGGGAGTGAGAATTGAACGTGTGGATCTCAATGGGTTATTGGATGTCGCTGACGCCGGGCTACCTGCAAGAGAAGTCCCGGGATGGGGAACCACCGTAAGACCCTCCGACGATCAAGTAAGTATCGAGGTATAGGGGCAACGTAGCAGCGTATTGGAATCGATTTGACTTACCTGGATCTTCTGGTGGAGGGGGTTTATATAGTGGTCGCATGAAGTGGACCAGCACGAGATTCTCGCTGCCCGTTACGCCTCTGCATCACGTTTGCGCTGATGGCAGAACATGCCTATTAATGGCGGGATGTGCTCATTAATGGCGAGATGCGGGTCGTGGAGCGGCGAAGATCTTGTCGTGGCGAGATACAAGGAGCCGTTACAAGGGCGTTTTGGCTCCGTGCTCTAGGTTGAACAGGAAAGCCGAGGAAGCTTAGCTCAGTGGATTACTCGGTGGTCGAGAATGCTCGGCCATAGGATTGCTTGGAGGGAGCTATCGGATGGTCGTTTAGACGAAATTGGGAAGGTACTCCGGAGATATCCCCGAAAGGTCGGATGCAACCTCGGATGTGAGATATCAAAGAATGCCTCCGATGCATCATACTTGTTCCAGCTCCGTAGCCCTAAAGAGTCTAGCAGGCTTAGTGGATGACACGTCATCCGTCACATGTCGTGATATGGGAATACTCGTTTATGAGCCTCTTCAATATCCATATGTTTTTCAAATAAATAAAATTAAGTTAATCTAGAATAGATCATGTCCACACGCTGCCAATCGGCGCAGATTGGCTAGAGGTTACTGACGTTGGTCATTGATGATGAACGTTTTTGGCACTGGTCGTGGTCAACGAAGAAGACTCTCAATGGACAACTGCTTGCAGTCATTGATGAACGATTGGCTATAGTTCCTTTTTATTTCAAAATATTCATTTGAATTCGAAATCCATATGTTTTCCAAATAAATAAAATTAAGTTAATCTAGAATAGATGATGTCCACACGCTGGCAATCGGCACCAATTGGCTAGAGGTTACTGACGATTGATCATTGATGAACGATTTTGGCACTGGTCAACGACGAAGACTCTCAATGGACAACTGCTTGCAGTCATTGATGAACGATTTCAGCACTGCTCAACGACGGAGACTCCCAATGGACAGCTACCAATAACGGTAATTGGTAAGCAGTTTTCGCCGAAGTAGTCAGCATGCAATAGGTGGTGATTGGTCACGGTCATCAGTGGCGAACTACAATGGTCGGTGCCGGCGGCCGGCGGCCTTTCGCTGTAGAGGTCATTGGTGGACGGTTGCCAAAGATGACCGACGGAGGGTGGTTGCCATCGATTAGCTATTGCTAGCGATCGTTGTCGGGGTGCGGTTATTGACAGTACTCGACAATCGACGGAGACGAGATGGTTATACAATTACCTTGTACCACCAATGAACAATAGCTCAATTGGTATGGACACTTTCCAACTTAAGAAGAGTGCGGGATGAATAACTTATTAAAACCAATTCATGTTTTTTTACCTCCGTTTTTCGGTTAAATAAGCCTTACACGCATAAATAAGCCTTACAAGCATTTATGATCGATATAAATTTTAACTAGTTTTCCTCCTCTCACTACTGAAGCAAAAAGGACATCTATAGTTGCAAAACACCTAGACGAATACATGAGGTTTTGTAGAAGATGAAATATGTCGATGCATTAATCACATAAATGTGTATGAATAACAATACATGAAAACAAGTTATATGGCAAAAGAAACGCCTATTAGAGATGGTTACTACAACCGAGTAGAATTTGATAACCTGTCTCCAGAACACATCAATCAACAAGCTAGTAAAAGTAATTTGTACAAATGAAAATCTACATTCCAAATGAAACTAATAAACAATATTCGGACACGGGAGAATGATTCAGAGCAAACAAATGCACTAGAAAACATCATTTCATTTTTAAAAAAAACCACTGGTTATAATCATCATAAAATTAGAGAAACGTAATTTTATGTTCGTTTCAAAGAAACGCAACACAAAAACATTTCCTAGTGATTTAGGCAATTAGATCTCAAAAGAAAGTTCGTCAGCTAAGTATATGCATCCTTTCATATGCTCTGATTCTTAAAATAACTTTGAGCTCCTACCCTCTTGATATCTGCACTTGGAGCGTGAATTCTGATCCTGGGGCTACTTCAAATTCACAGAGATTTCCCTTTTCAAGTTTGTTAGCTCTGGCGAAAATTTCCCAGCCTCCAATTAAGCCTTCAAACTTGATATCCTCATGGTAGAGGACGGGCCAGATTCGCATTGATGGTTCTCGAAGCAATATCAACTTGCTTTTGTGTTTCATTTGTTAGTCTGAAACGGCAATTTCATAGGCAACACCTGCAAAATGCTTGGAGTAGAACTCCTCTTCCCTATAATTACACCAAGTTTGAAGAGTGTTTTGACTACATTTACGGACCATATTCAAGTTCCAAAACGTTTGTTACAAACTACAAGCTAGTAATAGTAAAATTTGAATCTCCTCTCATGATACTCACGAGGCTTTAACCAGTAAACTGTCAAATTGGACAGCGAAAGATGGTGGTGGTGGTGGTGGTGGTGGTGATATAAGAAATACTAATAGTAGTAGCAATAATAAAAAAAAATTGTATATAGTTGCGAAGAACCAGGTGCATGCAAATGCACATTTTCGATTGTATACTAACATATTACATGTACGTAAAAATAGTAGTGCATCATACATTTTACACATTCTGTATAAAGAATAAGCTCTTCAGTTTGATAAAAATTGTACATTATTTATATCGAAACATATAACCATAGACCATAAACAGAAGTAAATCATATTTCAACATGTAATAAGTATAAGAGAAATAGAACTTGAGAAGTAAAGCAAATGTGTTTAGAGTGTCCAAGAATGTTTAAGCATCCAAAATACAAAATATATTATAACATTAAAAAAATATTTCACAAATGCCCAACAAGTGTTCGAGAAGTGTCTAATATGTGTTCAAGAAGTGTCTTAACAATGAGTTTACAAAAGTCAGTCCTCATGAAACCTACATAGAGAGACGAGTGCCTAACCATTGATGCCTACACATTCTAAAATAAATCAAAAATAACTCAAAAACATTCCCTATTCATACACTCTACTGCACAGAATTGACATGATGCTTATAAAGCCAAACAAAAGATGCAATGAATGCAAATAAATTATATTTCGCTTTGTCTAACAGCTGGCCTCAACTGTTGTTCTCCATAATATCATTCAGGAAGTGATGGTGCTTATTGACTGAAGCAATAGATTAATCTTAGACCCATAATAAAGCGAGCAAACTCCTACTAAGTAATAAATTCTCAAAAAAACTCCAAAACGACAGAGTAGAAGAGAGAAAATTAAGGAAATAGGAGAGAGAAGAGATTAAGAGGAAGAAGTAGAAGCCCTAGAGAATTTTCTCTCTACTGTAGCTTTCCTTTATATATTATTTCATATATATCTTTTTGTTACAACTGGATCAATTATACACAATCTCACAAATATATTGCTACAACTGAATCTCTCAAAATCATCCAATGAAATCTTTCCAAACAATTCTGTGTTTCAACATGGCCAGACGTCTAACCCATATATGGGCAGACGTCTAGCCTCACGCTGTATCTCATGCAGAGTGTAGTCGGACGTCTGACCTCAGACGTCCGTCGTCTGTCGACTGATTCTGGGCCTGATCGCTTTGGTTCGTTATTACGCCCCCTCAAGCTGAACGGTGACTGGACGACGTTGAGCTTGATTCGCAGTTCGACAAAGCGTTGTCTCGATAGGGGTTTGGTGAAAGCAACGGCATGTTGATCATGCGTGGAGATGTTGCGCACGAGTTGGTTGTCAACGACACATTCGCGAACAAAATAACAGTCAATTTCAATGTGTTTAGTACGAGCATGGAAAACAGGATTAGCCGCAAGATAAGTGACGCCAATGTTATCACACCACAGCACAAATGGAAAATGATTAAACCCAAGCTCTTGAAGTAATGATTGAAGCCAAATGAGCTCGGCCGTGGCATTCGCAAACGCCTTGTATTCAGCCTCTATACTTGAGCGAATGATCGTTACTTGTCTCTTGGAGCTCCATGAAATGAGATTGCGGCCCAAGAAAATATGTTGCCGCTGGTGGAATGACGATCTGCAATATTCCTAGCCCAGTCAGCATCACTGAAATTATGCAGATGATGTGGTGAATCTCTGTAGAGAAGAAAGCCAAGAGAATGTGTGCCTTGAGATAGCAAAGTATTCATTTAACCAGTGACCAATGGTACTCAGTAGAAGCATGCATATGCTGCCAGGCTCGATTGAACTACGAAGGAGACATCTGGGGGAGTGATGGTGACATATTGAAGAGCACCCACAATATTGCGATACATAGATGGATCGACGAGAGAGTAGAAAGCGGATCATCGGTAGTCGTGACGGTGGCCATGGGTGTGGACATCGAGCGCTGCAGTCATTTTCGAGCGCTTAAGAATATCCACAATATATTGAGATTGAGATAAGAGGCAGCCGTCGGGATGAGGACAAAGTTCAATGCCAAGAAAATAGTAAGCGATGCAAAGGTCACGAATGGAGAATTCACGTTGAAGAGAAGCAATAAGGTTCCCCTTCATCTGAACCAGTGATTAGAATATCGTCGACATAAATCCGTGAGCACCGGTTCCAAAGAAAAAACAACGAAGTATCTGGTTTGGAACCTGTCACGTCCCGCTTCCTAAAATGCGCTACCTACGGCACGTGACAGAGCCAACCATGCTACCTATGGCGAGAAAAAATCCTTCCATAATCACATTACGGCTGTCAATCAGATATCAAGAACAGTAAACTATTAAATCTATCTATTACATGTCCAATAGCCACAAGAACAATAACTGAAAAAAATAGTGGAAGCAATAAAGATCTAAGGAATAACTAACTCGCATAAAAGCTATATCAAAGAGGTGGTCCTCACTGATCGGCGATCCTATCGAATACTCGCATGCTATATCAAGTATCTGAGTCATGCAAAACCCGGATGTCGGTACATCATAGTATCAAAAAAATAGTAATAACCAGGATGTAACGATATATGTAAACATGAATATAAAGAATAACACGGATATGAACGATGAGGTATGTAAGTATATGTGAAGTGCGATGAGTAACCTAAACTGTGCTACTAGGTTATCTACTCTAAAGTCTTTGAAATCAATTTAATGGAATCGTCGATATAACTCAATAGTATCTCGTGCGTGTCCGGGACCACGATCAAGACTCTCGTGCTAAATTTGAGACGTGCCGCTAGGCAGTAAACAGGTAAGTATCAAACTGTTGAGTTACAAGTCAGATTTCATTTGATTTCCCCTTACTCCCCAGTTTATGTGTTCAATTCAGATATTGATGATATAAGTCTAATGCCAACACAAGATCAAGCACGTACGGGTTTGTCTATGTAGACAACAGGTTACGTCCAACAGGACAACAACTCAGGATTGTCGGCATTAGTAACAAGTCAAGTAATGTGTCAGGACATGTCATGTGATGCATATGTATCAAGTGGATACCAAATGTGAAACTGTAATCAATATCAGAATCACGGTAAATAGTGTTGATGCCAGGATGCATATGTGTCTATCTGTAATAACCTATATATATATCCATGACTATGTATGATGCAAGCTAGATAAGATGTCGCACTAATATAGAAGTAACATGATATAATGAAGTTCCGGCAAACAACTAGATATGCAATTGACAGTACGGATACGAACGGATATCGAAAACGGTAAAACTACAACATTGGATGCACAATTAAAATACATATTTATTTTTATTCATATGGATATAAATATATTAATATAGCATGTTGGAAGATAAACTTGCCTCGGAAACAACGGTCGATGTGCAGACGACTTGGTACGACACGACACGACACGGTGCGTAGGCCTTGCGGTGACATGAGACTGATGCGATGGTGGCACACAATTGGCATGAGCTGAGCACGAAGCGGGCATGGCGTGGTACAGGAGCAGGGCACATGGCGTGACACGGTCTGGGTACGGTGATGACACGGTCATGGCATGGTCTGGGTCTGGTGCATGGTCTGGTGGTGGTCTGGTCACGATCTGATGCATGGTCTGGTCGCGGTCCGGTGCATGGTCTGGTGGTGGCACGGTCGTAATATGGTGATGGCATAGTCTGAGCAGCTGTGTGTCGTGGTCACAGGGCTAGACAACGACGGTGACTGGGTCGTCTGGATCGTCGACGACGCACTCAACTCCGGCGAGACGGCCGGAAAAGCAAGAAAACAAGAAAAGAAAGAAGGAAAGAAGATGAAGAAGAAGGAAAGGAAGAAAAGAAATGGAAGGTTTGTGGCTGCTGGTGATCGATTCCTAAAGACAGAGGACAAAAGAAAAGGTGACGACGACGATGGGTTGCCGACGGCGAGGTCTAACGACGGTGGGTTTTCATGAGTTGGTGTAGGGGTTGCGGTTGCAACCGCTGGTGATGAGGTCGTGGGTTGTAAGTTCTTAGGAAGAGGAGTAGAAGGATGAGGAGATGACGGTGAGGTCGGGGTGATGGCAATGTCGAGTCGCCGACGATGAGGATGGAGGTCCTTTGGTTGGTTGTGGGTTCTCGGGAGTTGTCGAGGTTTACAAGGATGGAGAAGAGAGGGGGAGAAGATGGAGGTAGTTGTGATGAGGTCGGAAGGTCGACGGCGATCGCGAGGACGTGGGCTAGGGCTCTTGGGTGCTCGGGGTTTGGGTGCTCGGGTGTTGTGGGTCGTCAGGAGCAGGGTCGTGGTCGGGGAAAAAGGATGAGAGGGAGATGAAGCGATGGTGGTTGTGAGGATGTGGTGGTGACGAGGGTGGCGCGGAGGTGATGAGGTCGGCGGCAAAGGCTAGGGTTAAGGCTTTTTTTTTCTAAGGCTTTTTTTTTCTTGGGTTCTCGCGGCTAAGGAAATAGAGAAGGGGAGAGAGAGGTGTTGTATTATATTCGGTTTTGTAATATATATATATATATATATATATATATATATATATAAAGAAAGAGAGTACGAGAGGAGAAAAAGCGGGAGTGAGGAGAGAGACGGAGACGAGAGAGGTGAGGAAAAAAATTAGTTAATTATTATATTTATATAATATATAGTATAAGCAACAGTTTTATTAGTTTAAGTTTTATATAAATATTATAATATATATTCTGGGTTTAAACAGCTAATATCAAAATTCTCCGAAAAATACCCAGGTCTCCTCTAAAATTCTGGTTTTAAAATACAGATAATATACGTATCAGCCAAAACTATAGTGTAATGTCCGGTTAAATAAAATGCATACCCCCAAGAACGGATACACGTAAAACACGTAGCAATCCAAACGAGTCTGTTTTATCAAACCAGAAGTGAACACAATGTCTGGATGCAACCACAGGGTATGGGGTATGATACAGGCCAGGCTAGATATTAAAAATATTATATTTGGTTATAATTTGCATTATTTAAAAATATATGCAGATACTAGATATATGATACATTTATATAGAACATATATGTGTGCACGGACTCTCTGTACTAGTAATCATATGACGTAATCTAGGATCAAGACGAGTTTTAAGCATGCGGGTCGGGTCGGATACTAACCATAGACACCAAAGCATTATCCGCATCCAAAACAAACAACAATCAAGAAATAGTCACGAGATTAGAAAATACTCAAATAAAATATGGTATAAATGAACTAGGGTGTTACAGAACCAAGAAAGCCAAGCTGAAGGAGCAGGGTACTCAGGCATTTGAAACAAGCACAAGGAGCCTGACGAAGGCCGTAAAGAGAGTGATGTCAATAGACATGATTAGGAATTTGCGGATGAGTGAAGCTGGGGTTAATCCATATAGACCACTTTCTCGATATGACCATGTAAAAGTGCATTCGAGACATCCAACTGTCGCACCGGCCAACCCGAGCTAATCGTAATTGCAAGAATCAAGCGAATCGTGGTGACCTTAATAACTAGACTGAATGTGTCGAAGAAGTCGACACCGGGCTGTTGCTGAAACCCCTTGGCTACAAGCCATGCCTTGTAACGCTCAATCGAGCCATCAGCATGATGTTTCAGCTTGAACACCCATTTACACCCGACAACATTGAAGTGAGGTTGGCAAGTGACAAGCGACCATGTGCCATTGCGAAGTAGAGCATCGAATTCGGAGGACATAGCCACACGCCAAGACAGCTCCTTAGATGCTTGTGTGAAACAGGCGGGCTCGACCCAAGCAGTGACAAGAAGTGTTGTAGGTAATGCGTGACTGCTTGTGCGCATGAGATGGCGGAGAATCAACGAGCGGGTCAGTGGAGGCATAGATATCGGCATGGGAGCACATGCGAAGAATTGAAGACTCATCAGAAGTGCTCGGCAAGGTGGTGGATGGGGAGCCCGTGGGCAGGAAGGATTGCGCTGAATGTTGCGGGCCAGGATCATCTATAGGTGTCGATCGAGCAGCATTAGTGTGAGCGGGATTGGGGGTTGATGGCGAAGAGTTTGCAAGGGAGAGAGCAACCGTGTACGAGTGGCTGGGTTGGGCGAGTTGTGATGGCTGACACGGGGAAGACCCAGGTATGCTGGCGACACGAGAGGGGACGGTATCAGACACTAATGGTAATGCTAGACTCGAAACAGGGCCAGAACCAAGGATGCCCGCTCCTAGTAAGGGCTCAGTGGTCGGCGGCAAGTCTCTAGTACAATATGAACCTTAAAAAGAAAAGCAAACTTCATTAAAAATAACATGTTGAAACACATACATGCGGCCAGATTGTACGTAGCGACAACGGCAACCAAGGTGTTGAGTACTATAACTCATGAACACACAGTGATCGGATCAGTTAGCAAGTTTATGTAGGGCGTAGAGACGAAGCCAAGGATAACACATATCCAAATATGCGTAGGAAGGTATAGTTAGGATGGTGGCCAAATAATTTGTGAAGAGGGGTTTCGTTACAAATGACTGGTGTAGGAAGACGATTAATTAGAAAGACGGCAGTTTGCACACTTTATCCCAGTAATGAGAAGGGATGGAGACATGAGCAAGAACATGAGCTATCTCTATAATATGACGGTGTTTGAGTTCCGCTGCCCCGTTTTGTTCGGGAGTGTGGGGGCAGGAAATGCGGTGAAGAATACCCTCCGTGGCTAGATAACGATGAAGGGATTGATATTCACCACCCCAATCAGAATGAAACATACGTATTTTTTCCTATTGAAATAACGTTCAACATGTCATTGGAAGCAACAAAAGATGTCAAATAAATCAGACTTGTTACACATCAGAAATAACCAGATAAATTTGCTATAGTCATCAACAAAAGTAATATAATAACGAAAACCAGAGTGAGATAAAATAGGGACGGGGCCCCAAACGTCATAATAAATTAAATCTAAAAATGCACTGTTGATAATTCAAAAGAGTGGCTTTTAGCCTTCATACAACTAGAACAGACTGGCTCTCTACAACTCTTAACCGTTGGTAAATGAAAACTAGATAAAATCCTAACTACAGTTTTTAAAGCAGGATGACCTAAGCGAGCGTGCCATGAGGAAGTAGAGGTTCGTTCACCAACAAACGCGGTAGGAGACGAGACATTTGGAATAGGCAATTGGTACAGTCCATTATTGAGGTGGCCTTAAAGTAGAACTGTCCCCGACTTTGAATCCTTCACAAAACAATCAAACGGATGAAACTCAAAAATAACATTGTTATCTTTAGTAAATTTATGAACAGATAAGCGATTTTTCGTTATTGAAGGAACATGAAAAACGTTAGGTGTTTTAAGTGATCAAGAAGACGGTGGAATTGCTGTGTAGCCATAGTTAAGAATGCACAAACATATACCATTACCTACGCGTACTGTATATGTATCTTTGTAGGGGGTTGTCGCGAGAAGTTGAGTGTATTCTGGTGTGATATGATGAGTTGCCCCGAGTCAGGCTACCATTCAGAAAAAGGAACACTTGGACCGCTCAAGGGATATGGTGGAGATGTATATGACATGGCGTATGGAACATGTCCTTAATAGTGCCTATCTGATCTTACATTCTGAGACTGCGGGGCATGAAATTGCGAAGCACCCCTTGGACTGCCAGAAAAGGTCTGATTGAAACGATGTGGACAACTATTGCCATAGTGTCCAGTTGTCATGCAAATTTGGCATCGAGGAGAACCACAACCGCGGCGTCGATGACGACCCCGGCCATTGTGGCCACCACGACCTCCGCGCTCGATGTTATAGCCACACTGATAGTAATCTGAAGACCACACTTCACAGCCCATGGTTGCGGCTTTGACAGACGGAAAGGGGTAGTATCGAGAGCCTTATCTTGTTGCTGGCATAGGCTCTCGTATGCAAGGAGCATGCCATATAGATCTTCAAGAGAGATGTCATCTAAAGGGTTATGATAGCAGAAACAAAAGAGTCATAGGACGATCTCAGGCCAGCCAAAACAAGCATGACAAGATTGGCATCGGAAATCCTATGTCCAATGACTGCAAGATTGTCGGAGACAGCCTTGATGTTATGAACGTACTCTGTGATGGAGGCAGATCCTCGTTGGATATTCTGAAGTTGGGTTTTCAGTTGAAGAATGCGAGCGCGAGAGTGTGATGCGAGGGCTTTGGCAAGGGTCTCCCATACCGCCTGAGTTGTAGTTCGACCAACCACCAATGGAATTAGCGTTTCAGTCAAAGACACTAACATCCAACTCATAATTAATTGATCCTTTGAATCCATACAGCATATGCTGGATTATATGTTGTAACCAGTTGATTTTGTTCATCAGGAACAGTCATGGGCATGCACTTTTCTGTGTCGTCGACGTTGCCCATGTACCCTTGCAACTTGAGAACGGCTTCAAACTGCATCTTCCAGCCGAGGTAGTTGTCGCGGGTGAGTTTTATATGAAGAAATGATATGACATTCGGTCCATGTGTTGAGGATGATACATTAGGGTTAAGAATTGGCGTTGGGGAAAGGAGCAAGGTTGATGAGACCAAGGATTGCTCTTGGTTGGTTGGACATTGTAGGAGAAATATAAAGAGAAGAAAACTATAATGGCGTTAGCCTTTAGGGCTTTGATACCATAAAGAAATGGGAGGGGAGAAGAGATTGAGAGGGAGAAGTAGAAGCCCTAGAGAATTTTCTCTCTATTGTAGCTTTCCTTTATATATTATTTCATATATATCTTTTTGTTACAATCAGATCAATTATACACAATCTCACAAATATATTGCTACAACTGAATCTCTCAAAATCTTTCCAAACAATTCTGCGTTTCGACAGGGCCAGACGTCTGACCCATATATGGGCAGACGTCTGGCCGCACTCTGTATCTCATGCAGTGTGTGGTCGGGCGTCTACCCCACAATGGTAGAGACGTCTGACTGCACTTTGTTAGCGCGCTAGCCATGGTCAGACGTCTGACCTGAAAGGGTCAGACATCTGTCGTCGTGATCAGACGTCTGACTTGAAGGGGTCAGACGTCTGTCAGCTGATTCTAGGCCTGATCGCTTTAGTTCGTTATTAAAAATATCATACAAACGATAAAGTATATAAACACTACAAAATAAAGAACAATATAATGACTCTAGAACACAGTTAGCCAAAAGTGTCTAGTGTTTACAGCTTTTATCTTAAGGCCATTTTATCAAACTTTTAGAAGCTAAGAAATGTAATCATGCCAAAAATGACTTATAATTTGTAGTGTGCCAACTTCTCGGGTTTCACATATTTCCACTAGTTTCACTGTCATATATTTCCACTAGTGTCTACCAATGTGGATTGTTTGGTCAAGGGTGAACTATCAAAGCAAGTTTTTCACAGCTTCATACGTATGTTTTTAATTCGTTTTACAAACCACCAGGCTTTGTGAGCAACTTTGGTGTAATTTATATTTTATTATAAAAATGGAAAATCTCTAACAACAATAGCATAAGAAGATGAAGCCCAATCACAAGAAAATGGGTGTAACAATGATATGCATGACCTGTATTGTTTGAGTCACACAAAATATACTCTTCATGCTCAACCTCCGAGTCTCTGACTACTCTTGTAACGACCACAAAATCCATATACCTTTATCTTTTTGTATTTACTGTCCTTCAATAAAAAAAATTACTTTTCTTTAAACATCCATATGTATATTTTCTTTTCAAAATCTGTACATGATCATTATTTGTATGTTATTGGTTGAGACGCTGCATTACTATCCCACTGGTCTCGATTTCAAACCCAGCATCTTCAATTTATTTATTTCTTTATTTTAATTATTTTGCATTATAAAATCTTGTTTTTTAAAAGAGAATAAAAAAGGAATTTTGTTTTAGATTTTATTAGATTTTTTCATAAGAGAATAAAATATTGAGATCTCAATTCAAATTTGATAACAATTTAAATATCATATATAAACAACCACTTAATATATGTTTAGATACTATTAATAGTCATTACATATTTTCTTGTTATCTAACTTTATGTTAAAATATTCAACTACTTGTATAAAATTTTAACATTTTATAATATAATTATTATCTATTATTTTTGAGTATTTTATTTATCTGTTTCATTTCTTTAGCCACATTACTACATACACTGTTTATTGTACATAGTGACATCAGTTTGATATATTATAATTACTTTCTAAGTATTATACTATATTAAGATCTGCATGTAAAAAGCTCTGTTAACGCTAGCAAATAGTTTATGCAGTTACAACTGTCAAATCATATCTTATATACATATATGTTTTTAGTTTTTAGCTTTTTTTTATATTTTTTTTACAGTAGTTAAGGTTATTTAATTTTGATATGTAAGCTAAACAAATCATAACAATAAATATCATAAATCTTCCTTTCTTTTCACTGTCGTATATTTATTTTCCCAACTCTGAGAAGACCAAAACCCTCTGCTTCTTCCTTATCATCATATTCTCATTCCTTAAAAGATTAAGGAGATGATCACCAAGAGAAAAGGGTCACTGGTTCACCGACGAAAGTCTTGAAATCGAACTTTGTGGCCAACTCTACACGTTTTTTTAGCAATTTGATATTGAGATCAAGCTGCTATTTGTAAGTTCGTCGTCCCCTCTCCCTTCTTTTACATTTTGAACAATATAAAGAAGAAGAAAACCTAGTTTTTATAAAATAAATATGTTATTGTTAATAGTATTTTTATGAAATATCTATCAGGCACGAAAATTTGTAAGGGTTACTTAAATTAACAATAACGTGATCAATGGTTATCTAAGCGCATAAAATAGGCTGGCACATTACATGGTAATTAATTATATGTGTGAAGATGTGCATGGTGCAGAAATTATATTTGGTTTATTAAACATTTCAAATGAGATCACATATTGTGTTACAGTTGATACTAGTGACATTAGTAATTTTATATAATATCATGTTTTTATATCAGTGGCAATGATCATATAGATTAGATGATTATAACATATTTAACCATTCATACGTATGTGCAAGTCCGAATTATACATATTCTTAAGTTCTCCCTTAACTTCTCATTATGGGATTATTTCCATATCACATGTTAATTTTTAACAATGAACGTTGTAGATATCAGTTATTCATGGAGTTTGATTATATAGCAGTGGCAATATTTGTCATAAATCATTTCTACATTGATAAGTATAATAAAGTATGCGAAAGTTCTAATCAATTTAGTCTATTACAAGTTGTTAGTAAGGAAATAAATATGATATAAGATAGTTAAACTACTATTAATTTTATATTACGGTGTATTCAATAAATCAATACATGAACTCCCTAAATTATATATAATTTATATTCTAATTCTTTAGCAATCCCATTGTTTCAGATTTACCTAACACTACTTTAACTATTTGTATAATTATAACATGAAATATGTTGATATTGTGAGTTGGTCTTATCTTTACTGACTTCTGCATATTTACTACACTTTATCTCTTCCATATATTATAATCATCTATCCTCTATACATTTTTATTATAATTCTTACGTATTCTCACTTGTTTTTATTATCAGACTATATTTACTACTGGATACTCACCCACCATATTTTACTTAACAATCTTATATATTAGTAGTGATTGCAATTTTATGTTACATATATACATATCCCTATATTTTCATATAGGGAAGACTTAACCATAATTATGGTTTCGTAATGATCCAGCGACCGTCTGTCGTAATTATCTAACCTACGAGCGATGACGTCTTCCTGTGGTCAGTACGAAGTCCATAGTTTAAGTTAATTCGGGTTGCTGTATTGTTTTACTGTTTTATGTATTAAATGTGAATTTCTGGATACGCTGAAACTGATTACATCTGCCATAGAATAGATATATCTCCTAACCTCGAATTCCAATTTGAGCAAACTCAAGTTGCTAGAACATCTATAGAGAGTTGGCTACATTTTATTCCTAGGTTAATTTATCTGAAAAGTTATAGAAGTTTATGAAAATAGGCTCCTAACAAAACATGACGAATCTGTACTGCAGCAGAAACTATCTGCACGGTTGTAAAATAGGCATAACTCTTTACTCGTTTATCGTAATCTGAATTTTTTTGTTGAGAATCGTTCACGACTGAGACGTTTAATTTTCTATCTAATAGGGAAAACCACAATCTGAAATAAAACCTACAAAAAATGTAAAATACTATCAGTGTACGAATTCTGAAATCTGCACTGGCCTGCTCTGCGCAGCGTTACGAAAACTTCCTTTTCTCTCTCACCAGAAACCCGATCGAGGCAAACTCACTCTCGTTATTTACACGACTCTCTGAACTACAATTTATTTCTTGTATAAGATTCTCTAATTCTAAACCAAAACCATAGATTTCTGCATGCGAACTTATACTTATTTCTGACCTAAAATTGAATTAGTATTACCTGCTTGTTCTATATACATAGAGACTTAGAATTGTATCTAGGACTTGACTTGTATTCTCAGGAGTCTCATGAATGGGCCCGTATTTCTTGGCCCATGGATGACAGCCTTGGGTCCGTGAGTACTCCTACGGTGGTTGGAGTCCCATTACATGAGCAGGCTTGTGTTCCCTTGCCCTTGAATGATAGATTTGGGTTTGTGAATACTCCTGGTAGTTGATACTCACACTCAACGGCAACTCAAGAGTCTCATAACCAACTCATGAATGAGCCCGTGTTTCCTGGCCCCTGAATGATAGCTTTGGGTCTGTGAATACTCTGGCGGTAGTTGGAGTCCTATTATTTATGAGTGTGCCCGTGTTACCTTACCCTTGGATGATAGCCTTAGATCTGTAAATACTCCTGCGGTAGATTATACTATCTTGATTAACATGAACCACTTGAATATCGTGGATCTCGTGGATCTAATGAATATCTTGAATCTCGTGAATATCGTGAAACTAATGAATATCTTAAATCTCGTGAATATGATATATACACTACTTATTGGATATATATATATACTATATAAATATATATATCATAGGAATGGGATAGCTCGAAAATGGGGTATTTATGTGTAATGAAGGATCATATCTTGTCTCTCGTAGTACCGAAGAAAACAACATTGCATTGCATTATATACATATATCTTGAATCTCGTGAATCTCGTGTTGTTGTTTCGTGGTATTACCGAATATCCTTGTTATATAATAAAACTCCCACAATCGAGCTTATATTTATACTTATATATATACCTATACCTATGATTATGCTTATGGTTGTACTTATATTTATATTTGTACTTGTACTTATTCTTATAGTTACTATCACTGAAATATCGAATATCGTGATACTTTAGTTACATTGCACTGATTAACACATGCTATTTATTTACCATGCACACTACCGTTTACTGTTCATAGTTTTCTCACGCCTATTATTATGTATACCATGTTTCGTGTCAAATATCGTTCAATGATTATATTAATACACCATAATTTAACTAGTATACAAAAAATAATTCCACGCTACATTCTTGTTAGTATGACATGATACTTTACTAAACTAATTTATTATCAAATAATTCTAAAATAAAATAGACCTTATATATTTTTATAATCATGAATCTTTATACTTTGTTACCTTTTGATGATATTAATAGTAAACATATACATATTGTTATTCCTAAATTACAAAACTTTATTATTACGGTGTTCTATAAATTAAACAAACATTATTATTGTGTTGCATTTGTTCCAACTGATTGAAACCATGTATTTAACTTATTAGATTGTAAATATTAATAACTAAATTGTAACCAAAATATCATGTTTCATTGTAAATACTGTTAACATAGAAAAAATATTGTTAGAGGACGGGGCTAAGTACGAGGTGGTACCAACCGAGGAAGACAGTCAATATCTTTCAAATCAAGCCGAGCTTTAGTTTTCTTTTTCAGTAAGCATATCTTTTGTTCAAGACTATCTTTCATTTCTAGTTTCTTGAATTTTTGAACTGTGTTCAGTTATCGTTTTTGGAACTATTATAAATATTATTGGTTATTTTATAAGTTTTAAAAAAATTCTTGTACTATAATTTCCTTTACTGCTTATATAAACGTTTAGCGTATTCATGTCGAGAAAGAGTGCTTCTCGATATGAATGCATTGCGGGCTTGTCGCTCCAATTTCTCGTTTTTGGGAAGCGGGACATGACAACTCTGCTTGGATGAACCACCTTAGATAATAATCTAAATAAAACTAAAGTTTGTTATGATTTCTTCCTTCTGATAATATGGAACCATATATACTTTTGGATAAAGTGCTACGCGATGTATCTTGATACTATGACGAGCTCACCGCACCGTTTAGGTCATTATGAAGTATAATACATTTGCATACAAAAAACGGTGATGGGAAATGATCCTCAGACCCCCCCCCCCCCAAAAACGGTGAAACTAGAGCATCCTGATTAATCACGCATGTCATGTATATTTTGAAGCATGTACTGCCTCAAGATATAAAATATAGAATCAAAGGATTCATTCAAAAAAAGAAAGAAAAGAAAAGTTTGGCTGATTATTGCCAAGTATCTACTATCTAGCAAATCTATTGACAGAGATGGAGGTACGCAGTAACAACAATCATACAATAGTAATATGCAGCAATTGCCAAGTATCTACTATCTATTGTGACAGTAAACAACTAGAATATCAAAAACTCCACAAAGAAGCTCAAACAATTTATGGTTCAAAGGAAAGGAAAAATGCATCAGGATTATGAAGAGTTTACTTACATCCCAACTTGTCTGATCAGTGAGAGAAAAAGAAAATTTTAAATCAGCAATGGCTGAAAGGTCCTCTAGGTCCTTTCTTTCAAGCTTTATGTGGAAAGGTTTCCTTTCTCTACATCCTTTTTCTCAAGATCCTCTGCATCTTCTCTTTCAACCTTTACAACAGGTTCCACTTTTAAGAAAGGCAACACCTTTTTAAAAAATTCTAGATTGGCTACCCGTCTTGTCAGATAGAAAAGCATGCCAAGTAATTTTGGAAGGCTGAATTACAAGAAACACCATCGAACTTTTTCAGGCTCCAGAAAACACCAATAAACCATTTTTAAAAAAAACTGCACTGCACCCCATTGGACTAGCCTCCCATTTGCAACTAATCAAATTAACATATACCTCTCATGTGACTTTACAAAACCCCATATCATGGTTTGAAATCTTGTCCGGGTTCCAAGACCCAAAATGATCGTCCGAGTTTCGAGACCAATACCAACTAATGCCAAGTAGTATTGGCATCACCATTTGATTAGTAGGGTTTACTATTAACGTTATTAATTGTTAGTGGGTTTATTAATGTGCTAATGGGTTCATTAATGTTTTAATGGGTAGTTGTGCTATTAAGAATAATTTGACACCATTAGTACGATTTAACAGACCATTAAGTACAAAAGAATTTGCCAAGTTGTTATAGTTACTTTAATTTCTTTTTTTTATAAAACATAACCATGAAAAGTTCTATTTCTCAAACAATGTAAAATCCAATATTCCCAATCCGATAGGCTGAGATTGCCGATTCCTATCCCCAAAGTGACTGTCCAATACCGAGATTTAAACCTTGCACCATATTACCCCTATGGGAAAGTTAGGAAAAGAATGAAGGAGAGGGTAATTTGGTAAATCGTCTTTTTGTGTTAACACCATAATGGTGTTAAGTGTAATAATGAATCGACAGTGGTGTTAGTTTTATTTTTCCAAAGTCGGCGGCATTTTAATGAAGGCATATAGAGTTCTATTTGGTGTTATTGATAATTGAATATATTGTAAGAGTTTAGAAATATCATTAAGTCACAATTAAGTGCAGGACTCACAAGATCGACGAGATGGTCTCTCCATGATATGACAATACTTTTGGTGATTCTGGATACTGCTCATTTTTGGAGGAGCAGATCGACCCTTTGTAACAACTGGAGCATTATCAACTCTGGAAATAAACCCACGAGGAGGGATTCCAACCAAACAGTTAAATGTATTTTAGATTTGAACAAGGAAAAGACAAATAAATAATGAAGGGATAGCTCTATTTTCAGATGTTTGCAGAAATTTCGCAATGTGCATTGTTACCTGTGGCTTGAGGCTTTGTATCAAGCTTTTTTGAACTTGACCTGCATTTTTCTATCTCACCATTGGTGAGATCAGGGACATTCTCATGCCTCGAGGATGGCTCTTGAAAGGCAGATGCCTTGTCTTCTTGATTTACAGTACTTTTCTTTTCACTAGGCAACATAGTATTTGAAGTTAACATGCTCGGACCGAGTTCATGCATTAAATGTTCATCAAAGATGTGGCATTCACCATTCTCTGTGAGAAGGAATTTTCGCTCAACTTCCCTTAGTACAATCTGATTGTCCGGACCACGCTTGTAACAAAGTTGTTCTGAAGAAAAACCAGTAAAATTATATTCATTATCTCCCTCTTTATTGTATCACAGGAAATTAAACAAAGTGGGAGAGGAGAAATTTCATCTTCTTCATTATCCCAGGCATCTTCCTCAATAACATGGTTGTGGTCTGATGTGAAAGGCGTAGGTGGCATGAAACAGTCACGCGCACGCTCTGTGGCTCTCTCTACTGCATTTGGAAATCTCTTTTCTTCATAACTAGTAGTCTTTTCTTTCTTTCCTTTCTTGACTGAATCCAACTTCGCAACTTTGCATTTGTATTTTGCAGCTCTCTCGGGCGTGCTTGGATGTTTCTTCTCTTCATAAATTGCTCGGTTTGACGTTTTCGAAATTAGTTTTTTTCAATGATTCTGAAGCTCTCTCAATATTGTTTGGCACCTTTTTAGCTATAACATTAATGCCTGGTTTGCTAGTAATCATTTCTTTCTTTATATTTGTCAATGGTTCATTCTTGCCAATGTTGCATTTCTCAGTTTTGTTTGGGGCTTCATTCTTTCCATGAATAACATTTTTTCCCATTTTGCTACAACTCTTTTCTTTCATTGCTTTCTTCGGTTGATCACAGTTCCCAACTTTGACTATATATTCAGAAGCTTCAGAAGAAGTTTTCTATCGTTTACAAGCGCGAGAGTTTTCACAATGAAACTCCGTTGTTTTTCTTTTGGCTTCGGTGCCACCATTTTTGTTTTTCTTGTCAAAGCGTGTTCTCTTACAAGCATGAGTACCGTAGATTTGGACATCAAACACCGAATTCCTTTCATACGTGAATATTACGAACTCCCCGTCTGTTATAGAGTGATCACACACAAAATCGTGCCACCCTTCTTGAAACACCAGCGCACCATTTCTCACAGATACCTCCACCTTAAAAGATCGCCCATCGGAATCTCGAAGAGACACATACCGCTTCACTAGGCCTTCAATATTGCAAGTGAAATTTGGTGGAATGAACTGCATATATCATTTACAACACAGAAGAAAAAAGCATATCAGACTAGCCATCAAAAAAGATTGATGGCATATACAAAAGCTGAAACTAGCCGCTAAGTGGCCATCAATATTTTTTTATCATCCAAAAGACCTGATATATGTGAAAAAACAGATAAGATGGCAAAAGAATTATGTTCCAAGGATCATTTTTGCTATGATTTTTTAATACCATGATTTGAATGCAAGATAATCCAGTAACTAGTTAGATGTCATATTTATACAATTCCCAAATTACATGAAAGAAATTCAGCACTTATTTCCTAACAATAAGACATATTGAACATTAGCTAATTTGATGCCAGTCTCTTCATGTTAGTTTGTGTTCGGCTTTTATCATATATCACCCACAAAAACTTAGTTATTTCCAAGTACATTGTAAAAGTCATATTCCCATATAACACCTTCAAAATCTTACTGATATGCAGAAACCTCATAATATCGATCACCTATATAACTTGAGGTCATTGGCAAACTAACCATGACAGTTATTTAACACCGCTGAGAGCACATTTTACATGTTCAAGAAAGCATACATGAGGGCAAAAGGAAAATAATGTTTAGCATGTTTTCTTTTGTTTTTACTTTGGTGCTCCAAAGCCATGAAATTTTTAATATTTGAAAGCAAAGATAATACAACAAATCATTGGATCCATATTTATAGATGTTTAACCACATGTTTTTTCATAACAGTTTGTGCATTGATGTCAGTGTACATGGAGATATATACAAGTCCAGGGTGATTTCCTCACAAGGAGAAACGGCGAAGAGCAGCCAATTTGATGTCAATCTCTTCATTTTATTTTGTATTTGTTTTAAGGGTTTTCTCATACATAACCCTCAAAACTTAGCTATTTTCATATTGCACCCCCTAACATTGATACCTCCACAATTAAATATCTTCTAAACATAGCAAATATTTAAACAATCTCACGTTTATCTATATTATCAGCCACTTCATTACCAATATAACTTGGGATCTTTTCTTTCTTTCTTTTTTTGGATGTGACCTTTTCAGGAATCGAATTGCAACCTCTCACTTTGGAAAGGAAATTTTTATTGCATGAGCTTTGCCCAATTAGTATAACTTAAGATCATGGTCAAACTAATTGCGAATCAATTCAAATGTTGTATTACCCATATCTACGACTCATTTGGAAAACCAAGATACATAGGCATCATATTGCATCCAGCTTTGTCTAGTAAAGGAAGTTAAAATTTGGTAAATTTTGTTGGTTGGAAGGCCAAAATGGTCATTTACCACTATCTCATACAATTCGTAACATCTACGCTACAATTGTTATCATATTCTCTAATCTCCTCGATCCGCATAACCGGAGAGGATTTAGAATAACTAGTAGGTTTTTAGTAGGCATTTAGTAGGTTTTAGGGGAGACATGTAAAAATAACAAGTTTGTGGGTGACTGATGAAAATAACAAAGTTTTGGGGGAGGCATATAAGAAAAGCCCTTGTTTGTTTCCATCACAAACTACGTACTCTTGGGGGGTTGGGGGGGGGGGGGGGGGGGAGGGGGGGGGGATCACCGATGCAGACACACAAAACGGACAAAGTTCAAATTTTACAGATTTTTAAACTCAAGAGTATGGTTTAAGAATCTGTACCAAAGTATTCTTGAAATCCCCAATCATGACCTTGAAGAACGAAGTTGGAGTTTTTGGGGACTCTGCGCGATTTCTACTGGTCTTCAACCCCTTAGTGTCGTTGTTGTTGTTCTTCCTCCTCTTAGGGTCGCCACCCAAGTTCCCCATCTCGCTACTGCTGCTCTCGATAGCGATAGGCTTCGGTTTCTTCTTCGGCTTCGAGTCTAGAATCCAGCAGCTCGAAGAACTCGACGACGTCTGCTTCCTCGCCATTGAGATGCCCTAAAAGCTCGAAGCTTTTACTTTTTGAATTTCAATCGCCTGCTTATGATTTTGCTTTCAAACATAAACCCTAGAAATCTGATGGCGAGGTGACGAAGGGAAAAAGTGACGCTTGTTGATCATCACGATGACGTATGTGGAGAGGAAAAAGATTTTATTTTTTATCTATTTTATTCCTTTTCGGGAATATGAATCCTCGATTACAGAGGGGGTTTTCCTTTGAATTTTTTTTTGGGTTTATTTCGATAGGCCCCTAAAACATTACTATTTTGAAAAATAACTCCAGCTAAGGAAAAATTATCTTCTGGCCCAGTTTAGAGGGATTTCTTGTTTTTAAACCCAAGATGTTCCAAAATTGCTTTAAAAAACCCAAATATCAAATATCTTTTTTGATGATCGGCACTATTCATCTTGATCTCCATAACCTAATGCATGTGTATACCGATTTTCATATGGGTTTAATACTCTTTGATCATTGATCTAGAGGTGTAAACTATTCCATAGTCGAAACACCGTTAATTTTGCATACCATCTAATACAATGGCAAAAAGTATCGAAACCGCATAAAAATTGGTGTATACATACATTAGGCCGTGAAGATCAATATGAACAGTATCGATTATTCAAAAAAATGTTTAATTCTGATTTATTAAGCAATTGTCGAGAAATTCTCAAGATATAACATTCTCATGGCCATTTATCACTTATGAGTAAACCCACACCTTGATTTGTATCCGTATTTATTTATATATTGCCTATAACACCTTTTTAATATTTTTTAAGACATGGGAGCATGGGATTTTTTAGATTTCCTAAGACATAAAATGGGAATTTTTTATTATGCACCTATAGCTTTCCTTGATTTCTTTATTATTCTCTCTTTATCATTACTTGCGTAATTTCTTATCAAACCCGTCTTCTTTCTAAACCCATTTTCTTTATTGTAGTTTGCCTTCTTTATTATTGCTTACCGTAGTTTCCGACTTCCTTATTGTTCCCTCTTTATTATTGATTGTCCTAACTTCTGTCGTTATGGAAGTGGAGATGCCGGAAATGGAAGAGAAGATCAGGGGATTGAGCGGAGATATGCCAATTAGGGAAATTGGATCGGCGGTTAAGGATTTAAAAAGGGAGACGCAGAAATTGAAAACGGAGATTGTCACTCCCCGCTTCCCAGTAGACGGAAACGGTGACGTGACAAGCCCGCAGCATATTTATCCAAAAAAGGTCATTCCCTAAATAAATATGTCACGCCCCGCTTTCCAGAGTACGCTAAATTGGGCACGTGGCATAGTCAACCATGCTACCTGTGGGTAGGAAGTATCCATCCACAGTCACATTACGGCTGTAGAGATATCAAGAACAAAATCAAACTATCTAAAACATGTCCATAAGCCAGGATAACATGAGTCAAGAATAATAAAAGTGCGGAAGCAAAACATCCAATACAAAATAACTGGAATGTATGTCCCATAATGCGGGCTCACATCAGGAATAAACTGCATAAAATAACTGAACTAGCTACTACTGAAACTCACAGCTCAGCCTGCTGGCTGAAGTACTCCTGCTCGGACTGCAGCAAAGGTACGGAATCTGGGCCATACAAAATCCAGACGTTAGCGCGTCATGTCATCAAGTAATAAAGTGTAACAGAGTAACAAGCAATGCAAATATAAACATGAATGAAACAGGTGTAACGGTAATATAAATCAGGCAGTACAGGGTAATGTGCAGTGAATAAACTAAACTGTTCTATTGGGTTTTCTACTCTAAAGTCTTCGAAATCAAATTGATGAATCATCGATGTAACTCAATAGTATCCCGTGCATACCCGGGACCACGGTCTACAGACTCTCGGGCTGAAACCGAGACGTGCCGCTAGGCAGTAAAAGGTAGCGGGTATAGACGGGTGATGTCAGCATCATCACTCCGGGGCTGGCCTAGCCCGTAAGACTGATCAGAACAGGTATCGAACTGTTGAGTTACAAGTCAGGTTTCATCTTTGATTTCCCCATACCCCCAAGTTATGTATGTCAAGTCAGGTATTCAGTAATCGAGAACTAATACCAATACAGGATCAGGTAAGAGCAGGTTTGTCTGGATAGACAGTAGGAACGGTCCGTGAGGACTACATATCAGGTTTGTTGGCATTAGACACAAGATCAGGTAACGGGTCAAGTCATGGTACATCAGGTCCAGTCAAGTAGTGTACGGTACCATGTCGGGTCAATCAATATGTATGTAGCAAGTCATGTCAAGGTGTAAACGATATCAAGGGTGTGCTCATAATCAGCTAGCATAATCAGGATTATAATAATCAAGCATGGTTATCAACAACATGATCTAAGCAATGAGTTAAGCAATAAAGCAGATTTTATTTATTTAGCTGTACAGTTATCAACTGTGTTTAACAGACAGTGTCAGCACAATGTGAATACAGTATGATAGATGTAAATGCTGAAAACAGGTTAATAAATATGGATGCGACTACATGTATAATCTGTTTAATGAATGCAGTTGTAATTAGACCGGTTACAGTTGCACATGGATGTCTAATGGGCTAAACTGGGAAAAGGGTATCATAGCAATAAACAAATGTGATCTATCATGTACAGGTGATTGTTAGATGTAAATAATCAGATGCAAGATTAAGTTTCACGTTCGGAATCATAAAAATGTGTAACGGAAGCTTATACGGTCAACTTGAAATCCGTTTCTTTCGATTCTAATTAGAGTTTTAACATGAAATAAGTAATTTAGCATATGAATAGTTTAAAATAGCATATAGCAAGTTTCACTTGCCTTGACGGGTCGCGAAACGGAAAACGGAACGTTACGCGTCGGCGGGGAAATCTCGCGACGCGCGCACGGTTCACGGAATGAACCCAAACGACGAACGGCGGAGTCACGCGGGTCAGGGGTCCTCGCTGGATTGTCGGGAAACGTCGCCGGCACGGTCGGATTCCGGCCAAACACAACAATAGTGAATACAAAATATTCAAGAATGCATGAAAAGAGAAAAGAAGAATCAAGAAGAAAGAAGGGAAGGAGGATGGAGAAGAGGGTGCTCACGATGATCTGTAGAGGGGTTGTGATCGTCGACCACGTCGACGGAGCTCCAGTGCACGACCTGCAGAGAACCACCGGCGGTTAAAGAAACAGCCGAGAATGGGAGAAGAAGAAGGAACAGAAGAAGAAGAAGAAGAAGAAGAAGAAGATCATACTCACCGAGGGGGTGCGTGAGGCCAGGGACACGGATCAAGTTCGCCGGCGGCGAACCCACGGTGTGCAGCAGCGTGCAGGGGGTGCGCGGTGCTCGTGCGGGGTGCTCGGGGAGAGGAGGAAAAGGATTTGGAGGTGACGAGGGTGAGGAGGCGACGAGTTCTGCGATGACGGCGTCGGTGCTGGGGCTACGGCGGTGGAAGACGAGGCGGCTAGGGTCTCGGGGAGGTGGGTTTGCTTCTGTGAAGAAAATAAGGAGGAAGAGAATATAAGGGAAAGAGAGAGAGAAAGATTTGCGGGGAGGAGAGAGAGAGAGAGATACGAGAGGAGAGAGATAGAGAGGGGGTGCGAGATCGAGAGGAGAGAGAAAGCGAGAGGAGAGAGAAAGTTGGCTTTAGCGCCAGAGAGAGAGAGAGAAGAGAGAGAAAGAGAAGGAGAAAGGGAGAGAGAAAGAGAGATTGTGGGGCCCGGGAAGGTTAAAGAACGATGGTGATTGGCTGGGAAGAAATTTGTGAAAGATTTAAGGAAAAAGATAGCGTGGGGTTTATGAAAAAATTTAATCGGTTGTAAAAATATTCTGGAGGGTAAAAGAAAATGGTTAAATAATTATAATTTGGCGGAATACAAAAATGATTCAGAAATGCGCCCGGGTCGGGTCCAAAATTTGAATTTGAAATATGAAATTTATTGGCGGGTTCCAAAATTTAATATAAAGTATTTTATAATTAAAAAGCATTCCCCCAAGAACGGGCGCACGCACGTGCGCGTAGCTATCCAAACACGTCCATTTCACTGAACGGGACTAGAACACGATGCAAGAACGCTACCACAGGGTTAGGAGTGCCGAGCGGGCCAAGACAAGTATTTTTAATTTAATTTTAGATGACTTAAATTGTTATATGCAGAATTTGAATTGTCGGGGTAAATTTATAACTAGCAACAAACAAAATCAGGATAATGAACTGAATACCACACACCACACATACGGAAACAGAAACTTGTAGAACTGGACTCGGTTGTTACATTATACCCAACTACAAAAAGAATTTCGTTCTCGAAATTCCAAGAACACAAAAGATAGACGACCGACAACTATAAGAAAAGATGAGAAAACTTCTGCCGGATTTCGTCTTCTCGTTCCCAAGTGGACTCTCCATGTGAGCGATTACCCCAAGAAATAAGTACAAGAGGGATAACCTTGTTCTTAAGAATCTTTTCCCTTCGATCCACAATTTCAACCGGTCGCTCCTCAAAAGTCAAGTCTTCTCGTACTGTCAGTTCCGAATGATCCAATACATGCGTTTCATCTCGAACATACTTACGGAGTTGAGATACGTGAAACACATCGTGCACATTCGCCAAGGACTGCGGTAACGCCACACGGTACGCTACCTCTCCAACACGCTCCAAGATCTCAAAGGGTCCAACGAATCGAGGGCTGAGCTTTCCTCGACTTCCAAAACGAATCACCCCTCTGGTTGGTGATATCTTCAAGAATACCAAGTCACCCACGGCGAACTCTAGAGTTCTTCTCGACGTATCTGCCCAACTCTTCTGTCTGTCTTGAGCTGCTTTCATATGGTTTCTGATAGTGTTAACCTTTTCTACTGTCTGCACAACTAAATCTGGTCCCAACAATCTTCGTTCACCGACATCGTCCCAACAAATAGGTGAACGACATTTGCGACCATACAAAGCTTCAAACGGAGCCATCTGAATAGTTGCCTGGAAACTGTTGTTGTAAGAAAACTCCACCAAATGTAGATGATCCTTCCAAGAACCCTTGAAGTCCAACATGCATGCTCTCAACATATCTTCAAGAGTTTGGATCGTTCTCTCCGACTGACCATCAGTTTGAGGATGATAAGCTGTGCTAAACTTCAATCGAGTCCCCAAACTTTCTTGTAAACTCCGCCAAAAATGTGATAAAAACCGAGTGTCACGATCAGACACGATAATCACCGGTACTCCATGCAATCTTACAATCTCCTGCATGTACCGCTCCGCCAAAGTTTCTGTTGATTGACCAACTTGAAAAGGAATAAAATGAGCTGCCTTGGTCAAACGATCAACAATCACCCATACTGCATTGTTGCCTTTTGGACTCCGCGGTAGAGCTGTCATGAAATCCATGGTTATATGTTCCCACTTCCACCGAGGAATCGGAAGTGGTTGCAATAAACCAGCAATCCTTTGGTGTTCAGCCTTAACTTGCTGACACACCAAGCACTTTGTCACAAAGCGAGCGATGTCCCGTTTCATACATTCCCACCAGAAATGCTATCGTAAGTCTCGGTACATCTTCGTGCCTCCTGGATGTACGGAATAAGCTGAACTGTGTGCCTCCCTCATAAGCTCATCGCGAATTTCTTCCTTTGGCACACACAAACGGCTACCATATCTCAACGAACCATCTTCATGTATCAGTAAATCTGTTCGTAGTCCGGCTTCAACCTGTTATCGAAACTTTCGCAATCTAGGATCTTGCGATTGCGCCGTTTTAATATTCTCAATCAACGACGAATGTACTTGCAGCTGCATCCACTGTCCCGAAGAGTGCGGTAGCACAACTTCCATATCAAATCTTCGAAAGTCTTCAACGAGTTCTTTCTGCGTAGTCAACATCTGAATTGCCAGTAATCGACTGAGCGCATCCGGCACAACATTAACCTTTCCCGGATGGTACTTAAGATCAAGATCGTAATCAGCCATCAGTTCTAACCATCTACGCTGCCTCAAATTAAGCTCCTTCTGCGTGAACACATACTTCAAATTCTTATGATCCGTGAAAACTTCGACCCTTTCGCCCAAAAGGTAGTGTCTCCAAATCTGCAGAGCGAAAATCACAGCCGCAAGCTCCAAGTCATGAGTTGGGTAATTCTTCTCATGGGTCTTCAACTGTCTTGATGCGTACGCTACAACCTTCCCATGTTGCATCAAAACACAGCCCAATCCTTTTTCCAGATGCGTCGCTGTGGATCACCAATCCTCCGGAACTGTCTGGCACGGTCAGAATAGGGGCGGTTATCAATTTCTGCTTCAACGTCTCAAAAGCTGACGCACATCTATCCGTCCACACAAAAGGTACCTCCTTGCGCGTAAGCTTGGTCAACGGCTCCGCCAGGCGAGCAAAGTTCTCCACAAATCTTCTGTAATATCCGGCGAGTCCAAGAAAACTTCTTATCTCCGCAACATTCTTTGGAATCGGCCAATCTCGAACTGCTGCAATCTTTTCTGGATCGACGGCGATTCCATCGCCAGACACGACATACCCCAAGAACTTTACTTCTTCCAGCCAAAACTCGCACTTGCTCATCTTCGCATATAACTTCTCCTGTCTCAACGTCTGCAGTGCGATCTTTAAATGCTCAGCATGCTCTTCCATACTCTTCGAGTACACCAGAATATCATTAATGAACACCACAATAAACTGGTCCAAGAGTGGTGAAAAGATTCGGTTCATCAAGTCCATGAATATCGCCGGTGCATTCGTTACTCCGAAGGGCATCACTAAGTACTCGTAATGTCCATACCGGGTTCGGAACGCCGTCTTGCAAATATCTTCTGCTTTCACTCGGACCTGATGATATCCGGATCGCAAATCCAGCTTCGAGAATACCCTCGCGCCACTAAGCTGCTCAAAAAGTTCGCCAATGCGAGAGATCGGGTACTTGTTTTTAATAGTCACCCGGTTTAATTCTCGATAGTCGATGCACATTCTTCTCGTGCCATCTTTCTTCTTAACTAGAAGAACTGGAGCTCCCCAAGACGAGTTACTGTTTCGAATCCAACCCTTCTCAAGCAATTCAGCAACCTGTTTCTTGACTTCTTCCAACTCCACTGGTGCCATTGGATAATACGCTTTAGATACCGGCGCTGCACCAGGAATAAGATCAATTGCGAACTCTACGTCTTGCTTCGGCGGTAAACCCGATATATCTTCAAACACGTCCATAAAATCACGAACAACAGCTGGCTCTTCACTTTCATCAACCTCCATTGATGCAAGAATATTATTTGTCGGCCTAGCCCTAAACTCGACTGGCCCGACAGAACTACTTCCTCCAGTGAAGGTAAACTCGGGATGTCCGGGAATCTGGAAAATTACTTTCTTTGCCCTACAATCAATGTGAGTGTGGAAAGTGCCAAGAAAATCCATTCCCAAGACGACTTCGTAGCTGCCCGTATCAATCACCAAGAAATCTGCAAAAAGCTCCCGTCCGCAAACAACAACTGTACAATCTTTACATTCCCTACTAGATATGATTTTCCCATTCCCAGTGTGTATGTCCCAAAAACTAGACAGGGTCGTGCAGTTAATCGAGTGTGTAGCTATAAACTTGGACGACATAAAACAATGGGATGCACCAGAATCAAACAACGCTAATGCGGGAAAACCATGAACGAGTAGAATACCTGAAACAACTTCTCCCGACGCCTTAGCTTCCTCAGCCGTCAAGGTAAAAGCTCGAGCCTGATTAGGTCCTTGAGTCAGCTGCTTCTGTCCCTGGAACGGTTTCTGCGGAGGCTTCTGAATATCATCCCGCGTACGAAGCTTCGACGGACACGCGCTGACGGAGTGATCTGCCGCTCCACAAACTAAACAGAGTCCCTGCCTCCTTCGGCACTCCTTTTGCACGTGTCCAGGTAAATGGCAAGAGTCACAAATCACGCTCCTCTGTCGATCAACGACAACCGGCTTCTTCATCGGTGTTACGCCACGACGGTCCACTGGAATACCTTTGCGTCCATGAGCTCGGTTTGGTACAAATGCCGGCTTCCTTACTGCAACTGCTGTCTGCTGTAAACTCCCATTCTTCCCAGATAGGCTCTGCTGTTCTCGGGCTGCCGTAAGAACCTGTGAGAAAGTGGTCAAACCCAGGGAAACAATCTACCTCTGGATGTCCACATCCAAGCTGCGCATGAACCTCCGTGCCCTGTCTGCATCGTTGGTAACTAAAGGTCCAGCGAATCTACTGAGTCTTGTCCATTCTGCTGCATGCACATCTACGGGTGCTCCATTCTGCTTTAGCCCGATGAACTTCTCTTCCATTTCCTCCCGTGCAGTCCGCGGGAAGAACTTCTTTAGGAAACTCTTCGAAAAATCCGCCCACTTGATCGGCTTAGGAAAGCAGGTCTCCTCCACAAGCCACCATTCACGAGCGTAGTCCACTAACTGAATGCGTACCACAACTACTCTTTTCTCATATGGAATCTGTGCCGCAATAAGCAAGTTTTCCGTGTCAACTAGCCACTGCTCTGCTGGCAACGACTCCTCCAAACCAGTAAATGCAGATGGACCCAAACGCCTGAAATCTGCTACGGTCCCTACTTGATCAACTGGTTTAGCTTCAACCTTGTTTACGGACTGCTGAACGGTCCGCAAACCTTTCTGAAACGATTCCGCTTGCTGCTGGATCGGCTCGGTCTGTCTCTTTTGATTCTCCAGCATTCCCCGTATCACTCCAAGCATGGTGGTTTCGTCAACCCGCCTTTGGTACGTCTTCAGATTCTTGTCTGCCATATTCCTGAAATCAAAACACCCAACATTAGCATGATAACAGATTCAAAATATAGATCAAGGCTAGAACTCCGAGTTACTTAAATAGAGTACCGTATTGTCGCTATGTCGCGGTATCATAGCCACAATTGCATAACTCCACCCAAGTCGCCTAAGTCCTAGAGATAACAAGGAATCATGTTTCGAGTCGATATGCAAAGGAAGTTTGCACATCGTAAAAGATATAATCAGGAAGAATTGATTCAAGAACGGTAAACGGCAAGGTGGCAGGACATGCTCTCTAAACACGGGCATTCTGATTCGTGTATTGGGTACAATACCCAACTACAAAAGAATCAACCCAACTAACCTATGTCTCTGATACCAAAAGAACCATGTCACATCCCGCTTCCCAGAGTACGCTAAATTGGGCACGTGACATAGCCAACCATGCTACCTGTGGGTAGGAAGTATCTATCCACAGTCACATTACGGCTGTAGAGATATCAAGAACAAAATCAAACTATCTAAAACATGTCCATGAGCCAGGATAACATGAGTCAAGAATAATAAAAGTGCGGAAGCAAAAGATCCAATACAAAATAACTGGAATGTATGTCCCATAATGCGGGCTCACATCAGGAATAAACTGCAGAAAATAACTGAACTAGCTACTACTGAAACTCACAGCTCAGCCTGCTGGCTGAAGTACTCCTGCTCGGACTGCAGCAAAGGTAAGGAATCCGGGCCATGCAAAACCCAGACGTCAGCGCGTCATGTCATCAAGTAATAAAGTGTAACAGAGTAACAAGCAATGCAAATATAAACATGAATGAAACAGGTGTAACGGTAATATAAATCAGGCAGTACAGGATAATGTGCAGTGAATAAACTAAACTGTTCTATTAGGTTTTCTACTCTAAAGCCTTCGAAATCAAATTGATGAATCATCGATGTAACTCAATAGTATCCCGTGCATGCCCGGGACCACGGTCTACAGACTCTCGGGCTGAAACTGAAACGTGCCGCTAGGCAGTAAAAGGTAGCAGGTACAGACGAGTGATGTCAGCATCATCACTCCGGGGCTGGCCTAGCCCGTAAGACTGATCAGAACAGGTATCGAACTGTTGAGTTACAATTCAGGTTTCACCTTTGATTTCCCCATACCCCCAAGTTATGTATGTCAAGTCAGGTATTCAGTAATCGAGAACTAATGCCAATACAGGATCAGGTAAGAGCAGGTTTGTCTGGATAGACAGCAGGAACGGTCCGTGAGGACTACATGTCAGGTTTGTTGGCATTAGACACAAGATCAGGTAACGGGTCAAGTCATGGTACATCAGGTCCAGTCAAGTAGTGTACGGTACCATGTCGGGTCAATCAATATGTATGTAGCAAGTCATGTCAAGGTGTAAACGATATCAAGGGTGTGCTCATAATCAGCTAGCATAATCAGGGTTATAATAATCAAGCATGGTTATCAACAACATGATCTAAGCAATGAGTTAAACAATAAAGCAGATTTTATTTATTTAGCTGTACAGTTATCAACTGTGTTTAACAGATAGTGTCAGCACAATGTGGATACAGTATGATAGATGTAAATGCTGAAAACAGGTTAATAAATATGGATGCGACTACATGTATAATCTGTTTAATGAATGCAGTTGTAATTAGACCGGTTACAGTTGCACATGGATGTCTAATGGGCTAAACTGGGAAAAGGGTATCATAGCAATAAACAAATGTGATCTATCATGTACAGGTGATTGTTAGATGTAAATAATCAGATGCAAGATTAGGTTTCACGTTCGGAATCATAAAAATGTGTAACGGAACCTTATACGGTCAACTTGAAATCCGTTTCTTTCGATTCTAATTAGAGTTTTAACAGGAAATAAGTAATTTAGCATATGAATAGTTTAAAATAGCATGTAGCAAGTTTCACTTGCCTCGACGGGTCGCAAAACGGAAAACGGAACGTTACGCGTCGGCGGGGAAATCTCGCGACACGCGCACGGTTCACGGAATGAACCCAAACGACGAACGGCGGAGTCACGCGGGTCAGGGGTCCTCGCTGGATCATCGGGAAACGTCGCCGGCATGGTCGGATTCCGGCCAAACACAGCAACAGTGAATACAAAATATTCAAGAATGCATGAAAAGAGAAAAGAAGAATCAAGAAGAAAGAAGGGAAGGAGGATGGAGAAAAGGGTGCTCACGATGATCTGTAGAGGGGTTGTGATCGTCGACCACGTCGACGGAGCTCCGGTGCACGACCTGCAAAGAACCACCGGCGGTTAAAGAAATAGCCGAGAATGGGAGAAGAAGAAGGACCAGAAGAAGAAGAAGAAGAATAAGAAGACCATACTCACCGAGGGGGTACGCGAGGCCAGGGACACGGATCAAGTTCGCCGGCGGCGAACCCACGGTGTGCAGCAGCGTGCAGGTGGTGCGCGGTGCTCGTGCAGGGTGCTCGGGGAGAGGAGGAAAAGGATTTGGAGGTGACGAGGGCGAGGAGGCGACGAGTTCTGCGATGACGGTGTCGGTGCTGGGGCTACGGCGGTGGAAGACGAGACGGCTAGGGTCTTGGGGAGGTGGGTTTGCTTCTGTGAAGAAAATAAGGAGGAAGAGAATATAAGGGAAAGAGAGAGAAAGATTCGCGAGGAGGAGAGAGAGAGATACGAGAGGAGAGGGAAGAGGAGAGAGATAGAAAAGGGTAGGAGATCGAGAGGAGAGAGAAAGCGAGAGGAGAGGGAAAGTTGGCTTTAGCGCCAGAGAGAGAGAGAGAAGAGAGAGAAAGAGAAGGAGAAAGGGAGAGAGAAAGAGAGATTGTGGGGCCCGGGGAGGTTAAAGAACGACGGTGATTGGCTGGGAAGAAATTTGTGAAAGATTTAAGGAAAAAGATAGCGTGGGGTTTATGAAAGAATTTAATTGGTTGTAAAAATATTCTGGAGGGTAAAAGAAAATGGTTAAATAATTATAATTTGGCGGAATACAAAAATAATTCAGAAATGAGCCCGGGTCGGGTCCAAAATTTGAATTTGAAATATGAAATTTATTGGCGGGTTCCAAAATTTAATATGAAGTATTTTATAATTAAAAAGTATTCCCCCAAGAACGGACGCACGCACGTGCGCGTAGCTATCCAAACACGTCTGTTTCACTGAACGGGACGAGAACACGATGCAAGGACGCTACCACAGGGTTAGGGGTGCCGAGCGGGCAAAGGCAAGTATTTTTAATTTAATTTTAGATGACTTAAATTGTTATATGCAGAATTTGAATTGTCGGGGTAAATTTATAACTAGCAACAAACAAAATCAGGATAATGAACTGAATACCACACACCACACATACGGAAACAGAAACTTGTAGAACTGGACTCGGTTGTTACAAAATATACTAAGCGTATTGAAACAATAATACACAATACAAGAATAAATGGAGACTGTAAAATTTTTCAACGAATATGTTTATTTACATTCAACTTCCAATATTTACAAATACATGAGTTTCAACTGGAAAGTAAATACAATAAAGGAAAATGTCTAAACATGTGGCATACATAAGCTGAATAAAAGTGAAGCTAGGCAGATCTTGTAGAGCAATCCTGTTATAGTCTTCCTCTGTGGTCTCCACTTCCTCCGTCTCGACCGTATCTGACAAACATTCCAAGAAAATAATGGTGGGTGGAATGCCCGTCTACGAACTAGTGCTCGGTAAGTCTCAAGGATAAATTAAGAGTACAAAAATGACAAATATAGAACATATATATATATATATATATATATATATATATATGATGAGTAAAATTATATGATCATGGTTAATATGTACTATAGGTCTCTATATGGTCATTATATTAACATTAAGTTCCAAGTGTGAATGTCAACACAGCCGTAAAAGTATTCACGAGCTTAAGGGTGGGGCCCAGGAGCAAGAAAATACGGGCACATTTTATGTGTTAGCATCGGGGCTCTAGACTGTGGATGAGTTGGCCCAACTGATATTCGAGTAAAATAGGACTCCTGAATCTCCGTTGGATTCACACATGAAACTATCACAAACTCCCCGAGTATAAATAGTTTATAACTGTATAGTATACTTAATTAAATTGATTGATTGGTTCTAACATATCTTAATCGAAACCATAGATTGCAAAAGGTGTAGAATGAAGCCGAGTGAGTTGAGTAAAATGCGAGTCATGTCAATTGCAATCTTGGTTCGAGTAAAGTTAGTTCGAGTTCGAGTTCACGTTCAAGTTTAAATTCGAGTTGGGTTAGAATTCGAGTTTGGATTCGAGTTCAGGTCTTTTCATATGAATTGATTTTAAACCGTTAAAAATCTTATGTTCGGGAGAAATTAGCAACTGCTGCACATGTACGGTGGGATTTGTATCTTTTTCCAAGACAATTGCCATTAATAACTCTGTTAAGTTGTCTAACCTGAATAGACAAGCACTCACTTTCTCCGACTTCTTGGGGCTCAAGAGAAATGATACCACTTAAATCTATATTAATTTAGAGTCCTTAAATATTGTTTGCTTATCTTGAGGGGGATTTATGAAAAATACTTTAATATAGTTTAAAAATAAATTTCGAGGGTGATTTGTAATATTTAGGTTTTTCATGAACATGTATTTTAATTGTTATGGTATTTTAGTGCAAAAACCTAGTTTTTTTTAAAGTTTATAATACTTTTATGAAAACTACTATTTTTTGAAATTTGTTAGTATTTTATTAAAATTTTAATCTTTCATTTTAAAAAAAATAGTTTCATAATATGTCTATACTGAAAATACGGATTCATAGTTTTATATAATTCCAAAGTTTAGTTTTGTTTAGAAAAGTCGTATTTCTTAAAAACCATATTTATTTCCTTTCGAGACCGAATATGACACGCCCTGTTTCCCAAAGTGCGCTAACAACGGCACGTGACAGAGCCAACTATACCACCTGTGGCTAGGAAATATCCCTCTACAGTCACATTACGGCTGTCTATAGAATATCAAGAACAGTAAAATATAAAACTAACTAGTACATGTCCATTGACCGCAATAAAAGAGTCAAGAAAATATATAAGCGGAAACGATAATAATATCCAATAAACACATCTGGAAGTACGTCCCAATATGGGCTCTGTAACGATCCTGAATTTTCTGTACAAATTTTTTCTTCTTAAAATACAGAAAGGAGTTTGCAAGCATGGACACAATTTAGAAGTTATACTTGCTTAAGAACAGCAAGAAAACACTTGTAGCTCATTGGTAAAGCCTTACACTGCTGTGATGTAGCCCCTATGTTCGAATCCCATCAACCACATATATTTTTACTGATTTTTCTTTTAATCTTTTTTGAAGCCCAAAAGTTTACACGTGCAATATACGTAAAAATGAAAAGTCACAGAAAATCAAACATGTGCAAAATGCTATTAACAGCGACTATGACACGTGACACCGATCCAAGCACCCAACGCTTCAAGATGGCCAACGAGAATGCCTTTTAGGTCGGCGACGCCGAGCCCTCTGTAGGGAATGGCCCCCATTCTCTGCACACCAGTCTCTCGGCCTACCCCCATACTGTTTATTTTTCCTGCAATTATCCGAAGAATTGATTTTCATCATAAATCTCATTTATAACACATTTTTAATTCACTCTTCAATTTCAAAACCCTAATTCCATCCTATAAATACAACATCATACTCTAGCCCTCCTTATTCTGAAATCTCTTGTCAAAAATTCTCAAAATTTTCTAAGTCAAAGAAGAGTACAGGTGGAGTTAGCCCTAGTTGCATTCCCGGCGAGGATTCGAGACGTTTCCGGCGACCTCGCGACTCCGCAAAGCTACCAACTTCTTTATATACCTCCCCTCTCTATTTATAGCTAATAAGTCCCACTCTTATTCTATTCTTTCACCTTAAAAAGTTCTCTTTTCAAAACATGTCGAAAGTGGAGTTATCCCGACATTCGATTCTAAAATCGTTAAAATCACAATTTTTTTTAAGAATCACTCATCTATATCACTATATCTTACTTAGTAATTATGAAACAAACATTGAGAACAATTTTCATCTTAAAATATCATGTTATGTACCTTTAATTTGTGTTTTTCGTTTAAATACCACAAACTTTACATATGACATCTTTTAAGTATTTAGCTTAGCATACCTTTAGAATATCTCATGAGGTAATGACCTACCTCTCACATACACACATTTTGACATAGCACGATTCTCTTGAACAATGTTTTTGTGGTAAAATACGACTTTTCATCAAAATACCCTAAACTATTAAAAATCGGATTTCTTTAAATTGTGTAGTTAATTCCTTGCGATTGTGTCTCTACAACCCATTTTGGGGAATCCGATCGGGATGGTACGGATTATCGCACATCATCGGGACTACTAGAGCGAGATGCAGACCTTCTCACGGAACATACGATCTCGATGGAATTTTAAAACAATTTTTAAGAAAAATGAGAATTTCTATTTAATAATTAAAATTAATTTTTCATAGTTATATAAATATTATCAAACAATCTAATTTTAATATATAATAAAATTCCATATTTTCTAGAATATAAAAGAATTACAAGTTTCATGAAAATACCATCAAGAATCAATACAAGTCTAAGTTTACACTAAAATACCTTGAACTATTCAAGCTAGATATATATTCACTAGAATACCTCACTTTTTAAAAGTTACATTCATGAAAATCTTAAATACGATAAATAAATACTTGAGCTTTATTTTGAAAGTATACTAAAAATATTGTTCATAAAAACTCTTCAAGTTATATCAAATTACAATAAGGACCCCAGTAAATATAGGTTTAAGCGGGACCAATTCTGTTGAGCCTCAGGGAGCCGGAGAAAGTGGGTGCTTACTTATTTAAGGTAGAAAACTAAAACGGGGTTATTAATGGTAATTGTCTTGGAAAAAGACACAAATCCTGACGTCCATGTGTAGCAGTTACCGATAACTCCAAAACCAAATTCGTGTGACTCAATCCGAGTCTCAGTCTAATCTGAATACAATCTAAACCTGAATACAATCCAAACATAACTCCAATTCAACATGAATCCAATATATACTTGGACTAAACATGAATACCAGAATTTTATCAAGTATACAATATGACTTGACTTGACCGAACCATGGCTATATCTTAACTTGCTTACATGATTACCGTTTACCTCATGAATCCGTTTACATGAACAACTTATACCATGGTCTCGGTAAGTCTGACAACTACAAATTAATACAATCAATACAATATATATATATATATATATATATATATATATATATATATATATATATATTACGGGGTTTTAATGGGGTAGATTGGTACGGAATGTATTATAAGTGGCACGATGAAGGACACTACCGTATATCCATATCGTTGTCCCGTGGGTATTGACGGGGTCTTGTACTTTCCGTTTCCCATAGTCCACGAGATAGTTAGACTTCTCTCGTAAACACCGATACATTCTGTACCAAGCTACAAACAACTCCTAAGAAGCATCATACACAGAAGATGCACGTAGCGGAGATGCGCATGTTTCGTTGGATGTGCGGTAACACTAGAAAAGATAAGATGCAGAATGAGGATATTCGTCCAAAAGTTGGTGTAGCACCTGTGGAGGAGAAGATGCGGGAAAATCGGCTAAGATGGTTTGGTCATGTGCGACGCAGACCTATGGAAGCACCGGTCCGACGAATAGATACTCTCGATATGGGCAATGGCAAAAGGGCAAAAGGGAGACCGAAGAAAACATGGATGGAGGTGATACGAAACGATATGGTTGCCAAATGACTCAATGAAAGTATATTGTTCAATAGAAGTGAGTGGAGACAGAGGATTCATGTGCTGGACCCGGCGTGATTCTCATGTTGGTTCATGTAGCCTACCCCATATGCTTGAGATAAAAGGCTCAGTTGTTGTTGTTGTTGATTCTTCTTACTTGTCTAGTTCATTCTATCTTTTGGGACTTACCGAGCGCTAGTTCGCTGACGACGTTTTTTATCTTCTTTCTTTGGAATGTTGTCAGGAGGACCCGACTCTCAGGAGATCGAGCCCAGCCAGGACGATTTGGAGCAGTTTACAGAGAATCCAGAGTTCTAGTTCCTACTTGTACTTACATTTCTTTCAGTTCATATGCCATTGTTTAGGCGTCGCTTTCTTTCATTGTACTTTACTTTTCAGTTGTATGTAAAGAATGGTTATCAATAAAAAGTTTTTGTTTTATTACATCACTTGTCATTCTTGTGTTATTGATTTATATTGTTTATTTACGCTTAGCGTATTTACTTCTAAGTAAATACGTCGCGGTCTCGCTACGTCTCCTTTCCCGTACACTGGGAAGCGGGGCGTGACAGGCTCACATCAAGAATTAAAAGTGCGGAAAAAATAAGCTAAGAGTCTAAAAACTAAATATCTCTAAATCACACATAATCAATTCCTCAATACTCGGCTTGACGGCTAAAGTATTCCTGTTCAGCCTACGATAAAGATAGAGAAACTGGGTCATGCAAAACCCAGAAGTCAGTGTGTCATAATAACAAAACAATAGTAATAACCAAGATGTAATAATATAAGTAAACATGAATATAAATGAGAACACGGGTATGAAACAGTGAGGAGTAGGTATGTGACGTGTAATCTAAGGTCTGTACTTCTAAGTTATCTATTCTAAAAGTCTTTGAAATCAATTTAATGGAATCATCGATGTAACTCAATAGTATTCCCTGCATGTCCGGGACCACGGTCAAGATTCTCAGGCTGAATCTGAGATGTGCCGCTGGGCAGTAAACATGTAATATGTACAGATGAATGATGTCAGCAGCAGCATCCCGGGGCTGGCCTAGCCCGTAAAGACTGATCAGTATAAGTATCGAACTGTTGAATTATAAGTCATGTTTCATCATTGATTTCCCCTTACCCCAAGATTATGTGTTCAAGTCAGGTATTGATGATGTAAGTCTAATGCCAACACAGGATCAAGCAACTACAGGTTTTGTCTATGTAGACAACAGATTACGTCCATAAGGACAACAACTCAGGATTGTCGGCATTGGTAACAAGATCAAGTAACAAGTCAAGTAGTGTGTCAGGATATATCATGTGATGCATATGTATCAAGTGGATACCAAATGTGAAACTATAATTGATATCGGAATCACGGTAAAATAGTGCCGATATCAGGATGCATATGTGTCTATCTGTAATAACCTATATATGTATCTATGACTATGTATGATACAACTAGACAGCATGTTGTATTAATATAAATGTAATATGATATAATGATATTCCAGTATGTAATTAGATATGCAATTCTTAGTACGGATGCGAACGGATATCGAAAAACGGTAAATATATAACAATGAAAGCACAATTAAAATACATGTATTATTTTTATTCATGTTGGGGTAAAAAATTACACCTCGGTTGACCAAGTCAAAGTCAAAGTCAAATCCAAGCTATGCGGGCCCAAGCCCAGATCAAGTGGGCTCATGTCCAAGTCGAGCCCCATGGCCGGCCTCCTCCATGGGCCTGATCCAGCAACAACAGATTCGTTTCAGGAAGGTTTGCAGATCGTTCAGCAGTCTGTCTCTTTGATTTCCAGCATTCCTCTTATCACTCCAAGCATGGCGGCTTCGTTCACACGCCTCCGGTACGTCTTCAACCTCTTACCTGTCATAATCCTGAACTCAAAACACCCAATATTAGCATGATGATAGATTCTGAATGTGGATCAAGGCTAGAACTCCAAGATACTTAAATAGAGTACCGCATTGTAGCTATGCCGCGGTATCATAGCCGCAATTACTTAACTCCACCCAAGTCGCCTAAGTCCTAGAGATAACAAGAAATTAGGTTTTCGAGTTGACAATGCAAAGTAAGTTTGCACGCCGTAAAAGATATAATCAGGAAGAATGTGATTCAAGAATGGTAAAACGGTCAAGGTGGCAGGACATGTTTCCTAAGCACGGGTATTCTGATTCGTGTATCGGGTACAATACCCAACTACAAAAGAATCAACCCAGCTAACCTATGGCTCTGATACCAAAAGAACCATGTCACGCCCCGCTTCCCAGAGTACGCAAGATTGGGCACGTAACATAGCCAACCATGCTACCTGTGGGTAGGAAGTATCCATCCACAGTCACATTACGGTTGTAGAGATATCAAGAACAATATAAATAAACTAATCTAACACATGTCCAAATCCATAATAACAAGAGTCAATAAACAATAGTGCGGAAGCAAATGATCCAATACAATAAATAAACAGTATGTCCCATAATGCGGGCTCACATCTGGAAATGAAATGAAATAAATCAACTAATCACTATGGACTCACAGTTCAGCCTGCTGGCTGAAGTACTCCTGCTCGGTCGTCGACAGTGGTAAGGAATCTGGGCCATGCAAAACCCAGACGTCAGCGCGTCATGTCAACCAAATAATATAATATAAACATGGTAATAAGCAATGCAGGTATGAACATGAATAAAGCAGTACTAAGAAATAACAGTGCAGGGTAATGTGCCGTGGTAACTAAACTGTCCTATCAGGTTTCTACTCTATAGTCTTTGAAATCAATTCGATGAATCGTCGATGTAACTCAATAGTATCCCGTACATACCCGGGATCACGGCCACAATATTCTCGGCTGCAGCCGAGACATGCCGCTAGACACAAACAGGAAAGTGTACACTCGGTAGTACCCCGTACATACCCGGGATCACGGCCACAATATTCTCGGCCGAAACCGAGACATGCCGCTAGGCACAAAACAGGAATGTGTACACTCGAACAGGTAGTGAATTGTCGAGTTACAAGTCAGGTTCATCTTTGATTTCCCCATACCCCCAAGTCATGTATGTCGAGTCAGGTATTCAGTAATCAAGGACTAATGCCAACACAGGATCAGGTAACAGGTCAGGTTTGTCTGTATAGACAACAGGAATGGTCCATGAGGACCCCAAGTCAGGTTTGTTGGCATTAGGCATAAGATCAGGTAAACAGTCAGGTCGTAGTACAATAGGTTGAGTCGGTATGTATGTATGTGTCATGTGCAGCAGAGTCAGGTCAATATGTAATGTGATCGAGTGGGTGCTCTCAACAGGTATACAATCGAATAAGTAACAGCAGCAAGAATTTAAAGTAAAAGCACTAATAGTCATTTAATCACAATGGTACATGGTTACGATGCAGTTGTACTATACTAACAGGTTCGAGCACCTTTGGGGTGCAATAATCACAGGGTAAAACAATATTGATAACATAAAGCAATGAAGCTATTACAACTAAAGCATAGATAACAGTCATATGGATGATCTAGCAAATTAAGCAAGGACGTTCTAATTGGTTTAGTTAGTAAAGTGTGGATTGATAGCAGACCGATTAATTACAAGAAACTACTATACCGATTCAATGTTAAGAATAATTGTAACCGTCAATTCTAAGATATAAAATAATATCGATATTACTAATAGCTGTGTGGTTATAATAAATGATGTGATGATTAAGTGTATAGCGAGACTTGATCTTGTGTACTAGCATGTTAAAGCAAGTATTCGGATACTTGCCTCGACGGTTTCGCAAACCGGAAAGCACGGATGCAAAGTCGGCGGAAAACACGAGACGGGTGCACGGGCCACGGATCGAGTCCTAACAGCGAACAGCGGGACCACACGGACCAGAGTACTTTGCTGGAGCGTCGGGTCCAAACGACGGCACGGCCGGAATCCGGCGAAAGTCAAAAGGCGACGACGTTAGCAAACACGATATACGTAAACAAAGACCAGCGAGGGGGTTCTAGCATTAATGGAAGTTAAAGAGATGCTTACAGGGAAGCACCAGGGGCAACCACGACGGGCTCGACGGCGATGGGACGCCGGCGAGGCAGCGACGGCGAGCAGCGAAGGCTGGAAAGCTTCTTGGTTCTCTGGAAGGGGTGGTGCGGTGAGTATGGGGTTTGCTGGCCTGCTCTGGTGATCAAGGGGAGAAGGAGGTGGTCTGAGGTGGCTCTGGCAACGACGGCGAGGATCGGCGGCAAGTTTCCCGGCGAACTAGGGTTAGGCAACGGGGCTCGGGTTCAGTCGTAGCCTGCGAGGGAAGGAGGAAGACGAGGAGGTCGGGACGAGGGTGAAGGGAGGAAGGTTCTGGTGTCGGCGGCGGTGAGAGGCGGCGGCGACGGCGAACCCTGCCTGCTGGTGTGGCGTCGGGGTGGGTTTGCAGGCTCGGGAAGGAGGGAGGAGAGGAGATAGGGGTGCGGTTGGGCTGTGGAGGTGAGAACGGCGACGGCGAGGTCGCGGGGAGGTCGACGGCGGCGGCAGGAGATGGCTAGGGTTAGGGTTCGAGGTTCGCGAGGTTTTTCTCGTGGGGAGAAGAGGAACAGTATATATATATATAGGGATAGAGAGAGAAAGATTTATAGGAGAGAGAGAGGGATTAGTGAAAGAGAGAGGGAGATTGAGGCGGGGCCCACGAGGGAAAATGAGCTCGTGATTGGCTGGAAAGGGGGGTGTTAGGTAAAATAAAATTTTAAAAGATTTTAAAAAGAGATTTTAACGTTATAATTTGTAACAGAATAATATTTTATGGTTTTATAATATTTAATTAAATGGGCATTTTCGGCGCTAAATGAAACATTTCCAAATCGCGCCCGGGTTGCGCCCAAATGTTCCAAATTCAAATTATAGGATTTTAAGCGGGTTCCAAATTTTGAAAAGAGGTGTTTTATGATTAAAATGCATGCCCCCAAGTCGGACACTTGCACGCGCGCGTAGTCGTCCAAACTTGCCCGTTTTGCCGAACGGGATAAAATCTCGACACGCGGACGCTACCACGCGACTAGTGGCGACGAGTAGGCCAACATGGATATTTTTAATTTCATTTTAGGTGTTAAAATTTGTTATGTGCCAAAGTGACTTAACCGGTTAGAATTTAGCAATAAATACCAAATAATCAGGATAATTGGAATGAGCAATGTATAGCACTCAACTAGCAATAGAAATAGTATTATCGGGCTCGGGTGTTACATCATACCCAACTACAAAAAGAATTTCGTCCTCGAAATTCCAAGAATACAAGATAGCTAACTACAGGAAAAGGTGAGGAAATTTCTGCCGGATCTCGTCTTCTCGCTCCCAAGTGGATTCTCCATGCAATCGATTACCCCAAGAAACTAGCACAAGAGGGATAACTTTGTTCTTAAGAACCTTTTCTCTTCGATCCTTGATTTCAACTGGTCGCTCCTCAAAAGTTAGGTCCTCCCGTACAGTCAACTCCGAATGATCCAAGACGTGAGTCTCATCTCGGACATACCTCCGTAGTTGAGACACATGAAACACATCGTGCACTCCTGCCAATGACTGTGGTAACGCCAAACGGTACGCTACCTCCCCAACACGCTCCAATATCACAAAGGGTCCAACGAATCGAGGGCTAAGCTTTCCCCGACTCCCAAAGCGAATCACCCCTCTAGTCGGTGATATCTTCAGGAATACCAAATCACCCACGGCGAACTGTAGAGGTCTTCTTGACGTGTCGGCCCAACTTTTCTGTCTGTCTTGAGCTGCCTTCATATGCTTCCTGATTGTATTCACCTTCTCAACTGTCTATACCACCAAATCTGGTCCTAGTAACCTTCGTTCGCCAACATCATCCCAACAAACAGGCGAACGGCACTTACGACCATACAACGCTTCAAACGGAGCCATCTGAATAGTCGCTTGGAAGCTATTGTTGTACGAAAACTCCACCAGGTGTAGATGATCCTCCCAAGAACCTTTGAAGTCCAACATGCAAGCCCTCAACATATCTTCAAGGGTCTGGATCGTTCTCTCCGATTGTCCATCAGTCTGAGGATGATAAGCTGTGCTAAACTTCAATCGAGTCCCCAAACTTTCTTGTAAACTCCTCCAAAAGTGCGACAAGAACCGAGTGTCCCGATCGGACACGATGCTCACCGGTACTCCATGCAATCTTACAATCTCCTGCATGTACCGCTCTGCCAACGTTTCCGTCGATTGACCAACCCGGAAAGGAATAAAGTGAGCTGCCTTGGTCAACCGATCGACAATCACCCATACTGCATTGTTGCCCTTTGGACTCCGCGGTAAAGCCGTCACGAAATCCATGGTTATATGTTCCCACTTCCACTGAGGAATCGGAAGTGGTTGCAACAAACCAGCAACCCTTTGGTGTTCAGCCTTGACTTGCTGACACACCAAGCACTTAGCCACGAAGCGAGCAATCTCTCGTTTCATACCTTCCCACCAGAAGTGCTGTCGAATATCTCGGTACATCTTTGTCCCTCCTGGATGTACAGAGTAAGCTGAACTGTGTGCCTCCTTCATAAGCTCTTCACGCACATCCCCTTTTGGCACACATACACGGCTACCATATCTCAACGAACCATCTTCGTGGATCAGTAAATCGGTTCGTAGTCCGGCTTCAACCTGCTCTCGAAACTTTTGTAGTCTAGGATCCTGCGATTGTGCTGCTTTAATCTTCTCAACTAAGGACGACTGTACTTGCAACTGCATCAACTGTCCCATAGCATGTGGTAGCACAACCTCCAAGTCAAATCTCTGAAAATCCGCAATGATCTCCCTTTGTGCGGTCAATACCTGAATTGCTGGTAACCGACTTAGCGCATCCGGCACGACGTTAACTTTTCCCGGATGGTACTTAAGATCAAGGTCGTAGTCGGCCATCAGCTCCAACCATCTGCGTTGCCTCATGTTCAACTCCTTCTGAGTGAACACATATTTCAAACTCTTGTGATCCGTAAAGACTTCGACCCTCTCGCCCAAAAGGTAGTGTCTCCAAATTTTCAAGGCGAAGATCACGGCCGCAAGCTCCAAGTCATGAGTCGGATAATTCTTCTCATGAGTCTTCAGTTGTCTCGATGCGTAAGCGACGACTTTCCCATTCTGCATCAAAACACATCCCAATCCTTTTCCGGATGCGTCGCTGTGAATCACCAGTCCTCCTGAATTATCTGGTACGGTCAGGATCGGGGCGGTTATCAACTTTTGCTTCAACGTCTCGAAGGCCAATGCGCATCCATCCGTCCAAAGAAACGGTACCTCCTTGCGCGTAAGCTTGGTTAACGGCTCTGCCAAACGAGCGAAGTTCTCCACAAATCTCCTGTAGTATCCGGCGAGTCTAAGAAAACTTCTTATCTTCGCAACATTCTTTGGATTTGGCCAATCTCGAACTGCTGCAATCTTCTCGGGATCAACGGCGATTCCATCGCCCGACACGACATGTCCCAGAAATTTCACTTCTTCCAGCCAGAATTCGCACTACTCATCTTTGCATAAAGCTTCTCCTGTCTCAACATCTGCAGGACCTAATGATATACGGATCGCAAATCTAGTTTCGAGAATACTCTCGCGCCACTAAGCTGCTCAAAAGTCCTCCAATGCGAGGGATCGGGTACCTGTTCTTAATAGTCACCGGTTCAATTCTCGATAATCAATGCACATCCTTCTCGTGCCATCCTTCTTCTTTACTAAAAGAACTGGAGCTCCCCAAGGCGAGTTGCTGCTTCGAATCCAACCCTTCTCAAGTAATTCACCAACTTGCTTCTTAACTCCTTCCAATTCTACTGGTGCCATTGGATAATAAGATTTCGTTACTGGCTGCTGCACCAGGAATAAGGTCAATCGCGAACTCCACATCTCGCTTCGGCGGTAAGCCCGATATATCTTCAAACACATCCATAAAGCCGCGAACAACTGCCGACTCTTCATTCCTATCCACTTCCATTGTCGCAAGAACACTGTTCGTCGGCCTAGCCCTAAACTCGACTGGCCCGACAGAATTGCTTCCTTACCGTAACTGCTGTCTGCATCGTTGGCTGCGAAAGGTCCAGCGAGACTACTGAGTCTCCTCCACAAGCCATCACTCTCGGCGTAAACCACTAGCTGAAAGTGCATCACAACAACTCTCTTGTCCTCTGGGATCTGTTCCGCAATCAGCAAATTCTCCGTGTCACTAGCCTCTGCTCGGCTGGTAACCGCTCCTTTAAACCAGTAAATGTAGACGGACCCAAAGTCTGAAATCTGCTACGGTCCTTACTCGTTCGACTGGTCCAGTTCCATCGTTGTTTACAGACTGCTGAACAATCTGCAAACCTTCCTGAAACGAATCTGTTGTTGCTGGATCAGGTCAGTCTGTCTCTTTGATTTCCAGCATTCCTCTTATCACTCCAAGCATGGCGGCTTCATTCACACGCCTCCGGTACGTCTTCAACCTCTTACCTGTCATAATCCTGAACTCAAAACACCCAATATTAGCATGATGATAGATTCTGAATGTGGATCAAGGCTAGAACTCCAAGATACTTAAATAGAGTACCGCATTGTAGCTATGCCGCGGTATCATAGCCGCAATTACTTAACTCCACCCAAGTCGCCTAAGTCCTAGAGATAACAAGAAATTAGGTTTTCGAGTTGACAATGCAAAGTAAGTTTGCACGCCGTAAAAGATATAATTAGGAAGAATGTGATTCAAGAATGGTAAAACGGTCAAGGTGGCAGGACATGTTTCCTAAGCACGGGTATTCTGATTCGTGTATCGGGTACAATACCCAACTACAAAAGAATCAACCCAGCTAACCTATGGCTCTGATACCAAAAGAACCATGTCACGCCCCGCTTCCCAGAGTACGCAAGATTGGGCACGTAACATAGCCAACCATGCTACCTGTGGGTAGGAAGTATCCATCCACAGTCACATTACGGTTGTAGAGATATCAAGAACAATATAAATAAACTAATCTAACACATGTCCAAATCCATAATAACAAGAGTCAATAAACAATAGTGCGGAAGCAAATGATCCAATACAATAAATAAACAGTATGTCCCATAATGCGGGCTCACATCTGGAAATGAAATGAAATAAATCAACTAATCACTATGGACTCACAGTTCAGCCTGCTGGCTGAAGTACTCCTGCTCGGTCATCGACAGTGGTAAGGAATCTGGGCCATGCAAAACCCAGACGTCAGCGCGTCATGTCAACCAAATAATATAATATAAACATGGTAATAAGCAATGCAGGTATGAACATGAATAAAGCAGTACTAAGAAATAACAGTGCAGGGTAATGTGCCGTGGTAACTAAACTGTCCTATCAGGTTTCTACTCTATAGTCTTTGAAATCAATTCGATGAATCGTCGATGTAACTCAATAGTATCCCGTACATACCCGGGATCACGGCCACAATATTCTCGGCTGCAGCCGAGACATGCCGCTAGGCACAAACAGGAAAGTGTACACTCGGTAGTACCCCGTACATACCCGGGATCACGGCCACAATATTCTCGGCCGAAACCGAGACATGTCGCTAGGCACAAAACAGGAATGTGTACACTCGAACAGGTAGTGAACTGTCGAGTTACAAGTCAGGTTCATCTTTGATTTCCCCATACCCCCAAGTCATGTATGTCGAGTCAGGTATTCAGTAATCAAGGACTAATGCCAACACAGGATCAGGTAACAGGTCAGGTTTGTCTGTATAGACAACAGGAATGGTCCATGAGGACCCCAAGTCAGGTTTGTTGGCATTAGGCATGAGATCAGGTAAACAGTCAGGTCGTAGTACAATAGGTTGAGTCGGTATGTATGTATGTGTCATGTGCAGCAGAGTCAGGTCAATATGTAATGTGATCGAGTGGGTGCTCTCAACAAGTATACAATCGAATAAGTAACAGCAGCAAGAATTTAAAGTAAAAGCACTAATAGTCATTTAATCACAATGGTACATGGTTACGATGCAGTTGTACTATACTAACAGGTTCGAGCACCTTTGGGGTGCAATAATCACAGGGTAAAACAATATTGATAACATAAAGCAATGAAGCTATTACAACTAAAGCATAGATAACAGTCATATGGATGATCTAGCAAATTAAGCAAGGACGTTCTAATTGGTTTAGTTAGTAAAGTGTGGATTGATAGCAGACCGATTAATTACAAGAAACTACTATACCGATTCAATGTTAAGAATAATTGTAACCGTCAATTCTAAGATATAAAATAATATCGATATTACTAATAGCTGTGTGGTTATAATAAATGATGTGATGATTAAGTGTATAGCGAGACTTGATCTTGTGTACTAGCATGTTAAAGCAAGTATTCGGATACTTGCCTCGACGGTTTCGCAAACCGGAAAGCACGGATGCAAAGTCGGCGGAAAACACGAGACGGGTGCACGGGCCACGGATCGAGTCCTAACAGCGAACAGCGGGACCACACGGACCAGAGTACTTTGCTGGAGCGTCGGGTCCAAACGACGGCACGGCCGGAATCCGGCGAAAGTCAAAAGGCGACGACGTTAGCAAACACGATATACGTAAACAAAGACCAGCGAGGGGGTTCTAGCATTAATGGAAGTTAAAGAGATGCTTACAGGGAAGCACCAGGGGCAACCATGACGGGCTCGACGGCGATGGGACGCCGGCGAGGCAGCGACGGCGAGCAGCGAAGGCTGGAAAGCTTCTTGGTTCTCTGGAAGGGGTGGTGCGGTGAGTATGGGGTTTGCTGGCCTGCTCTGGTGATCAAGGGGAGAAGGAGGTGGTCTGAGGTGGCTCTGGCAACGACGGCGAGGATCGGCGGCAAGTTTCCCGGCGAACTAGGGTTAGGCGACGGGGCTCGGGTTCAGTCGTGGCCTGCGAGGGAAGGAGGAAGACGAGGAGGTCGGGACGAAGGTGAAGGGAGGAAGGTTCTGGTGTCGGCGGCGGTGAGAGGCGGCGGCGACGGCGAACCCTGCCTGCTGGTGTGGCGTCGGGGTGGGTTTGCAGGCTCGGGAAGGAGGGAGGAGAGGAGATAGGGGTGCGGTTGGGCTGTGGAGGTGAGAACGGCGACGGCGAGGTCGCGGGGAGGTCGACGGCGGCGGCAGGAGATGGCTAGGGTTAGGGTTCTAGGTTCGCGAGGTTTTTCTCATGGGGAGAAGAGGAACAGTATATATATATATATATAGGGATAGAGAGAGAAAGATTTATAGGAGAGAGAGAGGGATTAGTGAAAGAGAGAGGGAGATTGAGGCGGGGCCCACGAGGGAAAATGAGCTCGTGATTGGCTGGAAAGGGGGGTGTTAGGTAAAATAAAATTTTAAAAGATTTTAAAAAGAGATTTTAACGTTATAATTTGTAACAGAATAATATTTTATGGTTTTATAATATTTAATTAAATGGGCATTTTCGGCGCTAAATGAAACATTTCCAAATCGCGCCCGGGTTGCGCCCAAATGTTCCAAATTCAAATTATAGGATTTTAAGCGGGTTCCAAATTTTGAAAAGAGGTGTTTTATGATTAAAATGCATGCCCCCAAGTTGGACACTTGCACGCGCGCGTAGTCGTCCAAACTTGCCCGTTTCGCCGAACGGGATAAAATCTCGACACGCGGACGCTACCACGCGACTAGTGGCAACGAGTAGGCCAACATGGATATTTTTAATTTCATTTTAGGTGTTAAAATTTGTTATGTGCCAAAGTGACTTAACCGGTTAGAATTTAGCAATAAACACCTAATAATCAGGATAATTGGAATGAGCAATGTATAGCACTCAACTAGCAATAGAAATAGTATTATCGGGTTCGGGTGTTACAGAGTTTAACTCTATAATAAAAACCCTTTTTTTTTGGAGTTTAACTCCATCACAAAAAAAAATAATCTTTTGGGAGCCCCTGCTCCCTCTTACGTGAGGAAGAGAGAACTCCCACAAAGTGGGAGCTTTCTCCCTCTCACGTGAGCGGGAGGCTCCCCATTCAGTGGAGTTTAACTCCACACCATATTTAAAATTCTTTTGGAGTTTAACTCCACAATAAAAATCTTTTTGGAGTTGAACTCCATTTAAAATTCTTTTGGAGTTTAACTCCACATTTAAAATTCTTTTGGAATTTAACTCCGTAATAAAATTCTTTTTGGAGTCGAACTCCATTTAAAATCTTTTTTTTTGGAGTTGAACTCCATTTAAAAATCTTTTGGAGTTTAACTCCACAACAAAATTTTTTTTGGAGTTTAACTCCATAATAAAGTTCTTTTTGGGGAGTCTAACTCTATATTAAATCTTTTTAGGAGTTTAACTTTATTTAAAATTCTTTTGGAGTTCAACTCCATAATAAAAATTCTTTTGGAGTTGAACTCTATTTAAAACTCTTTTTGGAGTTTAACTCCACAATAAAAATCTTTTTGGAGTTAAACTCCATTTAAAATCTTTTTGGAGTTGAACTCCACATTTAAAATGCTTTTGGAGTTTAACTCCACACAAAAAATTTCTTTTGGAGTTGAACTCCACTTTAAAAAAAATTAATTAATTAATTAATTTTGGGCCCCACGTGTAGGGGAGACTCCCATTAAGTAGGAGCCTTCCCCTCCCCCTCACGTGAGGTCACATGAGGGGGAGGGTGTTAGTTATGTATATGCCCTACATGCCATTATTATACATATAATGTATATTATAGTGGATGCTTGGATATATATAGAGAGAACTTTCTTGCTCGATATAATAGTATGCTGTCTGGTTGCACTTTGTCTTAACATGTTGACTTGTATTGTGTTACTATCTTACTCTCACATGTTGATAAAGCCTTTAGGATGTGTACTTGACTACTAGGACTATGATGGAGATCATACTAGTGGGGCCAAGGGTAGTCCACAAGTACATCCTATAACTATTCCTAGTCGAGAATGTATCGAGATAGGGCATCGATACTTCAGAATAGACTAGCGTATACGCATCTTGACCCATATGATGGGCAATGGATGATCCCACATCCATTGGTGTTTGACATTAAAAATGGTATATGGGTGCTCAGTGGAGACTGGGTGCACTGAACGGACTCGCCGAGAACTCCTAGTTAGTATTATACCTATCGTCAGATAGCAGTTATCTAGTGATACTGATACAGATTAGTCTGTAGACCCGAGATCGTCATAGAGTCTTGTGTGATTCCCACTATGCTTTGATTTTCACCTTACCACGTTCATGAGAACGTGCAAAACGGTGGCTTTTGGGTGCAGTCCTGAATCATATGGAGGCAATGAGCGATAGGAGGGGTTTCGTCTCTCCCGGTATTGGGGGTTGATGTTGCGCTGTGCTCGATTGGCTATAACTGGAATTCTCTGGCTAGGGCGTAAGTGTTATCAGTAGTTTCTCAACCTGTTATGAACCTTACATCAACGCGACTTATCGGTTACTGGGGTCTGACGTTTACCATCCCTAAACTGGATATGCGACATATCAGACGAAAAGACCGGACTGTACGGTAGTGTTACTGATTGGATTCACAGGAGTATGCACAGGCTTACTTGCTGATTTTCTGATCGCTCAATACCCGGATGGCAGTTACATTTAGCTGACCGCTTGCGGTTTGTGGGTGTTTGATATGATCATCACCTACTGCCGGCGTATTTACGAGTCTTTAGAGCCCTACACAGAGGTTTCCGAGCTCAGGCAAAACGGAGTAGGAGCACATATATGATATGTGCGGGACCGAGATTGATACGTGTATATGATACCGTATTCTATTCTCGCGATATGTGATATCGGACGGTTATATGATATAGCCGGGTCATCGGATCAAGTGTTGATTCGATGAAATGATACTTTTTATATTAGTCAGTTATATGTGATATAGCCGGATTATCGGATCAAGTGTTGATTCGATAATTTAATGTATAATTATATATTTGATATATTAAATTACATTAACTAATATATGCTCACTTAAGTATTTCATTTTCTCATTATGAATACATTTAACATATATGTGATATATGTTTATTGTATTCTTTTCTTTTATCACAAAATTATATATATATAATATGTATAATTATAACATGCTAGGTTATACATGCAACTAAGGTTTATGAGAATCACACCATGATTTGTGATAATGGTTGGATTTATATTCATTTTAGATAATTCAAATTCTGTGGATATTTCTAGGATATTTTCTTGTTGACTTAGTCCACCCTTTTGATATTTTCTAAGATATTTATTAACCTAACCCTAATTACTAATCATGGTCTATTCTCTACAAGGGTTAAACCATGATACTAATCCAAGGTTGCATTTCTAACCTCAGTCATAATTCTCATTGCTCTTCATCACTTGAGTTCTTCTTCATCTCAATTCTAGCTCTCTTGACTTGAGCAAGTGATGAAAAATAGTGAGAAATAAAATTCTAAAGTGAGCAAAATTCCTACTTCATCATCATCTTCTATACTAGCCATATAGTTTAGTGTGTTAGCTTCACTAATTCCATATTAGTGAAGTCATAGTTTGAGTTCGTGTTTTCTCGAAGTAGATCATCGTAGATTTTGAAGACTTCTAGCTAGCATGCATCATACCCCGTGTGAAGCCTTTGAAGAGTCCGGGAGCTTGATGATCGCAGCGAAGGGACCACAACTTGGAGCTTATGAAGCGAAGGAACGGACTACAAAGGTTGTAATTCCTAATCACTTAGATGTAAAGTAGTTTGCATTTCGATTCCGTATGATTCTCTAGTTAAAGATCTAGGTTAGGGTTGTTTAAGCATGGCAAAAATTTTAACTTGGTATGGATGATACCACCCGAAACCTCGCTGTCGTGCTTAGAAACCCAACAGAGGGCTCCCATTTAATGGGAGCCCTTTGCCTCCTCCCTTTTTTCATAATTTTTTTTCTTTTCTTTTTTCCTTCTTTTCCTTTTTTTAAAAAAAAAATCTTTAAAAAAAAATAATAATAAATAAATATAAATAAATTATAAATAATATTTAAAAAAACATTTCTTTAAATATTTATTTATTTATTTATTTTTGTCTTTTTTATATAAAATATATATATATATATATATATATATATATATATCCTCTTTTTTTTTACAAATGGAACAAAATAAAATGAACACGTCTCAATTATAATATGTTTAAAAAACACACACCAATGTATCGCATTGAGTTCGCATAGCCAGTTTAACCCGTTAATCGGAGGTTCTCTCGCTCCAAAGACGAGGGGTAATTAACGGCAGCTTAGTCCGCGACTGCCGGAGATTCGGATCCACACAATCAATAAACCCCAGCCTACCCTAGGCAGGGGGAATCTGTAATGCGCCTGACCAGCGCGCGCGTATTCTCATCTCAATGGGGTGACGAAAAACACCCTACCGATTCTGGCACGCCCGGAAGGACCCAATTTCTCCTCCCGTATTTCGGTTTAAATATTCATGTGAACTCAATCAACATACATATCGACATTTATACTAAAATGATGCTCTTTCATGCAGGCTTTCAAGCAAATAATTTTCAACAATGTCCCCAAAGATAAACTCAGCTCTCAGCACGGCTCCCATCTCCTACATGATGAAGATGGACGCCAGGACGGTCCTTCCGGCCAGTCTCGAGCGACAGTGGGAGGAGCCGCTGCTACCATTCGACTTTATTCTGTTCATGCCAGCTAACACCATCTCTGCTCCTCAAGCCCCGGTGATGGATAAACCGGTCTCGAAAGGCAAGAGGCCAAATGTGGTGGTCTCGAAGGCGCCCCAACCCAAACGCAAGTCGGTGTTTGAACGATTTTTCTTGGCCCTAGCTGGGGGCAAGGCCATCAACACGAACAAAGTAACGAGGCGTCTCGAGCAAGCTCCAGCAGTGCCCTCGACAACTGCTCGATCGGGTATCTTCTCTAAGCTCCTCATCAATCGACTCACGGTGGCTTCCCAGGAAACAGATGCCCGCCAAGCCCTTAAAATTAAGAAGCTAAGGCAGAAAAAGCTCAGATATAGAGCCAACAAAAAGACTAGGGCTCCTGCTAGGTTGAACTTCATGAGGTTCAAAGAACAGGGTTACCCCGCCAAAGATGAGAAAATGGCTGTATATGTGGTCCACACTGTCTACATGGTGGGCACGTGCAACAAAAGCAAGGATGGGGCCACCGCATCTCAAATCCAATCTGGTGTGAATATGGCTGCCACATTCCAAGACCAGCCTCCTCTGGAAGGTAATGAAGACCCTTCCAGTGAGGCTGATAAACAGAGAGAGCTCTTAGTTCATGAGGAGTCGGGCTCGGAAAGCGAAGATGAGCCAACTTTCTATCGTAAGACCGCAGAGCGGCAACTTCTCCAGGAGCTCCGAAAGCAGCTCAGAAACAAAGACAAGGAGATGGCCAAGCTCTACTAAAAAATTGACGACTTGACAAACGTCGTCTTACAGCTCACGGCCCAACTTGCCTCTCAGCCGTCCAATCAAGCGCAGAGCTCTGCTCATGAACCGGGAAACGGTGTCCCGAGACAGCCGACGCCTATTCCCTCAAATCCAAAGGTGGGTGGACTGCATGAAAGTCATGGATTTGGTTGCCAACAAAGTCAAAACATTGGTAGCCGAAACCGAAGCGCAAAACGATGTTAGCAGCAGCAGGAGACCATATCCTGCTCAGTATGATCTGGTAGAATTTTCTAGCGGCTATGTCATCCCTAATTCGGAAGATTCGATGGGACGGGAAATGTGAATCGGCACATTGCCCACTTTAAAGCCTCATGCGGGAATACTGGGGGGCAATGATGCGCTTCTCCTCCGCCAGTTCGTTAATTGCTTGATCGATGTTGCTTTCGACTGGTACGCGAGCATACCAGATGGCTCCGTCACAACTTTCGTCCAAATGGAGTTTCTGTTTCGTCAGAGGTTCATGAGCGTCAGCGATAAGATCACTATTGCCGATCTCGTAAGGACCAAGCCAAAGAGCAACGAAAGCAGTGCGGATTTTATAACCCGATGGCGAAATCTCTCCGTCAAATGTGAACCGCCGATAGAGCAGGACCAATCTGTCAGTCTCCTTGTCGGAAATATCAACAATTGGATGGCCCCGTTTCTATACATCGCGGGTCTCAAAATATTCTAAGAGCTGACTAGGAAAGTTCAGATGTTGGAACGCTTAAAGCAGGAGTTCTCCTCAGACTCCCAAACTAATAATAAATCCTGGAGAAACCGAAAGGACGAAAATCGCAAAGGCGGAAATTCTGACGATGCTGAATTTTTTAACACTTCGGCTAACCGAAATAAGTAAGGGATGAGCGGGCCTAATGCCAACCAGCCTCGGAAGCCAGTATTTGGAGAGGGAGAAAAATCTCCATTGAAAGAGAAGCTGGATAAGGTCTATTCCTTCAGAAGGGACAAAATCCGTAAAATATTCAAGAATGCCCTAAGAAACGTTCTACAATTGCCGAAATCAAAAAGACCGCAGGAAACGAATATGGCCGACGACCCCAAATATTGCCCCTATCACAGAGTGATAAGTCATGCTATTGAGGATTGTTTCGTCTTCAAAGTTTGGGTCGAAAAACAATATAAGGCAGGAGAGATAGAACTATCTAAAGACGTGTTGGCAAACTGTCTAAAGACGTGTTGGCAAACAGTCAAGCTGCGACCGCTAACTTCATACAGAACCAATGACCACCGCGGCGTTAAACTGGGAACAGTCGACCTCTAAGTCGTTAAACTGGGAACAGTCGACCTCTAAGTCGTTAAACTAGGGATGTAAAAATGTGTAAATAAAACAAAAAAGGCGAAATGATGGGGTAACTCACAATAAAAATCAGCGAGTAAAAATAAAGCCGAAACGATGGGGCAACCGTGAAAAAATAGCCGAAATGATAGGGCATTCGCGACCTTCGCGATAAGAAAAGCTGAAATGATAGAGCAATCGCGGTAGTAAAAAACGGTGAATAATGAGTCGTTCCTGGTACCATATTCCAGTGCAGCGATGCAGACGCCGTCCAAAACTTAAATCCCCAACGGCGAATGATGATTCGCTCCTGGTACCATATTCCAGTGCAGCGATGCAGACGCCAATCAAACTCTGAATGTCCCAACGGCGAATGATGAGTCGCTCCTGGTACCATATTCCAGTGCAGCGATGCAGACGCCAATCAAACTCTGAATGTCCCAACGGCGAATGATGAGTCGCTCCTGGTACCATATTCCAGTGCAGCGATGCAGACGCCAACAAAGTCCCAAAATTCTCCCTGCCCTACGGTCGATCCCCGAACTGACTACCGTATACAATCCACGGGCTCAAATAATTCTCATCATACTCATGCCCTACTGCGATCACCAGTTACGCGGCTGGTCTCCGCCCTTGGAATTATGCTCCATTTGGGAACACCCACTCATGTGTCCTCACGATACATGAGGAGAACAAATTTACGGGATCCTCACGACTCGTAAAAAAACACCTTCGTGAGATCCTTATGACGCACAAAGGAAAAACACACTTGGGAGTCCACACGACTCCTAAAGAGAAAGTACACCTACGAGATCCTTTCGATTCGTAGGGAGAAAATGCTTTTATGGGACCCTTACGGCTCATAAAATTGAAAAGCCTTAGGTGATAGGGACCTAAACCTGTCTCCTAAGCTATCGCTCCCCAACAGGAAAAAGGAAAATGATGAATTGCTCCTGGCATATGTGCTTCAGTGTTAGCAACGCTGATGCCTACCCTATCCCAAAATTCCAAGCTTCCGATCCAATAGACCCCTAAGTCTTTAAACTGGGAACAGATGACCTCTAAGTCGTTAAACTGGGAACAAAAGACCCTTAAGTCTTTAAACTGGGAACAGATGAGCTCTAAGTCGTTAAACTGGAAACGAGGTAGATCCCCTAATGGCAAATGATGATTCGCTCCTGTTACCATATTCCAGTGTAGCGATGCTGATGCCAAACCAAAACCAAAACCCCCAAATTCTCTTATGGCAAATGATGATTCGCTCCTGGTACCATATTTCAGTGCAGTGGTGCTGATGCCAAACCAAAACCCCAAATCCTGTCATGACAGATGATGATTCGCTCCTGGTACTATGTTCCAGTGCAGCGATGCTGATGTCAACCCAAATCACATCAAATCAGCAAAACAACCAATGACCTCCCTGGCAGAATCAAGCTCCACCTCGAAAACAAGTCAATTTCATCCCTGACACCGCAAGAAGCGGAGCAAGTCAAATCCAGCACCGATCTGAATATATTGACAGAGATGGAGGTATATAGTAACAACAATCATACAATAGTAATATAAAGAAATTGCCATGTATCTACTATCTATTGTGACAGTAAACAACTAGAATATCAAAAACTCCACAAAGAAGCTCAAACAATTTATGGTTCAAAGGAAAAGAAAAATGCATCAGGATTATGAAGAGTTTACTTACAGCCCAACTTGTCTGATCAGATCATGAAGAGTTTACTTACAGCCCAACTTGTCTGATCAGTGAGAGAAAAAGAAAATTTTAAATCAGCAATGGCTGAAAGGTCCTCTAGGTCCTTTCTTTCAAGCTTTATGTGGAAAGGTTTCCTTTCTCTACATCTTTTTTCTCAAGATCCTCTGCATCTTTTCTTTCAACCTTCACAATAGGTTCCACTTTCAAGAAAGGTAACACCTTCTTTTTTAAAAATTCTAGATTGGCCACCCGTCCTGTCAGATAGAAAAGCATGCCAAGTAATTTTAGAAGGCTGAATTACAAGAAACACCATCGAACTTTTTCAGGCTCCAAAAAACACCAATAAACCATTTAAAAAAAAACGGAACTGCACCCCATTGGACTAGCCTCCCATTTGCAACTAATCAAATTAACATATACCTCTCATGTGACTTCATAAAACCCCATATCATGGATTGAAATCTTGTCCGAGTTTCGAGACCAATACCGACTAATGCCAAGTATTATTGGCATCACCATTTGATTAGTAGGGTTTACTATTAACGTTATTAATTGTTAGTGGGTTTATTAATGTGCTAATGGGTTCATTAATGTTTTAATGGGTTGTTGTGCTATTAAGAATAATTTGACACCATTGGTACGATTTTACAGATCATTAAGTACTAAAGAATTTGCCAAGTTGTTATAGTTACTTTAATTTCTTTTTTTTATAAAACATAACTATGAAAAGTTCTATTTCTCAAACAATGTAAAATCCAAAATTCCCAATCCGATAGGCTGAGATTGCCGATTCCTATCCCCAAAGTGACTGTCCAATACCGAGATTTAAACCTTGCACCATATTACCCCTATGGGAAAGTTAGGAAAAGAATGAAGGAGAGGGCAATTTGGTAAATCATCTTTTTGTGTTAACACCATAATGGTGTTAAGTGTAATAATGAAACGACAGTGGTGTTAGTTTTATTTTTCCAAAGTCGGCCGCATTTTAATGAAGGCAGATAGAGTTCTATTTGGTGTTATTTATAATTGAATATATCGTAAGAGTTTAGAAATATCATTAAGTCACAATTAAGTGCAGAACTCACAAGATCGACGAGATGGTCTCTCCATGATATGACGATACTTTTGGTGATTCTGGATTGTGCTCATTTTTGGAGGAGCAGATCCACCCTTTGTAACAACTGGAGCATTATCAACTTTGGAAATAAAGCCACGAGGAGGGATTCCTGCCAAACAGTTAAATGTATTTTAGATTTGAACGAGGAAAAGACAAATAAATAATGAAGGGATAGCTCTATTTTCAGATGTTTGCAGAAATTTCGCAATGTGCATTGTTACCTGTGGCTTGAGGCTTTTTTGAACTTGACCTGCATTTTTCTATCTCACCATTGGTGAGATCAGGGACATTCTCATGCCTCGAGGATGGCTCTTGAAAGGCAGATGCCTTGTCTTCTTGATTTACAGTACTTTTCTTTTCACTAGGCAACATAGTATTTGAAGTTACCATGCTCGGACCGAGTTCATGCATTAAATGTTCATCTAAGATGTGGCATTCACCATTCTCTGTGAGAAGGAATTTTCGCTCAACTTCCCTTAGTACAATCTGATTGTCCGGACCACGCTTGTAACAAAGTTGTTCTGAAGAAAAACCAGTAAAATTATATTCATTATCTCCCTCTTTAATGTATCACAGGAAATTAAACAAAGTGGGAGAGGAGAAATTTCCTCTTCTTCATTATCCCAGGCATCTTCCTCAATAACATGGTTGTGGTCTGATGTGAAAGGCGTAGGTGGCATGAAACAGTCACGCGCACGCTCTGTGGCTCTCTCTACTGCATTTGGAAATCTCTTTTCTTCATAACTAGTAGTCTTTTCTTTCTTTCCTTTCTTGACTGAATCCAACTTCGCAACTTTGCATTTGTATTTTGCAGCTCTCTCGGGCATGCTTGGATGTTTCTTCTCTTCATAAATTGCTCGGTTTGTCTTGTTAAAAACGTTTTCCAAATTAGTTTTTTTCAATGATTATGAAGCTCTCTCAATATTGTTTGGCACCTTTTTAGCTATAACATTAATGCCTGGTTTGCTAGTAATCATTTCTTTCTTTATATTTGTCAATGGTTCATTCTTGCCAATGTTGCATTTCTCAGTTTTGTTTGGGGCTTCATTCTTTCCATGAATAACATTTTTTCCCATTTTGCTACAACTCTTTTCTTTCATTGCTTTCTTGGGTTGATCACAGTTCCCAACTTTGAATATATATTCAGAAGCTTCAGAAGAAGTTTTCTATCGTTTACAAGCACGAGAGTTTTCACAATGAAACTCCATTGTTTTTCCTTTGGCTTCGGTGCCACCATTTTTGTGTTTCTTGTCAAAGCGTGTTCTCTTACAAGCATGAGTACCATAGATTTGGACATCAAACACCGAATTCTTTTCATACGTGAATATTACAAACTCCCCGTCTGTTATAGAGTGATCACACACAAAATCATGCCACCCTTCTTGAAACACCAGCGCACCATTTCTCACAGATACCTCCACCTTAAAAGATCGCCCATCGGAATCTCGAAGAGACACATACCGCTTCACTAGGCCTTCAATATTGCAAGCGAAATTTGGTGGAATGAACTGCATATATCATTTACAACACAGAAGACAAAAGCATATCAGACTAGCCATCGAAAAAGATTGATGGCATATACAAAAGCTGAAACTAGCCGCTAAGTGGCCATCAATAAATTTTTATCATCCAAAAGACATGATATATGTGAAGAAAACAGATAAGATGGCAAAAATATTATGTTCCAAGGATCTTTTTTGCTATGATTTTTTAATACCATGATTTGAATGCAAGATAATCCAGTAACTAGTTAGATGTCATATTTATACAATTACACAAATTACATGAAAGAAATTCAGCACTTATTTCCTAACAATAAGACATATTGAACATTAGCTAATTTGATGCCAGTCTCTTCATTTTAGTTTGTGTTCAGCTTTTATCATATATCACCCACAAAAACTTAGTTATTTCCAAGTACATTGTAAAAGTCATATTCCCATATAACACCTTCAAAACCTTACTGATATGCAGAAACCTCATATTATCGATCACCTATATAACTTGAGGTCATTGCTAAACTAACCATGACAGTTATTTTACACCGCTGAGAGCACATTTTACGTGTTCAAGAAAGCATACATGAGGGCAAAAGGAAAATAATGTTTAGCATGTTTTCTTTTGTTTTTACTTTGGTGCTCCAAAGCCATGGAATTTTTAATATTTGAAAGCAAGATAATACAACAAATCATTGGATCCATATTTATAGATGTTTAACCACATGTTTTTCATAACAGTTTGTACACTGATGTCAGTGTACATGGAGATATATACAAGTCCACAGTGATTTCCTCACAAGGAGAAACGGCGAAGAGCTGCCAATTTGATGTCAATCTCTTCATTTTATTTTGTTTTTGTTTTAAGGGTTTTCGCATACATAACCCTCAAAACTTAGCTATTTTCATATTGCACCCCCTAACATTGATACCTCCACAATTAAATATCTTCTAAACATAGCAAATATTTAAACAATCTCATGTTTATCTATATTATCAGTCACTTCATTACCAAAATAACTTGGGATTTTTCTTTCTTTCTTTTTTTGGATGTGACCCTTTCAGGAATCGAATTGCAACCTCAAACTTTGGAAAGGAAATTTTTATTGCATGAGCTTTGCCCAATTGGTATAACTTAAGATCATGGTCAAACTAATTGCGAATCAGTTCAAATGTTGTATTATACCCATATCTACGACTCATTTGGAAAACCAAGATACATAGGCATCATATTGCATCCAGCTTTCTCTAGTAAAGGAAGTTAAAATTTGGCAAATTTTGTTGGTTGGAAGGCAAAAATGGTCATTCACCACTATCTCATACAATTCGTAACATCTACGCTACAATTGTTATCATATTCTCTAATCTCCTCGATCCGCATAACCGGAGAGGATTTAGAATAACTAGTAGGTTTTTAGTAGGCATTTAGTAGGTTTTAGGGGAGACATGTAAAAATAACAAGTTTGTGGGTGACTGATGAAAATAACAAAGTTTTGGGGCGAGGCATATAAGAAAAGCCCTTGTTTGTTTCCATCACAAACTACTCTTGGGGGGTGTGATCACCAATGCAGACACACAAAACAGACAAATTTCAAATTTTACAGATTTTTAAACTCAGAGTAGGGTTTTAAGAATCTGTACCAAAGTATTCTTGAAATCCCCAATCATGACCTTGAAGAACGAAGGTGGAGTTTTCCGGGACTCTGCGCGATTTCTACTGCTCTTCAACCCCTCGTTGTCGTTGTTGTTGTTGTTCCTCCTCTTAGGGTCGCCACCCAAGTTCCCCATCTCGCTACTGCTGCTCTCGATAGCGATCGGCTTCGGTTTCTTCTTCGGCTTCGAGTCTAGAATCCAGCAGCTCGAAGAACTCGACGACGTCTGCTTCCTCGCCATTGAAATGCCCTAAAAGCTCGAAGCTTTTACTTTTTGAATTTCAATCGCCTGCTTCTGATTTTGCTTTCAAACATAAACCCTAAAATCTCGGGAAATTCAATCGCCTGCTTCGCGATTTTTTTTTGGTTTATTTCTATAGCCCCCTAAAACATTACTATTTTGAAAAATAACTCCAGCTAAGGAAAAATTATCTTCTGACCCAGTTTAGAGGGATATCTTATTTTTAAACCCAAAAAGTTCCAAAATTATTTTTAAAAACCCAAATATCAAATATCTTTTTTGATGATCGGCACTATTCATTTTGATCTCCATAACCTAATGCATGTATGTACCGATTTTCATGTGGGTTTGATACTCTTTGACCATTGATCTAGAGGTGTAAACTATTCTATAGTCGAAACACCGTTAATTTTGCAAACCATCTAATACAATGGCAAAGTATCGAAACCGCATAAAAATTGGTGTACACATACATTAGGCCGTGAAGATCAATATGAACTGTATTGATCATTCAAAAAAATGTTTGATTTTGATTTATTAAGCAATTCTCGGGAAATTCTCAGGATATAACATTCTCAGGATCATTTATCTCTTATGAGTAAACCCAGACCATGATTTGTATCCGTATTTATTTATATATTGCCTATAACACCCTTTTAATATTTTTTAGGACATGGGAGCATGGGATTTTTTAGATTTCCTAAGACATCAGAACATGAGAATTTTTTATTATGCATCTATAGTTTTCCTTGGTTTCTTTATTATTCTCTTTTATCATTACTTGCGTAATTTCTTGTCAAACCTGTCATCTTTCTAAACCCATTTTCTTTATTGTAGTTTGCCTTTTTTATTATCGCTTACCGTAGTTTTCGACTTTCTTATTGTTCCTTCTTTATTATTGATTGCCCTATGGAAGTGGAGATGCCGGAAATGGAAAAGAAGATTAGGGGATTGAGCGGAGATATGCCAATTAGGGAAATTGGATCGCGGTTAAGGATTTAAAAAGAGAGACGCGGAAATTGAAAACGGAGATTGTTACTTTCTGCTTCCCAGTAGACGGAAACAGTGACATGGCAAGCCCATGGCTATTTATCCAGAGAAGGTTATTCCCTAAATAAATATACTAAGCGTATTCAAACAATAATACACAATGCAAGAATAAATGGAGACTGTAAATTTTTTCAAAAAGTATCTTTATTTACATTCCACTTCCAATATTTACAAGTACATGGGTTTCAACTGGAAAGTATACAATAAAAGAAAATGTCTAAACATGTGGCATACATAAGCTGAATAAAAGTGAAGCTAGACTGATCCTGTGGAGCAATCCTGTTGTAGTCTTCCTCTGTGGCCTCCACTTCCTCCGTCTCGACCGTATCTGACAAACATTCCAAGAAAATAAGGGTGGATGGAATGCCCGTCAGCAAACTAGCGCTCGGTAAGTCCCAAAGATAAACTAAGAGTAAAAGAATGACAAATATATATATATATATATATATATATATATATATATATATATATATATATATATATATATGACCAGTAAAATTATATGATCATGGTTAATATGCACTATAGGTCTCTATATGGTCACTATATTAACATTAAGCTCCAAGTGTGAATGGCAATGGAGCCGTAGAAATATTCACGAGCTCAAGAGTGGGGCCCAAGAGCAAGAAAATACGGGTCCATTTCATGTGTTAGTATCGGGGCTTTAGACTGTGGATGAGTCGACCCGACTGATATTCAAGTAAAATTAAAAAAAGGTTAATACGGGACTCCTGAACCTCCGTTGAATTCATACATGAAACTATCCCAAACACCCTGAGTATAAATAGTTTATAACTGTATAGTATACTTAATTAAATTGATTGATTGGTTATAACATGTATTGATCAAAACCATAAATTGCAAAAGGTGTAGAATGAAGTCGAGTGAGTCGAGTAAAATGCGAGTCATGTCAATTGCAATCTTGGTTCGAGTAAAGTTAGTTCGAGTAGATCGAGTTCGAGTACACGTTCAAGTTTAAATTCGAGCTGGGTTAGGATTCGAGTTCGAGTTCAGGTCTTTTTCATATGAATTGATTTAAACTGTTAACAATCTTATGTTCGGGAGAAATCAGCAACTGTTGTACATGGACGGCAAGATTTGTATCTTTTTCCAAGACAATTGCCATTAATAACTCCGTTAAGTTGTCTAAGAATAGACAAGCACTCACTTTCTCCGGCTCTCTGGGGCTCAAGAGAAATGATACCGCTTAAATCTATATTAATTTAGAGTTCTTAAATATTGTTTGCCTATCTCGAGGGGGATTTATGAAAATTACTTTAATATAGTTTAAAAATAAATCTCGAGGGTGATTTGTAATATTTAGGTTTTTCATGAACATGTATTTTAATTGTTATGGTATTTTAGTGCTAAAACCCAGTTTTTTTTGAAAGTTTATAGTACTTTTATGAAAACTACTATTTTTGGAAATTTGTTGGTATTTTATTAAAATTTTAATTTTTCATTTTAAAAAAAAATAGTTTCATAATATGTCTATATTGAAAATACGGATTCATAGTTTTATATAATTCCAAAGTTTAGTTTTGTTTAGAAAAGTCGTATTTCTTAAAAACCGTATTTTTATTTCCTTTTGAGACCAAATATGTCATGTCCTGCTTCCCAGAGTGCGCTAACTACGGCACGTGACAGAGCCAACCATACTACCTGTGGTTAGAAAACATCCCTCTACAGTCACATTATGGCTGTCTATAGGATATCAAGAACAGTAAAATATAAAACTAACTAGTACATGTCCATTAGCCACAATAAAAGAGTCAAAAAATGTATAAGCGGAAACGATAGTAATATCCAAAAACCACATCAGGAAGTACGTCCCAATATGGGTTCTATAACGATCTTGAATTTTCTGTACAAAATTTTTCTTCTTAAAATACAGAAAGGAGTTTGCAAGTCTGGGCACAATTTAAAAGTTATACTTGCTTAAGAACAGCAAGAAAACACTTGTAGCTCATTGGTAAAACCTTGCACTGCTGTGACGTAGCCCCTGTATTTGAATCCCACCAGCCACATATGTTTTTACTGATTTTTCTTTTAAACTTTTGGAAGCCCAAAAGTTTACACGTGCAATACATGTAAAAATGAAAAGTCACAGAAAATCAAATATGTGCAAAATGCTAATAACAGCGACTAAGACACGTAGCACCGATTCAAGCACCCAACGCTTTAAGATGGCCGGCGAGAATGCCTTTTAGGCCGGCGACGCCGGGCCCTCCGTAGGGAATAGCCCGCATTCTCTGCACACCAGTCTCTTGTCCTACCCCCATACTGTTTATTTTCCTGCAATTATCCAGAGAATTGATTTTCATCGTAAATCTCATTTATAATGCATTTTTAATTCACTCTTCAATTTCAAAACCCTAATTCCATCCTATAAATATAACATCATACCCTAGCCCTTCTTATTCTGAAATCTCTTATAAAAAATTCTCAAAAATTTTTAAGTCAAAGAAGAGTACAAGTAGAGTTAGCCCCAGTTCCATTTCCGACAAGAATTCGAGACGTTTTTGGTGACTCCGCGACTCCATGAATCTACAAACTTCTTCCTATACCCCCCCTCTCTATTTCTAGCTAGTAAGTCCCACTCTTATTGTATTCTTTTACCTTAAAAGGTTCTCTTTTCAAAACATGTCGGAAGTGGAGTTATCCCGCCATCCGATTAAAAAATCGTTAAAATCATAATTTTTCTTAAGAATCACTTATCCATATCACTATATCTTGCTTAGTAATCATGAAACAAACATTGAGAACAATTTTAATGTACCTTTAATTTGCGTTTTTCGTTTAAATACCACAAACTTTACATATGACATCTTTTAAGTATTTAGCTTAGCATACCTTTAGAATATCTCACGAGGTAATGACCTACTTCTCACATACACACATCTTGACATAGCACGATTCTCTTGAACAATATTTTTGTGGCAAAATACGACTTTTCAGCAAAATACCATAAACTATTAAAAACCGGATTTCTATAAATTGTGTACTTAGATCCTTGCGATTGTGTCTCTACAACCCATTTTAGGGAACCCGATCAGGATAGTGCGGATTATCGCACATCCTCGGGACTAATAGAGCGAGATACAGACCTTCTCACGGAGCATACGATCACGATGGAATTTTAATACAATTTTTAAGAAAAACGAGAATTTCTATTTAATAATAAAAATTAATTTTTAATAATTATATAAATATTATCAAACCATCTAATTTTAATATATAATAAAATTCCATGTTTTTTAGAATATAAAAGAATTATAAGTTTCATGAAAATACCATCAAGAATCAATACAAGTCTAACTTTACACTAAAATATCTTGAACTATTCAAGCTAGGTATATATTCACTAGAATACCTCATTTTTTAAAAGTTACATTCATGAAAATCTTAAATATGATAAATAAATACTTAAAATTTATTTTGAAAGTATACTAAAAATATTTTTCATAAAAACCACTCTAGTTATATCAAATTACAATAAGAACCATAGTAAATATAGGTTTAAGCGGGACCAATTCTCTTGAGGCTCAGGGAGCCGAAGAAAGTGAGTGCTTGCCTATTTAAGGTAGAAAACTAAAACGGATTTATTAATGGTAATTGTCTTGGAAAAAGACAGAAATCCAGCTGTCCATTTGCAGCAGTTACCGATAACTCCAAAACCTAATTCAGAAATATAAATCTGTTTAAGCGTCCGACTCAATCTGAGTCTCAGTCTAATCTGAATACAATCTAAACCTGAATACAATCCAAACATAACTCCAATTCAACATGAATCCAATATATACTTGGACTAAACATGAATACCAGAATTTTATCAAGTATACAACATGACTTGACTTGACCGAACCATGGCTATATCTTGACTTGCTTACATGACTACCGTTTACCTCCTGAATCCGTTTACATGAACAACTTATACCATGGTCTCGGCAAGTCTGATAACTACAAATCAATACAATCAATACAATATATATATATATATATATATATATATATATATATATTGTTGGGGTAAAAATTTACACCCCCGTTGACCGAGTCAAAATCAAAGTCAACTCCAAGCCAGGTGGGCCCAAGCCCAGGTCAAGCGGGTCCATGCCCAAGTCGAGCCCGCGGCCAGCCTCCCCATGCCAACAACAAAATCATGTAATAAATAATTTTTATGTAATTGTTTATGCATGAATGTAAACAAAATGGGCATAAAGCCAATATTTTGTAAGCCCATGGCTTATGTGCAAAAATGAAATGGCACATGAGCCATGAGATGGCTAAAATACTATTTTTGTAAAGCCCAAGGGGCTATATGTAAATATGTAAGCCTATATAAAACAAAATGATGATGAATAAAGCAAGAATACTTTCATTCTCTCAAAAAAAAAAAAAACCCAGGGTTTGTATTTCTTTCCCTTTTCTGAAAGTCTCAAACCATCTTCTTTCTTTTGAATTAAATCAAGAGTTTTACTCTTCCTTTTCGAAAACAAGATAGTTTTTCACCACCAAACCCACAAAGGGGAACTTGGATCTGTGTTTAGATCCCAAAAAGGAGAGATTTTGATATCTCACATCTCTTGATCTTGAAGATCCAGCTAACACAGAAGGAAGAAGAAGAACCCCTTCCATTAACCCCAAAAACACACTTAGGAGTCCAACTCCACTCTGATTTCTCTTCCGAGAATCTTTTTAGGCTAAAAGCCTTTTTTCCTCGCTGGCGCTCAAGCGCAGAGCGCCCACGTGCCGACACGTGGCGCGCTTGCACAACACCGCCCTGCGCTCGAGCGCAAGTCGCCCCAATGCCGACACGTGGCGCGTTTGCGCTCGAGCGCAAGTCGCCCCAGTGCCGACACGTGGCGCGTTTGCGCTCAAGCGCACAGCGCTCTGACGCAAGTCGCCCCCATGCCGACACGTGGCGCGCTTGCGCTCAAGCGCCCAGCGCTCAAGCGCAAGTCGCCCCCGTGCCGACACGTGGCGCACTTGCGCTCGAGCGTCAGGCACTGAAGCGCAAAGCGCCCACGTGCCGACATGTGGCGCGCTTGCGCTACAGCGCCCTGCGCTCAAGCGCAGAGCGCCCACGTGGCACGTTAGCGCCTGAGCGCACAGTACCTGGGCGCACAGCGTCTAAGGCGTTGGCCCCACGCATCCTTTGGATGCCTTTTCCCCCTCTTTCTTTTATATATATACATATATACATATATATATATACACATATGCATACATATGTGCACACACACATACACCACGATACTGTCCCTCTTAGAAAAAAATTTCTAACGGGACGCTGCCCCGCACCCCGCAAGGGGGCTGCTAGCCCCCTTGACCCCCAGCCCGCTATCCGGGTAGCGGGACCCCCGTAAAAACTCTGCGTGGCTCCCAATATATCCAAACCCCCCTTTCAAAACACAACACACGTACACTGCACATTGAGTTCGCATCACCAGTTTAACCCGTTAATCGGAGGTTCCCTCGCCCCAAAGGCGAGGGGTAATTAACGGCATCTTAGTCCGCGGCTGCCGGAGATTCGGATCCCCATAATCATTAAACCCCGGCCTACCCTAGGCAGGGGGAATCTGTAGTACGCCTGACAAGCGCGTGCGTATTCCCATCTCAATGGGGTGACGAAAAACACCCTACAGATTTTGGCACGTCCGGTGGGACCAATCTCTCCTCCCATATTTCGGGTTAAGCGTTCATGCGGACTCAATCAATATACATACCTGTATTTATACTAAAAATAATGCCTTTTCATGCAGATTTTCAAGCAATCACCTTCCGACGATGTCTTCGATGATGAACTCAGCTCCCGTCTCTTACACGATGAGGATAGACTCTAGGACGGTCCTTCCGGCCAGTCTCGGGCGACAATGGGAGGAGCCGCTGCTACCATTCGGCTCTATTATGTTCATGCCAGTTGGCGCTATCCCAGCTCCTCAAGCCCCGGTGGTAAACAAACCGGTCTCGAAAGGCAGGAGACCAAATGTGGTGGTCGCGAGGGCACCTCAGCCCAAGCGCAAGTCCGTTTCCGAACGACTCTCCATAGCCCCAGCTGGGGGCAAGGCCATCAACACCAACAAAGCTACAACGCGTCCCGAGCAAGCTCCAGCGGCGCCCTTGACCACTGCTCGATCGGGTGTCTTCTCTAAGCTCCCCTCTGATCAACTCACAATGGCTTCCCGGATAGCGGATGCCTGCCAAGCCTTCAAAATCGAGAAGCTGAGGGAGAAAAGGCTCAGATACAGAGCCAACAAAAGGGCTAGGGCTCTATCCATGTTAAAATTTATGAATTTCCAAAGCCCGGACTGCTCCGCGAAATCAGCTGCCAAAGATAAAAAGATGGCTGGGTATGTGGTCCACACTGTCTACATGGTGGGCACGCGCAGCAAGAGGAAGGACGGGGCCACCGCATCTCAAATCCAATCTGGCTTGAATATGGTCGCCGCTTCCCAAGAACAGCCGCCTCCGCTGGATGATGAAAACCCTCTCGATGAGGATGATAGGCGGAAAGACCCTTCGGTCTATGAGGAGTCAGGCTCGGAAAGCGAAGATGAGCCAACTTTCCGTCCTAAGACCGCAGAGCAGCAACTCCTCCAAGAGCTCCGAAAGCAGCTCAGAAGCAAAAACAAGGAGATGGCCAAGCTCTACTCAAAGATCGACGATTTGACGAATGTCATGATGCAGCTCACGGCCCAACTTGCCCCTCAGCCGCCCAATCAGGCGCAAGGCTCTCATGAACTGGGGAACGATGTCCCGAAACAGCCGACGCCCGTTCCCTCAAATCCAAAGGTGGGCGGACCGCATGAAAGTCAATCGCATCCTATCTCAGGAAATGTCTTGGCTACTGATGACAGTAGCCCGCTAACTCAAGATCAAATCATGGATTTGGTTGCCAGCAAAGTCAAAACATTGGTGGCCGAAGCCGAAGCGCAAAAGGATATCAACAGTAGTGGGAGACCATATCCTGCTCAGTATGATCTGGTAGAATTTCCTAGCGGCTATGTCATCCCCAAATTCGGAAGATTCGATGGGACGGGAAATGCGAATCAGCACATCGCCCACTTCAAAGCCTCATGCAGGAATACTGGGGGCAATGATGCGCTTCTCCTCCGCCAGTTCGTTAATAGCTTGACCGATGTTGCTTTCGACTGGTACGCGAGCATACCGGATGGCTCTGTCACAACTTTTGTCTAAATGGAGTCTCTGTTTCGGCAAAGGTTCATGAGCGTCAGCGATAAGATTACCATTGCCGAGCTCGTAAGGACCAAGCCCAAGAGCGACGAAAGCAGCACGGATTTTATAACCCGATGGCGCAATCTCTCCGTCAAATGTGAACCGCCGATAGAGCAGGACCAATCTGTCAGTCTCCTTGTCGGAAATCTCAACAACTGGATAGCCCCGTTTCTATGCACCGCGGGTCTCAAAACATTCCAAGAGCTGACCAAGAAAGTTCAGATGCTTGAGCGCTCAAAGCAGGAGTCCTCCTCTGACTCCCAAAATAACAATAGGTCCTGGAGAAACCGAAAGGACGAAAATCGCAAAGGCGGAGGTTCTAACGATACTGAATCTTTTAACACTTCGGCTAACCGAAATAAGCAAGGGATGAGCGGGCCTAATGCCAACCAGCCTCAGAAGCCAGTGTTCGGAGTGGGAGGAGAATCTCCACTAAAAGAGAAGCTGGATAAGGTCTATTCCTTTAGAAGGGACAAAATCCGTAAAATATTCAAAGACGCCCTGAAGAACAGTCTACAACTGCCAGAGTCAAAAAGACCACAGGAAGCGAATATGACCGATGACCCCAAATACTGCCCCTATCACAGAGTGATAGGTCATGCCATTGAGGACTGCTTCATCTTCAAAGATTGGGTTGAAAAGCAATACAAGGCAGGAGAGATAGAACTGTCTAAAGGCGTGTTAGTAAACAATCAAGATGCGACCGCCAATTTCATACAAACGGAGACCGAACTTCTTCGTGAAACTGATTCTCTCAGACATCTGCCTTTCTCTGAAAACAATCGACCACCACGTCATTAAACTGGGAACAGTCGACCTCTAAGTCGTTAAACTGGAAATGTAAAAAGAAATATGTGAATAAACAAAAAAATGTGTAAATAAAAGAAAAAAAAATAAAGCCGAAATGATTGGGCAACTCACAATAAAAATCAGCGAGTGAAAATAAAAATGAGAATAAAGCCGAAATGATGGGGCAACCGCGAATAAATAGCCGAAATGATGGGGCAATCGCGATCTTCGCGATAAGAAAAGCTGAAATGATAGAGTAATCGCGGTAAAAAACAAAAAACAAAACAACGGCGAATGATGAGTTGCTCCTGGTACCATATTCCAGTGCAGCGATACAGACGCCAACCAAAATCCAATTTCCCGAAATTCGCCAGCCCTACGGCTAGTCCCCAAATTGACTGCCGTATACAATCCATGGGCTCAAATAATTCTCAGCGTACCCATGACCCACCGCAACCACCAGTTACGCGGCTGGTCTCCGCCTTTGGAATTATACTCTATTGAGAAGACCCACTCATGTGTCCTCACGATACATGAGGAGAACAAACCTTTGTGGGATCCTTACGACTCATAAAGGAAAAACACACTTAGGAGTCCTCATGACTCTTAAGGAGAAAATACACCTGCGGGATCCTTACGACTTGTAGGGAGAAAATGCTTTTATGGGACCCTCACGACCCATAAAATTGAAAAGTCTTAGATGATAGGGATCTAAACCTGTCTCCTAAGCTATCGCTCCCCAATCTCCAAGCGGCGAATGATGAGTCGCTCCTGGTACCATATTCCAGTGCAGCGATGCAGACGCCAACCAAATTCCAAATCCCATACCCCAACGGCGAATGATGAGTCGCTCCTGGTACCATATTCCAGTGCAGCGATGCAGACGCCAACAAAGTCCCAAAATTTTTATGGCCCTACGGTCTGGATCTTACATCCTGCAAAACCGTATACAATCCACGGGCATAAAACAATCCCAATCTCTCCAAAAAAATAATAAAATAAAAATAAAAAAAAGAGGTATGTCCACAAGCAAAATGGGCATGGATGAAAACCCGAAAGGGCTCCGTGAGTAAAAACAGCAGGACTGCCGGCGAGTTTGTGAAAACCCGAAAGGGCGCAAACTCATGAGAAAGAGATGAAATGCACTCACAAGGTCCTCTCAACTTTGTGAGGAGAAAATTCCCGCGTGAGATCCTTACGACTCACAAAGGAGCAACACACTTGGGAGTCCTCACGACTCCCAAGGAGAAAATACACTTACGGGATCCTTACGACCCGTAAGCAGAAAATGCTTTGTGAGACCTTTACGGCTCACAAAATTGAAAAGTCTTAGGTGATAAGGGATCTAAACCTGTCTCCTAAGCCATCATTTCCTAATAAGCAAATGCAAATGATGATTCGCTCCTGGTACCATATTCCAGTGTAGCGATGCTGATGCCAAACAAAAAAAACCAATCCCCAAATCCTCTCATGACAAATGATGATTCGCTCCTGGTACCATATTCCAGTGTAGCGATGCTGATGTCAACCTAAATCAAATCAAACCAACAACCTCTGCGGCGGAATCATGCTCCGTCCCAGAATTTACCCCGTGTCGAAATCATGCTTCGCCTCGGGATATCTACCTTCCCTACCGGAATTATGCTCCGCCTCGGAATCAAATCAACCAACCAGCTCTGCGTCGGAATCAAGCTTCGTCTCAGAATGCACCCCGTGTCGAAATGATGCTTCACATCGGTGTATCTGCCTTCCCTGTCGGAATTATGCTTCGGCTCGGAATCAACCAACGACCTCATCGTCGGAATTATGCTCCGTCTCGGAATCAAGTCAGCTAACAAGCTCTGCGCCGGAATCATGCTCTGTCTCAGAATATGCCCCGTGTCGAAATCAATGCTTCGCCTCGGAATATTTGCCTTCCTTGTCGGAATTATACTTCGCCTAGGAATCTACCTCTGCATCGAAATCATGCTTCAGTCAGAATGTCTGCCGCTCTTCGGAATGATGCTCCGATCCTTGGAATCATGCTCCGCTCTTCGGAATGATGCTCCGACCCTTGGAATCATGCTCCGCCCTTCGGAATGATGCTCCGATCCTTGGAATCATGCTCCGCTCTTCGGAATGATGCTCCGATCCTTGGAATCATGCTCCGCTCTTCGGAATGATGCTCCGAATCCTGGAATTATGCTCCGCTCATCGGAATGATGCTCCGATCCTTGGAATCATGCTCCGCTCTTCGGAATGATGCTCCGAATCCTGGATTTATGCTCCGCTCATCGGAATGATGCTCCGAATCCTGGAATTATGCTCCGCTCATCGGAATGATGCTCCGATCCTTGGAATTATGCTCCGCTCTTCGGAATGATGCTCCGAATCCTGGATTTATGCTCCGCTCATCGGAATGATGCTCCGAATCCTGGAATGATGCTCCACTCATCGGAATGATGCTCCGATCCTTGGAATCATGCTCCGCTCATCGGAATGATGCTCCGATCCCTGGAATCATGCTCCGCTCTTCGGAATGATGCTCCGATCCCCTGGAATCATGCTCCACCCTTCGGAATGATGCTCCGATCCCCTGGAATCATGCTCCGCTCATCGGAATGATGCTCCGATCCCCTGGAATCATGCTCCGCTCATCAGAATGATGCTCCGATCCCTGAAATCATGCTTCGCTCATCGGAATGATGCTCCGATCCCTGGAATCATGCTCCGCTCATCGGAATAATGTTCCGATCCTTAGAATTATGCTCCGCAAATCGGAATGATGCTCCAATTCCCGGGAATCATGCTCCCTGAGGGATACTCTGACCCCGGAATTATGCTCCGTGAATCAGAATGATGCTCCGATCCCCGGGAATCATGCTCCCCGGGATGATGCTTCGCCTCCGGAATGATGTCCCACCTCGAAGTTCAGCTTCAAGATCCATCAATTTCATGCACACAACTCAAATGTGCGGTGTGCATTTATTGATGGGGGGCACTTTGTTGGGGTAAAAATTTACACCCCCGTTGACCGAGTCAAAATCAAAATCAACTCCAAGCCAGGTGGGCTCAAGCCCAGGTCAAGCGGGTCCATGCCCAAGTCGAGCCCGCGGCCAGCCTCCCCATGCCAACAACAAAATCATGTAATAAATAATTTTTATGTAATTGTTTATGCATGAATGTAAACAAAATGGGCATAAAGCCAATATTTTGTAAGCCCATGGCTTATGTGCAAAAATAAAATGGCACATGAGCCATGGGATGACTAAAATACCATTTTTGTAAAGCCCAAGGGGCTATATGTAAATATGTAAGCTTATATAAGGCAAAATGATGATGAATAAAGTAAGAATACTTTCATTCTCTCAAAAAAAAACCCAGGGTTTGTATTTCTTTCCCTTTTCTGAAAGTCTCAAACCTTCTTCTTTCTTTTGAATTAAATCAAGAGTTTTACTCTTCCTTTTCGAAAACAAGATAGTTTTTCACCACCAAACCCACAAAGGGGAACTTGGATCTGTGTTTAGATCCCCAAAAGAAGAGATTTTGAGATCTCACATCTCTTGATCTTCAAGATCCAGCTAACAGAGGAGGAAGAAGAAGAACCCCTTCCATTAACCCTAAAAACACACTTAGGAGTCCAACTCCACTCTGATTTCTCTTCCGAGAATCTTTTTAGGCTAAAAGCCTCTTTTTCTCGCCGGCGCTCAAGCGCAGAGCGCCCACGTGCCGACACGTGGCGCGCTTGCACAACAGCGCCCTGCGCTCGAGCGCAAATCGCCTACGTTCCGACACGTGGCGCGCTTGCGCTCGAGCGCAAGTCGCCCCAGTGCCGACACGTGGCGCGCTTGCGCTTGAGCGCAAGTGCTCGAGCGCAAGTCGCCCCAGTGCCGACACGTGGCACGCTTGCTCTCAAGCGCACAGCGCTCTGGCGCAAATAGCCCCCGTGCCGACACGTGGCGCCCTTGCGCTCAAGCGCCCAGCGCTCAAGCGCCCAGCGCTCAAGCGCAAGTCGCCCCCGTGCCGACACGTGGCGCACTTGCGCTCGAGCGTCAGGCGCTGAAGCGCAAAGCGCCCACGTGCCGACACATGGCGCGCTTGCGCTACAGCGCCCTGCGCTCAAGCGCAGAGCGCCCACGTAGCACGCTAGCGCCTGAGCGCATAGCACCTGGGCGCACAGCGCCCAAGGCGCTGGCCCCACGCATCCTTTGGATGCCTTTTCCCCTCTTTCTTTTATATATATACATATATACATATATATATATATACACATATGCATACATATGTGCACACACACATACACCACGACACTGTCCCTGTTAGAAAAAAAATTCTAACGGGGCGCTGCCCCGCACCCCGCAAGGGGCTGCTAGCCCCCTTGACCCCCAGCCCGCTATCCGGGTAGCGGGACCCCCGTAAAAACTCTGCGTGGCTCCCGATATATCCAAACCCCCCTTTCAAAACACAACACACGTACACTGCACATTGAGTTCGCATCACCAGTTTAACCTGTTAATCGGAGGTGGGCGAGGGGTAATTAATAGCATCTTAGTCCGCGGCTGCCGGAGATTCGGATCCCCACAATCATTAAACCCCCGGCCTACCCTAGGCAGGGGGAATCTGTAGTACGCCTGACAAGCGCGCGCGTATTCCCATCTCAATGGGGTGACGAAAAACACCCTACATATATATTACGGGATTTTAATGGGGTAGATTGGTACAGAATATATTATAAGCGGCACGATGAAGGACACTAAAAGACACCTACCGTACATCCATGTCGTTGTCCCGTAGGTATTGACGGGGCCTTATACTTTCCGTTTCCTATTGTCACGCCCCGCTGCCCGGTATACGGCGAAGGGGACGCGACTGGTCCGCTACGTATTTTCTCTGAAGTAAATACACTAAGCGTATCTAAGCAATATAAAAGTAAAATCATAAGAGACAAGATATGAACTAAACAGCAACTTTATTTATTAACATTCTTTCTGTACAATACATGGAAAGTAAATACAACTGATAAAAAGCAATGCCTAAACAATGGCATAACAGAAATGAAAAGTACTGAATGGAAAGTGTACAATGAACTAGAGCTCAGGGTCTTCACTGAATCGGTCCAAGTCTTTAGCAGTGGGCTCGATCTTTGACGTGTCCAGCTTACCTGACGACATTCAAAGAAGAAAGAAATAGAATGTCGTCAGCGAACAGATCGCTCGGTAAGTCCCAAAGATAAGGGAGAAATAGAATAGACAGAGAGTAAGAGAGAGAGAGAGAGAGTAGCTTTTACAGTTGTATCATATTGTTATATTGTTGTATTTAGTGTTAACGCTGTTGTTTGTAGTTTGGTACAGAAGGATGCCAGTGTATACGAGAGGAGTCTCACTTGCCCTGGAGACTAAGGTATCAGGAACTCAAGGAACCGTTGGGCCACGGTACAACAGCAATGGAATATAGGTTAGGTGTCTTAATCTTACCGTCTCGTGCCACTTTTAACACCTTCCGTACCAATCTACCCCTTAAACCCCATAGTGTTTTGATTGTATCGTTTGTCTTGTATTGTAACTGTATAGATTATATAATTGGATGACTGACCGAAACCATGATATCAGTAAACAGATGTAACTGTATAATCATGTAAATGGAATAACTGTAGAATCATGTAAATGGATGTATATCCATGGTTCGGTTCAGTCAAGTTGATAGATTGAATATATGGAATAATGGATTCATGGATTCATGTTGAATTGTAATATTGTAAATTGTAGATTGTAGATTATAGATTGTAGATTGTAGATTGTAGATTGTACTTGAATCATATTCAAGTCAAATTATAATGAAACTCAAAGTAAATTGAAGTCCTGATTGTTTTGATGTTATCGGTAACCTTTCGTGTCTTTTTCAAAGACGATTACCGTATTGATAACACCGTTATTAAGTTGTCTACCTTAGATAGGCAAGCACCCACTTCTCCGGCTCCTTGAGGCTCAAGAGATTGGTCCCGCTTAAACATATGTTTACTAGGGTTCTTATTGTAATTTATAGAACTTTAGGGGGTTTTATGTAAAAATACTTTTATATACTTTTCAAAATACACCCCAAGTATTTATTATTCGTCTTTAGAGTTGTAATGAATGTAGATTTTATATTGTGATATTTCTAGTGAAATATCCTAATTTCATAAATAAAGGTATTTATTTGTAATATTGATTTATATGGAATTCATGGTATTTTAGTGTAAATGATTCTTGTGACATTTTTAGAAAAAAAATGGAATATTTATAATAATTCAAAATAATATTTTAATGTTACATATACATATATTTATATGAAAATAATTTTAATATATATATTATATTCTAGAAATCTCGTTTTTCTTAAGATGTCGTATTTTAAATCTTTCAAGACCGAATGCTTCTTGTGGAGGTCTGCATCTCGCACTACTAAGCCTGAGAATGTGCGATAATCCGCACCATCCTGAACGGGTTCCCCAAATGGGTTGTAGCAGCGCTTTGCAAAGATTTGTATAAATACTAATCATTAAGGGAAAACGGTTTTATTAATTATGGTATTTATTTGTAAAGATGTCGATTTTCCGTATTCTATGTTCTAGGGTCTCCTAAGTCAACTAGAATGTTCCTAACTGGTTCAAAGCGACAAGTTGTGAGATATCCCTCAAATCGCCTCTTCACCGTCAATTGTAGCTGTTTCCCGCCGAAAGACGCGACCGGGACGTTGGGACGTCAGGCCTGAAATTCGAGGGCAGATGCTAATTGGTGTTATCCGTCCACCTCTCCGAAGATGCCAAGTTGATTTATGGCGCCTCGTCTTGAAGGTTTAAACGGATGCGACCGATGTAGCAGACTTCGTAAGATTCCCCCTCATTTGAGGGGGTTTTGATTGTGGGGACGCTCTTCCCTACAGGCGCAAGCCCCTGCAGTTAATTACGCTACTGCATCGCGGTAACAACTTTCTCCTTCTCCAGATGGTCACTTCGTGTCGTGGGTGTTTGTTTTGTTTGTGGTTGCCCGTGGATTGTATACGGAGACTAATTTATGTTGTCGCCCGTAGGGCGTGGATTAGTCCAAATCCATATCTTTTTAGATTTGGGTTTGGGGGTTGGGTTTAAGGATATGTTAGTCTCATTTGAGACTAAGATCAACTTAAACGTTTGTTAAGGATACGTTAGTCTGATTTTTAGACTAAGATCAACTTAACAGGATCGTTTAGATCCAACAAAAGAGCATTCGAGCTTTATTATTTAGTTTAGGGACATTGCGGTCGATTAGTTTAAGGACATTACGGTCCAACGTTAGTTTAAGGACATTACGGTCCAAGATTTAGGACATCATAGTCCATGGGTTTTAAAGGACCCCACAGTTCGAGATTAAGGACATCATAGTCCATGGGTTTTAAAGGACCCCACAGTCCAAGGTTAAGGACATTATAGTCCATGGGTTTAAGGACCCCACAGTCCGTAGAATGTTTGGTTGTCGGGACCCGTCACCTCTCTGAAGACGTTGAAGGATTACAACGACAAATATCAGAGGAGTAAAGAGATGTACCCTCGAACCGATGTGAGTTGGTTGGAAGATCTGTAGTCTAATTTGGGACTAAGATCCATTGAAATATTTATGAGCAGGTGGGCTCAATTAATATAAGTTGAGGACTTATGGCCAATATTGGGCTAAGTCCAATAAATGTTTATCATTTTTATTCTGGCTATTGAGCCTTTATTTGGGCTTGGCTCTTCTGACAATATTTTTGTCTTTTATTGAATGATGAGCATTCACCAGAGCTCTGGGCTTATTAAAGAACAATTTATGTTCTGTCAGCGCAACACGTGGCGCGCTAGGCGCTTTGCGCCAATTAAAGAGCGCAGTGCGCTTCTGCCACGTGGCGCACATGCAAGGGACACGTGTCGCACTCAGCGCTAAGCGCTAGATGATGAGCGCATGATGCCAATTTATGAGCGCTGAGTGCTAGTCCATGAGCGCATTGCGCTTTCAATTTAGTGGCGCACACGTGAATGACATGTGGTGCGCTCGGCGCTGAGCGCCAGTCCATGAGCGCAGTGCGCTATTTCAAAAGCGCAAAGCGCAAGTTGTTAATTGGCGCATACGTGGTTGACACGTGGCGCATTTGGCGCTTAGTGCCTGTCCAGAGAGCGCAGAAGCGCTGTTCATGAGCGCAAGGCGCATTTCAAGAGCGCAAGGCGCATTTGATCAATTTTATGATCTGAGAACAAATTTATGTTCTTTTAAAAGAGTCTGTCTCAAGATTTAAGAACAACAGTTCTTATTTTTGCAGGAGATATTTTAATCTCTTGTATTAATGAAAGGCTCTGCCTTTATAGATCCATGATCCTTAAGAAAATTTAATAATTCTCTCTCACTTTATAATGAGATGTTCATGATCTCAGAAAGACAATTTGTCTTATAGATCTATGATCTGTGAAAGAAATAAGTACTTCTCTTTCTTTTTTTTATGATGAGATCTTTTGATCTTTTTATAAAAGACCTTGGTCTTTATAGATCTATGATCTTTTAAGAAGATAATTCTTCATTTTAATTATGAGATGATTTCATCTCTTTGTTCATCACCATTCTTTTTACCTTGAAGAAAAAATCTTCTTTTGCTGAGAGCTATGCTTCTCTTCCTTTGAATTTTTCAAAGTTTATGGGGGGGGGTTTCTCTATATCAGACTTGAATTCTTGGGGCCTTTTTATAGTGCAAGTTGATTTGTTGAATCAGTTAAAAAGATCTTTCTCTGATTGATTTGGGGATGTTTCTCCACCATTGGATCTTTGATCCTAGGGCTTCTGTTTTACAGAAGGCAGTCTTCTTGTTTTTAACAAGATTGAAAAATCTTTCCATAACAGAATTTTAATTCTGGTTAATTAATGATTTATCATTATTATTAGATGTTTTGATCTAACGGTGGGGAGTTTTTTAATTCCAGCGCTAGCGCAGCTCAATTTGCGCTAGCGCACCTGTGTTTGACATGTGGTGCGCTGCTCAGAGCGCAGCGCGCCCTGCGCTAGCGCACCCGTGTTTGCCACGTGGCGCGTAGCGTGCCTAGCGCTAGCGCACACATGGTGCGCTGCCTAGGGCGCAGCGCACTTGGCGCTGCATCTTAAGCGTTGCTTCAATTTTTTGAAATTCGAATTTCAAACAGAGCTTTGCTCTGATTGGGGGAAACAAATGCCCCCCACCGTTGCGCTCACGTGACCCACATGTGAGTGCAGCGGTGGCAGCATCTGCGCCCTTAGATCAACCCAGAAGTTGAAGAGGCATTTCAATGCCTATAAATAGGACCTTTGGTCTTTTAGATGATTCTGTTCTTCTCCTTCTTGTTTTCTGAGAATTTCATCCTCTCACAGAGTATAGCTCTCCATTTTAAGAATTTTCAAGAGTCAAAACTCTGCCAAAATTTTAGGTAATTTTTTTTAGATAATCTAGGGTTTTACCCATTAACAGAGCCTCGCTCTTCGTAGATCTTTGATCTAAAGAAAACCCTTTTAGGGTTTCATTAACAAAGCTTTGCTTTCCTGAACTCATAGATCTAAAGAGATATTTTCTTGGGGTTTCTTAGCCCATGAACAGAGCTTTGCTCTTTTGATAACATGTAGATTTTTTTTTAATCTCTTATGAAGAACTCTTAAGAGTTTGTTCATGGATTTTGAAGATCCCAGAATTTTTAATTCATAAAAAAATGATTTTAATTTTTTTTTCTGGTGGGTTTTTCCCATCATCTTTACAGAGCCAAGCTCTTGAGGAATTTTTATTCTTTCATGATCAGAATTTGACAAGTGTCACTCTGTCATAGATCATTACTCTCAAAGGGAGATTTACTCCTCTTCCCGAGGGATCTCTCATTTAATGAGAATTTTCTTGAGGATCTCCTCATTTAATTAACAGTCTTATCAAATGATGAGGTTGTTTTATTAATTGATGAATCATCATCTAGATTTTGCGGGTCCCCTTTTGGTCCCCTTTCCACTGCATTGCAGTGCGGTATAAATTTTAAAGTACCAAATGTCGGAATTTAAATTATAGCACTGACAATTGACTTTTGTCCCTTTTTGCGCAGGCGACATGTCTTTCGATCCATTTTCCTGTTTGTTCGTTCAGAAGGAGGATTCTCTGGAGCACCTGTAGACCGGGAAGTTCTAGCTTTGATCAAAGATCATGACCCGGAATATAAGAATCTTCACCTTTGGGGGACATGGTATAATCAGATTATTAATGGTCGACAAAGCTTTTCGTGCGCGGTACCCTCAGAGCCCATCATGGCGATCCATTACGCCGACCCACCCCCGGTGAACTATACCGTGGAAGAAGTCAACTGGACTTCGGAAGGTCTTCTTCAGCCTGCTATGGCTTCGATACCTGTTCAGCCTCCAATGGCTTTGGATATCCTGGGGCGACGTATTTGTCAAGACGAAGCGCGACCGTGGGGACAACCATATATGATCGGTCTAATTCCTCGTCATCCAGCTGGTTACCTGCAATGGGCCCGCTACATTCTGTCAGCGAAGAAGTTGCAGTTGTTGAGGCTTGGGTTGTATCCCGCCATTTATGCTTCTCTCTTCCAGTATCCTACGCTTCCCACCTGGTGGGTTAAGGCCTTTCTGGAGCAGTGGAATATTCCTACCCACACTTTTCTTTCGCTGTACCGAGAAGTATCGATCTCCTTAGAGGAATTTGCAGAAGTTTCTGGCTTACCGGTTATGGGGAAGCACTATGAGGAACTGCTTCCTACAGATGAATACATTTTTTGTGCCAAACCAGTGATGACAGGCCTCACCCCGGAGAACGCCATTCAACACCAGTTCCCTTGCTTAATCAAAGTGTTGAATATTTATGAGGGTCTTTTTCTCGAGTCTGGGAGACGCGGGGTTACTTTCGAGGATTTCATTGCTCGTTTTCTCCATCCGGACATCCTTTCGAAGGGTGCTGCTAAGTTCGCCAAACTTGACGACCTTTTCGGTTTAGGGTTAAACAAATTCCCAACGGTGGAGGCAGATCAAAAGAGTTTCTTCCTTCCCAACACTCCAGTTGTTCCTTTTACGGAGATCGCAGTCCCTGGGATTGATGAGGAAACGTTCTTCTTAGGGTTTCTTGGGCTATGGCTGAGCTGGTTTGCGCTCCCGATGCACTTTCGCCATATGAGGCCGTCTGTCTTCTATTCGGCTCACCGGATGATTATTGGGGTGAAAGTGGCTGTCGGGGTCGCCAGGTTAGCTCATCTGTATTACGGCCTCAGCCAAGCGGCGGATACTACTGAACCCGGAGTGCAGCATGTGAACTTCTCAATGCATTACTTCATGTCATGGCTCGAGCTACATGCACTTGGCGTTTTCGGCATTCATAAGAGGCCGTCCTTCTACGACAAGTGCGGCTTCCCCTGGATCATGTGATTGGTCGATGCATCTATTGTAAATCCGTCACCGCGGGAAGCCAGAGGTTTGCTCCTTCGTCCTCGCACTGTTGGAGATGGCATGGCTTTCACTGACAAGATCCTGACTATCGGCAAAGAGTCCGCGACAGCGGTGCAGCCATTGCGGGACATTTTTAAAGATGGATCCTCTGTTTTGAAAGCTCGGGAAATCGTTCATTTATATTCCATCAGACTGGGCTTTCTAGTGTTTAGGCAAAATGATGCGGCGTTATTTATGAGATACAATCCGCATCGTTTTGCCCAATAATTGAGCTATAATCAGGGAGTTCCACTGGAGGCTTTCTTGCTAGAACCTGCTGCCACCGAAGAGGGAATGCGGAGTGTGCTGCATCATTTCATGCGCTTGAACACAGGGTCTAGCTTCTTCATCAGCGAACCGAGCCGTGTCCCAAAAGTCCTTAATGTGTACGTGGCGTGGTACCAGCATTCAATGGGCGCTGTTATCAGGGAGGAGAAGCGACTGCTGCTCGATCGCAAAGGTGCACCCCATGCTGGTAATCCGAGCATCCCTCTGAAGCGACGGACCATCGTCCGTCCTCCCTTAAGAGAAGCTACCGTGACCGAAGTCCCGCACGACAGGCCCGAGCTACCGATACCCCGGGCTCCTGTAGAAAAGGTGACTGTAGCTTCCCCCGATTCTGGCATGGGTTCAGACATCGGGACTCGTCGTCCCAAGGTGCCCACCAAGCGTTAGCTGGTGTTAGCGGCAACCGGAGCTCACTCGCAGAAGAGGAAGAAGAAGTCGCTCTTTTCTGCTGACGTCGTATTTGGTCAGGAGCTTCATGCTCCTTATAGTGAGGGCTTGGGCGAATATGGGACCAACGAAGATCTATTCATAGCGCCGGACGACACTGATCTCGAGGCCGCCATTGCAGCTTCTGTGCGATCAGCAAGCCACAAAGCGGGAATGGCCATCCTCACGCAATCAAGTAAATGTAAGCCGTAACTTTAGTCATTGCATTATATTTTTGTAATCATGTTTTGACTGACACTTTTCCTTCTTTAACAGGCATTTCCACCGAAGAAGCTCTCGCAGCTTCTCTCAAGACTTTCGAGGAGGAGGAGAGGGTTCGAGCATCACTGGGCATTGGTATATTTCGGCTCACCGTGTCTTTATTCTCCTTTCTTATGGACAATCTGACCCCTTCTTTATCTTATCGCAGGGACTACAATACCAATCTCGCAAGGTAATGCGGAGATGCTTCCCGGGCCAGCTATCGAAGTCCCGGCCTCCTCAGCACTGCCGAAAGAGGCCTTACTCAAACGACCGATGGCGGATGCCATAACGGCTCCAGAGGTAACCCTTGGCACGGACGATGACGTCCTATTGATGGAGGCTTCTAGAAGATCCGCTCTCACGGCTCGAGCAGAAAGGAAGCGCAGAATGCGCACGGCAAGGGAGCGTAGTGCCGCCTTGGCCGCGGGTGCAGGTTCGAGCACCGCTACCTCTGCCCTTACTCCTTCAGAGGACGCTCCGCCTGCCTTGTCCACCACCCACAGACAGGCAGCACGTGCCGCTCGGGAAGCAATCGGAAAATCGACTCAAGGTAACGTGACATTGGGTTGTTCTGTCAAAGTTTTAACTTTCAGGTTCTCATATATCCTATCTTGCAGGGCCGAGTCTTGCCGAGGAGGTGGTGGGTGTCGTGGTGGCAACCATCGAGCCTGAGGTAGCAGCAGGTGAGACAACCACGATCGCCGAGCCCGAGGTGGCGGTAGGTAAGATGGCTACAATTGCCGAGCCCGAGGTAGCGGTGGGTGAGATGGCTACAGTCGTCGAGCCCGAGGTAGCCACTCTTTCTCAAGAGTCAGGCACTGCTCCAATCGTCGCTCTTTCTTCTTGCGGCTCTTTGCCATCTCCTGGCATCGAGAGCGTTACGACGGCTTTGGTAGAGTCGAGGGATGAGGCTACGGGTGGCGAGACCATTCCGATGGAGGAGGGTGGAGCATTCGCTGCATCCAGTGACACTCTTGTCGCGGTCTCGACCGGCGACTCACCAGATAGATTTTGGGTCATCGCTTTCCCCTTTGTTCTGCAATCCCCTTTTAATCTCTCCTGACAGTATTTCTCTCGCTTCTAATGCAGGTGTGGCGAGCGTTGAGGTTATGCCACCCGAGGAAGCATCGCCAGTTGTTGCTTTGACAGTGGTTGCCCCTCTGTCTTCTCTTATATCTTCTCAAATGCTGGAAGGTATGGTTTTGTGATAAATTTAAATCGGGGACAGCATCTTTCGTGTACTGACCATGTATCATCGTGATCTCACAGGAGTTCTTTTTGATCATTTGTATCAGGTGCTGAATCCGCACTTCGCTTTCTCGTCGGAGATTAGTCCACCCGCTGGTGTCGGTGAGTATCTTTTCTAACCGACGTCCTTTCTTTTCTTTAACGGACAGTCACGTTATTGCTAATTCTTCTTTGCATTGCTCGTAGCCTTACAAATTGAAGGGGGGGTCAAGGGTATCACCGCGCCACCGGAACTCCCAGCTCTGCCCTCTATTGCAGCCGGTATAATAGACTCTTTTGTTTATGTATTTTTTTTTATTTCTTAAGCCGACATCTGATTGTGATTTGTTTTGTAGCGGTCACATCGAATCCGGCCCCGTTCGAGTCTCGCGTTATAATGCCGGCAGGGTCTTTTTCCAGACGTCCATCCTCAAAAGGTGCTGTGACCAGTCTGCGTATGTTGAGCGATTATATCGAAGAGCTTGACGCGGAGACCCCTACGTTTGCTGTAGATTTTGCTGCCGAAGTTAATCCAATACTGGAGACGCTTGTGAACTTCCATAACAAAGGCGTCGTTGAGTCTTGGGTTAACCACTGCAGGAAGATTGAGGCCTGCCTGCATGAGCTTGAGCTTATGCGTCCTGCTCCTGAGATTCAGGCTTTAAACTCCCAGCGGGATACATGGGTCGAGCAGAGTGTGTCCTTCCTCCGCCATTTCGAACAAGAAGCGACCTTGAGGCGGAAGGAATGCGAGGAGGCTTCAGGTGAATCTGCCCGACTGCGCGCCCAAGTTAAAGCGAACGCCACGCAACTGAGAGCTGCTTTTAACACCTTGCAGCAATGTATTTCGGACGGGCTTGTATTGAGGCGGAAGCTCGACTCTATTGATCGGGTTATGCAGAGTTGCGAAGCCGTCCAACGGGAAATCGATGAGAAGATTCCATCATGCTTGCAGCAAAGGGCTCGAATTGAAGCGGAGCTGGCCGCGGCGGCTGATCATGAGAAGGTGCTGAAAGGAGTGCGAGAGCAGCTTGCGAACTTGTTGAAAACGCTTCCTTCTCAGTAGATGTTTTGCTTGTAATCTTTGAATAACATGTATCCATTTTTTATTCTTTCATACGATTCAACTTGTACTACACTGAATTCATAAATAAAAGATACATATTTTTTTTGTTCTATTACTGCTTTCTTCTTTTTTCTTTGTTGCCGGCTTATTACCTCAGTAAGCGTAGCCTGTAGATAACAGAGAGCATTCTGTTTTGAATTCTTCGAGAGGTAGTGATGGCTTAGGAAGCAGGTTCAGATCTGCTACCTAAGACTTTTCAACTTCATAAGCCGTGAGGGTCTCATAAAGACTTTTCTCCCTACGAGTCGAGAGGATCTCGTAGGTGTATTTTCTCCTTAGGAATCATGAGGATTCCTAATTGCGTATTCCCTTATAAGTCGTAAGGATCTTACAAGAGTGTTTTCTTCCTTACGAGTCGAGAGGACCCGTAAGTGTTTAATGAGATTGACATTATCTACATTTCACGGCGTCAGAAGTTGCTCCGGGCGTTTCCCACGGGGTCAAGGTTAACTTTGGCCGTGTTCCAGGCGTCGTTGGATGACGTATTTCCGAGGCGGGGTCATGTAGATGACGTGTTTCCGCGACGGGGTCATGTGGATGACGTGTTTCCGAGACGGGGTAATATGGATGACGTGTTTCCGCAACGGGGTCATGTGGATGACGTATTTCCGCGACGGGGTCATGTGGATGACGTATTTCCGAGACGGGGTCATGTGGATGACGTGTTTCCGTAATGGGGTCATTTGGATGACGTGTTTCCGCGACGGGGTCATTTGGATGACGTGTTTCCGCGACGGGGTCATGTGGATGACGGGGTCATGTGGATGACGTATTTCCGAGACGGGGTCATGTGGATGACGTATTTCCGCGACGGGGTCATTTGGATGACGTATTTCCGCGACGGGTCATGTGGATGACGTATTTCCGAGACGGGGTCATGTGGATGACGTATTTCCGCGACGGGGTCATGTGGATGACGCATTTCCGCGATGGGGTCATTTGGATGACGTATTTCCGGGACGGGGTCTTATGGATGACGTATTTCCGCGACGGGGTCATATGGATGACGTGTTTCCGCGACGGGGTCATTTGGATGACGTGTTTCCATGACGGGGTCATTTGGATGACGTGTTTCTGCGACGAGGTCATTTGGATGACGTGTTTCCGCGACGGGGTCATTTGGATGACGTGTTTCCGCGACGGGGTCATGTGGATGATGTATTTCCGCGACGGGGTCATGTGGATGACGTATTTCCATGATGGGGTCATTTGGATGATGTATTTCCGCGACGGGGTTATTTGGATGACGTATTTCCGCGATGGGGTCATGTGGATGACGTATTTCCGCGACGGGGTCATTTGGATGATGTATCATCTGTTGTAATGAGACGAATATCGAAGTAGACTCCACCTTGTCTGTGAACCGTTGAGATTTGGAGTAGGGGCTTTGCCATAGCTCAAGGGGTAATTGCAGCGTCTGAATCCTGCTGGAATGGGGAGGAACGCTGTTGATGATCTCTAGGCTATCCCTGAACCGTCGAGATTTGGCTTCGTTTTCTAATGGAACCTGCGGAGGGAAGGTGTGATTCCTTCTTTGTTTGCGCCCCTGGATTGTATACAGGGATTGATGTGATATCACCTGTAGGGCATAAATTTCATTTTTCTTTATTTCTTTCCGCGATGCTCTATCATTTCAGCTTTTATATCGTGAAGGTCGCGATTACCCAATCATTTCGGCTATTTTTCGCGGTGCCCAATCATTTCGGCTATTTATTTTATTTTTACTCGCTGTTTTTTATTGCGAGCTGCCCAATCATTTCGGCTATTTTGCATGCATACATTTTTACTTGCTGATTTTGTTGCAAGTTGCCCTATCATTTCGGCTATTTCGTATGCATGTGTGGCTCGTTGGCTTTTTGCTGCAAGCTTGGAATTAGACACCGATTTCGACATTAGCACCGATACAACTGGAATATTGCCAGGAGCGAATCATCATTTGCCTCTGTCAATGTCGAACAAAGGTGGCTTAGTAAATAGGGTTAAGATCCTGTCGACCAAGGCTTTTGACTTCATGAGCCGTAAGGGTCTCATAAAGGTATTTCTCCCTGCGAGTCGTGAGGATCTCGTAGATGCGTTTTCTCCTTAGGAATCATGAGGATTCCTAAGTGCATGGTCGCTTATAAGTCGTAAGGACCTTACAAGAGCGCTTTCTCCTTATAAGTCGAGAGGACTTACAAGGGCTGTTCACTGTGCAAACATATCCCTAGTCACGGATGGGACTTTGTTAGGGAAATGTTTATTCATGCTCGTGGATTGTATACAAGGGTCGGCATTGAGCCGCTTGTAGGGCAAAATTGGAGGTCGTGATGGCTGCATAAGAACAGGTTCAGATCCCTGTACCTTAAGACTTTTGAGTCTTATGAGCCGTGAGGGTCTCATAAAAGGATTCTCCTTACGAGTCGTGAGGATCTCGTAAGTGTAATTTCTCCTTAGGAATCGTGGGGATCCCTAAGTGTGTTTCTCCCTTGTGAGTCGTAAGGATCTCACGTAGGTGGTTTCTCCTCACAAGGTCGAAAGGGCCTTGCAAGTGTCTTTTAACGAGATTGCGCCCTTTCGGGTTTTCACAAAAACTCGTTGGTAGCCCTGCTGTTTTTACTCACGGAGCCCTTTCGGGTTTTCATCCGTGCCCGTTTTGCTTATGGACATACCGTTTTCTTTTTCTTTCTTTCTTTCTTTCTTTTATTCTTCTCTTTTTTCTGTATCAGCCTTGGGATGTTGCAATTCACAGTAGTTTATCGACGTCTCGGTCAACAGCTAGTTTTAGGACATAGTGGTCCATTGTTAGTTTAAGGACGTTTCGGTTCATTGTTAGTTTTTAGGACATTTCGGTTCGTTGTTAATTTAAGGACGTTTCGGTCCGTTATTAGTTTAAGGACGTTTCGGTCCGACGAAAATGAAGCCGGCTACTACTTACAGAGTTTAGGTTTAGGAAGATAACGAGCGGACATAGACGTCGTCATCTATCGTTGACCTAGGCCGTGACTCGTTAGGCGTAGTATCTTTTCAGGAAGCGACCATTTATTGGCCTGAAGGGCCTTTCACCATGCATGTTCATGAGTAGATAGGCCCCACACTGGTAGACCTTGTCTATGATATACGGGCCTTCATAGTTCGGCTCGAACTTCCCCCGCTTGGCGCGATTGGGGATCATAGGTCTTTTAATTACTAGCACGAGTTCGCCTTGGCGGAATGTTCTTGGCCTAGTTAATCTTTCATATGAGCGCGTCATCTTTGCTTTGTAAGCCTCCAGGTTTTGTTGCGCTATGAGCCGGGTTTCATCAAGGGCATCGAGCTCCTCAAGCCGAAGGTGAACATTCTCTTCGTCCGTTAGTTCGTAATGAACCGCCATTCGTAAAGAGGGTAGCTCTATCTCGAGGGGGAGTACCGCTTCCGTACCGAATACCAACGCGTACGGCTGTAGGGTGTTTTTCATCACCCCATTGAGATGGGAATACGCGCGCGCTTGTCAGACGCATTACAGATTCCCCCTGCCTAGGGTATGTTGGGGTTTATTAATTGTGGGGATCCGAATCTCCGACAGCCGCGGACTAAGCTGTCGTTAATTACCCCTCGCCTTTGGAGCGAGGGAACCTCCGATTAACGGGTTAAACTGGTCGTGCGAACTCAATGTGCAGTATTTTGTTTTGGGGGGTTTTGGATATATCGGGAGCCACGCAGAGTTTTTACGGGGGTCCCGCTACCCGGATAGCGGGTTAGGGGTCAAGGGGGCTAGCAGCCCCCTTGCGGGGTGCGGGGCAGCGCCCCGGCCCAAATTTTTTTTGGGAGGGACAGTGTTGTGGAGTGTGTGTGTATTTATATATATATAGATGTATACATATATAAAAAAAAGGAAAAAGCGCCAAAGGACGCGTGGAACTAGCGCCTTGAGCGCTGTGCGCTTAGGTGCTGTGTGCTTAGGCGCTAGCGCACCACGTATCCGACACGTGGGCGCTGGGCGCTTGAGCGCTAGGCGCTCGAGCGCTAGTGCGCCACGTGTCGGTACGTGGGCGCTTGGCGCTTGAGCGCTGGGTGCTCGAGCGCTAGCGCGCCATGTGTCGGCACGTGGGCGCTGGGCGCTTGAGCGCTGGGCGCTTGAGCTCTAGCGCGCCACGTGTCGGCACGTAGGCGCTTGAGCGCTGGGCGCTTGAGCTCTAGCACGCCACGTGTCGGCACGTGGCGCTTGGGCGCTGGGCGCTTTGAGCGCTAAGCCCTCGAGCGCCACGTGTCGGCACGTGGGCGCTTGGCGCTTGAGTGCTGGGCGCTTGAGCGCAAGGCGCTCATGCGCCGGTGAGAAAAATGGGCTTTTAGCCCCAGAAACTCCCGAAAGAGAAATCGGGGTGGAGTTAAACTCCTAAGATGTTTTAAATTTGATGAAAGGGGTTCTTCTTTGGAGCCCTGGGTCTTCCCAAAGATGGGGTCTCTGGAGATGGATCTCCTTCTTCCTCCTCTGTTGGCAGGATCTTGAAGATCAAGAGATGTGAGATTTTAAAAATCTTTTCTTTTTGAGATCTAATGGTAGATCCAAGTTCCCCTTTGTGGGTTTTGTGGTGAAAAACTATTTTGTTTTTTAAAAGGAAGAGTAAAACTCTTGATTTAATTCAAAGAAAGAAGAAGGTCTTAGAACCTTGAGGAAGGAGAAAGATCTCAGATCTTGGTTTTTTTTTCTAGAGAGAGAAAAGTTGTTGGGATATTTTCATTATCCTTGCCTTTATAGGCTATACACTTTACACATAACCCCTTGGATTTCACAAAATGGCATTTTGCCTATTCCATGGCTCATGTGCCATTTCTTTTTGCACATAAGCCATGGGCTTTACAAAAATTTGGTTTTATGCCCATTTCTCTTACATTCATTCGTAAAATAAAATAAAAGAAATACAATAAAATTATTTATTGCAAAAATTTTATCTTGGTATGGGGGGAGGCCGACCGCTTCATATTCGGACTCGACCCGGGCATGGGCCCATTTGATTTGGGCTTGGGCCCACTTGGCTTGGGGTTGACTTTGATTTTGACTTGGTCAACCGAGATGCAAATTTTTACCCCAACAAATTGCCCCCATCAATAAATGCACACCACACACGTGGGTCGTGTGCATAGAATTGATGGATCTTCTTTCACGTAGAGGCAACTTGATTTGGTTCCCGCTTTTGGGAAGCTGGCACTGCCGTTTTTACGACATGGACGGTCGAGTCTGCCCTTTTAGCTACTTGGACGGTCGGTTCTGCCCTTTTTGCGACTTGGACGGTCGGTTCTGCCCTTTTTGCGACTTGGACGATCGGTGCTGCCCTTTTAGCGACGTGGACGGTCGGTTCTGCCCTTTTTGCGACTTGGACGGTCGGTGTTGCGCTTTTAGCGACGTGGACGGTCGGTTATGCCCTTTTTGCGACTTGGACGGTCGGTTCTGCCCTTTTTGCGACTTGGACGGTCGGTGCTACCCTTTTAGCGACGTGGACGGTCGGTTCTACCCTTTGCGACTTGGACGGTCGGTGCTGCACTTTTAGCGACGTGGACGGTCGGTTCTGCCCTTTTTGCGACTTGGACGGTCGGTGCTGCCCTTTTAGCGACGTGGACGGTTGGTTCTGTCCTTTTTGCGACTTGGACGGTCGGTTCTGCCCTTTTAGCGACGTGGACGGTCGGTTCTGCCCTTTTTGCGACTTGGACGGTCGGTGCTGCCCTTTTAGCGACGTGGACGGTCGGTTCTGGATTTGACTTGCTCCGCTTCTTGCGGTGTCAGGGATGAAGTTGACTTGTTTCCGAGGTGGAATTTGATTCTGCCAGGGAGGTCATTGGTTGTTTTGCTGATTTGATGTGATTTGGATTGACATCAGCACCGCTACACTGGATTATGGTACCAGGAGCGAATCATCATTTGCCATGAGAGGATTTAGGGATTTTGGTTTTGGTTTGGCATCAGTATCGCTACACTGGAATATGGTACCAGAAGCGAATCGTCATTTGCCATGAGGAAATTTTCCTCGTTCCCAGTTTAACGACTTAGAGGTCATTTGGATTGGAGTTTGGAATTTTGAGGTTAGGGTAGACATCAGCGTTGCTAACACTGAAGCACATGTGCCAGGAGCAATTCATCATTTGCCTTTTCCTGTTGGGGGAGCGATGGCTTAGGAGACAGGTTTAGGTTCCTATCACCTAAGGCTTTTCAATTTTATGGGCCGTGAGGGTCCCATAAAAGCATTTTCTCCCTACGAGTCGTAAGGATCCCGCAGGTGTATTTTCTCCTTAGGAGTCGTGAGGACTCCTAAGTGTGTTTTTCCTTTATGAGTCGTAAGGATCCCACAAAGGTTTGTTCTCCTCATGTATCGTGAGGACACATGAGTGGGTCTTCTTAATGGAGCATAATCCCAAAGGCGGAGACTGTTCCCCTCCGAACGGCGGCCTAGACTTTGCGTCTCGCCTGAGATTCGGGGCAGATGCTATATAGTTTTATCCGTCTACCTCTCCGAAGATGCCAAGTTGATTTATGGTGCCGTATATCGGAGGTTTAGACGGATGCGGCCGATGTAGCAGATTTCGTCAGATTCCCCCTCAGGGTGAGGGGTTTTTGATTGTGGGGACGCTCTTCCCTGCAGGCGCAAGCCCCTGCAGTTAATTACGCTACCGCATCGCGGCAACAACTTTCTCCTTCTCCAGAATTTCACTTCGTGTCGTGTGTGTTCGTTTTGTTTGTGGTTGCCTGTGGATTGTATACGGAGACTGAGTAATGCCGTCGCCCGTAGGACGTGGATTAGTCCAAATCCGTATTTACTTAGATTTGGGTTTGGTGTTTTTAGTTTAAGGATGCATTAGTCGCGTTGCTTCTAAGATCAACTTAAACGTTCGTCAAGAATACGTTAGTCCTGTTTTGGACTAAGATCAACTTGACTTGATGATCGATTCAATATTTGGCCGTCGGGACTCGTCACCTCTCTAACGTCGTTGAAGGATTACAACGACAGGTGTCAGAGGAATTCAGAGATGTACCCTTGAACCAAAGTTGATTTGGGGTTTTACCATTCATTTAAATGTCTAAGGATGCGTTAGCCGTATTTGAGGCTAAGATCAACTTAAACGGGACCGTTTAGATCCGGCAAAAGAGCATTTGGAGGCTCTATCGTTCCAGTTTAGGGACGTAGTGGTCCATTTTCCAGTTTAGGGACGTGGTGGTCCGATATTAGTTTAGGGACGTCTCGGTCCGATATTAGTTTAGGGACGTCTCGGTCCGATATTAGTTTAGGGACGTCTCGGTCCACGAGTTTAAGGACCCCGCAGTCCATATGGGTGTGTGGTCGTTGGGACCCGTCACCTCTTTGACGTCGCTGAGGAATTACAACGATGGATGTCAAAGGAGTTCGGAGATGTACCCTCGAACCGGATGTAGATTGATTTAGGAGAGCCATTTTGCTCAGTCAATTTAATTTAAGGACTTATGGCCATGATTGGGCTAAGTCCAGTTGAAAATGTCCAACATTTATTTGCTTTTGCATTGCATTTCTTTTTATTTTTATTTGGGCTTTGCCCAAAAAAAAGATGCAGAGCATCAATTTGTTTTGGGCTCTGCCCTTTATAAATGATGCAAAGCATCAATTTCATTTGGGCTCTGCCCTTCTTATTGCTTTGCAGTTTATTTTGGCCTGCTAGGTCTTTTTGATTTGGGCCTGGCCCTTCAAGTAATGCATTGCATTTGTGCAAAGCACCAAGAATCTTTTAGATTCAAGAACAGAAGTGCAAAGCACTTTTTATCCCTTGATCTAAATTTGGATCAAAGAAAAACAAGTTTTTCCTTGTTTCAGAGAACCAAAGGTTCATAGCAAGTGCAAGGCACTATTTTTATTATTTTTATTTATTTATTTATTTGTTGAAGATCACTGATCTTGTTCCTAGATCAATGATCTATTCCTAAGAGAATTTTCTCTTGTTTTAAAGGTTTTTACCTTCTTTTTTGTGTTCTCAAGGAGTTCTCAAGAGTTCTCTTCTCTCTTCTTTTTTTTTTATTTTTAAAACCAGATGTGTATATTTGAAATGAGGTCTGGGGTCCTTTTTATAGTGCTCAAAAATTAGTTAAATTTGTTAAAAAAAATCTTTTTCTGAGTGATTTGGGGAATTTTCCCCACCGTTGGATCTTTGATCCAAAGGCCCCTGTTTTACAGAAGAAATCTTCTTGTTTTAACAAGAACAGAAAAAAAATTTCCTTAAATTTTCATTATGTTTTTGCGCAACTCCCCAGCGCGTGACACGTGTCGCGCAGTGAAGTGCTTGCGCAACTGAGCTTGCGCAACTGCGCAGACACGTGTCGAGCAGTGAAGCGCTTGCGCAACTGCGCAGACACGTGTCGTGCAACGGTGCACTTGCGCAACAGTGTGTGCGCAACTGCGCGGACACGTGTCGCGCAACGGTGCGCTTGCGCAGTTGTGCTTGCGCAACTGTGCAGACACGTGGCGTACACGTGGCGCGCTGCGGTGCACTTGCGCAACGGTGTCTGCGCGACTGCGCGGACACGTGTCGCGCAGCGGTGCGCTTGCGCAGTTGTGCTTGCGCGACTGCGCAGACACGTGGCGTGCTGCGGTGCACTTGCGCAACAGTGTTTGCGCGACTGCACAGACACGTGTCGCGCAGCGGTGCGCTTGCACAACTGAGCGTTGTTTTTGTTTTTTAAAGAGCCTTGCTCTGATTGGCCGCACTGCCTTGGGCGTTGTGCTGCCGTGTCAACTTCTGACACGTGGCGCGTTGCGCACAGCGCACGGGACCTGAAGCGTTGCTTCAAAAATTTGAATTTTTGAAATTCAAACAGAGCCTTGCTCTGATTGGGGGAACAAATGCCCCCCCACCGTTGCGCTCACGTGGCGCGCACGTGAGTGCAGCGGTGGCAAGATCCTGGCCGTGGGGTCAAGGGGGTCAGTTGAAGGGGCGCAGGCGCCTATAAATAGGACCCTTGGTCCTTAGTAATTCTTTACCATTTTCAAGAATTTGAATTTCAGAGCCTTGCTCTTGCTTAGGAACTTTCAGAGCCTTGCTCTTGTACTTTCCCAAGAACTTCAAAGTTCAGAACTTAGAATCACTCTAGGTAAAAAATTTAAATTAAATTAAATTAAATTAACAGAGCCTTGCTCTTATAGATCTTTGATCTAAAGAAAACCCCTTTGGGGTTTCATCAACAGTGCCTTGCTCTCAAAAACTTACAGATTTACAGAGATATGGTCAATGGGTTTTAACCCATGAACAGAGCTTTGCTCTTGGATCAAATGAAATTTTTTTTAATTTAATTTTTTTTAAAAAGTTTTCATGGATTTTTCAAGATTCCAAAATTCTAATTTTTCTAAGTGTTAAGAAAATAAAATTGATGGATCTTTCCATTATTACCACAGAGCTATACTCTTTTAAGGAATCTTGTTCCCCTGAGACCAGAGTTTGACAAATGTCACTCTGCGACAGAGCTTTGCTCTAAAAGAGGAGATTTTCTCCTTGTCTCTAGGGATTTCCCCTCAATGAGGATATTCTCTTGGGGTCTTTTTCATTAACTGACAGTCTCATCCAATGATGGGACTGTCTTATCAAATGATGCGCGTCATCTAGATTTTGTGGGTCCCCCTTTGGTCCCCTACCCACTGCATTGCAGCGTGATGTAAGATTTTAAAATGTGAAGCATTGGAACACTAACGGTTATTATTTTTTTTTGCTTTTTCTACAGGAAACATGTCTGAAGATTTGTCTTTCCCTTTCGTCCGCTCGGAAGGAGGGTTCCCCCATTCGCCAGTGGACCAGGTGGCGTTTGCTTTGATTAAAGACCATGATCCCGAGTGCAAGAAACTCCACCTGTGGGGAAGGTGGTACAACCAAATCATCCAAGGCCGTCGCAGCTTCAGCTCCGCTTCGCCCTCTGAGCCCATAGTTACGATCCCTTATGCGGACAAGCCTCCGGTGAAGTATGCCGTGGAGGTTAAAAATTGGAATTCCGATGACCTCCTCCAGCCTGCAATCGGTGCCATCCCAGTGCAGCCGCAGCCGGCGATAGACATCTTGGGGAGGCGAATCTGTCAGGGTGAAGCACGCCCTTGGGGACAGGCTTATAATATTGGACTGATCCCGCGACCGCTCGCCGGATATTTGCAATGGGCCCGCTACATCTTAGCGGTGAAAAGGGCTCACCTGACGACGATTGGTTTATACTCGGCCGTCTACGTTTCGCTTTTCGAGTATCCCTCTCCTCCAACGTGGTGGATAAAGGCCTTTATTGAACAATGGAATATCCCCACCCACACCTTCTTGATAGCGGATAGGGAAGTCTCCATATCTTTGGAAGAATTTGCTGAGATTTCAGGTCTACCAATGGGGGGAGCACTACGAGGAGCTGCTTCCTCCTGACGAGTACGTCTTTGCCACCAAGCAGCTGGTATTTGACTTAACTCCGGAGAATGCCATCCAGCATCAGCATCCGGGCTTGGTGAAGGTGTTGGAGATTTATGAGGAACTCCATTTGGAATCGGGCGACCGGGGCGTCAGTTTCGCGGATTTTATTGCTCGCTTTATTCGCCCGGAGTTCCTATCAGAGCAGAGCGAGAAGTTCGCTCAGCTTGTTGACCCCTTTGGTTTCGGCTTGGACCGCCGACCTACATCGGAAAATGACCAGCGGGATTTTTATCTCCCCGGTACTGCCAGCGTCCCTTTCTCAGAGATCGCCGTTCCTGGCATGGACGAGGAGACTTTTTTCATAGGGTTCTTGGGTTTATGGCTATGCAGCTTCGCGCTCCCCATGCATCCACGCCTCATGCGGCCCTCTGTCTTTTACCCGGCGCATCGAATGGCGGCTGGTTTGCAGTTATCAGTAGGGATCGCCTGGCTGGCTTACCTTTACAATGGACTTAGTGTAGCGGCGGACGCTAGTGAGCCTTGGGTACAGCCTGCCAACTTTCCAATGCATTATTTCACTTCTTGGATGGAGATGCACGTGCAAGGGATGTTTGGTGCCCATAAGACTCCTCCATTCTTTGAGAGATGCAGACTTCCGAGAGTCATGCGATTGATCGGGGCTTCAATTGTGGTTGCATCCCCGCGGGATTCTAGGGGGCTGCTCCTACGTCCACATCTGGTCGGAGCGAAGATTTCTTTTGTGGATAAGGTCATCACTATAGGCTCAGAGACCACTAAGTCAGTGGTGCCACTACGTGATGAATTTAAAGGCGGGGCTTCTGTACTGAAGGCTCGGGAAATCCTCCACCTTTACTCCATTCGGCCGGGCTACCTAGTGTTTAGGCAGAATGAGACAGCTCTCTTTATGAGGTATAACCCGCATCGATTTGCCTGGCAATCGAGTTATAACCAAGGGATCCCGATGGAAGCTTTTCTGGAAACGCCCGTGGTCAACCAAGAGGGGATAAGGAATACGATGCATCATTTCATCCGGCTTAATACAGGTTCCTATTTTTTTATCAGTGAACCTAGCTGTGCCCCTAAAATACTCCATCTATATGTAGCCTGGTACGCGCATGCTATGGGCCCAATCATCTTAACAGAGAAGCGCATGCTGGTTGACCGTAGGGGTGCGCCTTCTGGCGGTGATCGCAAGGCTCCCTTGCAGCCAAGGCTCCAGGTCACCCTCCCGATAAAAGGTGCCGGAGTTGACCGACCACGCGTGTTGAGCCCTCCGCGTGGATTGCCGCTGCCTACCATGGTGGATGCACCACCGGCGCCCCGTGCTCCCACAAAGACGGTTAATGTAGTATCGCCAGGGTCCGGCGTAGGAGCAGATGTCGGGACCCGCCGCCCTAAAGTAACTGCCAAGCGCAAATCTGCTCCGGGTGGATCTAAAGCTGGTGGACAGAAGAAGAAGTCCACCCTTTCCCTCGATGCGATCCTCAGCTTAAAGCCTGCGGCTCCTCCCACCGAAGCCATATGTGAATATGGCAGCAATGAGGGTTTCTTGGTAGACCCTGCGGACACCAATTTGGCTGCCGCCATTGCAGCTTCAGAGCGATCGGCGAGGCTCGAAGCGATGTTAAGCAAACTTGCTGAGTCCGGTAATCATTAGACGCTCTATTTGTTATTTTATTGCACTTTTTATTATTATGTTTAACTAATATTTGCTCCATTTTCAACAGGTGTCTCGACTGAAGAGGCTATTGCTGCCTCCCTGAAAACCTTCCAGGAGGAGGAGGAGAAGCGTGCCCTAGCAGGCGTTGGTATGTTTCATCCCTTTCTCTTTTATAAGGAAAGTTTGTCGTCTTTTTCTGATGGTTAACCTAACCCTCTTTTGTTTCTTTGCAGGGGTTGTATCAATTGATGCGGGGATCCTTCCCGAGCCCGTTGCTGAAGTCCCGGCTTCGTCGAAATTGCTGCAAGAGCCTCGGCTTGACAAAACGACGAGGGATGCCCTGAAAGATCTGGAGGCATCCCTATTCACGGATGAAGAAGCCTCGCTCAAAGAAGCCCTAGTAGCATCCGCCTCAACGGCCCGGGAGGAGCGAAAGCGGTTAAGACGCGAAGCGGAGGCCCGCAGAGCTGCTTTGGCCACGGGAGCGGGCCCTAGCACTATTTCTCGTGCCGACACTCCTTCTGAAGAGGCCCCTGCCGCCCTGTCTACTGCTCATAGGCGAGTGGCGCGCGCAGCCCAGAATGCAAACGATAAATCCTCTTCAGGTAACATTTCTTTCCGAACCTCGTTGTAAGAATTATAAAGCCATTGGCTCATATGCATTCCATCTTGCAGGGCCAAGTCCGACTGAGGGGGAGGCGGAGATCGTCGAACCCCGGGGAGCGGAGGAAGCGGTACTTGCCGAGCCCGAGCCGACAGTGAGCAACGTCATCGGGGCCACGGGGCCTGAAACAGAGGTTGAGGGGTCCGCCGCCGAGAGGGTCATTGATGCCGCACCTGAAGTGGCGGCAGATGAGATGATTGTCTTAACCGAGCCGAAGGCAGTAGAGGGCGAGGCGCTTGAGGCTGGAGACGTCACGGTGCCGATGGATGAGACAACCGCGACCACAGGACCCGAGGGAGTATCGGGTGAGGCGGCCATGATTCCTGAGGAGGAGCCAAACGCTCTTTCCCAGGAATCTGGTAATACTCCAATCATAGCCCTCCCCGCGTATGGTTCCTTGCCGTCTCCAGGGCTCGCGAGCACAACAACGGTTCCCATCGAGTCGGGTGATGAGGCTACGGGCGGTGGTCTCATGTCAATGGAGGAGGGGATTGCTTCAGTTTCGGCTGGCAGCTCGTCGGGTAAATTTTGAGTCACCAGCGTTCCCCTCTTTTTTATATATCTTGCGATCTCTTCTAACAAGCTTGTCTTTGCAGGTGCGACCAGTGCCGACGCTCCATTGCTCGAGGGAGCACCGTCGACTACTGCTTTGGCGGTGGTCACCTCCCCGCCTTCCCTTGTACCATCGCGGATGTTGGAAGGTATGGATTTACGACTCATGCATTAATCTTTCAAAAATGTAGCTTTTGTACTAACGTTATACCATCGTGCCCTTGCAGGAGTGCTCTTTGATCATTTATATCAAGTGTTGCTCCCACACTTCTCTTTCCCATCTGAACTCGCTTCTCCCTCTAGTGGCGCCGGTGAGTATACTTTCACTATAATGTCTTTATTTGCCCCCTTTTTCTAGCAATGGGATAATTTCTGACTTTTCCTTTTCTTTATTGCAGTGCCACACATCGAAGGAGGGGATGCAAGACCTGCCGCGCTACCGGCCCTTCCGGCTTTGCCGTCCGTTGCAGCTGGTATAGTAAATTTCCTTTTTGGTACCCCTTCAACATCTCTTGAACCATCGTTTGACCATGTTTTGTTTTGCAGCTATTGTTCCGGCTCCGGTCCCTTTTGAGTCTCGCGTCCTTTCACCGGCAGGCCCTTTCTTGAAACGTCCATCTTCAAAGGGTGCTGTGATGAGTTTGGGCATGCTGAGCGGGTACATCGAAGAGCTCAACATGGACGCTCTCCCTTCTGCCGTAGATTTCGTTGTGGAGGTTAACCCGATGTTGGCGGCGCTCGTAAATTTTCATAACGAAGGCGTCGTCGAATCTTGGGTTAGTCACTGCAGGGGGATTAAGGCATGTCTATATCGGCTGGAGTCGACGCGCCCTTCTCCCGAAGTTTTAGCCCTGAGCACCCAACGAACAACTTGGCTCGAGCAAAGCACTTCTCACTTCCGCCATTTGGAGCAAGAAGCAGCTTTAAAGCTAAGGGAATGCCAAAAGACCTCGAACGAAACGGCCAAACTGCGCGCTGAGGTTGAAGCAAATGCTACCCAAGTGAAGACTATCTTTGAGGGTCTCTTGGAGTGCATCTCCCATGGGCTAAACTTGAAGCGGAAGCTCGACGTAGCTGAGCGCAATACCCCAGGTCGGGAAGCTGCTTATCAGATCGTCAGGGAGCAGCTTGTGTCTGTCTTGCAGCAACGAGCCCAAGTGGAGGCAGAGCTGGCGGTGGTAGCCGATCAAGAGAAGGCGTGGAAGGAAGTATGCGAGCAATTGCTAAATCTATGCAAGACGCTTCCTTCCCAGTAATTCTCCTTGTATCATTTATACTTGTAAAATATATGTATATTTTTTTATTCTTTAGTACAATGTATCCTGTACCCGATCAATACCTATGAATAAAAGATACACATTTTGTAATGTCCTGTGTCATTTCTTCGCCTTTTTCATTCTTTTCAGCATGATATCTTTAATGCACCTTATTGGCAGACAACTTTATTTTTCCCAGAGATAACGATGGCTTAGACTGCGGTTTTAGATCCGCTACCTAAGACTTTTCAACTCTATGAGCCGTGAGGGTCTCATAGAGACTTTTCTCCCTGCGAATCGAGAGGATCTCGTAGGCGGATTTTCTCCTTAGGAATCGTGAGGATTCCTAAGTGTGGTTTTCTCTTACAAGTCGTAAGGATCCTGCAAGAGAATTTTTCCCTCTCACGAGTCGAGAGGATTCGTAAGCGGTTGTTTCCCTCCTCGTCGAAATTCGACTTCGGAGAGTGAACCCGTGAATAGTATGCAAGAGACCATTTTGGATTGACTTGCAGGGCCCCATTGCTCAAGAAGCAAGCTTTTCAATCCTTACTGCCTGAGACCTCATATTGCAAATTAAGAAGTAAGTTCAATTTGTTGAAGAAATCCATTTTCTGAAAGATTTGGCGGGATTTCCCCCACCGTCGGATTTTTGATCCAAGGGCTTCTGTTTTACAGAAGATAATCTTCTTGTTTTAACAATAACAGAAAAGATTTCTTCAGAACCTTAATTTTTGTTTAGCGCAAATGCTCCAGGGTATGACACGTGTCGCACAGCGCACAGTGCAGCGCAACTGCGCTAGCGCATCTGCGCCGACACGTGTCACGCAGCGCACGGCGCATACGCCGCTGAAGCGTTGCTTCCTTTAGTTTTGCTTGAAATAGAGCTTTGCTTTGATTGGGTGCGCTGTTTTGGGCGTTGCGCTGATGCGTCTGCGTCAGACACGTGGCGTATTGCGCAGCGCAAATAATCTGAAGCGTCGCTTCATTAAATTAATTTTCAAGACAGAGCTTTGCTCTGATTGGGGGAAGACGAAGCGTTGCTTCATCTCCCGCCTCGGAATTTGAACAGAAGTTCGCTCCGATTAGGGTAAACTGCCGTGACAACTCTTGGAAGTCGAAGAGGCACTTGATACCTATAAATAGGACCTTTGGTCCCCCCAGATACTTATCATCTTTCCGATTTCTATTTTCGAAGACTTCAGAGCTTTGTTCTTGCCTTCAAGAACTCCGGTGCCTTGCTCCTCCTTTTTTTTTTCAAAGTTTTTAGGAAAACTTTAGGTAAAGTCGATTCTTAGATTAATCTTAACCAGCGGAGCTTTCATCCAGGGGAATTTATCCTTGAACATAGTTTCGCTCTCTAGGAATTTAGTCCTCTATGTATATTATTGCTTTTCTATTGCTGATCTTCCTGTAATATTTCCTCCAGGCATAATGGCGGCGGTGCATCTATACAGTTTGCACGAGTTTATTACCTATGACGATATCCGCGCTCAGGGTCGTCAACAAAACCAGGAGTTTACAGACGCTGAATGTGCAGAAGTCATGGGTCGTCTGAACGCAAGCGGTGGTTGGCTGTTGCCTCGTCGTTCGGCCCTTTTGAAAGTCGTGTTGGGAGCCATATGGAGAGCACTTCCGGGTCTTCATGAGGCCTTACCGCTCAACGCGCTGGATGATGCCGAAGACAAGGTGCATTCAGTGTACCTGACAGGGCTGATTTCAAAGAAACGACGGAACAGCCTTATTGACATCCTACACCAAGTCTTCCAGCAGACGACGATAGTTGCTGCTTATCAAAGGCCAGGAGGGCTCGCCGATGATCTCGATACAGAGGAGCGAGAAAGACTGCGCATAAGAATAATTAGAAAGGCCAGAAGAACTCTGGATGGCCTTACTTTTGATTTCCTCAATCCGTGCCCCGGATCTTAGGTTATACCGTTGTAATAATTTGAATAATGTTTCTTATGCTTGTAAAAGAAATTTTTTTAGCAGTATGAATGGAAACCCTTCCCTTTTCTATTTCAGCTTGTCTTATTTCTCGTCCTGAGTCTTCTGCCCATGCATAAATGAATGCGTCACGCACGCCAGATTAAATGTAGACCGGATATTCTTTCTGTCATCTTCTTCTTTTTTTATTGTCAGCAGGCTGTCTTAATAACCATGGTTGATGGATGTCTAAAACGAGTATTCCGACTTCCTTAGGAAATAGCGATGGCTTAGGCCGCAGGTTCTGGTCTGCTGCCTAAGATTTTTCAACTCTATGAGCCGTGAGGGTCTCATAGAGGCTTTTCTCCCTACGGATCGAGAGGATCTCATAGGCGGATTTTCTCCTTAGGAATCGTGAGGATTCCTAAGTGTGGTTTTCTCTTATAAGTCGTAAGGATCCTATAAGAGAATTTTCCCTCTTACGAGTCGAGAGGATTCGTAAGCGGTTGTTTCCCTCCTCGTCGAAATTCGATTTCGGAGAGTGAGACCCGTGAATAGTATGCAAGAGACTAGTTTGGATTGACTTGCAGGGCCCCATTGCTCAAAAAGCAAGCTTTTCAATCCTTGCTGTCTGAGACTTCTTCTTACAAATTGAGACGAATCGGGAATTTGCTCGCGGAGAGGGTAATGGCTCTGCGAGTTGACATGAGTCAAGAGGCTCTCGTCACGGAGTGTTTGTATCCGTGAGTCGAGGAGTTTGCTAGGGATTATTTGTTTCCCAAGCGCCAAGGATTATTTATTTCCTTGGGGTTTGAAACGAGTCAAGAATTCCCACGGGGGCACTGGTGGCTCTGCGGGTCGACGCGGATCAGGAGGCTCTCGTCAAGGAGTGTTTGTATCCGTGAGTCGAGGAGTTTGCTAGGGATTATTTGTTTCCCAAGCGCCAAGGATTATTTGTTTCCTTGGGGTTTGAAACGAGTCGAGAATTCCCACGGGGGCACTGGTGGCTCTGCGGGTCGACGCGGATCAGGAGGCTCTCGTCAAGGAGTGTTTGTATCCGTGAGTCGAGGAGTTTGCTAGGGATTATTTGTTTCCCAAGCGCCAAGGATTATTTGTTTCCTTGGGGTTTGAAACGAGTCGAGGGTTCCCACGGGGGCTCTGGTGGCTCTGCGGATCGACACGGATCAGGAGGCTCTCGTCAAGGAGTGTTTGTATCCGTGAGTCGAGGAATTTGCTAGGGATTATTTGTTTCTCAAGCGCCAAGGATTATTTGTTTCCTTGGGGTTTGAAACGAGTCGAGGATTTCCACAGAGGCGCTGGTGGCTCTGCGGATCGACGCGAATCAGAAGGCTCTCGTCAAGGAGTGTTTGTATCCGTGAGTCGAGGAATTTGTTGGGAGGGTATGGTTCCCTCTTTGTTTATGCCCTTGGATTGTATACAGGGATCGATGTGATCTTAACTGTAGGGCAAAAAGTTTCATTCTTTCATTTTTTTTTCTTTCCGCGATGCTCTATCATTTCAGCTTTTATATCGCGAAGGTCGCGATTGCCCAATCATTTCGGCTATTTTTCGCGGTGCCCAATCATTTCGGCTGTTTATTTTATTTTTACTCGCTGCTTTTTATTGCGAGTTGCCTAATCATTTCGGCTATTTCGCATGCATACATTTTACTTGCTGCTTTTTATTGCAAGTTACCCTATCATTTCGGCTATTTCGTATGCATGTGCGGCCTACTGGCTTTTCGCCGTAAACCTGAACTTGGACACCGATTTTGGCATCAGCACCGCTACAACTGGGATATTGCCAAGAGCGAATCATCATTTGCTTCTGTTGTTGTCGAACAAATGAGGCTTAGCGACCAGGGTTAAGATCCTGTCGACTAAGGCTTTTGACTTCATGAGCCGTAAGGGTCTCACAAAGGTATTTCTCCGTACAAGTCGTGAGGATCTTGTAGGCGTATTTTCTCCTTAGGAATCGTGAGGGTTCCTAAGTGTTTTGTTCCTCTGTATGTCGTAAGGATCCTACAGGAGGGTTTTCTCCTTGTAAGTAGAGAGGATTTACAAGGGTTGTTTACCGTGTGGACATATTCCTAGTCTCAGATGGGACTTAGTTAGGGAAATGTTTATTCGCGTCCGTGGATTGTATACAAGGGTCAGTGCTGAGCCACTTGTAGGGCAATATCGAAAGTTGTGGGGGTTGCTTAAGCACAGGTTTAGATCTCTGTAACTTAAGACTTTCAAATCTTACGAGCCGTGAGGGTCCCATAAGAGCGTTCTCCTTACGAGTCGTGAGGATCTCGCAAGTGTATTTTCTCCTTAGGGATCGTGGGGATTCCTAAGTGTGTTGTTCCCCTGTGAATCGTAAGGATCTCACGCGGGTGGTTTCTCCTTATAGGGTCGAGAGGACCCTACAAGTGTTTCTTAACGAGGTTGCGCCCTTTCGGGTTTTCACAAACACTCGCCGGTAGTCCTGCTGTTTTTACTCACGGAGCCCTCTCGGGTTTTCATCCGTGCCCGTTTTGCTTATGGACATACCGTTTTTTTTATATTCCTTTTATTATATATTTTTTTATTTTTTTTTCTCTTTTTTTTTACGAGGTCGCGCCCTTTCGGGTTTTCACGAACACTCGCCGGTAGCCCTGCTGTTTTTACTCACGGAGCCCTTTCGGGTTTTCATCCGTGCCCTTTTGCTTATGGACATACCGTTTTTTTTTATTTTATTTTATTTTTATATATTTTTTTTTATATCTCGTCAGCCTAAAAGATGTTGCGGTAGTAGTTTAAAGACGTTTCGGTCTGCTATTAGTTTAAGGACATTTCGGTCCGCTATTGAGAGGTTGGCTACTGCTTATCAAACTTGAGCTTAGGAAGATAGCGAGCGGACATGGTCGTCGTCATCTATCATTGACCCAGACTGTGGCTCATTAAGCGTAGTATTTCTTCAGGAAGCGACCGTTTATCGGCCTGAAAGGCCTTTCACCGTGCATGTCCATGAGTAGATAGGCCCCACCCTGGTAAACTTTGTCTATGATGTACGGGCCTTCATAGTTTGGCTCGAATTTTCCCCGCTTGGCGCGATTGGGGATCATAGGCCTTTTGACCACTAGCACGAGTTCGCTTTGGTGGAATGTCCTCGGTCGGGTCAATCTTTCGTATGAACGCGTCATCTTTGCTTTATAAGCTTCCAGATTTTGTTGTGCTATGAGCCTAGTTTCATCAAGGGCGTCAAGCTCCTCAAGCCGAAGGTGAGCATTTTCTTCGTCCGTTAGCTCGTGGTGAACTGCCACTCGTAGAGAGGGTAACTCTATCTCGAGAGGGAGTACTGCTTCCGTACCGAACACCAACGCGTATGGCGTTGTGTTTGTGGCCGTCTTGAACGTGGTTCGATACGCCCAAAGAGCTTCTTGCAGTCTCTCATGCCAGTCTTTCTTATTTCGGGACACTGTTTTCTTTATAATTTTCGTCAAGGTCTTGTTGAAGGCCTCGGCGAGACCGTTAGCTCGTGGATTATAGACTGAGGAATATCTCCAGTCTATGTTATGCTGCTGTGCGAAGCGGCTGATTTTATGACTTCGGTAGGCTGGCCCGTTATCGGAGATGATCCGCCTCGGAGTTCCAAACCGATATATGACGTGCGTTTTGAAGAAATGGAGGATATTCTCCGTCTTCACTTCTCTCAATGGTACTGCTTCTGTCCACTTAGAGAAGTAGTCAGTCGTCGCTAGGATGAAATGATGTCCTTTAGACGATGCTGGTTCGATGGGGCCGACTATATCAGTCCCCCACATTTCGAATGGCCAGCTAGCTACCGTTGGATGCAACGGATTTGGGTGCTGGTGGATGAAGTCCCCATGAATCTGGCATGAGTGACATTGCTTCGCATATTCGATGCAGTCTTGAATCATCGTGGGCCAGTAATAGCCCATCCGTTTGATCTTCAACTTCATCTTTGGACCTGCTTGGTGAGAACCGCAGATTCCGTCATGAACCTCCTGAACGACTCTTTCCGATTCGTCCGGTCCTAAGCATCTCAGCCACAGAGAATCGAATGACCTCTTGTATAGAGTATCATTGACGAAGGCAAAAGACAGAGCTCGTTTTATGAGTTGATGTCTTGCGGACGCATCTTCGGGCATTTGGTGGGACTTGAAGTAGTCTATAAAGACTTCCCTCCAATCCTCAACCTTCTCATGATCTTTTATTTGCAAGGTCGCTTGTTCAGTCACTCCCTTCTCTTCGGGTGATTCCGAAGGTATTTCTGCGGGGGCGAGCACCCGACGACTTTGTACCATGATTCTAACGTCATCGAGGTTCTCGTCAGCCATTTCTTTAGCAAGTTTGGCCAACGCGTCCGCTTTGCTGTTATCCGCGCGTGGTATGCTCTCCAAAGTATAGGAGGGAATTTGGGTTAGCAGTTGTTGCACCTTTTCACCGTATTTTACCAATTCCGGTTTGCATGTTTGGTAATCGCCATTTACTTGACTAACGACCAGTTGCGAATCTTCGTATATGAGGAGGTTTTCAATTCCCATGTCAATGGCGATCTCGAGGCCTGCTATCAGAGCTTCGTATTCGGCTTCGTTGTTTGTCCTCGGTTCCGTCAGGGAGAACGCGTAGCGCATTATCCCTCCTTGTGGAGTTATAAAGATGAGTCCTACCCCCGATTTGATTATAGGGGTACTTTGTTTGCGCTTCTTCACGGAAGATGCTCCGTCAAAATAAAGCTCCCATCGGGTATTATCACCATCGATCGCATCAAACGCATGTTCGTCTGGAAGATCACAGTTTAAAGGAGAGTCGGCCGGTATCGGGTGCTCAGCAAGGAAGTCGACGATGGCCTGGCCTTTTACTGCTTTGAGTGGTCGATATGCTATCGAGAACTCCATTAAGAGCAGGGCCCATTTAGCGAGTCGTCCCGTCAATATGGCCTTTGACATTAGATATTTGAGAGGGTCCACCTTTGAAATGAGATGGACTTCATGCGCTAATGCGTAATGTCTAAGCTTTGTTATTGCGAAGATCAACGCCAGGCAGTGTTTTTCAATGGGGGAGTAATTGCTTTTTGCCCCCAGCAGCACTCGACTTAAGTAGTAAAGTGCTATTTCTTTCCCCTGGTCATTCTCTTGTGCCCATAATGCGCCCAAAGAACCTTCAAGGGCGGCCGTGTAAAGAATGAGAGGCTTTCCCTTCACTGGAGCAGCCAACACTGGAGGGTTTTGCAAATACTGCTTGATCTCATCCAGTGCGCCTTGGCATTTGTGATCCCAAACGAATGGGGTTCCCTTCTTCATCAGGTGACTGTAAGGACGGCACTTTCCTGAAAGATTGGCTATAAATCACCGTATGTATGCGAGCTTCCCTTGGAGAGACCGCAACTGTTTGAGAGTCCTCGGCGGAAGCATTCCCATGATTGCCTTGATCTTGGACGGATCTATCTCGATACCTCGGTGTCGAACGATGAATCCCAGGAATTTGCCCGAGGAAACCCCGAATGCACACTTCAGAGGGTTCATCTTCAAGTTGTATTGTCGAAGACGTTGAAATACGGTCTTCAGATGCTCGAGATGTTCCTCATATGATTTGCTTTTAACAACGAGGTCGTCGATATAGCATTCAACGATTTCGTGTATAAGGTCATCGAAAATCTTCGTCATGGCCCTTTGGTAGGTTGCACCGGCGTTCTTTAAACCGAAGGGCATCACCTTGTAACAGAATATTCCCAAAGGAGTCCGGAAAGCCGTATGTTTCTGGTCTTCAGGGTGCATTTTTATTTGATTATATCCTGATGAGCCGTCCATGAATGAGAAAATCTCATGCGTGGACGTATTGTCTATCATCAGTTCGGTGACTGGTACTGGGAAATCATCCTTCGGGCAGGCTTTGTTGAGATCCCGAAAGTCCACGCATATGCGCACCGTTCCATTTTTCTTCATCACTGGGACAATATTAGCAATCCATTCAGGGTATTGAACCTCCTGGATAAAGCCGGAGTCTATCAGCTTTTTGACTTCAGCGTTGATGCTCATCTCGAGCTCAAGTCGCATTCTTTTCGGCGCTTGTTTGACTGGCTTAACACTCGGAGATATTGCCAGTCTATGTACAGCAACTTCTGGATCAAGTCCCGGCATCTCGGAATAGTTCCATGCGAAGCAATCTTTATGCTGTACAAGGACGTCCTTTAACGCAGCCACCTTTTCTTCAGACAGCAGCTCGCTGACGAATGTCGGTCGTGGATCGTTTATCGTCCCCAACTCAATTTTCTTGAGGTTATCTGCAGTGGTATGTATTCCGTCCTCCAGTTCTTTCGGAGCTGGGGGAAATTCTGAGATCACCTCATCATTGCTGTTTTCGAGGCACCAGGGAAGGCTGTCCATGTTCTCGGATTCTTCTTGTAGTATTGTTATCATGTGACAGGTACGAATTCGCTTCCAATCCCAATGTGGAACTGGTTTTTCTTTCGTGGCCTTAGGCTCGTGCTTTTGTGGTGGTGCTACCCTCCAGTTGTTGGACAGAGCGAATTTACCAAGTTGATATTGATCTTCGACCCAATTCTTGAAGGTGAAGCAATCTTCAAGAGGATGACCTACTACTCGATAGTAAGAGCAATAGTCCGGGTGTGAGGCTTCGCCTGCTTGTTCAGGGTGTTTAGACTCCGGCAATGTAAGCATCTGATGTTTCAGGGCGAGATCAAGTATTTTCTTCGTCTTTTCCTGAGGAAACGAGTATGCTCGACCCATTTTCTTCATGAGGGATAGGTCAATAACGCTCGATTCCCGTTTGCGTGGCTTCTTAGCCCTGCTTTGCTGCTGTTGAGCGCCTTTTTGGCCTTTCGGCTTATTTCTGCTTTTGCGTCGAGCCTTCTTTATATCAGGTTGACAAGGAGCGGCATTTTCATCCTTTACAGCCTGTTGGAGAAGGCGTTGCGTCTTGGCTTTGTCGTAGATGGCCGTCTCACGGTTGTGATCATCTCGGACTTTTTGACCAGCTTTCTTTATAAGTCTGTCCATTTGTTCTTCGAACGACGGACCGGGTTCTTTTGCATCTGGAACTTTCACTGGCTTAGGATTAGCGTCCTCCCATTGAGCATCCGCTTCTTCATCAAGGTCATATACGACGTAGCAGCCGGGTAGTAACTCTCGTTTCTTTGAACGGATGTATCCAAGCCCTCTTGTTTCCATTCTCCCGTTAGGCAGTTTGCGTTGGATCCCGGGAATGTTCCAGACCCTGTCATAGAATTTGGCCTCTCTAACGGTCTGTTTGAAGGATATCCCCTGGCGTTTCAGCAGCTTCTTCAAACCTTCTGTATAATATCTGGGAAGACGGATAGCTTGAAGCCTGTCGAGCGTGGGATTCGCGCCATGCCAGACTTCTTTTTCCACCTTGTTTTCTTCAGAACGGTAAAATAGGATTGCCTTCTCGTTTTCTCGCCTGGGAGGGATATAGAATATCCGCAGCTTTTCTACACTGTAGATATTAAGTGCGTCCAGTTCTTTATGATGTTTAGGCGGCACCATGGCGACTTGCAGACTTTGTTCTTCGTCAGCGGAAGCTTGTATTGAAGGTCGAGCAGAGAATACGACATGGACCTCATCCTCCGAATCACTACCAAAGACCAATGTAGGAGTGGACGGTCCTGGCTTGTTATGTTGGGGCGGACCCGAATAAACGATCTCCTCTTCCTCTTCGGTATCACTGCCGAAGACAGGGATGGTGGCGTTAGTTTTATTTTCCGGCTTGTGACACTTCTCCGTGTCTTCGAAATCCGGCAAGAAGTATTTGGCATCTTTGTATTTTCGGACCTCGTTCACAGAGAACGGGTTCAGTTCTCCCGTCACGGTATACTCGAAACCATCCTTAAAATACTTCATACACTGATGTTGTGTAGAAGGGATGATGTTGTACTCGTGTAACCATGGTCGGCCGAGCAAAGCGTTATAGCATGTCTTGGCGTCTATGACGTGGAACTTAATGTCCGTGACGAGTAGCCCGAAGCATAGCGTCAGTATCACAGATCCAAGAGTCTTTGACGATTGGGAGTCGAACCCGGAGATGGTGATCTTGTCCCGAGCAAGGTGCTGGACGCTCATGTAGATTTCCTTCAACACCCGCACCTTGAGTAGGTTAACAGATGACCCGTTATCGATCAGGATTTTGCCTATCCTTATATCATGGCAGTATCCCGAGACATAAAGAGGGCGATTGTGTTCGCACGTCCCAAGTAGAAGGTCTTCATCACCAAAAGTAACATCAGCCGTGTGCACTTCCTCTAATTCATCCTTCATCTTTTCCTCGGCCAGGCATGCTTGGAATTGTTCCGGGTCTTGGAGCGCCTTAATCAACGAATCTCTCGCCTCTTTTGATAGCAAAAGGGCGTCAAGAATGCTGAGCTGTGAGGGTAGCTTCCTCAGATGCGCCAAAACGTTGTAGTCTACCTTATTTCTCTTCTTTGGCGAGTCTTTGGCGGCTAGCTCATCCACCACCTGGTCATCTAAGACGATATCTTCAGAGACCTTTTCTTTCCCTTTATCTTTTCTGTTTAAGGGTCCGAGGTTCTTTTCAGGCAGCGTCCGATTCCGCAGCCGGATATTCTCGCAGACCTTTGGTTCTTCTTCTTTTCCCGAAGCGGACTCTTTAAAGAGAGGGGCAAGTTCTAGCTCTTCATCAGAATCACTCCCGAATGTAGGCACTTGTGATCCACCGGTGTTAACCATGTGACAATTGCCAGCAGTTCTTTTAAGCCCTTCGGTCGTATTTCTCTGCTCCCGACGAGTTTTACGTTTTTCCCGCTTAAAGCGTTGTCGATGAGCAACGTATCCTCGCCACCATCTATCGAAAGCTTTGCACTCTTGAGTGGGGTGCGAAATCCTCTGATGATATAAGCAATACGAGGGGTGCGTTTCCACTTCACCGGCGATGTTTCCTTCAGAGGATGGTAGCTTCATGCCCATTGATATGGCTTTAGCGAACTTTTTCCTTATCCTGAGTTGGCTTTTGTCGGTAGCGGAGGTGTTTTGCTCCAGCGGGATCGTCTCAGCTCCTTCATCAAGTCGCTGGCGCTTGGCCCTTTCAAATATAGCCGCCTCGTGCTCCCGATCAGCTTTACTTTTCAACCGAGCTTCATTAAGGAGTGCGTCAATTACTTCATCTGATGGCCCCAGAACTTTTGGTTCAGGATCTGTCCCCAGCTTTTCGGTGCAAGGAATCTCCTCATCATTCGTGATCGAATGGGAAATCATATGACAGCTCGCCACATATTCCTCGGATTCATCTGATGAACTTTCTCCCTCATCCTCTTCTTGAAAGACATGGCTGAGGAACTCTTGGAATGTAATGGGGGTTCGTGCCCTCTGATTGTATTCCTCCAGCGCGTCAATTTGCTTCTGTAAGTCCGTGCGCTTGTCGCCAGGCTTCACGGGCTTCTTAGATTTCTTCTTCTTCTTTTTCGAAGATTTTGACGGCTGGTTATGAGTGTTTGGGCCACTTCCACCAATCTTTTGAATCGGACGAGGTTTTAGCATTCCCTCCATAATTTGTGGCTCCAATGGGTTCTTCCGCTTGACCGCTGGACATGTCTGAATATCGTTTAGCATCCTCTTTGTCTTAGTTGATAATACAACCTCCCAAGGAACTTCTTCAATGAAGGAGCATGTTGCCCCCGGTGTATTCGTCCCCTTAGAGGTGTGGGGCTGCGGGGGATTCACCTTTTATTTGTCAGATAACGCGAACTTGCCCTGTCGGTACCGGTTTTCAAGCCAATTCTTGAAAACGTAGCAATCTTCGATCGGATGGCCTAGTACTTGATGATAAGGGCAATAGTTGGGCTCATTGACGTCACTTAGTTGCAACGGACGTTTTGGATCCGGCAGATTTATGAGTCTGTTGCGCAACGCCAGCTCGAATAACCTCCTCGTTTTATCGCGGGGGAAGGAATAAGGACGTCCCATCCTATCCTCAAGGGGTACGTACGGGCGCGTATTGTTTAGACGAGCAACCGGCTTCGAGTCGTTCGGTTGTTGTTGAGCATTAGCGACAACGATCGCTTTTCCCTTTCCTTTGTCATTTCGGGAGTCCGGCCTTGGGAGAGGGGGTTTATGGCCCATCTGGTCCATCTGCGCTAGTTTGTCGATCAATTCCTGGAAGGTAGTCGGCTTGAAGAACATTATAAACTGTGAGATGGTTGCTTGTGGATCAAAGGTTCCAACAAACATTCCCACCGCAGGAGCTTCTTCTATGCGCTGCTCACACTTCGACCATAGATTACGCCACCGTATGGCATACTGAACCCATGTCTCACCGGGTTTTACCCTGGCATTAATCAGTGCCGTCATCGGGGTACGTTCACTGGCACTTGCAAAACGTTGGGTAAACAGCAGCTCCATTTCCGCGAAGGTTTTGATAGAATCATTAGGGAGTTCAGAGTACCACTCGAACGCCGTATCTGATAGACTTCCAACGAACTGGCGGAGCAAAAGCTTGTCATCGCCGCCGGTGTTACCGCAAAGCGCCCTGAACTGGGCAACATGCTGATGGGGATTGCCGGTCCCTTTGTAGACATGAAACTTGGGAATCGTGTAACCCGGCGGGTACTTGATTTGGTCATACCAGCCTGGATATGGCCGCCCCGTTTTTACGACGTGGCCGGCTGCTTCGGCCGCATGATGAACCCTTATTTGCTGGGCTATGTACTCGTCCAGATCAGTTTTAGAGATGGTATCCTCTTTAGCTGCGGATAAAGCCGGTGGAGGATTTGATGTCTCTCCCCTATCGTCTTCAAGAATGATCGGGGGATCTCCAACAGGTGGATCTTGTTGAATCATCATACCCACCATATCCTGGAACAGGAGGGCCATTTTCTTTATGTTGGCTGCCTGCTCCGCAGCTTCTTTATCTTTCTTCTCTAGTACGCGCCGAAGGAATTCGGCGTCCGTTTCTTGTTCTTGACGTTCTTCTGAAGAGGTTCCAGGGCTTTCGTTTGGCCCTGTAAGTGCAGCCATGGCGTTCATCATCTCCTGGAGCTTCTGTTGCTGCTCCTGAGCCTTGGTCACTGACCGTGTAAGCGGTCTATGACCCGTGGACGTACGGCTGTCTTCTTTTCCCGATGCCATGTAAACCGTATGAACTGTTATGCCCCCTGACTTGGGGCGTTTAGGCTCACCATTTTTAACTTTTGCCGCTGACGCGGGGGTTTTCTCTGGCCTCCTCCTTTTGTGGGCCGTTGAGGTTGAAGGAACCATTGTAGGGGGCACCCTAGCAGCTGCTGTCCCCTGCTGTTTAATGGGATAATCCTTGTCTTTTTCCACCTTCGCCTTTTTCTGGCGACGAAAGTGACCTGGGTCAATCACAGAGTCTTGAACCCTTCGCCAAACTTTATAAATCCTTGAAGACAGCCGTTGAGGGGGTTGTTCTTGTTTTGTTTCCGGAGCCCTCTCCGTAGGCGGAGGAAATCTTTTCAGTGTAGCGGTTGGAGAATTCTTCCGCACCCTCCTCAGCAGTTCAAAGCTGTTCCCAGTTGGAACAGCAGCGTTGACCTCCACCATCGGAGCAGGTGGAGTTAGCCCCGAGGGGGAATTGCCCCCTGCTTTCCTCACTCGTTGCCAATGGCGACGTCGCGCACGACGAGCCGTTGGGACTGGCTTGGAAATTGAGATGGTTTCTTTTTGCCCCCTGTTTGAGTGTGGGGTGACTGCTGATGTCAGCCTATCGAAGACTGATGCCTTTTGACCAGCAAGGGCAGGAATGGGAATCGTCAATCTTGCGAAGACCGACTCTCTGATGGGAGAAGCCGCTTTAACAACTTCCTGAGTAGCGGCCGTTGCCCTCTTTGGGACGGCCACTCTATGATTCTGATCCAGCCTGGCGAAAACGGAGGCTGTTGGTTTGGTAACGGGCGACCCGTTGACAGGAGCCGTCGTAGCAATGAGCCGGTCGAAGAACGACTTCTTGTTCGCCTCCGGTGCAGGTATCGGCATAGAGAAGCTTGTCGGTGGGATCATGGTCCCGAAGAATAAGCCAGTGGTGGCTTGGGCCACCTGGTCTACTGGCAGAGTGAGGAAAGAGGCCGCTTGGGGCCCATATGCTACACCTCTAGGTGAGGTGGAGCGTTCGTTGCAGTGGTACTTCGCGCAGTTGGTGCAGTTAGAATCCATGGATGCTTGAGTTCTGCGCCAGACAAAAGACCAAATCTTAGCAACTTGAAATCCGAAGGCAACCATTTAACAAACCGCGATTGGTTCGCGAGGACGACACACGAAGTATGGAGTGGAAAGAGGAAAAGGTCCCACCGGGCGTGCCAGAATCTGTTCCCCTCCGAACGGCGGCCTAGACTTTCCGTCTCGCCTGAGATTCGGGGCAGATGCTATATGGTTTTATCCGTCTACCTCTCCGAAGATGCCAAGTTGATTTATGGCGCCGTATATCGGAGGTTTAAACGGATGCGGCCGATGTAGCAGACTTCGTCAGATTCCCCCTCAGGGTGAGGGGTTTTTGATTGTGGGGACGCTCTTCCCTGCAGGCGCAAGCCCCTGCAGTTAATTACGCTACCGCATCGCGGCAACAACATTCGCCTTCTCCAGAATTTCACTTCGTGTCGTGTGTGTTCGTTTTGTTTGTGGTTGCCCGTGGATTGTATACGGAGACTGAGTAATGCCGTCGCCCGTAGGACGTGGATTAGTCCAAATCCGTATTTACTTAGATTTGGGTTTGGTGTTTTTAGTTTAAGGATGCATTAGTCGCGTTGCTTCTAAGATCAACTTAAACGTTCGTCAAGGATACGTTAGTCCTGTTTTGGACTAAGATCAACTTGACTTGATGATCGATTCAATATTTGGCCGTCGGGACTCGTCACCTCTCTAACGTCGTTGAAGGATTACAACGACAGGTGTCAGAGGAATTCAGAGATGTACCCTTGAACCAAAGTTGATTTGGGGTTTTACCATTCATTTAAATGTCTAAGGATGCGTTAGCCGTATTTGGGGCTAAGATCAACTTAAACGGGACCGTTTAGATCCGGCAAAAGAGCATTTGGAGGCTCTATCATTCCAGTTTAGGGACGTAGTGGTCCATTTTCCAGTTTAGGGACGTGGTGGTCCGATATTAGTTTTAGGGACGTTTCGGTCCGATATTAGTTTAAGGACGTCTCGGTCCGATATTAGTTTAGGGACGTCTCGGTCCGATATTAGTTTAGGGACGTCTCGGTCCACGAGTTTAAGGACCCCGCAGTCCATATGGGTGTGTGGTCGTTGGGATCCGTCACCTCTTTGACGTCGTTGAGGAATTACAACGATGGATGTCAAAGGAGTTCGGAGATGTACCCTCGAACCGGATGTAGATTGATTTAGGTGAGCCATTTTGCTCAGTCAATTTAATTTAAGGACTTATGGCCATGATTGGGCTAAGTCCAGTTGAAAATGTCCAACATTTATTTGCTTTTGCATTGCATTTCTTTTTATTTTTATTTGGGCTTTGCCCAAAAAAAAGATGCAGAGCATCAATTTGTTTTGGGCTCTGCCCTTTATAAATGATGCAAAGCATCAATTTCATTTGGGCTCTGCCCTTCTTATTGCTTTGCAATTTATTTTGGCCTGCTAGGTCTTTTTGATTTGGGCCTGGCCCTTCAAGTAATGCATTGCATTTGTGCAAAGCACCAAGAATCTTTTAGATTCAAGAACAGAAGTGCAAAGCACTTTTTATCCCTTAATCTAAATTTGGATCAAAGAAAAACAAGTTTTTCCTTGTTTCAGAGAACCAAAGGTTCATAGCAAGTGCAAGGCACTATTTTTATTATTTTTATTTATTTGTTGAAGATCACTGATCTTGTTCTTAGATCAATGATCTATTCCTAAGAGAATTTTCTCTTGTTTTAAAGGTTTTTACCTTCTTTTTTGTGTTCTCAAGGAGTTCTCAAGAGTTCTCTTCTCTCTTCTTCTTTTTTTTTTTAAAACCAGATGTGTATATTTGAAATGAGGTCTGGGGTCTTTTTTATAGTGCTCAAAAATTAGTTAAATTTGTTAAAAAAAATCTTTTTCTGAGTGATTTAGGGAATTTTCCCCACCGTTGGATCTTTGATCCAAAGGCCCCTGTTTTACAGAAGAAATCTTCTTGTTTTAACAAGAACAGAAAAAAAAATTTCTTAAATCTTCATTCTGTTTTTGCGCAACTCCCCAGCGCGTGACACGTGTCGCGCAGTGAAGCGCTTGCGCAACTGAGCTTGCGCAACTGCGCAGACACGTGTCGAGCAGTGAAGCGCTTACGCAACTGCGCTTGCGCAACTGCGCGGACACGTGTCGCGCAGCGGTGCGCTTGCGCGGACACGTGTCGCGCAGCGGTGCGCTTGCGCAACTGAGCGTTGTTTTTGTTTTTTAAAGAGCCTTGCTCTGATTGGCCGCACTGCCTTGGGCGTTGTGCTGCCGTGTCAACTTCTGACACGTGGCGCGTTGCGCGCAGCGCACGGGACCTGAAGCGTTGCTTCAAAAATTTGAATTTTTGAAATTCAAACAGAGCCTTGCTCTGATTGGGGGAACAGAGACCAGCCGCGTAACTGGTGATTACGGTGGGGTATGGGTATGATGAGAATTATTTGAGCCCGTGGATTGTATATGGTAGTCATTTTGGGGACTAACCGTAGGGCTGGGAGAATTTTGAAAATTTGGATTTTGGTTGGCGTCTGCATCGCTACACTGGAATATGGTACCAGGAGCGACTCATCATTCGCCGTTTGGGGACTTGGAATTTGGATCTTGTTTGGCATCAGCATTGCTGCACTGGAATAATGCCAGGAGAAACTCATCATTTGCCTCGGGAGGACTTAGGATTTGGGTTTTTGGTCGGCATCAGCACCGCTAACACTGAAGCGAAATGCCAGGAGCGACTCATCATTTGCCGTTGCCCGTTGGGGAACGATGGCTTAGGAGACAGGTTTAGGTCCCTATCACCTAAGGCTTTTCAATTTTATGAGCCGTAAGGGTCCCATAAAAGTATTTTCTCCCTACGAGTCGAGAGGATCTCGCAGGTGTATGTTCTCCTTAGGAATCATGAGGATTCCTAAGTGTGTTGCTCCCTTGTGAGTCGTAAAGATCTTACGCAGGGATTTTCTCCTCACAAGGTCGAGAGGACTTTGCGAGTGTATTTCATCTCTTTTCACAAGTTTGCGCCCTTTCAGGTTTTCACAAACTCGCCGGTAGTCCTGCTGTTTTTACTCACGGAGCCCTTTCGGGTTTTCATCCGTGCCCGTTTTGCTTGTGGACATACCTTTTTTTCGCTGGCGGGACTTTAAAAGTAGTCTCACCGGCAGGATTTCGGAGAGATAGGGGTCGTTTATGCCCGTGGATTGTGTACGGTTTTGCAGGATGTATGATCCAGACCGCAGGGCTGGTGTGCTCAATTCGCCTGCTACTTTGAGCATTCATACGTAGTATTTCTTGAGATATCAGCCATTGATGGGTGGCATGGGCCTTTCTCCCTCGGCACTTATTAGTTGGTAGGATCCTCCGTCGAACACTTTCTCGATGATGTATGGTCCTTCCCAGTTTGGCTCGAATTTTCCCTTGGCATGTCGATTGGGGATGATCAATCTTTTGAGGACCAACACCAATTCGCCTTTCTTGAAACCGCGGAGATGGGTTATCTTGTCATAGGCCCGTGACATTTGGGATCGGTATAGCTCCAGATTTTGCTGCACCGCGAGCCTCTTTTCTTCGAGGGCGTCGAGCTCTTCAAGTCGAAGGAGCACGTTTTCCTCCTCCACCAACTCGTGCTGAACGGCCATTCTTAAGCTTGGAACTTCGACTTCGAGGGGGAGGACCGCCTCCACTCCGAAGAGCAATGAGTATGGAGTGGACTGAGTTGGATTACGGTGCGTGGTACGATATGCCCACAACGCCTCGTGAAGTTTGAGATTCTAGTTTCTCTTGTTGGTTGAAACATTTTTCCTCAGGAGCTTGCATAGAGTCTTATTGAAGGCTTCGGCCAGCCCATTGGCTCTTGGATTATAGATGGAGGAATATCTCCAGTCTATCTTGTGTTGAGTAGCGAATCTTGAGACTTTGAAACTCTTGAAAGAAGGCCCGTTGTCAGAAATGATTCTTCTTGGTGTACCGAAGCGGTATAGAATATTATGCTAGAAGAATGTCAGAATATCTCCTGTCTTGACCTCTTTTAGCGGGACAGCTTCTGCCCATCTGGAGAAGTAGTCTGTTGCGGCCAGTATGAACCGGTGGCCTCCAGATGACGGAGGGTCAATTGGGCCAACTATGTCGGTTCCCCAGACTTCGAAGGGCTACGACGCCACCGTAGGATGCAATGGATTGGGATGCTTGTGAATAAAATCACCGTGAATTTGGCAGATATAACATTTCTTTGCATGCTCTCCGCAATCCCGTATCATGGTGGGCCAGTAATACCCAAGCCGTTTAATTTGCAGTCGCATCTTGGGGCCAGATTGGTGAGCACCGCAAACGCCTGAGTAAACTTCTTTCATGACTTTTTGGGCTTCGGCCGATGACATGCACCTGAGCCAGAGTTGGTCATATGACCTGCGGTATAGCGTGTCATTTACAAACACGTATCGGAGAGCTCTCTTCTTCAGCTGAACCCTCGCAGACCTTCCTTCGGGCAGCTTATCGTATCGGAAGTACTCTATGAAGGGTTCTCTCCAATCGGGCTCATCTTGAACGATCGAAGCTTCTTCGGCGGGACTGCTCTTCTGTTCCACGCTTTCCTCTTCTCGTAGAGAGACAAGGGGTAGAATTTGTCGGCTCCTGACTGTGATCAGAATTTCGTCCATGTCAGGATCAGCCAGCTCCTTGGCCAAGCGAGCGAGTACGTCAGCCTTTCCGTTCAACGCTCTAGGGACTCTCGTTAGTTCAATGTGAGTGAATCGTTTCATGAGTTCCACCACCCGGCTTCTGTACCAACTCGGGTTTGTATATCTTATAGTTGCCGCTTACTTGGCCAAGCGAAGGATTTCCATTTCTATGGCGAGCTCCAAACCAGCTATCAGAGCTTCATACTCGGTCTCATTGTTTGTGCGAGGCTCGGTGAGAGCAAAAGAACGCCGTAGGGTTTCCATTGATGGTGTGATGAACACCAATCCTATCCCCGCTTTTATCTCCGGGACGCTTGATTTACTGGAGGTCCTTATCGATGAGGCTCCATCGAAGTAGAGCTCCCAACATGCATCGTCATTCTTGAGGTGCAGCACTTGTTCGTCGGGTAGCTCGCAATTGAGTGGTGACCCTTCTGGTATGGGATGAGCAGCGAGAAATTCTGCAAGAGCTTGCCCTTTTACTGCTTTCTGGGGAGTATAAACTATGTCAAACTCCAGTAGCATGACAGCCCATCTTGACATTCTACCAGCTAGGCTTGCTTTGGTCATCAAGTGTTTGAGCGGGCCGACCTTGGAGATCAACATAACCCGATGAGCAAGCAGATAGTGCCTCAGCTTCTTCACAGCAAATATCAGAGCCAGGCATTGCTTTTCGATTGGGGAATAGTTGTGTTTCGCCCCGACTAGAGTTCAACTGAGGTAGTAGAGGGCATTTTCTTTTCCCTCCTCGTTATTCTGGGCAAGGAGCACGCCAAGTGATTCATCTAGCGCGGTAGTGTAGAGAATCAGCGGTTTATTTGGAATAGGGGCAGCCAGCACTAGAGGGTGCAACAAGTATTGTTTGATGCTTTCGAACGCTGCTTGACATTCGGCATCCCAGATAAAAGGAGCACCTCTCTTCATGAGCTTTGAGAAGGGCCTACATCTTCCCGATAAATTTGAGATAAATATCCGTATATAAGAAAGCTTGCATGAAAAGATCTTAGCCGCGTCAGACTCTTCGGAGGGGGCATCTCCATGATGGCCTTTATCTTTGATGGGTCAACTTCGATCCCTCGATACCGGACTATGAAGCCTAGGAATTTTCCCGATGACACGCTAAAAGCGCACTTTAAAGGATTCATCTTCAGATCGTATTCCCTCAGTCTGGTGAGAACGATCCTAAGATCTTGGATATGGTCGGCCTTGGCTTTAGTCTTGACGACCAAATCGTCAACATAGCATTCGACAACTTTATGGATTAGGTCATCAAAGATATTGGTCATTGCCCTTTGATATGTGGCACCTGTGTTCTTCAGTCTGAACGGCATCACCTTGTAGCAGTATATTCCGATCGGGGTTCGAAATGATGTGTGCTTCTCATCCTCGGGCGACATCTTGATCTGATTATACCCAGACGAGCCATCCATAAAGGTGAACAACTCATAATTTGATGTGTCATCGACCATCATTTCCATGACCGGTAGCGGAAAGTCGTCTTTAGGGCATGCCTTGTTGAGGTCCCTGAAATCGACACAAACTCGGATCTGCTCATTTTTCTTCTTCACTGGGACTATGCATGCGATCCAGTCCGCATATTTCTCTTCCCTGATGAAGCCGGCATCGATGATTTTCATGGTTTCCTCGATGACCTTTTCTTCCAACTCCCTTCTCATTCTTCGAGGAGCTTGTTTGACTGGCTTAGCATCAGGAGATATAGCCAGCTTATGCACGGCTACTTCAGGGGAAAGGCCAGGCATTTCTTTGTACGTCCACGCGAAGCAGTCGACAAACTCGTGCAGCAGGGCAATTATCTGCTCTTTCATTTCCTCCGACAAGAGTGAGCTGATGTAGGTCGGCCTTGGATTATCGGGCGTTCCTAAGTCAATCTCTGTTAGATTGTCATAGGTTGCTTGTCCGCCATCTTCGAGCTCTTGAGAAGCTTCTTCTGATTCGGCTATCTCATCATCATCATTTGACTCTTCGCTGGCTTCCCAATATGGGTCATGTAGCATGCTTTGGAATCAGGTTGAATGTAGCCTATGCCCCGTTTATCGGGAATTCGTCCATCGATGAGTGCTCGGACCTGGGGCGGATGCCATAGCCTTTCATAAAACTTTGCTTCGGACTCCGTTTGATATAAGCGGCATCCGCACTTTTTGAAATATTCCCGCATCTCGGGTGCATAGTATCTGGGGTTGAGGATGGCTTTTATGCCTCTCTCATAAGGAAGGCACGCGGCAGACAAATCGTCCGGGTGCACAAGAGGATTTGACCCATAAAACAGAATGCCCTTCTGTCCATTTTTCCTTCCAGGAACGTAGAAAGTTTTCAGCTGGTCCACGGTGGAGACTGACAACGCATTGAGCTCTTTACACATCTGCTCCGGTACCCTTGTGACGGCTAGGGACCCTTCCGCAATTTCGAAGGTCTCTCGTAGTTTCTCTTGTTGCATGGGGGTCCAATCTGCACCGCTGTTGCACGGCAGGTCCTCTTCCTCCGACTCTTCAGTGTCACTGCCAAGATGAGGGCGGACTTTGCTGCTAGATGGGCCTTCAGTATCGGATTCGTCCGTAGCGCTACCGAAACGAGGGTGAGTTTTACGGAAGGACGGACTTCCAGCGTCGGACTCATCAGTGTCGCTACCGAAATGCGGGCGCACCTGGGCATTTTTGCTTTTGAAAGTGACAGCCGACTCAGATTTGCTTTTGAGTCTTGGGGCTGCTCTATCCTCAGTCAGTTGTGGCTTAGCATTTTGGTGGTTCATAAAGTACCGAGAATCTTCATATTGGACTTCATGCACACCGAACGGTTGGATGTCTCCGTCAATGCGTCTTTCTTCGCCATTTTTAGTATACTTCATGCATTGATGGAGAGTTGACGGAACGATGCCGTAATGGTGGAGCCATGGCCGTCCCAAGAGAATCTTATAAGACATGTCGGCGTCGATCACGTATATCTTAGCTTCAGTTTGCAGATCCCCAAATTTGATTGGCAAAGCTATAGACCCCGGAACTTGCTGGCAGTTTTGATTGAAGCCTTGAATGACAATCCTTTCCCTTTACAGGTGTCGGACGTCCATTGACAAACTCTTCAGTATCCGCAAGTTCATGATGTTCACTGAGGACCCCGGATCAATCAATATGCGATTAATCCGATCTCCGTCGCTGTACCCGGTCACGTAAAGCGGCCGATTATGCTCGGTCGTTCCCAGTAGCAAGTATTCATCCTTAAACGTGACTGCGGCGGCTTGCAAAGTGTACTGAGCTTCTTTCATATTAATTTCCGCAAAGCGAGCCTGATACCGCTCAGGGTTTTGTAGAGTATGAATGAGAACATCTCTAAGCTCTTGAAATAGAACCAAGGCATCGTAGATACTAAGGAGAGACGGAAGCTTTCGGAGGTGAGCCAAAACATTATAGTCTACCGGGGAAGGATTTGAGTTTTCATCAGCCGGTTCTCTGCCATCTTCATCATTAGCCACCTGTTTTTCCTTCCCTTTTGGGGCGTTGCCCTGATTTGGTGGTAGAGCCCTGCCGCTTCTGAGCTGGATTTGATTGGCCTTTGTGGCGAGATCCTCGTCCTCTTTTGGAAAACAGAGCTCCTCCTCAGAGTCGCTGCCAAGATGGATGGCGTAGCAGATCACTACTGGGATCTCTTCATTGGAGTATTCTTCTAACTCCTCCAGAATTTCAGCTGCTTGTACAGGGAAGAACTCTTTCAATTGAATTAGAGTTCTTTCCTTCTGTTCATAGTCTTCAAGAGAATCAATATATTTTTGAATGATCGATCTCCCTGCAGACTCTTTTTTGCGCCAAGCTGCACTTTTCTTCTTCTTGAGCTTTTTGGATTTCGAGCCTGATAGAGCCGCATTGGCAGTTGGAAAGGTAGGCTTCTTCTGCCCTTCCCATTCTGTCCTGAGCTCTTTCCGAAGTAGCTTTATCATCTTCTTCGTCTTATTAGACACGTGCGTACTCCATGGAGGCCGCGGTGAGTCCATTTCATTTCTCAGGGCAGCGGGTTCGGCTGTCTGCTCCCAGAAGGCTTCGGCTTCTGTCTATATAAAGTTGGTGGTTGCAACTTGATTGTTCACCAACACACACTTGGACAGCTCGATCTCTCCAGCCTTGTACTGCTTCTCGACCCAGTCTTTGAAGATATAGCAATCCTCGATCGCATGGCTCACTACTCGGTGGTACGGGCAATACAGGGGATTGTCGTTCATTTTTGCTTGTTGAGGTCTTTTCGACTCTGGCAATTGTAGACCGTTGTTCAAGGCATCTTTAAATATCTTGCGGACCTTATCCCTCCTGAAAGAGTAAACCTTGTTCTTTTTCTCCTCTAGGGAGGGCCCTTCTCCTCCTAGCACTGGCTTTCGAGACCGGTTGGTTTTAGATTCGCTCGCCCTTCGCTTTTCTTCATTGTCGGACGCATTGAAGTCATTGGTACTGCTGGAACTCCCGCTTCTACGGTTATCGTCCCGTTTGCTTTTCCAAGTCTTGTCTCTCTGAGAGTCCGGCGGGGACTCTTTCTTCGAGCGTTCCAGCATTTGGACTTTCTTGGTTAGCTCCTGAAATGTCTTGAGGCCCGCTGTACACAAGAATGGGACCATCCAATTGCTGAGGTTCCCAATGAGAAGGCTGACGGACTGGTCCTGCTCCAGCAGCGGTTCGCACTTGACTATGAGATTACGCCATCGGGCGATAAAGTCGATATTGCTTTCATTCTTCCCTGGCTTGGTCCTCACAAGGTCAGCAATGGAGATTTTATCACTGACACTCATGAACCTTTTTGCCGAAACAGAGACTCCATTTAGGCAAAGGTAATGACGGACCCGTCTGGTATACTCACGTACCAGTCGAAGGCGACACCGGTCAGGCTGTTTATAAACTGACGAAGAAGGAGCGCATCATTGCCCCCTGTATTTGCGAACGATGATTTAAAGTGGGCGACGTGCTGATTTGCATTTCCCGTTCCGTCAAATCTTCCGAACTTAGGAATGACGTAGCCACTCGGGAACTCGATCAGATCGTACTGTGCGGGATATGGCCGCCCACTACTGCCAATTTCTTTCCGAGCTTCAGCTTCAGCCACCAATGTTTTAACTTTGCTGGTGACCAAATCCATTATCCGATCTTGTGTTAGCGGGATAGTGCTATCTGGGGCCAAGGCGTCCTCAGAAGCGGAATGTGGCCGGCTTTCGTGCGGCTCGACCAGTCTTGGACCCAAAGGAACAGGCACTGGCTGCTTCGGATTGTCATCACCCGGCTGATTAGTAGCGACTTGTGCTTGATTGGGAGGCGCTCGAGCAATTTGAGCCGTAAGCTGCATCACAACGTTCGTTAAGTCGTCAATCTTCGAATAGAGCTTGGCCATCTCTTTATCTTTGCTCCTGAGCTGTTTTTGAAGCTCTTGAAGCAGCTCTTGCTCCGCAGTCCTGGGGAGGAAAGTCGGCTCTTCCTCGCTGTTCGAGCTTGAATCTGCATGGACCGAGGGGTCTTTCTGCCTATCATCCTCATCGAGAGGGTTTTCTTCATCCAGCGGAGGCGGCTGTTCTTGGGCAGCGGCAACCACATTCAGGCCAGATTGGGATTGGGATGTGGTGGCCCCATCCTTGCTTTTGCTGCGAAGGTTGTCGCTGGGGCGCCCACCCGCCATATAGACCGTATGGATAATATATCCAGCCGTCTTTTTATTATCGGCGGCTAATTTCACAGATCGCTGCCTTGACCCCCCTGTTTCGGTAGCAGGCAGTCGATTGAAGGCGGCTGGCCTGACCAGGTTCTTGAATGGTGCTGGCGCTTCTTTTCTGGGTTTGCCCCGCTGCTTTCGTGCGGCACAGAGCGCCTGATAGACTCTTGAAGAGTCAATGTCATACTTTTTCTGTTGGGGCCGGGACACGTCTCTTTGTAGCGACGTTCGGACCGCTGTCTTCTTGATTCTGGCAGTCATGGCATTTTTCTGAACCTACTTCAGAGGTTCGAAGGAATTGCTGATTTTTACGGCCAACTCAGCCGTCGTCACAGAGTAACCCTGCTCTTGGAACTTCACAAGATTCCACTTGGCCGAAGCCCTGGCCCTCTTGTTGGCTCGATACCTGAGCCGCTTCTGCCTTAACTTTTCTGTTCTAAGCATCTGGCAGACTTCGGCTCTTTGGGAAGACGCCGTAGTCCGGGCGATAGAGGATTTTGGAGATACGCTCGATTGTGCATTTGTTGGAGTCATCGCCTGAGCTCGTCCGCAACATTTGATGTTGCCCTTTGTACCGGAAGTCTTACCCCCAGCTGGAGCGCCAGCGAGTCGTTCAGACACCGTCTTAAGCTTCGGTTGTGGTGCCTTAGCGATCACAACATTCGGCCTCTTGCCCCTTGAGACCGGCTTGGCCACCTGTTTTGCCGGGATTTCTGCCAGATGAGCGCTTCCGGCAGGGTAGATGATGAAGGAGCCAAACTGGCGGGGCAGTTCCTCCCACTGTCGACTGAGGCTTGCGGGGAGAACCACACGAGCATTGACCTTGACCACGTACGGGATCGGGGTCACGTTGGAAGCTGAATTCGTCTTTGGAGACATTGTCGTCGAAAGTTGATTGCTGCACGGAAAAAACATCATTTCAGTATAAGCAATCAATATGTTTATTGATTGAGTTCGCATGAACGTTTAACCCGAAATATGGGAGGAGAGAAAGGTCCCACCGGGCGTGCCAGAATCTATAGGGTGTTTTTCGTCACCCCATTGAGATGGGAATACGCGCGCGCTTGACAGGCGCATTACAGATTCCCCCTGCCTAGGATAGGCTGGGGTTTATTAATTGTGGGGATCCGAATCTCCGGCAGCCGCGGACTAAGTTGCCGTTAATTACCCCTCGCCTTTGGGGCGAAGGAAACTCTGATTAACGGGTTAAACTGGTCGTGGGAACTCAATGTGCAGTGTTTTGTTTTGGGGGGGGTTTGGATATATCGGAAGCCACGCAGAGTTTTTACGAGGGACAGTGTTGTGGAGTGTGTGTGTGTGTATATATATATATATATATATATATATATATACATATATAAAAAAAAGGGAAAAGCGCCAAAGGACGCGTGTGGCCAGCGCCTTGAGCGCTGTGCGCTTAGATGCTGTGCGCTTAGGTGCACGTGGTGCGCTGGGCGCTTGAGCGCTAGGCTCTTGAGCACTGGCGCACCACGTGTCGGTACTCGAGCGATGGGCGCCATGTGTCGGCATGTGGGCGCTTGGCGCTTGAGCGTTGGGCGCTTGAGCACTTAGCGCGCCACGTGTCGGCACGTGGGCGCTTGGCGCTTGAGTGCTGGGTGCTTTAAGCGCTCGAGCGCTAGCGCGCCACATGTCGGCACATGGGCGCTTGGCGCTTGAGTGCTGGGCGCTTGAGCGCAAGGCGCTCGGGCGCCGGCGAGAAAAAGAGGCTTTTAGTCCCAGAAACTCCCGAAAGAGAAATCAGGGTGGAGTTAAACTCCTAAGATGTTTTGGAGTTGATGAAATGGGTTCTTCTTTGGAGCCCTGGGTCTTCCCAAAGATGGGGTCTCTGGAGATGGATCTCCTTCTTCCTCCTCTGTTGGCAGGATTTTGAAGGTCAAGAGATGTGAGATTTTAAAAATCTCTTCTTTTTGAGATCTAATGGTAGATCCAAGTTCCCCTTTGCGGGTTTTGTGGTGAAAAACTATTTTGTTTTTTAAAAGGAAGAGTAAAACTCTTGATTTAATTCAAACAAAGAAGAAGGTCTTAGAACCTTGAGGAAGGAGAAAGATCTCAGATCTTGGTTTTTTTTTTCTAGAGAGAGAAAAGTTGTTGGGATATTTCATTATCCTTACCTTTATAGGCTATACACTTTACACATAGCCCCTTGGGCTTCACAAAATGGCATTTTGCCTATCCCATGGCTCATGTGCCTTTTCTTTTTGCACATAAGCCATGGGCTTTATAAAAGAAATACAATAAAATTATTTATTACAAAATTTTTATCTTGGTATGGGGGGAGGCCGGCCGCTTCATGTTCGGACTCGACCCGGGCATGGGCCCACTTGATCTGGGCTTGGGCCCACTTGGCTTGGGGTTGACTTTGATTTTGACTTGGTCAACCGGGGTGTAAATTTTTACCCCAACAACGGCGTTGTGTTCATGGCCGTTTTGAACGTAGTTCGATACGCCCAGAGAGCTTCATGCAGTCTTTTATGCCAGTCCTTCTTATTTCGAGACACCGTCTTTGTTACGATCTTCGTCAAGGTCTTGTTAAAAGCTTCAGCTAGACCGTTAGCTTAGGGATTATAGACTGAAGAGTATCTCCAGTCTATGTTATGCTGTTGTGCGAAGCGGCTGATCTTGTGGCTTCTATAGGCTGGCCCGTTATCGGAGATAATCCGTCGTGGAGTTCCAAACCGATAAATGACGTGCGTCTTGAAGAAATGGAGGATATTCTCCGTCTTCAATTCCCTCAGCGGTATTGCTTCTGCCCATTTGGAGAAGAAATCAGTTGTCGCCAAAATGAATCGATGTCCTCTGAACGATGCTGGTTCGATGGGGCCGATTATATCAGTCCCCCACATTTCGAACGGCCAGCTGGCCACTGTTGGATGCAGTGGATTTGGATGCTGATGGATAAAGTCTCCGTGAATCTGGCACGAGTGGCACTGCTTTGCGTATTCTAAGCAGTCTTGGATCATCGTGGGCCAATAATAACCCATCCGTTTGATCTTCAGCTTCATCTTTGGCCTGGCTTGGTGAGAACCGCAGAGTCCGTCATGAGTTTCTTGGACGACTCTCTTTGCCTCTTCAGGTCCCAGGCATCTTAACTACAGAGAATCAAATGATCTTTTATACAGAGTATCATTGACGAAGGCGAAAAACAGAGCTCGTTTCATAAGTTGATGTCTTAAGGACGCATTTTTAGGTATTCAACGGGATTTGAAGTAGTCTATAAAGACTTCCCTCCAATCCTCAGCCTTTTCTTGGTTTCTTATTTGTAGGGCCGTTTGCTCGGTCGCTCCTTTTTCTTCGGACGATTCCGGAGATATTTCTGCTGGTGCGAGAACCCGACGACTTTGCACAATGATCCTCACGTCATCGAGGTTCTTGTCGGCCAACTCTTTAGCAAGCTTAGCTAGTGCATCCGCCTTGCTATTTTCCGCACGCGGTATACTTTCCAGCGTGTAGGAAGGAATTTGAGTCAGTAGTTGCTGTACTCTCCCGCCGTATTTCACCAACTCTGGCTTGCACGTTTGATAGTCGCCGTTTACTTGACTAACGACCAGTTGGGAGTCTCCGTATATGAGGAGGTTTTCAATTCCCATATCGATAGCGATCTCGAGACCTGCTATCAAAGCTTTATATTCGGCCTCATTGTTCGTTCTCGACTCTGTTAAGGAGAAGGCGAAGCGCATTATCCCTCCCTGTGGAGTCACGAAGATGAGGCCTACCCCTGATTTGATTATGGGGGTGCTTTGTTTGCGCTTCTTCATGGAAGACGCTCCATCAAAATAGAGTTCCCACCGGGTATCATTCCCGTCGATCGTGTCAAATGCATGTTCGTCTGGCAATTCGCAGTTCAAAGGAGAATCGGCGGGTATCGGGTGCTCAGCGAGGAAGTCGGCGATGGCCTGTCCTTTCACTGCCTTGAGAGGACGATAAGTTATCGAGAACTCCATCAAGAGGAGGGCCCATTTAACGAGACGCCCCGTTAATATGACTTTTGACATCAAATATTTGAAAGGATCCACCTTTGATATGAGATGGACCTCATGTGCCAACGCATAGTGTTTGAGCTTCGTTATCGCGAAGATCAACGCTAGGCAGTGTTTTTCAATGGGAGAATAGTTATTTTCTGCCCCCAGGAGAACTCGACTCAGATAATAAAGGGCTCTCTCCTTCCTTTGGTCGTTTTCTTGTGCCCACAGCACGCCTAAAGAACCTTCAAAGGCTGTTGTGTATAAGACGAGAGGTTTTCCTTTAACGGGAGCGGCCAGTACTGGCGGATTCTGCAGGTATTGCTTGATTTCGTCCAGTGCGTTTTAGCATTTGCGATCCCAGACGAAAGGGGTTCCTTTCTTCATCAGGTGACTGTAAGGACGACACTTGTAACAACCGAGCCCAATACTACTAGTTTCTGTTACCGTATGAATGGTGTATGGTATTATTTCATTGATCCTATTTGACTGTTGCTAGTTATAAATTTTACCCCGACAATTCAGTTCTGCATATAACAATTTAAGGCATCTAAAATAAAATTAAAATATTTGACATGGCCTGCTTGACACCTCTAACCCTGTGGTAGCGTCCTTGCATCACGTTCTCATCCCGTTCAGTGAAACGGTCGTGTTTGGACTGCTACGCGCACGTACGTGCATCCGTTTTGGGGGTATGCTTTTTGATTGTAAAATACTTCATTTTAATTTTTGGATCCCGCCTATAATTTTCTTATTTCAATTTCAAATTTTTGGACACGACCCGGGCGCAATTTGGAAATATTTTGCAATTGCGCCAAATCCTAATTTCTAGTATTTTTTGTACCGTCGAATATAATTTTTAAACCCCAGATAATATTTTTCCTATTATCTTAACATTTTTTCTAAAGATTTTCCTAACTGAAACCCCCACAAAATATTTCCTTTCTTTCCTTAATTTTTGGCCACAGCCAATCAGAATTCGTTTAACCCCGGGGGCCCCACCATTTCTCGTTCTCTCTCTCCCTTTCTCTTTCTCTTTCTCTCTCTTCTCTCTTCCTCTCTCCTCACGTCGCGACGAGATTCTCTCTCCTCCCCGTTTCTCTCTTCTCTCGATCTCTCACCTCCTCTCTCTCTCTCCTCTCGCAATCTTTCTCTCTCTCTCTCTCTCTCTCTCCTCTCGCAATCTTTCTCTCTCTCTCTCTCCTCATCTCTCTCTCTCTCTCTCTCCCCTATATATATATTTCCTCCTCCTTATTTCTCCAGAACGCAGAACCCAACTCCCTGAGACCCTAGCCGCCTTGTCCTCCCTCTCCTTCGCCCCAACGCCGACGCCATCATCGCCGGCCTCCTTGCCTCCTCGCCCTCGCCAACTCCACCACATCTCCTTCCTCCTTCCTCCTCTCCCCAGGGACCCTCCACGAGCACCGCGCACCCCTGCTCTCCGCAGCACGTCAAGGGATCGCCGCCGACAATCTTCATCCGTTCCCTGGCCTCGCGAGCACCCTCCTCGGTGAGCACAGCATCCCCTCTCCTCTTCTCCTTTCTTCTTCTTTCATTCCTTCTTCTCTGTTCATATTTCTTGTGATCTGTAGATTTGTCGCCGTCGTTGTAGGCTGTCCGCCGGAGCTTCGTCGATGTGATCGGCGACCACAACCTCTCCACAGATCCTCGTGAGCACCCTCTTCTCTATCCTCCTTCCCTTCTCTCTTCTTGATTCTTCTCTTATCTTTTCATGCATTTTAGATATTGTAGATTCACTGTTTTTGGGGTTCGCCGGAATCCGGATGTGCCGGCGACGTGTCCCGACGACCCAGCGAGATATTCTGACCTGTGTGGTTCCACTGTTTGTTGTTCGGACCTATTCCGTGCACCGTGCGTGCATCGCGATCTTTTCCCCCGCCGATGCGTGACGTTCCGTCTTCTGTTTCGCAACCCATCGAGGCAAGTACACCTTGCTACATGCTAAATAATATATATACATATACATTGATAGCACCCTAAACCTGTAGTTTAACTTTAGTACCACAATTTCCCCTTTCCATGTTCAGTGTCGTGTTAGATCATTCTAGCTTCCAAGCTTGAAACCTACCGTTTGCATTTACTTTATTAAACTTAATAATCACATTTATATGTTTTAATCACACTTTCACTATTGACATAGCCTATGGCATTCTCTCTATAGTTTTACTCCATTCGGACACTCGTGTGCATTTAACCTGTATTAGCTGTGATTTCGTCCTTTGAACCTATATATAAATCATTGCATCCATAGAATTCTTAAAACTTGTTAACATTATTTAACGGCCAAAATTGTCATACTGTATTCTTATAATATTGAAATCATCTCTGAGACACAACTGATAACTGTACTGCTAATTAATTGAAGCTGCTTTATTGATTAATTCATTGCTTAGATTTATGTTGTTGATAACCATGCTTGATTATGTAACTGATTATGAGCACACCCATGATATCGTTTACATCTTGACATGACTTGCTACATACATATTGATTGACCCGACATGGTACCGTATACTGCTTGACTTGACCTGATGTACCAAGACCTGACCCGTTACCTGATCTTGTGTTTAATGCCAACAAACCTGACATGTAGTCCTTATGGATCGTTCCTGTTGTCTATTCAGACAAACCTGCTTACCTGATCCTGTGTTGGCATTAATCCTTGATTACTGAATACCTGACTTGACATACACATATAACTTGGGGGTATGGGGAAATCAAAGGTGAAACCTGACTTGTAACTCAACAGTTCGCTACTACTTCTGATCAGTTTTAGAGGCTAGGCCAGCCTTGGAATGATGCTGCTGACATCATTCATCTATACACATTCCTGTTTAGTGCCTAGCGGCATGTCTCGGTTTCAACCCGAGAATCTTGACCGTGGTCCCGGGTATGCACGGGATACTATTGAGTTATATCGATGATTCACCAATTTGATTTCAAAGACTTTAGAACAGAAAACCTGATAGAACAGTTTAGTTTACCCACTGCACACTACCCTGCACTGCCCTGATTTATATTACTGTTACCCTTGCTTTATTCATGTTTATATTCGCATTGCCTGTTACACTGTTCATATTTTATTACTTGATGACACGACGCGCTGACGTCTGGGTTTTGCATGGCCCAGATTCTGTACCGCTGTTGCAGTTCGAGCAGGAGTACTTCAGCCAGCAGGCTGAGCTGTGAGGTGTCAGTATTAGTTAGTTCTTTATTTCCTGCATTTTATTCCTGATGTGAGCCCGCATTATGGGACATACATTCCAGTTATTGTATATTGGATCTTTTGCTTCCGCACTTTTATTATTCTTGACTCATGTTATTTTGGTTCATGGACATGTTTTAGATAGTTTTATTTTTTGTTCTTGATATCTCTACAGCCGTAATGTGACTGTGGATGGAAACTTCCTACCCACAGGTAGCATGGTTGGCTATGTCACGTGCCCATTTTAGCGTACTCTGGGAAGCGGGGTGTGACAGCACTTACCTGAGAGATTGGTTATAAATCGCCGGATATACGCGAGCTTCCCTTGGAGAGACCGCAATTGCTTGAGAGTCCTTGGCGGAGGCATTTCCATAATCGCCTTGATCTTTGACGGATCTATCTCGATGTCTTGGTGTCGGACGATGAATCCTAGGAATTTGTCCGAGGAAACTCCGAATGCGCATTTGAGAGGGTTCATTTTCAAGTTGTATTGTCGAAGGCGCTGAAACACAATCTTCAGATGCTCTAAATGTTCCTCGTATGATTTGCTTTTAACTACGAGGTCGTCGATATAGCATTCGACGACTTCATGTATGAGGTCGTCGAAAATTTTCGTCATGGCCCTCTGATAGGTGGCGGCGGCGTTCTTTAGACCGAAGGGCATCACCTTATAGCAGAATATGCCTAAAGGGGTCCGAAAAGCGGTGTGGTTCTGGTCCTCGGGATGCATCTTTATCTGATTGTATCCTGACGAGCCGTCAATGAAGGAGAAAACTTCATGAGTGGACGTATTGTCTATCATCAGCTCGGTGACCGGTACTGGGAAGTCGTCCTTCGGGCAGGCTTTATTGAGATCCCGAAAGTCCACACATATGTGCACCGTCCTATTCTTCTTCATCACTGGGACGATGTTGGCGATCCAGTCAGGATATTGAACCTCTTGGATGAAGCCGGAGTCGATTAGCTTCTTGACCTCGGCGTTGATGTTCGTCTCAAGCTCGAGCTGCATTCTTCTCAGCACTTGTTTGATCAGCTTGACGTCCGGAGATATCGCCAACTTGTGCACAGCAATCTCTAGATCTAATCCTGGCATCTCGGAATAGTTCCATGTGTAAGTCCATGCTACCCTTCCCCGGTACTTACGGGGTTGCGGAAGTGGTGAAAAACGATTTTTCAAGAGGTGGTAACATGGACTCAAAATACAGATCTTTGTTAAACAACTAACTAACAACCTAACTAAAGTTTTATCTACTCGGTTAGGGGGCTATACCTTTCTTGAACTCCTTCGTCTTCCACTCTTTCCGGTGTACGGATCGGCCTCACCTCGTCGTCTCCTTGCGCCGAAGATGGATCCACCTGAAAGCTTCTACCTTTGGCTTCTTCTTCGAACTTTGAAGAAATTAGAACACTTGGCTTGCTAGGCCTTGTGAACTAGAATGAGTAGATGATTGTTTTGGTGTCTTTTTATCTCTAAGGCAATGAGTCTCAACACATGAGAATGGTTTGCCTTGAGCTAGAGAGACCAAGAGGAAGAGAGAGAGCTTGAGAATGAGAGAGCTCAAGAGAGAGAAAGCAAATGAAAGAATGAGCCTCTCTTTTTTCATCCACCCTCTCATAATCCAAAAGCCATCATAACAAAAATAGTAATCAAGTATTGTGTGATGGTTTAAGTCAAAATGGCTATATCATTTCATGCACTCATTTTGCATAAATAAACAAGCAAGCAAAAGTCTTTGCCATGGAATGATAGCCATTGTCATGATGATGGTCAACTAGTCCAACCTAGTCAACCGGTCAACAAAGTCAACAAGTCAACAAAGTCAACCCCTCAACAACCATGTCACTATAATACTTAATTAATATTATAGTTAATCATATATCTTATTCTCATTAGGGTTTAGTCAAAAGTCAATAGTCAACAGTCAACAGTCAACACCCCCAATGAGAATCCTCTGCCTCTGTCTCTCTGTGAACTGTGCATACATATCCGCATCCGCGTTCCGAGGAACACGAATACAAACGAGATAAAACCAATCCCAAAACATACACTAGGATCTGGCTTAAACCAAAGCCCGCTAGTGTTAACTGTCCGGACACCAAACGTGCACAAGTGCATGGATGTGACCGAACCCTGTCGCAAAACCATGCGACCTGTCGCAAAACCATGCGACCTCTACTCTTTTGCCTAGAGGCGAATAACTTTCTGTGTGGGACTCTAAAGACTCGACACTACGCTGGCAGTGGGTTTAACCACAGACCGCAAGCGGCACTAGCTGTGCGTAACGGCCCCCAGGTAGATGCCGACAAGAAGACTGATGAGGTGAAACCCATCTGAACTCCTACTGAGCCTGAATGTGACAATCTCCGTACAGTCCGGTCTGTTCGTCTGATACATTGCATGGCGGGCCTAGGGGGCGGTAAACGTCAGTCCCCTAATAGCGGTACAAGCCGTGTTGGAGTGAAGCCCAGAACACCCTGAGATAACACTGGAAACCTACCAGTATATCTCGCTTGCCCTGGCCAGGGACTACTCGTGTAATGGCTCTCCTAGACACAGCGCGATGTCAACCCCCAATACCGGGAGAGACGAATCCTGTCTAACCGTCACTGCCTCCAAGTGCTTCGGGTCTGCACCCAAAAACTACCTGTTTGCACGACTTCTTTGAGCCGTGGTAGGGTAGTAATCAAAGTACAGTGGGAACACACTCGAGGCGAAGTGATAGTGTCAAGTCAGCGGACTAAGCTGTACTCATGTCACCTGGGAACTGATAACCGACGATAGGTATAGTACCAACCAACAGTTCCCGACGAGTCCTGTCCAGTGTACTCGTAACCTAACGAGCACCCGCATACTATCTCAAGTACGACATACTGACGGCTGTAGGACAGACCGTCTCCCACACTGGGATGAGAAGCGCATATGCTAGTCTACTCCGGAGTATCGATGCCTTGTCTCGATAGTTCTGCGACTAGGGACCTGCATAAGGATGTGCTTATAGATTACCCAGCCCCCACTAGTGTGACTGCCATCACAACGCTGGTAATCAAGCAAAGATCCTAAGGGCTCCACTAATGTATATAGGTGATATACTAAAATAAACACATGTACACATTGAAGTAGAAACAAATCAAGTAGCATACTACTATATTGAGCAAGATTGTCTATACAAGGTGAATATCCCAAGCTTCCATTAAGTAATATACAAACTAGTATGATACAGTAATGGCCTCTAGGGCATATACACTAACAATCTCCCACTTGCACTAAGGCCATGTACTGGCGTATCGAAGACCTATCATCTCGATCAGCCGCTCGAACTGAGTCTGGTGTAAGGCCTTTGTGAGTGGATCAGCAATGTTATCTTCCGTAGAAACTCTCCGAACCTCGATCTCCTGGCGACCCACGATCTCCCTGATTAGGTGATACCGCCTCAAGATGTGTTTGGACTTCTGATGGGACCTGGGTTCCTTCGCTAAAGCTATAGCCCCGTTATTGTCGCAATACAGCGGTATTGGATCAACAATGGACAGAACCATCTGAAGTTCAGTTAAGAACTTCCTTATCCAGACGGCTTCTTTTGCGGCATCTGCAGCAGCGATATATTCCGCTTCCATCGTCGAGTCAGCAACGGTTTCCTGTTTGGAACTCTTCCAACACACCGCCCCTCCATTGAGGGCAAAGACATAACCTGACATGGACTTGGAATCATCCTTGTCACTCTGGAAGCTGGAGTCAGCAAAGGCCTCGATCTGGAGGTCTTTTCCGCCATACACCAAGAACATCTCCTTAGTCCTTCTCAGGTACTTGAGAATGTTCTTTACTGCTATCCAGTGTTTCTCTCCAGGGTTTGACTGATACCGGCTTACCACACTCAGTGCATAAGCTACATCTGGTCTGGTACACAACATCGCATACATTATAGAGTCTACCGCAGAAGCGTAGGGTATAATAGACATGCAATCCCTTTCCAAATCAGTCTTGGGAGACATCTCTTTGGAAAGGGTGATCCCGTGACAAGCCGGTAGATTACCGTGCTTGGAATCTTTCATACTGAATCTTTTCAGTATGGTGTCGATGTACCTGGACTGTGAGAGTCCCAGCATCCTCTTGGATCTGTCACGATAGATCCGGATCCCCAGAAAGTATGAGGCATCACCCAGGTCTTTCATGGAGAACCTGTGTGACAAGAATCCTTTGACAGATTGTAGCATAGGAATGTCATTTCCTATTAAGAGAATGTCATCCACGTATAAAACGAGGAATACTACAGTTCTCGCTACAAATCTACTATAGATGCATGGTTCATCTGGATTTTTGATAAAGCCAAATTCTTTGACCGTCTCATCAAAACAGATGTTCCAACTCCGCGATGCCTGCTTTAGTCCGTAGATGGACTTAAGCAACTTGCACACCTTTTCGCTGCTCCCACTCTGAATGAAACCCTCTGGCTGGTCCATATAAACACACTCCTCTAAATTTCCATTTAGAAAAGCGGTCTTTACGTCCATTTGCCAAATCTCATAGTCGTGGAAGGCAGCAATAGCAAGAAGGATCCGAATGGATTTCAGCATAGTTACTGGAGAAAAGGTCTCGTCATAGTCCAAACCAGGTCTTTGACGAAAACCCTTTGCAGCTAGTCTAGCTTTATAGGTCTCAACCTGTCCATCTACACCAATCTTCCTTTTGAAGATCCACTTGCATCCTATGGGTTTTACCCCATCTGGAGCAACGTCCAACGTCCACACTTTGTTGGTGTACATGGACTCCATTTCGGTCCGCATTGCATCCAGCCATTTTTACCGAGTCAACGCTCTGAATGGCCTGCTGGAAGCTAGTCGGCTCATCATAATCAATGATGCAATCCTCTCTATCCCCGTCTATGAGAAAACCGTAGTATCTCTCAGGCGGATGAGACTGCCTACTACTCCTGCGGAGCGGCGTAGGAATGTCATGTTCTTTTGAACCCTCTGGTTCTACTAAGCTTTCAGTAATAGTCTGTGGTTCTGGAATTTCTTCCAGTTCTATTTCGCTCCACTTGATTCCTTTTCTAAGAACTGGTGTTCCAAAAAATGGGCATTACGAGAAACAATGATCTTTTGTTCCTCTGCGTAATAGAAGAGATACCCCCTGGAGTTCTTTGGGTATCCCACAAACTTGCACAGTACTGAGCGTGCCTCGAGTTTGTCCGCATGCTGCTTTTTGACAAAAGCCGTACATCCCCAGATCTTCAGATATTGAAGATAGGGTTTCTTCCCACTCCATATCTCATATGGTGTGGTAGGCACAGTCTTAGTTGGAACTCGGTTCAAAAGGTATGCAGCTGATTCTAGTGCATATCCCCAGAATGATCGCGGTAACTCAGTGTTACTCATCATGGAATGTACCATATCCAATAGGGTCCGGTTCCGTCTCTCCGATACACCGTTATGTTGCGGAGTGTATGGAGGAGTAAGCTGAGAGAGAATTCCATTCTCTTTTAAGTGGTCCAGGAACTCGGCACTCAAGTATTCACCACCTCGATCCGATCTTAGTATCTTGATACTTTTGCCGGTTTGGTTTTCTACTTCATTCTTATATTCCTGGAATTTTCCAAAGGTTTCGGATTTATGTTTCATTAAGAAGACATAACCGTACCTTGAAAAGTCATCCGTAAAAGTAATGAAGTAAGAATAACCGCTTCGCGCATGTATAGACATTGGACCGCACACGTCGCTGTGTACGAGTCCCAAGAGCTCGCTCGCTCTTACTCCGTGTCCAGTGAACGGAGTCTTTGTCATCTTTCCTTTGAGACAGGATTGACAAGTGGCATACGATTGATATTCGAACGGATTCAAATATCCTTCTGTATGTAACTTCGTCAACCTTCTCTCATTGATGTGACCCAGTCTACAATGCCATAAGAAAGTCTGATTTATTTCCGGAGACTTTCTTTTGTGTGTATTCTGGACATTGAAAATCTGTGGTTGGTTTAGTACGTATATACCATTGCTTAATGTACCTGATCCAATCAGAACTTGATTAAGGTGAATGTTTACAACATTACTTACAAACACAAATTCATAACCTTCTTTAGAAATCAAAGATACAGAAATGATATTACAAGTTGCATTGGGTACAAAATAGCAATTACGCAAAACCAAAACGTGTCCATCTGACAACCCCAGGTGATAGTCCCCCACGGCCTCAGCATCCATGCTAGCTCCATTTGCAACTTTGAGGGTCATGTCACCTGCCTTCAAAACCCTACGGTTTCTCAACGCCTGCAAAGAATTACAGATATGAGATCCTGATCCGGTATCCAATACCCAGGAAGTAGAGTTTATCGATAGACAGTTTTCAATAACATACACACCTGAAGCTGAAGCCGCAACTTGCTTCAGATCCTGTGTTCTGGCTTTCCAATCCCTGCAATCTTTCTTCCAGTGCCCACTCTTATGACAGAAAAAGCACTCTTCCTTCCCTATAAGCTTTCCCGCTATCTTTGTTGCTTTTGCCTTTCCCTTCGTATCCACTTTACTAACACCGCCCCTTGGTTTGGCGGGGGCTTTCTTCTTCTTTCCCTTGGCTTTCGCCTTGGACCTAGAAGAGGAAGATCCTCCTACAAACAAAGTGGATGTTTCCCTACCTTTCTGTAGGGTGCCCTCTGCACTCCTCAGCATGTTGAGGAGTTCTGAAAGTTCAACTTCTTTTTCTTGTAAGTTGAAGTTCAGGATAAACTGGGCGTAAGTGGAAGGAAGGGACTGAAGAATCAAGTCTGTATAGAGCTCATTCTCCAACGTGGTCCCAAGGTCCGCGAGCTCCTCAATGAAGCCAATCATCTTAAGCACGTGTTCCGCTACCGATGATCCGACGGCCAATCTTGCCGAAAATAACTTCTTCGACACTTCGTATCTTGCGATACGAGATTGCTCCCCATACAGTTCTTTTGTATGGAGAAATATGGATTCGAGGTCCATATTCTCGTGCCTCCTTTGATGTTCGTTGTCCATAGAGGCAAGTACAAGGCACTTGGCCTTCGCGCAATCGATTTCCCAGGTCTTACAGATTTCCCTATCCGCGACGCTGGTTTTGGGATCTGGGATAGGGGGAGCTTTGGTGGTAAGAAGATACCCTAACTTGTCATAAGTGATTGCCATTTTGACATTCCTGAGCCAATCTTTGTAGTTTGGCTCTGTCAGTATGTTTTTATCTAGTAATAACTTAAGTCCGGTCATGATGTTTGGTCGCTGCAATTAGGAGTGAGAGAAGAAACACTTTAGCATGACGCTCTTGCAAGTTTAGAGTGGTTTTTAATTTGTCTAAACAGGATGGCTCCCACTGTCTCTCGAATCCCTCCTCAAACCAAAAGGAAGAATTAGTCAGGATCAATCTCACCGTATAATACTTGCTTAACCGTTCGGCCAGGCTGGTGTCGGTACTTCGAGGGAGGTTTTCCAACGCTTTCGCGAAGTTCCTTAATTAAATAACTTCTTTTTCCTGGGGGCGTAGCCCCGCTAACACCTTTCTAGACACCTACTTGGTTTATAGCATTGATCGTTAAGTGAGAAATTTCCCGAGGAGTAGCATATACTCACAGTAGGATCGGGATCCAAATATCATTGCGTGACAAAACTGAAGGAATCCTACCAGAATCATCACACTCCAAATGGTATGCAGCGCTAGCAAGTTTCAGTTCTTTTGAAACTCCCGATGTAGATTTTTGCCCCATGCTTTTATGACCTTGGCGTGAGGTCAAAATGTCATAAGTCACATGTCAAGTTCTTCCCATCATTGTCCAGGTTAATTTGAACCCACCCGTACCTACCCTTGACGTAGGCCAAAATGGCAGTACGACTGTCTCAAACCAACGCATTCTATCTATGCAACAGATAAATATCCGGCAGCTACCAATCACTATGCCTTGGCGTGAGGTCAAAATACATAGCTTGAATACTACCGAATATTTAACTGAAATGATGGAGGGCTACGGATGGTTTTGGAAAAACCGTGAACGTAGTGAACTTGATATAATCTATGGAACGAGATAGCTTTTAAAAGGAGTGGCTTAAGCTCCGCGTTTAAAAGTTCTTTTGAAAAGAAACCGAGTGGTTTTTGAAAGTGTTCCAACGACTTTTACTTGGTTTATTTTTCTTGCATTAGTTCTTTTAATGCGTCCCATCATTTAATCCTACCATTGCAGAAAACAACCAAAATATGACGTACGCTTATGCCATTCGCATTCGCCACGGGGCTCCGTCATTACCCGTTAGGTTACTTAACTAACGACAGAGCGGGGGCTGGGCTAGCGCGACTGCAAAACATAAGCAACGCCTAAATAATATCATATATAGATATATTGCAATGATAGCCATTTCAGATCACAGATGAACACATTGGATATACTAGGAATCCGCAATTCGTACGAGCCTGTAACGAAAAGCGGATTACACGGTCGCGATGAATAGCCAATTGATCAGTCGAAAATATTGCATTTCTAACACGGCAATTTCCCTACCTTTTGCAGTCAAGTAGAGGTATTTGCAAAACACATGTAAAATACTGAATTACTTGTACTGTGTACTAAAACTGGCACTTTTAGGGAAATTGACTGTGTTTTATGGCATTGCATCATCCTTGTATTGCGCAACTCTTGTCTGGGGTCTAATGCAGGAAATTCCAGAAGCAAAAGCCCAAAATTGGGAAAAGATCTGATAAAAGAAATGCCAACTCAAAGATGCAAGATCTGGCAGTGACACAGAAGGCCAAATAAGATTTCACATATTGTGTAAAGTCACACCATAAAGCCCAAGAATTACCATAAAAAGCTAAAGCACCAAGGCCACCAAAGGGCCGCGGATCCGCGGCCCAAACCCCCTTTGCACCGCGGATCAGCGGCCATATGAAGAGATCATGGCTCCAAATTTTATCACATGCTTATTTCTAACGGCCAAAGCTTCCAGAAGACCCCAGAAGCTCCACGTGGCACATCTAGAAGGCTCGGCTTAACAAATTCTTGGAGGGAAATTTAAATTTTGGGCTTAACTAACTTTTTGGAGGGAAATTTAAATGTTTTGGTTAACAAACTCTTGGAGGGAATTCAAATTTTAATTCTAGATCTAGATTTGGGAGGCCTATAAAAAGGAGCCTAGATCTAGGTTGCAAGTTGTTCAAAAAATTCATTCATCTCTCCTTCTTCCCTCCACAAGTTTAGTGACAAAAACTTGTGCCCAATCCCCAATTCAACCTCTAGATCAAATTCCCGAGATCAATTCAAGCAAGAATTCCTCCAACCTTTAGAAGCAACGCCGGATTTTCAACGGAGCAAGAGATCCACGCCGATCCGCGACTCAAGGAGCCGAGGGAAGCCGAAATCGACGATCTAGTTCCTACCTTTTGTAAATTCAAGAGAGTTGTAACGAAATTTGTCGATAAATAAAGGTGAATTTTCTATATTCTTGCTTATCTTTTAATTCAAGCATAATGATTAGATCTCAATTTGTGATTGTGTTTGTGATCATGATGTTTGAGTAATCTCCGCTCGTGTAGGAGTTGTGACGATCTTTAGATGATGATGATTTAGATATTCTTACAATTCTTAAATCCTATAATGCTTTGAAATTCTAGTGAATCAAATGATTGATGACCTAGTTTCGAGATGATGCTTTCTAGATCGTGTTCACTCGAAACTAGGGAACAACTATTAACCATTTGATTAACTAGAAGCTAGAATTTGAATGCGATTTATCGAAAGGACAAAGGATGAATTGCGGAATCCCTAATTTTCCCGCACGATCCTTAAACCTCGATGAATTTGCATCGATCTAGTATATTTTCGTTAATGGATAAGAATGAGTAATCATTAGATCTCATCACATCTATAGATCCGATCTACTCCTGCGAGCCATACTTATAATCTTGAGTGTTGATTGGAAATTATCTCTCACCTCAATTCTTGTTTTAATGTTTCTTTTAGATCTAGATTTTTCTTACTCTTGATCTTCAATTACAAATCATGAATTGTTTTCTTTTCTTTGCTTTAAATTTTCATCTCATCTAATTCAAAAGACGAACGATTACACTTTTCCTGTGGACGATCCGCACTTACTAACGCGCTACATCCGACACCGTTATTGATTGCGGTCAAATAATTTTTGGTTGTGATTTCTATATTCAATTTTCTCAAACATACACAATCGGAAATCGTGTTTCACCAATACCCCACCCTAGACCCCTATGGGTGCGGCAAACTACCCGCCAAATATCCGAAGTGGAGCAACCTCCCTTAACGACGTGAGTAGGCCACTCGGCACTTCGAGATACCCGGTAGTTTATGCACCCCACCTTGGGTCTATCCTATGAGCAAAAACAGTAAAAAGAAATTATACAATGACGGCTACAACCCCGACCCGGTTGTGCGGCCAAAAATAATATTACATCAATTTACATATTACATGAATTGAAAGATAAAAGGAAAAACTCTCATCTCACAACCCCCGGCTATTCATCCGCGACAATCCAATGAATTCATATACACATACCATCAACATTACAGATCACAGATATGTATAACCCCCACTAATCGACGTATAGCGATTAACGGACGTTCAATACATATAACACATCACAGATATAAACCCGTCAGCTTAAGTCTTTAGAAGTTCGATCAAAATACGGATTTTTAGGCCCCAAACACAAATTTTTCTTTCTGGAAAATCTGGGCAGAAAAATCATATTTTAAAAATCCCAAAACAACCCCAGAAACACTCTGCAAGAAACCTTTTCCTCGACCGAGTCAACTCGGCCGCGTTTCCGCGGCGCTTTGACCGATTCAATACGAAATTTCTTGTGTGTTTTAACAAAAGCCTGAGCCGATTTTTCATGTATGATTTATTATTTTTTGGACAGAAACAAAAATCGGCAGAAACTAAATTTTTCGGGTTCGTTTCGCGAATTTTTCTCCGATCGAACTTCTACTTACTTTGCTAACATGTTAGATAGTGTTTAACTAGGTTCTGATACCACTGTAAGTCCATGGTACCCTTCCCCGGTACTTACGGGGTTGCGGAAGCGGTGAAAAACGATTTTTCAAGAGGTGGTAACATGGACTCAAAATACGAATCTTTGTTAAACAACTAACTAACAACCTAACTAGAGTTTTATCTACTCGGTTAGGGGGCTATACCTTTCTTGAACTCCTTCGTCTTCCACTCTTTCCGGTGTACGGATCGGCCTCACCTCGTCGTCTCCTTGCACCGAAGATGGATCCACCTGAAAGCTTCTACCTTTGGCTTCTTCTTCGAACTTTGAAGAAACTAGAACACTTGGCTTGCTAGGCCTTGTGAACTAGAATGAGTAGAGGATTGTTTTGGTGTCTTTTTATCTCTAAGGCAATGAGTCTCAACACATGAGAATGGTTTGCCTTGAGCTAGAGAGAGCAAGAGGAAGAGGGAGAGCTTGAGAATGAGAGAGCTTAAGAGAGAGAAAGCAAATGAAAGAATGAGCCTCTCTTTTTTCATCCACCCTCTCATAATCCAAAAGCCATCATAACAAAAATAGTAATCAAGTATTGTGTGATGGTTTAAGTCAAAATGGCTATATCATTTCATGCACTCATTTTGCATAAATAAATAAGCAAGCAAAAGTCTTTGCCATGGAATGATAGCCATTATCATGATGATGGTCAACTAGTCCAACCTAGTCAACCGGTCAACAAAGTCAACAAGTCAACAAAGTCAATCCCTCAACAGCCATGTCACTATAATACTTAATAAATATTATTGTTAATCATATATCTTATTCTCATTAGGGTTTAGTCAAAAGTCAATAGTCAACAGTCAACAGTCAACACCCCCAATGAGAATCCTCTGCCTCTGTCTCTCTGTGAACTGTGCATACACACCCGCATCCGCGTTCCGAGGAACACGAATACAAACGAGATAAAACCAATCCCAAAACGTACACTAGGATCTGGCTTAAACCAAAACCCGCTAGTGTTAACTGTCCGGACACCAAACGTGCACAAGTGCATGGATGTCACCGAACCCTGTCGCAAAACCATGCGACCTGTCGCAAAACCATGCGACCTCTACTCTTTTTCCTAAAAGCGAATAGCTTTCTGTGTGGGACTCTAAAGACTCGACACTACGCCGGCAGTGGGTTTAACCACAGTCCGCAAGCGGCACTAGCTGTGCGTAACGGTCCCCAGGTAGATGCCGACAAGAAGACTGACGAGGTGAAACCCATCTGAACTCCTACTGAGCCTGAATGTGACAATCTCCGTACAGTCCGGTCTGTTCGTCTGATACATCGCATGGCGGGCCTAGGGGGCAGTAAACGTCAGTTCCTTAATAGCGGTACAAGTCGTGTCGGAGTGAAGCCCAGAACACCCTGAGATAACACTTGTAACACCCGAGCCCAATACTACTATTTTCTGTTACTGGTTGAGCGTTAGATATTACTCATTTCATTTAGCTTGCCTGTTTGACACTTGCCGTGAAATTTTATCTGGCTAAGTCATTTCTGCATATAGCAAATTTTAGCACCTAAAATAAAATTAAAAATATCTATCTTGGCCTACTCGACACCCCTAGCCGCGTGGTAGCGTCCGTGCATCGAGTTCTCGTCCCGTTCAGTGAAACGGGCGAGTTTGGACACCTACGCGCGTGTACAGGTGTCCAACTTGGGGATACGCTTTTTAATCATAAAATATTTCATTTTAAAATTTGGAACCCGCTTAAAATCCTATTATTTAAATTTCAAATTTTTGGACCCAACCCGGACGCGATTTGGAAATGTTTCATTTAGCGCCAAAATCCCAAATTAATAAAATATTCGAAACTATATATATATTCATAATCTTACTTACTGTTACTTTAATAATCTTTTAAATCTTTTTAAGATTTCTTTAACCTATCCCTCAGCCAATCACGGGGTTCTTAACCCCCGTGGGCCCCCTCCTCTAACGTCTCTCTCTGGCTTTCTCTAGCTCTCTCTCTCTACCTTTCTCTATCTCTCTCTCTCTCTCTCTACCTTTCTCTATCTCTCTCTCTCTCTCTTCCCTATATATATACTCTTTCCTCCTTCATATCTTTTCGAGAGAACAAAAAAAAAAGAACCCATCACGAGAAACCCAACAACCTAACCCTAGCCGCCTCGTCACCGTCGCCGCCGCAGCCCCGACGCCGGCGCCAACGCCACCGTCGCCCTCGCCTCCGCCTCCTCTTCCCAACCTCAACATCTTCTCCCTCTCCCCGTGCGCCTGTGCAGCCGCAACTCCTGCGGAGTTCGCTGCAGTCGCCTGATCGCCGGCGACCTTCGTCGTCGCCATCCGCGCCACCTTCAGCACCTCCTCATCACCTGCGCACTCCAGCCCCGACCACCTCCTCTCCCTCTCCACTTTCTTTCCCTTTTCCATACCCGAGCCCTAACCCATCGCCTGCAACCTCACCCTCGCCGGAAAACCCATTACCACCGACCACCCTTCGTCTCCTCGTCTCCCAGCAAACCCCCTGAACGCCAACACCACCTCTACCGACCGATTCTGCACCTTCCCGATCACCTCTCCCGAAACCCTTCACGTTGTCGTCACCGTCGCGGCTTGAACCGCCGGTGATCTTGTCGGCACCGATCGCCTCGCTGCCGGGTTGCCGAGAGAGCATCCATCTCTGTTCAGATCATCCCGAGCCTTTGCTGTTATCGTGTCGCGTGGCTTCGCGCCTCCGTTCTCGTGTTCGTCGTTTCGTCGAGGCAAGTATTCGATACTTGCTACATGCTATTGCTACTTTATAACTTGTCTTAATATTCATGTGTGGTTTAATGATATATTATTTAGTAAATCACCTTACATACCTTGCTTCATGTTTAACCCTAGTAGCATGTCAAATAAATTATTTCCTGATAAACCCGTACATGATAGATTGCATTTGATTCACTGCTATGATGCTTTATTTCCAGTTTAGTTTGATAAATATGCATAACCGGCTAAATTACAATTGCTTTCTTTAAACAGATTATACTTGTCGTGGCATTCTTGGAACACTCAATATATTATTAACCTGACTACAGCAGTTACGTTCACCGTCCTGTATTCACATGATATTGACACTATTTATTTAACACAATTGAAAATGGTACAGCTAGATAATAAATCAGATTATTGTTTAACGTGTTGATTTGAACATGATGCTGCTTATATATCTGTTTGTGGGCACACCCACGATATCGTTACATCTTTGATTGACATTGTCACACATGGTATTGTACCGTTTACTATTGACTTGACCTGATGTACCATGACCCGACCTGTTACCTAATCTCGCGCCTAATGCCAACAAACCTGACATGTAGTCCTCATGGACCGTTCCTGTTGTCTATCCAGACAAACCTGCTTTTACCTAATCCTGTGTTGGCATTAGTTCTTGATTACGGAATACCTGACCTGACATACATAACTTGGGGGTATGGGGAAATCAAAGGTGAAACCGACTTGTAACTCAACAGTTCGATACCTGTTCTGATCAGTCTTACGGGCTAGGCCAGCCCCGGAGTGATGATGCTGACATCACTCACCCATCCTGCTACTTGTTACTGCCTAGCTGCACGTCTCGGATTCAGCCCCGAGAATCTTGACCGTGGTCCCGGGCACGCACAGGATACTATTGAGTTATATCGACGATTCATTAATTGATTTCAAAGACTTTAGAATAGAAAACCTGATAGAACAGTTTAGTTACCCACTGCACACTACCCTGCACTGCTTGATTCACATTATTTGCTACTCTCGTTTTATTCATGTTTATTTTGCAATGCTTGTTGCACTGTTCATATTATATTACTTGATGACATGACGTGCTGACGTCTGGGTTTCTCATGGCCCAGATTCTGTACCGCTGTCGCAGTCCGAGCAGGAGTACTTCAGCCAGCAGGCTGAGCTGTGAGGTGTTAGTATTAGTTAGTTTTTATTTCCTGTATTTATTTCCTGATGTGAGCCCGCATTATGGGACATACTTTTCAGTTATTTGTATTGGATCATTTGCTTCCGCATTTATTTATTTATTATTAACTCCTGTTATTCTGGATTATGGACATGTTTTAGAAAATTTTATCTTGTTCTTGATATCTCTACAGCCGTAATGTGACTGTGGATGGATACTTCCTACCCACAGGTAGCATGGTTGGCTGTGTCACGTGCCCAATCCAGCGTACTCTGGAAAGCGGGGCGTGACATGGTTCTTTTGGTATCAGAGACATAGGTTAGTTGGGTTGATTCTTTTGTAGTTGGGTTTTGTACCCAATACACGAATCAGAATACCCGTGTTAGGAAACATGTCCTGCCACTTTGCCGTTTACCATTCTTGAATCACATCCTTTCTGATTATATCTTTTACGACGTGCAAACTTACTTCGCATGTCGACTCGAAAACCTGATTTCTTGTTATATCTAGGACTTTGGCGACTTGGGTGGAGTTAAGTAATTGTGGCTATGATACCGCGGCATAGTTACAATGCGGTACTCTATTTAAGTATTTTGGAGTTCTAGCCTTGATCTATATATCAAATCTATCATCATGCTAATGTTGGGTGTTTTTTTTTTATTTCAGGAATATGGCAGATAAGAATTTGAAGACGTACCAGAGGCGTGTGGACGAAGCCGCCATGCTTGGAGTGATAAGGGGAATGCTAGAGAATCAAAAAAGGCAGACCGAGCTGATCCAGCAGCAAGCAGACTCATTTCAGGAAGGTTTGCAGATCGTTCAGCAGTCTGTGAACAACGTTGGAGCTAAACCAGTTGACCGAGTAGGGACCGTGGCAGATTTCAGACATTTGGGTCCGTCTACATTTACTGGTTTGGAGGAGCCGTTGCCAACCGAGCAGTGGCTAGTTGACACGGAGAATTTGTTGATTGCGGCACAAATTCCAGATGACAAAAGAGTTGATGTGGTACGCATTCAGTTAGTGGACTACGTCCGAGAATGGTGGCTTGTAGAGGAGACCCGCTTGCCCAAGCCGATCAAATGGGCGGATTTTTCTAAGAGTTTAATGGAGAAGTTCTTCCCGCGAACTGCACGGGAGGAAATGGAAGAGAAATTTATTGGGCTGAGGCAGAATGGAGCACCCGTGGATGTGCATGCAGCAGAATGGACGAGACTCAGCAGATTCGCTGGACCTTTAGTTGCCAACGATGCAGACAGGGCACGGAGGTTCATGCGCAGCTTGGATGTGGACATCCAGAGGCAGATTGTCTCCCTGGGTTTGACCACTTTCTCACAGGTTCTTACGGCAGCTCGGGAACAGCAGAGTTTATCTGGGATGAAAGGGAGCTTGCAGCAGACAGCAGTTGCGGCAAGGAAGCCCGCATTTGTACTTAACAGAGCTCATGGTCGCAGAGGTATTCCAGTAGACCGTCGAGGTGTAGCACCCATGAAGAAGTCTGCGATCGTTGATCGAAGAAAGAGCGTGATTTATGACTACTGCCGTTTACCTGGGCACGTGCAGAAGGATTGTCGAAGGAGGCTGGGACTTTGTTTGGTTTGTAGAGCGGCTGATCACGCAGTTGGTGCCTGTCCGTCGAAGCTTCGTACGAGGGATGATATTCAGAAGCCTCCGCAGAAACCATTCCAAGGGCAGAAACAGCTGACTCAAGGACCTAATCAGGCTCGAGCTTTTACCTTGACAGCTGAGGAAGCTAAGGCATCAGGAGAAGTGGTTTCAGGTATTCTACTCGTTCATGGTTTTCCCGCAGTGGCATTATTTGATTCTGGTGCATCCCATTGTTTTATGTCATCCAAGTTTATAACTACACACTCGATTGCCTGCACGACCCTGTCTAGTTTCTGGGACATACACACTGGGAATGGGAGAATTATATCTAGTAGGGAATGTAAAGACTGTACAGTTGTTGTGTGCGGACGGGAGCTTTTTGCAGATTTCTTGGTGATTGATACGGGCAGCTACGAGATCGTCTTGGGAATGGATTTTCTTGACACTTTCCACGTTCACATTGACTGTAGGGCAAGAAAAGTAATTTTCCAGATTCCCGGACATCCTGAGTTTACCTTCACTGGAGGAAGCAGTTCTGTCGGGCCAGTCGAGTTTAGGGCTAGGCCGACAAACGATGTTCTTGCAGCTATGGAAGTTGATAGTAGTGAAGAGCCGGCGGTTGTTCGCGATTTTATGGACGTATTTGAAGATATATCGAGCTTACCGCTGAAGCAAGACGTGGAGTTCGCGATTGACCTTATCCCTGGTGCAACGCCAGTATCTAAAGCGTATTATCCAATGGCACCAATAGAATTGGAAGAAGTTAAGAAACAAGTTACTGAATTGCTTGAGAAGGGCTGGATTCGAAGCAGTAACTCGCCTTGGGGAGCTCCAGTTCTTCTCGTAAAGAAGAAGGATGGCACAAGAAGGATGTGCATCGACTATCGAGAATTAAACCGGGTGACTATTAAGAACAAGTACCCGATCCCTCGCAATTGGAGAACTTTTTGAGCAGCTTAGTGGCGCGAGGGTATTCTCGAAGCTGGATTTGCGATCCGGATATCATCAGGTCCGAGTGAAAGCAGAAGATATTTGCAAGACGGCGTTTCGAACTCGGTATGGACATTACGAGTACTTAGTAATGCCCTTCGGAGTAACGAATGCGCCGGCAATATTCATGGATTTGATGAACCGAATCTTTTCACCGTTCTTGGACCAGTTTATTGTGGTATTCATTGACGATATTATGGTTTACTCGAAGAGTTTTGAGGAGCATGCTGAGCATTTGAAGATCGCACTGCAGACATTGAGACGGGAGAAATTGTATGCGAAGATGAGTTAGTGCGAATTTTGGCTGGAAGAAGTGAAGTTTCTGGGGCATGTTGTGTCGGGCGATGGAATCGCCGTCGATCCCGAAAAGATTGCAGCAGTTCGAGATTGGCCGATTCCAAAGAATGTAGCTGAGATAAGAAGTTTCCTTGGATTAGCCGGATATTACAGGAGATTTGTGGAGAACTTCGCTCGTCTGGCAGAACCGTTGACCAAGCTTACGCGCAAGGAGGTACCTTTTGTATGGACGGATAATTGTGCGTTAGCTTTTGAGACGTTGAAGCAGAAGTTGATAACCGCCCCTATTTTGACCGTGCCAGACAATTCCGGAGGATTGGTTATTCACAGCGACGCATCTGGGAAAGGATTGGGATGTGTTTTGATGCAGCATGGGAAGGTTGTAGCATACGCGTCAAGACAACTGAAGACCCATAAGAAGAATTATCCAACTCATGACTTGGAGCTTGCGGCTGTGATCTTCGCTTTGAAGATTTGGAGACACTACCTTTTGGGCGAGAGAGTCGAAGTTTTTACAGATCACAAGAGTTTGAAGTATGTGTTCACTCAGAAGGAGTTGAATATGAGGCAGCGTAGATGGTTGGAGCTGATGGCCGACTACGACCTTGATCTTAAGTACCATCCGGGGAAGGTTAACGTCGTGCCGGATGCGCTTAGTCGGTTACCAGCAATTCAGGTGTTAACTACACAGAGGGAGATCATTGCAGATTTTCGAAGATTTGACTTGGAAGTTGTGCTACCGCGTTCTACGGGACAGTTAATGCAATTGCAAGTACAGTCGTCTTTAATTGAGAAAATTAAAGCAGCACAATCGCGGGATCCTAGACTGCAAAAGTTTCGAGAGCAGGTTGAAGCCGGACTACGAACAGATTTACTGGTTCACGAAGATGGTTCGTTGAGGTATGGTAGCCATTTGTGTGTGCCAAAGGGGGGTGTTCGTGAAGAGCTTATGAAGGAGGCACACAATTCAGCTTATTCTATACATCCAGGAGGCACAAAGATGTACCGTGATATTCGACAGCATTTCTGGTGGGAAGGCATGAAACGGGAGATTGCTCGCTTTGTGGCTAAATGCTTGGTGTGTCAGCAAGTTAAGGCTGAACATCAAAGGGTTGCTGGTTTATTGCAACCACTTCCGATTCCTCAGTGGAAGTGGGAGTATATAACCATGGATTTCGTGACGGCTTTACCGCGGAGTCCAAAAGGCAACAATGCAGTATGGGTGATTGTTGATCGGTTGACCAAGGTAGCTCACTTTATTCCTTTCCGGGTTGGTCAATCAATGGAGACTTTGGCAGAACGGTACATGCAGGAGATTGTAAGATTGCATGGGGTACCGGTAAGCATCGTGTCCGATCAAGACACTCGGTTCTTATCACACTTCTGGAGGAGTTTACAGGAAAGTTTGGGGACTCGATTGAAGTTTAGCACAGCTTATCATCCTCAAACTGATGGTCAGTCGGAGAGAACGATCCAAACTCTTGAAGACATGTTGAGAGCATGCATGTTGGACTTCAAAGGTTCGTGGGAGGAACAACCGTTTTCAAGCAACTATCCAGATGGCTCCGTTTGAAGCTTTGTATGGTCGTAAGTGCCGTTCACCTGTTTGTTGGGATGATGTTGGTGAACGAAGATTATTGGGACCAGATTGGGTGGTGCAGACAGTTGAGAAGGTTAACACTATCAGGAGGTTTATGAAGGCAGCTCAAGACAGACAGAAGAGTTGGGCTGACACGTCAAGAAGACCTCTAGAGTTCGCCGTGGGTGATTTGGTATTCTTGAAGATATCACCGACTAGAGGGGTGATTCGTTTTGGGAGTCGAGAAAAGCTTAGTCCTCGATTCGTTGGACCCTTCGAGATATTGGAGCGCGTTGGAGAGGTAGCGTACCGTTTGGCGTTACCGCAATCCTTGGCGGGTGTGCACGATGTGTTTCACGTATCTCAACTACGAAGGTATGTTCGAGATGAAACACATGTCTTGGATCATTCAAAGTTAACAGTACGGGAAGACCTGACTTTTGAGGAGCGACCGGTTGAAATCATGGATCGAAGGGAAAAGGTTCTTAAGAACAAAGTTATCCCCCTTGTGCTCGTTTCTTGGGGTAATCGATCGCATGGAGAGTCCACTTGGGAGCGAGAAGATGAGATCTGGCAGAAGTTTCCTCACCTTTTCCTGTAGTTTTCTATCTTGTATTCTTGGAATTTCGAGGACGAAATTCTTTTTGTAGTTGGGTATAATGTAACACCCGAGCCCAATACTACTATTTTCTGTTACTGGTTGAGCGTTAGATATTACTCATTTCATTTAGCTTGCCTGTTTGACACTTGCCGTGAAATTTTATCTGGCTAAGTCATTTCTGCATATAACAAATTTTAGCACCTAAAATAAAATTAAAAACATCTATCTTGGCCTACTCGACACCCCTAGCCGCGTGGTAGCGTCCGTGCATCGAGTTCTCGTCCCGTTCAGTGAAACGGGCGAGTTTGGACGGCTACGCGCGTGTACAGGTGTCCGACTTGGGGGTACGCATTTTAATCATAAAACATTTCATTTTAAAATTTGGAACCCGCTTAAAATCCTATTATTTAAATTTCAAATTTTTGGACCCAACCCGGACGCGATTTGAAAATGTTTCATTTAGCGCCAAAATCCCAAATTAATAAAATATTCGAAACTATATATATATATTCATAATCTTACTTACTGTTACTTTAATAATCTTTTAAATCTTTTTAAGATTTCTTTAACCTATCCCTCAGCCAATCACGGGGTTCTTAACCCCCGTGGGCCCCCTCCTCTAACGTCTCTCTCTCTCTGGCTTTCTCTATCTCTCTCTCTCTCTCTACCTTTCTCTCTCTCTCTCTCTCTAACCCTCTCTCTCTTCCCTATATATATACTCTTTCCTCCTTCATATCTTTTCGAGAGAACAAAAAAAAAGAACCCATCGTGAGAAACCCAACAACCTAACCCTAGCCGCCTCGTCACCGTCGCCGCCGCAGCCCCGACGCCGGCGCCAACGCCACCGTCGCCCTCGCCTCCGCCTCCTCTTCCCAACCTCAACATCTTCTCCCTCTCCCCGTGCGCCTGTGCAGCCGCAACTCCTGCGGAGTTCGCTGCAGTCGCCTGATCGCCGGCGACCTTCGTCGTCGACACCCGCGCCACTTTCAACACCTCCTCATCACCTGCGCACTCCAGCCCCGACCACCTCCTCTCCCTCTCCACTTTCTTTCCTTTTTCCATACCCGAGCCCTAACCCATCGCCTGCAACCTCACCCTCGCCGAAAAACCTATCACCACCGACCACCCTTCGTCTCCTCGTCTCCCAGCAAACCCCCTGAACGCCAACACCACCTCTACCGACCAATTCTGCACCTTCCCGATCACCTCTCCCGAAACCCTTCACGTTGTCGTCACCGTCGCGGCTTGAACCGCCGGTGATCTTGTCGGCACCGATCGCCTCGCTGCCGGGTTGCCGAGAGAGCATCCATCTCTGTTCAGATCATCCCGAGCCCTTGCTGTTATCGTGTCGTGTGGGTTCGCGCCTCCGTTCTCGTGTTCGTCGTTTCGTCGAGGAAAGTATTCGATACTTGCTACATGCTATTGCTACTTTATAACTTGTCTTAATATTCATGTGTGGTTTAATGATATATTATTTAGTAAATCACCTTACATACCTTGCTTCATGTTTAACTCTAGTAGCATCTCAAATAAATTATTTCCTGATAAACCCGTACATGATAGATTGCATTTGATTCACTGCTATGATGCTTTATTTCCAGTTTAGTTTGACAAATATGCATAACCGGCTAAATTACAATTGCTTTCTTTAAACAGATTATATTTGTCGTGGCATTCTTGGAACACTCAATATATTATTAACCTGACTACAGCAGTTACGTTCACCGTCCTGTATTCGCATGATATTGACACTATTTATTTAACACAATTGAAAATGGTACAGCTAGATAATAAATCAGATTATTGTTTAACGTGTTGATTTGAATATGATGCTGCTTATATATCTGTTTGTGGGCACACCCACGATATCGTTACATCTTGATTGACATTGTCACACACGGTATTGTACCGTTTACTATTGACTTGACCTGATGTACCATGACCCGACCTGTTACCTAATCTCGCGCCTAATGCCAACAAACCTGACATGTAGTCCTCATGGACCGTTCCTGTTGTCTATCTAGACAAACCTGCTTTTACCTAATCCTGTGTTGGCATTAGTTCTTGATTACGGAATACCTGACCTGACATACATAACTTGGGGGTATGGGGAAATCAAAGGTGAAACCGACTTGTAACTCAACAGTTCAATACCTGTTCTGATCAGTCTTACGGGCTAGGCCAGCCCCGGAGTGATGATGCTGACATCACTCACCCATCCTGCTACTTGTTACTGCCTAACGGCACGTCTTGGATTCAGCCCCGAGAATCTTGACCGTGGTCCCGGGCACGCACGGGATACTATTGAGTTACATCGACGATTCATCAATTGATTTCAAAGACTTTAGAATAGAAAACCTGATAGAACAGTTTAGTTACCCACTGCACACTACCCTGCACTGCTTGATTCACATTATTTGCTACTCTCGTTTTATTCATGTTTATTTTGCATTGCATGTTGCACTGTTCATATTATATTACTTGATGACATGACGCGCTGACGTCTGGGTTTTGCATGGCCCAGATTCTGCACCGCTGTCGCAGTCCGAGCAGGAGTACTTCAGCCAGCAGGCTGAGTTGTGAGGTGTTAGTATTAGTTAGTTTTTATTTCCTGCATTTATTTCCTGATGTGAGCCCGCATTATGGGACATACTTTTCAGTTATTTGTATTGGATCATTTGCTTCCGTATTTATTTATTTATTATTGACTCCTGTTATTCTGGATTATGGACATGTTTTAGAAAATTTTATCTTGTTCTTGATATCTCTACAGCCGTAATGTGACCGTGGATGGATACTTCCTACCCACAGGTAGCATGGTTGGCTGTGTCACGTGCCCAATTTAGCGTACTGTGGGAAGCGGGGCGTGACAACACTGGAAACCTACCAGTATATCTCGCTTGCCCTGGCCAGGGACTACTCGTGTAATGGCTCTCCTAGACACAACGCGATGTCAACCCCCAATACCGGGAGAGACGAATCCTGTCTAACCGTCACTGCCTCCAAGTGCTTCGGGGATGCACCCAAAAACTACCTGTTTGCACGACTCCTTTGAGCCGTGGTAGGGTAGTAATCAAAGTACAGTGGGAACATACTCGAGGCGAAGTGACAGTGTCAAGTCAGCGGACTAAGCTGTACTCATGTCACCTGGGAACTGATAACCGACGATAGGTATAGTACCAACCATCAGTTCCCGACGAGTCCTGTCCAGTGTACTCGTAACCTAACGAGCACCCGCATACTATCTCAAGTACGACGTACTGACGGCTGTGGGACAGACCGTCTCCCACACTGGGATGAGAAGCGCATACGCTAGTCTACTCCGGAGTATCGATGCCCTGTCTCGATAGTCCTGCGACTAGGGACCTGCATAAGGATGTGCTTATAGATTACCCAGCCCCCACTAGTGTGACTGCCATCATAACGCTGGTAATCAAGCAATGATCCTAGGGCTCCACTAATGTATATAGGTGATATACTAAAATAAACACATGTACACATTGAAGTAGAAACAAACCAAGTAGCATACTACTATATTGAGCAAGATTGTCTATACAAGGTGAATATTCCAAGCTTCCATTAAGTAATATACAAACTAGTATGATACAGTAATGACCTCTAGGGCATATACGCTAACACCATGCGAATCAATCTTTATACTGTATGAGCACGTCTTTTAGCGTAGCTACCCTTTCTTCAGACAACAGCTCACTGACGAACGTCGGCCGCGGGTCACTTGCCGTCCCCAAATCAATTTTTTTGAGGTTATCTGCAGTAGTATGTATCCCATCTTCCAGCTCCTTTGGTGCCGGTGGAAACTCTGAAATTACCTCGTTATCATCGTTTTCGAAACACCGGGGGAGGTCATCCATATTCTCAAGCTCTTCTTCTGACAACATTATCATATGACAAGTATGAGATCGCTTCCGAGACAGATGTTGATCTGGTTCTACTCTCGCGGCTTTGGGTTCATGCTTCTGCGGCGGGGTTACCCTCCAGCTGCTGGATAGAGCGAACCTGCTTTACTGATACTGGTCTTATACCCAGTCTTTAAATATGAAGCAGTCTTCGAGAGGATGTCCTATTGCCCTGTGATAGGAGCAATAGTCCGGGTGAGAGACTTCGCCTACTTGCTCGGGGTGCTTGGACTCCGGGAGCGTCATCATCTGATGTTTTATGACAAGATCGAATATCTTCCTTGTCTTGTCTTGGGGAAAACAATATACTCGACCCATCTTTTTATAAGAGACGAATCCAGACCGCTCGATTCCTGATCGCATGGCTTCTTGGACCCGCTTTGTCGCTGTCGAACGCCTTTCCCATTCTTTGGTTTATTTCTGCCTCTGCGTCAGGCTTTTTGTACAACGGGTTGACAAGGAGGAGCATTTTCATTTTTCACAGCCTGTTGAAGGAGGCGTTGCGTTCTGGTTTTCTCGTAGATGGCCATTTCGCGATTATGGTCATCTCGAACCTTTTGACCTGTTTCCCTTATAAGCTTGTCCATTTGTTCTTCGAACGACAGACTGGGCATTTTCACGACGGGAGCTCTTTCTGGCTCAGGGTTAGCATCTTCCCACAGAGCATCTCCTTCTTCGTCAAAGTCATGTATGACGTAGCAGTCGCGGGGTAGCTCCCGTTTCTTGGATTGAACATACCCAAGCCCGGTCGTTTCCATTCTCCCGTTGGGCAACTTTCGTTGAGTTCCGGGAACGTTCCAGATCCTATTATAGAACCGTGCTTGTCGCGCAGTTTGCTTAAGGGGTACACCTTGGCGTCTCAAGAGTCTCTTTAGTCCGTTCATGTAATATCTGGGCAAATGGATGGGCTAGAGCCTGTCAAGTGTAGAATCCGCGCCACGCCAGATGTAATAACTCCAATTTTTGTATACCTAAATTTGATTTAAATTTGAAGTATACTTGGAGTATTAATGTTGCTGATAACACTTTAAGTATCTATTTCCCTACAATAATTACAAGAAGGAGCTTGTAGCTCATTGGTAATACCTTGCACTGCTGAACATAGCCACCAGAGTTCGAATCCCATGCCCCACATAATTTTTATATCTTTTTGTTTTCAATTTTTGGGAAGTCAAACGGTCAAACAGCCATAACATAAGAAATTAATGCCGCACACAAAAAATGAAGTACACCATAATTCCCCCCAAATGAAACCCCACATAACGAGCCGTCGACTCGGCCCAACTCGGCCAAGTCGGCCGGCGGACCGGCCGAATCGACCGGCGCCGCCGGCCGGACTCGGCCGGTCGGCCGAGTCGTCAACACGGAAAAATTCCGTGTTGACTTGGTCAACATCCCTGCATATTCCATTTTCCCAGAACAGTTATCATTTTCTCATTAAATCTCTTTTACTCCCAAAATTAATGATATTTTAATGAATTTTTATATTTTTTAAATATTTTTTTAATCAAAACCCTAACCCTAGCCTAGCCCTATATAAACACCCCTACCCTCTACCATTTCACCCTACAACTCTAAGTCCACTCTCTCAAATTCTCAAGAGAACTCGGTACGTTAGAAAAAGAGCGAGAAGCGAAGCGCTGCCGAAACCGACGACGAATTCCGGCGATCGTAGTAGAACCTTCGCGACGTTTTCGACGCACCGACAACCACCACTTCCTTAGCCTCCTTAGCCTGTCCAAACCCGTAAGTCCCATCCTTTCTATCTCTCTTTTCTTTTAATAAAAAAATACGACTTTTTGGAACCCGACGGAAATCGGAACAAACCGATTTCCTATTCGGTTTTTCTAGAAAATTCCACTTGTCACCTAATCTATAATACTTAAACATATCCATGATGACTATTAACCACATAGAAACCAATTTAAATAAAGTTTCTCACATGAAATGATAGCTTTTTTGTAAAACCGTATTCTTTTCACAAAAATACTATAAAGTTTATTTTTCTTGTTCTAATTAAATCCCTCACCCCTAAATATGTTTATCTTGATCGCTAAACTTGTAGAAAATAATTTGAATGAATTTTCACACATGAAATGATAACGTTTTCAAATACCGTATTCTTGCGCTTTAATACCTTCAAGTTTAATATATCATGTTTAACCTCTAAACTTCATTAAAACTTAAAATAAGTCACGAGGTAATGACCTACCTATACACACACATAAATATAACCTTAATTGATAAACGTCAAAACATAGAATACGAAAATACAAGACTTTTCACTAAAATACCCTTTTCTTTATAAACCTTTTCTAAAATTTCTAAGTTGTTTACAATTTTAAAACAATATCTTTTAATAGGAAAATACGATATGTCATGGACATCGATCATTTATCTAAACTGATTTTTTGGTGTCTAGGCTAGGCAAGTGAGCTTGGGTAACTTTAAAAGGCCCGTCTCACGATTCGTGAGCGGATCCCTCCCTCCTCACTTGTACTTACCTGGCCACAATTGGCGGTGAAAAGGCGATTTGAGGCTTCTAATGACTTGTCGTTTAGACCCTTAGAAATAGGCTAGTTGGCTTAGGAAATCCTAGAAACTAAAATACAGAAAACTATACTCTTTTACAAATAAATACCTTTTATTTATAAAACAGTTTTCCTAAATGAATAGTATTTGTTAAACCTAAGCAAAGTGCCACTACAACCCACTTTTGGGGAACCCGTTAGGGATAGTACGGTTCATCGTGCACCCGCGAGCTAGTAGTACGAGATTCAGACCTCCGCAAGGAGCATTCGGTCTCGAAAGGTTTAAAATACGACATTTAAGAAAATGAGATTTTTGAAAATAAAACATTTATTTAAAATTATTCATGTGTTAATGTATATATAATTATCATTTAAACGCTTATTTTGTTATAAAATAAAGTTTCCACATTTTCCTAAAAAAATTACAAGATTAAAAGTTACATTAAAATACCATGAATTTTAAATAAATCAATTAATACTTTTATTAGGATATATTCACTAGAATAACACAAATAAAATTCACACTCATTATAACTATAAAGACGAATAAATAAATACTTGAGGTGTATCTTGAAAACTATACAATAGTACTTTTTACATAAAACCCCCTCAAGTTTTATAAATTACAATAAGGCCCCTAACAATTATTGAACTTCAAATTATCTTTCTTTTAGTCTGACTCGGGTTAGAGTCTGACTATTTCTAACTTGAATTTGGTTCAAGTCAATCTATATTCTTTATTTTCCAACTCTATATGAACACATGAATCTCAGAATCCTGTTAACAATCATTACAACTTGACTGAATCAAACCATGGATATTCATCCATTATCCTGATATTCCATTTACCTGATTATACAGTTACAACATGTTTACTGATATCATGGTTTTGGTCAGTCACCCAACTTACACAATACAATACAACAATACCGTTAAAACACTACGGGGTTTAAGGGGTAAATTGGTACGGAAGATGTTAAAGGTGGCACGAGGTGGTCAGATTAAGACACCTAACCTAAATCCTATTGCTGTTTTACCGTGGCATAATGGTTCCTTCTACTTTCCTTTTTCCCTGGTTTCTAGCATATAGAGACCCCCCTCGTACATACTGGCATCCTTCTGTACCAAGCTACAAACAACAGCGTTAACACAATTTTCCATAATATTCAACAATATAGTACTTTAGAAAATACTTTTACACTGTCATTCTAATCCTTCCTTATCTTTAGGACTTACCGAGCGACATGTTCGCTGACGACATTCTATTTCTTTCTTCTTTGAATGTCGTCAGGTGCGTTGGACCAAGCTGAGATTGAGCCCACCGGTGAAGACTTGGAGCAGTTTAACGAAGACCCAGAGCTCTAGATATTGTACCTTGTTCTTTTCAGTATTTTCATTTCCTGTTATGCCACTGTTTAGGCATCGCTTTTCATTTCAGTTGTATTTACTTTTCATGCATTGTATAAAAGAATGTTATTAATAAAGTTGCTGTTATTCTATATCTTTCGTCTCTTGTGATTTACTTTATATTGCTTAGCTACGCTTAGCGTATGTACTCCTGAGTACATACGTAGCGGACCTCGTCGCGTCCACTTCGCCGTATACTGGGAAGCGGGGCGTGACAGGTTTTGTTGGTGGCCCATGCAGGTCAGAGCTGTATGAATCCCTGTCGTGCAGTTCTGGTCTGCGTGAACAACCTAAGCAATATAACACAAGAACCAGCAACTTAAAACATTCTTTACAATTCATGTTCCTTGAATCTTGCAGATTTCTATTCCTTGAATCTTATCATGTATTTGAATCTGTCCTAACCCAAATTTTTCTTCAAGGTTATGGATTCCCCGAACAACACCAGCACCAACGTCAACAACACCCCTCCAGCACTACCTCTCACTCCAGTTGTTACTGCACCACCCACTGATCAAACGATGCTATTTGAGGCTATCCGCAGCCTTCTCGAGGGACAACAACAACTTCTGAATCGTCCTGAGACCGATGCACCGGGAATAAAGCAATTCAGAGCTTTGCACCCAAAGCAATTCTCGGGTAAGGGAAGCCCTCTTGAAGCGGAAGAATGGGCATAAAGTATCGAAGACGATCTGGCAGCAGCTCAAGTGCCAGACAACGCTTAGGTCTGTGTAGCAAAACTATAGCTCACGGATAATGCTCGCAATTGGTGGAAGGCAGAAGAAACCCGTCTGGTACATCCGATTGAACGGAAGACCTTTCGCGAGAAGTTCGATGCGAAATATTTTCCTGTGACTGCCAGGTTCGCTATGGAGCAGAAGTTTATTCATCTACAGCAAGGATCAATATGGGACAAATCGGTAGATGAATACGATGTTGAGTTCACCATGTTGAGCCGGTAAGATATGTCACAATAGTTCAATTTTTAATTATCACATACTACACAGCTAACACAATCTTTAAACAGCTTCGCGGCACACTTGATACCGACGGACGAGATCAGAGCCCGTCGCTTTTAACAAGGCTTGGACACAGAGATTAAGGCTGCTCTAGCCACAGAAAAGTTTTTGACTCATGAGGAAGCCCTAGAAACTGCCCGCAGTTATGAGGCAGTGATAAAAGAGAGGGGCAGACCTCAGTCTGCAGGAGTCAAACGCCCTGCCAACCAGATGGCAAGTGGAGCCACGTCCAGACCACCTTTCGTGCCAAGGCGACCCGGAGTACCAACTCATCGACCTAGCCCAGCCTTTTGCGCCTACTGCAAGAGAACTGGACATATGATGAAGGACTGCCGTCGAGCCAACCGTCTCTGCTTAATCTGCGGTTCAGCTACTCACGGTATTGGGTCTTGTCCCCAAAGACAGAACCCAGTTGCTGCACCCAGGCCAACCAATAATTATCAGCAGTGACCAGCTCTTCAGGCACCTGCTCCCAGACTTGCACTGCCTGCACCATCCAGGGGACCACAAGCTGCACCACCTCCTCGACAGTTCCATCAAGCTCAAAGGAACGTTCAGAGGAATGCTCCTCAGGCCAGGAGGAATGTGCCAAAGCGCCAGGCTTTCATGATGTCTGTGGAAGAAGCTGAGGCCACTGGCCAAGTCATTACTGGTAAATTTCTTCTCAAACTTATCTTTTAGTTTTGTTTACCTACACACTTTCCCTATACCTAAAACCTATCCCATATACCTTAGGTACAATCCTAGTAGCTTCACTACCTGCACTTGCACAGTTTGATACTGGAGCATCCCACTGCTTTATATCGCAACGGTTTGTCCGAACCCATGCGATTCCAGTCTCACCGCTTGTATCCAGCTGGAACGTCAGTTCCGGAAATGGTGTTCTAAAGGCAACCATGGGATACAGCATGTGTCCAGTCGTCGTCTGCAGTCGAGAGTTTTATGCTGACTTCAAGGTACTGGATATACTAAATTTCGATGTGGTCCTAGGAATGGATTGGCTTGGAACCTTTTATGCCACCATCGACTGTCGTCAAAGGAGGGTAGTATTTGAGATTTCAGATCATCCGGTCTTCTATTTCAAGAGTGGAGATCGTACACTGGAACCAAGTACCTACAAAGCAAAGCCAAGAGAAGCAGTAGTTGCAGCAGCTCAGGCAGAGGAAGAATCAAGACCGGAGGTAGTTCGAGAGTTCGACGATGTATTTCCTGACGATATATCAGGTTTGCCTCCTGATCGAGCTCTTGAATTCAGTATTGACTTAGTACCAGGAGCACAACCAGTGATCAAAGCACCGTATAGACTAAGTCCGGAAGGATTGAAGGAAGTTCGAACACAGTTGGACGAATTACTGGAGAAAGGATGGATTCGTCCCAGCACTTCAAGTTAGGGAGCACCTGTACTATTGGTGAAGAAGAAGGAAGGTTCATACAGAATGTGCATCGATTATAGGGCCTTGAACGAAGTTACTATAAAGAACAAATATCCACTTCCGCGTATCGACGATTTATTCGATCAGCTAAGTGGATCTTGTGTCTTCTCTAAACTAGATCTTCGTTCAGGTTATCATCAAGTGAAGGTCAAGGAAGCTGATATTCACAGAACAGCTTTCAGAACTCGCTATGGACATTACGAATTTCTAGTAATGCCATTTAGAGTGACCAATGCACCAGCAATCTTCATGAACCTTATGAACCAAGTTTTCCGGGAGTATTTAGACAGGTTCGTTGTCATCTTCATCGACGACATCCTGGTATATTCTAAGAATCGGAAAGAACATGCGGAGCATCTACGAATTGTCCTGGAAACTCTTCGTCAACATCAGCTTTATGCCAAGTATAGTAAGTGTGAGTTTTGGCTAAATCAAGTTGGTTTTCTTGGACATATCGTATCAGGAGAAGGAATTTCTGTGGATCCAGCAAAAGTTTCGGCAGTTAGCGAATGGCCTACACCAAAGTCAGTTAAGGATATTCGAAGTTTATTGGGTTTAGCTGGATATTACAGAAGGTTCATTGAAGGCTTTTCGAAGATAGCAACACCCCTGACCAAGCTCACACGAAAAGATGAAGAATTTGTGTGGTCAGAAGCATGCGAGCAAGCTTTCGTAGAACTCAAGTCAAGACTGACATCTGCACCTATTCTCGTCATACCGGATCAATCTGGAGGATTCGAAGTGCATTGTGATGCATCCAGTAAGGGATTAGGATGTGTTCTACATCAGCACGGTAAGGTTGTGGCTTATGCTTCAAGACAACTGAAGACTCATGAACGCAATTATCCGACGCATGATCTGGAATTGGCAGCCGTCATTTTTGCTCTCAAGATTTGGCGCCACTACTTACTTGGTGAACGAGTGAACATCTACACAGATCACAAAAGTCTGAAGTATGTGTTTACTCAGAAGGAGTTGAATATGCGGCAGAGAAGATGGTTAGAACTCATGGCGGACTTTGACATCAACTTGCAATATCACCCAGGAAAGGTGAACGTAGTACCTGATGCTCTTAGTCGCCAACCATTATCAATGAATCTCACCACTCAGTGGAAGCTTCAGCAAGACCTACATCAGATGGAAATTGAACTAGTCATGCCAGGTGATGCTTCAAGTTTGATGAATCTACAAGTGCAATCAACCATTGTCAATCAGATCAAAGCAGCTCAAGCCAGCGATGCTAAGTTGCAAAAGATCAGAGAACAAGTGGAGAATGGACTCAGAACAGATTTCATCATCCATAAAGACGGATCTTTGAGATACGGCAGCAGATTGTGTGTACCAAAAGGTCCTGTTCGGGAAGAGTTAATGAAAGAAGCTCATAGCTCTCCCTATTCAGTACATCCTGGAGGTACCAAAATGTACAAGGATCTACGTCAGAATTATTGGTGGCATGGAATGAAGCGTGAAGTAGCCAGGAGTGTCGCAAAATGTTTGGTGTGTCAGCAGGTAAAGGCTGAACATCACAGGACAGCTGGACTACTCCAACCATTACCAATTCCAGAATGGAAGTGGCAGCACATCACGATGGACTTTGTAACTGCTCTTCCTCGCAGCACAAAGGGTAACGATGCGATTTGGGTCATTGTGGATCAACTTACAAAGTCGGCTCACTTCATCCCATTTCGAGTTGGGCAATCAACTGAGACACTAGCGAAGAAGTACATGGAGGTAATAATCTAATTCAGATTTAAAAACTCTTCATAATGTACTATCTCTGATACCCATGAACTCATATAGGAAATTGTGAGACTTCATGGAGTACTGGTCTGCATTATCTCCGATCGTGACACTAGGTTCCGATCGCAATTTTGGCAGAGTCTGCAAGCTAGCTTGGGAACAAGTCTGAACTTCAGCACGGCTTATCATCCACAAACAGATGGTCAGTCGGAATGAACTATTCAGATCTTGGAGGATATGCTCAGAGCATGTATGCTCGACTTCAAAGGATCGTGGGAAGATCACCTGCATCTTGTGGAGTTTGCGTACAACAACAGCTACCAAGCAAACATAGGAATGACACCTTTTGCAGTATTATATGGAAGGAAGTGTCGATCACCATTAAGTTGGGACGACATCGGAGATAGAGAACTCCTTGGACCAGAGATGATAGTAGCGACCGTTGATGTGGTTCGTACTATCAGGGAAAGAATGCGCATAGCTCAAGATAGACAGAAACACTGGGCTGATGCGAAGAGACGACACTTGGAGTTCCAGCCAGGAGATCATGTATTCCTGAAAATATCTCCGAACCGCGGAGTGATTCGATTTGGAAGACGGGGAAAGTTGAGTCCGAGATACATTGGACCGTTCGACATACTCGAACGAGTTGGAGAAGTGGCATACCGATTAGCGCTTCCACCCTCATTAGAAAGAGTGCATAATGTGTTCCACATATCTTAACTCAGAAGGTACGTGAGTGACCCCAGCCATGTACTTGATCATTCCGAACTCACGATACAGCCCGATTTGTCCTGTGAGCAACAACCTGTGGAGATCCTGGATAGGAAAGTGAAGACACTTCGGAACAAGGAAGTTAATTTGGTCCGGGTAATGTGGAGGAAAGACACTCCAGGAGAATCCACGTGGGAAAGGGAAGATGAAATGCGTGCAAGATATCCGCACCTTTTTGTAAACTAGTCCTCAAATAAAAGTTGTAAATTTCGAGGACAAAATTTTTGTAAGGAGGGTAGATTGTAACAACTCCAATTTTTGTATACCGAAATTTGATTTAAATTTGAAGTATACTTGGAGTATTAATGTTGCTGATAACACTTTAAATATCTATTTCCCTACAATAATTACAAGAAGGAGCTTGTAGCTCATTGGTAATACCTTGCACTGCTGAACATAGCCACTAGAGTTCGAATCCCATGCCCTACATAATTTTTATATCCTTTTGTTTTAAATTTTTGGGAAGTCAAACGGTCAAACAGCCATAACACACGAAATTAATGCCGCATACAAAAAATGAAGTACACCATAATTCCCCCCAAGTGAAACCCCACCCAACGAGCCGTCAACTCGGCCCAACTCGGCCGAATCGGCCGGCGCCGCCGGCCGGACTCGGCCGGTTGGCCGAGTCGTCAACACGGAAAAATTCCGTGTTGACTTGGTCAACATCCCTGCATATTCCATTTTCCCAGAACAGTTATCATTTTCTCATTAAATCTCTTTTACTCCCAAAATTAATGATATTTTAATGAATTTTTATATTTTTTAAATATTTTTTTAATCAAAACCCTAACCCTAGCCTAGCCCTATATAAACACCCCTACCCTCTACCATTTCACCCTACAACTCTAAGTCCACTCTCTCAAATTCTCAAGAGAACTCGGTACGTTAGAAAAGAGCGAGAAGCGAAGCGCTGTCGAAACCGACGACGAATTCCGGCGATCGTAGTAGAACCTTCGCGACGTTTTCGACGCACCGACAACCACCACTTCCTTAGCCTCCTTAGCCCGTCCAAACCCGTAAGTCCCATCTCTTCTATCTCTCTTTTCTTTTAATAAAAAAATACGACTTTTTGGAACCCGACGGAAATCGGAACAAACCGATTTCCTATTCGGTTTTTCTACAAAATTCCACTTGTCACCTAATCTATAATACTTAAACATATCCATGATGACTATTAACCACATAGAAACCAATTTAAATAAAGTTTCTCACATGAAATGATAGCTTTCTTGTAAAACCGTATTCTTTTCACAAAAATACCATAAAGTTTATTTTTCTTGTTCTAATTAAATCCCTCACTCCTAAATATGTTTATCTTGATCACTAAACTTGTAGAAAACAATTTGAATGAATTTTCACACATGAAATGATAACGTTTTCAAATACCGTATTCTTGCGCTTTAATACCTTCAAGTTTAATATATCATGTTTAACCTCTAAACTTCATTAAAACTTAAAATAAGTCACGAGGTAATGACCTACCTCTACACACACACAAATATAACCTTAATTGATAAACGTCAAAACATAAAATACGAAAATACAAGACTTTTCACTAAAATACCCTTTTCTTTATAAACCTTTTCTAAAAGTTCTAAGTTGTTTACAATTTTAAAACAATATCTTTTAATAGGAAAATATGATATGTCATGGACATCGATCGTTTATCTAAACTGACTTTGTGGTGTCTAGGCTAGGCAAGTGAGCTTGGGTAACTTTAAAAGGCCGGTCTCACGATTCGTGAGCGGATCCCTCCCTCCTCACTTGTACTTACCTGGCCACAATTGGTGGTGAAGAGGCGATTTGAGACTTCTAATGACTTGTCGTTTAGACCCTTAGAAATAGGCTAGTTGGCTTAGGAAATCCTAGAAACTAAAATACAGAAAACTATACTCTTTTACAAATAAATACCTTTTATTTATAAAACCGTTTTCCTAAATGAATAGTATTTGTTAAACCTAAGCAAAGTGCCACTACAACCCACTTTTGGGGAACCTGTTAGGGATAGTACGGTTCATCGTGCACCCGCGGGCTAGTAGTGTGAGATTCAGACCTCCGCAAGGAGCATTCGGTCTCGAAAAGTTTAAAATACGACATTTAAGAAAATGAGATTTTTGAAAATAAAACATTTATTTAAAATTATTCATGTGTTAATGTATATATAATTATCATTTAAACGCTTATTTTGTTATAAGATAAAGTTTCCACATTTTCCTAAAAAAATTACAAGATTAAAAGTTACATTAAAATACCATGAATTTCAAATAAATCAATTAATACTTTTATTAGGATATATTCACTAGAATAACACAAATAAAATTCACACTCATTATAACTATAAAGACGAATAAATAAATACTTGAGGTGTATCTTGGAAACTATACAATAGTACTTTTTACATAAACCCCCCTCAAGTTTTATAAATTACAATAAGGCCCCTAACAATTATTGAACTTCAAATTATCTTTCTTTTAGTCTGACTCGGGTTAAAGTCTGACTATTTTTGACTTGAATTTGATTTAAGTCAATCTATATTCTTTATTTTCCAACTCTATATGAACACATGAATCCCAGAATCCTGTTAACAATCATTACAACTTGACTGAATCAAACCATGGATATTCATCCATTATCCTGATATTCCATTTACCTGATTATACAGTTACAACATGTTTACTGATATCATGGTTTTGGTCAGTCACCCAACTTACACAATACAATACAACAATACTGTTAAAACACTACGGGGTTTAAGGGGTAGATTGGTACGGAAGGTGTTAAAGGTGGCACGAGGTGGTCAGATTAAGACACCTAACCTGAATCCTATTGCTGTTGTACCGTGGCATAACGGTTCCTTGTACTTTCCTTTTACCCTTGTTTCTAGCATATAGAGACCCCCCTCATATACACTGGCATCCTTCTGTATCAAGCTACAAACAACAGCGTTAACACAATTTTCCATAATATTCAACAATATAGTACTTTAGAAAATACTTTTACACTGTCATTCTAATCCTTCCTTATCTTTGGGACTTACCGAGCGACATGTTCGCTGACGACATTCTATATCTTTTTTCTTTGAATGTCGTCAGGTGCGTTGGACCAAGCTGAGATTGAGCCTACCGGTGAAGACTTGGAACAGTTTAACGAAGACCCAGAGCTCTAGATATTGTACCTTGTTCTTTCCAGTATTTTCATTTCCTGTTATGCCACTGTTTAGGCATCGCTTTTCATTTCAGTTGTATTTACTTTTCATGCATTGTATAAAAGAATGTTATTAATAAAGTTGCTGTTATTCTATATCTTTCGTCTCTTGTGATTTACTTTATAATGCTTAGCTACGCTTAGCGTATGTACTTCTGAGTACATACGTAGCGGACCTCGTCGCGTCCACTTCGCCGTATACTGGGAAGCGGGGCGTGACACCAGATTTCTTTCTCCACTTTGGTTTCCTCGGATCGGTAGAATAGGATTGCCTTTTCACCTTTTCACATGGGAGGGAATGTCTGCAGTTCTTCCACACTGTATGTATCAAGCGCGTCTAGTTCTTTATGATGCTTGGACGGAACCATGGCAACTTGCAAACTTTGATCTTCATCAGCGAAGGTTTGTATTGATGGCCGAGCAGAGAATACGGTATTGACCTCATCTTCCGAGTTGCTGCCGAAGATCAACATAGGAGCGGACGGTCCCGGCTTGTTGCACTGGGGCGGACCTGAGTAAACTATCTCTTCTTCCTCCTCGGTATCACTCCTGAAGACCGGAATAGTAGTGATAGCTTTGTTTTTCGGTTTGTGACATCTTTCCGTGTCCTCGAAATCCGGTAAGAAATATTTTGCATCTTCATACTTTCGGACTTCGTTCACGGAGAATGGGTTCAGCTCTCCTGTTACGGTATACTCGAGACCATCATTGAAATACTTCATACACTGATGTTGTGTAGAAGGGATGATGTTGTACTCGTGTAACCAGGACCGGCCGAGCAAAGCATTGTAGCATGTCTTGGCGTCAATGACGTGAAACTTAATGTCCGTGACAAGCAGCCCAAAGCGTGGTGTCAATATTATAGACCCAAGCGTCCGTGATGACTGGGAGTCAAATCCGGAGATGGTGATTTTATCACGAGCGAGATGTTGGACGCTCATGCAGATTTCCTTCAACATTATCACATTGAGGAGATTGACGGAGGATCCATTATCGGCCAGGATTTTACCTATCTTGATGTCATGACAGTATCCAGAGATATATAGGGGACGGTTGTGCTCGCATGTCCCAAGGAGGAGATCTTCATCGCCGAAGGTGATATCGGCTGTGTGTACTTCTTCCAGCTCGTCCTTCATCTTTTCTTCGGCGAGGAAAGCTTAGAATTGCTCGGGCTCTTGTAATACCTTGATCAAAGAATCTCTTGCTTCTTTGGATAATAGGAGGGCGTCGAGAATGCTTAACTGCGAAGGTTGCTTTCTCAAGTATGCCAGAACGTTGTAGTCCACCTTACTTTTCTTTGGCGGGTCCTTGGCTGTCAGCTCTTTGATGGCTTGGTCATCAAGGATGATATCCTCAGGGACTTTTTCTTTTCCCTTATCTTTTCTATTTGACCCAATGTTCGAGGGCCCAAAATTCTTTTCGGGCAGCGTGCGATTACGCAGCTGAATGTTCTCACAGTTCTTCGGTTCTTCCTCTTTTCCCGAGGTGGATTCTTTGAAGAGAGGGCCAAGAGCTATTTCTTCATCAGAATCTCTCCCAAAGGTGAGAACTTGCGATCCCCCATAGTCAACCATATGGCAGTTGCCGGCAGTTCTTTTGCGCTCCTCGGTCGTATTTCTTCGCTCCCGACGAGCTTTGCGTTTCATCCGCTTGAAATGTTACCGGTGAGCACCATATCCCTGCCACCATCTTTTAAAAGTGTTGCACTCCTCGGTGGGGTGCACAATATTTTGATGATATAAGCAGTAGCTAGGATGTGTTTCCGCTTCACCAAGAATGTTTCCTTCGAAGGGTGGCAGCTTCATTCCCATCGATATGGCTTTAGCGAACCTTTTCCTCGTCTTGAACCTGTTTTTATTTACGACGGATGTACTTTGATCTGGCGGGAGTGTTTTAACTCTTTCGTCCAGTCGCCGGCGTTTGGCTTTTTCAAATATGACCATCTCGCGCTCCCGATCAGCTTTGCTTTTCGAAAGAGCTTCGTTCAGGAATGCATCAATTTCGTCTGATGGCCCTAGAAGTTCCGGTTCAGGATTTGCCCCCAGTTTCTTTGTGCAAGGAGCTTCTTCATCGTCTATCGACGAGTGAGAGATCACATGGCAGCTTGCTACATAACCTTCAGATTCATCCGACGAGTCTTCTCCATTGTCATCATCTCCGTCCTCAAGGACGTGGCTGAGAAATTCTTGGAGTGTGACTGGAATCCGCGCTTTTTGATTATATTCTTCCAACGCGTCAATCTGTTTTGGTAGGTCTGTGCGCTTGTCACCAGGCTTCACGGGCCTTTTGGTCTTCTTCTTTTTCTTCGAAGACTTTGACGGCTGGGTGTGAGCGCTTTGGCTATCACCACCAATTTTTAGAGTTGGGCGCTGTTTCAGCATCCCCTCGATGATCTCAGGTTCTAGTGGATTCTTCCACCTAATTGCCGGACATGTGTGGAGATCCTTCAGCATTCTTTTAGTTTTGGCTGAAAGAGCGACCTCCCATTAAGCTTCTTCTACGAAAGAACATGATGCCCCCGGTGTATCCGTCTTCTTGAGAGCGTGCGGCTGAGGCGGGTTCACCTTCCAATTCTCGGATAATACGAATTTGCCATGTTGGTACTGATCTTCTATCCAGCTTTTGAAGATGTAACAATTTTCGATCAGATGGCCCAACATTCGGTGATAAGGGCAATAGTTAGGGTTGCTAATGTCGCCTGGTTGCGCTGGACGTCTTGGCTCCGGCAGAGTGATGAGCCTGTTGCGCAGTGCTAGCTCGAATAACCTCTTCGTCTTGTCTCGAGGGAACGAGTAAGGGCGTCTCATTTTATTTCTAAGAGATCGAGTTCTATCATTTTGGCGATCAACTGGTCTTAGACCATTGGGCTGCTGTTGAGCATTAGCGACGACGGTCGCCTTCCCCTTTCCCTTCTCGTTCCGCGGCTCCGGCTTTGGAAGAGACGGTCTATGATCCATCTGGTCCATTTGGGCCAGCTTATCAATCAAGGCCTGGAAAGTAGTCGGCTTGAAAAACATGATGAACTGGGAGATGGTCGCCTGCGGATCAAGAGTGCCCATGAACATGCCCACCGCCGGCGCTTCTTCGATGCGCTGTTCGCATTTCGACCATAAGTTCCGCCACCGTATCGCGTACTGAACCCATGTTTCTCCAGGTTTCACCCTGGCATTAATTAGTGCGGTAATCGGAGTGCGCTCGCTAGCGCTTGCGAATCTTTGCGAAAATAACAGCTCCATCTCCGCAAATGTCTTGACAGAGTCGTTCGGGAGTTCAGAGTACCACTCGAATGCCATTTCTGACAAGCTGCCGACGAATTGGCGAAGTAGTAATTTATCATCACCTCCGGTGTTGCCACATAGAGCCCTGAACTGGGTGACATGCTGGTGGGGATTGCCCGTCCCTTTGAATACATGAAATTTAGGGATCGTATATCCCGGCGGGTACTTTATTTAGTCATGCCATCCTGGATATGGTCGCCCAGTTTTAACAACTTGCCCGGCCGCTTCATTCGCCTGGTGAGCTCGTATTTGCTGAGCAATGTAGTCATCCAGAGCGGCCTTGGAAATGGTTTCCTCTTTGGCTGCTGAAAGAGCCGGAGGAAGGTTCGATGTCTCCCCTCTGTCGTCTTCAATGATGATCAGGGGGTCTTCAGCTGGAGGTTCTGGCTGTAACATCATCCCAGCCATGTCTTGGAACAAGAGAGCCATTCGTTTTATATTGGCTGCCTGTTCCGCAGCCTCTTTTTCTTTCCTCTCGAGCATTCTTCGGAGGAACTCGGTGTCGGTTTCTTATTCCTGACGCTGCTCCGAGGTATCTGGATTTTCTTTTGTCCCAGTGAGTGCGGCCATTGCAGTCAGTATCTCCTGAAGCTTCTGCTGTTGTTGTTCCTGAGCCCTTGTTATTGACCGGGTAAGCGGTCGATGACCCGTAGAAGCACGACTTTCCTCTTTTCCGGAAGCCATATAAACGGTATGTACCATCATGCCCCCAGACTTGGGGCGTTTAGATTCAGCGCTTTTACGGTTTGCCGCAGTCACCGGGGCTTTCTTTGGCCTCCTTCTCTTGTGAGTAGTTGAAGTCGAGGGGGCCATTGCAGCGGGAAACCAGGTGGCTATCGTCTTTTGTGGCTTGACAGGACGGTTCTCTTCTTGCTGAACTTTCACTTTTTTCTGTCGGCGAGAGTAATCTTGATCAATTATTGAGTCCTGAACCTGTCGCCAGACTTTGTAAATTTTGGAAGAAAGCCGCTGAGGGGGTTGTTCTGGCTTCGCCTTCGGTGCATTCTCCACGGGTGGAGGAGATCTCTTCAGCACTGCAGTAGGAGAGTTCTTGCGCACCTTGTTAAGCAATTTAAAGCTGTTCCCGGTTGGAACAGCAGCATCGATCTCCACCGTTGGAGCTGGTGGAGTGAATCCAGACGGGGAGCTGCCCCCAGCTTTCCTTACTCAGTGCCAGTGATGACGGCGAGCATGTCGCGCAGATGGTGTTCGTTCAGCTATGGGGATGGCTTCGTCATGCCCCCTGTTCTGGTGAGGCGCTGCTGGTACCAGCCTCTTGAAGACCGACGCCCGTTGAGCAGCAGTATCCAATCTGTCAAAGACAGACCTTTGAGCAGGAACGGGAGCCGGAGTGGCCAGCCTCGTAAAGACTGATCCTTTAACGGGAGAAGCTTCTTTAGTGACCTCGAGAGCAGGAATGGCTATCCGTTTTGGGATGGCCGCTTCAGGTATCGTGGGCTTCTTGACGGGCCCATTGGAGTTCAGGCTCAGCCTATCGAAGACTGATGCTGTTGGCTTGGAATTGGATGACCCGTTAAGAGGGGCCGTGGTGGTAGTGAGCCGATCAAAGACCGACTTCTTCTGCGCTTCTTGCGGCAGCGGGATGTTAACGCTCACTGGTGGGAGCATGGTCCCGAAGAACAACCCGGTGGTAGCCTGCGTCACCTGTTCTACCGACATTGTGAACAGGGAGGCCACCTGGGGCCCGTAAGTTACACCTCCAGATGAGGTGGAACGGAAGTTACAGTTGCAGCTGGAACATTTCGTGCAAGTAGACGCCATTGATCTTTCGTTTTCTGCACGGAGCAAGACACCAAATCTTAGTACCTCGAACCCAAGGGCAACCATATCAAACCGTGATTTATTCGCGAACACGACACGCGAAGTGTGGAGTGAAAAGAGGAAAAGGTCCTACCGGGTGTTCCATAATCTGTTCCCCACCGAAAGACGCGACCGGAACGTTGGGACGTCAGGCCTGAAATTCGAGGGCAGATACTAATTGGTGTTATCCGTCCACCTCTCCGAAGATGCCAAGTTGATTTATGGCACCGTGTATCGAAAGTTTAAACGGATGCGACAGATGTAGCAGACTTCGTCAGATTTGCCCTCATTTGAGGGTTTTTTGATTGTGGGGACGCTCTTCCCTGCAGGCGCAAGCCCCTGCAGTTAATTACGCTACCGCATCGCGGTAACAACTTTCTCCTTCTCCAGATGGTCACTTCGTGTCGTGGGTGTTTGTTTTGTTTGTGGTTGCCCGTGGATTGTTTACGGAGACTAATTTATGTTGTCGTCCGTAGGGCGTGGATTAGTCCAAATCCGTATCTTCTTAGATTTGGGTTTGGGGGTTGGGTTTAAGGATACGTTATTCTCATTTGAGACTAAGATCAACTTAAAAGTTTGTTAAGGATACATTAGTCTGATTTTTAGACTAAGATAAACTTAACGGGATCGTTTAGATCCAACAAAAGAGCATTCGAGCTTTATTGTTTAGTTTAGGGACATTGCGGTCGATTAGTTTAAGGACATTACGGTCCAACGTTAGTTTAAGGACATTACGGTCCAAGGTTAAGGACATCATAGTCTATGGGTTTTAAAGGACCCCACAGTCTGAGGTTAAGGACATCATAGTCCATGGGTTTTAAAGGACCCCACAGTCCAAGGTTAAGGACATCATAGTCCATGGGTTTAAGGACCCCAAAGTCCGTAGACTGTTTGGTTGTCGGGACCCGTCACCTCTCTGAAGACGTTGAAGGATTACAACGACAAATATCAGAGGAGTAAAGAGATGTACCCTCGAACCGATGTGAGTTGGTTGGAAGATCTGTAGTCCAATTTGGGACTAAGATCCGTTGAAATATTTATGAGCAGGTGGGCTCAATTAATATAAGTTGAGGACTTATGGCCAATATTGGGCTAAGTCCAATAAATGTTTATCATTTTTATTCTGGCTATTGAGCCTTTATTTGGGCTTGGCCCTTCTGACAATATTTTTGTCTTTTATTGAATGCTGAGCATTCACCAGAGCTCTGGGCTTATTAAAGAACAATTTATGTTCTGTCAGCGCAACACGTGGCGCGCTAGGCGCTTTGCGCCAATTAAAGAGCTCAGTGCGCTTCTGCCACGTGTCACACATGCAAGGGACACGTGTCGCACTCAGCGCTAAGCGCTAGATGATGAGCGCATGATGCTAATTTATGACCGCTGAGCGCTAGTCCATGAGCGCATTGCACTCTCAATTTAGTGGCGCACACGTGAATGACACGTGGTGCGCTCGGCGTTGAGTGCCAGCCCATGAGCGCAGTGCGCTATTTCAGAAGTGCAAAGCGCAAGTTATTAATTGGCGCATACGTGGTTGACACGTGGCGCATTTGGCGCTTAGCGCCTGTCCAGAGAGCGCAGAAGCGCTGTTCATGAGCGCAAGGCGCATTTGATCAATTTTATGATCTGGGAACAAATTTATGTTCTTTTAAAAGAGACTTTGTCTCAAAATTTAAGAACAACAGTTCTTATTTTTGCAGGAGATACTTTAATCTCTTGTATTAATGAAAGGCTCTGCCTTTATAGATCCATGATCCTTAAGAAAATTTAATAATTCTCTCCCCCTTTATAATGAGATGTTCATGATCTCATAAAGACAATTTGTCTTATAGATCTATGATCTGTGAAAGAAGTAAGTACTTCTCTTTCTTTCTTTTTATGATGAGATCTTTTGATCTTTTTATAAAAGACCTTGGTCTTTATAGATCTATGATCTTTTAAGAAGATAATTCTTCTTTTTAATTATGAGATGATTTCATCTCTTTGTTCATCACCATTCTTTTTATCTTGAAGAAAAAATCTTCTTTTGCTGAGAGCTATACTTCTCTTCCTTTGAATTTTTCAAAGTTTATGTGTGTGTGTGTGTGGGGGGGTGTTTCTCTATATCAGACTTGAAGTCTTGAGGCCTTTTTATAGGGCAAGCTGATTTGTTGAATCAGTTAAAAAGATCTTTCTCTGATTGATTTGGGGATGTTTCCCCATCATTGGATCTTTGATCTTAGGGCTTCTGTTTTACAGAAGGCAATCTTCTTGTTTTTAACAAGATTAAAAAATCTTTCCATAACAGAATTTTAATTCTGGTTAATTAATGATTTATCATTATTATTAGATCTTTTGATCTAACGGTGGGGAGTTTTTTAATTTCAGCGCTAGCGCACCCGTGCTTTGCACGTGGTGCGCTGCTCAGAGCGCAGCGCAATTTGCGCTAGCGCACCTGTGTTTGACACGTGGTGCACTGCTCAGAGCGCAGCACGCCCTGCGCTAGCACACCCGTGTTTGTCACGGCGCGCAGCGCGCCTAGCGCTAGCGCACACATGGTGCGCTGCCTAGGGCGCAGCCACTTGGCACTGCATCTGAAGCGTTGCTTCAATTTTTTGAAATTCGAATTTCAAACAGAGCTTTGCTCTGATTAGGGGAAACAGTGGCCAGGTATGTTCAAGTGAAGAAAGGAGGGATCTGCTCACGAATCACCGTGAGACGGGCCTTTTAAAGTTACCTTTCTCACTTGTCTAGCCTAGGCACCACAAAGTCAGGTTTAGATAAACGGCTGAATGCCCACAACCTTCCTATGTCCTAATGAGCGCGACAGTCCTTAATTGGCTGAGTCTAGATATTTTTTATTTTTAGCTCAAAGGTTATTTATTTGTAAAGATGTGTCAATACCAAATCTTTTAGAAATGGTTTTATTAAGTAAAGGGTATTTAAATGAAAATGTTTGTTTTCCCGTATTCTAAGTTCTCATGGGTATCGTGTTATGTTGCATATGAGTGTGTGAGGAGGTAGGTCATTACCTCGTGATCTACTTAAAGGTATAGCAAGTTTAATGAAGTTAAATGTATAATTGAAACAATGTGGTATTTAAATGAAAAATACGATAAAGTGAAATAGCCATCATTTTATGAAATGAAACTTGATCAATTTGGTTGATTAGTGTTTAATAGTCAACATGAGGGAGTTTAAGCATAATTGTATTAACGAGAAGTGAAGTTTTATATGAAAACCGAATCGGAAATCTGATTTGTTCCAATTCCGTCGGGTTTTGTAAATCCGTATTTTTAGAATAGAAAAGAGAGATAGAAAATGGGACTTACGGGTTTTGGACAACTAGAAGAAAGAGATAGAATGGGAGGAGTCGCCGGTGCGTCGCTTAGTCGCCGGGAGCTCCTAGATTGATCGTCGGAAGTTCGCCAGAAAATTCGTCGTAACTTCGCTTCGTGCTCGGTTTCAAAGTACACAAGATTTCTAGAGAATTTTTTAGAGCTGGCTCAGAGTTTGGGGTGAGAGGGTAGAGGGTAGGGATGGTATTTATAGGGTTAGTGTAGATGTAGGGTTTTAATTAAAAAAATTGTAAAATGTATTAAAATCATTAAAAATTGGAATAAATAGGGTATAATGAGCCCTCTGAAAACGATCTAAAAATTAATGTATGCAGGGAAGTTGGGAAGGGGAAAAGACAAGATTTTCATGTTGATGACTCGGCCGACCGGCCGAGTCCGGCCGGCGGCGCCTGCCCGAGTCGGCCGGTCCGCCGGCCGACTCGGCCGAGTCAGGCCGAGTCGGGGTCTCAGGAGGTGGGGGGTCGCCTGGTTAAGCTTCTGGTATTTTCAGTTTTGTGGATGTAGTGGGAAAATTTGGAGTTATCACGTGTTGACTGTTGGACTTCTATAAAATTTAAAACAAAATAAATATTAAAAATAATGTGAGGCATGGGATTTGAACTCTGGTGGCTTGGTTCAGCAGTGCAAGGTATTACCAATGAACCACAAGCTCCTTCTTGTAATTAAATCGCTAATTAATTACTTAAGTCTTGTGCTCAGGTAATAAATATTCCTTTAAGGATTTAAAAAAAAACAATTTAAAAATTTGTATGGAAAAAGGTGTATAAAAAAATTAGGGTTGTTACATTCTACCCTCCTTATAAAAATTTCATTCTCGAAATTTGAAAAAAGAAAGTGTAACAGTTTCAAGGAAAGTCTGGTGACTGGTGTACTGACAGTATGTGAAAAATAACAAGGTGGTACAAGGGTTTTAAAAATGTGAAGAATGTGTGAAGGAATGAAAGAATGCGAAGGTTTTGGTAAGATTGTAAAAGAGGTGAGAGAATTTTGGGTTAAGACAGATTCAAGGTATATGATTCAAAGAACATGAAATTGTAAGATTCAAGGAACATGATTGTAAAGAATGTTTTAGTTGCTGGTTCTTGTGTTTTATATTGCTTAGGGTTCCATACAGTTCAGACCTGCATGGGCTACCAACAAAACCTGTCACGCCCCGCTTCCCGGTATACGGCGAAGGGGACGCGACTGGTCCGCTACGTATTTACTCTGAAGCAAATACGCTAAGCGTATCTAAGCAGTATAAAAGTAAAATCACATGAGACAAGATATGAACTGAACAACAATTTTATTTATTAACATTCTTTCTGTACAATACATGGAAAGTAAATACAACTGATAAAAAGCAATGCCTAAACAATGGCATAACAGAAATGAAAAGTACCGAATGGAAAGTGTACAATGAACTAGAGTTCGGGGTCTTCACTGAATTGGTCCAAGTCTCCAGCAGTGGGCTCGATCTTTGACGTGTCCAGCTCACCTGACGACATTCAAAGAAGAAAGAAATAGAATGTCGTCAGCGAACAGATCGCTCGGTAAGTCCCAAAGATAAGGGAGAAATAGAATAGACAGAGAGTAAGAGAGAAAGAGAGAGTTGCTTTTATAGTTGTATTATATTGTTATATTGTTTTACTTAGTGTTAATGCTGTTGTTTGTAGCTTGGTACAGAAGGATGCCAGTGTATACGAGAGGAGTCTCACTTGCCCCGGATACTAAGGTATCAGGAACTCAAGGAACCATTGGGCCACGGTACAACAGCAACGGAATATAGGTTAGGTATCTTAATCTTACCGTCTCCTGCCACTTTTAACACCTTCCGTACCAATCTACCCCTTAAACCCCGTAGTGTTTTGATTGTATCGTTTATCTTGTATTGTAACTGTATAGATTGTATAATTGGATGACTGACCGAAACCATGATATCAGTAAACGGATGTAACTGTATAATCATGTAAATGGAATAACTGTAGAATCATGTAAATGGATGTATATCCATGGTTCGGTTCAGTCAAGTTGATAGATTGAATATATGGAATAATGGATTCATGAATTCATGTTGAATTGTAATATTGTAAATTGTAGATTGTAAATTGTAGATTGTAGATTATAGATTGTAGATTGTACTTGAATCATATTCAAGTCAGATTATAATGAAACTCAAAGTAAATTGATGTCCTGATTGTTTTGATATTATCGATAACCTTTCGTGTCTTTTTCAAAGACGATTATCGTATTGATAACACTGTTGTTAAGTTGTCTACCTTAGATAGGCAAGCACCCACTTCTTCGGCTCCCTGAGGCTCAAGAGGTTGGTCCCGCTTAAACCTATGTTTACTAGGGTCCTTATTGTAATTTATAGAATTTGAGGGGGTTTTATGTAAAAATACTTTTATATACTTTTCAAAACACACCCCAAGTATTTATTATTCGTCTTTAGAGTTGTAATGAGTGTAGATTTTATATTGTGATATTTCTAGTGAAATATCCTAATTTCATAAATAAAGGTATTTAATATTGATTTATATGGAATTCATGGTATTTTAGTGTAAATGATTCTTGTGACATTTTTAGGAAAAAAATAGAATATTTATAATAATTCAAAATAATATTTTAATGTTACATATACATATATTTATATGAAAATAATTTTAATATATATATTATATTCTAGAAATCTCGTTTTTCTTCAGATGTCGTATTTTAAATCTTTCGAGACCGAATGCTCCTTGCGGAGGTCTGCATCTCGCACTACTAAGCCCGAGGATGTGCGATAATCCGCACCATTCCGAACGGGTTCTCCAAATGGGTTGTAGCGGCGCTTTGCAAAGATTTGTATAAATACTAATCATTAAGGGAAAACGGTTTTATTAATTATGGTATTTATTTGTAAAGATGTCGATTTCCCGTATTCTATGTTCTAGGGGTGGGGGGTCGCCTGGTTAAGCCCCTGGTATTTTCAGTTTTGTGGGTGTAGTGGGAAAATTTGGAGTTATCACGTGTTGACTGTTGGACTTCTATAAAATTTAAAACAAAATAATTATTAAAAATAATGCGGGGCATGGGATTTAAACTCTGGTGGCTTGGTTCAGCAGTGCAAGGTATTACCAATGAGCCACAAGCTCCTTCTTGTAATTAAATTACTAATTAATTACTTAAGTCTTGTGCTCAGGCAATAAATATCCCTTTAAGGATTTAAAAAAACAATTTAAAAATTTGTATGGAAAAAAGTGTATAAGAAAATTAGGGTTGTTACACCCATAGTCCACAGGATAGTTGGACTCCTCTTGTAAACATTGATACATTCTGTACCAAGTTACAAACAACTACGTTAGCATAACAAACAGATAATTTACCAGTTCTATTCTCCTTACTTGTCTAGTTCATTCTATCTTTTGGGACTTACCGAGCGCTAGTGCGCTGACGACGTTCTTTTCTCTTCTTTCTTTGGAATGTTGTCAGGAAGACCCGACTCTCAAGAGATCGAGCCCAGCCAGGAAGATTTGGAGCAGTTTACAGAGGAGCTAGAGTTCTAGTTCCTACTTGTACTTACTTTTTTTTTCAGTTCATATGCCTTTGTTTAGGCATCACTTTCTTTCTTTGTACTTTACTTTTTAGTTGTATGTAAAGAATGGTTATCAACAAAAAGTTGTTTTATTACATCTCTTGTCATTCTTGTGTTGTTGATTTATATTGCTTATTTACCATAGCATGTTTACTTCTAAGTAAATACGCCGCGGTCTCGCCACGTCTCCTTCCCCGCACGCTGGGAAGCGGGGCGCGACAGGCTCACATCAAGAATTAAAAGTGCGGAAAAAATAAGCTAAGAGTTTAAGAGCTAAACATATCTAAATCACACATAATCAATTCCTCACTACTCGGCTTGACGGCTAAAGTACTCATGTTCAGCCTGCGATAAATATAGAGGAACCGGGCCATGCAAAACCCAGACGTCAGTATGTCATAACATCAAAACAATAGTAATAATCAGGATGTAACGATATAGGTAAACATGAATATAAATGAGAACACAGGTATGAAACAGTGAGGTGTAGGTATGTGACGTGTAACCTAAGGTCTGTACTTCTAAGTTATCTATTCTAAAAGTCTTTGAAATCAATTTAATAGAATCGTCGATATAACTCAATAGTATCCCGTGCATGTCCGGGACTACGGTCAAGATTCTCGGGCTGAATCCGAGACGTGCCGCTAGACAGTAAACAGGTAACATGTACAGATGAATGATGTCAGCAGCAGCATCCCGGGGCTGGCCTAGTCCGTAAAGACTGATCAATATAAGCATCAAACCGTTGAGTTAGAAGTCAAGTTTCATCATTGATTTCCCCTTATCCCCAAGGTTATATGTTCAAGTCAGGTATTGATGATGTAAGTCTAATGCCAACACAGGATTAAGCAGGTACATGTTTTGTCTATGTAGACAACAGGTTACATCCATCAGGACAACAAGTCAGGATTGTCGGCATTAGTAACAAGATCAAGTAACAAGTCAAATGGTGTGTCAGGACATGTCATGTGATGCATATGTATCAAGTGGATACCAAATGTGAAACTGTAATCGATATCGGAATCACGGTAAAATAGTGCTGATGTCAGGATGCATATGTGTTGTCACGCCCCGCTTCCCAAAATACGGAATACGAGGGGTAGACAAGGCCAGCCATGCTCCTACGGTCAAGGAAATGTCCTGCCGTAGTCACACTTCGGCTTCTAGTTTTTCATGGTAAACAGTAAATGATGCGCAGGTAATGAGAAATGCAGTGACTGAGGGAAACAATGTAAAGACTGACCTGAAGTTGAACAAACGAATGTAACTCGGAATGGCAAGTCAAGAAGTCTGTGATGCACGTCTAGTTCTGGTCCAGGCTAAATCTTCTCCTCACACTGAGCATGCATACTCAGGTCGTCAGAGCGACACAATAGCAATATAATATATATAAAATCATGTGACAATTCTAACAGTGGTAACAGATATGTGAAACAGTAAATTAATGACAGCATGAATATGAATGTGCAGTAATCAATGCAGCGGAGCAGTAAAGCAGTAGAACGATATGTCACGTATGTCAACACAGTATATAAGGTATATAAATGCCCGTATCCCTATCAGTCTCTAAGTCTCACTGTACAGGTCACTAAGCCTATCGTCAGTCCAAGTGTGAGAGTCAACCACTCGTGAGTGTCCTCCACCCAAGGGTAGAACCCAAGGGCAAGGGACCACGGGCCCAACATGTAAAATGTATATCACGGTGAATATCACATACCCTGTAAATCTCCATATATCTCCCTAAATATATAAGCCGGCATGGGACTCCCGAGATTCTGTTGAACTCACACTTAAACTACCCCACACCCCGTGGTCTACATCAAACGCTAACCATGACCCTAAATACTAATCGATCCGTGACAAGTCTGCGCGAGAACTGGAGGCAGGACCTCCATCAAGCACGTCCCAACTAATACCTAAGATAAATGGCAGTGTCGGATGCCTTATCTGTGACACCCGTAAAAGCGCTTCCATAAGTGTCCCATACCACTTATAGTCACACGTACACGCATCCCACAGACGTCGACAATGCAATAGAATAATAGGGTTACTGATTGTGCACAAGTACGTATCACTTTCACTTATTCACGGATACACGAACACTGACGTACTTGACACAATCATCACTAAAATCTAACACTGGGTAAATGCACGATATCACCAGGTTATCACTGCAATGATATGGGTATGATGTGATGCGTAAACAGTATATGAAGCATGATTATGGTGTTATAAAAATAGTATTCTAACACTTGCACGATTTATCATAAGTCATATATTTACAGTTTAATGAAACAATGAACTGGGAATAAACAGTATGTTCAGTTATCTAACCATTGAATTTAGTTTCGTGCCAATCGGGTTCCAGGATCATTAATTATAACCATTTCATTTTAAGCGCTCGCGGCTGGAAATCCGGTTTCAGAATCAGAAGTCCGTTTCGCAACGCATTTTAATCCCAGTTGAGATCAGATTTTAGCAATGCTACAGTTGGATGAAATCTAGAGTTTTCAGCAAGGTTCTCAACTCAATAGACGGATCTTCGATCGCGTCTGTACGTCCGGAGATATACACTATTCAATACCAATACGCCAGTTCTGATTCTGCTGGGACTGTTATGTGTCCCGATCTATTAAATTACAGATTAAATATCAAACGGTAACGAAACAGAATGAAACCAATTGTGTTGTCTAGCTAACAGATTTACCTATAATAAGCAGCAGAGTTCCGCAATCTACGAGTTAAGGAGATCTTGTGGTACCCATTACGGAACAGCAAGCAACAACTGGAGTAGCTCTGGACTGCAGTCCAGAGTCGCACTCCGATCCAAATATCATCACAATTTGAGTACAGGAATATCCGGAAACTAGTATAGGGTTAAAGTTCGTCGAGTTGGCTTCGAATTGAGCCCTCGAACGCACCATTCTAGTATATATATGATTTATGATGAATTTAACGATTTTCAGGTACAATAAAATTACAGTTTTACGATTAAACTTGGGGGTAGTCGTCTTGGTCATTAACGATCAAATTATCCAACGAATTTCATGCACTAGGTTCTCAGCCATACGGGCCAAACAATACTGTTTAGTTCCGCCAAATTAGGAAAAGATTTTCATTGGGAACACACGTCGAACAGGTAAATAGTGTACGTTTTCAGGAATAGTAACATAGCAATTTATATGATTTGGATTTGTAACATAAATAGAATAGCATGAAGCAAGTAGAGAACTTACTTGGAGGCGTCTAGGCGATGCACGGTAGCGATGCGGTCTATTGTAATGGCCATACGCGATCACGACAAAGCTTGGCCTCGGCTCGAGCTTCGCTTGACGGCAACGACGGCGACTGAAACTGCGGCGTTGGTTGGCCGGAGCAGGGGAGGTGACGGTGCTGTGCGTCCGATGGCGAGAGGTTGCAGAGGGCGGGAGATATTGAGCGGGAAATGAGTCAGAGAGAGAAGTGTTAGAGAAAGAAATGTAGAGAGATAGAGAGAGTACTGAGAGAGAGAGAGAGATGAGAGAGAGAGGCAGAGTGAGAAAGAGAGAGAGGGGCCAGATAGAGAAGGAAGCAGTGAGAGAGAGGGGGACACAGAGGGGAGAGTTATAGAGAATTGAGAGAGAGAAGGAGAGGGGAATGGGTTTGCAGGGGTTCTCGGCAGGGGCTCGGGTCGACGAAGGTGGAGTCGTAGAGGAGTCGTGTTGGTGGGGGAGGAGTAAGCGAGGGTTGCCGAGGGTTGCTGACGAGACGTAGAGAGGGGCTCGCCGGCGAGGGGCCAGGGCTCGTGCTCGGGTGTGCAGGGAAGTGGGAGAGAGGAAGTGGGGTGCTCGTGATCGAGGGTGGAGATGATGAGGTGAAGGCGAGCGACGGTGAGGTGATGAAGGAATGGGAATCGGTGGTCGTCGTCGTCGTCGTTGGGAAAAATGGGTGTAGCAGAGTTTGAGGAGGGAAAAATGAGAATGAGGGAGAGAGCGAGCGAGGGAAAGGGAGTAGTGGGTAGAGGAGAGAGGTGGAGGGCGCGCGTCGTGGTAACGTTCGCGAGCGGGGCACGTGGAGCGGCGACGTGGGCGCAGGCGAAGGGTGCGGCAGAAAACGAGGGCACAGTAACAAGCGCGAAGGAAATAGAGACGTTGGGGAAGGAAGCGAATAGGAACGGGTCGGGTCGGGTTGGAGAAGCGGCGCTGGGGTGAGTGAGTGGGCCGGGCCGAGTTATTTAAAAAGGAAATAACAAAATAAATAAGATGAAGGGGGGGTCGGGCTGAGTTGGGCTGGGCCAGGGTTATTTAAAAAGGAAATAAAAAAATAAATAAGATGAAGGGGGGGCGGGCTGAGTTGGGCTGGGCCAGGGTTATTTAAAAAGGAAATAACAAAATAAATAAGATGAAGGGGGGCCGGGCTGAAGGGAATGAAAAATAAGGGGAATAATGGGGCCGGCTTGGTGGAAAAATTTGGGACAAAGATAATTAGAATTAGGGTTTGGGTTCAAATGGGGTTTGAAAAAATAATAAAAATAAAATAAAATATAATAATAAATTTATAAATAGAATAAATAATTCATAATTAAGAATAAAGAGAATTCTAAGGTAACAGAAAACAAATTTTGGTATAAAAGGGCTGGGTATTACATGTGTCTATCTGTAATAACCTATATGCGTATCTATGACTACGTATGATACAACTAGACAGCATGTTGCATTAATATAAATGTAATACGATATAATGATATTCCAGTATGCAACTAGATATGCAATTCTTAGTACGGATGCGAACGGATATCGAAAAACAGTAAATATATAACATTGGATGCACAATTAAAATACATATATTATTTTTATTCATATGGATATAAATATATTGATATGGCATGTTGCAAGATAAACATGCCTCAGAAACAACGGTTGATGTGCAGGCAGCTCGGTGCGACACGATGATTGGTCTTGCAGTGGCATGGGACTGATGCGAAGGTGGCACACAAATGACATAAGCTGAGCACGAAGCGGGCATGGCGTAGTACAGGGGTAAGGCACACGACATGATACGGTCTGGGTATGGTGAAGACACGGTCATGGAATGGTCTGGGTACGGTGCATAGCACTGTCATGGTATGGTCTGGGTACGGTGCATGGTCTGGTGGTGGTCTGGTGTATGGTCTGGTGGTGGTCTGGTGGTGATCTGGTGCATGGTTTGGTGGTGGTCTGGTGGTGGCACGATCGTGGTCTGAAGGTGGCACGGTCGTGATCTGGTGCTGGCACGGTCAAGGCATGAAAGTGGTGATGGTATGATTGTAGTGTTGTGGTGGTGTCAGGACATGTCATGTGATGCATATGTATCAAGTGGATACTAAATGTGAAACTGAAATCGATGTCGGAATCACGGTAAATAGTGCTGATGCCAGGATGCATATATGTCTATCTGTAATAACCTATATATATATATATATATATATATATATCCATGACTATGTATGATGCAAGCTAGATAACATGTTGCACTAATATAGAAGTAACATGATATAATGAAGTTCCGGCATACATTTAGATATGCAATTGACAGTACGGATATGAACAGATATCGAAAAACGGTAAATATATAACATTGGATGCACAATTAAAATACATGTATTATTTTTATTCATATGGATATAAATATATTGACACAATATGTTGTAAGATAAACTTACCTCAGAAACAACGGTTGATGTGCAGGCGGCTCGGTGTGACACGATAATAGGTCTTGCGGTGGCACGGAACTGATGCGATGGTGGCACATAAGTGGCATGAGCTGAGCACGAAGCGGGCATGGCGTGGCACAGGGGTAGGGCACATGGCGTGACACGGTCTGGGTGTGGTGATGACATGGTCTGGGTACGGTGCATGGCACGGTCATGGCATGGTCTGGGTACAGTGCATGATCTGGTGGTGGTCTGGTCGTGATTGTTTGGTTATGGCAGCACCCTGTCCATCAAACCGTGGCCGAATGCAAAACAAATTTTTTCTAAACCGGCGCTACCAAACCCCCGAATATGGATCAACCATTAACCCTAAATCTAGCAAGCAATAAAAAGAGTTTGGAATATTATACCGAATGATCCGTGTCCTTCGGTCTTTAATCTCTTCCCAAGCTCCTAGTGGCCACCATGATTAAGTTTGGTCGTCGGTCTCCCTCCATCGAATATGATCCACTCGAGAGTCTATGAATCGAGTTCCTACTTCATAACCGAAGTAACTAGAGTATCTAGTTAGGTAAACTAAATAACCAAGATGATATAGAGTCTAATGAGAGATTAATTTGTCTCTAAACGCCTTAGGTTTCTTAACACATGAGAAGGTTAGGATGGAGGAAGAAGAAGAAGCCATGAGAGATGAGAGTGTGAAGCTTAGAGCTCAACATAAGAAAAAGCTAAGTGTTGTGAGAGTGTGAAAAGAATGAAGCCACTAAAGAAAAAATTATCTCAAGTCTTCATAAATATTTCACCACCACAACAAATGTCACGCATGCTAGAATAGTGTATCATGAGTCACCCTATGTGTCACCACCATGAGTCACTAAGTAGCATGCTTGAATTAAAGCTAAGCACAATCATCCCTCCATCTCAATTAACCATTTAACCTAAATGGTTAATAAACATAATGAGGTGTAATCTTCTAGAAAACAATCTTGTAATAAATTACAAGAATGCCCATCATCCGTATATACATACCCGTATCTGTATTCCGAAAAATACGAATACAATGAGACGAAAATAATCTAACAATATAATATTAGGATCCGGCTTAAACCAAAGCCCACAAGTATTATCTGTCCGAATCATGATACGTGCATAAGTGCATGTATATGATCGAACCCTGCTGTAAAACCATGCGACCTCTATATTGTTTCGCCCGAAGCAGGGAAACCCTCTGTGTGGGACTCTAAAAACTCGTCAATACACTGGCAGTGGGTTTAACCACAAGCACGTCAGCGGAACTAGCTGTACGTAACGGCTACCCAGGTATTGAGCGAAAGGAAGGCCGACGAGCAAACTCATCCTAACCTCTACTGAGCCTGTCTGTGACAATATCCGTACAGTACAGTCTGTTCGTCTAAGAGTATCGCATATTGAGTCTACGGGGTGGATAAACTCAGACCCCTAATAAGGCGACATTTCGTGTTGGTATGAAGCACATCACATGCTGAGAAACTACTGATCCGAATCAGTAATTCTCAACTACCTTGATCAAGAATTTCTGGTGATAGCCACCAGTGCACTGCGCGACATCAACCCCCAATACCGGGAGAGACGAATCCCCGACGATCCGCTCACTGCCTCCATATGGCTCGGGACTGTACCCAACTAAAACCAGTTTGCACGACTTCTTTGAGCCGTGGTAAGGTAGTAATCAAAGCACAGTGGGAACTCACACGAGACAAATGACGGTCTCAGGTCGATAGACTAATCTGTACACATGTCACTTGGAAACTGCTATTTGACAATAAGTATAATACCAACTAGCAGATTCCCGGCGAGTCCGTCCAGTGTACTCATAACCCAATGAGCACCTGCATACTATTTTAGGTGAACAAACTAACACCAATAGCTTGTGAGACCGGCCACCGCCCCTCGTCGGGATCTCGATCAGTATACACTAATCTACTCTGGAGTATCGATGCCCAGTGTTTCCCCCAATCAGAAAGCAAAGATCTATTTAAAATTTCAAAATTTGAGATTTGAAGCAGCGCCTCATAAGAGCGCTCGCGCCAAGAGCGCCAGCGCTAGGAGTCAAAGACTCTGAGGCAGCGCTCACGTGCAAAGCACGAGAGCGCTCGTGCCAAGAGCGCCAGCGCTAGGAGTCAAAGACTCTGAGGCAGCGCTCACGTGCAAAACACGTGAGCGCTAGTGCTAAAGACTCTGAGGCAGCGCCTCATGTGCAAAGCACGAGAACGCTAGTGCTAAGTGCGCTAGAGCCAAGAGTCAAAGACTCTGAGACAGCGCCTCACATGCAAATCATGAGAGCGCTAGAACTAAACGTTCTCCACCCTTGGATCAAAGATCCAACGAAGATGATTAAAAATTATCAAATTACCAGAATAAAATTCTGTTGAGCAAATACTCCTCAAATCTTTCGAAACAGGAAAAATTGTGCTCTGTAAATCAGAGCACCGTTGGATCAAAGATCCAATGGTGATTAAAAATCACCAAGATACAGAATAAGTTCTGTATGGGAAAATATTTTCCCAATCTTATTAAAACCAAGAAAATTGTCTTCTGTAAAACAGAAGCCCTAGGATCAAAGATCCAATGGTGGGGAAACATCCCCAAATCACTCATAGAAAGATTTTCTTAACTAATTCAGCAAATCAGCCTTCCCTATATAAAAGCCCCAAGACTTCAAATCTTGCACAGAAGATCCCTCCCATAAACTTCAAGTTCTTAGAAAAGAAAAAAGAGAAGAGCAAGCTCTAAGAAGAAGAAATTTTCTTCAAGGTAAATGATAATAAGCGAGATCATAACATCTCCTCAATTCTTGAGAGTTTAACTCTCACATTATAAGAACCCAGTTCTTTTTCTAGATCACAGATCCATAAGACAAGGTTATTCACAAAAAACAAAAGAGGTCATAGCGTCTCATCAAAAAGAGAAGAACTTAGTTCTTAGATCCATAAGACAAATGCTCTTATAAACCGAGAATTTAATTCTCAGAGCACAGAACTGATCAGAGCTACCAAAGAAGAGCCTCAGCGCTCCAATTTAAAAAGAAGCGCCTTAACACTCCAAGTCTGGCGCTCAGCGCCCAGCGCTCCAAGCGCTATTTTAAAAGAAGCACTTTAGCGGTCCAAGTCTGGCGCTCAGCGCCAAGCGCGCCACGTGCTTCTCACGTGGGTGCTATTTCATAAGAAACGCTCTAGCGTTTCAAATCTGGCGCTCAGCGCCAAGCGCTCCACGTGCTCCCCACGTGGGCGCTATCTTAGAAGAAGCGCCTTAGCACTCCAAGTCTGGCGCTCATCGCCAAGTGCTCTGTACACAAAGCGCTTTGTACATAAGGGCTCTGTACATAAAGCGCTTGTAACACCCGAGCCCAATAATACTATTTCTGTTACTGGTTGAGTGTTAAACATTGCTCATTTCAATTATCTTGCTTGTTTGGTTCTTGTTGCAAAATTTTAACCGGCTAAGTCATTTTTTGCATATAACAAATTTTAACACCTAAAATGAAATTAAAAATATCCATATTGGCCTACTCGTCGCCACTAGTCGCGTGGTAGCGTCCGCGCGTCGAGATTTCATCCCGTTCGGTGAAACGGGCGAGTTTGGACGGCTATGCGCGCGTGCAAGTGTCCGACTTGGGGGCATGCATTTTAATCATAAGACATCTCATTTTAAAATTTGGAACTCGCTTAAAATCCTATTATTTGAATTTCAAATATTTGGGCGCAATCCGGGCGCGATTTGAAAATGTTTCGTTTAGCGCCAAAATCCCAATTTAATAATATATTCTAAAACTATATATATTCATTCTGTTACTATTTAAATCTTTTAAATCTCTTTTTTTATCTCCTTTTATTTTTCGCCAGCCAATCACGGGGGGATTAATCCCCCGTGGGCCAGCCTCTCCCTCTCTCTCTGTCCCTTTAATCTCTCTCTCTCTCTCTCTCTCCTCTATCTCTCTCTCTCTCCCCTACGATAATCTCTCTCTCTCCCTATAATCTTTCTTTCTGTTTCTCTATCTAATCTCTCTCTCTCTCTATCCCATATATTCCCTCTCCTTCCGTTTCTTCGATCATGAGCGGAACCCACAACGAGCCTCGCCCGTTAGCCCTAGCCACCTCCACCATCGCCGCTGCAGCCCCGACGCCGGAGCCAACGTCGCCGTCACCCTCGCCTCCGCCTCCTCCTCTCCATCTCAACATTGTTTTCTCCCCGCGCACTGCAACCACCTGCAGCCTTCGCTGCAGTCGCGTGAGTCGCCGCCGGCAACCACCTGCGCCGTCGACCAACACCGTGCCGTGCTCCCCTCACCTGAGTCTCCCTCTCCTCGCCATCTCCTCTCTCTTCCTTGTTTACCCGAGCCTCCACCCTCGCAACCGTCACCGGCAGCACCTCGTCGTCGCCATCCGCGCCACCGCCGTCGCCCGCACCTCCTCACCTCCACAGCACTCGCATTGCTCACTGATACCGATGCTGCCTCATCCCTTGACAATGTGGTAGTCCTCGATGCGTCAATCGATGGATTCGCCGCCACCGCAGCGGCAGCAGCGTGAGGATGATGAAACAGATGATGCGGCAGTGGGGTCCGGCACGGACGGAAAATAACCGCCGCCACCAGTTCTGCTGGAAGATGTTGAAGGAGCCTTGTAAGTAGCAGCATTGTGATTGTTGTTTCTGTACACAAGCGAAATGAGACAGAGTTGAGGTGTGGGTAATCAAACTAGAGAATGATAAAGTGTATCCGCCTATCCCCATCATCGTCCCTTCATCTCGGAGATCGGACCGAGCACCACCTTGATCCCAGTAGAGCCCTTGCTGTATCGTGTCGCGTGGGTTCGCGCCTCCGTTCTCGTGATCGTCATTTGTTCGAGGCAAGTATTTGATACTTGCTTACATGCTAGTGAAGCTTAAAACTTTCCTTAATACAAACTTTAAAGTTGCCGTAATATTTACCCATGATATAATAAGGTATTATTCAGTAAATCACTTTACATATATTGCTTCCTGTTCAACCCTAGTAGCATGCCAGATTAATTGTTTTCCTGTTAAATCCCTACATAGAAGTGATAACAGTAGAGTTCCCATTAACCGTATCAGGCTCCGCTGTACCTATATGTTTTCGAACTTGAGACTTAATCTCGCATCGAATCATTCATACCTAACAACCCCGTACGTGATAGATTACATTTTGATTTACTATTATGGTGCTTTTATTCCAGTTAAGTTTATCAGATATTCATGTACAACTTTAACCGGTCAAATTACAATTGCATTCTTTAAATAGATTATACTTGTCATGGCATTCTTGGAACACTCAATGTTTTATTAATCTGATTCCAGTAGTTACATTTACCATTCTGTATTCACGTTATATTGTTACCATCTTTTAACACAATTGAAAACTGTACCGCTAGATAATAAACCCGCTTTATTGCTTTACGCATTGACTAGATCTTGATGGTTGCTTATATCTGCTCGTGAGCTCACCCACGATATTGTTTATACCTCGACCTAACATGGCCACATATATATATAGTGATCCACCTGACATGGTACCGTGTACTGTTGACTCAACCTGTTGTACCATGACCCGACCTGTTACCTGATCTCATGCCTAATGCCAACAAACCTGACTTGGGGTCCTCATGGACCATTCCTGTTGTCTATCCAGACAAACCTGCTTTTACCTGATCCTGTGTTGGCATTAGTTCTTGATTACTGAATACCTGACCTGACATACATAACTTGGGGGTATGGGGAAATCAAAGGTGAAACCGACTTGTAACTCAACAGTTCGATACCTGTTCTGATCAGTCTTACGGGCTTGGCCAGCCCCGGAGTGATGATGCTGACATCACTCGCCCATCCTGCTACCTGTTACTGCCTAGCGGCACGTCTCGGATTCAGCCCCGAGGGTCTTGACCGTGGTCCCGGGCATGCACGGGATACTATTGAGTTACATCGACGAGTCATCAATTGATTTCAAAGACTTTAGAATAGAAAACCTGATAGAACAGTTTAGTTCCCCACTGTACACCACCCTGCACTGCTTGCTCCATATTACTGCTTATTCATATTTACTTTCTGCATTGCTTATTACCATGTTCATATTATATTATTGGTTGACATGACGCGCTGACGTCTGGGTTTTGCATGGCCCAGATTCTTTACCACTGTCGACGACCGAGCAGGAGTACTTCAGCCAGCAGGCTGATTTGTGAGTTCTGTAGTGATTAGTTTATTTATTGCATTTCATTTCCAGATGTGAGCCCGCATTATGGGACGTACTTTTCTATTTATTGTATTGGATCATTTGCTTCCGCACTTATTTTTCATTGACTCTTGTTATTATGGATTTGGACATGTGTTAGATAGTTTATTTATCTTGTTCTTGATATCTCTACAGCCGTAATGTGACTGTGGATGGATACTTCCTACCCACAGGTAGCATGGTTGGCTATGTCACGTGCCCAATCTTGCGTACTCTGGGAAGCGGGGCGTGACAGCGCTCTGCGCTACAAAAAGTGTTCAACACTCAATAAAAGACAAAAAGAAAAAAAGGGTGTCAGAACCCAAATTAATGCTCAGCATTACTGAACAAAAAGGGACCGAGCCCAAACAAATGTTCAACACCCAAACAAGTGTACAATACTTTAATCAAAACTGAGTGGGCTGAGCCCAAATTGGCCTTAAATCCCTAACTCAGACCAACCGAGCCCATGTGCTCACAATTTCCCTAATTGGTCTTAGTCCCAAACCTGACTACAGATCTCACAATCAAATTGTTTCAAGGGTACATCTCTTCATTCCTCTGATATATGTCGTTGTAATTCTTCAACGTCTTTAGAGAGATGGCGGGTCCCGACAACCAGAAACTCTATAGACTGTGACGTTTTTAAACTATGGACTATGATATCCTTAAACTCCAAGGACTATAATGTCCTTAAACTTATGGACCGCAACATCCCTAAACTAAGATGATAGAGTCCAAATACTCTTTCGTTGGATCTAAATGATCCCAAAACCCTGTTGAGTATATCTTAGTCTAAAATTAGACTGCGTATTCTCAACAAATGTTTGAGTTGACCTTAGTCTAAAACAAGACTAACAGTCCTTAAACCAACCCAAACCCAAATCTAAGAAAATACGGATTTGGACTAATCCACGCCCTACGGACGACAACATAAATTAGTCTCCGTATACAATCTACGGGCAACCAAAAAATAAAACAAACACACACGACACGAATTGACCATCTGGAGAAGGAAAAAGTTGTTACCGCTATGTGGTAGTGTAATTAACTGCAGGGGTTTGCGCCTGCAGGAAAGAGCGTCCCCACAATCAAAAACCCCTCATAATGAGGGGGAATCTGACGAAGTCTGCTACAACGGCCGCATCCATCTAAACCTCCAATACACGGTGTCATAAATCAACTTGGCATCTTCGGAGAGGTGGACGGATAAAACTAAATAGCATCTGCCCCCAAAATTAGGCCAGACGTCCTAACGTCTCGGTCGCGTCTTTCGGCGGAGAACAGATTCTGGCATGCCCGATGGGACCTTTTCCTCTTTCCACTCCACACTTCGTGTGTCGTGTTTGCGAAAAAATCTCGGTTTAATATTGTCACGCCCCACTTCCCAAAATACGGAATACGAGGGGTTGACAAGGCCAGCCATGCTCCTACGGTCAAGGAAATGTCCTGCCGTAGTCACACTTCGGCTTCTAGTTTTACATGGTAAACAGTAAATAATGCGCAGGTAATGAGAAATGCAGTAACTGGAACAAAACAATATAAAGGACTGACCTGATGGAAAACAAAAGGGTATAATTCTGGATAACAAATCAAGATGTCCATGATGTACGTCTAGTCCTGGTCCAGGCTAAATCATCTCCTCACATTGAGCATGCATACTCAGGTCGTCAGAGCGACACAATAGCAATATAATTTATAAATTCAAGTGACAACTCGAACAGTGATAATAAATATATATACAGTAAAATCAATGACGGTATGGGTATGGACATGCTGTAATCAATGCAGTGGAACAGTAAAAGCAGTAAAATAATATGCCAAGTATGTCAACACAGTAAGTAAGTATGTCGATGTTATCACCCCTATCAGTCTCTAAGTCTCACTGTACAGGTCACTAAGCCTATCGTCAGTCCAAGTGTGAGAGTCAACCACTCGCGAGTGTCCTCCACCCAAGGGTAGGACCCAAGAGCAAGGGACCACGGGCCCAACATGTAACTCACGGTAATAATCATGTACCCTGTAAATCTCCATATATCTCCATATATATATAAGCCGGCATGGGACTCCCGAGATTCTGTTGAACTCACACTCAAACTACCCCACACCCCGTAGTCTACATCAAACGCTAACCATAACCTCAAATCCCAGTCGGTCGGTGACAAGTCTGCACGAGAACTGGAGACAGGATCTCCATCAAGCACGTCCCGACTAACACTCGAGATAAATGGCAGTGTCTGATGCCTTATCTATGACACCCATGCAAGAGCTTCCATAAGTGTCCCATACCACTTATAGTCACACGTACACGCGTCCCACAGACGTCGACAATGCAATAGAATAATAAGGTTCACTGATTGTGTACAAGTACGTGTCACTTTCACTTATTCACTTATGCACGAACACTAATGTACTTGCCACAATCATCACTAATACCTAACACTGGGTAATGCAAATTATCATTAGGTTATCAATGCAGTGACATATGTATGATACGATGCGTAAACAGTATGTAAGGCATGATTAGGATGTCATGAATCAGTAATCTACCACTTGCATAATTTATCATAAATCATACGGTTACATTTAGTGAAACGATGAATGGGGAATAAATAGTATGTTTAATCATCCATCCAGCGAATTTAGTTTCACGCCAATCGGGTTTCAGGATTACTAATTATGGCCATTTCATTTTAAGCGTTCACGGCTGGAAATCCGGTTTCAGAATCGGAAGTCCGTTTCGCAACGCATTTTAATCCCAGTTGAGATCAGAATTTAGCGACGCTACAGTTGAATGAAATCTAGGGTTTTCAGTAAGGTTTTCAACGCAATAGACGGATTCTCAATCATGTCTGTACGTCAGAAGTTATACACTGTTTAACGCTAGTATGTCACTTCTGAATCTGTTCTGAACAGTTATACGTCCCCATCTTTTAAATTACAGATTAAATAACAAATGATGACGAACCAGGGTGAAGCCACTTGTGTTATCTAGATAACAGAATCACCTTTTATAAACATCGGAGTTTCGCAGCCTACGAGTTAAGGAAACAGGGTGGTACCCATTACGGGTTAGTAAACAACAAATAGAGTCGCTCTGGACTGCAGTCCAGAGTCGCGCTCCGATCTAAATATTGTCACAATATAAGTACAGAAACCATGAGAACCTTGCATAGGGTTATATTTCGTCGAGTCAGCTTCGATTTAAGCCCTCGAACGCATCATTCAAGTATGTATATAATTTACAGTGATTTTTATCATTTTCAGATGCGGGAAATTTCTAGTTTTATCGGTATATTTGGGGGTATTCATTTTAGTCACTAATAGTCGTATTTTCCAATGAAATTCATACACTAGATTCACATCCATACGGGCCAAACTATACCATTGAGTTCCATCAAATTAAATGAGAATTTCCATTGAGATCATACATCGAACAGGTAAATAGTATAAGTTATCACGAATAGTAACATTGCAATTTATACGATTTGAGTTTGTAACATAAATATATTAGCATGAAGCAAGTAAGAATACTTGCCTGGAGACGTTTTTGGGGCACACGGCAGCGGGAACGACACACGTGCGACACGGCAACGACTAGTACAACGACTTGTACCCGAGACGGCTGCGAGCTCGGCGATATCATGGCTCCGTCGATGGTTGGTTATGGAGTTGTAGAGAGACGTTGCGGAGAGAGGGAGAGTGAGATTTAGAGTGAGAGAGTAGGGATTAGAGAGTGTGTGCAGGGAGAGAGAGAGACAGAGAGAACAGAGAGTGAGAAAGAGAGAGAGATCAAGAGAGAGAGAGGCACAGAGAGATCGAGAGAGAGGGACTGAGAGATGATGGCGATGGTGGTGGTGATGATGATGATGATGATGCGGTCGACGAGGCGATCCCGTGAGAGGAGGCTCGTCGGCGAGAGCGCAGGTGAGGGTCGAGATGGGCGCAGGGATCGGGGTTCTGTGGTGAGGGGTGATGGCGAGGTAAGCTCTGGTGAGGGGGTGCAGGTGAGGGTGAGATTGAAGGGAAAAGAGACGGAGGAGGGCTCGGTGGTGGTATCGCGGTGGTGGTCGGAGTTGTAGAGGGTGTTGATGGTGGGTTCTGAGAGGTGCCGGCGGCGATGGGTGTAGAGGTGGTCGGTTGCGGGTGATGGAGTCGACGATGGAGAAAGCTAAGGATGCAGCCGAGGGGTCTCGGACCAGGTGCTTCTGGCGAGGGACAACGACGGAGATAGTGCCGCGGTTTGAAGGAAGAGGAAGGAGGCAGTTGATGGTATGGGTTCTTGGTCGAGGTTAGAGTGGAGGTGTAAGAGAAAGAAGAAGAAGGTGGCTATAATGATGATGATACTCGGAGGAGATGAAGGTGTCGACGGTGAAGACGAGATGAAGGCGCCGGCTAATCGGTGACGACGTGTGCGCAAGCGTGGGCGTGGGCTCGAGAGAGGGAGCGGGGAAAGAGAAGGAGAAAAGGAGGAAGCGAGAGAGAGAGAACGTGAGGGGGAGTGAGATAGGGGAGACGAGGGGATCGCGAGGGTAATGGCGCACGACGTGGGCGTGGACGCGGGCGGAGGCGTCGGTGGAAGAAACGGATCTCGCTAGCGTGGGAGGCGGAAAGAGCCGTTGGGGAAGAGAAGGCTGTAGTGGGCCGGGTCGGGTGAAGGCGCGGGTGAGGGGATGAGAAGAGTGGGCCGGGCCTCGATTTAAACAAAAATGAATTTCCATTTTATTGTACATGGGCTCGGGAAAAGATTATGGGCTGAGGAAAAAGTTTGGGTTTGATTTTAAATGAAAGAAGTGGGCTGGGGTTGCTTGGGATCTAATTGTTATTGGTTTTATTTTAATTTGTTGGGCTGAGGAAATAGTGAAAAGAGAGAAGGAAAGATTTGGGTTTGGGGTTTTAGGGTTTAATGAAGTTTCTTTAAAATAATTAAATAATTAAAAATAACAAAATTTATAGTTTAAAGAGAAATACGGATTTAGGCGTATATAAAAGAACCGGGTATTACAAATATGGTTGCCCTTGGATTCGAGATACTAAGATTTGGTGTCTTGCTCCTTGCAGAAAAGAAGATGGTGTCAATGGCTTCCAACTGCGCCAACTGCAACAATTGCAACAACTCCCACTCCGTCCTCGCTGGAGGAGTGACCTACGGGTCGCAAGCGGCCTCCATTTTCGCGATGCTAGTGGAACAGGTGACGCAGGCCACCACTGGGTTATTCTTCGGGACTATGCTCTCACCAATGAGCTTCAACGCCCCAGTTCCATCGCAAGAAACTCCGAAGAAGTCGGTATTTGATCGTCTTGCAACTACCGCTGTCCCTCTCAATGGGTCGCCCAAATCCAACGCCTCGGTCTTTAACAGACTGGGCTAAAACTCCAATGGGCCTATGAAGAAGCTCGCAATACCTGAAGGGGTTATCCCGAAACGGATAGCCATCCCTACTCCAGTAAATGAAGTCATTATAGAGACTTCTCCTACTAAGGGGTCGGTCTTCACAAGACTGGCCGTTCCAACTCCCGCTCCAGGCAAAGTCACCAAGGCTGCTACCCCTGCTCGAAAGTCTGCCTTCGACAGGTTGGCCGTCCCCTCTCAACGGACGTCAGTCTTTGACAAGCAGACACCAACAACAGTTTCTCATCAAAGCATGAAGCACGATGCAGCTACCCCGACAATGGAGGTGATCCCATCTGCAAGACATGCTCGACGTCGTCACTGGGGGCAGTTTCCCTTCTGGACTAACTCCGTCGGCTCCAACGCTAGAAGTCGATACTGTTGTTCCAACTGGGAACAGGTTTGAACCACTTAGGAGGGTACGCAAAAACTCCCCAACTGCTGTGTTAAAAAGGTCTCCTCCATCTTTGGAGAATGTTACAAAGGCAAAGCTAGAGCAGCCCCCTCAGCGGCTGTCCTCCAAAATTCACAGGGTCTGGCGAAGGGACCAAGACTCTGTGATTAACAAAGACTACTCCCGCCGACTAAAGAAAATCAAGGTTCGGCAAGAGACGAACCACCCTGTCGTACCATAGAAGGTGTCATCTACTTGGGTGCCCGCTGCAACGACCCCCTCAAGTTTGACTGCCCACAAAAAAAGAAGGCCGGAGAAAATCCCCGTGTCCACGACAAAGCTCAAAGGCACTGAATCCAAATGCCCCAAGTCTGGGGGAATGGTGGTGCACACCATTTACATGGCTTCCGGAAAAGTAGATAGCTGTATCTCCACGGGCCATCGACCACTCACCCGATCAATAACAAAGGTTCAGGAGTAACAATAGCAAAATCTCCAAGAGATGCTGACAACCATGGCCGCACTCACTGGGCCAAAAGTAAGCTCTGAGACATCATCGGAGCAGCGCCAAGAATAGGAAACTGATGCCGAATTCCTCCGAAGAATGCTCGAGAGGAAAGACAAAGAGGCCGCGGAACAAGCGGCCAATATAAAACAAATGGCGCTATTGTTCCAAGATATGGTGGGCATGATGATCCAGCCAGACCACCCAGCCGACGATACTCCAGTAATAATTGAAGATGATAGAGGAGAGACATCAAACCCTCTTGCCTCTTCAGCTGCAAAGGAGGAAACAATCTCGAAAGCTGCGCTCGATGATTATATAGCTCAACAGATACGAGCTCATCAAGCGAATGAAGCCGCTGGTCAAGTCGTCAGAACTGGACGACCATATCCAAACTGGTACGATCAGATTAAGTACCCTCCAGGATACACGATTCCTAAGTTCCACGTATACAAGGGGACAGGCAATCCCCATCAACATCTCGCTCAGTTCAAGGCTCTGTGCGGCAACACTGGAGGTTACGATAAGCTACTGCTTCGCCAATTCGTCGGCAGCTTGGCGGAGACGGCGTTTGAATGGTATTCAGAGCTTCCCAACGACTCCGTCAAAACTTTTACGGAGATGGAATTGCTATTCACCCAGCGTTTCGCAAGCGCTAGTGAACGCACCCCAATCACGGCATTGATCAATGCCAGGGTGAAGCCGGGAGAAACATGGGTTCAGTATGAAATCCGGTGGCGGAACCTATGGTCGAAATGCGAACAACGCATCGAAGAAGCTCCTGCAATATGCATGTTCGTGGGTACCCTCGATCTGCAGGCGACCATATCCCAGTTCATGATGTTTTTCAAGCCGACTACCTTCCAGGCCTTGATTGACAAGCTGGTCCAAATGGATTAGATGGGCCATAGACCGTCTTCCTCGAAAATGGAGCCTCGAAACGAAAAGGGGAAAGAGAAAGCGACGTTCGTCGCCAATGCTCAGCAGCAGCTCAGTGGTCCAAAACTAGCTGATCGCCAAAACGATAGACATCGATTCTTTAATGAGAAGCTAAAACGCCCTTATTCGTTTCCCCGGGATAAAATGAGGAGACTGTTCGAACTGGCGGTGCGCAACATGCTCATCACCTTGTCGGATCTGAAATGCCCACTGCAGCCCGGTGACGTCAACAGCCCCAACTATTGCCCCTACCATCAAATAATGGGTCATCCAATCGAAGATTGCTTTATCTTCAAGAACTGGATTGGGGACCAGTACCAGCAAGGCAAATTCACGTCGTCTGAAAACTGGAGGGTAAACCCGCCACAACCACACGCTCCGAAAAAGATAGACACGCCGGGGGCATCATGCTCGTTTATAAAGGAAGCTCCATGGGAAGTTGTTCTTTCGAAAAAAACTAAAAGAATGCTGAAAGATCTCCAGGCATGTCCGGCGATTAGGTGGAAGAGCCCGCTGGAGCCCGAGATTATTGAGGGGATGCTGAAGCCGCGCCCAACGCTGAAAGTTGGTGAAGGTGGACAAAACATGCAGGCCAAGCCTCCAAAATCTTTAAAGAAAAAGAAGAAAGCCAAGAAGCCCGTCCAACCCAAATACATCGATACACTGGAAGAATATAACCAGAAGGCACGAACCCCAATCATGTTGGATGAATTCTTTAAGCCTGTTCTTGAGAATGAAGCCGATGACGCTGATGAAGGAGACAATTCTTCAGAAGAGCCCGAGGATTATGTGGCAAGCTGCCACATGATCTCTCACTCATCAATAAATGGCAAAGAAGCTCCTGATGCAAAGAAACTGGGGGTAGATCCAGAACCGAAATCAAAATCCTTGGAGCCATCGGACGAATTGATTGACAGACTGCTGAGCGAAGCTCTTCAGAAAAGCAAATCTGACTGAGAGCGTGAGACGGCCATATATGAAAGGGCCAAGCGTCGGCATTACGTTGAAGAAGCCCCGGTATTGAGAAGCCATAAAGTACCCCAACCGGATAGAAGCACTTCTGCCGCCAGCAAAAGCAGGTTTAAGACAAGGAAGCAGTTCGCTAAAGCCCTGTCGATAGGAATGAAGTTTCCACCTTTCAAAGAAAACACTTTAGAGAATACGTTCCCCGATGAACTAGATGCACATCCAAATTGCTGCTTATACTATCGGAGGATCACACACCCTACTGAGGAATGCATGGCCTTTAAAAATTGGTGGCAGGGATACGTTGCTCATCGACAACATTTCAATCGGATGAAGCGCAAAACTCGTCGAGAGCAGAGAAGCACGACAAATGAGCGCAAAAGAACTGCCGGCGACTGTCACATGGTTGATTCCGGGGGATCGCAAGTTCTCATCTTCGGGAGCGATTCTAATGAAGAAATAGCCCTCGGCCCTCTCTTCAAGGAATCCATCTCCGAAACAGAAGATATGAAGACCTGCGAGAACATTCAGCTGCGTAATCGCACGTTACCCGAAAAGAATCTCGGACCCACAAACAAGGGATCGAACAAAAAAGATAAGGGGAAAGGAAAAGTCCCTGAAGATATCGCCCTCAATGACCGAGTCGTCGAAGAGCTTGCAGCCAAGGACCTGCCCAAGAAAAATAAGGTGGATTACAACGTTCTGGCACACCTGAGGAAGATACCCTCGCAGCTGAGCATTCTCGATGCCCTTCTGCTATCTAAAGAGGCGAAAGATTCTCTGATCAAGGCACTACAAGAACCCGAACAGTTTCAAGGTTTCCTTGCCGAAGAAAAGATGAAGGACAGGCTGGAAGAAGTGCACACTGCTGACATCACTTTCGGCGATGAAGACTTCCTCCTCGGGTCGTGTGAGCACAACCGTCCCGTGTACGTCACCGGATACTGCCATGACATCAAGATAGGGAAGATCACAGTTGATAACCGGTCCTCTGTCAACCTCCTAAATATGAGGGTGTTAAAAGAAATCTGCATGAGCGTCCAGCACCTCACTCGGGATAAAATCACTATCTCTGGGTTTGACTCCCAGTCATCACGGACGCTCGGGTATCTGTTACTGACGTTACGCTTTGGGCTGCTCGTCACTGACATCAAGTTTCATACCATTGACGCCTAGACTTGCTACAACGCTTTGCTCGGCAGGCCTTGGTTACACGAATACAACATCATCCCTTCTACACAACATCAGTGTATGAAGTACTTCAAAGATGGTCTCGAGTATACCGTGACAGGGGAGCTGAACCCATTCTCCGTGAATGAAGTCCGAAAGTATGAAGCTGCAAAGTATTTCTTACCAGACTTTGAAGACACGGAAAGATGCCATAAGCCGGAGAATAAGAAGAAAGCTATCACCACTATTCCGGTCTTTGGGAGCGATACCGAGGAGGAGGAAGAGATAGTCTATTCAGGACCGCCCCAATGCAATAAACCAGGACCGTCTACCTCTATTCTGGTCTTTGGCAGCAACTCTGAAGACGAGGTCAACGCAGTATTCTCGGTCCGTTCATCAATGCAGATCTTCACTCGAGATGATCAGAGTTTGCAAATCGCCATGGTTTCGCGGCAACACTACAGAGAGCTTGATGTGCTGGAAAAATATAGTGTGCAAGAGCTGCAGACATTCTACGTCCCTCCCAGGCAAAGAGATGAAAAGGCAATCCTATTCTATCGATCCATGGAGACTAAAGTCGAAAGAGAAGTCTGGCACGGTGCCGATCCTGCACTTGACAGACTCCAACCTATCCGTCTGCCCAGATACTATACAGAGGGATTGAAAAGGTTACTAAAACGCCAAGGCGTGCCTTTCAAACAAACTTCTCGACAAGCTCAGTCTACAGTAGGATTTGGAACATCTCCGGAACTCAGCGAAAATTTCCCAACGGGAGAATGGAAACGATCGGGCTTGGATATGTTAAATCCAAGAAACGGGAGCGATTCCATGGCTGCTACGTTATACATGACTTCGATGAAGAAGGAGATACTCTGTTAGAAGACACTGCAATTGAACTAGAATGAGGTCCTGCTATAAAAATGCCGAGTCCGTTGTTTGAAGAACAGATGGACAAGCTAGTACGGGAAGCGAGTCAAAAGGTTCGGAATGACCACAGCCGCGAAATGGCCATCTACGAGAAAGCCAGGATGCAACGTATCCTTCAGCAAGCCACGCGGGATGACGATGCCCTTCACCGTCATCCCACCATGCATTCTCAAGGCAAGAAAAAGGCCCGACGTGGAGGCAAAAACAAACTAAAGAACGGAAAAAACGTTCGACTGCGGCAAAGCGGGTCCATGAAGCCACGCGATCGAGAATTGAGCAGCCGGGATCCGTCTCTTATAAAGAAGATGGGTCGAGCATATTCTTTTCCCCAAGACAAGATAAAGAAGATATTCGATCTTGTCATGAAACATCAAATGATTACGCTCCCGGAGTCTGAACAAGCAGACGAGGTCTCTCACCCGGATTATTGCTCCTATCACCGAGCGATAGGACATCCTCTTGAAGACTGCTTCACATTCAAAAACTGGGTCGAAGACCAATATCAGCTCAGCAGGTTCGCTCTATCTAATAGTTGGAGGGTATCCCCACCGCAAAAGCATATGCCAAAAGCAACGTATATGGCAAGAGTAGAACTAGATCAACATCGGTCCCGGAAACGATCTCGTACCTGTCATGCGATAATGTTGTCAGAAGAAGGAGTATGCGAGGATATGGATGACCTCTCCTGGTGCTTCGAAAATGAGGATGAAGATGAGTTGATCTCAGAGTTTCCACTGGTGCCAAAAGAATTGGAAGATGGAATACATAGTACTGCGGACAACCTGAGAAAAATCGACTTGGGGACGGCAAACGACCCGCGGCCTACATTCGTCAGTGAGCTGCTTTCTAAATAGCAGGTGGCTACGCTAAAAGACGTGCTCATGCAGTATAAAGACTGCTTCGCATGGAACTACTCTGAGATGCCGGGACTAGATTTAGAAATAGCCGTCCATAAATTGGCTATATCTCCGGACGTCAAGCCAGTCAAACAAGCGCCGAGAAGAATGCGGCTCGAGCTTGAGATGAATATCAACGCCGAAGTCAAGAAGCTAATCGATTCCGGCTTCATCCAAGAGGTTCAGTACCCTGACTGGATCGCCAACATCGTCCCAGTGATGAAGAAAAATGGGACGGTGCGCATCTGCGTAGACTTTCGAGACCTCAACAAAGCCTGTCCGAAGGATGACTTTCCCGTACCGGTCATCGAGCTGATGATAGATAACACGTCCACTCACGAAGTCTTCTCCTTCATGGACGGATCATCAGGGTACAATCAAATAAAGATGAACCCTGAAGACCAAAAGCATACCGTTTTCCGGACCCCTTTTGGCATATTCTGCTACAAAGTAATGCCTTTCGGTCTGAAGAACGCCGGTGCTACTTATTAGAGGTCCATGACGAATATTTTCGATGACATCATACATGAAATCGTCGAATGCTATATCGACGACCTCGTAGTTAAAAGCAAATCATACGGGGAGCACTGGGAGCATCTGAAGATCGTGTTTCAGCGCCTTCGGAAATACAACCTGAAGATGAACCCTCTGAAATGCGCGTTTAGAGTTTCCTCGGGCAAATTCCTAGGATTCATCGTACGACACCGGGGCATCGAAATAGACCCATCAAATATCAAGGCAATCATAGAAATGCCTCTGCTAAGAACTCTCAAGCAACTGCGGTCTCTACAAGGAAAGCTCGCTTATATCCGGCGGTTCATAGCCAATCTCTCCGGCAAATACTGCCCCTACAGCCATTTAATGAATAAGGGGACCCCGTTCGTTTGGGATCGCAAATGCCAAAGCGCACTGGACGAAATCAAGCAATACCTACAGAATCCGCCGGTACTGACCGCCCCGGTCAAGGGAAAGCCCCTCATCTTGTACACAACCACCCTTGAAAGTTCTTTAGGCGCGCTATGGGCACAGAAGAATGACTAAGGGAAAGAGAGAGCGCTCTACTATTTGATTCGAGTTTTCTTAGGGGCAGAAAACAACTACCCCCCATCGAAAAACACTGCCTGGCGTTAATCTTCGAGATAACGAAGCTCAGACACTATGCGTTGGCGCATGAGGTCCACCTCATATCAAAAGTGGATCCTCTCAAATATTTGATGTCAAGAGCCATACTAACGGGACGGCTCGCTAAATGGGCCCTCCTCTTGATGGAGTTCTCGATAACATACCGACCTCTCAAGGCAGTGAAAGGCCAGGCCATCACCGACTTCCTCGCTGAGCATCCGATACCTACCGATTCACCCCTAAATTGCGAATTGCCAGACGAGCACGCATTTGACACGATCGACAGGGAGAGAGGAGGGAGTGATATCCGATGGGAACTCTACTTCGATGGAGCATCTTCCCTGAAGAAGCGAAAGCACAGCTCCCCCATAATCAAATCTAGGATAGGCCTCATCTTCATGACTCCACAAGGAAGGATAATGCGCTTTGGCTTTTCCTTAACAGAGCCGAGGACAAACAATGAAGCCGAATATGAAGCTTTGATAGCAGGTCTTGAGATCGCCGTCGACATGGGAATCGAAAACCTCCTTATATACGGAGACTCCCAGCTGGTCGATAGTCAAGTAAACGACGACTATCAAACGTGCAAACCAGAGTTGGTGAAGTACGGCGAGAGAGTACAACAATTGCTGACTCAAATTCCTTCCTACGTTCTGGAAAGCATACCGCGTATGGAAAATAACAAAGTGGACGCACTAGCCAAACTTGCTAAAGAACCGGCTGACGAAAACCTCAATGACGTAAGGATCGTTGTGCAAAACCGTCGGGTTCTTGCACCGGCAGAAATATCTCCGGAGTCGTCCGAAGAAAAGGGAGCGACCAAGCAAACGGCCTTACAAATAAAAGACCAGGAAAAGGCTAAGGATTGGAGAGAAGTCTTTATAGACTACTTCAAATCCTGTCGAACACTTGAAGATGCGTCTTCAAGACATCAGCTCATTAAACGAGCTCTGTCTTTCGCCTTCGTCAATGACACGCTGTATAAGAGATCGTTCGACTCTCTATGGCTGAGATGCCTGAGATCGGAAGAAGCAAGGAAAGTCGTCCAAGAAACTCACGACGGACTCTGCGGCTCTCATCAAGTCGGGCCAAAGATGAAGCTGAAGATCAAAAGGATGGGCTACTATTGGCCCACGATGATTCGGGATTGTCTCGAATACGCGAAACAATGCTACTCGTGCCAAATTCACGGGGACTTCATCCACCAGTATCCAAACCCGCTACACCCAACAGTGGCTAGTTGGCCGTTCGAAATGTGGGGAACCGACATAATTGGGCCCATCGAACCAGCGTCATCCAGAGGACATCGGTTCATATTGGCGACAACCGATTACTTCTCTAAGTGGGCAGAAGCAGTACCGCTAAGAGAAGTGAAGACAGAGAATATCCTCCATTTCTTCAAGACACGCGTCATCTATCGGTTCGGCACTCCACGATGGATTATCTCTGATAACGGGCCGGCCTACAGAAGTCACAGAATCAGCTGCTTCGCATAACAGCATAATATAGACTGGAGATACTCTTCGGTCTACAATCCCCGAGCTAACGATCTGGCTAAGGCTTTCAACAAGATCTTGACAAAGATCATGAAGAAAACGGTGTCCAAAAATAAGAGGGACTGGCACGAGAGACTGCATGAAGCTCTCTGGGCGTATCGAACCACGTTCAAAACGGCCACAAACACAACGCTGTATGCATTAGTATTCGGCACTGAAGCAGTACTCCCCTTGGAGATAGAGCTACCCTCCCTACGAGTGGCTATTCATTACGAGCTAACAGACGAAGAGAATGCTCATCTTCGGCTTGAGGAGCTCGACGCCCTTGACGAAACCCGGCTCATGGCGCAGCAAAACTTGGAGACTTACAAAGCAAAGATGACGCGCTCATACGAGAGATTGACTAGGCCGAGAATATTCCGCCAAGGCGAACTCGTGCTAGTGGTCAAGAGGCCTATGATTCCCAATCGTGCCAAACGGGGAAAATTCGAGCCGAACTATGAGGGCCCGTACATCATAGACAAAGTCTACCAAGGCGGGGCTTACTTGCTCATGGATATGCATGGCGAAAGACCCTTCAGGCCAATAAACGGCCGGTTCCTAAAAAAATACTATGCCTGACGAGTCGCGGCCTAGGTCAACAATAGATGATGACACCTATGTCCGCTTGCTATCTTCCCAGGCCCAAACTCTATGAGTAGTATCCAGTGAAGCCTTGCCTCAAAATCGCTACAGACCAAAACGTCTTTAAACTACTACAAACCGCAGCATCCTAGGGCTGACGCCAAAAAAATATAATAAAATAAGAAAATAAAAATAATAATAAAGGTACGTCCATAAGCAAGATGGGCACGGATGAAAACCCGAAAGAGCTCCGTGAGTAAAAACAGCAGGGGTACCAGCGTGTTTGTGAAAACCCGAAAGGGCGCAATCTCATTAAAAGACACTTGCAAGGTCCTCTTGACCTTGTAAGGAGAAAACTACCTGCGTGAGATCCTTACGACTCATAAGGGAGCAACACACTTAGGGATCCTTACGATTCCTGAGGAGAAATTACACTTACGAGATCCTCACGACTCGTAAGAAGAACCCTTTTATGAGACCCTCACGGCTCATAAGATTCAAAAGCCTTAAGCTACAGGGATCTGAACATGTTCTTAAGCCATCATATTTTCCAGACTGCCCTACAAGCGGTTCAATATTGACCCTTGTATACAATCCACGGGCACAAATAAACGTCTCCCGCACCAAGTTCCGCCAATGGCGTGAAATCCCCCTGTTTGGTGAATAGACACTTGTAAATCCTCTCGACTTATAAGGAGAAAATACTCTTATGAGATCCTTACGATTTATAAGAGAGAACATCACTTAGAAGTCCTCACGACTTCTAAGGATAACATACACCTATGAGATCCTCACGACTTGTAGAGAGAAACACCTTTATGAGACCCTTACGGCTCATGAAATCAAAAGCCTTAGTCGACAGGATCCTAACCGTGTTTATTAAGCCACCTTTGTTCGAATCGACAAAGGCAAATGATGATTCGCTCGTGGTAATGTCCCAATTGTAGCGATGCTGATGCCTAAATCGGTATCAAATTCCAAGTCTAAACTCGCGATAAAAATCAGCGAGCCAAAAATGCATATGAAATAGCCGAAATGATGGGGCAACTTGCAACAAAATCAACAAGTAAAATATATGCATACAAAATAGCCGAAATGATTGGGCAACTCGCGATAAAAAGCAGCGAGTAAAAAGAAAAATAGCCGAAATGATTGGGCACCGCGAAAAATAGCCGAAATGATTGGGCAATCGCGACTGTCGCGATACAAAAAGCTGAAATGATAGAGCATCGCGGAAAGAAAACAAAAAATACATATAAAATGAAACTTTTTCCCTGAAGATAAGTCCATACTGACCCCTGTATACAATCCATGGGCATAAACCAAAAAATACATATAAAATGAACTCTGGCCTGCCGAATGTCAGAAACCTCATAGATAAGTCCATACTGACCCCTGTATAGAATTGCCTGCATGTCTTTCCGACTACTTTAAACTTGGAATAATAGGTTTCTGACATTCGGCAGGCCAGAGTTCAGGATCGTCGACGAGACATGTTATGAGTGACCACGGCAGTTGGCCAGAGATTCTTGGAGGATGTGCTTGAGCGGGACTATTCCGCCATACTTGATTTGCGTATTTTGGGCGATTTATTCGCATGATTGATTTTGATGATTGAGTTTCATGATATTTGTCTTCATGGACCATGGTTGCACCTGCTGAGTATTTACGATTTTTGCACGGTTGTTGCACTTGATATCGTTTTCGTGCCTTGGTTCTCATGTTTGTGATTATATGGATTTCATACAATTGAGTTGATTTGTGCGTATATACGCACACGATTTGGTTTTTGCACTCGGTATAGTTCTTATATTCTTGCAGTGCAGTGTTACGTATGTTGTGCATTTAGATGCCCTGGACTTCGATTTCGATGGTGATGTTCGATATTTGTTTTGTGCACCTTGTGCACCTGATTGGATTTTGCGTATATTCGGCACTTGATATTGGATTTCATGATTTCATGCATGATGGATGCACCTGATTTGGATTTTCGCGCATGTTGGGCGCATGTTTTGAAGTGTGATTTTGGTGCACACCAGATGCACTAAATCGAGATTTTTCGTGCATGTCAGATGTACCTGATTTTGCTGTCAGGCACACATGTTGCCTACGACAGATATTTCGTGCACACCCGATGCACTTAGATGTTGTTTCTGTGTATATGTATGGCACATATTTGGATTTTGATTTCCGTGTGCACCAGACGCACGTAGTATTCATACGCGTATTTTGGGATTGATTTTTCTTATAGAGCAGTACATTTTTATGATATTGCTATGTGTTTTCGTACTGAGCAGGACTAGTCAGAGGACAGTACCTGAATATATTTTGCATGCATTGATAGTTATTGAAGGGATTTCCAAAAAGCGAGCTATAGCCTCAGCATTTACCTACGTGTCTGATATGACACGAAATGTTTAAAACAAGGAGACCCTTCTAAATTGTTTTCAAAACGGCGGAACGTACATTTCAAACAAGGGTATATATGTATATAGTTATTTTCTTATGATAGACGCCATTGTGCAGTGTTAAACGCGTTGCACAGCGACTTAAAGAGATTTGGCATGCATTTCCTTCAGATACTTACATATATAGATTCGATATTTACATGTATAGTTTCGAGTTATATCATATTGGTTTTGCTTTGGATTTGGCATTGATGTCTTCCCCATGACTCCGATGATTGCGGGATGCTTGACGGAGTTTTAATTTGAGTTATATGCTCATTTTTCATGCGCATGCGCTGCGCTACGATTTGTTTTATGTATTTACAATTTCGGAGCCCCGACGACTTGATGGTTTTGGTTTAGATGTTTTAGTATTTGGGGGGAGTTTTACTTTAAATTCGGGGACCGAATTTTTTTAAGGGGGGAAGATTGTAGCGTTTTGAAAATCGTTTCGGTGAAATTTCGGAAAATCGGTAAAATAAGGGGGTTTTCTGTAAAAAGTCAAAATGCAAATATCTTATTATAAAAATTAAATATACATATTCTATCTATATAATTGCTAGTATTTGGTGTTTATTGAGCCGCTGGTGAAATTTCAAATTTTCTAAAAAAAATTTATTTTATTATTATTTTAAGCCGTCACTAATACATTTAATTAGGGAAAATTACAAATTGGAATGAGTTGAAACAAATTTTGTGCATCATGACACATTAAATAAAATTTTATTATGTGGTTTTTGAAATGAAATCGTTTGCCAAAACGGTTTAGAAAATATCGAAGAAAGATGCTTATTTGGTGAAATTAGTGTAAATGGTTTTGGGGGTATAATATTTATCTTTTTTTTTCCACACCCACACTCACACCCCACATTTTTCCTCCCCTCCTTGGCTGAATTTTCAGCAGCCCCCTTTCCCCCATGTCCCCACTTCTTTTGGTAAAAGGAAATGAATAGAATAAAGAGAGAAGGAATAGATATATGGGTATTGGTTTGACTTTGACTTTCTTTCCCCCCACTTTCTCCACCTCCCTCTCCCAACCTGGCCGAGAATTCTCTTCCCCCTCTACAACAGCAGCCCTCCCCAAATCCCCTCCATTTCCCTTCAAAAAAATCAACAAAAATCACACAAAAAGCCCACAAAATCAAAATCTAAATCCTACCCATTTTTACTTGACCATTCTAGTATGGATCTAGGGATCAAGATGGCATTTTGGGAGGCTACATCTTGAGCTTGATCTCAAACATGGGATGTATAATATCATGCTTTTGTTAAATTTGTTGTCTAGTTGCTTTAATCTAAGTTAACTAAGTGCTTAATTAGGTTTTGATGAGTTTAATTGCATGATTAAAGATTTCAAGTTAGGGTTTTGTTGTGGAAATGGGTTGTGATCGATTGTGCATGGTTTAGTGATATGGATTAACATCTTAAGTTTTGTAGAAAGCTAATCTAGTTGTTAATTACAAACCCTTACTTATAAAATGTCTTAATTAAGTTATTTTGCTAACTAGAGTTTTTGAAAAATTATCAAATGCTTAGATTAAAATATAATTAAGTTTTCATGTCATTATAAATATTATATTGAGTGGTTTAATGCTTTTAGTTCATGAAAATCCAAGCTAAATTGTTGTTTGTGCATTTTTGCTTTAAATTGTTAAAATTTGGGTATATCGTAAACTAGAATTTTGGGGTTAATGAAAATTATTGGGATTAAATTATGGAAATTGTTTTTATGACTTATTTAAGATATTTAGTGAATATTGTGGCCGTTAGATTCATTTATACCTCGAGTTTTGTACTAAAACGGTCATTTGTGCTTGCTAGATTTTCGGAAAAATGACTTTTTAAGTGAAATTGGGGTTTTTGTGAATTTTAAACTATTTTATATTATAATTAGTGCTTGTAACTGTACAAATGAGTGTGTTGGGAGTTTTCTCGATGGTTTGGCGTTTGTACGCGGACGTCGAGGGTTTTTGGGTCGATTTGTGAAAGCAACCATAGGTTTTGACCTATGTGGGATTCGTGAGTCGTTTTGGTCATGAGTCGGATTTTAATGTGATACGGTGCGTTATGATATGTAGGTAACCCATGTGAACTTCGAGACGACAAGCAAGCGCGTGGCGACGTCGGCACCGGCTAGCGAGGACCAGGTGAGTAGATTTATATCTACGGGGAGAAGTCGGGTGGATGGCGTATAGCACTCCCGCAGTCCGTGGTGTATACGGATGCGTATACACACCAACAATTATTATATGTTATTTGGGATTAATAACGATGTTTAGGATGGATATTGGTGTGTTGGATTATTTTAGTGTTGCGAACCCTAGGGTAGTGTTGCACTACACATACACACATACATACTTGCATACATTCCTATTTATACGTGCTCATGGGATTCTTTATAGTTATGTGTTCACATGGGTATGGGACTATGTGTTCACATACGGATTTGAGGATGATACTTGGGATTGAGCTGAGTCGATGAGATTTGTTTTGTGGTTGTGATATCGGTGATATGGCAGGATTCGTACTTGAGGTACGTCCTGGTGTTATAGCGGATCTTGGGGCGGCGATACGGGTGAATAGTGTTATAAATAAAATGGTCGACATGTGATCGTGATATGAGGCATGATATGCTAGGATATTGATATTAGGCCGTATCGGGCGATGTATACCCCTTGATGATGATATGTGCTGACGATATCGGTTTGTACGAGATTGTCGATCAGTAGTCAGATCATGAGTATATTGAGGATATTAATATTGTATTAGACATAGGTCAGTACCCTAGACTATGATCTTGGATAAAGAGGATACCAGAGAAATAGTGTGAGGAATATGATATTGACCCGTACCCAGATTTGGGGATGCCGTACGACGGATTTACGTACGAGCTATATCTTGATGATTGATCCGCACTCTTGACTTGGGATGTCTGATTATAGATATGGTATCGGATATGATATTATTGAGGCGGGATCACCGACTAATATATGTACAGGTATGTATATGGATCAACTCAGATGTTAGGCGGTTTCCTTACCTGTAGTCCAGCTTGTTAGCTTAGCTCTTTAGTTTAGTTTAGTTGTTAGATTAGATTCGATTCTTACCTATTTCAAAAACTAACGAATCGTGGGTATTTTAAAAGACAGCCCAAGGGATCCTACGGATATTTCAAAAGACGTATCTTTTCATAAAAACACCGTAGCCCCTATTTTCAAAACCCCATGATTCGTGTTATTTCAAAAGGCACCATTTGTAGGTCTTATATTAGATTAATGCAGATTAGTTATAGTTGCGTCTAGTATTCAGCTCCCGCTCATTATTGTGGTTCGTTTCGCATCGCATGCTTATATTATGTTTCATACTCCATTATTGATATCATGCTGTTAGGACACCAGCACCATTACCGATGATGCGTATGTACCACGTACACTTACTTGCCGGCTCACACACATCTTCATCGGTAATTGCCATGTCACGTACACCTTAGAAAATATTATTGCTTGACATAGCCTGTTAGCTAATAGTTTAGACATGATATTAGTGTACTTGCCTTATATGTTAGTTTAGACATTCTAGTTATTATCTGCTACTTCATGCATACTGTTATTCATTGTTATGCCGTATTCATGGATTCTCATGCATATATTCACTATTTTACGTGTTATTGAGGTTTTGGATTCGGATTTCCATGAGATTTTCTGGATTTGGAGGAAAACCGCAAAAACATAAATAAACCTTTTCTCTCTTTTAAAATAAAAAGTGCGGTTTTCCCATGATGTATGAGTCGTCCACCATGAGTTTGCTGATGGATTTCGAGACCCGATTCGAGGAGTGGAGGAACCGTTTCGGGTACATGGTGGGCCCGGTGCGGTACCCCGGGGCAAGAGGATCGTGTTGTTGACGTTGAGCCTGGCAGGGGAGCACTACCGACCGGTGATATTACCCGACGCGTCGGATATCCGGAGGATACCGTCGTGGTCTTGAGATGGATGGTAGGGGCCGGTCTGGATTGACGGCGCCCTAGATATTGTGATTGAGATATTGAGATTTTGAGATATTGAGGTACAGAGATTGTGATACAGAGATATCGAGATATTTGGACACTTGTTTTGTGTCGATGCTGGGCACTGTTTTATGCTGATTTCATTTATGGTACCTCACTTTTAAAATACAGAAATCTCACTGATTTATGAAAGCAGTTTTCGTCAGTACATGCATTCTGTTCCATGCATTCATACCTCATTCATATGATATATTGCTACCTGAGGCACTGACACGGGCATATGAGATCACACTCGGGTTAGATATTACCCTAGCCATTGTTATAGGCTGCATGTTATTCATATATTTAAGGATATATTATGATCATTGACATAGGTTGCGTTATTTATGCGATTTCTGTGCGTAGATGTTTTTCTATTCACGAGTTGGCAACTCACCCCCGTTGTGCCCCAGTTCTTGCAGGTTTGCCGTACAGGTTTCATTACGGCTTGCGGGCATAGTTTCCTTCGGGTGATTTGCTAGTAGGTGGGTTTACTTGTATCGTATCCCCCATTATATAATTTGTATATTATTACTCTGTTGTATCTAGAAGTTCTATCAACCAAACATGTATTTATTTTGAGATAGAGACCAGTGATGTTATTCCTTCGACCTTAGAGTCGCGCGTTATATTTCTGTGGTTTTCTTGTGGTTTTGAGTTTCCTTTTGAATTTTGATCCTCGCCGTTGGCGTTGTATATTATATTGCTTGTGTGGTTGTGACCGTCGATTGACGAAGAGCTAGCTCCCGCTTGGGGATGCCTTTTATTGATTTCGTATACTATTCATGTTGTATCCCGTTTGGGGGCCAGTATTTACAAAGGAGACTCTGTCGAAATTTTCGGGAAATATTTGATGTTTTTTTTTAAACCGCATAATTCGGCTTATGCTATTAAAACTACTTGTTTTAAATTGGTTTTCCTTCACTGTACTACTTTTCTTGGTTTGGTTTTCTGGGTTTTCGGCTCACTTAGATTACGTACGCCTCGAGACGTTCGTAGTTTAAGTGCCGGTCATGTTCCATACCTTCGGGACGTGACAAGAAAGGTGTGAATTGGAACGTTCCATTGTTCCAAAAAAGCTTTGACCCACCATACAGGGAGCGTGGAATACTGGAAGAGGGACGCATAAATCGCAGGGTACAACCCGAGCTTCAACAGCTGCGATTTCTTGGCCGACAAAATGTACCAGGCCCACTGCAAATATCCAGCTGGATGGCGAGGAGTCAAGCCTATCATGTACGGCTGTTCCCAAGGGCGCGGCTCGCCTTGACATATACGCCGCCCCAGAGTATCCAAAGCCATCGGTGGCTGTACGGGTATCGCGGCCATAGAGGGCTGAAGGCAACCCTCCGAAGTCCAGTTGGCCTCCTCCACGACATAGTTCACTATGGGTGAGTCGGCGTAGTGGATCGCCGAAGTTGACTCCGAAGGTGCTGCGCAAGAAAATCTACGCCGACCTCTGATGATCTGATTGTACCACATCCTCCATAAATGAAGAGATTTCTGCTCTGGGTCGTGATCTTTGATTAGTGCAAAAACTTCTCGGTCTACGGGCGCGTCAGGAAATGCACTTTCCGAACGAACAAAGGGGAAAGAGGTGTCAAAATACATAGTACCTGCGTGAAGAAGAACAAGAATTAGCTGTCAAGGTTATAATTCAAATTCTGACACTTGGTACTTAAAATTTGTACCACACTGCAATGCAGTGGAAAGGGACCAAATGGGGACCCACCAAATCAAGATGACGGCTCATCATTGATGAGACAGCCACTCATTAAATAGGAAATCCTAAAAGAATTCTCATTTAATGAGAGGCCTCTCGGGCCGAGGAGTAAAACTCCCTTGAGAGCAGCGCTTTGCAAAAGAGTGACATCTGTCAACTCTAATGATGAAGGGAATAAAAATTCCCCAAATTTATTTTTTTTGAAGAGCTATGCTCTGTGAAGATGATGGAGTAACCCATCAAAAACCCTAAAAAACAAAGCTTTACTAAGTTAAAAACTCCAAGATCTTCAAGATCTATGAACAAACTCTAAGAGTTCTTCATGGAAGATGAACAGATTTATGATCTAAGAAGAGCAAGGCTCTATAAATGGGTAAAACCCTAAAACATTTTTTAGATCTATGATCTGAGAAGAGCACGGCTCTGTTAATGGGTAAAACCCTAAAATATTTTAAGATCTACGATCTGAGAAGAGCAAAGCTCTGTTAATAAGTTCAATTCTTACCAAATTTGGGCAGAATTTTGACTCTAAGAAGTTTTTTTAAGACAGAGAGTTTAGCTCTGAAGGAGAATTAAATTCTCAAGAACAAAAAAACAAGAAGATTAACAAACAGTCATCTCAAGGGCCAAAAGCCCTATTTATAGGCGCTGGAAGTCGGTTCAACTTCCAAGTTGATCCAATGGTGGAAAAGATGCAACCGCTGCACTCACGTGTGAGCCACGTGAGCGCAACGGTGGGGGGAGGCATTTGTTTCCCCCAATCAGAGAGCAAAGCTCTATTTCAAATTTCAAAATTTGAAATTTAAAGCAGCGCCTCATAAGAGCGCTCACGCCAAGAGCGCCAGCGCTAGGAGTCAAAGACTCAAAGGCGGCGCTCACGTGCAAAGCAAGAGAGCGCTCGCGCCAAGAGCGCCAACGCTAGGAGTCAAAGACTCTGAGGCAGCGCTCACGTGCAAAACACGAGAGCGCCAGTGCTAAAAACTCTGAGGCAGCGTCTCACGTGCAAAGCACGAGAGCGCTAGCGCATTTAGCGCTAGCGCCAAGAGTCAAATACTCTGAGACAGCGACTCACGTGCAAAGCACGAGAGCGCTAGCGCTAGAACTAAACGTTCTCTACCCTTGGATCAAAGATCCAACGAAGATGATTAAAAATCATCAAATTACCAGAATAAAATTCTGTTGAGGAAATACTCCTCAAATCTTTCCAAACAGGAAATATTGTGCTCTGTAAATCAGAGCATCGTTGGATCAAAGATCCAATGGTGATTAAAAATCACCAAGATACAGAATAAGTTCTGTATGGGAAAATATTTTTCCCAATCTTTTTAAAAACAAGAAGATTGTCTTCTGTAAAACAGAAGCCCTACGATCAAAAATCCAATGGTGGGGAAATATCCTCAAATCAATCAGAGAAAGATTTTCTTAACTGATTCAACAAATCAGCCTCCCCTATATAAAGGCCCCAAGACTTCAAGTCTTGCACAGAAGAACCCCTCATAAACTTCAAGTTTTGAGAAAAGAAAAAAGAGAAGAGCAAGCTCTAAGAAGAAGAAATTTTCTTCAAAGTAAATGATAATAAACGAGATCATAACATCTCCTTAATTCTTAAGAGTTTAACTCTCACATTATAAGAACCCAGTTCTTTTTCTAGATCACAGATCCATAAGACAAGGTTTTTCACAAAAAACAAAAGAGGTCATAGCATCTCATCAAAAAGAGAAGAACTTAGTTCTTAGATCCATGAGACAAAATCTCTTATAAACTGAGAATTTAATTCTCAGAACACAAAACCGATCAGAGCTACCAGAGAAGAGCTTTAGCGCTCCAATTTAAAAAGAAGCGCCTTAGCGCTCCAAGTCTGGCGCTCACCACCCAGCGCTCCAAGCGCTATTTTAAAAGAAGCGCTTTAGCGCTCCAAGTCTGGCGCTCAGCGCCACGTGCTCCTCACGTTGGCGCTATTTCATAAGAAGCGCACCAGCGCTCCAAATCTGGCGCTCCACGTGCTCCCCACATGGGCGCTATCTCAGAAGAAGCGTCTTAGCGCTCCAAGTCTGGCGCCCATCGCCAAGCGCTCTGTACACAAAGCGCTCTGTACATAAGGGCTCTGTACATAAAGTGCTCTGCGCTACAAAAAGTGTTCAACACTCAATAAAAGACAAAAAGAAAAAAGGGGTGTCAGAACCCAAATTGATGCTCAGTATTATTGAACAAAAAGGGACTGAGCCCAAACAAATGTTCAACACCCAAACAAGTGTACAACACTTTAATCAAAACCGAGTGGGCTGAGCCCAAATTGGCCACAAGTCCATAACTCAGACCAACCGAGCCCATGTGCTCACAATTTTCCTAATTGGTCTTAGTCTCAAACCTGACTACAGATCTCCCAATCGACATTGATTCAAGGGTACATCTCTTCATTCCTCTGATATATGTCGTTGTAATTCTTCAACGTCTTCAGAAAGGTGGCGGGTCCCGATAACCAGAAACTCTATAGACTATGACGTCTTTAAACTATGGACTATGATGTTCTTAAACTCTATGGACTATGATGTCCTTAAGCTTATGGACCGCAATGTCCCTAAACTAAAAAGATAGAGTCCAAATACTCTTTCGTTGGATCTAAATGATCCCAAAACCCTGTTGAGTAGATCTTAGTCTAAAATTAGACTAACGTATCCTCAACAAACATTTGAGTTGACCTTAGTCTAAAACAAGACTAACGGTCCTTAAACCAACCCAAACACAAATCTAAGAAAATACGGATTTGGACTAACCCACGCCCTACGGGCGACAACATAAATCAGTCTCCGTATACAATCCACGGGCAACCAAAAAATAAAACAGACACACACGACACGAAGTGACTATCTGAAGAAGGAGAAAGTGATTACCGCTATGCGGTAGCGTAATTAACTGCGGGGGCTTGCGGCTGCAGGGAAGAGCGTCCCCACAATCAAAAATCCCTCACAATGAGGGGGAATCCGACGAAGTCTGCTACAACGGCCGCATCCATCTAAACCTCCGATACACGGTGTCATAAATCAACTTGGCATCTTCGGAGAGGTGGACGAATAAAATCAAATAGTATCTGTCCCCAAAATTCAGGCCAGACGTCCTAACGTCCCGGTCGCGTCTTTCGGCGGAGAACACCCAGTCTCGATACTCTCAGAACTAGGGACATTTAAGGATATGCTTACAGACCACCCAGCTCCTACGTATATGATCGACATCATAATGCTGGTAGTGAAGTAAGAATCCTATGAGCTCTATCAACATGTAATAGTGAATGTAATTCCACCTAAAGTATATACATGATGATAAAGACAAACCAGATAGTATACTATCATCTTGAGTAAGACTGTTCTATCCGTATAGGTCCTCCCTCAATCATTTACTTGCGTGCCTGTGATTACAATAATTGACTTGAGGGCACTATAGCCAACAGTGATCTGGTGCATGGTCTGGTGGTGATCTAGTGCATGGTCTGGTGGTGGTCTGGTGGTGGCACGGTCGTAATCTGATGGCGGCACGGTCATGGTCTGGTGGTGGCACGGTCAAGGCATGGAAGTGGTGATGGTATGATTGTGGTGTTGTGGTGGTACTGTGATGATGGTATGGTTCGTCTGGATCGTCAGCGACGTGCGCGACTCCAACGTCGACCGGAAAACTAAGAATCAAGAAAGAAAAGAAAAGAAAGAAAGAAGAAGGAGAAGGAGATGAGGAAGAATGGGTTGGCTTGGGGGTTTTGGGGACAGAGGAGACGAGGGTTAACGACGGCGACGAAGGGCAGCCGTCGATGTCAAAGGCAGAGGTTTTTTTTTTCTATCTCCAGGCATCTGAATCTGAATGGCAAGAAGTTTCTGAAGATGATTCTGATTCTGATTCCGAGGATGAGGAAAGCAATAGCTGAAGCAACAGCAATGAGACAGATAATGATGAGGATGATATGGAGGTCAAGTTCCAACTAAAAGGCTTATAATGTTTATTAGTTCAATTTTCATTTTTACTTCAACGTTCTGTTTAATGAAGGGCGAAGATTGTTGTCAAATAGATAAAAATACATTTAGAAAAAAGTCATGATGTTAATAGGGTAGTAGACTGGACTCCCATAACCATCATTCCATCATTTCTTGTCAACCCCCCCCTCCCCCCGCGTCCCCACACACCCCACTGTTAAATAATCACAAGATCAAATCAGTCACATATTTTCAAAGGTTAGTTTCTAGAAAACTACGGACTATACAGATGACAAATCTGGTAGTTCTTCGAAATCTTTTTGTTATGGGCATATAATTTCTCATCCACCGATCAACAGTACCGCTCACATGCGCAACCGTCGTCCCGCGAATCTCGCCATGCGCGAGATATCCGCTGGCCATATCCCACGTTCCACGCCATCACGATCCCCATTAACGAGCATGTCTTGCCATTAATGGGAGATTCCGCTCATCACACGGGCGTGACGTCGGGAGCGTAACAGCCGGCGTGATTCTCGCGCCTGCCGCCACCGCTATATAAACCCCTTCTTCAGACGGTTCAGGTAAGCCATTTTTACTCCACTAAGCCGTTACTTTGCTCGGATTTCCTCTCTAACTTGACAGTCAGATGGTCCTCGGTGGTACAACCACCCCGGAACTTCCTTGCAGGTAGCTCGGCAACAACAACCTCAAACCCATTGAGATCTACACGCTTCAGGAGCCTGCCTCCAGATCCAATCTCAGCCGTCCATCGCCGCCGTCAGCAGATCAACGGAAGGTAACATCTTGGCGTGATCCAGGTCGCGTCATTTACACTTGTTTGCAAAATTCATGATTAATATGCATAGGCCTAAAATAATTGGAATCATTTGCAAATTGGCAAAGAAAATACGGATTTCATTACTAAGGGCATGCTCGGATACACACTTTCCTCAGGGTTAAAAGCCTAGTTTCCATTTTTATCCCGGATTAGACCGATCTACCATAGTGGTTTCTTTGGATCAAGGTTAGTACAAGTACCAGACCATCATTTTTTAGATCGAAATCGGCCATCTCTGCAATATTAGCCTTCTCTGAACGGAAATAATTGATTTTTTAACGTTTGAATATATGACTTTTACAAATTAGTAAAAGTTTTCAACAAAACTAAAAATAACTTTAAATAATTTGACACATTCTTGTAAAAGTACCTTAGTTATTTCCCTTAATTGTCCTCTGGGTTTTTTCTGAAATATTATTATTTTAAAAATATATTATTAAAATAGAGAGGTTTAAATTAAAATTATGAAAATAGGGTGGTTTGCCACCCCACCCCTCACCCCCAGAATAGGGGACGGGTTCCCAGAACCCACCCCAATTTTTTTTAAATTTATTTTTAAATTATTAATTATTAATTATTAATTATTAATTATATAATAATAATTATAAATATAATTTTAATTCTGATTTTAATTATAATTATAATTATATAATGATAATTATAATTATTTTAAAATTTTTTTAAAAATAAATAAACGAAAATAAATTTGGAAAAAATATTAAAATTTCATTATATCATTGTTTTTTACAGAATGAATCCGTCAAATTTACAATGTAAAAAATCCTATCTGTTTGTAAAATGTAAATACTATATCGACGGTCAAATTTATAATAACAAAATGAATCCGTCAAATTTATAATACAAAAGAATTTGAGTGCACTTGTCACGATCCTGAAGGTCTCGCCCCTGATGCATGTCCTGGACATCTGGTCCTATAATGGCCTGGTTGTTTGCATAGGCTACATCTGGCTTGCCTTTGCTGATGATCAGCATCCATTGTCATTCGATCTCGACGCACCTTAGGTCTTCCGGGCCTTATATTTTTTTCCGGCGGTAATACAGTTGGTGTTTGTCTGTTGGCAGTATAATAGTGCCAATAGCGACTGTCCGGTATAGGATGAAATTTTGGATCGTATGCGCCTTGGTAATTGGAAACTGTATAGTAATGGAAAGCAAAATTATAATGTGAGGTATGTATGCTGCTCGCAGTAGCAATTGCGTGGGCACAAGGTAAATGTTGTTGCTGGAAAAGACCGCATGTATACGAAGAGAGCCCTTCATCTCTAAAGTTCACGGTATATTGATTCCCATTACCGCCCGTTACCTGAAACTCCGCCGTGTCAAACCTTTCGGATCTGTAGTATTGTGCTCTGCGCTCTCTTTTCCGAAAGATATCTTCGTAATACGCGGTGAGCGGAGTGTCCATCGCCAAGGACTTTTCTCTTCTGTGCACAAAATAAGTATTCATCCGGAAAAAGGTTCGAACAATCAACCCCTGTATCGGTAAGCCTCTAACCCCTTTAAGGACCCCGTTGAAGTTTTCAGACATATTAGTCGTCATTAGGAGATATCTGCACCCATCATCATATGCTTGTGACCATATGCATACTGGATACTCATCTAACCACGCTTTCGCGGCTTGACTCATCTCCCCAATTTTCGTCATGTATATGTCGTGAACATTAGGGTCAGGCGTTTCACCGGCTCTGTACATAAGCTTATGTAGATCCGAATTTTTAAATTTTCGATCAAAATTTTGCCTGAAGTGTCGTAGGCAAAACCTATGTGGGGTCGTCGGAAATACAGATCTCATTGCAGCTAGTATTCCCGAATGTTTATCAGATATGATGCATAAATCCGTTCTATGAAGAACAGATGGGATATTTTTGAGGTGACGGAAAAATCATGACCAAGATGATGTATTTTCACTCTCGACAATAGAAAATCCCAACGGAAATATACCGTTATTAGCATCAACACCTGTAGAAATTAACATGCAGCCTCTGTACTTACCGTATAGATACGTACCATCAACGCACAATATCGGCCGACAGTGTGTGAAACCAGCCGCACATGGACCAAAGCACCAGAAAATTCTTTGAAACCTGACAGAGCCCTCGACGTCTGTTTCTGTGGTTTTTAACCGGTATACGGTCCCCGGATTTGATACTTTCATGGCTTCCATAAAAGGGACTAGTGAGTTGTACGAGCTTTCCCAGTCCCCGAATATCTTACATAAAGCCTTTCTACGAGCATCCCATGCCTTCACATACGAAATCTGAATTTTATAATCTCCGCTAACTAAGAGCCGTATCTCTCGGGGAGTCATCGCCACATCTGTACGGATCAGTGGCATGATTAGCGAGCAAATGTAAGATGAAGTGCAATTCCGGTGATCCTGTAACATAATAGAATTGATGCAAGTGTGTTCTTGGTTGTATTTCATGACCTTCCAAGCCTTGGCTCTTTTGGAACAACATGCATGCAATCTCCACTGACATTCAGGAGCTTTCGTACATACCACAGTATAGTACGTCTTATTTGACTCTTCGGTTTTAAATGCAACGTTTTGCTGAATGGACCACGACTTCAGCTTACAAATAAGATCTCCTTTTTCCTGAAACAAATCCCCGACGCTGATGCAATCTTCGCTTGCTGCTGTCGTGTCCAAATAGGGTGCTGTATTTACTTCTGCCACGGCTAAGTCTACCCAACCATCATCTTCCAGCGGATCGAGGCTGGGATCTTCTAGTTCGACAAAATCGTTATTCGCAACCATACCATCAAAGAATGCTACCTCATTCAATCCAGCAGCATATTCCACGCTATCCTTCTCCTGATGACCTTCACCGATTTCATCATCATCACTGCCACACATATCAATATCACCCGTAGCAACATAAGGCTCGGGTGCAATATATGATGGTTGTGGTCGGTGTAATGTGGATGGTTCGGGGTGAGAAGACCGGAAAGATGTGGACGGATATGCTTGGAATGCGCTACTTGGATCGTGTTGGAATGATGCGGAGGTGTGGGGAAATCTGCGTTTAGTATATAAATTGTTATTATAATATTATTCCTTAATATTTTCGTAACTAAATTATCACTTGTTTCGGATTTATTTACCTGTGGAAGGCTGTGTATGGTAATCCTTGTTGTTCTTCTGGGATGCATGTAACTGCAGCAGTCGAGTGGGAGAACCTGGATTTATGGATTTTATTAAATGTTTGAATATTAGTATCTAGGTATTACTAAAATATTTAAATATGGGTTTATAAAATGTTTACCCATGAGTTTGAAGGTTTGAATAATGTTGTGTATAGTCATATCCACCGGCACTGACGGTATCATCGTTGACCATGTGACCGTACCCCCAGGAACTATCTTCAGCATTACCATCAAAATTACTCGTTGGAGGGGTATCTGATACTTCCAATTGCTCCTTCTGAACCAAAAGTTCAAAAGAATGCTGGGTGCTTGAGAGACCGAAATCTATCATCGAAGATATTGATACATCGTCTATAATTTCAACCAATGCATTTCCACTGAACATAGGCCATATACAACTTAACTTAACTCTACTTTCACGGGGATCGTATTTCGTAATTTTGAACACTTTAATCTCTAGTTCATCATAAGTCGTTGATGCTTTCAATCGCATGATTCGTGCGGACCCGCCCATATACTCGGGACCTTATGCACTTGTGATAACCTGGCCATCATATTTACATACAACAAATATACTTGGGGAGACCATAATCCTGCACAAAAGACAGTTATAATCTTGCACAAAAAACAAATATACTTGGGGAGGCCATAATCTTGTATAATTTTTTTTAAATTATTTTTCCTACACTTAACAATTTGATATTCTTGGATCTCCTTTTTTTTAAAGTTTTTTTATTAATAATGTTCCGTCTAGAAAAGATTGCTTACTTCCAATACTTTATGAACTATTCCGTCTTGATCCTATCCAGCAGCTCCTACTCGCAGACTATAGTACTGAACTTGACTTTCTTCTAAAACTCCACACTTACACAAAATTGATAGCGGAGAAAAATTGATCGAAGTAAATGGATAGTGACCGGTATAGGATGAAAATTTAACAGAGATGAAATGGGTAGTGAAATGTATAGCGGCTATTTATAGGATATGAGGGCCGACAAGATATTGAAGAGGGCGGGTTCTAACAACCCGCCCTCTTAATTGACCTGACACGACAACACTGGCATAACACACAGTGTACGACACGAATAATTATTGAAGAGGGCGGGTTTTAATAACCCGCCCTCTTCAATATGATGTCCTTCTGACACTTAACAGTTTAAAAACTGATGTGACACTTACACTTACACAGACTCACGTTTTAATAAATAAATATATTAAAAGAAATTTGACAAGACAACTTTAAAAAATATATAAAAAACAAAATTATTGAAGAGGGCGGGTTCTAACAACCCGCCCTCTTAATTGAGACACTGGAACACAGTGTACGACACGAATAATTATTGAAGAGGGCGGGTTTTAATAACCCGCCCTCTTCAATATGATGTCCTTGACACTTACAAAAAAAAGTGATGTGACACTTACACTTACACTTACACAGACTCACATTTTATGTAATACCCCAGGTATTATCTGGTATACCCATTTATACCAGATAAGCATGGGGACCCACTGTAGAACATGGGGAATCTTCGGAATACATTCCGAAAGAGGTCAGACCTGTACTATAAATGGAATGATACCCCTCTTCAATACAGAGGCGCCTTTTAAGTGAACTGGCACTACAGAAGTTTGAGAACTCCGTAGTTAAGCGTGCTCGGGCCAGGAAAGTCCTGGGATGGGTGACCTCCTGGGAAGTGGCCCCTGGTCGGGTCCGGTTCACTCCGAAGGACAAAACCGTGCGGCTTCGGCCAGAGTGGACAATACTCTCTATATGGGGGTGGGGCGTAACAGAATGGTATCAGAGCTGGTTCCTCAATAGTAGGTCTGTGGTTCGAGGACGAACCATTGTTCTAAGTGGGGGAGAATGTAATACCCCAGGTATTATCTGGTATACCCATTTATACCAGATAAGCATGGGGACCCACTGTAGAACATGGGGAATTTTCGGAATACATTCCGAAAGAGGTCAGACTTGTACTATAAATGGAATGATACCCCTCTTGAATACAGAGGCGCCTTTTAAGTGAACTGTCACTACAGGAGTTTGAGAACTCCGTAGTTAAGCGTGCTCGGGCCAGGGAAGTCCTGGGATGGGTGACCTCCTGGGAAGTGGCCCCTGGTCGGGTCCGGTTCACTCCGAAGGACAAAACCGTGCGGGTTCGACCAGAGCGGACAATACTCTCTGTATAGGGGGTGGGGCGTAACATTTTAATAAATAAATATATTAAAAGAAACTGATTTGACAAGACAACTTTACAAAAATATATAAAAAACAAAATTATTGAAGAGGGCGGGTTCCAGGAACTGGAACCCGCCCTCTTCCTTTGTGAATAGGAAATACTTTGACACCATTCATATAATTATTGAAGAGAGCGGGTTCCTGGAACCCGCCCTCTTCAACTGATTTGACCGATACTGTAGCGGGTTGAACCCGCCCACCCTCTATAAAACCCTCGACAGATCGTATTAAGAATCAACCACTCATCTAATCTATACTTGATAAAACCCTCGACAAATCTCTGCTCCAGTGCATTTCAATAGAGAATCAACCACTCGACAAATCTCTGCTTGTGCATCAAAACGAACACAGATCGTTTAATATATTACACGGGGAGGAAATATTCTAAACTTAGTTAATTTTTTTAATTACACCTTTCATTTAATTCTAATAGTTGAAAATAACATTATTTAATTTTGCAGGATGGAGATAATCTCACCGTCGTCACCCATAGCTCAGACAAATGGATAGTTAGCGACCAACGAATAAACCAGCGGCTTAGACGGGCCGGATTTTATGAAGCGTCGTTGATTCGTCATATCCAAATCGACCACGCCCTCGTCACCTCTCTGGTTGAGCGCTGGAGAAAAGAGACCCACACCTTTCATCTAAGATGGGGTGAGGCCACAATCAGACTCCAGGATATTGGCCTCTCACTCGGTTTATGGGTCAATGGGCTTGGGTTGGTCGGAGGAAAAATTGTTGGTCCAGATACCGACCACCCATACTGCGATACATATGCCGAGTCTGTTCTCAGACAGGTAAACAATTTTATTCTGATTCCCCTCTTTAGTGTACCTATTTTATGTTGTACATTATTTCTAGCTTTAATATTTAAAAAAAATGCTAATATCAGGCACCAGGAGGCCACAGTAAGGGGTATAAAATCAGTTTAAACTGGCTAAGAGATACATTTAGTAATATCCCTGATGAAGCCACCGATGAACTTTTGGATAGACATGCACGTGCCTACATTCTGTACATGATCGGTTCTTGGTTGATGCCGGACCAATCAGCAACGCATGTCCATCCGTTATACTTTGGCTTCCTAATGGATTTTGATGTCTGTGGCCAATATGCTTGGGGAGAAGGGGTCCTGGCCTTTCTTTATAAGGAACTCGATAAGGCATGTGCTCTTACGAAGAATAAAATTTGTGGATGCATTACATTACTTCAGGTAAATTCTTTATTTTTCACAGCTAGAATTTTGCAAAATTGCAATATTGGTTTTCTCTCTTATAATCTGAAACTTTATTTATAGATCTAGTCATGGGAGCATATGTATATAGGAAGACCAGAGAATGTTAAAATAACTGGCTTGGATATCCCCGGAAAGCCGCTCGGCTGTTGATGGAATGAGAAGAAAGCGTATAAGGCTTCTCGTCGAGCACTTAAGTACTATAGAGATGAGTTGGATCGCATGGAGGCGGCTCAGGTAACCATAATTTAGGTAATTAAATTTGTTTTACAATTTTGAAATACCTTAATCACAATTTTTTTACTATGTTATTTGCGCAGTTCCTGTGGACGCCTTATACAGCAGATCGTCTACAACGCTTACTCGGCATCTGTCTCAAATGAGAGCCGGTTTGGCGGGCTCGATGCCCACTCCTCTGCATTAATGTCGTTGTCATGCACCTCCCGGATAGGGTGTTGCGACAGTTTGATAGATTGCAACATATTCCTGTCTCGCCGCCTTCGCCTATGACAATAGAGGGAGACATGCAAGGAGGAAAGACGGAGCGTGATTGGAGAGAGCATCATCATCAATATTTGCTGAGATGGGAGGATAGGCAGCGTAGTATTGCCTTACAGCAAATAGGTGACCACACAGCCACCGACGCTACCAAAGCATATCTACAGTGGTATAAGCGTGTCACCATAAGATATCTTTCTGCTCCCCCCAACAACTTCCCAAACATCTCGCGGTACGAGCCTAGAGGCCACATGGAACGAGATTTGGTAAGTTGAATTCTTTATATCATATTACTTTTTAACATCCGGCGGTATAAGTCAATACTTATTTCTTATTTCTAATGTAACGACAGGCTCGTGGGTTGCATCTCGTACAAACAATGGTGCAGGAACCATACCCGACTGATGCTGGTCCGGCATCTCAGGCTCGATTTTCAAATGTAGACCAATTAATTGGTGGTGTATTCGGTTCATATGGTATTTCTCAACATTTATCGCCGGCACCGGAGCCGCGGTATCAGCCGGCACCGGAGCCACAGTATGAACCGGCACCGCAGCCGCAGTATGACCCGGCACCAGAGCCGCAGCATCAGGGAGATCCAGCGCAGCAGGATCGGTGGTTTGGATCACCATACCGTCAGCAGCAACCCTGGCATACCGGACAGGCGCAACAACACCAGTCTTGGGGGTCAGGTTTTACAGAACAGCCGTCTTGGAGGTCAGGTTTTGCGCAACAACATCACCCTTGGGGGCCAGGATTTGCGCAGCCATGGGGCCAAGGTTTTGTGCAACATCAGCCGCATGAAACCGGGACAGGTTCTTCGCTACAACTGCCTAGTTGGGACACGGATTTAGCGTCCTACGCAGATTTGTTGGGAGGCAGCACATATCCGACACTTGTCCCACATTCAGGTTCAGGATTTGTGGATCAACAGCCTGTCCAAGACGCTGCTGAAGACGAAGCTGAAGCAGAACCCGAACCCAAAGCAGAAGAGCAGACGACGCCGCCGCCGCCATCTATCCAAGAAACAGGTAGTTCCTCCAGTCATCCCAGGAGGCATAGGCTTATGTCAAGCCTCCTCGGATTTCATAAGGGAAAAGGAAAAGGAAAAAAATAGTATTTAAATTTTACAAACAGATAGGATTTTTTAACATTGGAAATTTGACGGATTCATTTTGATATTATAAATTTGACCGTCCAGATAGAAATCGGATAGGATTTTTTGGTATTGTAAATTTTGACGGATTCATTCTGTAAAAAACATTGATATAGTGAAATTTTATTATTTAATTTAAATATCTTTTTCGTTTATTTACTTTTATTTTATTTTTAAGAATCATAATTATAATTATAATTATAATTATAATAATAATCATATTATAATTAAAATTATATTTATAATTATATAATTATAATTAATAATTTAAAAATAAATTTAAAAAAAAAGGGGGGGCGGGTTCCCAGAACCCGCCCCCTATTCTGGGGGTGGGGGGTGGGGTGGCAAACCACCCTATTTTCATAATTTTAATTTAAACCCCTCTATTTTAATAATATATTTTTAAAATAATAATATTTCAAAAAAAAAAACCTGTATTGGCAAATGGCAGCGCATGAACATACCCAACATGCTGGAAAGGTTTGTTAACCTCGTTTAGTATTTATTCGTAGAACCTAATAGATGCTTTACAGTTTCCTCTTGTTATTTTCTTTTGCTGCTTAATTTAAAATTCTGTTGCTGAATCAAACTACATAATCAAAACTTTCAAACAGCCTATATGACTTATTGGTTTTCATGATAGGTAGTTTTACTCCAATCTGCGTGTATATATCTAGTAGTTTTTTTTGCAAGTGCTACACATGGAAAATTGATTAACTCTATTATTTGATAACATTCAAATTCGTCATGAACAAAGTTTACATGTGACTAAGAGTTTGCCTGTGAAAGAATAACTTAGTTGTTTCAATTCGCCAGTATCAACTCCGAAAAAAATAAAATTAAAAACTTAAACGATAAGTTACCATATATATAATAATAGAGTAAATGACACTTAAATACCCTTAACTATCCTGGATTTTCACTAAAATACCTTGAAGTTATGTTATTACAATAAAATACCTTAAATATTACTTTTGAGGTATTTTAGTGAAAGAAAATTCTTGAAAACCATGGTTTAAGGTATTTTACTGGAAAAAGGATAGTTAAGAGTATTTTAGAGCAAGTTATGAATTATATATATATATATATATAGAGAGAGAGAGAGAGAGAGAGAGAGGTGCCATAGGAGGGAATTTCCTCCTATGATGTCAAAAAAATACATCCTCAAATTTATCCGACGATCGGCATCCATCATCTTCATCCTTATCATCTAAGATGTGGATACACCAAATTTCATATGATTCTTCCACCTTTTCACCGTTGAATTAGGAATGTAAAATGTTCTATTGTCGGTAAACCGTTAATTTTGCACCCGCTAAATCAAGGGTGAAAAAGCGGTAGAATCATATGAAATTTAGTGTATCCACATCTTAGATGAAAATGATGAAGATGATGGATGCCGATCGTCGGAAAAATGGTGAAGGGTGTATTTTTTCGACGCCATAGGAGAAAATTCCCTCCCATGGCCCCATTCCTACATTATTTTCATATATATATATATATATATATATATATATATATATATATATATATATATATTGCGGATCCGTTAGCGTGGGTTCGCGTTTTTTCAAGTTCACGAACTTTTTCATGTGATGTCCTTTCGACAATCCGCTCCGTTCAAATTGTTCTACACGTCTTAGATAGTGTATAGATAAAAAATCACGTCGATCGAAGGTGTTTTGAATGTCTAAAACCAAGTTTTAAAATCGTAAAAACTGCATGACTGAAATAAACTCACATTTTGCTTATGCAATCGACATAATTTTTCATCCATACATTATCTAAGACGTGTAGAACAACTTGAACGGAATGGATTGTTGAAAGGACGTCACACGAAAAAGTTCGTGAATTTGAAAACCGCATACCCACCTTAATGGATTCGCACTCTACACACACACACACACAAATATATATATATATATATATATATATATATAGAGAGAGAGAGAGAGAGGGTATAACTATACAAATAAAACTTTTAACTTGATTATGATTATTTTCATTAGATAAAATGAAATAGAAACTGCTTTATTTCATGAGAAAACGGGGCCTGCAAAGATCCTATAGGCCCAAAACTACAGCGGACTCTCAAATGGTCCACGGGCCTAATTGCAAAATAGCCAGTGAGCCTCACTGGACTATGTGAGAGGCCACTGCAGTTTGGGCCTGCAAACCCCGTTTCTTCTTGCATACCCTTTAAATGATAAATGGTCTTAATTCATTTTTTGTTAGATCTGCATTTCTTGAACAAACTAAATCAGGTAAAATTATGAAAAGAATTAATTTATAAATTGTTTGTATTTTTCTCAAAGGAGTTTTAGTAATTAATGATTTACCATACATATAGATGCATAGATATAAAGAATATACCATACATATAAACGAATACAAGAATAACAAGAAGCCTTCACTCCAAATTTTTAGGGTCGGTCGCTTGAATTCTTCTCTTCCATTCCACTGTATTAAGGATCGTCTTCTTGGTCAAATTAACAATTAACATATACTTAATTGTTTCTTTTCATGTTCGTTTAGGTTTACCCCTATTCTTAATTATGCCATTAACTATAATTTTGTCACTTTGTCTAACGGGGGTATTGACTAGTCTTCGTTGCAGATGTTCAAACTATCACAATCGGTCATCTCGCATCCTATCCCCTATAGGAGATAGTTTTACCTTGTTACGCATGCATTCTTATCTTATCCTATCATTTAGTGTATTACCATCATCAATCTTAATATTCTCATTTCAATCATACTCATTTTTTGGGCATGTTTTTTAATTGCCCAACATTTTGATCCATAAAGAATGCGGGTCTTATCACTGTCTAATTTTCAAAGTTAGTCCTACGATCACATAGTACTCCTGAAATATCTCTTGAATATAAGAAGTTATCTTTTGAAATATTATTCTGTTTATATTGGTAATGGATTTTTTTTTAAAAAGTTAACAAAACCGCTGCAAATTTTATCCCAAAAAAAGAATTTGCAGCATGAATTAAATTTTGAAGTTTATACACACACACACACACACACCCACACCCCTTATTATATTATACCTAAAATTTCAGTATATTAATCCATTCTTGTTAAACTTAGTTTCAATTTTTTTACCAACTTTTCTAAATATTTTATTGTAATTTAGATAAATTACTGAATAAACAAATTATTAACATTTACATTTTATCTAAAAATTATTAAAATCTGAAAGCCTAAAGTAAATAATTCTTACATCCAAATTAACTAAAAATTAGTTTCAACAAATCTTGAGGCGTATATAATTAGTAGTCATCCATTATCATCAAAGATTGTAATTGTACAAAAAAATGGGAGAAAATTAGGTCTTATGTATATAGGTTATAACTAAAATTACATTTAGATTAAAATTACCGATGAGAATAACATGACAACAAAAAAGGAAGGATTTGATTTTAGATGCAGTATAGATAGACAGATAAATGTCAGACAATGAAAAAAATATCATATTTAAAATAGAAAAAATATCATATTTAATATAGAAAAAATATCATATTTAATATAGAAAAAATATCAAATATAAAGATTTCTAGAGAGAAGATACAAGATAAATAAATATAAATGGATTATATAGAGTATGCAATGGGGATTTCTATGCATACTAAAATTTTTAATGTATTTATCCTAAGTCTTTCAAACTATAACACCTTTTCTAATTTAATTCATTGTTGATCTATCCATTTCATAGTTGATAATCTATTAACATTATGAAGATAAATTTAAAGAATTGGGTATTTTAATATTTTAAGTACCGAAAATGAAAGGGGAAAAACTAAAATAATTACGAAGATTTAAATTTTTTATTTATTCTAATTTTCTAAAAATGTGTATATAGACACTACGAGATTTTAACAGATTTGAAAAAATGTTTTAAGTCCGAAATTGAAATATAATGAACGATTTTTTAATTTGAAAACAAAATATAAAAAAATTTATTAAAATTTGAAATTTTTTTAAAATTTGAAATTTTTTATTTTATTATTTTAAATAAATATAGAAATATTTATAAACTGTTGGAATTTTTTTATTTTCAACTGGAAAAATCTTTTCGAATATTTTTTCCATGACGTCTAAAATATATAATTCTTATGATTAGCAGTTATCCCATGTGCATATTCATTCTTAATATATTTGTGCTTCTGCAATCAGAATTTATCAAGATACAATACACCAACATCGGTAAGGATGTAAATACCTTAAATAAAGAGATCAAGTAATTTGGTCCAAACCATATTTGTATCCACATGTTGACCAGTATAGACATTCAAATTCTAACCATGTAAATTATGGATATTAATATTGGCGAAGTAAACAATCGCAATTATCTTAGTAGATATTGAATATCCGAATTATACCAGGAAAATTAAAGAATCTTCTTTGAGCATAATTTATTGGCTTATTTACTTAAAACTCCCCTCAGACTTGGGCCCATTGCAGAAAACTACCAGTACATTTAAAATGACAGAAAACTACCAAACTTAACGGGTGTCACATCAGTGCCATATCAACCAAATTGCCACGTCAATAATAAAATTCTCAAAATACCTCTCTTTAACCCTTACCCTAATTTCTACAAAAATAAAATACCTTTCCCTCCTTTACCGCCATTACCGGCCACCTCCTTCCTTCCCCCTGAAAAAAGCAACCCCGGGACTCCCCCTCCCCTTTACCCACCCCTACCCCTCGCTCCAACCCCCTCCCCCTTACCTGCCCCTCCCTTACCCCCTTGCTCCAGCATCCACTTCACAGGTCCCCGCCCTAGCCCAGCCTCTCTTACCCCGACCTCTTCCTCCACGTCCCAGCTCTACCCTCTGCCCGCCACCCCTCATCATCTTCATCATCATGTCATCTCAAGCTCTCTCGCAGCCACCCCTCTACCCTCCACTGCCCCTCACTGCGGTCCCACTCCCCCATATATTAATTAGGCTTATTTCACGGAAGCCATTCTGTGGTTTGCTCATGTTTTCTAAAAACACCATGAAGTTCAAACTCGTCGTAGAAACCCCCTGAACTTTCACTCCGTTACACAAAATCCTCATATCGTTAGTATTTTAACGCTTTAGCCTTTAAATCAAGTCATGTGAGGCACATGTGACATTTTTTTTATAATTCTATGACAAAATTACCCTTTGTTTTTATTATCTTATTTTCTCTAAAAATTGGATCCTAAATCTTATTCCCTCCAATTTGCTCCTTAAAATCTCAATCTCTAAATTTTCTCTCCAAATTAGGGATGTTGATAGGGCAAGAGCCGATCAAAAGAACAGTCTTTTTAGAAAATAATTTAAAAAATGATCTAAAAAAATGTTGAGTCAAGGAGTTATATTCTTGTACTAGAATTCAATTTTTATTAACTTTTTAAACATAAAACATGATTTATTTTGTTATAAATAATTTAGGATAAAATTTTAGGTTTTGACACCTGAAACAAATTACAAACGCTAATCTTATACAACTTTGAATTTAAACATTTGAATCAAAATCATGTGTGCAAAATGAATATTAACGAACTGAGCATAAACAACGCCATTGCGCACACTATATACATACACAAACTTAAAATGAACATCATGAGTACGTGTTTACACATTATATTCTTACATTATTAAGCACCAATACCATGAACAATAAGTTGAACTAAAATTTCACAAAATGCACACATATAATCACTTTAACATAAATACTGCAATAATAAATAAATAAGTAGTTAAACTGATACATTAACCATAGAACTATAAAGCTATCCTAGTACTTTAACATCCAAAATGCATGTTTCCAACATACTCAAATGCCAATCTTAGCTTACCCCAGGTTTTGCTTAAATTTAAAGCAAATACATGATCTCGGTACAAAAGTTCTCCAACAAATATTCTCATAAGTTCACAATAAATAAAAAACTAATTATGCTTCCCTTGTACACCACTTGTAATAACTTTGTTCTTTTTTGGCGTTAATTTCTTTTGCAACACAAAAATTGAATTCAAAATTAAATTTTAGGATTGGATAAAGAAAAAAAATTAAAAACCACAATCAACTAGGATTAATGAAACTCACCACTCTGCTAGGTTGTGGCACAGATCTCTTGATAGGTCTTGCACTCACTTGACTAGCTTCATCACCGATCACTCTTCCTCCTTCGCTTTGCGCTAAAGATGATGTACCAGCTTGACCCAAAGCTTGTGAGCCTGACTCATGCCATTCCCCACCAAACTGACTCATATCCCTTACAACTTTCTTTGGCCTTCCCGGCTTATTTCCTGCAGCATCTTTAGGACGTGAAATAGAGACTTCATTCTTACAAGATCTCACATTATGCTCCTAACATATGAAAAAGAAAATATAAAGTAAAACAACAAAGAAAATTTAAATATTTGAGTTTAAAACGACTTAAATTACAACAAAAAAATTGTCAAAAGAATAAACTTATCATAAATTTACCTTTGCACTTTGAGCACGTTAATGACCAGGTGGATGCTCTGACTGACACGATTTTTTTTGGTACATCAATCCCCCTCTTTCTCTTAGGCCTTCCATGCTTGTTCTTGTATCCTGGAGCTGTTGGAGCAAGCAAATTAGTTGTTTTTCCCATGTACTGCAATGTGGAATAGAATTGATTGAATATGCATAGGCCTTCATGTAAGCTTTCTTTGAATAACATGGATCTACATAATCTTCTGGATTTCTTCTAGTTAAAATGCATACGGCAATGGCATGAAGATAAGGAATTCCTTTCATTTCAAATTTCATGTAGCCACATGTCCTTTTTTCAAGATTTCAGATAAAAGGCATGTGGTCCTTCATAACTTCAAAATCTTGTCCTCTTGATAGAGGTGTGCAGTTCCTGGATCTCTCGGCCTCTTTGGCCAACTTTTCTACCATCTTAGGACTAATATTTTTAACCTGCCCTTCAATTCATATTCTTTTCTTATATAGTCTTGTCAAGATCTTTCTTCTAAGCAACTCTAACATACCTTTGCGATAGCCCCATTCCAGGATTCTGCAATATTGTTTAAAACCAAATCACATTTCACTCTTGTAGTAAAGTGTGCCCTGCACCAATAAGATGGATCATGTTGCTTCATAATCCATGCAAAAGCCTTCGGATCTTGTAATTTAAGAAGTCCCGTCTCCTCTTTAAACTTCAAGTTGGTGTCTGCTTTTGCACATCGGGTGAATTGGTTTTTGATCCCACCAAACCCTTTACAAGTAGCCAAAAGGTTAGCATACATGTGTCTAACACAGAACCTATGCTCCACTCCAGGAAATACTCCCTATCAACCAAAACAATAAAGAATATACAAAATTAAATATGTTAACAGTACATATATATAAGTAAATGTGTGTATCTGTGTATATGTGTGTATACACACACACAACTACTATATATTTGAACCTCGTGGGTTTTTTTTCATTTCTTTTTGTGTGTTGTGTAGCCTAGCATAAATATTGATTGATGATGTCAGAATCTTTATGATATAAAGATCGGATACCTTTTGCCTATCTGAAATGAACACCCAACTATTCTCGTTGACTGAACCTAATGAACCATGGATGCATTCCAAGAAGAACTTCCAAGCATCCTTCGGCTCGGCTTTCACTACTGCCCATGTAATGGGAAACATCTCATCGTTTGAATAAAAAGATTAAATATTTATGTTAGTATATTCAAGTCGGCAAGAATGAAATATTTTTTATTAAACATTACCTTCCTATTGCACATAGCAAGATACCGGATTGGACATTCAAGTGGCAACCATCGAGTCTAATGAATGGCCTACATCATTTCTTGAATCGTTGAATTTATGCAGCAAATGGGATGTAGATTCTCTTCAAGGCTAGAGGAGAGTTAGGAAAGGAGTTGTCCACTCGTACTTTAACAAAACTTCTTGGATTTTTCAAAAGGAGTATGTTGGCGTAATCCTTTATCTTCCAATACTACTACTTGTGACTACCCCCATCTTTTCTTCACTTCTCTTTTTGCTTTATATAGTTGATCAGGTTTTACATCCAACATGAAATTTCTTTTCAAAGTCAGCGTTATGGCTTTCACATCCCAATTTGGTTTCTTCTTAATTTGATCTTGATATTTATTGTCAAATCCATTTCGTCGCATGCTTGTTGTCCAAATTTTTTGACAAATATGTTTTACCTTTATACTCTTGATTTGAAACTTCTTTTCTGACGCTCATGATGCATGTATCCACATATACTTATCTACTTCTCTTTTAGAACATACATCAGGCACTCTATAGCTCTCGTTCTTTATATACTTCACCGTAAAACCATTAGCCACCGCATGGTTTTGCAATGCCTTTGTGAAATGGCATGCATTTGGAGATTTATCACCACTAGAAAGTTCTATGAAACCTTTACAATGTTCCATGTCAAATTCTCTAAACCCGAACCTCGGAAAATCCTCATCTTCATGGATTGAGTTAAGCTCATCGCTGTCATAATATTCGGTTTCCACTTCATTCTCTAGATACCGTCAAGATCTATTTCTACATCAGCATCCGGGATTTCTTCACTTTCATTGTCACTTTTTTCACTTTCCTCTTGCCTTTAGATACCCTCTAACATCTATTTTCAACCCACCATCTGAAACTTCTTCACTCTCATCGTCTCTTTCTTGACTTCCCTTCGTATCATTATTTTCTTTTTCATAATCTTCAGCTTCAGTGAACATAGTAGTCTTGTCAAGATTCCTAGATGATCGTGTCTCTTGCACTGTTAATAACTCCATGTCAACAAACCATGAGGAAATTGATCAATAAGTAACATTATAAGCAATTCGTAAACATTATTTAATTAGCACAGACATCTCATATTTTTGTTTTAAGAAACGATATTGCAACATGATGTATAATTGCATAACTAAAAGTACCTTGTAACACTCATGGCCCTTGATTGAGATACTTTATAAATTCTAGGAGATCTCCTCGTATTGGCATGTGTTCCCAGTTATAAAAATTTGATGCAATGCAGTTAGTGTACTATGTATATTTTGAATTTAAACATGACAATAATAAATATATCAAAAGAATTAAAAATACCTTCTATCTCTCATTGCTAATTTTTCGGTGTCACAAATTGAAACCGAATCAGGGTTATGATGGTCCAAGAAGTGTACTTCAGACCGATGACTCAATCATAGCTTTAAAAACTGGAATGAATGATCTTTTGTTATTCATCAATAAAACACAACTAGGATCATATCCTATTTCTCCTATTATTCCAAGGTTTGTGTAGCACCCAATGAAGAGTTTTGAAGCATCACATGTCTCAAAGTATGTATTTTTGTGGTGCTAAACGAACATGCAAAGGAATCGATCCTAGAAAATTAGGGTTTCGAAACTTTAAGCTAATAAAAATAAGGGTTTGAAGGCTACAACCTTTGTAGCTCCCCTTTTGCTTGACTCCTTAGTCTCTAGGGTGTTGGATGAAGGTCCACTTGTAGTCCTCTTTCGTCCACGACGATCCACCCGAAGTTTCCCGTCTAAGCTTGCAACTTTGGAACAATCAAAGAGAACACTCTAATCAAGTTGGCTAGACTTGAGTAGAATGATGTTGTGGCTAAGGATCTCACTTCAAAAACCTTTCTTTATTTGTGTTTAACTCACTAGAAAAAACTAGAGAGGAAAAAGATGAAGGAGGATGAAGATGGTGGCTATTTTTAACAAGAGGTAAAAAGATAACCCTTAAGTGAAAAGAAATGAAATATATCCTTTTATATTTTATTCCTTCTCACTTTCAACCATGATTAAATGATGGATAGTTAATTTAACTTGGATTTTAAATGATAAAGAGAAGGATAACCCTAGGTTAGTGGTAGTTGAGCATGGTTAGGTCAAAGGAAGAATGTAGAAGCTAGAATGATTATCCTTTCCTTTTCATTTTCTTTTAAATCCAAAATCAAATAATAATCCATTATTTAATCCATGGTGTTTGTCTTATATTGCCACCATTTCCATATGCTAACAACCATGATGGATGGGTGTATGTATGTATGCATGTATGCACATCCACATGTGCATGAAACTAGAATGAAAGAAAGAAACACATGCATGCTTACATACATCCATCACATACTAGAAAGGTTTCAAGTGAGAAAACTAATGGTTAAATGATAAATCAACACTTGATTCATCAATCCGGCCATATCTCATACGACCCCACCAAAAGCAGGCCACCCGATCAATGTTCGGTATCATATACGCACATTTTAATCGGGTGCATGCGCATATCGCATACGCGCACCACAACGTTTCGCCTGGACTGGGTAACTCCTTTGTGGGACTCTAAGACTCGTCAATACGCCGGCAGAGGGTGATGATCATATCAGGCACCCCTAAACCGCAAGCGGTCAGGTAAACGTAACGGCCACCCGGGTATTGAGCGATCAGAAGAAAACAAGCGAACCTGCTACAACTCCCGTCGAGCCATCCGGCAACACTACCGTACAGTCCGGTCTCTTCGTCAGATATGCTGCATATCGAGCCTAGGGATGGTCACGTCGACCCCAATAACTCAATAAGTCGTGCCGGTGAATGGTCTATAACAGATCGAGAAACTACTGATAACACTTATCAGCAAATCTCAGCAGCCCTGGCCAGGGACTTGCTGTTATAACCAGTCGGGCACAGCATAGCATCAACTCCCAATACCGGGAGAGACGAAACCCCTCCTATCGCTCATTGCCTTCGTGTGTCTCGGGACTGTACCCAACGGCCACCTGTTTGCACGACTCAGTAGAGCCGTGGTAGGGTGGCAATCAAAGTACAGTGGGAGAACACACAAGACTCCATGACGATCTCGGGTCTACAGACTAACCTGTACCAGTGTCACCTGAGAACTGCTATCCGACGATAGATATAATTCCATATAGGAGTTCTCGGTGAGTCCGTCCAGTGTACCCAGTCAGCACTGAGCACCCGTATATGATCTTGATGTCAAACATCGATGAATGTGAGAACATCTATCGCCCATCACATGGGTCTAGTATCATATACGCTAGTCTACTCTGGTATATCGATGCCCCGTCTCGATACACCTCCGACTAGGGACATTTCAGGATATGCTTATAGACTACAAATGTCCCACTAGTATGATCTCTATCATAATCAGAGTAGTCAAGCCGATATCCTCAGGGCTTTATCAGCATGTATGAATGAATAAAAGCATGATCAAATCAACATGTCAGATAAAGAAGAACCTGATAGCATACTATCATGTCGAGCAAGAATGCATACTGAATACATATACATGTATAGATACATCCACTATCATATAATGGCCTCTAGGGCATACATATATCCAACAATCTCCCACTTGCACTAAGGCCAGTTATTGGCGTATCTCATACCCAACATCTCAAAAAGTCGCTCATGCTGCGGCTGAGGGAGGGCCTTGGTGAATGGATCCGCAGCGTTGTTCTTTGTGTCTACTCTCTTAATCTCGATCTCGCGGCGATCTACAATCTCCCGGATTAAATGAAAGCGCCTCAGGATGTGTCTGGACCGCTGATGGGATCTGGGCTCCTTGGCTAACGCCATCGCCCCATTATTGTCATAATACAAAGGTATTGGATCAATAATGGTTGGAACTACTCCTAGCTCTGAGACGAACTTCTTCATCCAGACGGCTTCCTTGGCGGCATCATTTGCAGCAATGTACTCAGCCTCCATCGTAGAGTCTGCAACGGTATCCTGTTTGGAACTCTTCCAACTTACCGCCCCTCCATTGAGGGTAAATACAAACCCTGAGATAGATTTGCTGTCATCCTTATCGCTCTGGAAGCTCGAATCGGTAAAGGCCTCCATTTGGAGATCTGTATTACCATACACCAAGAACAATTCTTTAGTCCTTCGTAAGTACTTAAGAATGTTCTTCACAGCTGTCCAGTGGTTCTCCCCTGGGTTGGATTGATACCTGCTTACAACACTAAGTGCATAAGCTACATCTGGGCGTGTACATAACATCGCATACATTATAGATCCTACTGCCGAAGCATAAGGTATAATGCTCATGCGAGCTCTCTCTTCATCGGTCTTTGGACAAGAATCCTTGGAGAGAGTGACTCCATGGCAAGCGGGTAAGGCACCCCGCTTGGAGTCTTCCATACTAAACCTTTTTAGGATGGTGTTGATGTACCTGGTTTGGGACAATCCCAATAACTTTTTGGATCTATCCCTATAGATCCTTATGCCCAGGATGTATGTGGCATCACCCAGGTCCTTCATGGAGAACCTCAGTGATAAGAATGATTTGACCGACTGTAGCATAGGAATATCATTTCCTATCAGAAGAATGTCATCCACGTACAATACGAGGAATGTGACAGCTCTTCCTACAGCTTTCTTATAAACACAAGGTTCATCTGGATTTTTGATGAAATCAAACTCTTTGATAACATCATCGAAACAGATGTTCCAACTCCGAGATGCCTGCTTTAACCCATATATGGATTTAAGCAGTCTACATGCTTTCTCGCTGCTCCCACTGTCAATGAAGCCCTCTGGCTGATCCATATAAATGCATTCCTCTAAATCTCCATTTAGAAATGCTGTTTTAACGTCCATCTGCCAGATTTCATAGTCATAGTGAACAGCAATAGCAAGTAGGATCCGAATGGATTTAAGCATGGCTACGGGTGAAAAAGTTTCGTCATAGTCCAAACCTGGTCTTTGACGAAAACCTTTCGCCACAAGTCTTGCCTTATAGGTCTCTACCTGCCCATCTACACCAATCTTTCTTTTAAAGATCCATTTGCACCCTACAGGTTTTACCCCAGGGGGTACAACGTCCAAAGTCCATACTTTGTTGGTGTACATAGACTCCATTTCGGATCTCATGGCATCCAGCCACTTCACAGAGTCACCACTCGTGATAGCTTGCTGAAAACTGGTAGGATCATCATCATCCATGATGCAATCTTCTCTGTCACCATCAATGAGGAAACCGTAGTACCTCTCCGGTGGGCGAGAAGTCCTACCAGACCTCCGGAGTGGCCGAGGTTCTTCAGTTTCTGTTGCAACAGCCGGTTCAACCAAATCGTCATTTGTAGTTTGTGTCTCCAGAACCTCTTCTAGATCTACCATCTTGCCATCATCTTTATCTGTGAAAAACTCTTTTTCCAAGAATGTGGCATACTGAGAAACAAACACTTTTTGTTCCTCTTTGTGGTAGAACAGATATCCATATGAATTCTTTGGATATCCCACAAAGTTACACATAACTGACCGTGTCTCGAGTTTGTCCGGATTCTGCTTTTTAACATAGGCCGGGCAACCCCAAATCTTAATTCTCTTAAGAGATGGTCTCTTCCCATTCCATATCTCATATGGCGTGGTAGACACGGCTTTGGTTGGAACCCTGTTTAGTAGAAACGCTGCAGTCTCCAATGCATGCCCCCAAAACGAGACTGGTAACTCAGCGTCACTCATCATGGACCGGACCATATCTAATAGGGTCTTATTCCGTCGTTCTGACACACCGTTGTGCTGTGGTGTGTAAGGAGGAGTGAGCTGAGAGAGAATCCCATTCTCTTTTAGGAAGTTTGCAAATTCTGTACTGAGATACTCTCCACCTCGATCTGATCGAAGCATCTTAATACTCAAGCCGGTTTGTTTTTCTACTTCTTGTTTATATTCAATGAATTTCTCGAAAGCGTCGGACTTGTGTTTTAATAAAAATACATGACCGAATCTTGAGAAGTCGTCAGTGAATGTAATGAAGTATGAAAAACCGCCTCTAGCCTGTGTAGACATTGGCCCACATACATCACTATGTATGAGGCCAAGGAGCTGAGTAGCTCTTTCTCCGTGTCCGGTAAACGGAGTTTTGGTCATTTTACCCTTGATACAAGACTGGCAAGTCGCATAAGATTTATATTCAAAAGAGTTTAAATATCCATCTTTGTGTAACTTGTTTAGTCTTGTTTCGTTAATATGACCAAGTCTACAATGCCAAAGAAAAGCTTCATTTAATTCTGAAAGTTTTCTTTTATTAGTGTGTTGTATACTGAAAACTGTGTGTTGATTTAGGACATATATTCCGTTATTAAGCGTACCATACCCAACCAACATTTGATTCAGGTGAATGTTCATAACATTGTTTTGCAATACAAAATTATATCCTTCATTGTCCAACAAAGAAACGGATATTATATTACATAGCATACTTGGTACAAAATAACATGGATTCAAAATCAAAATACATCCAGATGGCAACCCCAAGTGATACTCTCCCACTGCGACTGTATGTACATTGGAACCATTTCCAACGCGGAGAGTATGGTCACCTGTCTTCAAAACCTTGCTATTTCTCAGCCCCTGCATAGAATTGCAAATGTGAGAACCTGAACCGGTATCCAATACCCAGGAAGCAGAGTTTATAGAAAAACAGTTTTCAGTCACAAACGCACCTGAAGCAGAAGCATCACCATGCTTCTTCTTGAGACTTAGGTACTCCGTACAATTGCACTTCCAATGTCCTGTCTTGTGGCAATGAAAACACTCGCCTTTCCCCGGGTCTCCAGCTTTGGACTTTCCCTTTCCCTTCACCTTTTTAACTCCGCCCCTAGGATTAGTGGGTTTCTTCTTTTTCTTTCCCTTGGCCTTGGCTTTCGGGCGAGAAGAGGAAGACTGTCCAATAGTCATAACGGGAGTTTTTGCTAACTTCATAGTGCTCTCTGCACTCCTTAACATATTAAGGAGTTCAGGGAGGTCCTTCTCCATGCCATGCATGTTGAAGTTCACTATGAACTGAGCAAAGGTGGAGGGGATGGACTGCAGAATAATATCTATATATTGTTCATTGTCCATTGTCCATCCAAGGTCCTCAAGCTCTTCTATAAGAGCTATCATCTTCAGAACATGGTCTCCTACTGGTGTGCCAGGGGCCATTCGCATCTGAAACAATTTCTTTGATGCTTCGTATCGTAATACGCGGGATTGCTCCCCATACAACTCCTTTGTATGGAGTAATATACCGTGAATGTCCATGTCCTCGTGCTGCTTTTGATGTGTGTTATCCATCGATGCAAGCGCGAGGCATGTGGCCGTGGCACAGTCAGCGTCCCATGTCTTGCGGACTTCAATGTCCGCAACTGAGGATTTTGGACCAGGGACGGGCGGGGCTGAAGCCGTGAGGACATATGATACTTTATCATAAGTTAAGGCGATTTTCAGATTCCTCAGCCAGTCTTTATAGTTGGTCCCATTCAGTTTGTTTTTATCTAGTAGAAGCTTAAGTCCAGTCATTGGTATCTGCCATTAAGAGAGAGAAAAGAATACACTCAGCGAAAGCTCTTGCATAGATTAGATTGGTTTATTATCTTGTCTAATCGATGTTTCCCACTGCTTTTATCGAGTTTATCTTTCAAACCTTAAAAAGAAAAACTAGCCAGGATTAATTACAGTCTACAACTTCGCTAACCGTTCAGCCAGGCCAGTGTCGGTACTTTGAGGGAGGTTCCCCGTACTTTCGCACGGACCTAATTAGAGTAAACCTCGTTTTCCCAGAGGCGGAGCCCCGTTAACACCTTTCTAGACACCTAATGAGTTAGCTAATTGTAAACTGTAAAACTCTCCTAGGAGCAACTGTTGCCCACAGTGGGATCGGGATCCAACCATCACATGGAAGGTATGCAATCTCATTGCAAATTTCAACACTTGAAATTCCCGATGTAATTTTTACCCCTAGTACTTATGACCTTAACTATGGTCAACAAATCATAAGTACCAGTCAAGTTCTACCCGTCATTTCTTGATCAATTAGACCCACCCATATGACCCTTAACTATGGTCAACAAAGTCGCATGAATGTCCTAATCAATCTGCATCGTATGCAGTGTAGGAAGACATCACTTAGCTACCGTACACTACGCCTTAACTAAAGTCAACAAACGTAGCACGAATACTAAGTACTCTACTTCCTAAAATGACGGAGGGTTGCGAATGATTTTTAAGAAAATCTTTAACGCTTTGAACTTGATATCGTTGTAGAATCAAATGGTTTTCAAAAGGAGTGGCTTAATCTCCGCAGTTTTGAAATATAGCTTTTTCATAAATAGCCGAGTGGTTTTCAAATCCGATTCTACAACATCTTTTTAGGTTTATTTTCTTTACATTAATCATATTAATGTAATCCCATCATTTAAGTCCTTAAGCCAGTCACAGAAAAGAAACGAAAATAACACGTATGCTTATGCCATCCGCATTCGCCGCAATGTTCCGTTATGCACCGTTAGGTTACTTAACTAACGGCATACCGGGACGGGACTAGCGCGGGTGTAAAACATAAGCAACGTCTACTATATATCATATATATAATATGTCATTCGTCTCAGATATCACAGAACACAGGCAGCAGAAACATAGATATAACGTGGGATATCCTAGGACGTCCGTATTTAGTATTTAGCCAGAATAGAAAATACAGATTCCACAGTCGCGATGAATAGCCAAGCCCACACCCTGGACCCCTACGAGAGCAGCAAGTGACCCTACCAATCCTGGAGTTTAGGAGACCCGGTCTCGACTCCTCGAGATGGCCTCCCACTGAACCCAGAACCCGGTCACCTGTGCTCCCCTCCTTGGGTCCATCCTAATGCGGAAAAGTAAATAATATACAACACTGGCGACACAACCTTAACCCGGAAGTGCCCCAAATAAAAGAATATTACATTACATTTGAATTTACATGAATGAAAATATAAAACTCTCATCTCACAAAAACCCCCCGGCTATTCGATCGCGACAATCCTGCACATCATATCTCAGCAACACATAATATCTCATATCATCAACTTAAGTAAGTATGCATACCCCAATTGTCGTTGATGTATAGCAACGAAACCGGCGATATCGTACATACTACACTTACGGTCACAGAAAAGAAAGTGTAAAACTGCAATATCTGGAATCCACATTCTCTTTAGACATCTCAAATGCAAAATATCACATATTCCGTATTTCATGTCTAGTAATATGAATTCCACACATTGCATCACATTCCGGATAAACAGACAGTATCGAAGTTTTCGAACGAACGATCAAATACCCAGGATTCACTAAAGCCCAACACTTGAGCAGAGTTCAAACAACTGGAGTGTGACACAGTAGTAGCGGTCCAGCCGTAGAAGGGTCAAGCCAACGCCTCACATGTGGCACGCCGTACTGCCCCAAACCCTAAGGTTCAAAGGGCAGTTCAAGACGGTCACATAATCGAGTTAAGGTTTGTTGTCTTCTAGAGGGACCACCACAAAAAAACTTGCACGTATCTCCAAAGTATTTAAACCCCGTGAATAATGAGCAAATGATACTCGTTCAAACACTTCAATACTTTCTAATTTACCCGGAAAAGTAACGAAATGAAAATACCGATCGAATCTATGCGTCCAAAACCATCTCCAGAAGATACAGAACTATATTCAGATTAAACATACCTAAAACAGTATACTAGCAGACCTAGGAATTATGGTGCAAATTTCATAGCATGACGTCACTGTATGGCCGCGGATCCGCGGCCTAAGCAAGGAATTGCCGCGGTTCCGCGGCCATATGAACAGTACACTTCATCGTGTTTCACCATTATTCTTAGTTTTCCCTTCTGTATTTTTTAAGTATTTTTAATTCTGAAAAATGTCAGGTTTTAAAAAATGTCCAGAGAGGGTCCAAAAAATCGTATTTTTTGTCCGATCGGGATTTTTACTACGTAAAAGCGTCGCCTAATGTTCTAGGTCGGCTCTGATACCAATGTAAGGTTTGTGTAGCACCCAATGAAGAGTTTTGAAGCATCATATGTCTCAAAGTATGTATTTTTGTGGTGCTAAACGAACATGCAAAGGAATCGATCCTAGAAAATTAGGGTTTCGAAACTTTAAGCTAATAAAAATAAGGGTTTGAAGGCTACAACCTTTGTAGCTCCCCTTTTGCTTGACTCCTTAGTCTCTAGGGTGTTGGATGAAGGTCCACTTGTAGTCCTCTTTCGTCCACGACGATCCATCCGAAGTTTCCCGTCCAAGCTTGCAACTTTGGAAAAATCAAAGAGAACACTCTAATCAAGTTGGCTAGACTTGAGTAGAATGATGTTGTGGCTAAGGATCTCACTTCAAAAACCTTTCTTTATTTGTGTTTAACTCACTAGAAAAAACTAGAGAGGAAAAAGATGAAGGAGGATGAAGATGGTGGCTATTTTTAACAAGAGGTAAAAAGATAACCCTTAAGTGAAAAGAAATGAAATATATCCTTTTATATTTTATTCCTTCTCACTTTCAACCATGATTAAATGATGGATAGTTAATTTAACTTGGGTTTTAAATGATAAAGAGAAGGATAACCCTAAGTTAGTGGTAGTTGAGCATGGTTAGGTCAAAGGAAGAATGTAGAAGCTAGAATGATTATCCTTTCCTTTTCATTTTCTTTTAAATCCAAAATCAAATAATAATCCATTATTTAATCCATGGTGTGAGTCTTATATTGCCACCATTTCCATATGCTAACAACCATGATGGATGGGTGTATGTATGTATGCATGTATGCACATCCACATGTGCATGAAACTAGAATGAAAGAAAGAAACACATGCATGCTTACATACATCCATCACATACTAGAAATGTTTCAAGTGAGAAAACTAATGGTTAAATGATAAATCAACACTTGATTCATCAATCCGGCCATATCTCATACGACCCCACCAAAAGCAGGCCACCCGATCAATGTTCGGTATCATATACGCACATTTTAATCGGGTGCATGCGCATATCGCATACGCGCACCACAACGTTTCGCCTGGACTGGGTAACTCCATTGTGGGACTCTAAAACTCGTCAATACGCCGGCAGAGGGTGATGATCATATCAGGCACCCCCAAACCGCAAGCGGTCAGCTAAACGTAACGGCCACCCGGGTATTGAGCGATCAGAAGAAAACAAGCGAACCTGCTACAACTCCCGTCGAGCCATCCGGCAACACTACCGTACAGTCCGGTCTCTTCGTCAGATATGCTGCATATCGAGCCTAGGGATGGTCACGTCGACCCCAATAACTCAATAAGTCGTGCCGGTGAATGGTCTATAACAGATCGAGAAACTACTGATAACACTTATCAGCAAATCTCAGCAGCCCTGGCCAGGGACTTGCTGTTATAACCAGTCGGGCACAGCACAGCATCAACTCCCAATACCGGGAGAGACGAAACCCCTCCTATCGCTCATTGCCTTCGTGTGTCTCGGGACTGTACCCAACGGCCACCTGTTTGCACGACTCAGTAGAGCCGTGGTAGGGTGGCAATCAAAGTACAGTGGGAGAACACACAAGACTCCATGACGATCTCGGGTCTACAGACTAACCTGTACCAGTGTCACCTGAGAACTGCTATCCGACGATAGATATAATTCCATATAGGAGTTCTCGGTGAGTCCGTCCAGTGTACCCAGTCAGCACTGAGCACCCGTATATGATCTTGATGTCAAACATCGATGAATGTGGGAACATCCATCGCCCATCACATGGGTCTAGTATCATATACGCTAGTCTACTCTGGTATATCAATGCCCCGTTTCGATATACCTACGACTAGGGACTTTCCAGGATATGCTTATAGACTACAGATGTCCCACTAGTATGATCTCCATCATAATCAGAGTAGTCAAGCCGATATCCTCAGGACTTTATCAGCATGTATGAATGAATAAAAGCATGATCAAATCAACATGTCAGATAAAGAAGAACCAGATAGCATACTATCATGTCGAGCAAGAATGCATACTGAATACATATACATGTATAGATACATCCACTATCATATAATGGCCTCTAGGGCATACATATATCCAACATTACTGGTTGGATTCACAGGAGTGTGAGCGGGCTTGCTCGTCGATCTTCTGATCGCTCAATACCCGGGTGGCCGTTACGTTTAGCAGACCGCTTGCGGCTTGTGGGTGCTTGATATGATCATCATCTGCTGCCGCCGTATTGACGAGTCTTTAGAGTCCTACACAGAGGTTTCCTGGCTCAAGCGAAATGAAATAGGAGCGCATATGAGATATGTGCGGGACCGAGAATAATACCAGTATGTGATACTGTATTTGATTCTCGTGAAATGTAACATTGATCGGTTATATGCGATATAGCCGAGTTATCGGATCAAGTGTTGATTCGATAAGTTGTTACTATTGATATTAGTCGGTTATATGAGATATGACCGGATCATTAAATCAAGTGTTGATTTAATGATTTAATGCATAATTATATATTTGATATATTACTTTGCATTAACTAGTATCGGTTCACTTAAGATGGATTTTCTCACTCGCATGTGCACATCGTATATGTGATATAATTTTTGTGCACTTGATTGTATCATGTTTGATGATACATGATAGCTAGGGTTTGTGTAAAGACTTATACCATTGTTATGTTAATGGTTAGGGTTTTGGTTTTATTCATTTATTTAATTATCTATTCATTTTTGAGAAATAGATAAAAGAAATACAAAATGGTTTCTTTCATTCTTTCATGAAGCTTGTTGAAGCTTCATGAAGTTTTGACCAAAGCAACCATTCTTGTCTTCTTCTCTAACCCTAACCATTCAACCTAACTCAAGTTAACTCTCTACACTTGACCTTGGTTAAGATATGATAAGTGTGGATTTTATTTTAGTTTTTAAGAATAACTTATCATATTATTCTTTCTTCTTCTTCTTCATCTTCTTCAATGAAGAAAGCATGACTTCATCAATGGCGACTTGATGAAATGAGTGAGAAATCCAATTCTAAAGTGAACCCACTTCCTATTTCTTCATCCTCTACCTCTTGCCAAGTAGTATAGGGTGTTTCCTTCACAAGTTTTCATGGCTTGGTGAAGGTGGAGCTTGATCTTGTGATGCCTCGACGTAGATCATCTTCGGCATCGTAGTCGATGACCTAGCCCGTCCATTCTTCGATGAAGCCGATGCTAGAGCCCGGGATCCCATGATCGCAGCGAGGAGACATCATCACGGAGCTATGGAGGTGGAGCACCGGATCTACAAAGGTTGTATTTCCGTTCACTTAGAGTAAAGTCGTTTACTTGTTTTTGTTTCGCCTAATATTCTAGTCAACGATCCGTATTAGGGTTTGTAGGCACTTGTAAAATTTGAAATTGGCATGGTTGATGCCTTGTAAGACCTCTAGTGTGTGCCTAGGAACCCTACAGTGGTATCAGAGCCTAGCTAGAGCCTTAGGCGATGCGTAGACGAAGTTTGAAACCCGATCGAACCGAAACCCTAATTCAAAACATGCTCTCTGGACTTTTTTCAAAAACTGGGATTTTTCTAGATTAAAAATATGCAGAAAATTCAGCAGGGAATTGTAAGAATTACTGTGAAGCCCGTACTCATGATTCCCTCATTGCGCGGCGGAACCGCGGCACAAGCATGGCTTGTGCGGCGGTTCCGCGGCCAAATTGTCATATCATCCAACCATTTTTGCACAGTAATTCCTCTTTTATGGTGCTGGATTTTATGGAAATTTTTAATATTTATTCAAGAGTTGAATATTCTGGGTTGCTTTGGGGTTTCGTATATTCGATCGGATTATCAAGCTTTGTCTATGTGTTTTCCGGATAATTTTTGAATATGTTAAAAAGTTCGACCGGATGTAAATACCCAATCTTTCCCCTGCCGGGAAATTTCCAATTGTTGGACTTTTCCGTAGTTTAACGACGTTCTAAGTAGTGCAAGTAACGCGATGGTCCCTCTAGAAGACAACAAACCTTAACTCGATTATGTGACCGTCTTGAACTGCCCTTTGAACCTTCGGGTTTGGGGCAGTACGGCGTGCCACATGTGAGGCGTTGGCTTGACCCTTCTACGGCTGGACCGTTGGTACTGAGGCACGAACTGAATGTTTTTAGACTTATTTCATGAGTTGATCTGTATCGGGAAAACTTAGGTGTTTGAATGTTCGATCGAAAAGTTTAACATTTTCTATTTATCTGGAATGGGATACAATAATTGGAATTCACAAGTAGTTATGAGATAACTGAATGAATGTTATAAACATAGCACTTTAGTCTCACTTGATCGGTTGCCACGGAATTTTGATGCGATCAAAAGTCCGTCGCAATCACGTAGCGTACGCGGATACTCGCCGGGTAAACTTAATAGACAGCCTCGTCCCATAGCCCCGACCAAGTGACTGTAGGAGAACCCCGTCGCCGAAAGCATCCGTTCGGATGCTCGCGGCAGCGGTGTTCCGCCTTGGTGCACTTTGTCGACGGCGTCAGGGGTGCGGCCGTCCACCAAAGTTTGCGACGAGCATTCGATCAGGATGTCGGGAATCTTGTTGAATTGCCCGACTTGATATTGAAAAGAGTTTTCGATAAATGAGACTAAAATGCGGGGTTTATAATTGTTAGGCATGCGATGTCTAAGAAATTCATTTGATTAGGCATGCGATGTCTAAAGCAGGTTGCGGATTCCAACTGTTGTAGTTTTACACTTTCTTTTCTGTGACCGTAAGTGTAATATGTGATATCGCCGGTTTCGTTGCTATATGTCAACGACAATTGGGATGCGCATATTTACTTACGTTGATGACATGTGATGTTATGTGTTGCTGGATATGTTATATTGGATCGTCGTGCTCGAATAGCCGGGGGTTTTTATGTGAGATGAGTGTTTTTTATTTTCATTCATGTAAAAACTTGTATGTAATATTCTTTTATTGGGGCACTTCCAGGTTGTGGAAGATGTCACCTTTTGTATATTATTTACTTTTCCGCACTAGGATAAACCCAAGGAGGAGGGCACAAGTAACCGGGTTCTGGAGTCCAGTGGGAGACCAACTCGAGGAGTCGAGTCCGGGTCACCTAACTCTAGAATTGGTAGGGTTGCTTGCCGCTCTCGTAGGGGTCTAGGGGTGTGGGTTTAGCTATTCATCGCGACCGTGGAATCCGTGTTTTATACTGGCTCGTATTGAAAATAGGGACGTCCTAGTATATCCAATATTTCATATGATTCTTCTGCAGCGATATCTGTGATGTGATCATGTGATGTTCTTTGATAGATACTATATATAGTATATATGATATATTATATAGACGTTACTTATGTTTTACACCCGCGCTAGCTCTGCCCCGCTCTGCCGTTAGTTACCTAACCTAACGGTGCACGAGGGGACATCGAGGCGAATGCGGATGGCATAAGTGTACGTCGTATTTATCTGTGATGTTTAGGTAATTTAAATGATGGGACTTCATTAATATGATTAATGAAATAAAAGAAACCTAAGATGTTGTAGAATCGAATTTCAAAAATAAAACAGGTAGCTACAGTTCTTGCTTTGCACAGAGGTATATGTGATATATCCTGCACCTTATTCGATGAGGAAAGGACCGAGATCCCTTCACCGGGAGTGACTCCTTTAGCAATAACTGGTTGATGCTACACACTCAGTTTGTCTTTTGATTGCTTTTAAGAGTTTTTGCTTTGCACAGTGATATATATGATATATCCCGCACCTTATTCGATAAGGAAAGGACCGACGATCCCTTCACCGGGAGTGACTCCTTTAGCAAAACTAGAAAAGCTTCAAAAACACTCTATTTTAAAATCATTTGATTCTACAACGATATCAAGTTCATTACGCAATAGGTTTTCAGAAAAACCTGTCGTAGCCCTCCGTCATTTCAGATAAGTCCTGTTTAGTATTCGTGCTGCGTTTGTTGACCTTGTCAAGGCGCAGTGTGCGGTAGCTAACCAGTATTTATCTGCTTATGCATATGATGCAGATTGGGTTAGGGTAGTCGTGCGGCCTTGTTGACCTTGTCAAGGGTCGTGCGGGTGGGTTTGATTCAATCAAGAAATGACGGGTTGAACTTGACTTGCGATCTATGGTTTGTTGACCTTGTCAAGGTCATAGATCGTTCGGGGCAAAATATTATGGGGAATTTCAAGTGTTGAGATTTGCAATGAGATTGCATACCTTCTATGAGATAGTTGGATCCCGATACCCGCTGCGAGTAAGAGTTACTCCTGGGAGAGTTTTATACATTACAATTAGCCGATCAAGTAGGTGTCTAGAAAGGTGTCAATGGGGTTACGCCTCTGGGAAAACGAGGTTTACATTAATTAGGTTCGTGCGAAAGCACGGGGGACCTCCCTCAAAGTACCGACACTGGCCTGGCTGAAAGATTGGCGAACTTGTAGTGTGTAATTAATCCCGGCTAGTCTTTCCTTTTAGGGTTTGAAGGAAGATTTGATAAAAAAAAACAGTGGGAGCCATCCTGATTAGATAAAATAATAACCAATCTGATCTTGCAAGAGCATACGCTGAGTGTTTTCTTCTCTCTCTCTCCAGGTAGAGACCATATCACGCGTTAATCAAGATAATAATACGGAATATTGACCGAACCCGCTTGTTATACTGAGCTGGGGAACGTTGGTCCCGCTCCAACTTATAATTGTTATAAGACAGAGCAGGAAATTGGGGATTACCAGAATTCCCGTACCGCCCAAACGAAGAGAGTGCATGTTGATGCATCATCTTCGGGTGTGTTCATTACAAAGAACTGTTTCTCAGTATCCTCCGCATCCTGGGTATATGATACCGGATCAGGATCCCAGATATGTAATCTGTTACATAGGGCTGCAAAAAGGTAGAAAAACTGAGAACGGGTGATAAGTTTCATGAGACAGAAAGCGGGGCAAGTGTTGCAGCCAAGTCTGTTGGTCACTGTCACCCTGTATTCCAAAATACATTGATTCTGAACGAATGTTATTAGATACCGAACCTGATATACAAAATCATATCCATCTCTTTATTAGTAAAGAAATGATAAAATTTTGTATAGATGGATAATGTTTTGAACATTTCCTATATCAAAAGTTGATCGGTTCAGGCATGTTATCTAAAAGCATTGATGTTCTAAATCAAACTACAGTTCTTAGTATACAGAACACACACAAGAGGAAGAGTTCAGAAATGAACAAATCCTTCTTGAGGCGTTGTAGACTAGGTCATATCAATGCGACCCGACTAGCTGAAGTTACATTTTAGATGCATATTTAAATAAGTTTGAATTTACATCTTGTGAAACTTGCCAGTCATGTCACAGAGATAAGATGACCATAGCTCCGTTTACTGGAAACAGAGAAAGAGTTAGTGAACTCTTGGGATGATACATGTTGATGTATGTAGGTCCCCTGTCTACACTTGCCAAGACTGGTTCTTTGTACTTCATTACATTCTCTGATAATCTCTCAAGATTCAGACATATGTTCCTGTTGAAACACAAGTCCGAACCTTTTGAGATATTCACAGAATATAAGTTAGAAGTAGAGAACCAATACAGGTATAAGTATTATGTCCTTTGATGCGATCAAGGAGGAGAATACTTGAGCACGGAATTCCTGGACTATTCTAAAGGAGAATGAGATTCTCTCTCAGCATTACTCCTCCGTATACACCATAGCACGATGGTATATCGGGGCGGAACAGTTGCACCCTATTCGATATGGTGCGCTCTATGATGAGTACTACTGAGTTTCCTATTTTCCTTTTAGGAGTTATGCACTTGAGAAGCTGCATACCTATTGAAAAGGGTTCAAATCAAATCACTTGCCTACCACTTCATATGTGATATGGAAAGGGAAGAGCCCATATCTTAAGTTGGTTAATATTTGGGTTGTCCGGGCTATGTCTAAAAGCTAAATCCGGACAAACTCGAGGCAAGGTCTGTTATGTAGAACTGGAAATGTTCCAGCTATACAAACTGCAGCTGATGATTTGAAAGAACCAAAGGATTCAGTAGATTCCAACGAACCTCAGCCTCTCCGCCGATCTAGCAGGGTTCCTCACCCACCTGAGAGATACTTCGGTTTCTCTATGACAGTAGGAGCGAGGATGGCATCATGAGATGATGACCCAACTAGTTTCGAGCTGGCCATCGGGAGTAGGACTCTGTAAGAATGGCTGGATGCTTAGCGATCTGAAATGGAATCCATGTACACCAACAAAGTATGGACTTTAGTTGCTATATCTGAAGGGTTAAATCCCCATCAGGAGCAAAGTATATCTTGAGAAGATTACTTGGTGTAGTTGGAAAAGTTGAGACTTTCAAAGCTAGACATGTTAAAGGTTTTCATCATCGACCAGGCGTGGATAATGATGAATCCTTTTTTCAATGGCTATGCTTAAGTCCATCCAGATCCTACTTGCCACGGCTACATACCATGACTACGATATCTGGCGGTTGGGTGTCATGACTGCTTTTTTAAATGATGTTTTAGAAAAGGGCGTCTATAAGTACACAGCCAGAGGGCTTCGTAGACAGTGGGAGCAGCGGAAACGTGTATAAGAGGCTTTATAAGATTAAAGCAGGTATCGCGGAGTTGGAACATCTGTTTTGATGTAGTAGTCAAACAGTTTGACATCATCAAAATGGTAGATGAACCTAGTATATACAAAAAGGTAGTAGGGAGTATGGTGATGATCCTCGTAGAGTACGTGGATGACACGCTCTTGATAGGGAAGGAGTTTCCTATGCTACGCTCGGTCAATCTCCGCTTATCACAATGATTCTCCATATAGGATCAAAATGATACCTCCTAAATCCTGAGTTTTGGATGTATGAGATAGATCTAAATGGATGTTAGGATACTCACTAGTTGTAGTGAGACGGTATTAGTTGATCCTGGGGAAAATCACTGAAAGTGTTCCAGGGTGATAAAGATGACTGAATGTCAGTCACAGGCATTGTCTTAACCCTCAGTAGAGGGACGGTATGTTGGAAGAGTTCCAAGCTAGATACCGTGGCATACTAGACGATAAAGGCTCGATACATCGCTACGTAAGATGCTACCAAAGAGGCAGTCTCGGTGTATATTTGTTCATGAGATGAACTTAGTTCCTCCCATTGTGTGACAATGGAGTTGTGGCTTATGCCAAGGAACGTCCGTCCCATCAGTGATCCAGACATATTCTAAGGCAGTATCACCTGATCATGGAGATAGTTGTTCTCCAGGGTGATCGAGGTTAGGAGAGTAGACTCAGAGGACAGCACGGCGGATCCACTCACAAAGGCCTTTTCCCAGAGAGAGACTTTTATGGGATGGTTGAGTATGAGATACTGCAACCACTGCTACAGATGGCCTTAGTGCAAGTGGGAGATTGTTAGTTATATGTATGCCCTAGAGGCCATTACTGTACATAGGATGTATATTGTAGTGGATGCTGGGACATATATAGGGAGGACTTTCTTGCTCGACATGATAGTATGCTATCTGGTTGCTCTTTACCTTAACGTGTATACTGATTGTCTCTCTGTTACATGTTGGTAAAGCCCTTAGGATGTGTACTTGACTACCTGGACTATGATGCAGATCATACTAGTGGGGACAGATAGTCTATAAGTACATCCTTCAAAGTCCCTAGTCGTGGGTGTATCGAGACGGGGCATCGATATACCAGAGTAGACTAGCGTATACCTTCTAGACCCATACAGATGGGCGATGGATGATCCCATATCCATTGGTGTTTGACATCAGAGATGATATACGGGTGCTCAGTGGAGACTGGGTACACTGGACGGACTCGCCGAGAACTCCCAGATGGTATTATACCTTACGTCAGATGGCAGTTCTCTGGTGACACTGGTATAGAGTAGTCTGTTGACCCGAGATCGTCATAGAGTCTTGTGTGGTTCCCACTGTGCTTTGATTTCCACCTTACCACGTCCAAGACGGCGTGCAAAACGGTGGTTTTTGGGTACAGTCCCGAATCACATGGAGGCAATGAGCGATAGGAGGGGATTCGTCTCTCCCGGTATAGGGAGTTGATGTTGCGCTGTGTTCGATTGGCTATAACCGGAAATCGCTGGCCAGGGTTGCTGAGATTTACTGGTAAGTGTTACCAGTAGTTTCTCGAATTGTAATAGACCTCATATCGACACGACTTATCGAGCTATTGGGGTCTGACGTTTACCACCCCTAGGCGAGATATGCGACATATCAAACGACGAGACCGGACTGCACGGTAAGTGTTACTGGTTGGATTCACAGGAGTGTGAGCGGGCTTGCTCGTCGATCTTCTGATCGCTCAATACCCGGGTGGCCGTTATGTTTAGCAGACCGCTTGCGGCTTGTGGGTGCTTGATATGATCATCATCTGCTGCCGGCGTATTGACGAGTTTTTAGAGTCCTACACAGAGGTTTCCTGGCTCCAGCGAAACGAAATAGGAGCGCATATGAGATATGTGCGGGACCGAGAATAATACCAGTATGTGATACTGTATTTGATTCTCGCGAAATGTAACATTGATCGGTTATATGCGATATAGCCGAGTTATCGGATCAAGTGTTGATTCGATAAGTTGTTACTATTGATATTTGTCGGTTATATGAGATATGACCGGATCATTAAATCATGTGTTGATCTAATGATTTAATGCATAATTTTATATTTGATATATTACTTTGCATTAACTAGTATCGGTTCACTTAAGATGGATTTTCTCACTCGCATGTGCACATTGTATATGTGATATAATTTTTGTGCACTTGATTGTATCATATTTGATGATACATGATAGCTAGGGTTTGTGTAAAGACTTATACCATTGTTATGTTAATGGTTAGGGTTTTGGTTTTATTCATTTATTTAATTATCTATTCATTTTTGAGAAATAGATAAAAGAAATACAAAAATGGTTTCTTTCATTCTTTCATGAAGTTTGTTGAAGCTTCATGAAGCTTTGACCAAAGCAACCATTCTTGTCTTCTTCTCTAACCCTAACCATTCAACCTAACTCAAGTTAACTCTCTACACTTGACCTTGGTTAAGATATGATAAGTGTGGATTTTATTTTAGTTTTTAAGAATAACTTATCATATTATTCTTTCTTCTTCTTCTTCATCTTCTTCAATGAAGAAAGCATGACTTCATCAATGGTGACTTGATGAAATGAGTGAGAAATCCAATTCTAAAGTGAACCCACTTTCTATTTCTTCATCCTCTACCTCTTGCCAAGTAGTATAGGGTGTTTCCTTCACAAGTTTTCATGGCTTGGTGAAGGTGGAGCTTGATCTTGTGATGCCTCGACGTAGATCATCTTCGGCATCGTAGTCGATGACCTAGCCCGTCCATTCTTCGATGAAGCCGATGCTAGAGCCCGGGATCCCATGATCGCAGCGAGGAGACATCATCATGGAGCTATGGAGGTGGAGCACCGGATCTACAAAGGTTGTATTTCCGTTCACTTAGAGTAAAGTCGTTTACTTGTTTTTGTTTCGCCTAATATTCTAGTCAACGATCCGTATTAAGGTTTGTAGGCACTTGTAAAATTTGAAATTGGCATGGTTGATGCCTTGTAAGACCTCTAGTGTGTGCCTAGGAACCCTATAGGTTTCATCGGAGAAATGATCGGGCTAGGTCGTTGACTTCGATGCCGAAGATGATCTACGTCGAGACGACTCTAACTCAAGCTCCATCTTCACTTGGTCACGAACCTTGTGAAGAAAACACCCTATACAACATGGCAAGTGGTAGAGGATGAAGAAATAGGAAGTGGGTTCACTTTGGATTTGGATTTCTCACTTGATTTCATCACTTGAAAATTTTCAAGAATGGTTTCTTCACTTCATGAAGAAGAAGAAGAAGAAGAAAAGAAAATGAATTATTTCTTAAAGAAAATTCAAGTGAAGCTTTTCATATTGCAACCATGGGTGAGTTAACACATGTAGAGAATAAACTAGGGTTTAGGTGTAATGGTTAGGTTAAAGGAAAAAACAAAATGGTCAAAGATGCTAAGAAGCTTCATGAAGGTTAAAGCAAAGAAAGAAAACCACCATTTTATTTTTTGCCAAAAATGAATAAATAAAATAAATAAATAAGTTAAAACCTTAACCATTAACCTAAACATGGTTTAAAGCATACACACCCAAGTTTGCATGTATCATCAAAAATGATACAAACTAGTGCACAAACATATATCATATATACAATGTGCACAATCTAGTAAGAAAAATAATCTTAAGTGAACCAATACCAGTTAATGTAAAGTAATATATCAAATATATAATTATACATTAAATCATTAAATCAACACTTGATTTAATGATCCGGTCATACTGCATATAACCGACTAATATCAAGTTTATCAATATATCGAATCAACATTTGATTCGGTAACTCGGCTATATCTTATATAACCGTCTGATGATACAAATCGCGAGAATAGAATTCAGTATCACATACTGGTATTATTCTCGGTCCTGCACATATCTCATATGCGCTCCTATTTCGTTTCGCTTGAGCCAGGAAACCTCTGTGTAGGACTCTAAAGATTCGTCAATACGCCGGCAGTAGGTGATGATCATATCAAACACCCACAAGCCGCAAGCGGTCTGCTAAGCGTAACGGCCACCCGGGTATTGAGCGATCAGAAGATCAACGAGCAAGCCCGCTCACACTCCTGTGAATCCAACCAGTAACACTTACCGTACAGTCCGGTCTGATCGTCTGATATATCGCATATCTTGCCTAGGGGTGGTAAACATCAATTATCAGTTCCCAGGTGACATGAGTATAGCTTAGTCCGCTGACTTGACACCGTCACGTCGCCTCGAGTGTGTTCCCACCGTTCTTTGATTACTATCCTACCACGACTCAAAGGAGTCGCGCAACCTCTCCGAAAATACCAAGTTGATTTATGGCACCGTATATCAGAGGTTTAGACGGATGCGGCCATTGTAGCAGACTTCATCAGATTCCCCCTCGCTGTGAGGGGTTTTTGATTGTGGGGACGCACTTCTCTGCAGGCTCAAGCCCGTGCAGTTAATTACGTTACCGCATCACGGTAACTACTTTCTCCTGCTTCAGAAGGTCATTTCGTGTTGTGTGTGTTTGTTTTATTTTTTGGTTGCCCGTGGATTGTATACGGAGACTAATTCGTGTTGTCGCCCGTAGGGCGTGGATTAGTCCAAATCCATATTTTCTTAGATTTGGGTTTGCTTTGATTTTAAGGACCGTTAATTTTTTTTGAGATTAAAATCGACTTAAATATTTGTTAAGAATATGTTAGTCTAATTTTAGATTAAGATCTACTTAACAAGGTTTAGAATCATTTTTTATCCAAAGAAAGAATGTTTGGGCTCCATGATTTTAGTTTAGGGACGTTGCGGTCCACAGCTAGTTTAAGGACAATATGGTCCAGAGTTAGTTTTAAGGACATTACGGTCCATTGGGCTAGTTTAAGGACGTTACGGTCCATTATTAGTTTAATGATGTTTCGGTCCATAACTAGTTTAAGGACGTTGCGGTCCATTATTAGTTTAGGAACGTTGCGGTCCGTTATTAGTTTAGGGACGTTGTAGTCCACAGTTGTTGGTTGTCGGGACCCGCCACCTCTATGAAGACGTTGAAGAATTACAACGACATGTATCAGAGGTGTGAAGAGATGTACCCTTGAACCAATGAATGTTCATTAGGGACTAGGTAGTCTTGTTTGGGACTAAGGCCAATTTAGAAGAAGGCATATGGGCTCAGTCAATTTGGGGTTTTGGCCAACCTTGGGCTCAGCCCACTTGATTACTTATTTGGACTTGATCCCCATTCTGTATTAGCACTGCTGAGCATTGATTTGGGTTCTGACACCCCTCTTTCTTTTTGTTTTATTTATATTCTTTTATATGGAGTGTTAACACAATATTATAACAATATACTACAACTTTAAAAATCCCGAAGCACTTGGAGGCAGTGACGGTTAGACAGGATTTGTCTCTCCCGGTATTGGGGGTTGATATCGCGCTATATCTAGGAGAGCCATTATACAAAGTCCCTGGCCAGGGCAAGCGAGATATGCTGGTAGGTTTTCCAGTGTTATCTCAGGGTGTTCTGGGCTACACTCCGACACGACTTCTACCGCTATTAGGGGACTGACGTTTACCGCCCCCTAGGCCCGACATGCGATATTCTCAGACGAACAGACCGGACTGTACGGAGATTGTCACAATCAGGCTCAGTAGGAGTTCGGATGGGTTTACCTCATCGGCCTTCTTATCGATATCTACCTGGGGACCGTTACGTACAGCTAGTGTCGCTTGAGGTCTGTGGTTAAACCCACTGCCAGTGTAGTGTCGAGTCTTTAGAGTCCCACACAGAGAGTTTCTCTGCATTGAGCGAAAGGTGTAGAGGCCGTATGGTTTTACGGTAAGGCTACGATCACTTACGTGCACTTGTGTGCGTATGCTGTTCGGGCAGACAGTACTAGTGGGCTTTGGTTTAAGCCGGATCCTAGTATTATATGGATGGATTAGTTTTGTCTTCTGTGCATTCGCATTCTACGGAATGCGGATGCGGGTGTGTATGCACAGCTGTGAGGAGCGAAGAAGAAGGAGGTGCCTCATTAGGGTTTTGACAGTTGATTTGGTCAAAACCATTATGAGGCGGGCTCATTAGGGTTTTGACAGTTGGTTCGGTCAAAACCATTATGAGCTGGGGACATAATTTACTAATCTTTTTAATGATAATTATATTATGGCTAATTGCTTTGACCATTTGACCATACTTGACTTTGTTGACCATTTGACCAAAGTTGACTAGGATCTTCATGTGAAGTCTAGAGTCTTCTTTTGGTTTTGATTTTATTTTTGTGATGAAAATGGTCAAGTCAAGGTAGCCATCCACTTTATCATGAAAAGAATAGTAATGATGATGTTTATGGATTATTATTTCCATAGTTCATTATGCTTGGTTCATTATTCTCTTCTCATTCTCTCTCTTGATATGAGAAGCTCCATGGTTGCTCCTTCATCTTCCTCCTCTTGATTTTTCCTTTGATCTCATGTATTGAGAAAATAAGGAAGTAAATTGACAAACACATCCATCTTCTTCTTCTACACAGCCTAGGACATCAAGCTTAGCAACTTTGTAGCCCTAGTTACCTCGGCTTGAGGTGGAGCTCGGAACACAAACTCTCGGGTGGATCGTCTTCGACTCTAGGAGGCCGCGGAGGTGATCAAAATCCGGATCGATCCTCGGAGCTTGGATGGACGAGCAGGATAGCGGAGAGAAGACCCGAAGGACCGATTTCGTGAGGTATAATCTCTATGACATAGTAGATAGAACCTCATGTAGTTTGCTAGGTTTTTTTTAGCAAAGATCCTCCTTTTAGTCCATGTTTCCATGTGTCAAAAATCGTTTTTTTACCGTTTCCGCCTCCCCGTAAAAACCGAGGTGGGCAACGTGGTCTTACACCTGTGACCGCGGCGAACTGCAAGGACGCTGAACCTAAACGCCCCAAGTCTGGGGGCATGGTAACACATACCATTTATATGGCTTATGAAAAAGAGGAAAACCATGCTTCTACGGGTCATCGACCGCTTACCCGATCGATAACAATGGTTCAGGAGCAACAGCAACAAAAATTCAGGAGATGCTGACTGCAATGGCCGCACTCACTGGGCCAAAAGAAAATCCAGAGACCTCAGAGTAGCGTCGAGAACAAGAAACTGATACTGAATTCCTCCGAAGAATGCTCGATAGGAAAGAAAAAGAGGCCGCGGAACAGGCGGCCAATATAAAACGAATGGCTTTTTTGTTCCAAGACATGGCTGGGATGATGCTACAGCTGGAACCTCCAGCTAAAAACCCCCCGATTATCATTGAAGATGACAGAGGAGAGACATCGAACTCTCCTCTGGCTCTTTCAGCAGCCAAGGAGGAGACCATCTCCAAGGCCGCTCTGGATGATTACATCACTCAGCAAATACGAGCTCATCAGGCGAGCGAAACGACCGGGCAGATCGTTAAGACTGGACGACCCTATCCGGGCTGGTATGACCAAATAAGGTACCCGCCAGGATATACGATCCCTAAATTCCATGTATATAAGGGGACGGGAAATCCGCATCAGCACGTCGCTCAATTCAGAGCCTTGTGCGGCAACACTGGAGGTGATGATAAACTTCTGCTCCGCCAATTTGTTGGCCGCTTGTCAGAGACGGCGTTCGAGTGGTATTCTGAACTTCCAAATGACTCTATCAAGACATTTGCGGAGATGGAGCTGCTGTTTACACAGAGATTCACAAGCGCTAGCGAGCGCACCCCAATAACGGCATTGATCAATGCCATGGTGAAACCTGGCGAGACATGGGTTCAATACGCAATACGATGGCGGAATTTGTGGTCAAAATATGAGCAGCGCATCGAAGAAGCGCCGGCAGTGGGCATGTTCGTGGGCACTCTTGACCCTCAAGCGACCATCTCCCAATTCATGATGTTTTTCAAGCCGACCACTTTCCAGTTCTTGATTGATAAGCTGGCCCAAATGGACCAGATGGGCCACAGGCCTTCCTCTTCGAAGCCGGAGCCGCGGAATGAAAAAGGAAAGGGAAAGCGACCTTCGTCGCCAATGCTCAACAGCAGCCTAGTGGTCCAAAATTAACTGATCACCTAGACGAGAGACGGTGATTCTATAATGAGAAAATAAAGCGCCCTTATTCGTTTCACCGGGACAAAACGAGGAGGTTGTTCGAACTATCGGTGCGCAACAGGCTCATCAATCTGCTGAATCCGAAATGCCCATTGAAACCTGGTGAGGCTAATAATCCCAATTATTGCCCTTATCACCAAGGGATAGGCCATCCAATTGAAGATTGCTTCGTCTTTAAAGGCTGGATTGAAGATCAATACCAACAGGGCAAATCCGCACTGTTCGAGAATTGGAAAGTAAGCCCACCACAGCCGCACGCTCCTAAAAGAACAGACACACCGGGGGCATCATGCTCTTTTGTGGAAGAAGCTCCATGGGAGGTCGTTCTTTCAGCCAAGACTAAAAGAATGTTGAAGGATCTCCAAACATGCCCGGCGATCAGATGGAAAAATCCATTGGAACCCGAGATCATTGAGGGAATGCTGAAACCGCGCCCAACTCCAAAAATTGGTGGTGATGGTCAAAGCGCCCACACCCAGCCATCAAAATCTTCGAAGAAGAAGAAGAAGAAGAAGACCAAGAAGCCCGTGAAGCATGGTGACAAGCGCACGGACCTGCAAAAGCAGATTGACGTGCTAGAAGAGTATAACTAGAAGGTGCGAACTCCGGTCACACTCCAAGAATTTATTAACCACGTCCTTGAGGATGAAGATGACGACAATGGAGAAGACTCGTCGGATGAATCTGAAGATTATGTGACAAGTTGCCATGTGATCTCTCACTCGTCGATAAATGATGAAGAAGCTCCTTATGAAGAGAAACTGGGGGCAGACCCTGAGCCGGAACTTCTAGGGCCATCAGACGAAATGATCGATGCATTCCTGAATGAAGCTCTTCTTAAAAGCAAAGCTGATCGAGAGCGCGAGATGGCTGTATTTGAAAAGGCCAAACGCCGACGACTGGACGAAAGAGTTAAAACACTCCCACCAGATCAAGGTACATCCGCCGCAAATAAAAGCAGGTTCAAGACGAGGAAAATGTTCGCCAAAGCCATATCGATGGGAATGAAGCTGCCACCCTCCGAAGGAAACACTCCTGATGAAGCAGATATACATCCTAACTACTTTCTATATCATCGAAGGATTGCGCACCCTACTGAAGAGTGCATAGCCTTTAAAAACTGGTGGCAGGGATATGTTTCTCACAGGCAACACTTCAAAAGGATAAAGCGTGAAGCTCGTCGACAGCGAAAAAGCACGACAAATGAGCACAAAAGAACTGCCGGCAACTGCCATATGGTTGACTATGGGGGATCGCAAGTCCTCACTTTCGGGAGCGACTCCGACAAAGAAATGACTCTCGGCCCTCTCTTCAAAGAATCCGCCTCAGGAAAAGAGGAAGAACCGAAGAGCCGTGAGAACATTCAGCTGCGCAATCGCACATTACCTGAAAAGAATCTCGGACCCATGAACAAGGGGTTAAACAAAAAGGATAAGGGAAAAGAAAAGGTCCCTGAGGATATCATCCTTGATGACCAAGCCGTCGAAGAGCTGACAGCCAAGGACCCGCCAAAGAAAAGTAAGGTGGACTATAATGTTCTGGCACACTTGAGGAAGCTACCTTCGCAGCTCACCATTCTCGACGCCCTTCTGCTATCTAAAGAGGCGAGAGATTCTCTGATCAGGGTGTTACAAGAACCCAAACAATTCCAAGCTTTCCTCGCCGAAGAAAAGATGAAGGATGAGTTGGAAGAAGTGCACACAACCGATATCACCTTTGGCGACGAAGATCTCCTCCTTGGGACGTGCGAGCATAACCGTCCCATTTATCTCTCAGGATACTGTCATGATATCAAGATAGGCAAAATCCTAGTTGACAATAGGTCCTCCGTCAATCTTCTCAATGTAAGAGTGTTGAAGGAAATCCGCATGAGCGTTCAATACCTCGCTCAGGATAAGATCACTATATCCGGGTTTGACTCCCAATCACCAAGGACACTCGGGTCTGTAATACTGACGTTACGCTTTGGGCTGCTCATCACGGACATTAAATTTCACGTCATTGACGCCAAGACATGCTACAATGCTTTGCTCGCAGGCTTTGGTTACACGAGTACAACATTATCCCTTCTACACAACATCAGTGTATGAAGTATTTCAAGGATGGTCTCGAGTATACCGTGACAGGGGAGTTGAACCCATTCTCCGTGAATGAAGTCCGAAAGTAAGAAGATGCAAATACTTCTTACCAGATTTCGAAGACACGGAAAGATGTCACAAACCGAAGAACAAAACTATCACCACTATTCCAGTCTTCGGGAGTGACACTGAGGAGGAAGAGGAAATAGTTTATTCAGGACTGCCCCAATGCAACAAGCCGGGACCGTCTACCCCTATGATGATTTTCGGCAGCGACTCGAAAGATGAGGTCAATGCTGTATTTTCCGTTCGGCCGTCAATGCAAGCCTTCGCTAGCAATGATCGGAGTTTGCAAATTGCCATGGTTCCGCAAGAGCATTATAAAAAGCTTGGCGCGCTTGATACCTGTAGTGTGCAAGAACTGCAGACATTCTACGTGTAGGGTTCCTAGGCACACTAATGAAGTCTCACAAGTGATCAAACATGCTCAATTCAAAAATTTCCTTGTGCCTACAAACCCTAATACGGATCGTTAACTAGAAAACAAGGAGATGCAAGCAAGTAAACGAATTTATAGCTAAAGGGAAGGGGCTACAACCTTTGTAGATCCGGTCCTCCACCTTCTAGGCTCCGTGATGAAGTCCCCTCGCTGTCCATATCGGATCCCGGACTCTAGCATCGGCTTCATCGGAGAAATAGGCGGGCTAGGTCGTCGACTTCGATGCCGAAGATGATCTACGTCGAGGCATCACAAGATCAAGCTCCCACTTCACCAAGTCATGAAACTTGTGAAGAAAACACCCTTTACTACTTGGCAAGAGGTAGAGGATGAAGAAATAGGAAGTGGGTTCACTTTGGATTTGGATTTCTCACTTGGAACCAACACTTGATAAATTTCAAGAAAGCTTTTCTTTCTTCATCAAGAAGAAGAAGAAGAAAAGAATGGAAAATGAATTAATTCTAATTGAATAATCAAGTGATGGTTATCATAATGTAACTATGGTAAAGTGTAGAGAATAAACTAGGGTTAGGTGAATGGTTAGGTTTAGTGGTAAAAACAAAATGGAAGACTTTTCAAAGATGCTTTGAAGCTTCAAGAAGCTTTTAGCAAAGAACAAATAAATCCACCATTTTATTTTGCCAAAAATAATTAAATAAATAAACAAATAAATAAAATCAAAACCCTAACCATTACACAACCATGGTTTAATCATACACTTAACTAAGATAGCATGTATCATCAAACATGATACAATCATGTGCACAAAAGTATATCACATATACAACTTGTGTATTTCAAGTTAGAAAATCCATTTAAAGTGAACCTATACTAGTTAATGCAAAGTAATATATCAAATATATAATTATGCATTAAATCATTAAATCAATACTTGATTTAACGATCCGGTCATATCGCATATAACCGACTAATATCCAATGTATCGGTTTATCGAATCAATCCTTGATTCGATAACTAGGTTATATCGCATACAACCAATCGATACATCCATCGCGAGAATGGAATACGGTATCACATACACGCATTATTCTAGGTCCCGCACATATCTCATATGCGCTCCTATTTCGTTTCGCTTGAGCCAGGAAACCTTTGTGTAGGACTCTAAAGACTCGTCAATACGCCGGCAGCAGGTGATGATCATATCAAACACCCACAAGCCGCAAGCGGTCTACTAAACGTAACGGCCACCCGGGTATTGAGCGATCAGAAGATCGACGAGCAAGCCCGCTCACACTCCTGTGAATCCAACCAGTAACACTTACCGTACAGTCCGGTCTGTTCGTCTGATATGTTGCATATCTCGCCTAGGGATGGTAAACGTCAGACCCCGGTAGCTTGATAAGTCATGCCGACGTAGGGTCCATAACATTCGTGAAACTACTGATAACTCTTACCAGTATATCACTGCAACCCTGGCCAGGGATTTCCTGTTATGGCCAGTCGAGCATAGCGCAACATCAACCCCCAATACCGGGAGAGACGAATCCCCTCCTATCGCTCATTGCCTCCATGTGAATCGGGACTGTACCCAAAAACCATCTGTTTGCACGACTCAGTAGAGCCATGGTAGGGTGGAAATCAAAGCACAGCGGGAGACACACAAGACTCTATGACGATCTCGGGTTAACAGACTAAGCTGTACCAGTGTCACCAGAGAACTGCCATCTGACGTGAGGTATAATACCATCTGGGAGTTCTCGGTGAGTCCGTTCAGTGTACCCAGTCTCCACTGAGCACCCGCATACCATCTCTGATGTCAAACACCAATGGATATGGGTCATCCATCCCCCATCACATGGTTCGAGAAGATATGCGCTAGTCTACTCTGGAATATCGATGCCCCGTCTCGATATTCCCACGACTAGGAACATTGAAGGATGTACTCATGGACTGCCCAGGCCCCACTAGTATGATCTACATCATAGTCCTGGAAGTCGAGTACACATCCTAAGGGCTTTATCAACATGTAATCAGAGAGACAGAAAGTATACATGTTAAGATAAAGAGCAACCAGATAGCGTACTATCATGTCGAGCAAGAAAGTCCTACCTATATATGACCCAGCATCCACTACAATATACATCCAATGTACAGTAATGGCCTCTAGGGCATACATATAACTAACACTACGTCCCTCCCAGGCGAAAAAATGAAAAGGCGATCCTCTTTTATCAATCCACGAAAACCAAAGTGGAGAAAGAAATTTGGCATGGTGCCGATTCTACACTTGATAGGCTCCAGCCTATCCGTCTGCCTAGATATTACACAGAAGGATTGAAAAGGCTGTTGAGGCGCCAAGGTGTACCCTTCAAACAGACTGCTCGACAAGCTCAGTTCTACAACAGGATCTGGGACGTCCCCGGAACTCAGCGAAAATTGCCCAACGTGAGAATGGAAATGATCGGGCTTGGATATGTTCAATCCAAGAAATGGGAACGATTCCATGGCTGCTATGTCATACATGACTTTGATGAAGAAGGAGATGTTCTGTTAAAATACGCTAACCCTGAACCAAAACGAGGTCCCGCCATCAAAATGCCAAGTCTGTCGTTTGAAGAACAGATGGACAAGCTAATAAGGGAAGCGAGTCAAAAGGTACGTGATGACCATAGCCGCGAAATGGCCATTTACAAGAAAACCAGGACGCAACGCCTCCTTCAGCAGGCCATGAAGAATGATAATGCTTTTCGTCGCCAACCTGTCATACAAAAGACCAGGCACATAGGCAAAAATAAACCAAAGAACGGAAAAAACGTTCGGCAGCAGCGTAGCGGGTCTAAGAAGCCACGCGATCAAGAATCGAGTAGCCGGGATCCGTCTCTTATAAAGAAGATGGGTCAAGAATATTCTTTTCCCTAAGACAAGACAAAGAAGATATTCGATCTTGTCGTAAAACATCAGATGATGACACTCCCGGAGTCCAAGCACCCCGAGCAAGCAGACAAGGTTTCTCACCTAGACTATTGCTCTTATCACCGAGCAATAGGGCATCCTCTCGAAGACTGCTTCACCTTCAAGAACTGGGTTGAAGACCAGTATCAACTCGGCAGATTCGCTCTATCCAGCAGCTGGAGGGTAACCCTGCCGCAGAAGCATGAGCCGAAAGCCATGTATGCAGCGAGAGTAGAACCGGATCAACATCGGTCTTGGAAGCGATCTCGTACCTGCCATGTGATAACGCTGTTAGAAGAAGAACCCGAGATATGGATGACCTTTCTTGGTGCTTCGAAAACGATGAAGATGAATTGATCTCAGAATTTCCACCGGTGCTAAAAGAGCTGGAAGATGGGATACATACTACTGCAGATGACCTAAGGAAAATTGACCTGGGAACGGCAAACGACCCACGACCGATGTTCGTCAGTGAGCTTTTGTCTGAAGAAAGGGTGGCTACGCTAAAAGAAGTGCTCATGCAGTATAAAGATTTCTTTGCATGGAACTATTCAGAGATGCCGGGACTCGATCCAGAGATTGCTGTCTACAAATTGGTGATTTCTCCGGACGTCAAACCGATCAAACAAGCACCGAGAAGAATGCGGCTCGAGCTTGAGATGAGCATCAATGCCGAAGTCAAGAAGCTAATCGACTCCGGCTTCATCCAAGAAGTTCAATATCCTGATTGGATCGCCAACATCGTCCCGGTGATGAAGAAAAATAGGACGGTGCACATATGCGTAGACTTCCAGACTCTCAACAAAGCTTGCCTGAAGGACGACTTTCCAGTACCGGTCACCGAGCTGATGATAGATAATACGTCCACTCTTGAAGTTTTCTCCTTCATGGACGGCTCATCGGGATACAATCAGATAAAGATGCATCCCGAGGATCAGAAGCATACCGCTTTCCAGACCCTTTTGGGTATATTCTCCTACAAGGTGATGCCTTTCGGTCTAAAGAACGCTGGTGCCACCTATCAAAGGGCCATGACGAAGATTTTCGATAACCTCATACATGAAATCGTCGAATGCTATATCGACGACCTCGTAGTAAAAATCAAATCATACGAGGAACATTTAGAGCATCTGAAGATCGTGTTTCAGCGTCTTCGGAAATACAACTTGAAGATGAACCCTCTCAAGTGCGCGTTCGGAGTTTCCTCAGGCAAGTTCTTAGGATTCGTCATCCGACACCGAGGCATCGAGATAGACCCGTCGAAGATCAAGGCGATCATGGAAATGCCTCCGCCGAGGACTCTCAAGCAACCACGGTCTCTCCAAGGAAAGCTCGCGTATATCCGGCGATTTATAGCCAATCTCTCAGGCAAGTGTCGTCCTTACAGTCACCTAATGAAGAAAGGGACTCCTTTCGTCTGGGATCGCAAATGCAAAAGCGCACTGGACGAAATTAAGCAATACCTGCAGAATCCGCCGGTGCTGACTGCTCCGATCAAGGGAAAGCCTCTCATTCTGTATACCACCGCCCTTGAGGGTTCTTTAGGTGCGCTGTGGGCACAAGATAACGACCAAGGGAAGGAAAGAGCCCTCTACTATTTGAGTCGAGTTCTCCTGGGGGCAGAAAACAATTACTCCCCCATTGAAAAACACTGCCTGGCGTTAATCTTTGCGATAACGAAGCTCCAGCACTATGCATTGGCACATGAGGTCCATCTCATATCGAAAGTGGATCCTCTCAAATATCTGATGTCGAAGGCTATATTAACGGGACGGCTCGCTAAATGGGCCCTGTTCTTGATGGAGTTCTCGATAACTTATCGTCCCCTCAAGGCAGTGAAAGGCCAAGCCATTGCTGACTTCCTCGCTGAGCATCCGATACCTGCCGACTCCCCCTTGAACTGCGAACTGCCAGACGAACACGCGTTTGACACGATCGACGGGGAGAGAAGAAAGAATGATATCCGGTGGGAACACTACTTTGATGGAGCACCATGACGAAGCGCAGGAAAAGCACCCCCATAATCAAATAAGGAGCATGCCTCATCTTCGTGACTCCACAAGGAGGGATAATGCTCTTTGCCTTCTCCTTAATAGAGCCGAGGATGAACAATGAAGCGAATACGAAGCTTTGATAGCAGGTCTTGAGATCGCCGTCGACATGGGAATTGAAAACCTTCTTATATACGGAGATTCCCAACTGATCGTTAGTCAAGTAAACATCGACTATCAAACGTGCAAACCAGAGTTGGTGAAATACGGCGAGAGAGTATAGCAACTGCTGACTCAAATCCCTTCCTACGCCCTGGAAAGTATACCGCGAGCGGAAAACAGCAAAGTGGATGCATTAGCCAAGCTCGCTAAAGAACTGGCCGACGAGAATCTCGATGACGTGAGGATCGTTGTGCAAAGCCGTCGGGTTCTCGCACCGGCAGAAATATCTCTGGAATCTTCTAAAGAAATGGGAGCGACCGAGCAAACGGCCCTACAAATAAAAGATCATGAAAAGACTATGGATTGGAGAGAAGTCTTTATAGACTACTTCAAATCCCGTTGAACACCTGAAGACGCATCCTCAAGGCATCAGCTCATGAAACGAGCTCTATCTTTCGCCTTTGTTAATGATACTATGTATAAGAGATCATTTGATTCTCTGTGGCTAAGATGCTTAGGACCTGAAGAAGCGAAGAGAGTCATCTAAGAAACTCACGATGGACTCTGCGGTTCTCACCAAGCCGGGCCGAAGATGAAGCTGAGGATCACAAGGATAGGCTACTATTGGCCCACGATGATCCAAGACTGCCTCGAATATGTGAAGCGGTGCCACTCGTGCCAAATTCACAGGGACTTTATCCACCAGCATCCGAATCCGCTACATCCGACGATGGCTAGCTGGCCATTCGAAATGTGGGGAACTGACATAATCGGCCCTATCGAACCAGCATCGTCCAGAGGGCATCGGTTCATATTGGCGACGACCGATTACTTTTTTAAGTGGGCAGAAGCCACACCGCTAAGAGAAGTGAAGACGAAGAATATCCTCCATTTCTTCAAGACACATGTCATTTATCGGTTCGGCATTCCGTGATGGATTATCTCCGATAACGGGCCAGCCTACAGAAACAACAAGATCAGCCGCTTCGCACAACAGCATAACATAGACTGGAGATATTCATCAGTCTATAATCCCCGAGCTAATGGTCTAGCTGAGGCTTTCAACAAGACCTTGACGAAAATCGTGAAAAAGATGGTGTCTCAAAATAAGAGGGACTGGCACAAGAGACTCCATGAAGCTCTCTGAGCGTATCGAACTACGTTCAAAACGGCCACAAACACAACGCCGTATGCATTGGTATTTGGCACAGAAGCGGTACTCGCCCTCGAAATGGAGTTACCCTCTCTATGAGTGGCAGTTCATTACGAGCTAACGGACAAAGAGAATGCTCACCTTCGGCTTGAGGAGCTCGACGCCCTTGATGAAACCCGGCTCATGGCGCAACAAAACCTGGAGGCTTACAAAGAAAAGATGACGCGTTCATACGAGAGATTGACTAGGCCGAGAACATTTCGCCAATGTGAAATCGTGCTAGTGGTCAAGAGACCAATGATCCCTAATCGTGCCAAAAGGGGAAAATTCGAGCCGAACTATGAAGGCCCGTATATCATAGATAAAGTTTACCACGGTGGTGCCTACCTACTCATGGACATGCATGGTGAAAGACCTTTTAGGCCAATAAACGGTTGCTTCTTGAAAAAATACTACGCCTAACGAGTACGGCCTAGGTTAACGATAGATGACGACGCCTATGTCCGCTTGCTATCTTCCTATGCCCAAACTCTATAAGTAGTAGCCGGCTACGGACCGAAACATCCTTAAACTAACGCTGGACCACTATGTCCTAAAACTGGCGATGGACCGAAACGTCCTTAAACTAACAATGGACCACTATGTCCTAAAACTGGCTGTTGACCGAGACGTCGATAAACTACTATGGACTGCAGCATTCTAAGGCTGACACAAAAAAAAAAGAAAACGGTATGTCCATAAGCAAAATGGGCACGGATGAAAACCCGAAAGGGCTCCGTGAGTAAAAACAGCATGGCTATCGGCGAGTTTTGTGAAAACCCGTAAGGGCGCATGTTCCTGCTAAAAAAAAATTTTTTTTTTTGCGCAAAAGAGCCCAGGGTATCAAATGGCAGCGATACGTTTAAGAAAATGTGAACCAGTATTTTTCGGGCTGTATTTTGACAAACCCCCGAATGTGAAATAGCTAAATTCTTATGGCATCAAAAGTGTCTCGAAAAATCCTTCGATTTGATATATTATGGGCCTCATAATTCATCCGGGATCAAAAGTTATGAACAAATATACTATGCACATGTAATCTAAGAAAGAAAATGCGAACCAGTATTTTCCGGGCTGCATTTTGACAAACTCCCAAATGAGAAACAGCTAAATTCTGATGGTATCGAAAGTGTCTCGAAAAATCCTTCGATTTGATATATTATGGGTCTCATAATTCATCCGGGATCAAAAGTTATGAAGCATCACGTGCTCACACGTGACCGGGCATCACGTGCCCACACGTGACCGGGCATCACGTGCCCACACGTAACCGGGCATCACGTGCAGACACATGACCATTTACAGGCAAAGCCTGTAGGTACTGAATAAAATAAATAATTGGAAATAATTAATCAGCGGGGTCACATGCCAACACATGATGGGCCTTTAAACCTACTGAAAAGAATTAAAGGTATAATAAAATAACAAGAAAAAACCCCAATAGAGCATCACGTGCCAACACGTGACCAAGGGTCACATGCTGACACGTGATAATTCCTGAATTCTTTAAAACAACAGAATTAAATTCTGATCAAATGCTTAATCAGGGGGTAACGTGCCAACACGTGATGGGTTCCTAAAGATCTATAAATTAATAGAATTAAATTATAATTAAGAGGGAATCAAAAACCCTAAATGGAAAAATATTTCTCTAAATCTTTCCAAACAAAAAATATGGTGCTCTGTAAAATAGAGCACCGTTGGATTAAAAATCCAATGGTTATTAAAAATCACCAATTTATGGAAAGATTTTATACAAGGAAAGATTTCCCTGAAATTTGAATAACATATAAAAGATCTTTTAGATTAAAAATCCAATGGTGAATAAAATTCACTGAGCGATCTAAAAGATCATGTTGGTTACAAAATAAATTAAAATCTTTCAATGAAAGATTAACTAAACAAATTGATTCTTTTCTTTCTCCTATAAATAGGAGCCAAGAAGAGAAGAGAGGGGGATCTACTTTTTTGGGAAATATACAACAACAGAGAGAAAAAAGAGAGGAGAATTTAATTCTCAAAAGAGAAAAAGAAGATCGCTTCAGGAAAAAACCCTAGGTGAGAAAAGAAAAGAGATCTAAGCTCCATAAAACAAAAAGAGAATTTAATTCTTAAATTAAGAGTTTAACTCTTCTGAATAAGAACTTAGTTCTTCCTTTGGTTGAAGATCTGCAGAAGCAGATCTCCTCACAAGTTGAGAATTTAATTCTCATCGGGGATATTCTGCCATGCAGATCCAAAACTTAGAGGGAGAATTGAGTTTAGGGAATTTAATTCCCCCAAATTTATAGGAATTTATTTCCTCCAAATGAAACTAGGGTTTAACCCTATATGAGAATTTAATTCTTCTAAATTCATAGGAATTCAATTCCTCCAAATGAAATTAGGGTTTAACCCCATATAAGAATTTAATTCTTCCATATACATAGGAATTTAATTCCTCTAAAACAGAATTAAGGTTTAACCCTACAAAGAATTTAATTCTTAAAACAAGGGACTTAAAACTCTCTATGCACGTAAAGAAATCAGTACCCAACCTGGTCACGTGGCAACACGTGACCCTCCCTCTCAATGATCAAAAAGGAACGAACAAGACTAGGTCACGTGCCCCCACGTGACCCTTAAACAGACTCCTCAAAATGAAAAAGAACAAGTCTGGAGGCAATGCCTCACGTGCCCCCACGTGTCCCTATAACAAGTTCCTCAAAATGAGAAAGAAAAACTTGGAGGCAATGCCTCACGTGCTCCCACGTGACCCTCAAAATAAAGGGAACAAAGCCAAAAGCAGAATCAATTTTGGACATCTTCACGTGTCCCCACGTGACCCCTAATAAATACTTTAATAATCAATACATGAATACCCATCACATGCCAACACGTGATGGCCTGAAGACTAAAAGTATAACACTTATTTGAATATTCTGAGAACAAAATAAAGGAGGTTTGGCCCAATTCTCAGGCGCCTCACGTGACCCCTGTTCCCTGATTAAAAATCAGGAATTATCTCAATGAGGTATCACGTGCTCACACGTGACCAATGGTCACGTGTTGACACGTGATAGTTAAAGCAGAAACGAAAACAAGCGGCTGAGAAAAGACCCCAATTAGGGGTCACGTGCTCACACGTGACAAAAGGGTCACGTGCTCACACGTGACCAAGGGTCACGTGCCAGCACGTGACAGGATTTGAAAGCCCTGTAACTTAACAGAATTAAATCCTAAATTTCTCTAAATCTTTCCAAACGAAAAAATGATTATGAGGAACCGTTGGATTAAAAATCCAAGGGTGATTAAAAATCACCAATTTATGGAAAGATTTTAGACAAGGAAAGATTTCCCTAAATTTCACCAAAAATAACAAACAGAATATCTTTTGGATTAAAAATACAATGGTGAATAAAATTCACTGAGAGATCTAAAAGATCATATTAGTTATGAAAAACAAACGAAATCTTTCAATGAGAGATTTACTAAACAAATTGATTCTTTTCCTTCTCCTATAAATAGGAGCCAAGAAGAGAAGGGAGAGATAGAATTTTGGGATCCGGAGATTTTCTTAAAAAAAGCAAATAGCAGAGAGAAAAGAAAGGAGAATTCAATTCTCAAGAAAGAAACCCTAGGTGAGAAAAGGAAAAAAGATAATATTTCAAAAAGAGAATTTAATTTTCAAATCTAAGAGTTTAACTCTTCTGCAAAAAAGAACTTAGTTCTTCCTCTGGTTGAAGATCTGCAGAAGCAAATCTCCCCATAGGTTGAGAATTTAATTCTCATCGGGTTGAGATTTTGCCATGCAGATCCAAGACTTAGGGGGAGAATTGAGTTTAGAGAATTTAATTCTCCCAAATTTACAGGAATTCAATTCCTTCATGATAAAACCAGGGTTTAACCCTATAGGAAATTTAATTCTCCTAAAATTATAGGAATTTAATTCCTTCAAGATGGACAGAACTAGGGTTTAACCCTAATTGAGAATTTAATTCTCTTAAATTCACAGGAATTTAATTCATCCTAAATGAAATTAGGGCTTCACCCTATATAAGAATTTAATTCTTTTACATATATGGGAATTTAATTCCTCCAAAAAGAGATTAGGGTTTAACCCTATATAAGAATTTAATTCTTGCAAAATAGGAATTTAATTCCTCCAAAATCATAATTAGGGTTTAACCCTACAAAGAATTTAATTCTTAAAAAATAAAGAGACTTAAAAGATCTCCATATATGCAAAGAACTAAGGTCACGTATCCCCACGTGACCCCTGAAAAGATCCCCAAAAATGAGAAGGAAAAAGCTTTGAGGCAATGCCTCACGTGCTCCCACGTGACCTCCAAAACAAAGAGAATAAAAGCAAAGAAAATGTTAGCTCTGGACGCTCTCACGTGTTACCACGTGACCCCTAATAAATGCCTTAACGAATCAGTGCATGAGTGCCTATCACGTGCCCACATGTGATGGCCAAAAAATTAAAAAGTGTTAACACTTATTTGCAGAACAAAGTGAGGAGATCTGGCCCCACCTTTGGACACCCTCACGTGTCCCCACGTGACCCCTCTTTCTTTAGTGTTTAACACTAATTCGAGAGCTTTATTTCCAGTGTTTAACACTGATTGTCTTCTAGTGTTTAACATTAAATTGAGAATCTTATTTCTAGTGTCTAACACTACTTTGAGAATTTTATTTCCAGTGTTTAACACTGTTATCTTCTATTGTTTAACACTAATTTGAGAGCTTTATTCCTAATGTTTAACACTGCTGTTCCCTAGTGTTTAACACTACTTATAGCCAAATTGGCTAATTTTCCAGAGGCAAAAGTCTCTCCTTCAACCGAGTCTCAAAATTGAGTAAAACTCACAACTACAATATTAATGCTCAGTCAAAGATAAAAATGTTATCAGAGACCTCAAACTCTTGTTTAGCATTGCTAAATAATGTGGGCTTGAACCTAGACAAGTGTCTAATGGTCTAACAAAGGGCCAACACTTCAGATCTAATTGGACTTAGCCCAAATTGGCCATAAGTCCTCAATTTAGATTTAACTGAGCCAATGTGCTCATAATCTAATTATTTGATCTTAGTTCCAAATTAGACTACAGATCCCCAAGCAACCTTGGTTTAAGGGTACATCTCTTCACTCCTCTGATATTTGGCGTTGTAATCCTTCAACTTCTTCAGAGAGGTGACGGGTCCCGACAACTACACATTTCATGGACTGTGGGGTCCTTAAACCCATGGACTATGATGTCCTTAATCTCGACCACGATGTTTTTAAACTAACATTGGACTGTGGGGTCCTTAAACTCACAGACTATGATGTCCTTAACCTCGACTGTGATGTTTTTAAACTAACATTGGACTGTGGGGTCCTTAAACCCATGGACTATGATGTCCTTAACCTCGATCGCGATGTTTTTAAACTAACATTGGACCGTAATGTCCTTAAACTAACAATGGACCGTAGTGTCCTTAAACTAATCAACCGCAATGTCACTAAACTAAACAATAGAGCCCAATTGCTCTCTTGTTGGATCTAAACAATCCTGTTAAGTTGATCTTAGTCTAAAATTAGACTAACGTATCCTTAATAAACGTTTAAATTGATCTTAGTCTCAGATGAGGCTAATGTATCCTTAAACCTAACCCCCAAACCCAAATCTAATAAGATACGGATTTGGACTAATCCACGCCCTACGGGTGACAACATAAATTAGTCTCCATATAAAATCCACGGGCAACCACAAACAAAACAAACACACACGACACGAAGTGACCATCTGGAGAAGGAGAAAGTTGTTACCGCGATGCGGTAGCGTAATTAACTGCAGGGGCTTGCGCCTGCAGGGAAGAGCGTCCCCACAATCAAAAACCCCTCAAACGAGGGGGAATCTGACGAAGTCTGATACATCGGCCGCATCCGTTTAAACTTTCGATACATGGTGCCATAAATCAACTTGGCATCTTCGGAGAGGTGGATGGATAGCACCAATTAGCATCTGCCCCGAAATTCAGGCAAGACAGACCTACACGGTCACGTCCCCGTTTTCGGCGGGGAACAGATTCTGGCACTCCCGGTGGGACCTTTCCCTCTTTCCACTCCACACTTCGTGTGTCGTGTTCACGAACGAATCGCGGTTTGCTAACGGTTGCCCTTGGGTTCGGGATATTAAGATTTGGCGTTTTGCTTGGTGTAGAAAACGAAGGATCAATGGCGTCCACTTGCGCAAAGTGTTCCAACTGCAATTGCAACCCATGCTCCGCCTCATCTGGAGGCATAGCTTACGGGTCCCAAGTGGCTTCTCTGTTCACGATGCCGGTGGAACAGGTCACTCTGGTGGAACAGGTCACTCAGGCCACCACTGGTTTGTTCTTCGGGACCATGCTCCCACTGATGAGTTTCAACGCTCCTATACCAACATCAGAAGCTTCCAAGAAGTCGGTCTTTGATCGGCTTACAACTACCGTGGCCCCTCTCAACGGGTCGTCCAGCCCCAGAGCCTCAGTCTTTGCCAGATTGGGCCAAAGTTCCTGTGGGCCCATGATGAAACCTGCAATTCAAGAAAAGGTTACTCCGAAGAGAGTAACCATCCCTGCTCCCGAAGTCGTCAAGGTGGCTTCTCCTGCTAAAGGGTCGGTCTTTACGAGACTGACTGTTCCGGCTCCAACTCCAGCCCTCGTTCCTGCTCAAAAGTCCGTCTTTGACAGATTGAATACCGTTACTCAACGAACGTCGGTCTTCAAGAGGCTGGTACCAGCAGTGCCTCACCAGAACAGGGGGCATAACAAAGCCATCCCCATCACCGAACCAACACCAACAGCTCGACACGCTCGACGTCGTCACTGGCGCCGAGAAAGGAAGGCTGGGGGCAACTCCCTCTCTGGGTTAACTCCACCAGCCCCAACGGTGGAAGTCAATGCTGCTGTTCCAACCGGGAACAGCTTCGAATTGCTGAACAAGGTGCGTAGGAACTCTCCTACCACCGTACTGAAAAGATCTCCTCCATCCATGGAGAATGTTACAGAAATAAAGCCGGAGCAGCCCCCTCAGCGGCTGTCCTCCAAGGTTTACAAAGTCTGGCGACGGGTCCAGGAATCAGTGATTGATCAAGACCATCCCCGCCGACAGAAAAAGCTGAAGGTTCAGCAGTAAGAGAACCGTCCTGGCAAGCCACGGAGGACGACAACCACCTGGGTGCCCGCTACAACGGCCCCCTCAACGTCAACTACTCAAAAAAGAAGGAGGCCAGAGAAAGCCCCTGTGACCAGGGCAGAACGCAAAGACGCTAAGCCCAAACGCCCCAAGTCTGGGGGCATAGCGGTACATACGGTTTACATGGCTTCCGGAAAAGAGGAAAGCCGCACTTCGACGGGCCACCGACCGCTCACCCGATCGATAACAAGGGCTCAGGAACAACAACAGCAGAAGCTTCAAGAGATACTAACTGCAATGGCCGCACTCACCGGGCCAAAAGAAACCCCGGAGGCATCATCGGAACAACGTCACGAACAAGAGACTGATGCTGAATTCCTTCGGAGAATGCTCGAAAAGAATAATAAGGAGGCTGCGGAACAAGCACCCAATATAAAGCAAATGGCTCTTCTGTTCCAAGACATGGTGGGCATGATGATCCAGCCGGACCCTCCAGCTGAAGATCCTCCGATTATCCTCGAAGATGACCGGGCGGAGACGTCGAATCCACCTCCGGCTCTTTCAGCAGCCAAGGAGGAAACTATTTCCAAGGCTGCCCTGGATGACTATATTGCTCAGCAAATACAAGTTCATAAGGCAAATGAAGCGGCCGGCCAAGTCGTCAAAACTGGGCGACCATATCCAGGCTAGTATGATCAGATAAAGTACCCGCTGGGCTACACGATCCCCAAATTCCATGTGTATAAGGGGACGGGCAATCCCCATCAACATGTCGCTCAGTTCAGGGCTCTTTGTGGCAACACCGGTGGCGATGATAAGCTTTTGCTCCGCTAATTCGTCGGCAGCTTGTCGGAGACGGCATTTGAGTGGTATTCTGAACTTCCAAACGACGCCGTCAAGTCTTTCGCAGAAATGGAGTTGTTGTTCACCCAGTGATTCGCGAGTGCTAGTGAACGCACCCCAATAACGGCATTGATCAATGCCAAGGTGAAGCCAGACGAGACGTGGGTTCAGTACGCAATCCAATGGCGGAATCTGTGGTCGAAATGCGAACAGCGCATCGAAGAAGCACCAGCGGTGGGCATGTTCGTGGGCACCCTAGACCCTCATGCAACTATTTCACAGTTCATGATGTTCTTCAAACCGACCACGTTCCAGGCTTTAATTGACAAGCTAGCCCAGATGGACCAGATGGGTCATAGACCGTCTCCTCCGAAGCTGGAGCCGCGGAACGAAAAAGGTAAAGGGAAGGCGACCTTCGTTGCGAATACCCAACAGCAGTCCAGTGTCCCAAAACTAACGGATCAACTGGAAGAGAGACGGCTCTATTATAATGAGAAAATGAAGCGTCCTTACTCGTTCCCACGGGACAAAACGAAAAGACTATTCGAGTTGGCAATGCGCAATAGGCTTATCAACCTGCCAAATCCTAAGCGACCGCTGCAACCCGGCGAGGCTAATAATCCCAATTATTGCCCTTACCACCAAACGCTAAGCCATCCGATTGAAGATTGCTTCGTCTTTAAGGGATGGATCGAGGATCAGTACCAACAAGACAAGTTTGCGCTGTCTGATAAGTGGAAAGTAAGCCCACCACAACCGCACACTCCGAAAAAGACGGACACACCGGGGGTATCATGCTTTTTTGTTGAAGAAGCTCCATGGGAGGTCGTTCTTTCAGCCAGAACCAAAAGAATGCTGAATGATCTCCAGACATGCCCGGCGATCAGGTGGACGAATCCGCTGGAACCCCAGATCATCGAAGGAATGCTGAAGTCGTGCCCAACTCCAAAGATTGGTGTTGATAGCCAAAGTGTTCACACCCAGCCGTCAAAATCTTGGAAAAAGAAGAAGAAATCCAAGAAGCCCGTGAAGCCTGACGACAAGCGCATAGACCTGCAAAAGCAGATTGACGCGCTGGAAGAATATAACCAGAAGGCGCGGACTCCAATCACGCTCCAAGAGTTCTTCGGCCACGTCCTTAAAGACGGAGATGATGAAAAAGACCCGTCGGATGAATATGAGGATTACGTAGCAAGTTGCCATGTGATCTCTCATTCGTCGACAGACGATGAAGAAGCTCCTTACACCGAAAGACTGGGGGCAGGTCCTGAACCGGAACTTCTAGGGCCATCAGACGAAATGATCGACGCATTCCTAAACGAAGCTCTTCTGAAAAGTAAATCTGACCGGGAGCGTGAGATGGCCATATTTGAAAAGGCCAAACGCCAGCGACTGGACAAAAGAGTCGAGACACTCCTGCCGAATCAAAGGGCATCCGCTGCGAATAAAAACAAGTTCAAGACGAGGAAAAGGTTGGCTAAAGCCATATCAATGGGAATGAAGCTACCACCCTCCGAAGGAAACACTCTCGGAGAAGCAGAGATGCATCCTAGCTACTGCCTATATCATCGAAAGTTGCCACACCCCATCGAAGAGTGCAACGCTTTTAAAAGATGGTGGCAGGGGTATGTCGCTCACCAGCAACATTTTAAGCGGATGAAACGCAAAACTCGTAGGGAGCAGAGAAGTACGACCGAGGAGTATAAAAGAACTACCGGCAACTGTCGCACAGTCAGCGCCGGGGGATCGCAGGTTCTCACCTTCGGGAGCGACTCCGACAAAGAGATGACTCCTGGCCCTCTCTTCAAAGAATCCACCTCGAGGAAAGAGGAAGAGTCGAAGACCTGTGAAAATATCCAGCTGCACAATCATACGCTGCCCGAAAAGAATATCGGGCCCGCAAATAGAAAAGATAAGGGAAAAGAAAAGGTCCCTGAGGATATCATCCTTGATGACCAAGCTGTTGAAAAGCTGACAGCCAAGGACCCCCCAAAGAAAAGTAAGGTGGACTACAACGTTCTGGCGCACTTGAGAAAGTTACTTTCGCAGCTCAGCATTTTTGACGCCCTTTTACTATCAAAAGGAGCAAGAGATTCATTGATCAAGGCACTACAAGAGCCAGAGCAATTCCAAGCGTTCTTCGCCGAAGAAAAGATGAAGGATGAGCTGGAAGAATTACACACAGCCGATATCACCTTCGGCGATGAAGATCTCCTCCTCGGGACGTGTGAGCACAACCGTCCCCTTTATGTCTCCGGATACTTTCACGATATCAAGATTGGCAAGATCCTCGTCGACAATGGGTCTTCCGTCAATCTCCTCAACGTGCGAGTATTGAAGAAAATCTGCATGAGCGTTCAGCACCTCGCTCGTGATAAAATCACCATCTCTGGTTTCGACTCCTAGTCATCACGGACTCTCGGATCTGTGATACTGACGCTACACATCGGGCTACTTGTCACGGATATTAAATTTCACGTCATTGATGCCAAGACATGCTACAATGCTTTGCTCGGCAGGCCTTGGTTACACGAGTACAACATTATCCCTTCTACACAACATCAGTATATGAAGTATTTCAAGGATGGTCTCGAGTACACTGTGACGAGAGAGTTAAACCCATTCTCCGTGAACGAAGTCCGAAAGTACGAAGATGCAAAATACTTCTTACCAGATTTTGAGGATACGGAGAGATGTCACAAATCGAAGAACAAAGCTACCACCACTATTCCGGTCTTTGGGAGTGATACTGGGGAGGAAGAAGAGATAGTTTATTCAGGGCCGCCACAACGCAACAACCCGGGACCTCCGCCCCCATGTTGATCTTTGGCAGCGACTCGGAAGACGAGGTTAACGCTATATTTTCCGCTCGGCCATCAATACAAACCTTTGTTGGCGATGATCAGAGTTTGCAAATCACCATAGTTCCACAAGAGCACTACAAAGATCTCGATGCATTTGAAGCTTATAGTGTACAAGAGATGCAAACATTTTACGTCCCTCCCAGGCGAAAAAGTGAACAGGCGATCCTATTCTATCGATCTGGGGAAACCAAACTGGCAAAAGAAGTTTGGCATGGCGCCGATTCTACGCTCGATAGGCTCCAGCCCATCCGTCTGTCTAGATATTACATGGATGGCTTGAAAAGGCTATTGAAGCGTCAAGGGGTACCCTTCAAACAGACCACTCGACAAGCTCGGTTCTACAACAGGATTTGGGATGTCCCCGGAACTCAGCGCAAGTTTTCCAACGGGAAAATGGAATCGATCGGGCTTGGATATATTCAATCCAAAAAGCGAGAGCGAGTCCATGGCAGTTACGTCATACATGACTTCGATGAAGAAGAAGACATTCTGTTAATAGAGACCGATCCTGAACCAAAACAAGGTCCTGTCATCAAAATGCTGAGCCCGTCATTTGAAGAATGAATGGACAAGCTAGTAAGGGAAGCGGGTCAAAAAATCCGAGATGACCATAACCGCGAGATGGCCATTTACGAAAAAGCCAGGACACAACGCCTCCTTCAACAGGCCGCGGGGAATGGCAATGCTCTTCCTTATCAACCCGTCGTACAAAAGGCCCGACGCAGAGGCAAAAACAAATCAAAGAGTGGGAAAAGCGTTCAAGAGCGACAAAGCGGGATCAAGAAGCCACGCGATCAAGAATCGAGCAATCCGGAGTCGTCTCTTATAAAAAAGATGGGTCGAGCATACTCTTTTCCTCAAAACAAAATATGGAAGATACTTGATCTCGCCATAAGACATCAGATGATTACACTTCTGGAGCCTAAACACCCCGAGCAAGCCAACGAGGTCTCTCACCCAGACTATTGCTCTTATCACCGACCAATAGGACATCCTCTCGAAGATTGCTTCACCTTCAAGAACTGGGTCGAAGACCAATATCAGCTCGGCAAGTTCGCTCTATCCAGCAGTTGGAGGATAAATCCGCCACAGAAGCACGAACCGAAAACCGCACCTACAGCGAGAGTAGAACCATATCAACACCAGTCTTGGAAGCGAGCTCGTACCTGTCACGTAATTACGCTATCAAAAGAAGAGCCCAAGAATATGGATGACCTCCCCTGGTGCTTCGAAAACAATGATGACGAGGTGATCTCAGAATTTCCACCGGCTCCGAAAGAGCTGGAAGATGGAATACATACCACTGCAGATGATCTCAAGAAAATTGATTTGGGGACGACAAGTGATCCACGGCCGACATTCGTCAGTGAGTTGCTGTCTGAAGAAAGGGTGGCTACACCAAAAGACGTGCTTATGCAGCATAAAGATTGCTTCGCATAGAACTATTCCGAGATGCCAGGACTAGATCCAGAGATTGCTGTCCACAAACTGGCCATATCCCCGGACGTCAAGCCAATCAAACAAGCACCAAGAAGAATGCAGCTCGAGCTTGAGATGAGCATCAACGCCGAGGTCAAGAAGCTGATCGACTCTGGCTTCATCCAAGAGGTGCAGTATCCTGAATGGATTGCCAACATCGTCCCAGTGATGAAGAAAAATGGGACAGTGCACATTTGCGTAGACTTTTGGGATCTCAATAAAGCCTGCTCGAAAGACGACTTTCCAGTACTGGTCACCCAGCTGATGATAGACAATACGTCCACTCACGAAGTTTTCTCCTTCATGGACGGCTTGTCAGGATACAATCAGATAAAGATGCATCTCGAAGACCAAAAGCATACTGCTTTCCGGACCCCTATGGGTATATTTTGCTACAAGGTGATGCTTTCGGTATAAAGAACGCCGGTGCCACCTATTAGAGGGCTATGACGAAGATCTTCGATGACCTCATACATGAAATCGTCGAATGCTATATCGATGACCTTGTGGTGAAAAGCAAATCATACGAGGAATATCTAGAGCATCTGAAGATCGTGTTTCAACGCCTTCGGCAATACAACTTGAAGATGAACCCTCTCAAATGCGCGTTCGGAGTTTCTTCGAGCAAGTTCCTAGGATTCATCGTTCGAAACCGAGGTATCGAGATAGATCCGTCAAAGATCAAGGCGATTATGGAGATGCCCTCGCCAAGGACTCTCAAACAATTGCGGTCTCTCCAAGGGAAGCTCGCATATATCCGGCGATTTATAGCCAATCTCTCCGGCAAGTGCCGTCCTTACAGTCACCTGATGAAGAAGGGAACCCCTTTCGTCTGGGATCGCAAATGTCAAAATGCACTGGACGAAATCAAGCAATACCTGCAGAACCCGCCAGTGCTGGCTGCTCCGGTCAAGGGAAAGCCTCTCATTCTGTATACAACCGTCCTTGAAGGTTCCTTAGGCGCATTATGGGCACAAGAGAACGACCAAGGGAAGGAAAGAGCCCTCTACTATTTGAGTCGAGTTCTACTGGAGGCAGAAAACAATTATTCTCCCATCGAAAAACACTGCCTGGCATTGATCTTCGCGATAACGAAGCTCAGGCACTATGCGTTGGCGCATGAAGTCCGTCACATATCGAAGGTGGATCCTCTCAAATACTTGATGTCAAAGGCCATATTGACGGGGTAGCTTGCTAAATGGGCCCGGCTCTTGATGGAATTCTCGACAACCTATCGTCCCCTCAAGGCAGTGAAGGGCCAGGCCATCGCCGACTTCCTCGCTGAGCATCCGATACCTGCCGATTCTCCTTTGAATTGCGAGCTGCCAGACGAACATGCGTGTGACACAATCGACGGAGGTGATGCCTGGTGGGAACTTTATTTCGATGGAGCATCCTCCATGAAGAAGCACAAACAAAGCACCCCCATAATCAAATCAAGGGTAGGCCTCATCTTCGTAACTCCATAAGGAGGGATAATGCACTTTGCCTTCTCCTTAACAGAGCCGATGACAAACAATGAAGCCGAGTATGAAGCTTTGATAGCAGGTCTTGAGATCGCCATCGACATGGGGATCGAGAACCTCCTCATATACAGAGACTCCCAACTGGTCGTTAGTCAAATATACGGCGACTATCAAACATGCAAGCCAGAGTTGGTAAAGTACGGCGAGAAAGTACAACAACTGCTGACCCAAATACCTTCCTGCACCTTGGAAAGCATACCGCGTGCGGAAAATAGCAAAGCGGATGCATTAGCCAAGCTTGCAAAAGAATTGGCCGATGAGAACCTCGATAACGTAAGAATCATGGTACAAAGCCGCCGGGTTCTTATACCGGCAGAAATATCTCCGGAGCCGTCCGAGGAGAAGGGAGCGACCGAGCAAATGACTCTACAAATAAAAGACCAAGAAACGGTTGAGGATTGGAGAGAAGTCTTTATAGACTACTTCAAATCCCATCGTACACCTGAAGATGCGTCCTCAAGACATCAGCTTATGAAACGAGCTCTGTCTTTCGCCTTCGTCAATGATACTCTGTATAAGAGATCATTTGACTCTTTATGGTTAAGATGCCTGGGACCAGACGAGGCAAAGAGAGTCGTCCAAGAAACTCACGACGGACTCTGCGGTTCTCACCAAGCCGGCCCAAAGATGAAGCAAAAGATCAAAAGGATGGGCTACTATTGGCCCATGATGATCCAAGACTGCCTTGAGTATGCGAAGCAATGCCACTCGTGCCAGATCCACGGAGACTTTATCCATCAGCATCCAAATCCGCTATACCCGACAGTGGCTAGCTGGCCGTTCGAAATGTGGGGGACTGACATAATCGGCCCCATCGAACTAGCATCGTCCAGAGGACATCGATTCATTTTGGCGACAACTAATTACTTCTCCAAATGGGCAGAAGCAGTACCGCTGAGGGAGGTGAAGACGGAGAATATCCTCCATTTCTTCAAGACACACGTCATTTATATGTTTGGCATTTCGAGAAGAATCATCTCCGATAACGGGCCAGCCTACAGAAGCCACAAGATCAGCCGCTTCGCACAACAGCACAACATAGATTGAAGATACTCCTCAGTTTATAATCCCCGAGCTAATGGTCTAGCTGAGGCTTTCAACAAGACCTTGACGAAGATCGTGAAAAAGACGGTGTCACGAAATAAGAAAGACTGGCACGAGAGATTGCATGAAGCTTTCTGGTCGTATCGAACTATGTTCAAGACGGCCACGAACATAACGCCGTACGCATCGGTATTCGGTACAGAAGCGGTACTCCCCCTCGAGATAGAGTTACCCCCTCTACGAGTGGCGGTTCATTACGAGCTAACGGACGAAGAGAACGCTCACCTTCGGCTTGAGGAACTCGATGCCCTTGATGAAAACCGGCTCATAGCGCAACAAAATCTGGAGGCTTATAAAGCAAAAATAACGTGCTCATACGAAAGATTGACTAGGCCGAGGACATTCCGCCAAGGAGAACTCGTGCTAGTGGTCAAAAGACCTATGATCCCTAATCGTGATAAACGAGGGAAATTCGAGCCGAATTATGAAGGCCCGTATATTATAGACAAAGTCTACCAGGGTGGAGCCTATCTACTCATGGACATGCATGGTGAAAGACCTTTCAGGCCAATAAACGGTCGCTTCCTGAAGAAATACTACGCTTGATGAGTCACGGCCTAGGTCAATGATAGATGATGACGATTATGTCCGCTCACTATCTTCCTAAGCCTAAACTCTGTAAGTAGTAACCGGCTTCCTTTATAACGGACCGAAACGTCCTTAAACTAACGACGGACCGAAACGTCCCTAAACTAACAGCGGACCGAAACGTCCTTAAACTAACAGCGGACCGAAATGTTCTTAAATTAACAGTGGACCGAAGCGTCCTTAAACTAACGACGGACCGAAACGTCCTTAAACTAACAACGGACCACTATGTCCTAAAACTAGCCGTTGACCGAGATGTCGATAAACTACGGTGGATTGCAGCATCCTAAAGCTGATACAAAAGAAAAGAATAAAAAAGAGGGGAAAAAAAGAAAACGGTATGTCCATAAGCAAAATGGACACGGATGAAAACCCGAAAGGGCTCCATGAGTAAAATCAGCAGGGCTACCGGCGAGTTTTGTGAAAACCCGAAAGGGCGCAAGCTCGTTAGAATAAAAAAAAAAGAAGAAAAAAATGGTATGTCCATAAGCAAAATGGGCACAGATGAAAACCCGAAAGGGCTCTGTGAGTAAAAACAGCAGGGTTACCGGCGAGTTTTGTGAAAACCCAAAAGGGCGCAATCTCGTTAAAAGACACTTGCAAGGTCCTCTCGACTTTGTAAGGAGAATCCACCTGTAACAACTCTATTTTTAATGTACAAAGAATTGATTTAAATTCAATGTATATTTGGAGTATTTATTACAGCTGATATCTCTTTAAGTATTTATTTCACTCCATAATTACAAGAAGGAGCTTGTAGCTCATTGGTAATACCTTGCACTGCTGAACCAAGCCACCAGAGTTCAAATCCCATGCCCCACACTATTTTTATATTGTTTTGTTTTAATTTTTTTTTTGAAGGTCAACAGTCAAACAGCCATAACTCACAAAATTTATACTGAACATAAAAAGTTAGATGCACCAAAATTTCCCCCAGGAAAAACCTCACCCGACGCCACTTCGACTCGGCCGGACGGCCGAGTCGTCAACACGAAATTTCTCCGTGTTGACCTGGTCTTCTTTCCTGCATACACTAAATTCCCAGATCGGTTATCAAATTCCCATTAAACCTCTTTTACTCCAAAATTTAATGATTTTTTAATGTTTTTAATATAATTTTTATATTTTTTTAATTAAAACCCTAACCCTAGCCTAGCCCTATATAAACACCCATACCCTCTACCATTTCACCCTAATTCCTAAGTCCACTCTCTAAAAATTTCAAGAGAACTCGGTACGTTAGAAAAAGAGCTAAAGGCGAAGCGCTGCCGAAATCGACGACGAATTCCGGCGATCGTACTAGGACCCTTCACGACGTTTCAACGCACCGACAACCCACTACCTTCCTAGCACTCTCTAGCTTTTCCAAACCCGTAAGTCCCCCTCTTTCTATCTTTCTTTTCTTTAAGAAAATACGACTTTTTAAAACCCGACGGAAATCGGAACAAACCGATTTCCGATTCGGTTTTCTATCAAAACTCACTTGTCACAAATTCCATAATGCTTAAACATATCCCTGTTGACTACTAATCACTTAAAAATCAATTTGGACAAGTTTTCACACATGAAATGATAACTTTTGCAAAATACCGTATTTTCGCACTTAAATACCACTATGTTTAGTTTATCATGTTTAACCCCTAAACTTCACTATACCTTAAAGTAGATCACGAGGTAATGACCTACCTCCACACACACGCAAATACAACCCTAATTGATATCATCAAAACTTAGAATACGAAAATACAAGACTTTACATTAAAATACAATTTTCTTTATAAACCTTTTCTAAAAGTTCTAAGTTGTACACAATTTTTAAAACAATATCTTTAATAGGAAAATACGATATGTCATGGACATCGATCGTTTATCTAAACCTGACTTTGTGATGTCAAGGCTAGGCAAGTGAGCTTAGGTAACTTTAAAAGGCCCGTCTCACGATTCGTGAGCGGATCCCTCCTTCCTCACTTGTACTTACCTGGACACAATTGGCGGTGAAGAGGCGATTTGAGGATTCTAATGACGTGTCGTTTAGACCATTTAGAAATAGACTAGTTGGCTTAGGAAACCCTAGAATCTAAAATACAGAAATCTACACCCTTTTACAAATAAATACCTTATCCTTATAAAACCGTTTTCTAAATGATTAGTATTTATTAAATCTTTGCAAAGCGCCACTACAACCCACCTTTGGGGAACTCGTTAGGGATAGTACGGTTTATCGTGCACAATCGAGCTTAGTAGTGCGAGATTCAGACCTCCGCAAGGAGCATTCGGTCTCGAAAGGTTTAAAGTACGACATTTAAGAAAAAATGAGATTTTGGAAAATAAAATATTTATTTAAAATTATTCTTGTATTAATATATATATATAATTATCATTTAAACGCGTATTTTGTTATAAGATAAAGTTTCCACCTTTTCCTAAAAATTACAATATTAAAAGTTACATTAAAATACCATGAATTTTCAAATAAATCAATATTATAATTTAATACTTTTATTAGGATATATTCACTAGAATAACACAAATAAAATTTACACTCATTATAACAATAAAGATGAATAATAAATACTTGGGGTGTATCTGGAAACTATACAAAAGTATTTTTATATAAAATCCCTCAAGTTTTATAAATTACAATAAGGACCCTAACAATTAAAGAACTTCAAATTACTTTTCTTTTAGTCTGACCCGGGTTTGAGTCTGACTATTTCTGACTTGAATATGATTCAAGTCAATCTATATTCTTTAAATATTCCAACTCAATATGAACACATGAATCCCTGAATCCACTTAACAATCTATACAACTTGACTGAATCAAACCATGCATATACCTCCATTATTCCGTTATTCCATTTACCTGATTATGCAGTTACAAACTGTTTACTGATATCATGGTTTTGGTCAGTCATCCAACTTACACAATACAATACAACAATACTGTCAAAACACTACGGGGTTTAAGGGGTAGATTGGTACGGAATGTGTTAAAGGTGGCACGAGGTGGTCAGATTAAAACACCTAACCTATATTCCGTTGCTGTTGTACCGTGGCTTAACGGTTCCTTGTACATTCCGTTTGCCCCAGTCTCTAGCATATAGAGACCCCTCTCGTATACACTGGCATCCTTCTGTACCAAGATACAAACAACAGCGTTAACACAATATTCCATAACATTCTGCAACATAATACTTTAGAAAATACTTTTATTCTGTCTTTGTAATTCTTTCTTATCTTTGGGACTTACCAAGCGACCTGTTCGCTGACGACATTCTATTTCTTTCTTCTTTGAATGTCGTCAGGTGTTTTGGACCCAGCAGAGATCGAGCCCACGACTCATAAGGGAGCAACACACTTAGGGATCCCCACGATTCCTAAGGAGAAATTACACTTGCGAGATCCTCACGACTCATAAGGAGAACCTTCTTATGGGACCCTCACGGCTCATAAGATTCAAAAGTCTTAAGCTACAGGGATCTGAACCTGTTCTTAAGCAGCCCGCACAACCTCCAATATTGCCCTACAAGCGGCTCAATACCGACCCTTGTATACAATCCACGGGCGCGAATAAACATTTCCCTAACAAAGTCCCATCCGTGACTAAGGATATGTTTACACGGTAAACAACCCTTGTAAGTCCTCTCGACTTATAAGGAGAAAATACTCTTGTAAGATCCTTACAACTTATAGGAGAACACGTGCTTAGGGATCCTCACGATTCTTAAGGAGAAAACGCACCTACGAGATCCTCACGACTCGCAGGGAGAAATACCTTTATGAGACCCTTACGGCTCATGAAGTCAAAAGCCTTAGTCGACAGGATCTTAACCCTGTTTACTAAGCCACCTTTGTTCGTCATCGACAGAGGCAAATGATGATTCACTCCTGGCAATATCCCAGTAGTAGCGGTGCTGATGCCGAAATCGGTGTCTAAATCCAAGCTTGCGGCAAAAAGCCAGCAAGCCACACATGCATACGAAATAGCCGAAATGATGGGGCAACTTGCAAACAAAATCAGCAAGTAAAAATGTATGCATACAAAAACAGCCGAAATGATTGGGCAACTCGCAATAAAAGCAGCGAGTAAATAAAATAAATAGCCGAAATGATTGGGCACCGCGAAAAATAGCCGAAATGATGGGGCAATCGCGACCTTAATGATATAAAATCTGAAATGATAGAGTATCGCGGAAAGAAATAAAAAAAATGAAATTTTTTTTGCCCTACAGGTGGCATCACATCAATCCCTGTATATAATCCAGGGGCGCAAACAAAGAAGGAATCACACCTTTCCTCCCCAGGTTTCATCAGAAGAAGAAGCCAAATCTCAACGGTTCACAGATAGTCTGGAGATCATCTCAACATTTGTCTCATTACAGCAGACACAACATCAAGTAAAGCGGAACAGCGGCAACTCCCAGTTCCATGACTCGGCGGTGCACAGATAACCAAGAGTCAAATCCCGACTCCGTGAAATGCGGACAAAGTCAAAAATTCCTGGTTACGTGGAACGCGGCTTATGTCAATCTTGACCCCGTAGGAAAAGTCCAGAGTGGATCCCGGTCCGCGCAGAGCACGGCAATGACCCCGTATGAAGCATCCAGAGCAGAGCCTGGTCCTCGCAGAACACAGCCGTGAACCCGTGGGAAGCATCCATAGCAAAATTCCTGGTTACGTGGAACGCGGCTTAGGTCAATCCTGACCCTGTGGGAAACGTCCAGAGCGGAGCCTGGTCCTCGTCGAACACGGCAGTGAACCCGTGGGAAGCATCCAGAGCAAAATTCCTGGCTACGTGGAACGCGGTTTATGTCAATCTTGACCCCGTAGGAAACGTCCAGAGCGGATCCTGGTCCTCGCAGAGTACGACAATGACCTCGTGTGAAGCATCCAGAGCGGAGCCTGGTCCTCGCAGAACACGGCAGTGAACCCGTGGGAAGCATCCAGAGCAAAATTCCTGGCTACGTGGAACGCGGCTTATGTCAATCCTGACCCCGTAGGAAACGTCCAGAGCGGATCCTGGTCCTCGCAGAGCACGACAATGATCCCGTGTGAAGCATCCAGAGCGGAGCCTGGTCTTCACCGAACACGGCAGTGAACCCATAGGAAGCATCCAGAGCAAAATTCCTGGTGGAACGCGGCGTATGTCAATCTTGACCCCGTAGGAAACGTCCAGAGTGGATCCTGATCCTCGCAGAGCACGGCAATGACCCCATGTGAAGCATCCAGAGCGAAGCCTGGTCCTCGCAGAATACAGCAGTGAACCCGTGGGAAGCATCCAGAGAAAAATTCCTGGCTACGTGGAACGTGGTTTATGTCAATCCTGACCCCGTGGGAAACGTCCAGAGTGGATACCGGTCCTCGCAGAGCACGGTAATGACCCCGTATGAAGCATCCAAAGCGGAGCCTGGTCCTCGCAGAACACGGTAGTGAACCCGTGGGAAGCATCCAGAGAAAAATTCCTGGCTACGTGGAACGCGGCTTATATCAATCCTGACCCTGTGGGAAACGTCTAGAGCGGATCCTGGTTCTCGCAGAGCATGGCAATGACCCTGTGTGAAGCATCCAGAGTGGAGCCTGGTCCTCGCAGAACATGGCAGTGAACCCATGGGAAGCATCCAGAGCAAAATTCTTGGCTACGTGGAACGCGACTTATGTCAATCTTGACCCCGTAGGAAACGTCCAGGGCGGATCCTGGTCCTCGCAGAGTACGGCAATGACCCCGTGTGAAGCATCCAGAGTGGAGCCTGGTCCTCGCCGAATACGGCAGTGAACCCGTGGGAAGCATCCAGAGCAAAATTCCTGGCTACGTGGAACGTGGCTTATGTCAATCCTTACCCCGTGGGAAATGTCCAGAGTGGATCCTGGTCTCGCAGAGCACGGCAATGACCCCGTGTGAAGCATCCAGAGCGGAGCCTGGTCCTCGCCGAACACGGAAGTGAGCCCGTGGGAAGCATCCAGAGCAAAATTCCTGGTTACGTGGAACACGGCTTAGGTCAATCCTGACCCCGTAGGAAACGTCCAGAGCGGAGCCTGGTCCTCGCAGAACACGGCAGTGAACCCGTGGGAAGCATTCAGAGCAAAATTCCTGGCTACGTGGAACGCGGCTTATGTCAATCTTGACCCCGTGGGAAACGTCCAGAGCGGATCCTGGTCCTCGCAGAGCATGGCAATGACCCCGTATGAAGCATCCAGAGCAAAGCCTGGTCCTCGCCGAATACGGCAGTGAACCCGTGAGAAGCATCCAGAGCAAAATTCCTAGTCACGTGGAACGCGGATAATGTTAACTCTGACCCCGTGGGAAACGTCCAGAGCGGAGCCTGGTCCTCGCAGAGCACGATAGTGAACCCGTGGGAAGCATCCAGAGCAACTCCCGACTTCGTGAAATGCGGATAAGGGCAACTTCACCCATCACTTGCGGGTCCTCACGACTCGTAAGGGAGCAAATTCTCTTGTGAGATCCTTACGACTTTCAAGAGAAAACACACTTAGGAATCCTCACGATTCTTAAGGAGAAATTACACCTACGGGATCCTCTTGACCGGTAGGGAGAAAATTCTTTATGAGACCCTCACGGCTCATAAAGTTGAAAAGTCTTAGGAGGCAGATTTTAACCCTGAATCCTAAGCCATCATTGTCCTGCAAAAAGATCGAGATAGACTATCCACAGAATACATTCAATAAAAATGGACACACCATTGTGAAGAAAAACATGTCTTTTATTCATGAATCAAAATGAATACAAAGTACAATTCATGAAAGAACAAAAAAATATACTCTTATTCAGGAGTATGTACAAAACAAGAATGAAAAAATATATTTACAATTCTTCAAGTCGGCGGGCGATTCAGCAGATTTGCCAGTTCATCCCTTTTTCGCTGAGCCTCTCCTTCGTGATTTAGTATCGCCAAAAGACGGGCCTCCGCCTGTGCTTGCTGGGCCTAGTATGAGGCAAGTCGGCCTTCAAGCTCTTTCTCCGTAGCCTTATGAGCCTCAACCCTTTCACGAGTGAACACGACAGTTTTGTCGATGGCCACCACCTCCTTGATGGCCTCTTGAAGCACTCGCCAAAGTTCATATGCTTTATTGGCCTTGGCCGTAAGGTTGGCCTGAAGCTCTATTAGCGCTTTCGAAGCCAGCTCCCTCTCCGAAAACTTGCGGCCGAGCCTCTTCTCGCAAGATATCATATTCGCCGCACATCGCTCAATAAGACCCCGCAGGCCCGCCTTCGCAGCCACAGCTTCCGAAGAAAGTCGGGTACACTCAAGCACATGCAAGCAAGCCTCCACCTGCCGATAAAACTCAACCCAGACTTGCACCATTGCTTCACTATGATAGGTTGAAAGAAAGGAAAGAGAGCCGTTAGCTTCAGCAGCAAACGCTTCGGCCGTGCTTACACTGCCAGCACAAAGTTCCTCGATCAGGGATGACAGAGAGGCGAGGCTTAATTTTGCCATACGGTCGGAGGCGCATAAAGCATAAGGGCCGAGTGGCATAGCGATGCGTGACTTCAACGCGGGATGAACTGGCAGGGCTGTTCAGATTTATAAACAGTCAGCGAAACTTGTAAGCAAAGAACAAGCGGAACGACGTTGAGACTTTACTTACCCACAGTCATGCAAGAGGGATCTGAAGGCTCCCCAGGCCCTTCAAGAATCTCGACCTCGTCGTCGGCCTCCAGAACTGTAAAAGACTCCGGTGTCATGTTATAAGGTAGTGATAATGCCATAAAAAGAGGGTAAGCAACGCTAACCTTGCCCAGACGAAAGGACGATGCGCTGAGGAGATATCGCTTGCGGAGCGGCCATCTCCAACAGACGCTGAAAGGACTGCCGGGGAGACAGATCAGCAATAGAGGCCGCCAATCCGCACAACTTTGAAAAGACAGAAGAGTTCAGATGATGGAAAGATTACTAATCTAAAATATAGAAGGTTACCTTCGACGCTCCTCCCATTCTGAGCCGGAGAGAGAGCAGCTTCAACGGCCTCCGTCGTGGCCTCGGAAACATCATCGAGGACGCGGGCTGGTGTAGCGGCCTCTGAGGAAAGAGCAATGGCTGCCGTTGCAGGCTCTAGCGAAAGGACGACAGCCTCGACTACCTGCACCCCAGCCTCCGGATCACCCTCAGGAAGATCCATCAGCACGACGACTGCCAAAGGTGCCTCTACCAAGGGAACAAGTGCTTTGGAAGCGGGAACCACCGAAGAAGATTCCACCGTGAGAGCGACGGTTGCATCAACCCCCTCCACACTGATTGGTGCTTCACTGGGGATATCAGCAGACTCTATGGCCAAAACACGACTTAGAGTCTCTGCCGCCGTCGAAGTCCCTGCAAAGTTTGTAGAAGGATAAGGATACATATATGTGTATACAAGTAATATGAAATATTACAAAGAAATACAGAAACATACCGATGCGCAAGGGGGCTTCCAGTATGGCTTATTCAAGCCGACGCTCCTTCATAAGGAGATGTGCTCGCCGAGGTCCGAGGGTGGACTCGTGGCCGCCGGTCCACAGGGAAAGAGCATCCTCGGCGTCGGCCGAAACAGCCAGTTTAAGAGCCCTTTCGCCCTATTCTTCCAAAGGGCCGATGAATCGTCGCCGGATCCACGGAGGGTCTTCGTAAAAGATTACGGCGGGATAGGGCTTCTTCGGAATCCTTACATTCTCCGACTCGTCTTGCGAACGTCTTATAGCCTCAGCCAATTGTGCGGCTTCCTCGGCAGTTGAACTCGGAAAAAGTAAGCCAGCATTCGATTCTTGCAGAGCCAATGGTTCGTCCTGAAGAATGGGCTCAGACTCTACTAAAGAGTCGAGCAGATTGGTAGCCGTCCTCCTCCGTCGCTTGGATCCAGAACCGACCGCCGAAGACGATCGTTTCCTCCCTCGTGGAACTTTGGCACGGCGCCGACCCACCTCACCTTCAACACCCTCGCTTCTAGCGCCCTCGCTTGGTGGTGGTACCGAGGACGACACGGCCATTGTCGACGCCACGGGCGATGGTACTGCTACCGGAGCCCGATTAGCCCACGATCGGGTACCCAATGGCATACCAACTGTAGGAGTGAGGTCCACCTCCGACGCCCCCAGAATAAGCGCAACACTGGTGTCCCTCAGGGGAAAGAAGATCGGTACGCACGGTCGCGGCGGAACTCCCGTGGCCTGAACCGGAATAGGAGCACCGTATCCAAGAAGCACCCTCTTCTCCTCAGAAATAATTAGGTTGACCCGATGAAGGTACCAGCCCGTGAAGGATCCCACACATCGAGGAATATGGTCAGCTTTAGGAATCATGAAGCGAGAACCAGCGTTCAGCCTCACGAAGTGATGAGCAGCATCACGAACAGCTTCAGGTGAAGGGACGGGCGCAACTGTAAATGCCTCGAAGGGGACGCCCTGGTCATACCCAAGTTGCCGGGAAAAGTGGTGTGAGTTGTACCGCATGAAAAGGGCCGCACTGTTCTGACGAAAGACCAGATAACCTGGTCCGATCGCGTACAGGTGCATAGCTTCCTTAGGCTTCAAAGAAGGCACCTCATCTTTCGACAGGTCGCAGAGTTGTTGAATTGGACCTGAAGGAGAAGATAGGGCCCGGTCAATGAACACCAGTCCGCCCGTGCTAGCGTAAGGAGAGATCAACACGCGAATGGCCCCAAATTGAGTCGGGTCAGGGGCAGAAGCATCCACTAGCCGCATGAGTCGCGGAAAAGTGTAGGCATCATAAAATTCGGGTCTCTGGTGCGCAGCAAAGGCCCCCAACACGTGCATCTCAATCCAAGACGTGAAGTAATGAAGAGAGAAATTTACCACATCCACACCTGGAGTTGAGGTATTAGTCGCGGCGCCTAACCCATGATAAAGATGCGCTAGCGGGGGGATGCCTACGGCTAGCCGTGTCCCCTTAGCGATACAATGAGCAGGATAGATAAGCGAGGCTCTCATGAAGCGGCGATGCATGGGGATGACGAACCAGCTGAGCCAGACGCTGATAAAACCCATAAAGAAAGTCTCCTCATCCATGCCGGGAGCTGCAATCGATTCGAAAGATACTGCCGACATGATAGGGATGTAATACTGCGGCAGATCCTCTTCCTTAGTCGGTCATCGGTTCAAACCAAACCCGAAGGGGTCATTAATGTTCGCAAACTTTGGAGCCGTATTCGATAGGACACCCTCGCGAAGGAAGCAAGCGATAAAACTCTTAAAAGTGATGCCCTGCTCCTCAGATTCTGTAAACAGTTTGTCAAAGATGCCCAGGGCCTTGATTAAACTCGGGCGCTTGTGTCGGACGGCGTTCTTGGTAGACAGGCCGTCAAGCATTGCGGGCTCGGTCTCAAAGACGTACTCGTCGGGAGGTAGCAATTCCTCATAAAGGGCCCCCTAATTGGCAGCCCCGAGATCTCGTGAAATTCTTCCAAGGAAATCGAAACTTCGCGGTCCCCTAGGAGGAAAGTGTTGGTGGGGAGATTCCATTGGTTCAAGAAAGCCTTAACCTACCAGACGTGAGGAGATTGGTAGTGGAAGAGGGATGCATATATTGCCTGATAAAGCCCAACCCTCTGCAGTCGTGCGCGATGGGCGGACAGGATGTAGCGAGCCCAAAGAAGGTAGCCTGTGGGGTGTCGAGGGGTGAGCCTTATTTTGTAGATCTGCCCCCATGGTTGGGCCTCGCCCTGGAAAATGCGGCATCCCAGAATATCTATGGCCGGGATAGGATGGTTTGGGATGCCAGTCGTCGAAGGCTCAAGCCGTCCCATCGGGGTCCAATTCGGCATCTCCACGGCAAAGACTGTCCTCGGAGGATCCATCGACAGGAACAGATAAGTAGGCTCCGTCGGTATTTCGCAAAGGAAACTTCGGCGACCACGGATGATGTGACCATACTAGGTCCCCCACAAAAGCAAGTTGGTGCAGTTCGGGTCATGAGCCCTGATCATCGCCATCACTTCCTCGTCAGATAGCGACTGAGGAAAAGCGGCCTTCGAGCGAGTGAAAGGAAAGTACGGAACGGAAGTCATTATGCCTGAAATAAAATAAGGGAAACTGTTAAAGCAAAGCCAACAGTGTGTATATATATATATATGATTATAAATATATGTATATATAAAAAGACAGCGACAGAGGACTCATTTTATGGGACCATTGGTTACAAAACACATGGGTTCCACAAAATCAAGATGACGGCTTGCTAATGATGAGGCAAAGCAATTTCAATGAGACAAAAGGAAGATTTTCATTAAATAAGCAATGGATTTCAAATAACTCTACATATTCCCCTAAGAGAAATCCATCTTGGACTCTGTAACAAATCAAACAGAATCAAAGGAATTAAATTCCCAGAAAGCACCACTGCAATCTTCTTCTTCTTGGTTGCAGAGAGACAACTCAGGGCAAGAAAAACCCCAAGGAGTTCTCTGGGAAGAACTAAGTTCTTCATAGAAATTAAATTTCTTTTGGAAAAGGAGAATTAAATTCCCAGAGACATTTTTCAGAGCCAAAGCTCTTTGAAGATGGAATTAAATTCCGTGGAAAAGACAGGCTCCATCAACCCCCTGAAGATCAGAGAAACCCTAAAGGGCCTGTCGATTAAAGAATGAGTGGTTTTCTTTTTAAAGAACTTAAAGAAAAAATGGGTTCTTGATTAAAGGGAAATACCCTTGGTGTAGATTTAAAATCCAAAGAGTTCATATGAATGGAAGTTCTTCGATCGTTCAAAGATCATTACCTGAAGAAAGGGTCTTTCTTGAACAGAGTTAAACTCTGAAGATATCCGAAGCAGAGAACTAAGCTCTGAGAAAAGAGAATTAAATTCTCAAAGGGAAAGTTAGCAAGAAAGAAGATGAAAGAGTGGAGGCGCTTCTGAAGAGACCCCTGCATTTATAGGATGTGATGGAAAACGTTTCATCTCCCCTATTCCCTAGACAGATCCAACGGTCACAAAAGTGACAGCGTTGCACTCACGTGCAGACACGTGAGAGCAACGCTGTGGGGGCATTTGTTCCCTGATTAAAAATCAAGAATTATCTCAATGAGGCATCACGTGCTCATACGTGACCAATGGTTACGTGTTGACACGTGATAGTTAAAGCAGAAACGAAAACAAGCGGCTGAGAAAAGACCCCAATTGGGGGTTACGTGCTCACACGTGACAAAAAAGTCACGTGCTCACACGTGACCAAGGGTCACATGCCAGCACGTGACAGGCTTTGAAAGCCTTGTAACTAAACAGAATTAAATCCTAAATTTCTCTAAATCTTTCCAAACGAAAAAATGATTATGAGGAACCGTTGGATTAAAAATCCAAGGGTGATTAAAAATCACCAATTTATGGAAAGATTTTAGATAAGGAAAGCTTTCCCTAAATTTCACCAAAAATAACAAACAAAATATCTTTTGGATTAAAAATCCAATGGTGAATAAAATTCACTGGGAAATCTAAAAGATCATATTAGTTATGAAAAACAAACGAAATCTTTCAATGAGAGATTTACTAAACAAATTGATTCTTTTCTTTCTCCTATAAATAGGAGCCAAGAAGAGAAGGGAGAGATAAAATTTTGGGATCTGGAGATTTTCTTAAAAAAAGCAAATAGCAGAGAGAAAAGAAAGGAGAATTCAATTCTCAAGAAAGAAACCCTAGGTGAGAAAAAGGAAAAAGATTGTCACGCCCTGCTTCCCAGAGTACGCTAAGATGGGCACGTGATATAGCCAACCATGCTACCTGTGGATAGGAAAAATCCTTCCACAGTCACATTACGGCTGTAGAGATATCAAGAACAGGAAAGTAAACTAACTATCTAGTACATGTCCATAAGCCAGAGTAAAAGAGTCAAGAAATAACAATATGCGGAAGCCAAAAGATACAATTAATGAAACACCTGGAAGTGAAACTACATACCGACAGGAACTTCACCGCTCGTCTAACAGCGGCAATACTCCTGATCAGTCTGCAACAAGGTAGAAGAATCTGGGCCATGCAAAACCCAGACGTCAGCGCGTCATGTCATCAAGTAATAAAATATAAACAGGGTAGCAAGACATGCAAGGATGATCATAAAAGATAAAGCAAGCGTAACAACAATGTAAATCAGGGCAGTGACAGGTAGTGTGCAGTGAGTAATCTAAACTGGTCTATTGGGTTAAAATACTCTCAAGTCTTTGAAATCAAATTGATGAATCATCGATGTAACTCAATAGTATCACGTGCATACCCGGGGCCATGGCCCAGATTCTCGGGCTGAAACCGAGACATGCCGCTAGGCACTAAACAAGAATATGTACAGATGAATGATGTCAGCAGCATCATCCCAAGGCTGGCCTAGCCTCTAAACTGATCAGAACAAGTAGCGAACTGTTGAGTTACAAGTCAGGTTTCACCTTTGATTTCCCCATACCCCCAGGTTATATGTGTACGTCAAGTCAGGTATTCAGTAATCAAGAACTAATGCCAACACAGGATCAGGTAAGAGCAGGTTTGTCTGGACAGACAACAGGAACGGTCCGTGAGGACTACATGTCAGGTTTGTTGGCATTAGACACAAGATCAGGTAACGGGTCAAGCCATGGTACATCAGGTCAAGCCAGGTAATGTATAAAGGTGTCATGTCATGTCAGGGGTGTACGGTACCATGTTATATCAAGTAATAGTTGTAGCAGGTCATGTCAGGGTGTACAAGATATCATGTGGGTGCTCAAAATCAAACTAGCATAATCATGGCATAAGTAAACAAGCATGGGTACCATCAGAACAATAAGCTGGCACAAGTAATATGACATGCAAATAAGTACAGGTTAAAGTATTAGATGTACGGTTATCAGTTTGAGTATAAGACATAGTTCAACATTATATGCATACATTATAACCATCATGGGTGTTAAGTTCATGTTAAAGTGTACTAAATAATCTAAAGGTAAAATTGAATATAAATCAGATGATTTGAATACACACGATCGTCCGACAGGATATAAACTATAAAAGGGTGCTGTAGGTCATGTAAGTGATTGTTACAAGATTTAAATATGAATGCGGGTACTATGTATAACAGAACTAAAAGCAAGCTGGTATGCTTCGAGCCATGATTCTAACATGATGCAATGGGACGTCGACATGTTAAAAAAAGAGAATTCTGGTATTAAAAATGGAACTACAGATCTAAAGTGCACTCTAACAGATATATAGTAATTTAAATGGCATAAGTAGTAGTTTATATAGCATGTAGCAAGATTACTTGCCTGGACGGATCCGGAACGGGAAATGCGGAACTTCTCACGTCGGCGGGAAAAACGTCACGATGCGCGCACGGTACAAGGAATGGATCCAAACCACGCACAGCGTGATCACACGGGTCATGTACGCTCGCTGGGTTGTCAAGATCGTCGACGGTACACCGGTTTTCGGCGAACTAGAAACAACAGCGAATATAAAGAAGGGATTACAAAGAAAAGAAAGAAGAAGGAGAGGAAAGGAAGAGAATACAGAGGTTGGGAAGAAGGGGACAACTCACTGGGCGCACTGGAGTCGGAAGACGAGAGCGGGATCGACGACGGCGAACGACTCCGGCGATAAGAGAATGTGCAGGCTCGGTTTTAGGGTCCAGGTGAGCATGTGCGCGAGACTCTTGGTGGCTGGAGTCTCAGGCAGAGGAGGGGAGGAAAAGGAGAGGTTTGTAGAGTCGGCGACGAGGTCGTCGGGGCTCCGGCGGCGATGGTTCCAGTAAGACGGTAGGGTGGATCTGGAAAAATGGTGATGATGGGGGTTGAGTTGTAGAGAAGGAGGGAAGAGGAGGAAGTATATAACGAGAGGAGGAGTAGAAGGAGGCGACGACGAAGTGAGGTCGTCGGGGTAAAAGGAGCTCCGGCGATGGGTTGATGGGTTGCTCGGGAATAGAGGCGTGGGTAGGTGAGGACGGAGGAGTTGAAGGTTTTGTTCTCGGCCATGGGAGCATCGAGGGATGAAGGGGGTGCTCTCAAGTTGGGTGAAGGAAGAAGGTGGCCGCGGTGCTGAAGGGGTTAGGCGCTGCGAGAGGTGAAGCTGGGTTAGGGTTAGCGTCGAGGACGAGAGGGAAACGAAGGAGGGAGGTTACCATAAGGGGGAGCGGTGAGCGGATCCGTGATGAACAGGGATCGCGAGAGGAGTGAGAAAACGAGAGGAGAGAGAGAGTTGGCGCGTAGTGAGGGAGAGAGAGAGAAAGAAAGAGAAGGAAAGAAAAGAGAAAGAAAAGAGAAGGGAGAGAACGAGGAGGTGGGGCCAGGGTTTTAGAAAAGAAAGAGCTCGGTGAGGGGCAAAGGAGAGCAAGGTGGGGCTTAGGGAAGAAACGGGGTTTGATTGGCTGGGGATTTAGGGAATTTCGTTTTGGAAAAAATATAGAAGATTTACCAGTTTACACAGTAACTTTGTTAGTTAAGAAAATATACAGTAAGCTGTAAAAATATTTTCTAAATGATTTAAGAGATTCAAAATTAAATAGGATTTGGCGGGATACAAAATATTTCAGAATTGCGCCCGGGTCGGGTCCACAGTTTTGAATTTGAAATATGAAAAATATTGGCAAACTCCAAAAATTAAAAAGAAAGATTTTGTCATAGAAAGGCATACCCCCAAGTACGGACGCACGTACGTGCGCGTAGCCGTCCAAACGTGTCCGTTTCATAGAACGGGACGAGAGCACGATGCAAGGACACTACCACAAGGTTAGGGGTATCATGCAGGCCATGAAATGCAATTTTAACTCATTTTACATGGTTTAAACTGTTATATGATAAAAGATGCAATACCTGGTAAATGCCAGTATGCAGTATACATGAGAAGCACGTGTCTATGTAACAAGTCAGGGTAATCTATAAATATGAATCAAACAAGTTCAAGCAAGCGGGTCGGGTCGAATGCAAAGTAAAATGTAAAAATACCATTCGCACCCAAAACCCGTTAAATCAAGAAAATACCACAGATAAGTAAATACGGAACTGGAATTGGTATAAGTGAACTCGGGTGTTACATTATACCCAACTACAAAAGAATTTCGTACTCGAAATTCCAAGAACAAGATAGGATAAACAAGCAAGAGATTTCAAGAATAGATGTGGAAGGTTCTACCGGATTTCATCTTCTCGTTCCCAATTTGGTTCTCCATGCAAGCGATTGCTCCAAGAAACAAGCACAAGAGGGATAATTTTGTTCATAAGAATCTTTTCTCTTCGATCCACAATTGTCATCGATCGCTCCTCAAGGTTAAATCTTCTCGTACAGTCATCTCCGAAAGATCCAATACATGTATTTCCTCTCGAGCATATCTACGGGGTTGAGATACAAGAAACTCGTCATGAACATTCTCCAAAGATTTTCGGTGATGCCAAACGATATGCCACTTCTCCAGTATACCTAAAAACCTCGAAAGATCCAACGGATCAAGAACTAAACCTTCCGAAACGTATCACTCCTCTAGTCGGTGACACCTTCAAGAATACCACATTACCAACGGCGAACTTCATAGGTCTTCTTAACTTATCTGCCGACTCGTGTCGGTCCCGTGCTACACTAATATGATTCCAGAATCTATTAACCTTATCAACAGTCTGCACAACCAAATCTGGTCCCACTAAACTTCGTCCACCAACATCGTCCCAACAAACAAGGGAACGACACTTGCGACCATAAAAGCTTCGAATGGAGCCGTTTGCAACGACGCCTGGAACTATTGCTGTAAGAACACTCCACCCAAATTAGATGATCCTCATATGAACCCTGAAGTCCAACTTGCAAGCTCTTGGCATACTCTCAAGAGTTTGAATCGTTCTCCCAGCCAAAACATCTGTTTGAGGATGGTAAGCCGTACTATTCTCAATCGAGTCCCCAAACTTTCCTGTAAGCTCCTCCAGAAGTGCGTTAAGAATCGGGTGTCACGATCGGATATGATGCTCACCGGTACTCCATGCAATCTTACAATCTTCTGCATGCACCGTTCTGCCAAAACTTCTATTGATCGATCATTTCAAAAAGAGATGAAATGAACTGCCTTGGTCGATCCGTCAACAATCATCCAAACTGTATTGTTGCCTTTTGAAATCCGCTGTAGAGCAGTCACGAAATCTATGGTTATATGTTCCCACTTCCACTGAGGAATCGGAAGTGGTTGCAATAAACCAGCAACCCTTTGATGTTCAGCCTTAACTTGCTGACACACCAAGCACTTTGCCACAAAACGAGCAATCTCCCGTTTCATGCCTTCCCACCAGAAATGCTGTCGAATATCTCGGTACATCCTCGTGCCTCCTGGGTGTACGGAATACGTGTAACTGTGCGCCTCCTTCATAACTTCTTCGCGAATACCTCCATTGGCACACACAAACAACTATCACAACGAACCATCTTCATGAATCACTAAGCCCGTTCGAGGCCCAACTTCAACCTGTTCTCGAAACTTCTGCAATCTTGGGTCCTGCAATTGCACTGCTTCAATACCCTCGATCAACGATGACTGTACTTGCAGTTGCATCATCTATCCAAAGAACGCGGTAGCACGATCTCCAACTCGAATTTCCGAAAGCCTTCAATATGTTCCCTTGGTGTAGTCAACATCGGAATTTCTGGCAACTGACTAAGCGCTTCCGGCACAACATCAACTTTCCCGGATGGTATTCAAGATCAAGATCGTAGTAAGCCATCAGCTTCAACCATCTTCGCTGTCTCACAATTAGCTCCAAGTCATGAGTTGAGTAATTCTTCTTATGGGTCTTCAACAGTCTCAACGCGTAAGCTACAACCTTCTCATGCCGTAAACCTTTCCCAGATGCGTCGTTGTGAAACACCAATCCTCCGAAACCGTCTGGTACGGTCAAAACAAGCGGTCACCACCCTGCTCCAACGCCTCAAAGACTGACGCACACTTATTCGTCCACACAAATGGTACTTTCTTGTGCGTAAGCTTGGTCAGAGGGTCAGCCAAACGAGCAAAAAATTTCTTCACGAACCTTCTATAGTATCCTGCAAGTCCAAGAAACTTCTGATCTTTGCAACGTTCTTCGGAATCGGCCGGTCTTGAACTGCTGCAATCTTCCCTGGATAAACGGCGATTCCATCTCCAGCTACGATACGTCCCAAAACTTTACTTTTTCAAGCCAAAACTTGCACTTACTCATCTTTGCATATAATCTTTCTTGCCTCCGAGTCTGCAGTGCGATCTTCAAGTGTTCTGCATGCTCTTCAATACTTCTCGAGTAGACCAGAATGTCTTCTATGACCATTACTAAAACTGGTCCAACAATGGTGAAAAGATTCCGTTCATCAAGTCCATAAATATTGCCGGTGTATTCGGTACTCCGAGGGCATCGCTAATATTCGTAATGTCCATACTGAGTTCGGAACGCAGTCTTGCAAATATTTTCTGATTTAACTCGGACCTGATGATATCCGAACCGCAAATCCAGCTTCAAGAATACCCTCTTGCCACTAAGCTGCTTAAACACTTCGCTAATGCGAGGGATCGGGTACTAGTTCATAATAATCATTCGGTTTACTTCTCGATAATCAACGCACGCCTTCCCTGTGTCTTCTTTCTTCTTTACTAGAAGAACTGGAGCTTCTCCAGTTAAGTTGCTGCGGCGAAATCAACCCTTCTCAAATAATTCAGCACCCTACTTCCTGACTTCTTCCAACTTCACTGGTGCCATCGGGTAATATGCCCTTTGAGATTGGCGCTGCACCAGGAACAAGTTCAAGTGCGAACTCCACGTCTCGTCTCGGTGGTAAACCTAATATGTCTTCAAACACGACCATGAATTCTCGAACTACAGCCGGTGCTTCTCCCTTATCAACTCTTATCGACGAAAGAACCTTGTTTGTCGACCTAGCCCTAACTCGACTGGCCCGACAGAACTGCTTCCCCCAGCAAAACAACTTCCGAATGTCCGGGAATCTGGAGAATCACCTTCCCTTCTTTACAATCAATACGAGCGTGAAAAGTGCCGCGAAATCCCATTCCCAAGACAACAACAACAAGGAAATGCACCAGGATTGAATAATCCTAACGTGGGGAAAAACAAGAACGAGTAAGATAGCAAGATGACTTCATCCGAACTCAAGATACTGAAGAGGGTTAACCACGGTAAACATGATTCAAGCTGGCAATAAAACAATAACTGGTAAGCAATGAAACCGGGAGAATCAAGGTAATATAACGATCATGGAATACGGAAGTGAATCAAGACCAGGACTCCAAGTTACTTAAATAGAGTACCGCATTGTAACCATGTTGCAGTTTATGAGCATAATTACATAACTCCACCCAAGTCGCCCAAATCCTAGTATCAGAATCAAGAAACAGGGAGAAACAATAGAGAACCAAAAAGATTTCAGGTCGAAATGCAAAGTGGTTTGCATATCGCTCAAACAAAGGATCAAGAGAAGGATATGATTCAACAATCACGATAATCAAGGTGGCAGGACATGTTCCTCATCACGAGTATTCTGATTCGTGTATTGGGTCCAATACCCAACTACAAAAGAATCAACCCGATTAACCTATATCCTATGCTTTGATACCAAAAGAACCATGTCACGCCCCGCTTCCCAGAGTACGCTAAGATGGGCACATGACATAGCCAACCATGCTACCTGTGGATAGGAAAAATCCTTCCACAGTCACATTACGGCTGTAGAGATATCAAGAATAGGAAAGTAAACTAACTATCTAGTATATGTCCATAAGCCAGAGTAAAAGAGTCAAGAAATAACAATATGCGGAAGCCAAAAGATACAATAAATGAAACACCTGGAAGTGAAACTACATACCGACAGGAACTTCACCGCTCGTCTAACAGCGGCAATACTCCTGATCAGTCTGCAACAAGGTAGAAGAATCTGGGCCATGCAAAACCCAGACGTCAGCGCGTCATGTCATCAAGTAATAAAATATAAATAGGGTAGCAAGACATGCAAGGATGATCATAAAAGGTAAAGCAAGCGCAACAGCAATGTAAATCAGGACAGTGACAGGTAGTGTGCAGTGAGTAATCTAAACTGGTCTATTGGGTTAAAATACTCTCAAGTCTTTGAAATCAAATTGATAAATCATCAATGTAACTCAATAGTATCCCGTGCATACCCGGGACTACGGCCCTGATTCTCGGGCTGAAACCGAGATATGCCGCTAGGCACTAAACAGGAATATGTACAGATGAATGATGTCAGCAGCATCATCCCAAGGCTGGCCTAGCCTCTAAACTGATCAGAACAAGTAGCGAACTGTTGAGTTACAAGTCAGGTTTCACCTTTGATTTCCCCATACCCCCAGGTTATATGTGTACGTCAAGTCAGGTATTCAGTAATCAAGAACTAATGCCAACACAGGATCATGTAAGAGCAGGTTTGTCTGGACAGACAACAGGAACGGTCCGTGAGGACTACATGTCAGGTTTGTTGGCATTAGACACAAGATCAGGTAACGGGTCAAGCCATGGTACATCAAGTCAAGCCAGGTAATGTATAAAGGTGTCATGTCATGTCAGGGGTGTACGGTACCATGTTATATCAAGTAATAGTTGTAGCAGGTCATACCAGGGTGTAAAAGATATCATGTAGGTGCTCAAAATCAAACTAGCATAATCATGGCATAAGTAAACAAGCATGGGTACCATCAGAATAATAAGCTGGCACAAGTAATATGACATGCAAATAAGTACAGGTTAAATTATTAGATGTACGGTTATCAGTTTGAGTATAAGACATAGTTCAACATTATATGCATACATTATAACCATCATGGGTGTTAAGTTCATGTTAAAGTGTACTAAATAATCTAAAGGTAAAATTGAATATAAATCAGATGATTTGAATACACACGATCGTCCGACAGGATATAAACTATAAAAGGGTGCTGTAGGTCATGCAAGTGATTGTTACAAGATTTAAATATGAATGCAGGTACTATGTATAACAGAACTAAAAGCAAGCTGGCATGGTTCGAGCCATGATTCTAACATGATGCAATGGGACGTCGACATGTTAAAAAAAGAGAATTCTGGTATTAAAAATGGAACTACAGATCTAAAGTGCACTCTAACAGATATATAGTAATTTAAATGGCATAAGTAGTAGTTTATATAGCATGTAGCAAGATTACTTGCCTGGACGGATCCGGAACGGGAAATGCGGAACTTCTCACGTCGGCGGGAAAAACGTCACGATGCGCGCACGGTACAAGGAATGGATCCAAACCACGCACAGCGTGATCACACGGGTCATGTACGCTCGCTGGGTTGTCAAGATCGTCGACGGTACGCCGGTTTTCGGCGAACTAGAAACAACAGAGAATATAAAGAAGGGATTACAAAGAAAAGAAAGAAGAAGGAGAGGAAAGGAAGAGAATACAGAGGTTGGGAAGAAGGGGACAACTCACTGGGCGCACTGGAGTCGGAAGACGAGAGCGGGATCGACGACGGCGAACGACTCCGGCGATAAGAGAATGTGCAGGCTCGGTTTTAGGGTCCAGGTGAGCATGTGCGCGAGACTCTTGGTGGCTGGAGTCTCAGGCAGAGGAGGGGAGGAAAAGGAGAGGTTTGTAGAGTCGGCGACGAGGTCGTCGGGGCTCCGGCGGCGATGGTTCCAGTAAGACGGTAGGGTGGATCTGGAAAAATGGTGATGATGGGGGTTGAGTTGTAGAGAAGGAGGGAAGAGGAGGAAGTATATAACGAGAGGAGGAGAAGAAGGAGGCGACGACGAAATGAGGTCGTCGGGGTAAAAGGAGCTTCGGCGATGGGTTGATGGGTTGCTCCGGAATAGAGGCGTGGGTAGGTGGCGACGGAGGAGTTGAAGGTTTTGTTCTCGGCCATGGGAGCATTGAGGGATGAAGGGGGTGCTCTCGAGTTGGGTGAAGGAAGAAGGTGGCTGCGGTGCTGAAGGGGTTAGGTGCTGCGAGAGGTGAAGCTGGGTTAGGGTTAGTGTCGAGGACGAGAGGGAAACGAAGGAAGGAGGTTACCATAGGGGGGAGCGGTGAGCGGATCCCTGATGAACAGGGATTGCGAGAGGAGTGAGAAAACGAGAGGAGAGAGAGTTGGCGCGTAGTGAGGGAGAGAGAGAGAGAGAAAGAGAAGGAAAGAAAAGAGAAAGAAAAGAGAAGGGAGAGAACGAGGAGGTGGGGCCAGGGTTTTAGAAAAGAAAGAGCTCGGTGAGGGGAAAAGGAGAGTGAGGTGGGGCCTAGGGAAGAAACGGGGTTTGATTGGCTGGGGATTTAGGGAATTTCGTTTTGGAAAAAATATAGAAGATTCACCAGTTTACACAGTAACTTTGTTAGTTAGGAAAATATACAGTAAGCTGTAAAAATATTTTCTAAATGATTTAAGAGATTCAAAATTAAATAGGATTTGGCGGGATAGAAAATATTTCAGAATTGCGCCCGGGTCGGGTCCACAGTTTTGAATTTGAAATATGAAAAATATTGGCAAACTCCAAAAATTAAAAGAAAGATTTTGTCATAGAAAGGCATACCCCCAAGTACGGACGCACGTACATGCGCGTAGCCGTCCAAACGCGTCCGTTTCATAGAATGGGACGAGTGCACGATGCAAGGACGCTACCACAAGGTTAGGGGTATCATGCAAGCCATGAAATGCAATTTTAACTCATTTTACATGGTTTAAACTGTTATATGATAAAAGATGCAATGCCTGGTAAATGCCAGTATGCAGTATACATGAAATGCACGTGTCTATGTAACAAGTCAGGGTAATCTATAAATGTTAATCAAACAGGTTCAAGCAAGCGGGTCGGGTCGAATGCAAAGTAAAATGTAAAAATACCATTCGCACCCAAAACCCGTTAAATCAAGAAAATACCACAGATAAGTAAATACGGAACTGGAATTGGTATAAGTGAACTCGGGTGTTACAAAGATAAAATTTCGAAAAGAGAATTTAATTCTTAAATCTAAGAGTTTAACTCTTCTGCAAAAAAAAACTTAGTTGTTCCTCTGGTTGAAGATCTGCAGAAGCAAATCTCCCCATAGGTCGAGAATTTAATTCTCATCGGGTTGAGATTTTGCCATGCAGATCCAAGACTTAGGGGGAGAATTGAGTTTAAAGAATTTAATTCTCCCAAATTTATAGGAATTCAATTCCTTCATGATAAAATCAGGGTTTAACCCTATATGATAATTTAATTCTCCTAAAATTATAGGAATTTAATTCCTTCAAGATGGACAGAACTAGGGTTTAACCCTAATTGAGAATTTAATTCTCTCAAATTCACAGGAATTTAATTCCTCCTAAATGAAATTAGGGTTTCAACCTATATAAGAATTTAATTTTTTTTACATATATGGGAATTTAATTCCTCCGAAAAGAGATTAGGGTTTAACCCTATATAAGAATTTAATTCTTGCACAATAGGAATTTAATTCCTCCAAAATCATAATTAGGGTTTAACCCTATAGAGAATTTAATTCTTAAAAAATAAAGAGACTTAAAAGATCTCTATATATGCAAAGAACTAAGGTCACGTGTCCCCACGTGACCCCTGAAAAGATCCCCAAAAATGAGAAGGAAAAAGCTTTGAGGCAATACCTCACGTGCTCCCACGTGACCTCCAAAACAAAAAGAATAAAAGCAAAGGAAATGTTGGCTCTGGGTGCTTTCACGTGTTACCATGTGACCCCTAATAAATACCTTAACGAATCAGTGCATGAGTGCCTATCACGTGCCCACACGTGATGGCCAAAAAATTAAAAAGTGTTTAACACTTATTTGCAGAACAAAGTGAGGAGATCTGGCCCTACCTTTGGGCGCCCTCACATGTCCCCACGTGACCCCTCTTTCTTTAGTAACACTAATTCTAGAGCTTTATTTCCAGTGTTTAACACTGATTGTCTTCTAGTGTTTAACATTAAATTGAGAATTTTATTTCTAGTGTTTAACATTACTTTGAGAATTTTATTTTCAGTGTTTAACACTGTTATCTTTTAGTGTTTAACACTAATTTGAGAGCTTTATTCCCAGTGTTTAACACTGCTGTTCCCTAGTGTTTAACACTACTTTTAGCCAAATTGGCTAATTTTCCAGAGGCTAAAGTCTCCCCTTCAACTGAGTCTCAAAATTGAGTAAAACTCACAACTACAATATTAATGCTCAGTCAAAGATAAAAATGTTATCAGAGACCTCAAACTCTTGTTTAGCATTACTAAATAATGTGGGCTTGAACCCAGACAAGTGTCTAATGGTCCAACAAAGGGCCAACACTTCAGATCTAATTGGACTTAGCCCAAATTGGCCATAAGTCCTCAATTCAGATTTAACTGAGCCAATGTGCTCATAATCTAATTATTTGATCTTAGTTCCAAATTGGACTACAGATCCCCAAGCAACCTTGGTTTAAGGGTACATCTCTTCACTCCTCTGATATTTGTCGTTGTAATCCTTCAACGTCTTCAATGAGGTGACGAGTCCCGACAACCACACATTTCATGGACTGTGGGGTCCTTAAACCCATGGACTATAATGTTCTTAACCTCGACCGCGATGTCTTTAAACTAACATTGGACTGTGGGGTCCTTAAACTTACGGACTATGATGTCCTTAACCTCGACCGTGATGTCTTTAAACTAACATTGGACTGTGGGGTCCTTAAACCCATGGACTATGATGTCCTTAACCTCGACCGCGATGTCTTTAAACTAATATTGGACCGTAATATCCTTAAACTAACAATTGACCGTAATGTCCTTAAACTAATCGACCACAATGTCACTAAACTAAACAATAGAGCCTAATTGCTCTCTCTTTGGATCTAAACGATCCCGTTAAGTTGATCTTAGTCTAAAATTAGACTAACGTATCCTTAACAAACGTTTAAGTTGATCTTAGTCTCAATTGAGGCTAACGTATTCTTAAACCTAACCCCCAAACCCAAATCTAAGAAGATACGAATTTGGACTAATCCACGCCCTACGGGCGACAATATAAATTAGTCTCCGTATACAATCCACGGGCAACCACAAACAAAACAAACACACACGACACGAAGTGACCATCTGGAGAAGGAGAAAGTTGTTACCGCGATGCGGTAGCGTAATTAACTGCAGGGGCTTGCGCCTGCAGGGAAGAGCATCCCCACAATCAAAAACCCTTCAAACGAGGGGGGATCTGATGAAGTCGGCCGCATCCATTTAAACTTTCGATACATTGTGCCATAAATCAACTTGGTATCTTCGGAGAGGTGGACGGATAGCACCAATTAGTATCTGTCCCGAAATTCAGGCAAGACGGACCTACGCAGTCGCGTCCCCGTTTTCGGCGGGGAACAACCCCACGTGATCACCCCACTTTTAGTGTTTAACACCATTTTGAGCATTTTGTCTACAGTGTTTAACACTGTTTTAAAGCGCATTACGTGGGAACACGTGATCGCCAAATATATGTTAGTGTTTAACACTTTCTCAAACCGGTCTTAGCCCAAATTGGCTAAGTCTTTCTGAGTCAAGACTCTCCTTTGATTAAACCCCGACGACATTCTTTCAAACTTGATCATTTCATATGACATTCAAAAAAAACTCCAGAGCCATGATGAATGGTCAATGCCCAATAAAAGACAAAATGTTGTCAGAGCCCCCAAACCCCTGTTTAGCATTGCTAAATAATGGGGGGGCTAAACCCAGACAAATGTTTAATAGTCCAACAAAGGGCCAACATTTCAAACTTAATTGGACTTAGCCCAAATTGGCCATATCCTCAATTCAGATTTAATTGAGCCAATGTGCTTATAATCTAATTAATTGATCTTAGTTCCAAATTGGACTAGAGATTTCCCAATCAAGTTTGGTTCAAGGGTACATCTCTTCACTCCTATTTCCCTCAATCAGAGCAAAGCTCTGTTCAAATTCCAAGGCTAGAAATGAAGTGACGCTTCTGCTTCCCTCAATCAGAACAAAGCTCTGTTTAGAAATTTAAGAGTCAAAAATTGAAGCAACGCTTCAAATCCTGCGCTCTGCGCTGCGCGCCACGTGTCTAACACAGGCGCGCTGGCGCAGTTGCGCTGACACTGGCGCGCTGGCGCAGCTGCGCTGCGCGCCACGTGTCGAGCGCCGGCGCGCTGGCGCAGCTGCGCTGCGCGCCACGTGTAGCGCAAGGCGCGTTGTGCGTCACGTGTCAAAACACGAATGCGCTAGCGCTAGCACAATTGCGCTGCGCACCCCAAATTAGAGCAAAGCTCTGTTTCCAAGATTGGAAAGCGAAGCAACGCTTCATGATTATGCAGCGCATAAACATCTTACAAAGGAATAACAAAGAATTAAAAAACAAGAGAACATTTAACAGATAATAAAATACTTAATTAAAACATCTTTTTATTATTATTATTGTTATTACATTTAAAAAAGATCACCAAATATGGGATCAGAAGGACAAGAGTTCACAAAGCTAAAGAGAAGATTATCCTGTTCCCTCTCCGTCTTCTCCACCATGTCGAAACGGCGATCTTCCCGAGCGGTAGCCATCCAACGGTTGACGCCGCACTCCTCAGAGAAAGTGGTGATGACAACCCGACGAGCCCGTATCTGCCTCAGCAATTGGATGGAGCAATCCCTCAGGGCTTGAGTGATTAAGTGCGCCTCCAAGAAGCACTCGATCTTCTCTTCGGCAGTATCCAACATTGCCGAGTACATCTCTGCTGGAGGAGGGGGAAGATCGGCGAGCACAGATGCAAGGATCATCCGAAACCAAATAGAGTATGGGGGAAGAGGGGACCCCACACGAGTTAAAAGATCGTGCAGCGCAGCGTCGCACTGCTCATCCGTGAAAGAAGGATCCACCAAGCGCACAGCAAAGCGAGGGACAAGGTCCTGAATGGGCACTTCTGTCACGCCCCGCTTCCCAGAGTACGCTAAGATAGGCACGTGACAGAGCCAACCATGCTACCTGTCGATAGGAAAAATCCCTCCACAGTCACATTACGGCTGTAGAGATATCAAGAACAGAATAGTAAACTAAACTATCTAGTACATGTCCATGAGCCAGAATAAATGAGTCAAGAAATAATATAATATACGGAAGCAAAAGATCCAATAAATAAAACACCTGGAAAGTAAAACTGGATACCAACAGGATTCTCACCGCTCGGTCTCACAGGGGCAGTACTCCTGATCAGTCAGCAACAAAGGTAGAGGATCTGGGCCATGTAAAACCCAGACGTCAGTGCGTCATAACATCAAACAATAATATAAACAGGGTGGCAAAACATGAAGGTATGTGTATGAATAGTAAAATAGATATAACAGTAATATAAGTGAGGACAGTGAGAGTAATGTGCAGTGAGTAATCTAAACTGGTCTACTGGGTTATCTATTCTAAAGTCTTCGAAACCAAGTAATGTAATCCTCATCGTAACCCATCGGTGATTATTCCGTAACGCCCGGAAAAACGGCAAACAATAGGTATTCCATAACACCCGGAAAAACGACAAACAATAGGTATTCCGTAACGCCCGGAAAACGGCAAACAATAGGTATTCCGTAACGCCCGGAAAACGGCAAACAATAGGTATTCCGTGACGCCCAGAAAAACGGCAAACAATAGGATGGCCCTTTGAGTTACGTTCGGTTACATTCCTGATTTCCCCATATCCCCAAGTTATATATGTTAAGTCAGGTATTAATAAATCTAGAGTTAATGCCAACACAGGATTAAGCAGGTACAGGTTTGTCTGGCTAGACAACAGGAAATGTCCGTAGGGACAACATGTCAAGGTTATTGGCATTAGTAACAAGATCAGGTAATAGAGAAAGCCATGGTACCTCGAGTCAAGTCAATTAATATATAGTTATCATGTCAAGTCAAGAAGTGCACGGTATCACGTCGTGTCAAGTAATGGTATATCAAGTCATGTCAGGGGTGCACAAATGTCACGTGGGTGCTCATAATCAAACTATAGTAAGCATGTGTATACAAAACAAGTATGGGTACTAATGGAACAATAAAAATGGAACATTGTGATGTTATATGCAAATAGGTACAGATTAAAACATATGGATGCACGGTTATTGTTTTGAGTTAGGGTTATGGTTCCAACACTAATTAAATACACTTTATCAAATATGGAATGTTAAAATCTCACTAATATGTATTAAATGATCTACGGATGCAATTGAATATATATATTAGGCTAGATGTATGCAAACGGGTGCCCGATAGGGTATAAGCTATTAAAAGGGTACCATAGGCTATACAACTAAGCAATATGTGATTCAAATATGGATTCTGCGTATTGTAAACTAATATGCAATATGAAATGTTTCAGGTTCTAGATCTTAAATGATATAAACGGAACCTCGAAATGTTAAATTGGAACATATGGCCTTAGATTTGATCTACAGGTTCAATATGCAGTTGAATAAGTATAATATAATACAAATAGCATGTAGCAAGTTTTACTTGCCTCGATCGGATCACGACATAGGATGCACACGCAGCGTCCAATGTTGGCAAAATGTTGCAACATCCACACGCGCACATGGGACAGGTCCAGGCACATCATGAAAGTAACCATGCAAGTAGGGGATGTCCACAGGGTTGCTCGGATCGTCGGCATCGAGTACGGCTCCGGCAGAGAACGGAAATACCAAGATCAAGAAAGAAAGAAAGAGAAGAATGAAGAAGAAGAAGTAGAGGGAACTAGGGTTTGCTCTGGCTTAGTGATCTGGTATTGGGACAGAGGCGAGGAAAGAAAAGGTGATGACGCCGACGGGTTTTCCGGCGATGGGGTTTGACGGCAAGGCAGTAAGGTTCCTTGGGTTCGTACAGGGTTCTGTGCAGGGAAAAGAGGAGATCAGGTTGTGGGGTTCTGGTCTGGAGTTGTCTCAGGGTCGGAGGAGCTGACAAGGGGCGACGACGGCGATGGGTTGAAGCTCCGGCGAGGTGTGCAGGTGAGGGTTCGGGTGATGGTTGCAGGGTTCTAGGGTTTGCAATAGGGAGAGGGCTCGGTTGCAAGGGAGAGGGAAAGGTGATGGTGGTGGTGATGAGGTAGACGAAGGAGATCACGGTGAGGGCGAAGTTGACGGAGATGGGTACGTGGGGTTGCAGTGGGTTCGAAGGCGGGAAAGACGACGAAAGAAGAAGAAGAGAGAGAGAGAGAACATGGGTGAGGACGAGGAGGGAAATTCGAAGATGTTGGCGATGGTGGAGGCGGGCCGGCGGCAAGAGGTGACGCGACGAGGGGGCTAGGGTTTTCTCGTTCATGGGTTCGGTTAAAAGAAAAGGAAGAAGAAATATTATAGGGAGAGAGAGAGAGAGAAATTCTGAGATAGAGGGAGGAGAGAGAGAGAGTTGCAAGATGAGAGAGAGAGGAGAGAGAGAGAGGTGAGAGAGAGGGAGAGATGGATAGGAAGGAGAGAGAAATTTGTTTTATTTGGGAAGAGAGAAAGAGATAGCGGTGAGGGAAAGAGAGAAAGAGAAGGGGAAAGAGGAGAGAGAGAATTGGAGTGGGGCCCGGCGCCAAGAAGAGAGGCAGGGGTTTGTTTGAGAAAAGATTTTTAAAATTTTAAAAAGATTTTAGAAAAAGGATTTGTTTGTTAACTGATAACGAGATTTAAAGGAAAAATTAAAATAAAATCAAATAATTTTGAATTTAGGCGAAGTACAAAAATATTCCAAAATGCGCCCGGGTCGGGTCTAAAAATTTAGATTTGAAATACGAAAATAAATGCAACATCCAAATTTTAAAACAAGTGCTCAGTTAACGAAAATGCATACCCCCAAGAACGGATGCACGTATGTGTGCGTAGCTATCCAAACACGTCCGTTTCACTGAACGGGATGAGGATAAGATGCGCGGATGCTACCACAGGGTTAGGGGTATCATGCAGGTTATGAAATGCAATTTTAATTTATTTAACATGACCTAAAAATATTATATGTAAAATATGCGATACTAGATGAAATACCAGTTTGCAGTATACACTAAATGCACGTGTCTATTTATCAAGCCATGGTAGTCTATAAATATGATTCAACAAGTTCAAGCAAGCGGGTCGGGTCGAATGCAAAGTAAAGATGTAAAGTACCATTCGCACCCAAACACGATAAATCAAGAAAATACCATAGATATATAAATACGGGAACTGGAATTGATATAAATGAACTCGGCTGTTACAACTTCCCACGACTGTCTACGAGCATGAGGGCGGTTACAAGCCATAATTGAGAAAGTTCTTTGGGGATGAGAAAAAGAAGAAGCTTTGCTTCGAGTTATAAAGACGAAGCACATAAAATTTTGTGCACAATGGAACTATTTCCAAAATTGGGAAATGAAAGATTCTCGGGAATATAAGTTTGACTTAAAAATGAAGGTGAAAAGACACCTCTGTTGAAGCAACGCTTCAGATCCAGCGCTCTGCTGAAGCAACGCTTCAGATCCAGCGCTCTGCTCGCCACGTGTCAAGCACGGATGCGTTAGCGCAGTTGCACAGCGCTCTGCACTGCACGCCACGTGTCCAACGTAGGTGCGCCAGCGCTAGAATTAAAATTCCCACCGTTAGATCAAAGGATCTAATAATAATGATAAATCATTTATTAACCAGAATTAAATTCTGTTAAGGAAAGATTTCTTAAAATCTTTCCAAACAACAAGATTGTGCTTTAAGCACCGCTGGATCAATGATCCAATGGTAAATAATGAATTACCAAAAACAGAACAAATTCTGCATGGAAAGATTTTTCGATCTTATTAAAACAAGAAGATTATCTTCTGTCAAACAGGAGCCTTAGGATCAAAGATCCAACGGTGGGAAATATTCCCCAATCAATCAAGAGAAAGATCTCTTAAACCGACTTAACAAATCATCTGGCCCTATATAAAGGACCCCGGACATCAAATCAAAAAAGGGAGAGGGAGAGAATACAGAAGAATAGAGAGAAACCCTCTGCAAAAAAAAGAGCGAGCTCTTAAGAAAAGAAGAGTTTTCTTCATACTCAAGGTAAAAAAAAGAACTATATTCTTGAAAAACAGAGATGAAAATATCTCATAAAAAGAAGAATCCTCTTCTAAAAAGATCATAGATCTAAAAACAAAAAAGACCAAGGTCTTTTGACGATAAGGAAAAAAGATCAAAAAATCCAATTATAAATAATAATAAGAAGTATTTTTACTTCGCCCACAGATCTTTGATCTATAAAGGCAGAGCCTTTTATCAAAAATAAGAACTGTTGTTCTTGGATCTTGAGGCAAAGCCTTCTTAGAAGAACATAAAAATTGTTCTGTGATCTTAAAATTGATCAAAATGCACTTTGCGCTATTGGACAGTGCTTTGCACTCATGAACTGCGCCCTTGCGCTCCTTAGACTGGCGCTCAACGCCATAACATGCCACGTGTCAACCATAGACATGATATGTGCTTTGAGCTCCTGAAAACGGCGCACTGCGCTCTTGGGTTGGCGCTCAGCGCTAAGCGCGCCACGTGTCACTCACTGGCGCACCCATAAACTAGCGCAGCGCGCTCATAAATTAAAAGCGCAGTGCGCTTAGCGCTAAGTGACACGTGTCCTCCTCGTGTGCGCTAACCGACAGAAATGCAATGCGCTCTTTGACTGGCGCAAAGCACCTAGTGTGCCATGTGGCGCGCTGTCAGAACATACTTTGTTCTTATAAATGCTATGCATTTAATTCCAGACAAAATGTCAGAGCCCAATGCTTGGCATTATTAAAAGGGCAAAGCCCAAACAAAGGCCTAACAGCCAGAACAAAAATGAAATGTTCTTTAACTGGACTTAGCCCAATTCTGGCCATAAGTCCTCAATTTAAATTGAACTGAGCACACCTGCTCTTCCAATCAATTTACACCCGGTTCGAGCGTACATCTCTTCACTCCTCTGATATCTGTCGTTGTAATCCTTCAACGTCGTCAGAGAGGTGACGGGTCCCGACAACCACACATTGCTACGGACTGTGGGGTCCTTAAACTCATGGACTATGATGTCCTTAACCTCGACCGTGATATCTTAAAACTAACGTCGGACTGTGTGATGTCCTTAACCTCAACCGTGATGTCTTAAAACTAACGTCGGACTGTGGAGTTCTTAAATCCACGGACTATGATGTCCTTAACCTCGACCGTGATGTCTTAAAACTAACACCGGACTGTGGAGTCCTTAAATCCACGGGCTATGATGTCCTTAACCTTGACTGTGATGTCTTAAAATTAACATCAGACTATGGAGTCCTTAAATCCACGGACTATGATGTCCTTAACCTTGACCGCGATGTCTTAAAACTAACAATGGACCGTAATGTCCTTAAACTAATTATCGACCGCAATGTCATTAAACTAAACAATAAGGCACAATTGCTCTCTTGTCGGATCTAAACGATCTCGTTAAGTCGATCTTAGTCTAGAATTAGACTAACGTGTCCTTAACAAACGTTTAAGTTGATCTTAGCCTCAAATAAGGCTAACGTATCCTTAAACACAAACTCCCCCCCAAACCCAAATCTAAGAAAGATACGGATTTGGACCAGTCCACGCCCTACGGGCGACGACATAACTTAGTCTCCGTATACAATCCACGGGCAACCACAAACAAAACAAACACCTACGACATGAAGTGACCATCTGGAGAAGGAGAAAGTTGTTACCGCGATGCGGTAGAGTAATTAACTGCAGGGGCTTGCGCCTGCAGGGAAGAGCGCCCCCACAATCAAAAACCCCTCAGATGAGGGGGAATCTGACGAAGTCTGCTACATCGGCCGCATCCGTTTAAACCTTCGATACACGGTGTCATAAATCAACTTGGCATCTTCGGAGAGGTGGACGGATAGCACCAATTAGCATCTACCCTGAATTTCTGGCGAGACGTACATCGCATCTCCGTCACGTCTTTCGGAGGGGAACAACTCCTTTGATATTTTTCGTTGTAATCCTTCAACGTCTTCAGAGAGGTGACGGGTCCCGATAACCAATCATTACCTGGACTGTGGGGTCCTTAAACCCATGGACTATGATGTCCTTAACCTCGGACTGTGGGGTCCCTTTAAACCCATGGACTATGATGTCCTTAATCTCGGACTGTGGGGTCCCTTTAAACCCACGGCTATGATGTCATTAACCTTGGACCACCATGTCCTTAAACTGGCAATTGACCGCAAAATCTCTAAACTAGAACAATAGAGCCCAAATGATATTTTGTTGGATCTAAATGATCCCGTTAAGTAGATCTTAGTCTAAAATTAGACTAACGTATTCTTAACAAATGGTTAAGTTGACCTTAGTTTAAAATTAGACTAACGTGTCCTTAACAAACTGTTAAGTTGATCTTAGTCTAAAATTAGACTAACGTATCCTTAACAAACGTTTAAGTTGATCTTAGTCTCAAATGAAACTAATGTATCCTTAAACCCAACCCCCAAACCCTAATCTAAGAAAATACGGATTTGGACTAATCCACGCCCTACGGGCGTCAACATAAATTAGTCTCCGTATACAATCCACGGGCAACCAAAAATAAAACAAACATACACGACACGAAGTGACCATCTGGAGAAGGAGAAAGTGGTTACCACGATTCGGTAGCGTAATTAACTGTAGGGGCTTGCGCTTGCAGGGAAGAGCATCCCCACAATCAAAAACCCCTCAATAAGGGGGAATCTGACGAAGTCTGCTATATCGGCCGCATCCGTTTAAACCTTCGATATACGGTGTCATAAATCAACTTGGCATCTTCGGAGAGGTGGACGGATAGCACCAATTAGTATCTGCCCTGAAATTCAGGCAAGACGGACCTGCGCGGTCGCGTCTCCGTGTTTCGGCAGGGAACAGCGCAACCTCGTTAAAAGACACTTGCAAGGTCCTCTCGACCTTGTGAAGAGAAACCACCTGCGTGAGATCCTTACGACTCACAAGGGAGCAACACACTTAGGGATCCCCACGATTCCTAAGGAGAAATTACACTTGCGAGATTCTCACGACTCGTAAGGAGAACCCTCCTATGAGACCCTCACGGCTCATAAGATTCAAAAGTCTTAAGCTACTGGGATCTGAACCTGTTCTTAAGCCATCACAACCTCCAATTCTGCCCTACAAGCGTCTCGACCCTTGTATACAATCCACGGGCGCGAATAAACATTTCCCTAACAAAATCCCACCAGAGACTGGAGATATGCTCGCACAGCAAACGACACTTGTAAGTCCTCTCGACTTATAAGGAGAAAACACTCTTGTAAGATCCTTACGACTTATAAGAGAACATACACTTAAGACTCCCCATGATTCTTAAGGAGAAAATGCACTTACGAGATCCTTATGGCTCGTAAAGTTAAAAGCCTTAATCGACAGGCTCCTAACCCTGTTCGCTAAGCTACCTTTGTTCGATATCGACAGAGGCAAATGATGATTCGCTCCTGGCAATATCCCAGTTGTAGCGATGCCGATACCGAAATCGGTGTCAAATCCCAAAATTCGTAGCGAAAAGCCAGCGAGCCACAAATGCATATGAAATAGCCGAAATGATTAGGCAACTTGCAAATCAGCAAGTAAAAGTGTATGCATACAAAATAGCCGAAATGATTTGGGCAACTCGCAATAAAAAGCAGCGAGTAAAAATAAAAAAAATAGCCGAAATGATTGGGCACCGTGAAAAATAGCCGAAATGATTGGGCAATCGCGACTTTCGCGATATAAAAGCTGAAATGATAGAGCATCGCGGAAAGAAAAATATATAAAATGAAACTTTTTGCCTTACAGGTGAGATCACATCAATCCCTGTATACAATCCAGGGGCACAAATTAAGAAGGAACCATACCTTCCCACCAGGCTCCATCAGAAAAAGAAGCCACATCTCGACGGTTCACAGACAGCATGGAGATCATCTCAACATTCGTCTCATTACAACAGACGCAACATCAGCAAAGCGGAACCGCGGCAATTCCCAGTTCCATGACTCGGCGGAGCACAGACAACCGAGAGTCAACCCCGACTCCATGAAATATGGATAAAGTCAACCTCTCCTGGTCCTTACGGAACACGGCCTATGTCAATCCTGACCCCGTGGGAAGCATCCAGAGCAAATCCTGGTTTCGTGGAACACGACTTATGTCAATCCTGACCCCGTGGAAAACGTCCAGAGCGGATCCTGGTCCTTATGGAACACGGTTTATATCAATCCTGACCCCATGGGAAGCATCCAAAGCAAATCCTGGTTTCGTGGAACGCAGCCTATGTCAATCCTGACCCCGTGGGAAGAATCCAGAGCAAATCCTGGTTTCGTGGAACACGGCTTATGTCAATCCTGACCCCGTGGGAAACGTCCAGAATGGATCCTGGTCCTTGCGGAACATGGCTTATGTCAATCCTGACCTCGTGGGAAGCATCCAGAGCAAATCCTGGTTTCGTGGAACATGGCCTATGTCAATCCTGACCCCGTGGGAAGCGTCCAGAGCGGATCCTGGTCCTCATGGAATACGGTTTATGTCAATCCTGACCCCGTGGGAAACGTCCAGAGCGGATCCTGGTCTAGTGGAACACGGCTTATGTCAATCTTGACCCCATGGGAAACGTCTAGAGCAGAACCTGGTCCTTGGGGAACACGGCTATGTCAATCTTGACCCTGTGGGAAGCATCCAGAGCAAATCCCGGTGTAGTGGAACACGGCCTATGTCAATCCTGACCCCGTGGGAAGCGTCCAGAGCAAATCCTGGTCTAGTAGAACACGGCTTATGTCAATTCTGACCCCGTGGGAAGCGTCCAGAGCGGAACTTGGTTCTTGCGGAACACGGCTATGTCAATCCTGACCCTGTGGGAAGCGTCCAGAGCAAATCCTGGTCTAGTGGAACATGGCTTATGTCAATCCTGACCCCGTGGGAAACGTCCAGAGCGGAACCCGGTCCTTGCAGAACATGGCTATGTCAATCCTGACCCCGTGGGAAGCGTCCAGAGCAAATTCTGGTCTAGTGGAACACGGCTTATGTCAATTCTGACTCCGTGGGAAGCGTCCAGAGCGGAACCTAGTCCTTGCGAAACATGGCTATGTTAATTCTAACCCCGTGGGAAGCGTCCAGAGCAAATCCTGGTCCAGTAGAACACGGCTTATGTCAATCCTGACCCCGTGGGAAGCGTCCAGAGCAAATCCTGGTCCAGTGGAACACGGCTTATGTCAATCCTGACCACGTGGGAAGCGTCCAGAGCAGAACCTGGTCCTTGCGTAACATGGCTATGTCAATCCTAACCCCGTGGGAAGCATCCAGAGCAAATCCTGGTCTAGTGGAACACAGCTTATGTGAATCCTGACCCCATGGGAAACGTCCAGAGCGGAACCTGGTCCTTACGGAACACGGCTATGTCAATCCTGACCCCGTGAGAAGTGTCCAGAGCAAATCCTGGTTTCGTGGAACACGACTTATGTCAATCCTGACCCCATGGGAAACATCCAGAGCGGATCCTGGTCCTTGCGGAACATGGCCTATGTCAATTCTGACCTGTGGGAAGCGTCCAGAGCGGAACCTGGTCCTTGTAGAACACGGCTTATGTCAATCCTGACCCCGTGGAAAACATCCAGAGCGAATCCTGGTCTAATAAAACACGGCTAAAGTCAATCTTGACCCTGTGGGAAATGGCCAGAGCAACCCCTGACCCCGTGAAATACGGATAATGTCAACCTCATCCATCACTTACGGGTCCTCTCGACTCGTAAGGGAGAAAACTCTTTTCTGAGATCTTTACGACTCTCAAAAGAAAACGCACTTAGGAATCCTCAAGATTCCTAAGGAGAAATTACACCTACGGGATCCTCTCGACCTGTAGGGAGAAAATTCTTTATGAGACCCTCACGGCTCATAATGTTGAAAAGTCTTAGGAGACAGACCCTAACCCTGTCTCCCAAGCAATCGTTGTTTCGCAGAGAGGCCAAGGTAGATTTTCTACAGGCCGCCCTCTCCTACAAGAAAAGAAATAATCACCTACGGGTCCTCTCGACTTGTAAGCAAGAAAAACTCTCTCGTGAGATTCTTACAACTCTCAAGAGAAAACACACTTACGAGATCCTCACGACTCGTAAGGAGAAATACCTTTATGAGACCCTTACAGCTCATAAATTTGAAAAGTCTTAGGTGACAGATCCCAACCCTATCCCCTAATCCATTGCTGTCCTACAAGGATATCAAAATAGATTATCCACAGAATGCATTTACTAAAAGGGACACACCATCATGAAACAAAATATGTCTTTTATTCATGAATCAGAATGAATACCAAGTACAATTTATGAAAGAATAAAAGAATACTCTCATTCAGGAGTATGTATAAAGAAGAATAAATAAATAAATACAATTCTTCAAGCCGGCAGACGATTCAATAGATTTGCCAATTCATCCTTTTTCCGCTGGGCCTCAGCCTCATGATTCATTATCGCTAAGAGACGGGCCTCCGCTTGAGATGGCTGAGCCTAGTATGAGGCAAGCCAGCTTTCAAGCTCTTTTTCGGTAACCTTATGAGCTTCGACCATTTCGCGAGTGAAAATGACGGCCTTATCAATGGCCACCACCTCTCTGATAACTTCTTGAAGCACCCGCCAAAGTTTATACGCCCGAGTAGTCTTGGCCATAAGATTAGCTTGAAGTTCCCCTAGCGCGGTTGAAGCCAACTTCCTCTCTGAGAATTTGCGGCTGAGCCTTTTCTCGCATGATAGCATATTCACAGCGCATCGCTCAATCACCCCCCCATAAGTTTGCCTTTGCAGCCACAACCTCTGAAGGAAGGCATGTACATTCAAGAAGATGCAAGCAAGCCTCCACCTGACGACAGAACTCAACCCAGACTTGCACCAATGTTTCACTATGGTAAGTAGCAAGAAAGGGAAGAGAACCGTTGGCTTCAGCGGCAAATGCTTCGGCCGTGATCAGACTGCCAGCACGAAGGTCTTCAATCAGAGCTGACAAGGAGTGAAGGCTTAGCTTTGCCATCCATTCCGAGGCACGTAGAGCATGGGGGCCGGGTAGCATGACGATGCGAGATTCCAGCATGGTAAGTACTGGAAAAGCTGTTAAGATTCATAGAAAACAATTAGCGAGACTCACAAGCAAAGAACAGATGGAACAACGTTGACGCTTTACTTACCCACGGTCATGCAAGAAGGGTCTGAAGGCTCCCCAGGCCCGTCAAGAATCTCAACTTCGTCATCAGCTTTCAGATCTGTAGAAGACATTAGTGTCATTATATGAAATAATAATAATGCCGTGAGGAGAGGGCAAATGACACTAACCTTGCCCGGAAGAGAGGACGATGCGTTGAGAAGATATCGCCTACGGAGCGGCCATCTTTAGCAGACGCTGAAAAGACTTCCTGGGGGACAAGTCCACGATGGACACTGCCAATCCTCGTAGCTCTGAAAAGGCAGGAAGGTTCAGATAATGAAGAGATCATTGAAGTAAAAGATAGAAGAATACCTTCGACGCTCCTCCCACTCTGGACTGGAGGGATAGCAGCTTCAGCGGCCTCCTCCGTGCCCCCAGGCACATCATCGGGGATTTGGGCCGGTATAATAACTTCCGGTTGAGGAGCAGTGGCCATCGCTGCAGGCTCCAATGAAAGGATGGTGGCCTCGACTACCTGTCCCGCAGTCTCCAGGCCGTCCCCGAAAAGATTCATTAAATCCGCGGCCAATGAAGATGCCTCTTCCGGGGGAGCAAGCACCGAGGGAACGGAAATCACCGAGGGGAGCTCCGCTGTAGGAACAACAGTTGTATTGACCCCCTCCACACTATTAGTGTCTCATCGGGAATATTGGTAGAATCCATGGTCAAGGCGCGACTCGAACCCAGATCCTCCGCCATTGCCGAAGTCCCTACAAAGTTCTCACGAAGATAAGGATATATATATATGTATATGAGCAGTACAAAATATTACAAAGAGATATATGAGTATACCAATGCGCAAAGGAGCCTCTAGTATAGCTTTTTCAAGCCGGCATTCCTTCCGGAGGAGGTATGCTCTCCGGGGTTTGAGGGTAGACACATGGCCACCGGTCCATAACGAAAGCGCATCTTCGGCGTCGGCTGAGATAGGCTGCTTAAGGGCTCTCTCGCCTCCTTCTTCCAAAGGACCTATGAATATCCGCCGTATCGATGGAGGATCTTCATAAAAGATGACGGCAGGATAAGGCCTCTTTGGGATCCTTACATTCTCAGATTCATCCTTTGAGCGTCTTATAGCCTCAGCCAGTTGTGCGGCTTCCTCGGCAGATGAACCCGAGAAAAGCAGACCACCATCCGATTCTTGCATGGCTAGTGGTTCATCTTGAAGGATAGGCTCTGATTCCACTAAAAAGTCGAGCAGATTGGTGACCGTCTTCTTTTGCCTCTTGGACCCAGAACTAACTGCAGAAGACGATCACTTCTTTCCCCTCGGTGCTTTAGTGCGACGTTGACCCACTTCGCCTTCAATATCCTCACTCAACGGTGCTACCGACGACGACACTGCCATTGCTGACGCCGCAGTTGATGATACTATTACTGGTGCCCTATTGGCCCTTGATTGAGCTCTAGTTCGCGGCGGCATTCTAGCTGTGAGATTTATATCTACTTCCGCCGCCTCCGGAATAAGCACGATACCAGTATCTCTCAGAGAAGGGCGAACCATTGCCCGCGGTCGCGGCGGGACTCCCGTAGCCTGGATCGGAGTAGGAGTCCTATATCCAAGGAGCATCCTCCTCTCCTCGGCAATAATGGGACTGACTCGGTAGAGGTATCAGTCCGTGAAAGACCCCACACATCGAAGAATATAGTCAGCTTCAGGAATCTCGAAGCGAGAGCCGGTGTTCAGCTGCATGAAGTGATGAGCGGCGTTACGAATGACTTCTGACGATGGGCTGGGCTCCACTGTAAACGCCTCGAAGGGAACACCCTGGTCATATCCCAGTTGTTGAGCAAAGTGGTGTGGGTTGTACCACATAAAAAGGGCTGCACCGTTCTAACGAAATACCAGATAACCCGGTCTGATTGAATATAAGTGCATGGCTTCCTTGGGCTTCAGGGAAGGTACTCCCTCTTTCGACGAGTCACAAAGCTGTTGAATCGGTCCTGAAGGAGCAGAGAGGACTCGATCGTTGAATACCATCCCGCCCGTAATCGCATAGGGATTAATCCGCACACGAATAGCTCCGGACTGAGTCGGATCAGGAGCAGAAGTGTTCACCAACCTCATGAGCCGCAGAAAAGTGTAGGCATTATAAAAGCTGGGTCTCTGATGCGTGGTAAATGCCCCTAGCACATGCATCTCGATCCATGACGTAAAGTAATGAAGAGAGAAACTCACTACGTTAACGCCTGGTATTGAGGTATTGGCTGCAGCGCTTAACCCATGATACAGATGCGCTAGCCCCGCAATGCCCACGGCTAGTCGCGTCCCTCCAGCGATGCGATGAGCAAGGTAAATGACCGAAGCTCTCATGAATCGACGGTGCGTTGGAATGACGAACCGGCTGAGACAGACGCTAATAAAACCCACGAAGAAAGTCTCTTCATCTATGCCAGGAGCTGCGGTCGACTCAAAAGGTACAGCCGACAGGATTGGAATGTAGAACTGCGGAAAATCCTCTTCTTTAGCCGGTAGCTTATTTAAACCGAACCCAAAGGGGTCATTGATATTCGCGAACTTTGGAGCCGTCTTTGATAGAACGTCTCCGCGAAGGAAGCAGGCGATAAAGCTTTTGAAAGTGACGCCGTGGTCCTCTGACTCTGTGAATAGCTTCTCAAAAATGCTCAGAGTCTTGATTAAACTTGGGTGCTTGTGGCGGACGGCATTTTCAGTCGACAGGCCGTCAAGCATAGCAGGCTCGGTTTCGAAAACATACTCATCAGGAGGCAGTAGTTCTTCATAAAGCGTCCCCCTGACCGGCAACCCCGAGATCTCGCGAAACTCTTCCAGAGAAATTGAAACTTCGCGGTCCCCTAGAAAGAAGGTGTTGGTGGGAAGATTTCATTGATTTAAGAAAGCCTTAACCCACCAGACATGGGGGGACTGATAGTGGAAGTGAGACGCATACACCGCCTGATAGAGCCCGACCCTCTGCAGTCACCCACGATGAGCAGACATGATATAACGAGCCCAGAGAAGATAACCCGTGGGTTGTTGATGTTGGCTATAGTGCCTTCAAGGCAATTATCATAGTCGCGGACTTGTGATTATGATGATTGAGTGAGGACCTATACCGATAAAACAGTCTTACTCAAGATGATAGTATACTATCTGGTTTGTCTTTATCATCATGTTGATAAAGCCCATAGGATTCTTGCTTGACTGCCAACATTATGATGGCGATCATACATGTGGGAGCTGGGGTCTATAAGCACATCCTTAAATGTCCCTAGTCGTAGGAGTATCGAGACCGGGCATCGATACTCCAGTGTAGACCAGTGTATACTGATCGAGACCCCGACGAGGGTCGGTGGCCAGATCTCACAAGCCATTGGTGTTAGTTTGTTCACCCAAGATAGTATGCAGGTGCTCCTTGGGTCATAAGTACACTGGACGGACTCGCCGGGAACCTGCTAGTTGGTATTATACCTATTGTCAGATAGCAGTTCCCAGGTGACATGTGTACAGGTTAGTCTGTCGACCTGAGATCGTCATTTGTTTCGTGTGAGTTCCCACCGTGCTTTGATTACTACCCTACCATGGCTCAAAGGAGTCGTGCAAACAGGTTTTAGTTAGGTACAGTCCCGAGCCACATGGAGGCAGTGACCGGATCGTCGGGGATTCGTCTCTCCTGGTATTGGGGGTTGATGTCGCATTGTGTATGGGTGGCCATCACCACAAATCCATAGCCATGGTAGACGAGGATTACCGATCCAGGATCGATAGTTTCTCAGGAAGTGATGGGTTACATGCCGACACTGAATATCGCGTTGTTGGGGGTCTGACTTTATCCACCCCCTAGACTCGATATGTGATACTCTTAGACGAACATACCGGACTGTACGGATATTGTCACTGTCAGGCTCAGTAGAGGTTCAGGATGAGTTTGCTCGTCGGCCTCCCTTTCGCTCAATACCTGGGTAGCCGTTACGTACAGCTAGTGCCGCTGACGTGCTTGTGGTTAAACCCACTGCCAGCGTATTGACGAGTCTTTAGAGTCCCACACAGCGGGTTTTCTCGGTTCAAGCGATAAGGTGTACATGGCGTATGTTGATACATACAGATGTCCGATTAAATATGTGCACATGCTGTGCAGACTTTAATCCGACGGTTGATAATACTAGCGGTTTAGGATTAAGCCGGATTATTAAATCAAGATTTGATTTAATAATTTACATATGTATTTAAATATATGTATTCTAGTATTATTGTTCACTATTCGTTTTCTCTCTCGGCTATTCGTATTTTGGTACGAATACGCGTATGTGTATTTCGATACATGTACCGGAAAGTATTCCGTATTTTACACGGAATAGCTTCTAGAAGATGCCACCTCATTTACATGATTTTCCATTTATAGAAATTCATTTATTTTTTGTAAATGAGGTGGAAAAGGAGGCATGGTCATGGACATGTTGAATGGCATGGGTCAAAGCATGTTTGCTATTATTTTATTGCAATTGACAAATTGGAAATGATATTTTTCTTTTGATGGAAATGAGAGAGGGGGGGTTGGCCACAATTTTGGTGAGATTCATTTCATTTGTTAGTTCACATACTCCCACTCTCTCATTACACAAAGAAAAATACTTAGCCAAATTTCTTTTACTCATGCCAAGTTTCATCACCTCCTTCATCTTCTTCTTGCATTGCTTATTTGAGCTTTGAGGTAGAGAGAAAAATATAGTGACACAATCCTACACCTCAACTCTCTACCACTAGCAATCTTGGAGAGTCGGTTGGTCCGCTTGGCGAACCTGGAGCTTGTGCCGTTTCCTTCGGGTGGATCATCGGAGATGGAGGAAGACCGGCAACTAAACATCATCAAAGGATCGCTAGGAGTTTGGAATGAAGACCGAAGGACTTGGATCATCTCGGTATAACCTTTCTAACTCTTAGTTAGTTTGCTAGTTTAGGGTTTAAGGTCGATCCGGGATTCGGGTAGCGGTAGTACCAGTTTAGAAAATTTTTGTTCCGCATTTTGGCCGTGTTTCGACGGCCGGGGCGCTGCCGGGACCCTTCATGGTATCAGAGCCACCCTTTAAACCCCTTACTAGCTTGTTTAGATGTGCTTAAAAGATCGATCGACGGATTTTACAGAAATCACGATTTCATTTTTCATGTTTCTGCCGATTTTCAAAAGTGGTCAAAAAATATTTTACAGAGGCTTAAAAATCCGTGCAGTTTTTTTTAGGAGTACACAAAAATTTTGGGCCCATGAATCCTCTAAAGCGCCGCGGATTCGCCGCACTTACCCCCCTTTGGCGACGGTTCCGCGGCGGAATAGTACCGACGGGTTCCCAAACTTTTTCTGTAGCTCTATTAAATGGAATTGTGATTTTTAACGTATTCTGTTTTGGCCCAATTTTCTGTTTCAGTACTGGTTTTGTTATTGGGGCTAATTTGGAAATTTAGTCGATCGATATTTTAAGTGGGCGTTTAACAGTACATACATTATTATCTGCGACCGTGAATGTCATTTGATCGGTAAACTCGTCTAATTGCTATATGTCTTTTAGACGGGTTTGCGAACGCGACATTCACGTTGATGTTCTGTGATGTGCTGTGATGTTGGTTGGATTGTCGTGGTGGATAGCTGTGGTGCAATATTAGTACAGTTTAATTTCATTTGTACATTTGATATTGCGGGGCGAGTGTCCGACATGTGGACTGCCGTCACTGCCTGTTTGTATATTATTCTTTTGGGGCACGACCGGGCTGAGGTCGATGTCACCCTTGTATATTATTTTCTTTTTTATACTAGGATTACCCCGCGGTGGGGTGCACGAATAGCCGGATTCTAGAGGGCAACTGGTCCGCATCTCATAGCGTTGGGACGGAGGGGACCTTACTCTAGAATTGGCGGGCTGTTCGCCGCACTCGTAGGGGGTATAGGTTGACCCAGGAGGGGTGCCCAAGTTACCGGATTCCATGAAGTGCTGGGTGGTCCATTCACGTTGCTGAAGGGGGCTGCCTCACTTCTGGTTTTGGCGGGTAACTTGCCGTGCTCCTAGGGGTTTAGTTTTCATTGCACAGGCTATCCACACGACAGGGAACGTCGGGTCTCGCTTGCGGCTCAAGTGAAACCCGAGGCTCCAGTTTATCCACCATTCTGTGTTGTTTCTGTGATGTTTCCGTGATGTTACTTTATATCATGCCTGAGACGATTGTTATATATTTATATATATATATATATATATATATATATACTAGTAGATGTTGTATATGTTTTGCACCCGCGCTAGTCCAGTCCCCGTTCTGTCGTTAGTTAAGTAACCTAACCGGTGATGACGGGACCCAATGGCGAATGCGGATGGCATATACGTATATTTTATTTTCGTTCTTTTCTGGTGTGATTAATTGATGGGACTGCATTGATTCTTATTAATGCAAGGATAAATCAAACCTATATATGATGTTGTTGGAACCAAGTTTTTAAAAACTGACATTATAGACGTTCTCTTTTGCTTTGCATCGTAGTATTCATTTGGAATATCCTGCACCTCATTCGACGAGGTAAGGGTCGAGATCCCTTCATCGGGAGTGACCCCTTGGGTAAAAGTTTGCATCAACGTAATAACTTTACTATAGTCGATTGTTTTTGCTTTGCATCGTGGTATTCAGTTTGGGATATCCTGCACCCCATTCGACGAGGAAAGAGCCGAGATCCCTTCACCAGGAGTGACCTCTTTAGCAAAAGTTTTCGCCACTATATATATTTATAAAACCACTTGGATTCCTTCAACGATATCAAGTTCATTACGTTAAAGGTTTTTCACCAAAAACCAGCCGTAACCCTCCGTCATTTCTTACAAGTATTGCTTAGTATTCGTGCTGCGTTTGTTGACTGTGTCAAGGCGTAGTGTGCGGTAGCTAAGTAGTGCTTGTTTGTGGCATATTAATGCGATTAGTTAGGACAGTCTTGCGGCCTTGTTGACTGTGTCAAGGGCTCATACGGGTGGGTTTAATACAATCCAGGATAATGAGAGGTTGAACTTGACTAGGACTCTTTGATTTGTTGACTGTGTCAAGGTCACTTGGGTCCTAGGGGTAAAAATCATATCGGGAGTTTCAAACATACAAGAAACTTGCCAGGCTTGCGCATACCTTCTGGAGTGTGGTGACTTGAGTGGCTTCCATCAAGTTATCATGCGATGATGGTTGGATCCCGATTCCCACTGATGAGTAGGATTACTCCTCGGGTAATTCCGACTAATTCTCCTTTTGGGTTTGGAGGAGAATTCAAGGAAACAGTGGGAGCCATCCAGATTAGATAAAATGATTAACCATTCTGATCTAGGTTAGAGTGCACGCTGAGTGTTTCTTCTCTCTCACTCTGGCTGCGACTATGACCCGACCTTGACTAAAACTCATGAACCCAATTAACCGAACCTTCTTTAAACACATTGGCTTTTGGAATGTCACGGTGTCGCATATACTGTTGCCACTTCTATATCACTTTTGCATTTCTCCAGAACACCCCGTATCACTACGAACGTCCAATTCCATTGGATAAATCCATCGTATGGTTATATACGAACTCGAAGGATTTGATTCGAGGATGGATTCTGGTTCTGGAGAGATTGAATAGGATTATTCGGTTGTCTTTTCTTTTTACCTTCTCTCAGGTTGTGAGGGCTCCTAGGATTAGGAGAGGGTACACCTATTGAGCTTATTGGATAGTCTTCCTCCAGACCATAGGCAGGTGCCGAACGGTAAGGAATGAAGAAAACTAACAAGCTTAACTGTAGTGTACAAAAGGTAATAAGTAAAGACATATAAAGGGATTAGAAAAATGGCAAAGAAAATTGTGATCACCATCGTTCACGACGAAACCAGGTATACCCCTGCCACTCTTACATCCACTTTGCATTTCTCTAGGACACTCCATATCACTACGGATATCCACTTCCATTGGATAAATCCATCGTATAGTTACATACGAACTCGAAGGAACTTTTTCGAGGATGGATTCTGGTTCAGGAGAAAAAGAATAGGATTATTTAGATATCTTTTCTCTTTACCTTCTCTCAGGTTGCGAGGGCTCCTAGGATTAGGAGAGTACACCTATTACGCTTATTGGATAGTCTTCTTCCAAACCTTAGGCTGGTGCCGAAGGGTAGGGAATGAAGAAAACCAATTAGCGTAAAGGAGGTGTACAGAAGGTAATAAGTAAAGACATAATAAAGGGATTATAGTGAGGGCAGGTAAGTATATGGTTACTGTCATGATTCATGATAATGAAAGAGGTGTTACTAGGAATACCAGTTAACCCCTTTTTTGAAACATTTTCATGTTTCGGTTTCACTGTGCAATGTTAATTGAAATCTGTTTTCCCAATTTGAATCTAACTCCAGGGTATGTATTTACCAGATCAGTTTCTCACATCTGTATGTTATTACGAATGGTGAGTGGGAGTAAGATATTGGGAATTGGGTGATTAGATCCTCATTATATCGTAATTCGTTGTAATTGGTGATATTTAAGGAAATCATCTGGATTTTGCCGGATGGCAAATATTTGGTTTTGAATATCCGTTGTTATGCACCAATTTCAAACTGATATATCTATACATTTATTTTACAAAGTGAGATATAACTTTTTGATATTATGTCTGTGACATTTACCTATATCAGTTGGTGATTAGGTAAGGTGCATTCAACAACGGTGTAATTCTTCTTAACCATAGTACAGTTATTCAACCTACGACGCACAGAGTTTGAGTTATTGGACTCAGGAGACTTATACAAAGTATTGTATGTTGTCTAGTGTCCGTTAGGACAATGGGGTTGGTACTCGTACTATATTATGTTTACTTGTGATTTCTCCAGTTCTGGACAAGTATTTCGTTGAAATGCATGGTCCAGATTTTGAGAAGTTATATGTATAAGAATAAAGTAGAAAACCATTTGTTAGAAGTATCGGGATTCTTCGAAGTATTCGAAGATGTAGATACTTGTATTTGGTATTCAGCTAATAGTGATAGTTTTGAGAACTTGCTTCTCTTTCAGGTTACTCATATATGGATGCACTCCTAGATGAGTAATGCTGATTGTCCTCTTTCCATTTGGTTGATATGCACTGGAGACAGCTGCATGATTTTGAATCTGGTTCAAAATTAGATTAGTGCTTTTGTTTCTATATTAGATATATATAGAATCAATTTATATCTTAACGATGTTAAGGTATAGGGAGTTGTCCGGCTGATGCTTAAAACCAGAATCCTGATAAACTCAAGGCTCGTTTCAGTAATGGTTGTTTGTGGGTTATCCCGGGCTTTGACGAGGGTTAACTTTCTACCATCAGGAAGATCAATATTTATATTGTTCTTGACTCGCCACAGTTTTAATAAAATGGATTTTTTCAGAAAACAAAAGTGGGAGTATAGTAGAACTGGAAGTTATTCCAGAACCACAAACGATTACTGGAAATTTAATAGAACCTAAGGATTCAATTGGATTTGATGTTCCATTAGCCATTCCGCAGATTTGGTGGGCAACCTCAGGCACCCGAGAGGTACTTCGGTCTTCTCAGAAACGGTGACAGGGAGGTTCTTGTTTACCCAGACTTGTCATTGCTGTTGTTCTAGACTATAAGACCCGGCAGGAGGATGAGTATAGCGTCGTTCTAAACTAGTTTTGGAAGTGCACGTGTATATGACTCTGCCAGAAGGTTGTTGTAGTCAGTGGGAGCAGCGGAAGCATAGTAGGCAAGTAGCTTGTGTCTATTTATAGACTAAAGCAGGTATAGCAGAAATAGATCATCTATTTTTGATGTGATAGTCATAGGTTTTGACTTCATCAGAATAGGAGATGGATCTGGTAAGAAGGTAGTAGGATGTGATGTCCGAGGATTCAGGATGACATACACTTAATAGGAAGAGATATTCCTATACTACGATCGGTTGTACTATGGTTGTCATAAAGTTGTTTCTCCACACAGGATTTGGATGTAATATCAGGGTTTCTGGTTACTAGATCTATGGTTTTAGATCTAGATTTGGGAAGTATCCTAATCTGGGTACTTTGACATTAAATGGACGACTCCTGGCATGGTGGTGTACCTGCAGGTGATGGAGTCACCCTCTCTAAAGGTGTCTTACCGACTAAAAGGGAGAGAGATCTGCATGATTAGCATATCACTTGCCTAGGCAATTGAGTTAATCATGAAATGTTAAGTACCACACCAGATATTGCTTTTGCACTAGATTCAATAAGCAGATATATTAATCCAATTCTGGAGAAACATTGGGAAGCAGTTTATGAACATGAATGGATATTCTATGGATATGGTAACGGCAGCCTCCTTCGGGAGACGGTTATCATTTCAGGCTTCCAAGGTGACCTGGATGACAGAGTGACTGTCAGAGTTATAGTTTTTTCCCTCTTCTGAGGGACGGTATGTTAAACAGGTGGTCCAAGCGGATACTGAGGAAGGCATAGCGCATGTTACTGATTAAATTCAGTGGATGATACTGTCTAGGAGGTTTGCTGGATTTAGAGTTCATTTATGAATTGGGTCTTATCAGATATCCAAACAAATTCTAAGACAAGTATTGCTCATTTCGGGAGACAGTTTTCTCCGCGATGTTGAGATTAAAAGAGATACAGAAAGTAACATTGGAGCGGATCCACTCACTGAGGCTATTTCTCGAACGCAATAATTTTCGCAAACAGGCTTTGCGAAACTGATTAGTAGAGAAGTTGGGTGTTCGGTATCACACAGGCTGTGAGTATGCGACATCGCACGAATTGGCCTTAGTGCAAGTGGGAGATTGTTGGCTATAGTGCCCACAAGGCAATTATCATAGTCGCAGACTTGTGATTATGATGATTGAGTGAGGACCTATACCGATAAAACAGTCTTACTCAAGATGATAGTATGCTATCTGGTTTGTCTTTATCATCATGTTGATAAAGCCTATAGGATTCTTGCTTGACTGCCAGCATTATGATGGCGATCATACAAGTGAGAGCTGGGGTCTATAAGCACATCCTTAAATGTCCCTAGTCGTAGGAGTATCGAGACCGGGCATCGATACTCCAGTGTAGACTAGTGTATACTGATCGAGACCACGACGAGGGGCGGTGGCTAGGTCTCACAAGCCATTGGTGTTAGTTTGTTCACCTAAGATAGTATGCAGGTGCTCATTGGGTTATGAGTACACTGGACGGACTCGCCGGGAACCTGCTAGTTGGTATTAAACCTATTGTCAGATAGCAGTTCCCAGGTGACATGTGTACAGGTTAGTCTGTCGACCTGAGATCGTCATTTGTCTCGTGTGAGTTCCCATTGTGCTTTGATTACTACCCTACCATGGCTCAAAGGAGTCGTGCAAACAGGTTTTAGTTGGGTATAGTCCTGAGCCACATGGAGGCAGTGATCGGATCGTCGGGGATTCGTCTCTCCCGGTATTGGGGGTTGATGTCTCATTGTGTACTGATGTCCATCACCACAAATCCATGGCCATGGTAGACGAGGATTACCGATCCAGGATCGATAGTTTCTCAGGAGGTGATGGGTTACATGCCGACACTGAATATCGCGTTGTTGGGGGTCTGACTTTATCCACCCCCCTAGACTCGATATGTGATACTCTTAGACGAACAGACCGGACTGTACGGATATTGTCACTGTCAGGCTCAGGAGGGGTTCAGGATGAGTTTGCTCGTCGGCCTCCCTTTCGCTCAATACCTGGGTAGCCGTTACGTACAGCTAGTGCCGCTGACGTGCTTGTGGTTAAACCCACTGCCAGCGTATTGACGAGTCTTTAGAGTCCCACACAGAGGGTTTTCTCGGTTCAAGCGATATGATGTACATGGCGTATGTTGATACATACAGATGTCCGATTAAATATGTGCACATACTGCGCAGACTTTAATCAGACGGTTGATAATACTAGCGGCTTAGGATTAAACCAGATTATTAAATCAGGATTTGATTTAATAATTTACATATATATTTATATATATGTATTCTAGTATTATTGTTCACTATTCGTTTTCTCTCTCGGCTATTCGTATTTTGGTACGAATACGCATATGTGTCTTTCGATACATGTACCGGGAAGTATTCCGTATTTTATACGGAATAGCTTCTAGAAGATGCCACCTCATTTACATGATTTTCCATTTATGGAAATTCATTTGTTTTTTGTAAATGAGGTGGAAAAGGAGGCATGGTCATGGACATGTTGAATGGCATGGGTCAAAGCATGGTTGCTATTATTTTATTGCAATTAACAAATTGGAAATGATATTTTTCTTTTGATTGAAATGAGAGAGGGGGGCCGGCCACAATTTTGGTGGGATTCATTTCATTTGTTGGTTCACATACTCCCACTCTCTCAGTACACAAAGAAAAATACTTAGCCAAATTTCTTTTGCTCATGCCAAGTTTCATCACCTCCTTCATCTTCTTCTTGCATTGCTTATTTGAGCTTTGAGGTAGAGAGAAAAATATAGTGACACAATCCTACACCTCAACTCTCCACCACTAGCAATCTTGGAGAGTCGGTTGGTCCGCTTGGCGAACCTGGAGCTTGTGCCATTTCCCTCAGGTGGATCATCGGAGATGGAGGAAGACCGGCAACCAAACATCATCAAAGGATCGCTAGGAGCTTGGAATGAAGACCGAAGGACTTGGATCATCTCGGTATAACCTTTCTAACTCTTAATTAGTTTGCTAGTTTAGGGTTTAAGGTCGATCCGGGATTCGGGTAGCGGTAGCGCCGGTTTAGAAAATTTTTGTTCCGCATTTTGGCCGCGTTTCGACGGCCGGGGCGCTGCCGGGACCCTTCAGTCGAGGAGTAAGCCCTATTTTGTAAACCTGTCCCCAGGTTTGGACTTCACCTTGGCAGATACGACGCCATAAGATGTCTATAGCTGGCATAGGGTGGTTTGGAATCCCAGTTGTCGATGGCTCGAGCCTTCCCGTAGGGGTCCAGTTCAACATCTCCATAGCAAAAGCGGTCCATGGATGCTCCATCGGCAAAAATGGGTAGGTAGGCTCCGTTGGTATCTCGCAAAGAAAGCTGCGGTGGCCCCGAATGATTTGCCCATACCAGGTCCCCCATAAAAGCAAGTTGGTGCAATTAGGATCGTGAGCTCTAATCATCGCCATTACCTCTTCATCGGATGGTGACTGGGGAAAGGCAGCATCCGAGCGGGTGAAAGGGAATTACGGAAGAGAAGACATTGTTCCTGAAACAGATAAAAAGAAACTGTTAATGAAGCACACATGTGTATATATGTTTATAAATATATATATATATATATATATATATATATATATAAAGGACAGTGGAAGAAAACGATAAACAACTTATTTTATGGGACCATTGGTTACAAAACACAGGGGCCCCACAAAATCAAAATGGCGGCTCACTAATGATGAGGCAGGGTAATCATTATGAGAATAATAAGAAGATTCTCAATAAATGAACAGTGGATTTCAAACAATTCTACACATTCCTCAAGGAGAACACCCACTGCAGACTCTATGCAAATCATGAAGGATCTCTCTGGAAACTTTTTTGCAAAGAACAACTCAGGGCAAGAAAATCCCAAGAAGTTCTCTGTGAAGAACTGAGTTCTTTAAAGGAATTAAATTCCTTTTGAATAGAGGAATTAAATTCCCAGAAAATATTTTCAGAGCTAAGCACTTTGGAATGGAATTAAATTCCAGAGGCAGACAAGTATCATCATCAAAACCTTAAGATCCGGAAAATGGCCAACATTTGGGGTTTGCTACCTAAAGATCGAGCGTTCTTGGAACATCAGAAAGATGAGTTCTTTGAAGGGAAAAACCCTTGGTATGGATTTAAAATCCAAAGAAAATTTTTACAAGAAGTTCTTCAGCCGTTCAAGATCATTACCTGAAAAAGGAAATCTTTTGTTAACAGAGTTAAACTCTGGAAAGTTTTGAAACAGAGAACTAAGCTCTGAGAGGGAGAATTAAATTTTCAAGGCAAGAACAAGCAAGGAAGAAGATGAAAAGTAGAGACGCTTCTGAAGAGACTCCTGCATTTATAGGATGTGATGGGAAACGGTTCATCTTCTCCCTTACCTAGGCAGATCCAACGGCTACAAAAGATGGCAGCGTTGCATTCATGTGCAAACACGTGAGAACAACGCTATGGGGGCATTTGTTCCCTCATAAAATTTCGGGAAAAAAACCCCAAATGGGGCATCACGTGCTCACACGTGACCAAGGGTCACGTGATGGTTTACTGGGGACTCTGTTATAATAGAATTGAATTCTATTCAACAGGAGTCGCGTGCCCACAAGTGATGGGCTTTAAACCCACTGAAAGGGATTAAAAGATATAATAAAAACTAAGGAAAAACCCCAATGGGGCATCACGTGCTCACACGTGACTAAGGGTCGCGTGCTCATACGTGATCATTCCTTAGTTTTTTAAAACAGCAGAATTAAATTCTGGTTAAAATGTTAATCAAGGGGGTCACGTGTCAACACATGATGGGTTCCTAAGCTCTTTAATTAATAAAATTAAATTCTATTTAAATGATCAAACAATGGGATCACGTGCCAACACGTGATAGGCTTTTAAAGCCTTCCGAACTTATAGAATTAAATTCTAATTAAGAAGGAATCGAGAACCCTAACTGGAAAATATTTCTCTAAATCTTTCCAAACAAAAAAAAAGATTGTGCTCTGTAAAGTGAAGCACCGTTGGATTAAAAATCCAATGGTGATTAAAAATCACCAATTTATAGAAAGATTCTATACAAGGAAAGATTTCCCTGAAATGCACTAAGAATAACAAACAGAATATCTTTTGGATTAAAAATCCAATGGTGAATAAAAATTCACTGAGTGATCTAAAACATCATGTTGGTTACAAAAACAACCAAAATCATTCAATGAAAGATGGACTAAACAGATTGATTCTTTTCTTTCTCCTATAAATAGGAGCCAAGAAGAGAAAAGAATGATCTAGGATTTTTAGAGAAAAACAACAACAGAGAGAAAAAAGAGAGGAGAATTTAATTCTCAAGAGAGAAAAAGAAGATCTCATCAGAAAAAGAAACCCTAGGTGAGAAAGGGAAAGAGATCTAAGCTCCATAAAACAAAAAAAAGAGAATTTAATTCTCAATTTAAGAGTTTAACTCTTCTGATTAAGAACTTAGTTCTTCCTTTGGTTGAAGATCTGCAGAAGCATATCTCCCCACAAGTTGAGAATTTAATTCTCATCGGAGAGTTTTTGCCATGCAGATCCAAAACTTAGAGGGAGAATTGAGTTTAGGGAATTTAATTCCCCCAAATTCATAGGAATTTAATTCCTCCAAATGAAACTAGGGTTTAACCCTACACAAGAATTTAATTCTTTCAAATTCACAGGAATTTAATTTCTCTAAATGAAACTAGGGTTTAACCCTATATAAGAATTTAATTCTTTCAAACACATAGAAATTTAATTCCTCTAAACAGAATTACGGTTTAACCCTACAAAAGAACCTAATTCTTAAAACAAGAGACTTAAAGCTCTCCATGCACGTAAAGAACTTGGTCACGTGGTAAAACGTGACCCTCATCCTCAATGAGTAGAAAAGAAAGAACAAGACTAGGTCACGTGCCCCTACGTGACCCTTAAACAGACTCCTCAAAATGGAAAAAACAAAGCTTGGAGGCAATGCCTCACGTGCTCACACGTGACCCTAAAAAATGAAGGGAATAAAGCCATAGCCAATACAGATTTTAGGCGCCCTCACGTGACCCCGAATAAACACTTTGATAAATCGATGCATGGGTACCCATCACGTGCCCACACGTGATAGCCGTGAAGACTAAAAGTGTTTAACACTTATTTGAATATTCTGACAATAAAATAAAGGAAGTCTGGCCCCATCTCCAGATGCCCCACGTGACCAATTCAATTTTAGTGTTTAACGCTATTTTCAGCGCATCACATGGGAACACGTGACCGTCAAATATCCTCTAGTGTTTAACACTATTTTAAAAACCAGTCTTAGCCCAAATTGGCTAAGTCTTCCAGAGGCAAGACTCCCCTTTGACTGAACCTCAAATACATCCTTGCCTTCCAAGATTGATCATCTTATATGGCATATGAGTGCTCAGCACTCAATAAGAGATAAAAATATGGTCAGAACTCAGACCCATGCTTAGCATTGCTAAATAATGGGGATGATGAACCCAGACAAATGTTCAATAGTCCAACAAAGGTCTAAGATTCTAAACCTAATTGGACTTAGCCCAAGTTGGCCATAAGTCCTCAATTCAGATTTAATTGAGCCAATATACTCATAATTTAATTAATTGATCTTAGTTCCAAATTGAACTACAGATTTCCCAATCAACCTTGGTTCAAGGGTACATCTCTTCACTCCTCTGATATTTGTCGTTGTAATCCTTCAACGTCTTCAGAGAGGTGACGGGTCCCGATAACCAATCATTCCATGGACTGTGGGGTCCTGAAACTCATGGACTATGATGTTCTTAAACTTTATGGACTATGATGTCCTTAACCTCGGACTGTGGGGTCCCTTTAAACCCACGGACTATGATGTCCTTAACCTCGGACTGTAGGGTCCCTTTAAACCCACGGACTATCATGTCCTTAATCTTGGACCATGATGTCCTTAATCTTGGACCGAGATGTCCTTAAACTAACATTGGACCACCATGTCCTTAAACTGGTAATCGACCGCAATGTCCCTAAACTAAACAATAGAGTCCAAATGCTCTTTTGTCGGATCTAAACGATCCCGTTAAGTTGATCTTAGTCTAAGATTAGACTAACGTATCCTTAACAAACGTTTAAGTTGATCGTAGTCCGAAATGAGACTAATGTATCCATAAACCCAACCCCAAACCCATATCTAAGAAAATACGGATTTGGACTAATCCACGCCCTACGGGTGACAACATAAATTAGTCTACGTATACAATCCACGGGCAACCAACAACAAAATAAACACCCACGACACGAAGTGACCATCTAGAGAAGGAGAAAGTGGTTACCGCGATGCGGTAGCGTAATTAACTGTAGGGGTTTACGCATGCAGGGAAGAGCGTCCCCACAATCAAAAACCCCTCAACGAGGGGGAATCTGACGAAGTCTGCTACATCGGCCGCATCCGTTTAAACCTTCGATACATGATGTCATAAATCAATTTGGCATCTTTGGAGAGGGGGACGGATAGCACCAATTAGCTTCTGCCCCGAATTCAAGCAAGACGGACCCACGCGGTCGCGTCTCCGCGTTCAGAAGGGAACAGTAACATCGTCAACTTTTAACTTTACAAACTTTGGAAGCAACTTCTCTATAATCTCAGCAAGGATTGGTACCGCTGCCTGAACAGTATACAACACCATAATCTTCGGAGAGGGGAAAACATCATGTCTCAAGTCTGTCTGATCTCTAACAATGACTTTACCATCTGGTGCGGATCCTAAAGAAAATTGCTTTGGAACTCGATCAAATATGAATAAACGACGTGTCTCTATATCATCGGAAAGTCACCCCGGTCAGTCCTTATCCCAGACAAGTCTGCTCTGACCGTATCTCTAACTGCAGCCTTCTCAGCCCTCATAAACATGGTGATCGAAACAATCAATCATGCACTGACGAAGATAGATCAACGGAAGGAATAGAAGAAAGATCTCAAGATATAATTCCTAAGGTATCTTAGGCGGAGTATCATGTCGTAAATATGCCGCGGAACATATGTACGGTACGTCACTCTACTTAGTACCTACTCCATCAACAAAGGTCATCCTATATAACGAAAGTTCGGGCATAAGACCCCTAAAGTCAAGTCTAAGTCCTATAAGGTCAATCCAGGTAATAAAAGTACATGCCTAGATCCCATATAGCCAACCTAGACTCCAACAAAGGTTAAACCAAACGCTCTGATACCAACTTTGTCATGACCCAAATGTGGCACGTGACCGGCACTTAAATCATGTGGCATCTAAAGACGTCGACACGGTTCAAGTAAGCTGAAACCCGGAATCTAAACCCTTTTTGAAATTTTTGGAGGTGAGTTTAAAATAGTCATTAGATAGAATCAGTTTAAATAACATCTAAATTTAACTAAGTATGTTGAAAAGCCTTTATGACGTTTTGAAACTTGACATCACCTCCTTTACATTTTTTTTTATAAAAACCCAATACAACATAATAAAATAGTATCCCAATGGAAGCTAGTCTCCACGTCCAAACGATAGAGCAACCAACAATCTAAATCAGCAACCGACTCTCAAGAGTGCGACATCACCAAACATAAATTCTAAATCTTGCTTCTAAGTCTATAATATACAACTTATAAGTTGATAGAGTTTTCACTAGATACAAGAATATATGAATAATCAAGAGTGAGTATGATACAATAATAACCCACTTACCAATCAATCCCCGAAAAGAATGTGTGCCCAAACCGCTGATAATCCAAGCGGTAAAACCTGCAAGAAACTGTGGCACAACGGAGATGAGTTGCCAACTCAGTGAATAAAAGTACATCTAAAAGTAGAAATCGAAATGCATGACGATACCTAAGTCATAAGTATAGTCCTATCATAATCTGTACCAATATACTATATGATATGCATATGTGCAATACTAACTATCATGCAATCCTAAGTATAATATCTCAATGTCACATGAGTCAAAATCATGAATCTATAGTTCGTGTTGGAATCCCTTTTTGTATATGAATGTCTGTACAAATATATGCAGGTACTGTCCCCCGGATCAGTCCTGGTTGAATCCACTAAATAGTATCCAACTGTGTACCTCATAATAATGATCATATCAATATATATATATATATATAGATGTCCAACATTGACATCGAAATCCGAAATCTCTCGTGTCCAGCATCGACACGTAAATACAGATCCGTCGACACCATCTCAACAGATGATCGCCACCCGATATCCTGACTACGATCAGTATCCTCTGGATATCCGTCGTGCCCAATCGAACCCCGGTCAGTATCCCCTGAATATCTGCCGTGCTCATTTCTATCTCCGGAATCGAGTATTCTCGTTAGGCTCCCCGCCTATAATGCGGCTATCCTGCCCCTCAGCCCCTATCGGGTCCACCAAGTATCTGACAGTATGCCCTCCAACTCAGTCCGGATATTTCACAAATCCGAAACCGTATAGCTACCCCACCCGGTCCGGAATCAAAATCAGGAAACACAAAACTCATGGTGGACGTTTAACTTATCATATCGAAATATCAAGTAAGAAATAAGAATACTTGCATAGATTATATTGATGATATATTATATATATACATATATAACAGTGTCCTATACAACCGATATATATCATCAGGAGTAAAATACCCAAAAAATCCAAAGAATCAAATACAACATTTATAGTAGTAATATTCGTAATTCACAACAGGAATAAGGAAGACTACGTAATTATATCACATAAATATAAATTTCAATTCTACTATGAAATGGTACTACTAATGATGTGTAGTGTAGCATATGCGTCTGTGCTCGTGCAACATGGCAATCATTAGTATTTGTGCAAGTGTTCTACGGTGTAACAACCTATTTATTTTAATACATATATAACAGCATGGTTCTACAGTGGCATGGCAGTATCAATGAGGTGTAGTGTAACATACATTCACGTGCTGGTGCAGCATAGTACTCATTGGTATTTGTACAGTGTTCTATCAGAGTGTGCGTAACGCAGAAATGTATAATATTGATAATATAATGCAAACATGTAAAGTAATCTAAATTTAACTATTATAATTTCTTGCTATGAGCTATACCATTATCTTTAGAAATGATCGAAACGTTGAGTTTGAGATAAGGAAGCCGCCCTAGATTTAAAATAGATATTCGTTTTAGAAACTGGCACGCATCCTAGTATTTTTATTTAAAAGACAAACGAATCGTAGTTTTTAAAAGAATATAGCTCACACAGGTATTACATCCTAAAAGAGAATATAATCTAACATTACGAGTCAAAGGATTATTTGGCCGTTATTCGGCATACAAAGTTCATCATTTCCAATACGTATAAATCCTTGTATTATATCTCATCATATCACTGTATCTGTATCATCTCAAGTCTAGCGTGATCCCTCATACAAATCCATCAAACCATATCCATATAGTATCACTGTATCTGTCATCATAAGTATGGCATGATCCCTCGTACAAATCCACCAAACCATATCCATATCGTATCACTGTATCTCATCTATAACTATGCATGAAATTGTATGAAATTGAAGGACATACTAGATGCGATACTATATCAATATGTTGAATAAATACTAAACTAACTAGATATCATAATACTATTTGTAAGGTTGCGGGGGTGCTATACGCCATCCACCCGACCTCCCCAATAGATGTAAATCTACTCACCAACTTAAAAGCTCGCTGAATCCACGCCGCTACATCGTCAACTCCATCTCGGAATCCTCGAATCGTACCTATATTCGTATTTAAATCGCATTGATGTAAATATCATATCGAAAACCAAAACAACAAGTTAAACGCCCGTAGGTTAGAACCTACAGCATACTTAACCCAAAAACGACAACAAAACTCTGTCGTTAACGTATAAACATCAACGGTTCAGCTGCAACATCAAAATACGAAAACTCCGTATCGTAAATATCTGAAATTTGATAAACCATTTCTAAAACGTTCCCAGATTTTTACTGTGTAAATATTTAGACACACAAACAATACAGAGACTTGTAAAATACCAACTCAAAGCCACAGAAGAAGAATCAACACCAAAATCCATAGGATGACCGGCGTCGCCGGAATTTTGGTGAGTGTCGCCGGATTAATTTAGGAGTTTGGGGCTCTGGTTTCAAGTGGTGTTTTATATTGATCTCTTTATACTTTTGGTCTTGCTAGTTTTTCTAGTGATTATACCTATTAGTTCCAGATTCACTTTCTGTAGTTAAATTATCACAAACACTAAACATGCTACGTGTCGTATATATAATTTTACTCCTAAACTGATATTAGCTTACAGATTTAACCCACTGAAAAACTAACTTATTTAAACAATACTAAATATACCTAAACACCTACAGAGAGATATCCAAAAACCCACAACACCCAATTCCCTTAACGGTCCGGCGAGATCGGATTTTCTGTGATCGTCGCCGGCCAAAATCCGAGCTTCATGGGTCGTTTTCCTATGGTTTATTCTAGGTCTAGTCTATAAGATTATTTAGTTGTTTGATTACTTTATTTATCAACTAAACTAGAGCAGATTCAAATAGAGGCTAAGTTTCTCAAAAGACGATATTACGATATTCGATTTCTAATGTAAAGCAGTTTCAGAACTAAAATCATACAGGGTTCAAGGATTATACCTACAGCAAGATCACTGAAAAAGCTTCCTCTAAGATGCACAAGCTCAAGATCCTAGCTAGAGGGTGATGGTGAAGTCTTAGCACTTAGCTCTTCTTTTCACTCATTCTTGTTTTCTCTTGTGAGTTTTTAATGTTTTCTTTCTCTTCCCTTTCTTTAACTTCTGATCTTATGAACTGAATAATGGGGTGAGATAAGGAAAAGAATGAGGGCTTGTAGAAGAGAAAGGAGGAGGTGGAAAGTGCAAGGTGGTGGTGTAAAAGGAATGAGGAGGAGGTGTCGCATAAATAGTGAGGTGGGGTTTCATGCAAGGAGGAGGTGGAGGGAGGAGAGTAGGGTGAGGGTAAGGTGTTATGAGGGTATATCCTAGCATATTTTATACCAACTATAATTTTAAAGGAATGTCTTCATATTGAAAAATCCAAATTCATATAACATAAAAGATATGAAATGATAAATCTATCATTTAACTATCATTAGCTTAATGACAAATACAATGTCATGATAATATAATTAAAATATTATTTTCTTGATAGCACCCACTTTATTCATATTTATCAAAATAATTACATTTTTCGGACATGATTCCGATACTCCATTTCATAAGCGATATCATTTTTGTAAAAATATCATTTTCATTATTTATAATAAAAATTATAATTAAATATTCTTAATTTTCCAAAATGTTACATCGAATTTTTTCCGAAGACTTCCGTCGGGTATTTTATCATGAGTGGTTCTCGGACTTCGAAACGCCCGGTTACTTGGCCGACGACCAGTGTGGAGTCGCTGCATATCCGGATGGTTTTCAGCCTAACCCCAGAGGCGATTCGTAGCCCGGCTAACAGGGCCTCGTATTCTGCCGTGTTGTTTGACGCTTTAAAACCAAGTTTCAGAGAGTACTCAATTTCTGCTTCATTTGGGCCGCAGATGATCAGTCCAGCCCCACATCTTTCCTCAGTGGAGGATCCGTCTATATAGAGCACCCAGTCCGGTATTGGGCCAGACACCTCCTCGACCGAGGGCCGTGGGTCGGGGCCCTAAACCGGCATTCCTTCCTTAGTGGGAATGGTACACTCAACAACGAAATCGGCTAAGACTTGTGCTTTAATTGCCCGTCTGGGTCGTTATTTGATGTCAAACTGAGACTGCTCCCACCTCCATTTCTCTAAGCAGCCTGATGATTCGGGGGAGGCGAGAATATTCCCTAAAGGTCGTTCAGTGAGGACGAGGATTATGTGTGCCTGGAAATAGTGTCGCAGTTTTCTGGACGTGACGACAAGCGCGGGGACTATTTTCTCTATGGCCGAGTATCTAGTTTTAGCGTCCTTGAAGACTTGGCTTACATAGTAGACTGGTTTCTGCGTTCCTTCGGACTCTCTGACGAGTACTGAGCCTGGGGCTTGGTCGGAGACGGACAGATATAGTAGCAGCTCGTCGCCTTCGACTGGTCTGGTGAGGAGTGATGGGGTCGCGAGGTGTGCCTTGAGTTGTTCTAAAGCATCTTGGCATTCCACGGACCATTCAAATATGGGTATTTTCCTTAGGGCTCTGAAGAAAGGGAGGCATTTTCCCCCGGATCTAGACATAAAGCGGCTTAAGGCAGCCACCCTTCCGATGAGTCGCATGATATCGACATTGCTTTTGGGCGTCGCCATGTTGATGACGGCGCTGATCTTCTTTGGGTTCGCCTTGATTCCTCGGTGGGTGACCATGAATCCAAGGAATTTTTCGCTTGTGACGCCGAACGCGCATTTTGCTGGATTGAGCTCTATCTTATATTTTGGCAGGACGTCGAATGTTTCGGCGAGGTCAGTTGTGTGTCCGGCCGATGAGGCAGGTTTCACGAGCATGTCGTCGACGTAGACTTTCATGTTTCTCCCGATTTGTGGTCTGAATAGTTTGTTGACCAGTCGCTAGTACGTGGCTCCAGCGTTCTTGAGTCCGAAGGGCATTACCTTATAGCAGTATACTCCCCGATCCGTGGTAAAGGCCGTCAGCTTTTCGTTGACCGAATTCATTCGGATTTGATTATAGCCGGAGAAGGCGTCCATGAAGCTCAGTAATTCATGTCCGTCTGAGCTGTCTACTAGCTGATCTATCCGAGGAAGCGAGTAGTTGTCTTTGGGACAAGCCATGTTTAGGTCCGTGAAATCGACGCACATGCGTCATTTCCAATTCGCCTTTTTGACCATAACTACGTTCGCCAGCCAATCCGATTAGTCCAGATTCCTGATGAAGTCGGCAGCGAGCAATCGGTCCACTTCCTCCTCTATTGCCCTTTGTTTTATCGGTGCAAAACTTCTCTTCTTTTGTCGAATTGGCTTGGCATTCGCGTCGACCCCAAGCTTGTGGGAGATTACCTTGGGGTCGATTGCGGGCATGTCTACCGACGTCCAGGCGAACACATCCGAGTTGTTCCGGAGGAATCGGATCAGGTCATCGCGGACGTTCCCTGTCAAGAGAGAACCGATCTGGACAGTCTGGCTATCGACCTTTTATGAGGGGAACTTTCGCTAACGCTTCCACCAGTGCGTCGCGGATTTCCTTTCAGTCATCGCGTATGTCCAAAGTGCGTTGGGGATCATGCGTATCTTCAGAGTCATTGCCCTGCTCCCCGGCGGGCGATGTTGAGGCGGGGCAGATCTTGGCAGTCTGCTGATCTCCATAGGTGTGGCTATTCTCCACTGAAAGACGCGACCGGGATGTTAGGACGCCAGGCCTGAATTTCGAGGGCAGATGCTATTCGGTTTTATCCGTCCATCTCTCCGAAGATGCCAAGTTGATTTATAGCACCATATATCGAAGGTTTAAACGGATGCGGCCGATATAGTAGACTTCGTCAGATTCCCCCTCATTTGAGGGGTTTTTGATTGTGGGGACGCTTTTCCCTGCAGGCGCAAGCCCTTGCAGTTAATTATGCTACTGCATCGCGGTAACCACTTTCTCCTTCTCCAGATGGTCACTTCGTATCGTGTGTGTTTGTTTTGTTTTTGGTTGCCCGTGGATTGTATACGGAGACTAATTTATGATGTCGCCCGTAGGGCATGGATTAGTCCAAATCCGTATTTTCTGAGATTTGAGTTTGGGGTTGGGTTTAAGGAAGCGTTAGTCTCATTTGAGACTAAGATCAACTTAAACGTTTGTTAAGGATATGTTAGTCTAATTTTAGGCTAAGATCTACTTAACAGGATCATTTAGATCCAACAAAAGAGCATTTGGCCTCTATTGTTTAGTTTAAGGACATTACGGTCCATAGTTTAGGGACATTACGGTCCAAGGTTAAGGACATCATAATCCATGAGCTTAAAGGACCCCACAGTCCGAGCTTAAGGACACCATAGTCATTGGGCTTAAGGACCCCACAGTCCGAGGTTAAGGACACCATAGTCCATGGGCTTAAGGACCCCACAGTCCGAGGTTAAGGACACCATAGTCCATGGGCTTAAGGACCCTACAGTCCGAGGTTAAGGACACCATAGTCCATGGGCTTAAGGACCCCACAGTCCAAGGTTAAGGACATCATAGTCCATGGGCTTACGGACCCCACAGTCCATAAAGTGTTTAGTTGTCGGGACCCGTCACTTCTCTGAAGACGTTGAAGGATTACAACGAAAAATATCATAGGAGTGAAGAGATGTACCCTTGAACCAATATTGGTTGGGGGATCTGTAGTTGGATTGATTTAAGGATCGTTAATCTCGTTTGAGATTAAGATCAACTTAAATATTTGTTAAGGATACGTTAGTCTAATTTTAGACTAAGATCTACTTAACAGTTTGTTAAGGATACGTTAGTCTAATTTTAGACTAAGATCTACTTAACAGGATCATTTAGATCCAACAAAAGAGCATTTGGGCTCTATTGTTTAGTTTAGGGACATCGCGGTCCAAGTTCAGATGCAAACATGGGTTTAGAAATGCACCAGATAGTTATTGGTCATTGGGACCCACCACCTCTTTGAAGACGCTGAAGAATTACAACGACATGTATCAGAGGTGTGAAGAGATGTACCCTCGAACCAAAGTTGATTGAAAGGCTCTGGGTTTTGCTTTGAATGTTATATGAGATGACCAATTTTGGAAGACAAGAGTGTATTTGAGGTTCAGTCAAAAGAAAGGGGTACTGCCTCTGGAAAACTGGCAAGCTCAAGCTAAGATTGACTTGGATATAGCGTTAAAGACTAGAGTACACTCAGCTATCACGTGCTCCCACGTGATGCGCTCAGATTAGTATTAAACACTAGGGATGCAGCTCATAAAATAGTGTTAAACACTAAAAAAGAAGCGCTCACGTGGGGTCACGTGAGACGCTTGAGTATTGGACCCAAACTTCCTTTATTTTGTTCTCAGAATATGCAAGTGTTAAACACTTAGCCTTTATGGCCATCACGTGTGGGCACGTGATGGGTATCCATGATTTGGATATTGAAGTGTTTGTTAGGGGTCACGTGGGGGCACGTGAGGGCGTCCAAAGTCTGTTCTGCCTTTATTTTGAGAAGTTTATTCAAGGGTCATGTGGGAGCACGTGACCTAATCATTGAGGGGGAGAGTCACGTGTTGCTACGTTATCATGTTGGGTGCTTTGATCTTTTTACGTGCATAGAGAGATGGATCCTTTGTATAAGAATTAAATTCTTTTATAGGGTTAAACCCTAATTTTATTTAGAGGAATTAAATTCCTGTGTATTTGGAAGAATTAAATTCTTTTATAGGGTTAAACCCTAATTTTGTTGGAGGAATTAAATTCCTATGTGATTTGCGGGAGAATATAATTCTCTGAACTTAGATCTTCTCTTAGGTTTTAGATCTGCATGGCAGAATCTCTCCGATGAGAATTAAATTCTTAACTTATTGAGAGATCTGCTTCTGCAGACCTTCAACCAAAGGAGGAACTAATTTCTTATTCGGTAGAGTTAAACTCTTAGTTTGAGAATTAAATTCTCTTTTTATTTTGTGGGAGCTTATAGGATGATCTCTTTCCCTTTCTTACCTAGGATTTCTTTCGTTTATGAAGAGACTATTTTTCTCTCTGGAGAATTAAATTCTTTTTTCTTTTTTGTATTCTTCCTCTGTTGTTCTCTCCTTTTTTCTTATTTTTTTCTATTCTCTTTTTGGCTCCTATTTATAGGAGAAAGAAAAGAACCAGTTTGTTTAGTCAATCTTTCATTGAAAGATTTTGATTGATTTTTGTAACCAACATGATCTTTTAGATCTCTCGGTGAATTTTATTCACCATTGGATTTTTAATCCAAAAGATATTTTATTTGTTATTCCTGGCAGATTTTAGGAAAATATTTCATTATGTAGAATCTTTCTATAAACTGGTGATTTTTAATCACCATTGGATTTTTAATCCAACGATGCTCCGCTTTACAGAGGGCAATCTTTTTGTTTGGAAAGATCTAGGGAAATATTAGGGTTTTTGATTTCCCTTAATTAGAATTCAAATCTATTAGTTCAGAAGGTTTAAGAGCCTATCACGTTTTGGCACGTGACCCCCTGTCACGTGTGAGCACGTGATGCCCCATTTAGAGTTTTCTTTCCACTAACTCAGAAGGTTTTAAGACCCTATCACGTGGTGGCACATGACCCAATGATTAAGCATTTAATCAGAATTTAATTCCATTATTTTAAAGAACTCGGGAACTCATCACGTGTCGGCACGTGACCCCTAGTCACATGTGGGCACGTGATACCCCATTGAGGTTTTTTTTTTGCTGTTTTATTGTACCTTTTTATTCCTTTCAGTGGTTTTAAAGGCCCATCACGTGTGGGCACGTGACCCCTTTTGAACAGAATTCAATTCTATTAGTTCAAAGGGTTCAGGAACCCATCACGTGCTGGCACGTGACCCCATCTCAAATTGTGTATCCCAGCGCCTATAACTTTGCTCATATAAGGTCATGTGTCCCCACGTGATGCCCGATCACGTGTGGACACGTGATGCTCCTCCTGTGTATTTCTTTGCTGCTTTATTCAGTTCCAATGAGGAAACAAATGCCCCCGCAGCGTTGTGATCATGTATTTGCACGTGAGTGCAACGCTGTCACTCTTTTAGCCGTTGGATCTGCCTAGAGAACAGGGAAGATGAACCGTTTCTCATCACATCCTATAAATGCAAGGGTCCCTTCAGAAGCGCCTCCACTCTTTCATCTTCTTCCTTGTTCATTTTCCTTTAAGAATTTAATTCTCTTCCTTAGAGCTCAGTTCTCTGTTCCAAAAATTTCAGAGTTTAACTCTGTCTCAGAAAGAATCTTTTCTTCAGGTAATGGTTTTGAACAACCGCAGAACTTATATATAAAAGAAAACTCTTTGGATTCTAAATCCACACCAAGGGTTTTTCCCTTCAAAGAATTCATCTTTTCGATCTTTAGGTAGTAAACCCCAAATGTTGGGCACTTTCTGATTTCATGGGTTTAATGATGGTATCTGTTTCCTTCTGGAATTTAATTCCATTTCAAAGAGCTTAGCTCTAAAAAATTTCGTGGATTTTAATTCCTCTGTTTAAAAGGAATTTAATTCCTCTAGAGAACTTAGTTTTTAAAAGAAGACTTCTTGGGATTTTTTTTATCCTGAGTTGTTCTTGACAACAAAATTTTAGGAGATATTCTGCATGATTTACACAGAGTTCATGATGGGTTTTGCCTTGGGGGAATATGCAGAGATGTTTAAACTCCCCTATTCATTCATTGAGAATCTTCCTTTTGTTCTCATAATGATTACCCTGCCTCATCATTAGTGAGCCGCCATCTTGATTTTGTGGGGCCCCTGTGTTTTGCAACCAATGGTCCCATGAAATAATAAGTGGCTTATAATTTTCTTCCACCATCTTTATATAGATAGATATGTACACGTGTGGGTTTCATTAACAGTTTCCCCTTCCTTCGTTTCAGGAACAATGGCTTCTCTTCCATACTTTCCTTTTACCCGCTCAGACGCTGCCTTTCCTCAGCCGATTCTTTACTTTCATCAACTTCCATTGCTGCAAGAATATGGTTTGTCGGCCTAGCCCTAAACTCGCCTGGCCCGACCAAACTGCTTCCTCCAGTGAAGCTAAACTCGGGATGTCCGGGAATCTGGAAAATTACCTTCCTTGCCCTACAATCAATGTGAGCGTGGAAAGTGCCAAGAAAATCCATTCCCAAGACGACTTCATAGCTGCCCGTATCAATCACCAAGAAATCTACAAAAACCTCCCGTCCGCACACAACAACTGTACAATCTTTGCATTCCCTACTAGCTATGATTTTCCCATTCCCAGTGTGCATGTCCCAGAAACTAGACAGGGTCGTGTAGTCAATCGAGTGTGTAGTTATAAACTTGGATGACATAAAACAATGGGATGCACCAGATTCAAATAACGCCAATGCGGGAAAACCATGAACGAGTAAAGTACCTGAAACAACTTCTCCTGATACTTTAGCTTCTTCTGCTGTCAAGGTAAAAGCTCGAGCCTGATTAGGTCCTTGAGTCAGCTGTTTCTGTCCTTGGAACGGTCTCTGCGGAGGCTTCTGAAAATCATCTCTCGTACGAAGTTTTGAAGGACAAGCACCAACGGCGTGATCAGCCGCTCCATAAACCAAACAAAGTCCCAGCCTCCTTCGACAATCCTTTTGCATGTGGCCAGGTAAATTGCAATAGTTACAGGTCATGCTCTTTCTTCGATCAACGATCACTGGCTTCTTCATGGGTGCTACACCTCGACGGTCCACTGGAATACCTCTGCGACCATGAGCTCGGTTAGGTACAAATGCTGGCTTCCTTACCGCAACTGCTGTCTGCTACAAACTCCCAATTTTTCGCGATAGGATCTGCTGTTCTTGAGCTGCCGCAAGTACTTATGAGAAAGTGGTCAAACCCAGGGAGACAATCTGCCTCTGGATGTCCACGTCCAAGCTGCGCATGAACCTCCGTGCCCTGTCTGCATCGTTGGCAACTAAAGGTCCAGCAAATCTACTGAGTCTTGTCCATTCTGCTGCATGTACATCTACTGGTGATCCATTCTGCTTTAGCCCGATGAATTTCTCTTCCATTTCCTCCCGTGCAGTCCGCGGGAAGAACTTCTCTAGGAAACTCTTAGAAAAATCCGCCCACTTGATCGGCTTGGGTAAACGGTTCTCCTCAACAAACCACCATTCTCAGGCGTAATCCACTAACTGGATGCGTACCACATCCACTCTTTTCTCATCTGGAATCTGTGCCGTAATAAGCAAATTTTCTGTGTCAACTAGCCACTGCTCTGCTGGCAATAGCTCCTCCAAACCAGTAAATGTAGACGGACCCAAACGTCTGAAATCTGCTACGGTCCCTACTCGGTCAACTGGTTTAGCTCCAACATTGTTCACAGACTGCTGAACGATCTGCAAACCTTCCTGAAACGAGTCTGCTTGCTGCTGGATCAGCTCGGTCTGTCTCTTTTGATTCTCTAGCATTCCCCTTATCACTCCAAGCATGGCGGCTTCGTCCACACGTCTTTGGTACATCTTCAAATTCTTATCTGCCAAATTCCTGAAATCAAAACACCCAACATTAGCATGATGATAGATTTAATATATAGATCAAGGCTAGAACTCCCAGATACTTAAATAGAGTGCCGCATTGTAACTATGCCGCGGTATCATAGCCACAATCACATAACTCCGCTCAAGTCGCCTAAGTCCTAGAGATAACAAGGAATCAGGTTTCGAGTCGATATGTAAAGGAAGTTTGCATATCGTAAAAGATATAATCAGGAAGAATGTGATTCAAGAATGGTAACGGCAAGGTGGCAGGACATGTTTCCTAAACACGGGTGTTCTGATTCGTGTATTGGGTATAATACCCAACTACAAAAAGAATCAACCCGACTAACCTATGGCTCTGATACCAAAAGAACCATGTCATGCCCCGCTTCCCAGAGTACGCTAAAATGGGCACGTGACATAGCCAACCATGCTACCTGTGGGTAGGAAGTATCCATCCACAGTCACATTACGGCTGTAGAGATATCAAGAACAAAATAAAACTATCTAAAACATGTCCATAATCCAAGATAACATGAGTCAATAATAAATAAATGCGGAAGCGAAAGATCCAATACAAAATAACTGGAATGTATGTCCCATAATGCGGGCTCACATCAGGAATAAAATGCAGGAAGGAAAAGCTAACTACTGCAAACACTCACAGCTCAGCCTGTCGGCTGAAGTACTCCTGCTCGGGCTGCGACAGCGGTACAGAATCTGGGCCATGCAAAACCCAGACGTCAGCGTGTCAAGTCATCAAGTAATAACATAATAAACAGGCAATGCGAATATAAACATGAATAAAGCAAGGGTAACAATAATGTGAATCAGAGCAGTGCAGGGTAGTGTGCAGTGGGTAAACTAAACTGTGCTATCAGGTTCTCTGTTCTAAAGTCTTTGAAACCAAATGATGAATCATCGATGTAACTCAATAGTATCCCGTACATACCCGGGACCACGGCCACAATATTCCCGGCTGCAGCCGAGACATGCCGCTAGGCACAAAACAGGAATGTGTACACTCGATAGTATCCCGTACATACCCGAGACCACGGCCACAATATTCTCGGCCGAAACCGAGACATGCCGCTAGGCACAGAACAAGAATGTGTACACCCAGAACAGGTAGTGAACTGTCGAGTTACAAGTCAGGTTTCACCTTTGATTTTCCCATACCCCCAAGTTATATGTGCAGGTCAAGTCAGGTATCCCGAAAATCAAGAAACTAATACCAACACAGGATCAGGTAAACAGGTTTATCTGGATAGACAACAGGAACGGTCCAAGAGGACTACATGTCAGGTTTGTTGGCATTAGACACAAGATCAGGTAACGGATCAGGTCATGGTATAGCATGTCAAGTCAAGCAGTATACGGTACCATGTCGGGTCAATCAATGTGTAGGTAACAAGACAGGTCAAGAAGCAAGCGATATCACAGGTGTGCTCACAATCAGTTATATAATCAAGCATGGATATCAACAATATGAGATAAGCAATGAAGTAAGCAATAGGCAGTTTCATTCAATTAGCAATACCGTTATCAATTGTGTCACAGATATGATTTCAACATTATAAGAATGCAGTATGACAATTATGGCCTTTTAATCATGTTAACAAGTTTAAGCACTTTAGAGGTGCAATGATTTATATAAAGGTTCAATACAGCTATTATAGGGTAAAATGCATACGAATGTCCGAACGGAACAAAACTATAGAGATAAATGCCATACGCTATGTCAATATAAAACTGTGATTTAAACAGGTAAATGTGGTTATTAGGTTCAATTGCACTGTAGGTTCCAAGTTTAAAGGTAAATGATATATATCAATATTGTACATGAAAATGAGAAATGATTGTACCAAAGTTAAATTTACAGGTTTAGGGTGTCATAATATATATGTAAATATTGTATAGCATGTAGCAAGGGGTACTTGTCTCGACGAGTCGCGAATCGGGAAAACGGAACGTAGAATGTTGGCGGGGAAAACTCGCGACGGGCGCACGGTTCACGGAATGAACCCAAACGACGAACAATGGAACCACACGGGTCGGGGTACCTCGCTGGAACGTCGGGACGCGTCGCCGGCACGGCCGGATTCCGGCGAGATGCAAAACAGCGACGGTCAAGAATTGCAATCAAGAAAAGAAAAGAAACAAAGAAGAAGAGAAGGCTTACGAAGGTTCTGCTCTTGAGGTTTATCCAGAGGGGAGATGTGAGGACGACGTCGAGGTCGACGGAGCTCCGGCGGTGGCCTACAGTGACCGCGAAGGAGATCTGCCGATCAAGAAATACATTAGCAGAGAAGGAGAGAAGAAAGGAAGAGAGGAGGGAAGTGATCTCACCGAGGGGTGCTCGCGAGGCCGGGGACAAGAGGACGGGGGTCACCGGCGACGACACACGACGGTGCAACGCGTGTGCAGGGGGATGCGCGGCCGCGGCTGGTGCAGGGTGCACGGGGAGAAGGGAGAGGAGGAAGGAATGGTGCAGCGGCTGCGACGAGGGCGAGGAAGCGAGGATGGTGGTGATGTTTGCGTCGGCGTTGGTGCTGCGGCGGTGAGGGAGCCGGAGATTAGGGTTCGCTGGGGGTTGGGTTACGTTTTAAAAAGAAAAGAAGGGGAAGAAGATTATATATAGAAGAGGGAGAGAGAGAGATATGAGAGAGGAGAGAGAGAGAGAGAGATAGGAGAGAGGAGAGAGATAGAGAGAGACGGTGTGAGAGAGAGATAGAAAGAGAATGGGAGTGGGGCCCACGGGAAAGGATTTGAGAGCTCTGATTGGCTGAGATAGGGATTTAGTTAGGAAAAATTTTAGGATAAAGATTTAAATAGATTGAGTAACAGTAATATATATAGGTTAAGGAAAAAAATATGCGACGTTTAAAAATATTAAAATTTGGGATTTTGGCGCAAAGTAAAACATTTCCAAATCGTGCCCGGGTCGGGTCCAAAAATTCGAAATTGAAATAATAGGATTTTAAGCGGGATCCAAAATTTAAAATGAAGTGTTTTATGATCAAAAAGCATACCTCCAAGACGGACACACGTACGTGTACGTAGCCGTCCAAACTCGCCCGTTTCACTGAACGGGACGAGAACACGATGCACGGACGCTACCATAAAGCTAGGGGTGTCAAGTAGGCCATGGTGAATATTTTTAATTTTATTTTAGATGCCAAAAATTGTTATATGCAAAAAGTGAATTGACGGGGTAAAAGTAACAATCAAGCAAGATAAATGAAATGAAGGTCACACTCCATTCATAAAGTAGCAGAAATTAGTAGCATTGGGCTCGGGTGTTACATTATACCCAACTACAAAAGAATTTCGTTCTCGAAATTCCAAGAATACAAAGATAGATAACTACAAGAAAAGGTGAGGAAACTTCTGCCGGATTTCATCTTCTCGTTCCCAAGTGGACTCTCCATGCGAGCGATAACCCCAAAAAACAAGCACAAGAGGGATCACCTTGTTCTTAAGAACCTTTCCCTTCGATCCACGATTTCAATCGGTCGCTCCTCGAAAGTCAAGTCTTCTCGTACTGTCAACTCCGAATGATCCAATACGTGCGTTTCATCTCGAACATACCTTCGTAGTTGAGATACGTAAAACACATCGTGTACATTCGCCAAGGACCATGGTAACGCCAAACGATATGCTACCTCACCAACACGCTCCAAGATCTCAAAGGGTCCAATGAATCGAGGACTAAGCTTTCCTCGACTTCCAAAACGAATCACCCCTCTAGTCGGTGATATCTTCAAGAATACCAAATCACCCACGGCGAACTCTAGAGGTCTTCTCGACGTGTCTGCCCAACTCTTCTGTCGGTCTTGTGCTGCCTTCATATGATTTCTGATAGTGTTAACCTTCTCAACTGTCTGCATAACCAAATCTGGTCCCAACAATCTTCGTTCACCGACATCGTCCCAGCAAACAGGTGAACGGCATTTACGACCGTACAAAGCTTCAAATGGAGCCATCTGGATAGTTGCCTGAAAACTGTTGTTGTACGAAAACTCCACCAAATGTAGATGATCCTCCCAAGAACCCTTGAAATCCAACATGCATGCTCTCAACATATCCTCAAGAGTTTGGATAGTTCTCTCGGACTGACCATCAGTTTGAGGATGATAAACTGTACTAAACTTCAATCGAGTCCCCAAACTTTCCTGTAAGCTCCTCCAAAAGTGTGATAAGAACCGAGTGTCACGATCGGACACGATGCTCACCGGTACTCCATGCAATCTTACAATCTCTTGCATGTACCGTTCTGCCAAAGTTTCTGTTGATTGACCAACCCGGAAATGAATGAAGTGAGCTGCCTTGGTCAATCGGTCAATAATCACCCATACAGCATTATTACCCTTTGGACTCCGCGGTAAAGCCGTCATGAAATCCATGGTTATATGTTACCACTTCCACTGAGGAATCGGAAGTGGTTGCAATAAACCAGCAACCCTTTGGTGTTCAGCCTTAACTTGCTGACACACCAAGCACTTAGCCACAAAGCGAGCAATCTCCCGTTTCATGCCTTCCCACCAGAAATGCTGTCGAATACCTCGGTACATCTTTGTGCCCCCTGGATGTACAGAATAAGCCGAACTGTGTGCCTCCTTCATAAGCTCTTCACGAATACCTCCCTTTGGCACACACAAACGGCTACCATACCTCAACGAACCATCTTCGTGGATCAATAAATCTGTTCGTAGTCCGGCTTCAACCTGTTCTCGAAACTTTTGCAGTCTAGGGTCCTGCGATTGTGCTGCTTTAATATTCTCGATCAACGATGACTGTACTTGTAGCTGCATCAACTGTCACGTAGAACGCGGTAGCACAACCTCTAAGTCAAATCTTCGAAAATCTTCAACAAGCTCTTTCCGCGTAGTTAACACCTGAATTGCTGGTAACCGACTTAGCGCATCCGGCACGACATTAACCTTCCCCGGATGGTACTTAAGATCAAGATCGTAGTCAGCCATCAGCTCCAACCATCTACGCTGCCTCATATTAAGCTCCTTCTGTGTGAACACATACTTCAAGCTCTTATGATCTGTAAAAACTTCGACCATTTCGCCCAAAAGGTAGTGTCTCCAAATCTTCAAAGCGAAAATCACAGCCGCAAGTTCCAAGTCATGAGTTGGGTAATTCTTCTCATAGGTCTTCAACTGTCTCGATGCGTACGCTACAACCTTCCCATGCTGCATCAAAACACATCCCAATCATTTCCCAGATGCGTCGCTGTGAATCACCAATCCTCCGGAATTGTCTGGCACGGTCAGAATAGGAGCGGTTATCAACTTCTGCTTCAACGTCTCAAAAGCTAACGCACATTTGTCTGTCCATACAAAAGGTACCTCCTTATGCGTAAGCTTGGTCAACGGCTCCGCTAGACGAGCAAAGTTCTCCACAAATCGTCTGTAGTATCCGGCTAATCCAAGGAAACTTCTTATCTCAGCAACATTCTTTGAAATCGGCCAATCACGAACTGCTGCAATCTTTTCTGGATCGACGGCAATTCCATTGCCATACACAACATGCCCCAAAAACTTTACTTCTTCCAGCCAAAACTCGCACTTACTCATCTTTGCATACAACTTCTCCTGTCTCAACGTCTGCAGTGCGATCTTCAAATGCTCAGCATGCTCTTCAAAACTCTTCGAGTAAACCAGAATGTCGTCAATGAAGACCACGATAAACAGGTCCAAGAACGGTGAAAAGATTCGGTTCATCAAGTCCATGAATATTGCCGGCGCATTCGTTACTCCGAAGGGCATCACTAAGTACTCGTAATGTCCATACCGAGTTCGGAACGCCGTCTTACAAATATCATCTGTTTTCACTCGGACCTGATGATATCCAGATCGCAAATCCAGCTTCGAGAATACCCTCGCGCCGCTAAGCTGCTCAAAAAGTTCTCCAATGCGAGGGATAGGGTACTTGTTCTTAATAGTTACCTGGTTCAATTCTCGATAGTCGATGCACATCCTTCTTGTGCCATCCTTCTTCTTTACTAGAAGAACTGGAGCTCCCCAAGACGAGTTACTGCTTCGAATCCAACCTTTCTCAAGCAATTCAGCAACTTGTTTCTTGACTTCTTCCAACTCTACCAGTGCCATTGGATAATACGTTTTGGATACTGGCGCTGCACCAGGAATGAGATCAATTGTGAACTCCATGTCTCGCTTCGGCGGTAAACCCGATATATCTTCAAATACGTCCGAAAAATCACGAACAACAGCCGGTTCTTTACTTTCATCAACTTCCATTGCTGCAAGAATATGGTTTGTCGGCCTAGCCCTAAACTCGCCTGGCCCGACCGAACTGCTTCCTCCAGTGAAGCTAAACTCGGGATGTCCGGGAATCTGGAAAATTACCTTCCTTGCCCTACAATCAATGTGAGCGTGGAAAGTGCCAAGAAAATCCATTCCCAAGACGACTTCATAGCTGCCCGTATCAATCACCAAGAAATCTACAAAAACCTCCCGTCCGCACACAACAACTGTACAATCTTTGCATTCCCTACTAGCTATGATTTTCCCATTCCCAGTGTGCATGTCCCAGAAACTAGACAGGGTCGTGTAGTCAATCGAGTGTGTAGTTATAAACTTGGATGACATAAAACAATGGGATGCACCAGATTCAAATAACGCCAATGCGGGAAAACAATGAACGAGTAAAGTACCTGAAATAACTTCTCCTGATGCTTTAGCTTCTTCTGCTGTCAAGGTAAAAGCTCGAGCCTGATTAGGTCCTTGAGTCAGCTGTTTCTGTCCTTGGAACGGTCTCTGCGGAGGCTTCTGAAAATCATCTCTCGTACGAAGTTTCGACGGACAAGCACCAACGGCGTGATCAGCCGCTCCACAAACCAAACAAAGTCCCAGCCTCCTTCGACAATCCTTTTGCATGTGGCCAGGTAAATTGCAATAGTTACAGGTCATGCTCTTTCTTCGATCAACGATCACTGGCTTCTTCATGGGTGCTACACCTCGACGGTCCACTGGAATACCTCTGCGACCATGAGCTCGGTTAGGTATAAATGCTGGCTTCCTTACCGCAACTGCTGTCTGCTGCAAACTCCCAGTTTTTCGCGATAGGATCGCTGTTCTTGAGCTGCCGCAAGTACTTATGAGAAAGTGGTCAAACCCAGGGAGACAATCTGCCTCTGGATGTCCACGTCCAAGCTGCGCATGAACCTCCGTGCCCTGTCTGCATCGTTGGCAACTAAAGGTCCAACGAATCTACTGAGTCTTGTCCATTCTGCTGCATGTACATCTACCGGTGATCCATTCTGCTTTAGCCCGATGAATTTCTCTTCCATTTCCTCCCGTGCAGTCCGCGGGAAGAACTTCTCTAGGAAACTCTTAGAAAAATCCGCCCACTTGATCAGCTTGGGCAAACGGTTCTCCTCAACAAGCCACCATTCTCGGGCGTAATCCACTAACTGGATGCGTACCACATCCACTCTTTTCTCATCTGGAATCTGTGCCGCAATAAGCAAATTTTCTGTGTCAACTAGCCACTGCTCTGCTGGCAATGGCTCCTCCAAACCAGTAAATGTAGACGGACCCAAACGTCTGAAATCTGCTACGGTCCCTACTCGGTCAACTGGTTTAGCTCCAACATTGTTCACAGACTGCTGAACGATCTGCAAACCTTCCTGAAACGAGTCTGCTTGCTGCTGGATCAGCTCGGTCTGTCTCTTTTGATGCTCTAGCATTCCCCTTATCACTCCAAGCATGGCGGCTTCGTCCACACGCCTTTGGTACGTCTTCAAATTCTTATCTGCCATATTCCTGAAATCAAAACACCCAACATTAGCATGATGATAGATTCAATATATAGATCAAGGCTAGAACTCCCAGATACTTAAATAGAGTGCCGCATTGTAACTATGCCGCGGTATCATAGCCACAATCACATAACTCCGCTCAAGTCGCCTAAGTCCTAGAGATAACAAGGAATCAGGTTTCGAGTCGATATGTAAAGGAAGTTTGCATATCGTAAAAGATATAATCAGGAAGAATGTGATTCAAGAATGGTAACGGCAAGGTGGCAGGACATGTTTCCTAAACACGGGTGTTCTGATTCGTGTCTTGGGTACAATACCCAACTACAAAAAGAATCAACCCGACTAACCTATGGCTCTGATACCAAAAGAACCAGGTCACGCCCCGCTTCCTAGAGTACGCTAAAATGGGCACGTGACATAGCCAACCATGCTACCTGTGGGTAGGAAGTATCCATCCACAGTCACATTACGGCTGTAGAGATATCAAGAACAAAATAAAACTATCTAAAACATGTCCATAATCCAAGATAACATGAGTCAATAATAAATAAATGCGGAAGCGAAAGATCCAATACAAAATAACTGGAATGTATGTCCCATAATGCGGGCTCACATCAGGAATAAAATGCAGGAAGGAAAAGCTAACTACTGCAAACACTCACAGCTCAGCCTGTCGGCTAAAGTACTCCTGTTCGGGCTGCGACAGCGGTACAGAATCTGGGCCATGCAAAACCCAGACGTCAGCGTGTCAAGTCATCAAGTAATAACATAATAAACAGGCAATACGAATATAAACATGAATAAAGCAAGGGTAACAATAATGTGAATCAGAGCAGTGCAGGGTAGTGTGCAGTGGGTAAACTAAACTGTGCTATCAGGTTCTCTGTTCTAAAGTCTTTGAAACCAAATGATGAATCATCGATGTAACTCAATAGTATCCCGTACATACCCGGGACCACGGCCACAATATTCCCGGCTGCAGCCGAGACATGCCGCTAGGCACAAAATTGGAATGTGTACACTCGATAGTATCACATACATACCCGGGACCACGGCCACAATATTCTCGGCCGAAACCGAGACATGCCGCTAGGCACAGAACAAGAATGTGTACACCCAGAACAGGTAGTGAACTGTCGAGTTACAAGTCAGGTTTCACCTTTGATTTTCCCATACCCCCAAGTTATATGTGCAGGTCAAGTCAGGTATCCCGAAAATCAAGAAACTAATGCCAACATAAGATCAGGTAAACGGGTTTATCTGGATAGACAACAGGAACGGTCCATGAGGACTACATGTCAGGTTTGTTGGCATTAGACACAAGATCAGGTAACGGATCAGGTCATGGTACAGCATGTCAAGTCAAGCAGTATACGGTACCATGTCGGGTCAATCAATGTGTATGTAACAAGACAGGTCAAGAAGCAAGCGATATCACAGGTGTGCTCACAATCAGTTATATAATCAAGCATGGATATCAACAATATGAGATAAGCAATGAAGTAAGCAATAGGCAGTTTCATTCAATTAGCAATACCGTTATCAATTGTGTCACAGATATGATTTCAACATTATAAGAATGCAGTATGACAATTATGGCCTTTTAATCATGTTAACAAGTTTAAGCACTTTAGAGGTGCAATGATTTATATAAAGGTTCAATACAGCTATTACAGGTTAAAATGTATACGAGTGTCCGAACGGAACAAAACTATAGAGATAAATGCCATACGCTATGTCAATATAAAAATGTGATTTAAACAGGTAAATGTGGTTATTAGGTTCAATTGCACTGTAGGTTCCAAGTTTAAAGGTAAATGATATATATCAATATTGTACATGAAAATGAGAAATGATTGTATCAAAGTTAAATTTACAGGTTTAGGGTGTCATAATATATATGTAAATATTGTATAGCATGTAGCAAGGGGTACTTGCCTCGACGGGTCGTGAATCGGGAAAACGGAACGTAGAATGTCGGCGGGGAAAACTCGCGACGGGCGCACGGTTCACGGAATGAACCCAAACGACGAACAATGGAACCACACGGGTCGGGGTACCTCGCTGGAACGTCGGGACGCGTCGCCGGCACGGCCGAATTCCGGCGAGATGCAAAACAGCGACGGTCAAGAATTGCAATCAAGAAAAGAAAAGAAACAAAGAAGAAGAGAAGGCTTACAAAGGTTCTGCTCTTGAGGTTTATCCAGAGGGGAGATGTGAGGACGACGACGAGGTCGACGGAGCTTCGGCGGTGGCCTACAGTGACCGCGAAGGAGATCTGTCGATCAAGAAATACATTAGCAGAGAAGGAGAGAAGAAAGGAAGAGAGGAGGGAAGTGATCTCACCGAGGGGTGCTCGCGAGGCCGGGGACAAGAGGACGGGGGTCACCGGCGGCGACACACGGCGGTGCAACGCGTGTGCAGGGGGGTGCACGGCTGCGGCTGGTGCAGGGTGCACGGGGAGAAGGGAGAGGATGAAGGAATGGTGCAGCGGCTGCGACGAGGGCGAGGAGGCGAGGATGGTGGTGATGTTTGCGTCGGCGTTGGTGCTGCGGCGGTGAGGGAGCCGGAGATTAGGGTTCGCAGGGGGTTGGGTTACGTTTTAAAAAGAAAAGAAGGGGGAGAAGAGGGAGAGAGAGAGATAGGAGAGAGAGAGAGAGAGAGAGATAGGAGAGAGGAGAGAGATAGAGAGAGACGGTGTGAGAGAGAGATAGAAAGAGAATGGGAGTGGGGCCCACGGGAAAGGATTTGAGAGCTCTGATTGGCTGAGATAGGGATTTAGTTAGGAAAAATTTTAGGATAAAGATTTAAATAGATTGAGTAACAGTAATATATATGTAGGGTTCCTAGGCACACACTAGAGGTCTCACAAGGCATCAACCATGCCAATTTAAAATTTTACCGGTGCCGAGAAACCCTAATACGTATCGTTAACTAGAGTTTAGGCGAAACATGCAACTAGTTAACAACTTAACTAAGTGAACGGAAATACAACCTTTGTAGATCCGGTCCTCCACCTCCATAGCTCCATGATGAAGTCTCCTTGCTGTCCAAATCGAATCCCGGGCTCTAGCGTCGGTTTCATCGGAGAAATGGGCGGGCTTGGTCGTCGGCTTCGATTGCGAAGATGATCTACGTCGAGGCAACACTAGATCAAGCTCCAACTTCACCAAGCCATGAAACTTGTGAAGAAAACACCCTATACTACATGGCAAGTGGTAGAGGATAAAGAAATAGGAAGTGGGTTCACTTTAGAATTGGATTTCTCACTCTTTTTCTTAAGTTGCCATTGATGGAGGCAAGCTTTCTTCATGTTGAAGAAGGAGAAGAAGAAGAAGATAATATGATAAGTCTTATCAAAAATAGAAAATAAAAGGAATACTTATCATATAGCAACCATGGTCAAGTGTAGAGAATGAACTAGGGTTAAGTGGAATGGTTAGGGTTAAGCATGAAAACAAAAAAGGTCACTTAGTCAAAGTTTCATGAAGCTTCAACTTGCAAACAAAGAAAGCCTCCATTCATTTATTTTCCAAAAATAAATAAACAAAATAAATGAATAAGTAAATCAAAACCCTAACCATTACACAACCTTGGTTTAATCATACACTTAACAAAGTATGCATGTATCATCAAACATGATACAAACAAGTGCACAAAAATATATCACATATACAATGTGCACATCAAGTGAGAAAATCCTTTTAAAGTGAACCTATACTAGTTAATGCAAAGTAATATATCAAATATATAATTATACATTAAATCATTAAATCAACACTTGATTTAACGATCCGGTCATATCGCATATAACCGACTAATATCCAATGTATCGGCTTATCGAATCAATCCTCGATTCGATAACTAGGTTATATCGCATACAACCAATCGATACATTTATCACGAGAATAGAATATGGTATCACATACACGCATTATTCTCGGTCCTGCACATATCTCATATGCACTCCTATTTCGTTTCGCTTGAGCCAGGAAACCTCTGTGTAGGACTCTAAAGACTCGTCAATACGCCGGCAGCAGGTGATGATCATATCAAACATCCACAAGCCGCAAGCGGTCTGCTAAACGTAACGGCCACCCGGATATTGAGCGATCAGAAGATCGACGAGCAAGCCCGCTCACACTCCTGTGAATCCAACCAGTAACACTTACCGTACAGTCCGGTCTCGTCGTCTGATATGTCGCATATCTTGCCTAGGGGTGGTAAACGTCAGACCCCAATAGCTCGATAAGTCGTGTCGATATGAGGTCTATAACAGTTCGAGAAACTACAGGTAACACTTACCAGTAAATCTCGACAACCCTGGCCAGGGATTTTCGGTTATAGCCAATCGAACACAGTGCAACATCAACTCCCTATACCGGGAGAGACGAATCCCCTCCTATCGCTCATTGCCTCCATGTGATTCGGGACTGTACCCAAAAACCACCGTTTTGCACGCCCTCTTAGACGTGGTAAGGTGGAAATCAAAGCACAGTGGGAACCACACAAGACTCTATGACGATCTCGGGTCAACAGACTACTCTGTACCAGTGTCACCAGAGAACTGCCATCTGACGTAAGGTATAATACCATCTGGGAGTTCTCGGCGAGTCCGTCCAGTGTACCCAGTCTCTACTGAGCACCCGTATATCATCTCTGATGTCAAACACCAATGGATATAGGATCATCCATCGCCCATCTGTATGGGTCGAGAAGGTATACGCTAGTCTACTATGGTATATCGATGCCCCGTCTCGATACACCCACGACTAGGGACCTTGAAGGATGTACTTATGGACTACCATGTCCCCACTAGTATGATCCGCATCATAGTCCAGGTAGTCAAGTACAGATCCTAAGGGCTTTACCAACATGTAACAGAGAGACAATCAGTATACACGTTAAGGTAAAGAGTAACCAGATAGCATACTATCATGCCGAGCAAGAAAGTCCTCCCTATATATATCCAAGCATCCACTACAATATACATCCTATGTATAGTAATGGCCTCTAGGGCATACATATAACTAACAATCTCCCACTTTCACTAGGGCCATCTGATAGCAGTGGTTGTAGTATCTCATACTCAACCATCCCATAAAAGTCTCTCTCTGGGAAAAGGCCTTTGTGAGTGGATCCGCCGTGTTGTCCTCTGAGTCTACTCTCCTATCCTCGATCTCCTTGGAGATCAACCATCTTCATGATCAGGTGATGCTGCCTCAGAATATGTCTGGATCACTGATGGGACGGACGTTCCTTGGCATAAGCCACAACTCTATTGTCACACAATGGGAGGAACTAAGTTCATCTCATGAACAAATATACATCCAGACTGCCTCTTTGGTAGCATCTTAAGTAGCGATGTATCCTGCCTTTATCGTCTAGTATGCCACGGTATTTAGCTTGGAACTCTTCCAACATACCGTCCCTTTACTAAGGGTAAAGACAATGCATGTGACTGACATTCAGTCGTCCTTATCACCCTGGAACCTTTCCAGTGATTCTCCCCAGGATCAACTGATACCATCTCACTACAACTAGTGAGTCTTCTAACATCCAATTAGAACTATCTCATAGATCCAAAATCCAGGATTTAGGAGGTATCACTTTGATCCTATATGGAGAATCATTGTGATAAGCGGAGATTGATCGAGCGTAGTATAGGAAACTCCTTCCCTATCAAGAGTATGTTATCCACGTACTCTACGAGGATCGTCACCATACTCCCTACTACCTTTTTGTTTATACAAGGTTCATCTACCATTTTGATGATGTCAAATTCTTTGACTACTTCATCAAAACAGACGTTCCAACTCCGCGATGCCTGCTTTGTCTTATAAAGCATCTTGTACACGTTTCCGTTGCTCCCACTGTCTACGAAGCCCTCTGGCTGTGTACTTACAGACGTTCTCTTCTAAAACATCATTTTAGAAAAGCAGTCATGACACCCAACTGCCAGATATCGTAGTCATGGTATGTAGCCGTGGCAAGTAGGATCCGGATGGACTTAAGCATAGGCACTGGAAAAGGTTTCATCATTATCCACGCCTGGTCGATGACGAAAACCTTTAACAAGTCTAGCTTTGAAAGTCTCAACTTTTCCATCTACACCAAGTAATCTTCTCAAGATATACTTGCTCCTGATGGGGATTTAACCCTTCAGATATAGCAACCAAAGTCCATACTTTGTTGGTGTATAAGGATTCCATCTCAGATCGCTAAGCATCCAGCCATTCTTATAGAGTCTTACTCCTGATGGCCAGCTCGAAACTAGTTGGGTCATCATCTCATGATACAATCCTCGCTCCCACTGTCATAGAGAAACCAAAGTATCTCTCAGGTGGGTGAGGAACCCTTCTAGATCGGCGGAGAGGCTGAGGTTCGTTGGTTACTATTGAATCCTTCGGTTCTATCAAATCTTCTGCTGTAGTTTGTATAGCTAAAACACTTCCAGTTCTACATAACTGACCTTGCCTCGAGCTTGTCCGGATTTTGCTTTTAGACATAGGCCGGACAACCCCAAATCTTAACTAACTTAAGATATGGGCTCTTCCCTTTCCATATCACATATGAAGTGGTAGGCAACAGATTTGATTCGAACCTAATTCAATAGGTATGCAGCTTCTCAAGTGCATAACCCCTTAAAAGGAAACAGGTAACTCAGTAGTACTCATCATAGAGCACACCATATCGAATATGGTGCAATTGCTCCGCCCCGATATACCATCGTGCTATGGTGTATACGAAGGAGTAATGCTGAGAGAGAATCTCATTCTCCTTTAGAATAGTCCAGGATTTCCATGCTCAAGTATTCTTCTCCATGATCACATCAAAAGACATAATACTTATACCCGTATTTTGGTTCTCTACTTCTAACTTATATTCTGTGAATATCTCAAAAGGTTCAGACTTGTGTTTCAACAGGACCATATGTCTGAATCTTGAGAGATTATCAGAGAATGTAATGAAGTACAAAGAACCGGTCTTGGCATGTGTAGACAGGGGACCTTTATACATCAACATGTATCATCCCAAGAGTTCACTAACTCTTTCTCTGTTTCCAATAAACAGAGATGGTGTCATCGTATCTTTGTGACATGACCGGCAAGTTTCACAAGATGTAAATTCAAACAGATTCAAATATGCATCTAGATGTAACTTCAGCTAGTCGGGTCGCATTGATATGACCTAGTCTACAATACCTCAAGAAGGATTCGTTCATTTCTGAACTCTTCCTCTTGTGTGTGTTTCTGTATACTCAGAACTGTAGTTTGACTTAGAACATTAATGTTTTTAGATAACGTGCCTGAACCGATCAACTTTTGATATAGGAAATGTTCAAAACATTATCCAACAATACAAAATTTTATCATTTCTTTACTAATAAAGAGAGTGATATGATTTTGTATATCAGGTTCGGTATCTAATAATATTCGTTCAGAATCAATGTATTGGTAATACAGGGTGACAGTGACCAACAGACTTGGCTGCAACACTTGCCCCGTTTTCTGTCTCATGAAACTTATCACCCGTTCTCAGTTTTTCTACCTTTTTGCAGCCCTATGTAACAGATTACATATCTGGGATCCTGATCCGGTATCATATACCCAGGATGCGGAGGATACTGAGAAACAGTTCTTTATAATGAACACACCCGAAGATGATGCATCAGCATGCACTCTCTTCGTTTGGGCGGCACGGGAATTCTGGTAATCCCCAATTTTCTGCTCTGTCTTATAACAATTATAAGTTGGAGCGGGACCAACGTTCCCCAGCTCAGTATAACAAGCGGGTTCGGTCAATATTCCGTATTATTATCTTGATTAAGGCGTGACATGGTCGCTACCTGGAGAGAGAGAGAAGAAAACACTCAGCGTGCGCTCTTGCAAGATCAGATTGGTTATTATTTTATCTAATCAGGATGGCTCCCACTGTTTTTATCAAATCTTCCTTCAAACCCTAAAAGGAAAGACTAGCCGGGATTAATTACACACTACAAGTTCGCCAATCTTTCAGCCAGGCCAGTGTCGGTACTTTGAGGGAGGTCCCCCGTGCTTTCGCACGAACCTAATTAATGTAAACCTCGTTTTCCCAGAGGCATAACCCCGTTGACACCTTTCTAGACACCTACTTGATCGGCTAATTGTAATGTGTAAAACTCTCCCAGGAGTAATTCTTACTCGCAGCGGGTATCGGGATCCAACTATCTCATAGAAGGTATGCAATCTCATTGCAAATTTCAACACTTGAAATTCCTGATAATATTTTGCCCCTAACCTCCTATGACCTTGACAAAGGCCAACAAACCATAGGATGCTAGTCAAGTTCAACCCGTCATTTCCTGATTGAATTAAACCCACCCGCACGACCCTTGACAAAGGCCAACAAGGTCGCACGACTACCCTAACCCAATCTGCATCATATGCTTAAGCAGATAAGCACTAGTCAGCTACCGCACACTACGCCTTGACAAAGGCCAATAAACGCAGCACGAATACTAACTACTACTTATCTGAAATGACGGAGGGCTACGACAGGTTTTTCTGAAAACCTATTGCGTAATGAACTTGATATTGTTGTAGAATCAAATGATTTTAAAATAGAGTGTTTTTTAGGCTTTTCTAGTTTTGCTAAAGGAGTCACTCCTGGTGAAGGGATCGTCGGTCCTTTCCTCGTCGAATGAGGTGCGGGATATATCATATATATCACTGTGCAAAGCAGAAACTATAGAAGCAATCAAAAGACAAACCGAGAGTTATAGCATCTGCCAGTTATTGCTAAAGGAGTCACTCCCGGTGAAGGGATCTCGGTCCTTTCCTCATCGAATAAGGTGCAGGATATATCATATATACCGCTGTGCAAAGCAAGAACTGTAGCTACCTGTTTTAATTTTGAAATTCGATTCCACAACATCTTTAGGTTTCTTTTTCTTTCATTAATCATATTAATGAAGTCCCATCATTTAAGTACCTAAACATTACATATAAATACGACGTACACTTATGCCATCCGCATTCGCCTCGATGTCCCCTCGTGCATCGTTAGGTTAGGTAACTAACGGCAGAGCGGGGCAGGGCTAGCGCGAGTGCAAAACATAAGTAACGTCTATATAATATATCATATATACTATATACTGTATCCATCACAGAACATCACATGATCACATCACAGATATCGCAGCAGAAGAAACATATATGAAATATTGGATATACTAGGACGTCCGTGTTTTAGTACGAGCCAGTATAAAATACGGATTCCACGGTCGCGATGAATAGCCAAACCCACACCCCTAGACCCCTACGAGAGCGGAAAGCAACCCTACCAATTCTAGAGTTAGGAGACCCGGACTCGACTCCTCGAGTTGGTCTCCCACTGGACTCCAGAACCCGGTTACTTGTGCTTTCCTCCTTGGGTCTATCCTAGTGCAGAAAATTAAATAATATACAAAAGGTGACATCTTCCGCAACCTGGAAGTGCCCCAATAAAAGAATATTACATACAAGTTTTTACATGAATGAAAATGAAAAACACTCATCTCACATAAAAACCCCCGGCTATTCAAACACGACGATCCAATATAACATATCCAGCAAACATAACATCACATGTCATCAACGTAAGTAAATATGCGCATCCTAATTGTCGTTGACATATAGCAACGAAACCGGCGATATCACATATTACACTTACGGTCACAGAAAAGAAAGTGTAAAACTACAACAGTTGGAATCCGCAACCTCCTTAGACATCACATGCCTAATCAAATGAATTACTTAGACATCGCATGCCTGACAATTATAAACCCCGCATTTTAGTCTCAAAATCGAAAACACTTTTCAATATCAAGTCGGGCAATTCAACAAGATTCCCAACATCCTGATCGAATACTCGTCGCAAACTTTAGTAGACGGCCGCACCCTCGATACCGTCGATGAAGTGCACCAAGGCGGAACACCGCTGCCGCAAGCACCCGAACGGATGCTTTCGGCGACGGGGTTCTCCTACAGTCACTTGGTCGGGGCTATGGAGTGAGGTTGTCTATTAAGTTTACCCGGCGAGTATCCGCGTACGCTACGTGATTGCGACGGACTTTTGATCGCATCAAAATTCCGTGGCAACCGATCAAGTGAGACTAAAGTGCTATGTTTATAACATTCATATCAGTTATCTCATAACTACTTGTGGATTCCAAGTATTGTATCACATTCCAGATAAACAGAAAATGTTAAACTTTCCGATCGAACAGTCAAACACCCAAGTTTTCCCGAAACAGCTCAATACATGAAACAAGTTTAAAAACATCCAGATCATGCCTCAGTACCAATGGTCCAGCCGTAGAAGGGTCAAGCCAACGCCTCACATGTGGCACGCCGTACTGCCCCAAACCTGAAGGTTCAAAGGGCAGTTCAAGACGGTCACATAATCAAGTTAAGGTTTGTTGTCCTCTAGAGGGACCATCGCGTTACTTGCACTACTTAGAACGTCGTTAAACTACGGAAAGATCCAACACTTGGAAATTTCCCGACAGGGGAAAAGGTGGGTATTTATATCCGGTCGAACTTTTTAACATATTCTAAAATTATCCGGAAAACACATAGACAAGATTAGACAATCCGATCGAATCTACGAACTCCCAATACAACCCAGAATATTCAACTCTTGAATAAATATTAAAAATTCCTAGAAAATACAGCAAACAAAATAAGACATTACTGTGCAAACAGTGTTTCAAGAAGAGATATTTTGGCCGCGGAACCGCCGCAGAAGCCATGCTTCTGCCGCGGTTCCGCCGCGCTTTAATCATATCTTTTGGTCATTTTTGCACCGTTATTCTTAGAATTTCCTGCTGAATTTTTTAAGAATTTTTAATCCGGAAAAAATCCAGTTTTGTAAAAATGTCCAGAGAGGGTGAAAAATTGGGGTTTCGGGTTCGATCGGGTTTCTAACATCGTCTACGCATCGCCTAAGGATCTAGCTAGGCTCTGATACCACTGTAGGGTTCCTAGGCACACACTAGAGGTCTCACAAGGCATCAACCATGCCAATTTAAAATTTTACCGGTGCCGAGAAACCCTAATACGGATCGTTAACTAGAGTTTAGGCGAAACATGCAACTAGTTAACAACTTAACTAAGTGAACGGAAATACAACCTTTGTAGATCCGGTCCTCCACCTCCATAGCTCCATGATGAAGTCTCCTTGCTGTCCAAATCGAATCCCGGGCTCTAGCGTCGGCTTCATCGGAGAAATGGGCGGGCTTGGTCGTCGGCTTCGATGCCGAAGATGATCTACGTCGAGGCAACACTAGATCAAGCTCCAACTTCACCAAGCCATGAAACTTGTGAAGAAAACACCATATACTACTTGGCAAATGGTAGAGGATGAAGAAATAGGAAGTGGGTTCACTTTAGAATTGGATTTCTCACTCTTTTTCTCAAGTTGCCATTGATGGAGGCAAGCTTTCTTCATGTTGAAGAAGGAGAAGAAGAAGAAGATAATATGATAAGTCTTATCAAAAATAGAAAATAAAAGGAATACTTATCATATAGCAACCATGGTCAAGTGTAGAGAATGAACTAGGGTTAAGTAGAATGGTTAGGGTTAAGCATGAAAACAAAAAAGGTCACTTAGTCAAAGTTTCATGAAGCTTCAACTTGCAAACAAAGAAAGCCTCCATTCATTTATTTTGCAAAAATAAATAAACAAAATAAATGAATAAGTAAATCAAAACCCTAACCATTACACAACCATGGTTTAATCATACACTTAACAAAGTATGCATGTATCATCAAACATGATACAAACAAGTGCACAAAAATATATCACATATACAATGTGCACATCAAGTGAGAAAATCCTTTTAAAGTGAACCTATACTAGTTAATGCAAAGTAATATATCAAATATATAATTATACATTAAATCATTAAATCAACACTTGATTTAACGATCCGGTCATATCGCATATGACCGACTAATATCCAATGTATCGGCTTATCGAATCAATCCTCGATTCGATAACTAGGTTATATCGCATACAACCAATCGATACATTTATCGCGAGAATAGAATACGGTATCACATACACGCATTATTCTCAGTCCCGCACATATCTCATATGCGCTCCTATTTCGTTTCGCTTGAGCCAGGAAACCTCTGTGTAGGACTCTAAAGACTCGTCAATACGCCGGCAGCAGGTGATGATCATATCAAACACCCACAAGCCTCAAGCGGTCTGCTAAACGTAACGGCCACCCGGGTATTGAGCGATCAGAAGATCGAAGAGCAAGCCCGCTCATACTCCTGTGAATCCAACCAGTAACACTTACCGTACAGTCCGGTCTCGTCGTCTGATATGTCGCATATCTCGCTAGGGGTGGTAAACGTCAGACCCCAATAGCTCGATAAGTCGTGTCGATATGAGGTCTATAACAGTTCGAGAAACTACAGGTAACACTTACCAGTAAATCTCGACAACCCTGGCCAGGGATTTCCGGTTATAGCCAATCGAACACAGTGCAACATCAACTCCCTATACCGGGAGAGACGAATCCCCTCCTATCGCTCATTGCCTCCATGTGATTCGGGACTGTACCCAAAAACCACCGTTTTGCATGCCCTCTTGGACGTGGTAAGATGGAAATCAAAGCACAGTGGGAACCACACAAGACTCTATGACGATCTCGGGTCAACAGACTACTCTGTACCAGTGTCACCAGAGAACTATCATCTGACGTAAGGTATAATACCATCTGGGAGTTCTCAGCGAGTCCGTCCAGTGTACCCAGTCTCTACTGAGCACCCGTATATCATCTCTGATGTCAAACACCAATGGATATGGGATCATCCATCGCCCATCTGTATGGGTCGAGAAGGTATACGCTAGTCTACTCTGGTATATCGATGCCCCGTCTCGATACACCCACGACTAGGGACCTTGAAGGATATACTTATGGACTACCATGTCCCTACTAGTATGATCCGCATCATAGTCCAGGTAGTCAAGTACAGATCCTAAGGGCTTTACCAACATATAACAGAGAGACAATCAGTGTACACGTTAAGGTAAAGAGTAACCAGATAGCATACTATCATGCCGAGCAAGAAAGTCCTCCCTATATATGTCCAAGCATCCACTACAATATACATCCTATGTATAGTAATGGCCTCTAGGGCATACATATAACTAACAATATATAGGTTAAGGAAAAAAATATGCGACGTTTAAAAATATTAAAATTTGGGATTTTGGCGCAAAGTAAAACATTTCCAAATCGTGTCCGGGTCGGGTCCAAAAATTCGAAATTGAAATAAAAGGATTTTAAGCGGGATCCAAAATTTAAAATGAAGTGTTTTATGATCAAAAAGCATACCCCCAAGACGGACACACGTACGTGTACGTAGCCGTCCAAACTCGCCCGTTTCACTGAACGGGACGAGAACACGATGCACGAACGCTACAACAAGGCTAGGGGTGTCAAGTAGGCCATGGTGAATATTTTTAATTTTATTTTAGATGCCAAAAATTGTTATATGCAAAAAGTGAATTGACGGGGTAAAAGTAACAATCAAGCAGGATAAATGAAATGAAGGTCACACTCCATTCATAAAGTAACAGAAATTAGTAGCATTGGGCTCGGGTGTTACACATGCCCATTTTGCTTGTGGACATACCGTTTTTTTTTGTGTCAGCCTTAGGATGCTACAGTCCGTAGTAGTTTATAGACGTCTCCGTCAATAGCCAGTTTTAGGACATAGTGGTCCATCGTTAGTTTAGGGACGTTTCGGTCCGTCGCATGTTTTCGAGGCGAAGTTTCGTCGGATACCACTTATAAAGTTCCGGCTTGGGAAGATAGCGAGCGGACATAGGTGTCATCATCTATCATTAACCTATGCCGTGACTCGTCAGGCGTAGTATTTTTCAAGAACTGGCCGTTTATTGGCCTGAAGGGTCTTTCGCCATGCATATACATGAGCAAGTAAGCCCCGCCCTGGTAGACTTTGTCTATGATGTACGGGCATTCATAGTTCGGCTCGAATTCCCCTGTTTAGCACGATTGGGGATCATATGTCTCTTGACCACTAGCACGAGTTCGCCTTGGCGGAATGTTCTCGGCCTAATCAATCTCTCGTATGAGTACGTCATTTTTGCTTTGTAAGCTTCCAAGTTTTGCTGTGCCATGAGCCGGGTTTCGTCGAGGGCATCGAGCTCCTCAAGCCGAAGATGAGCATTCTCTTCGTCTGTTAGCTCGCAGCGAACTGACACTCGTAAGGAGGGTAGCTCTATCTCCAAGGGGAGTACAGCTTCAGCGCCGAATACCAATTCATACGGTGTTGTGTTTGTGGCCGTTTTAAACGTAGTTCGATACGCCCAGAGAGCTTCATGCAGTCTTTCGTGCCAATCCTTCTGACTTTTGGACACCATCTTTTCACGATCTTCGTCAATGTCTTATTGAAAGCCTCAGCTAGACCGTTAGCTCGAGGATTATAGACCGAAGAGTATTTCAAGTCTATGTTATGCTGTTGTGCGAAGCGGCTGATTTTATGGCTTCTGTAGGCCGGCCCGTTATCGGAGGTAATCCGTCGCAGAGTGCCGAACCAATAGATGACATGTGTCTTGAAAAAATAGAGAATATTCTCCGTCTTCACTTCCCTTAGCAGTACTGCTTCTGCCCATTTGGAGAAGTAATCCGTTGTCGCCAAAATGAATCGATGTCCTCTGGACGATGCTGGTTCGATGGGCCCGATTATGTCGGTTCCCCACATTTCGAACGGCCAGCTAGCCACCGTTCGATGTAGTGGATTTGGATGCTGGTGAATAAAGTCCCCGTGAATTTGGCACGAGTGGCACTACTTCGCGTATTCAAGACAGTCCTGGATCATCGTGGGCCAATAGTAGCCCATCCATTTGATCTTCGGCTTTATCTTTGGCCCAGCTTGATGAGAGCCGCAGAGTCCGTCATGAGTTTCTTGGACGACTCTCCTTGCTTCTTCAGGTCCCAGGCATCATAGCCATAGGGAATCAAATGATCTCTTATATAGAACGTCATTGACGAAGGCGAAAGACAGGGCTCTTTTCATGAGTTGATGTTTTGAGGACGCATCTTCAGGTGTCTGACGGGATTTGAAGTAGTCTATAAAGAATTCTCTCCAATCCTTATCCTTTTCCTGGTCTTTTATTTGTAGGGTCGTCGGCTTGGTCGCTCCCTTTTCTTCGGACAACTCCAGAGATATTTCGGCCGGTGCAAGAACCCGACGGCTTTGCACGACGATCCTCACGTCATCGAGGTTTTCATCGGCCGGATCTTTAGCGAGCTTGGCTAATGCATCCGCCTTGCTATTTTCCGCGCGCGGTATGTTTTCCAGGGCATAGGCAGGGATTTGAGTCAGCAATTGTTGTACTCTCTCGCCGTACTTTACCAACTCTGGTTTGCATGTTTGATAGTCGTCGTTTACTTGACTAACGACCAACTGGGAGTCTCCGTATATGAGGAGATTTTTTATTCCTATATCGACAACGATCTCAAGACCTGCTATCAAAGCTTCATATTCGGCTTCATTCTTCATCCTTAGCTCTGTTAAGGAGAAGGCAAAGCGCATTATCCCTCCTTGTGGAGTCACGAAGATGAGGCCTACCCTTGATTTGATTATGGGGTTGCTTTGTTTGCGCTTCTTCATGGAATATGCTCCATCGAAGTAAAGTTCCCACCGGGTATCATTCTCTCTTCTCTCCCCGTCGATCGTGTCAAAGGCGTGCTCGTCTGGCAATTCGAAATTTAGGGGTGAGTCGGTAGGTATTGGATGCTCAGCGAGGAAGTCGGCGATGGCCTGGCCTTTCACTGCCTTGAGAGGTCGATATGTCACCGAGAATTCCATTAAGAGTAGGGCCCATTTAGCGAGTCGTCCTATTAGTATGGCTCTTGACATCAAATATTTGAGAGGATCCACCTTTGATATGAGGTGGACTTCATGCGCCAACGCATAGTGTTCGAGCTTCGTTATCGCGAAGATTAACGCTAGGCAATGTTTTTCAATGAGGGAGTAATTGTTTTCTGCCCCCAGGAGAACTCGAATCAAATATTAGAGGGCTCTCTACTTCCCTTGGTCGTTTTCTTGTGCCTATAGCACGCCTAGGGAACCCTCAAGGGCGGTTGTGTATAGAATGAGAGGCCTTCTCTTGACCAGAGCAGTCAGTACTGGCGGATTTTGTAGGTATTGCTTGATTTCGTCCAGTGCGCTTTGGCATTTGCGATCCCAGATGAATGGGGTTCCCTTCTTCATCAAGTGACTGTAGGGGTGGCATTTTCCGGAGAGATTAGCTATGAACCGCCGGATATACGCGAGCTTTCCTTGGAGAGACCGCGGTTGCTTCAAAGTTCTTAGGGAAGAAATTTCCATAATCGCCTTGATCTTTGACGGGTCGATTTCGATGCCTCGATGTCGTACAATGAATCCTAGGAATTTACCTGAGGAGACTCCGAACGCGCATTTTAGAGGTTTCATTGTTCTCCGCCGAAAGACGCGACCGAGATGTTGGGACGTCAGGCCTGAAATTCGAGGGCAGATGCTAATTGGTGCTATCCGTCCACCTCTCCGAAGATGCCAAGTTAATTTATGGCGCCGTGTATCGAAGGTTTAAACGGATGCGACCGATGTAGCAGACTTCGTCAAATTCCTCCTCATTTGAAGGGTTTTTGATTGTGGGGACGCTCTTCCCTGCAGGCGCAAGCCCCTGCAGTTAATTACGCTACCGCATCGCGGTAAAAACTTTCTCCTTCTCCAGATGGTCACTTCGTGTCGTGGGTGTTTGTTCTGTTTTTGGTTGCCCGTGGATTGTATACGGAGACTAATTTATGTTGTCGCCCGTAGGGCGTGGATTAGTCCAAATCTGTATCTTCTTAGATTTAGGTTTGGGGTTTGGGTTTAAGGATACGTTAGTCTCATTTGAGACTAAGATCAACTTAAACGTTTGTTAAGGATACGTTAGTCTGATTTTTAGACTAAGATCAACTTAACGGGATCGTTTAGATCCAACAAAAGAGCATTCGAGCTTTATTGTTTAGTTTAGGAACATTGCGGTCGATTAGTTTAAGGATATTATGGTCCAACGTTAGTTTAAGGACGTTTCGGTCCAGGTTAAGGACATCATAGTCCATGGGTTTTAAAGGATCCCACAGTCCGAGGTTAAGGACATCATAGTCCATGGGTTTTAAAGGACCCCACAGTCCAAGGTTAAGGACATCAGAGTCTATGGGTTTAAAGACCCCATAGTCCAAGGTTAAGGACATCATAGTCCATGGGTTTAAAAGGACCCACAGTCCAAGGTTAAGGACATCATAGTCCATGGGTTTTAAAGGACCCCACAGTCCAAGGTTAAGAACATCATAGTCCATGGGTTTAAGGACCCCACAGTCCAGTTTAAAGACGTCATAGTCTATGAAGTGTATGGTTGTCGGGACTCGTCACCTCTCTGAAAACGTTGAAGGATTACAACGACATATATCAGAGGGGTTCAGAGATGTACCCTTAAACCGATGTGAGTTGGTTGGAAGATCTGTAGTCCAATTTGGGACTAAGATCTGTTGAAATATTTATGAGCAGGTGGGCTCAATTAATATAAGTTAAGGACTTATGGCCAATATTGGGCTAAGTCCAATAAATGTTTAACATTTTTATTCTGGCTATTGAGCATTTATTTGGGCTTGGCCCTTCTGACAATATTTTTGTCTTTTACTGAATGCTGAGCATTCACCAGAGTTCTGGGCTTATTAAAGAACAATTTATGTTCTGTCAGTGCAACATGCGGCGCGCTAGGCGCTTTGCGCCAACCAAAAAGCGCAGTGCGCTATTGCCAAGAAGCGCACATGTAAGGGACACATGTCGCACTCAGCGCTAGGCGCTAGATGATGAGCGCATGATGCCAGTTTATGAGCGCTGAGCGCTAATCCATGAGCGCATTGCGCTTTCAATTTAGTGGCGCACACGTGAATGACACGTGGTGCGCTTGGCGCTGAGCGCCAGCCCATGAGCGCAGAGCGCTATTTCAGAAGCGCAAAGCGCAAGTTGTTAATTGGCGCAGTCATGCCCCGCTTCCCAGAGTACGCTCAAATAAGCACGTGACATAGCCAACCATGCTACCTGTGGATAGGAAAAATCCCTCCGCAGTCACATTACGGCTGTAGAGATATCAAGAACAGGAAAGTAAACTAAACTATCTAGTATATGTCCATGAGCCAGAATGAATGAGTCAAGAAAATAATGATATGTGGAAGCAAAGATACAATAAATGAAACACCTGGAAAGCAAAACTACATACCGACAGGAACTTCACCGCTCGGTCTAACAGCGGCAATACTCTTGGTCAGTCTGCAATAAAGGTAGAAGAATCTGGGCCATGCAAAACCCAGACGTCAGCACGTCATAACATCAAGCAATAATATAAACAGGGGTAGCAATACATGCAAGTATGAGTATAAATGATAAAACAGGCATAACAAAGATATAAGTAAGGACAGTGGAGTAATGTGTAGTGAGTTATCTAAACTGGTCTATTGGGTTAACTACTCTCAGGTCTTTGAAATCAATTTGATGAATCATCGATGTAACTCAATAGCATCCCGTGCGTGCCCGGGACCACGGTCAAGATTCTCGGGCTGAATCCAAGATGTGCCGCTAGGCAGTAAAAGGTAGCATGTACAGATGAGTGATGTCAGCATCATCACTCCGGGGCTGGCCTAGCCCGTAAGACTGATCAGAACATGTATCGAAATGTCGAGTTACAAGTCAGGTTTCATCATTGATTTCCCCATACCCCCAAGTTATAAGTGTTCAAGTCAGGTATTTAAGTAATCAAGAACTAATACCAACGCAGGAGCAGGTAGGTACAGGTTTGTCTGGATAGACAACAGGAACGGTCCGTAAGGACTACATGTCAGGTTTGTTGGTATTAGACACAAGATTAGGTAGCAGGTCAAGCCATGGTACATCAGGTCAAGTCAAGTAGTGTACGGTACCATGTCGGGTCAAGTAATATGTGTGTAGCAAGTCATGTCAGGGTGTAAAAGATATCATGTGGGTGCTCATAATCAACTAACATAATCATGGTTATAAATAAACAAGCATGGGTATCAACAACACAATAAATTGGCACATGTAATAGGTTAAGCAATATGCGCAGATTAAACTACTTAGCTGTACGGTTATCAGTTTGTGTTTCAGAGATGGTTTCAACATTATATGAATACAGTATGACAAATATGGATGTTACAATCATGTTAATAAGTATTAAGTAATCTAGGGATGCAATGACATGTATAAGATGTTCAATGGATGCAATTATATCTAAAACCGGTTAAAGATGCACACGGGTGTCCGATAGAGTAAAACTAGAGAAAGGGTATCATAGATTACGTACAATAGTTATTATATGATTAAGATGTAACTGTGGTTACTAGATATATTCAACTAAATGCAACAGTTAGGTTTCAAGTTCTAGATCTGAAATATGTAAACAGAACATCATGCTGTTAACTTAGAACTCATGGCTTTAGATTCTATCTATCGATTTAATAAGAAAATAGATAAATTGATATAGGAATAGTATGAATAGCATGTAGCAAGTTTCACTTTCCTGAACGGATATCAAAGCGGTACGTGCCATGTCGGATATCGGGGAAAACGTCGCGATATGTCCACACGAGCACAGAACAGAACTAGGTATGGCAAGAACATGATCACACTATCTGGGAACGTCCTCAGAGTCACCCGGAACAACAGCGACGGGCACGGCTCCGTCGATCACCGGAAAACGCGTATCCACGAAACCAAGAAAAGAAGAAGAAGGAGAAGAAGAAGAAGAAGAAAAGAAGAAGAAGAAGCGGGGATTTGGTGCTCTGGGGTTTGGGACAGAGGCGAAGGCAAAGAAGGTGATGACGACACGGTCGGCAGTGGGTCGGCGATATGAGGGCGACACGAAGGTCGGTGGTCTCTGAAATTTTACAGTTTTGTTCTTTGTAGAAGATGCATCCCCTGCTAGAGCTTTTCTACCATGCTGATTAGAGATTGATTGCTTTAAAGATAACTTGGTTTTGTTTGATATTGAATTCTGCTTCTGATTATTTTGTCTGAGAACACCTGATGCATAGGTTGCTGATGGCTTCGTCTGCTGCTTATTCTTTTGGCTGTTTGGTTGGCTCTTGAAAGGTTGGTTATATCTACAATCATTATGATCTTTCGGACTAATGAGTTCCTAGAGGAAGAACTTAAACCCTCCTTTTTCTGGACGTTAACTTTAGCCTGAATAGCTAAAGAGATGGATTTTCCCTTTACCTTTGCCATCACCTGAATTAGAATCACTGGAATCATGAGAGCATCTCAAGACTGCATTATTTTCTGAACCATTCCAACTCCTATTCAAGGAATGCTGCCCTCTAAGATACCTAAAATCAGTTGAATCAATAGGGGTTCTAGCTGACTCTAGAATCTTAGACGTTCTCTGAGACTGCGAAATTAACATGTTGTCCTTTGAATCACGAACTCTCAATGGAGAAGAAGATGGCCCCGATGAAGAAACTTTAGCCCTGGTATTATTAGGATGTGGATCAAGAATCTTTGCAGCTGCCTCCATTATATGAGCTGTGTTTTTAGCAGATACGAATCCAAGGTTTTTAATCGGCGATAACAGCTTGTGGTGGGTTATTGGGATAGACTTAGCCGTCCTCCGAGGTAATGTTTCTATCTGAAACCTCTCAATTGGGCTGCTTGGCATTCTTTGAGATCTCATCTCCATTTGTCTCTTAGCATAACCGTCAGCTCTGTGGACAATGTTACTGAACTGATTGTTAATGTAAAATTCAGGACTTCTTTTATAGCTTTGTTTCTCTCGAAGAGATCGTGTGTCAAAATATGGGGTAGAACTGGGTTCAGAGTTGCCTGATGTGGGCATCGATTCCAAACCCATAAGCCTAGCTACTACTCTCGGGGCCCTAAGGGTGATTCCTTCTTCATCAGTAACTGATGATGCACAGCTGAAGTCGCTACTTCCCTTGCCACTTGATACTCTAACAATCTCATCTTCATCAACCAAATGTAGATGTGATGTTGCCAAATTATCTACTCCTCTCTTCTCCTGTTTCGTTCTCTCAGGCGAAACCGAGAGTAACTTCTTCCGAGATTTTTTTGTTCCAATCAAACAGGTGAAAGAAACCACCACTCTTCGTACCCCCTTTCTCCGCACCCATTCTCAATCTTTCGATCAAGGAAGTCACAAACACAACTAATTCCCTTTAATCCGCGTCAAATTTCATCTGTCTCGACATCGAGAACCGAAGCATCAAGCAAGATCCGTTGCTCGTTTGGGGCTAGGGTTAGGGTTTCCACAGATAAGACGAAGCGAATCAATGATTGAGAGGTGCGTGGTTGAAAAAAATTAATGGCGAGTGCTCGCTGTGAGAGAGAGAAAGAGAGAGAGACAGAGAAGTAACGAGAGGAGAGATATAGAGAGGATGAGAGAGATCGAGAGGAGTGAGAAGGAGAGGAGGAGAGAGAAGTTCGTATTTTAGTGAGGGAGAGAGAGAGAGATCAGCGGGTGAGATAGAGAGAGAGAGACGTAGGTGATTGTAAAGATTTAAAAGAGTGAAAAATAATTAATAATATATAATATATATATTATAAGAGAGAGGGATACGTGGGTTTGTTAGGAAAAAATATTTATAGTTAAGAAGATTTATATTAACAGTTAAGGGAATAAATATAATATTAGTCCGATTGAGATTTTGGCAAATGCAAACTCACTCCAAAACACACCAGGGTCGGGTCCAAAATTTCAAATTTAAAGTATGAAAAATATATGCGACTTCCAAATTTCAAAACGGGTGCTCAGGTAACGAAAAAGCATACCTCCAAGAACGGACGCACGTACGTGCGCGTAGCCATCCAAACACGTCCGTTTCACTGAACCGGACGAGAACGAGATGCGCGGATGCTACCACAGGGTTAGGGGTATCAAGCAGGTCATGTTATGCAATTTTAAAATATTTTATGTGACTTCAAATGTTATATTGTAAAATGCAAATGCCAGATAAAATGCCAGTATGCACTAAACACGAAATGCACCAGTCTACGCAACAAGTCAGGATAATTCATAAGTATGAATCAAACAGGTTCAATCAAGCGGGTCGGGTCGAATGCAAAGTAATATGTAAACTACCATTCGCACCCAAACACGCTAAATCAAGAAAAGACCATGGATAGGTAAATACGAAAACTGGAATTGGTATAAATGAACTCGGGTGTTACATTATACCCAACTACAAAAGAATTTCGTCCTCGAAATTCCAAGAACAAGAAAGGATAAACAATCAAGAAACTATAAGGATAGATGTGGAAACTTCTGCCGGATTTCATCTTCTCGTTCCCAAGTTGATTCTTCATGTGAGCGATTACCCCAAGAAATAAGTACAAGAGGGACAATTTTGTTCATAAGAACCTTTCTCTTCGATCCACAATTGACATCGGTCGCTCCTCAAAGCTTAAAACTTCTCGTACCGTCTGCTCCGAAAGATCCAACACATGTGTTTCATTTCGAACATACCTACGGAGTTGAGGTACGTAACACACGTCAAGAACATTCACCAAAGATTTTAGTAACACCAATGATATGCTACTTCTCCAACACGCTCAAAACCTCAAAAGGTCCAACGAATCGAGGACTAAGCTTTCCTTGACTTCCGAAACGAAACACCCCTCTAGTCGGTGATACCTCCAAGAATACCAAATCACCAACGGTGAACTCTAGAGGTCTTCTCGATATGTCTGCCCAACTCTTTTGTCGGTCGTGTACTGCTTTCATAAGATTCTGGATAGTATTAACCTTCTCAACTGTCTGCACGATCAAATCCGGTCCAAATAATCTTCGTTCATCAATATCGTCCCAACAAACAGGTGAACGACACTTACGACCATATAAAGTTTCGAATGGAGCCATCTGAATAGTCACCTGGAAACGGTTGATGTAAGAAAACTCCACCAAATACAGATGATCCCCCCATGAACCCTTGAAGTTCAACTTGCAAACTCTCAGCATGTCTTCAAGAGTTTGGATCGCTCTCCTCGACTGGACATCTGCCTGAGGATACTAATCTGTACAAAACTTCAAACTAGTCCCCAAACCTTCCCGTAAGTTCCTCCAAACGCGTGATAAGAAACAGTCGTCACGGTCGGTCACGATGCTCACCGGTATTCCATGCAGTCTTACAATCTCCTGTATGTACCGTTCTGCCAAAGCTTCTGTTGATCGACCAACTCAAAGAGGTATGAAATGAGCTGCCTTGGTTAATCGATCGACAATCACCCAATCTGCATTGTTGCCTTTTGGCCTCCACGGTAAAGCTGTCACAAAATCCATAGTTATATGTTCCCACTTCCATTGAGGAATCGAAAGTGATTGCAATAAACCAGCACCCCCTTGATGTTCAGCCTTAACTTGCTGACCCACCAAGCACCTTGCCACAAAGCGGGCAATCTCCGGTTGCACGCCTTCCCACCAGAATTGTTGTCGTAGATCTCGGTACATCTTCATGCCTCCTGGATGTATGAAATATGCGGAACTGTGTGCCCCCTTCATAACATCTTCGCGGATGTCTCCCCTTTGGCACACACAACGACTACCACAACGTAACGAACCCTCTTCAAGAACCAATGAATCCGTTCGATGTCCATCTTCAACCTGTTCTCGAAGCTTCCGCAATCTTGGTCCTGCAATTGCACTGCTTTAATATCCTCGATCAATGACGACTGTACTTGCAGCTGCATCAACTATCCCGAAGAATGCGGGAGCACAACTTCCAAATCAAAGCTTCAAAAGTCTTCAACTGTCTCGATGCGTAAGTTATAACCTTCCCATGCTGCACGAAAACATATCCCCATACTTTCTCCGGTGCGTTGCTGCGAAACACCAATCCTCCGGAACTGTCTGGCACGGTTAAAACAAGAGCGGTTATCCATCCTTGCCTCAATGCCTCAAGGGCTGACACATACTTATCCATCCACACCAATGGTACTTCCAGCACGTAAGCTTGGTCAAGGCTCAGCCAAACGAGCAAAATTCTCCACCAACCTTCTATGTATCCTGCAAGTCCAAGAAACTTCTGATCTCTACAACGTTCTTCGCAATCGGCCAGTCTTGAACTGCTGCAATCTTCCCTGGGTAAACGGCCATTCCATCTCCAGCTACGATATGCCCCAAAACTCTACTTCTTCAAGCCCAAAACCCGCACTTGCTCATCTTAGCATAAAATCTCCCTTGCCTCAATGTCTGCAGTGCGATCTTCAAGTATTCTGCACGCTCTTCCTTGCTCCCTGAGTAGACCAGAATATCATCGATGATCACCACTATAAACTGGTCCAAGAACGGTGAAAGATTCGGTTCATCAAGTCCATAATATCGCCGGTGCATTCGTTACTCCGAAGGGCATCACTAAATACCCGCAATGTCCATACCGAGGTCGGAACGCAGTCTCGTAAATATCTTCTGATTTAACTCGGACCTGATGATATCTGGATCGCAAATCCAACTTCGTGAATACCCTCGCGCCACAAAGTTGCTCAATCAATTCGCCAATGCGAGGGATCGGGTACTGTTCTTAATAGTCACCCGGTCAAAATTTTCGATAATCATTGCACATCCTCCTTGTGCCATCTTTCTTCTTTACTAGAAGAACTGGAGCTCTCCAAAGTGAGTTGCTGCTGCGAATCCACCCTTCTCAAGTAATTCAGTAACCTGCTTCTTGACTTTCTTCCAACTCCACTGGTGCCATCGCGTAATATGCCTTTGAGATTGGCGCTGCACCAGGAACAAGATCAATCATAAACTCCACATCTCGTTTTGCGGTAAACCCGAGATGCCCTCGAACACGTCCATGAATTCTCGAACTATATCCGGCGCTTCTTTCTTATCAACTTCCATCGACGAAAGAACATTGTTTGTCGGCCTAGCCCTAAACTCGACTGGCCCGACAGAACCGCTTCCTCCAGCAAAACAGGCTCCAGATGTCCGGGGATCTAGAGAATCACTTTCCCTTCCTTACAATCAATATAAGCGTGGAAAGTTCCGCGAAAATCCATTCCCAAGACAACAACAAACAAAGGGATGCACCAGAATTGAACAATTCTAATGCAGTAAAGCATGAACAAGTAAGATACCGAGATGACTTCATCCGAAGTCAAGATGCTGAAGAGGATTAAGCACGGTAAACATGGTTCAAGCTGGTGAGAAAACATGAACTGGAAAGCAATAGAGACAAGGCAATATAACGACCATGGAACAAGAAAGTGGATCAAGACCAGGACTCCAGGTTACTCAAATAGAGTACCGCATTGTAACCATGCTGCAGTTCATGGGTACAATTACATAACTCCACTCAAGTCGCCCAAATTCTAGTATCAGAATCAAGAAACAGGGAGGAACAATAGAGAAACAAAAGGGTTTCAAGTCGAGATGCAAAGTGGTTTGCATATCGTCAAGGTGAAGGATAAAAGAAAGATATGATTCAAGAATCATGATAGCAATGTGGCAGGACATGTTCCTAATCACGAGTATTCTGATTCGTGTATTGGGTCCAATACCCAACTATAAAAGAATCAACCCGATTAACCTATATCCCATGGCACCGATACCAAAAGAACTATGTCACGCCCCGCTTCCCAGAGTACGCTCAAATAAGCACGTGACATAGCCAACCATGCTACCCGTGGATAGGAAAAATCCCTCCGCGGTCACATTACGGCTGTAGAGATATCAAGAACAGGAAAGTAAACTAAACTATCTAGTACATGTCCATGAGCCAGAATGAATGAGTCAAGAAAATAATGATATGCGGAAGCAAAGATACAATAAATGAAACACCTGGAAAGCAAAACTACATACCGACAGGAACTTCACCGCTCGGTCTAACAGCGGCAATACTCCTGGTCAGTCTGCAACAAAGGTAGAAGAATCTGGGCCATGCAAAACCCAGACGTCAGCGCGTCATAACATCAAGCAATAATATAAACAAGGGTAGCAATACATGCAAGTATGAGTATAAATGATAAAACAGGCATAACAAAGATATAAGTAAGGACAGTGGAGTAATGTGTAGTGAGTTATCTAAACTGATCTATTGGGTTAACTACTCTCAAGTCTTTGAAATCAATTTGATGAATCATCGATATAACTCAATAGTATCCCGTGCGTGCCCGGGACCACGGTCAAGATTCTCGGGCTGAATCCGAGACGTGCCGCTAAGCAGTAAAAGGTAGCATGTACAGATGAGTGATGTCAGCATCATCACTCCGGGGCTGGCCTAGCCCGTAAGACTGATCAGAACAGGTATCGAATTGTCGAGTTACAAGTCAGGTTTCATCATTGATTTCCCCATACCCCCAAGTTATAAGTGTTCAAGTCAGGTATTTAAGTAATCAAGAACTAATGCCAACGCAGGAGCAGGTAGGTACAGGTTTGTCTGGATAGACAACAGGAACGGTCCGTAAGGGCTACATGTCAGGTTTGTTGGCATTAGACACAAGATCAGGTAACAGGTCAAGCCATGGTACATCAGGTTAAGTCAAGTAGTGTACGGTACCATGTCGGGTCAAGTAATATGTGTGTAGCAAGTCATGTCAGGGTGTAAAAGATATCATGTGGGTGCTCATAATCAACTAACATAATCATGGTTATAAATAAACAAGCATGGGTATCAACAACACAATAAATTGGCACATGTAATAGGTTAAGCAATATGCGCAGATTAAACTACTTAGCTTTACGGTTATCAGTTTGTGTTTCAGAGATGGTTTCAACATTATATGAATACAGTATTACAAATATGGATGTTACAATCATGTTAATAAGTATTAAGTAATCTAGGGATGCAATGACATGTATAATATGTTCAATGGATGCAATTATATCTAAAACCGGTTAAAGATGCACACGGGTGTCCGATAGAGTAAAACTAGAGAAAGGGTATCATAGATTACGTACAATAGTTATTATATGATTAAGATGTAACTGTGGTTACTAGGTATATTCAACTAAATGCAACAGTTAGGTTTCAAGTTCTAGATCTGAAATATGTAAACGGAACATCGTGCTGTTAACTTGGAACTCATGGCTTTAGATTCTATCTATCAATTTAATAAGAAAATAGATAAATTAATATAGGAATAGTATGAATAGCATGTAGCAAGTTTCACTTGCCTGAACGGATATCAAAGCGGTACGTGCCACGTCGGATATCGGGGAAAACGTCGCGATATGTCCACGCGAGCACAGAACAGAACTAGGTATGGCAAGAACACGATCACGCTATCTGGGAACGTCCTCAGAGTCACCCGGAACAACAGCGACGGGCACGGCCCCGTCGATCACCGGAAAACGCGTATCCAAGAAACCAAGAAAAGAAGAAGAAGAAGAAGAAGAAAAAAAGAAGAAGAAGCTGGGATTTGGTGCTCTGGGGTTTGGGCAGAGGCGAAGGCAAAGAGGGTGATGACGACACGGTCGACAGTGGGTCAGCGACGTGAGGGCGACACGAAGGTCGGTGGTCTCTGAAATTTCCTTTCTGCTACCGACTCTTGAGTTCCCAGAAAGCTTATTTACAGTTTTGTTCTTTGTAGAAGATGCATCCCCTGCTAGAGCTTTTCTACCATGCTGATTAGAGATTGATTGCTTTAAAGATAACTTGGTTTTGTTTGATATTGAATTCTGCTTCTGATTATTTTGTCTGAGAACACCTGATGCATTGGTTGCTGATGGCTTCGTCTGCTGCTTATTCTTTTGGCTGTTTGGTTGGCTCTTGAAAGGTTGGTTATATCTACAGTCATTATGATCTTTCGGACTAATGAGTTCCTAGAGGAAGAACTTAAACCCTCCCTTTTCTGGACGTTAACTTTAGCCTGAATAGCTAAAGAGATGGATTTTCCCTTTACCTTTGCCATCACCTGAATTAGAATCACTGGAATCATGAGAGCATCTCAAGACTGCATTATTTTCTGAACCATTCCAACTCCTATTCAAGGAATGTTGCCCTCTAAGATACCTAAAATCAGTTGAATCAACAGGGGTTCTAGCTGACTCTAGAATCTTAGACGTTCTCTGAGACTGCGAAATTAACATGCTGTCCTTTAAATCACGAACTCTCAATGGAGAAGAAGATGGCCCCGATGAAGAAACTTTAGCCCTAGTATTATTAGGATGTGGATCAAGAATCTTTGCAGCTGCCTCCATTATATGAGTTGTGTTTTTAGAAGATACGAATCCAGGGTTTTTAATGGGCGATAACAGCTTGTGGTAGGTTATTGGGATAGACTTAGCCGTCCTCCGAGGTAATGTTTCTGTCTGAAACATCTCAATTGGGCTGCTTGGCATTCTTTGAGATCTCATCTCCATTTGTCTCTTAGCATAACCGTCAGCTCTGTGGGCAATGTTACTGAACTGATCGTTAATGTAAAATTCGGGACTTCTTTTATAGCTTTGTTTCTCTCGAAGAGATCGTGTGTCAAAATATGGGGTGGAACTGGGTTCAGAGTTGCCTGATGTAGGCATCGAGTCCAAACCCATAAGCCTAGCTATTACTCCCGAGGCCTTAAGGGCGATTCCTTCTTCATCAGTAACTGATGATGCACAGCTGAAGTCGCTACTTCCCTTTCCACTTGATACTCCAACAATCTCATCTTCATCAACCAAATGTAGATATGATGTTGCCAAATTATCTACTCCTCTCTTCTCTTGTTTCGTTCTCTCAGGCGAAACCGAGAGTAACTTCTTCCGAGATTTTTTTGTTCCAATCAAACAGGTGAAAGAAACCACCACTCTTGGTACCCCCTTTCTCCGCACCCATTCTCAATCTTTCGATCAAGGAAGTCACAATCACAACTAATTCCCTTTAATCCGCGTCAAATTTCATCTGTCTCAACATCGAGAACTGAAGCATCAAGCAAGATCCGCTGCTCGTTTGGGGCTAGGGTTAGGGTTTCCACAGAGAAGACGAAGCGAATCAATGATCGAGAGGTGCGTGGTTGAAAAAAAAAATTAATGGCGAGTGCTCGCTGTGAGAGAGAGAAAGAGAGATAGACAGAGAAGTAACGAGAGGAGAGATATAGAGAGGATGAGAGCTCGAGAGGAGTGAGAAGGAGAGGAGGAGAGAGAAGTTTGTATTTTAGTGAGGGAGAGAGAGATCAACGGGTGAGATAGAGAGAGAGAGACATGGGTGATTGTAAAGATTTAAAAGAGTGAAAAATAATTAATAATATATAATATATATATTATAAGAGAGAGGGATACGTGGGTTTGTTAGGGAAAATATTTATAGTTAAGAAGATTTATATTAACAGTTAAGGGAATAAATATAATATTAGTCCGATTGAGATTTTGGCAAATGCAAACTCACTCCAAAACACGCCCGGGTCGGGTCCAAAAGTTCAAATTTAAAGTATGAGAAATATATGCGACTTCCGAATTTCAAAACGAGTGCTCAGGTAACCAAAAAGTATACCCCAAAGAACGGACCCACGTACGTGCGCGTAGCCATCCAAACACGTCCGTTTCACTGAACCGGACGAGAACGAGATGCGCGGATGCTACCATGGGGTTAGGGGTATCAAGCAGGTCATGTTATGCAATTTTAAAATATTTTATGTGACTTCAAATGTTATATTGTAAAATGCAAATGCCAGATAAAATGCCAGTATGCACTAAACACGAAATGCACCAGTCTACGCAACAAGTCAGGATAATTCATAAGTATGAATTAAACAGGTTCAATCAAGCGGGTCGGGTCGAATGCAAAGTAATATGTAAACTACCATTCGTACCCAAACACGCTAAATCAAGAAAAGACCATGGATAGGTAAATACGGAAACTGGAATTGGTATAAATGAACTCGGGTGTTACAGGCGCATACGTGGTTGACACGTGGCGCATTTGGCGCTTAGCGCCTGTCCAGAGAGCGCAGAAGCGCTGTTCGAGAGTGCAAGGCGCATGTTGTTAATTGGCGCATACGTGGTTGACACGTGGCGCATTTGGCGCTTAGCGCCGGTCCAGAGAGCGCAGAAGCGCTGTTCAAGAGCGCAAGGCGCATGTTTTTAATTGGCGCATACATGGTTGACACGTGGCGCATTTGGCGCTCAGCGCCGGTCCAGAGAGCGTAGAAGCGCTATTCAAGAGCGCAAGGCGCATTTCATGAGCGCAAGGCGCATTTGATCAATTTTATGATCTAGGAAAACAAGTTTATGTTCTTTTAAAAGAGACTTTGTCTCAAGATTTAAGAACAACAGTTCTTATTTTGCAGGAGAGATTTTCAATCTCTTATTTCGATGAAAGGCTTTGCCTTTATAGATCCATGATCTGTGAGAAAAACTATGTTCGTCTCTTATTTTATGATGAGATCTTTTGATCTCCTTTATGAAAGACTTTTTGTCTTGTAGATCTATGATCCTTTTTAAAGAAAAGAATTTTTCTTTTTATGAGATGATTTTATCTCTGTGTTCATCATCCATCATCTTTACCTTGAAGAAGTATCTTCTTTTGCTGAGAGCTTGCTCTTTATCTTTGAGTTTTTTTTTAAATTTATGGGGGAGGGGTTCTCTATATCAAACTTGAAGTCTTGGGGCCTTTTTATAGGGCAGGCTGATTTGTTGAATCAGTTAAAAAGATCTTTCTCTGATTGATTTGGGGATGTTTCCGCACCATTGGATCTTTGATCCTAGGGCTTCTGTTTTACAGAAGGCAATCTTCTTGTTTTTAATAAGATTGAAAAATCTTTCCATAACAGAATTTTAATTCTGGTTAATTAATGATTTATCATTATTACTAGATCTTTTGATCTAACGGTGGGGAGTTTTTTAATTCCAGTGCTAGCGCACCCGTGCTTTATACGTAGTGCGCTCTCAGAGCGCAGCGCACCTTGCGCTAGCGCACCTGTGTTTGACATGTGGTGCGCTGCTCAGAGCGCCTAGCGCTAGCACACTCATGATGCGCTACCTAGGGCGCAGCGCACTTTGCGCTGCATCTGAAGCGTTGCTTCAATTTTGAAATTTGAATTTTCAAACAGAGTCTTGCTCTGATTGGGGGAAACAAATGGTCCCCCCCACCGTTGCGCTCACGTGGCCCACATGTGAGTGCAGCGGTGGCAGCATCTGCACCCTTGGATCAACTCAGAAGTTGAAGAGGCATTTCAATGCCTATAAATAGGACCTTTGGTCCTTTAGATGATTCTGTTCATCTTCTTTCTTTGAGAATTTTTATTCAGAGCATAGTTCTTCATCTTAAGAGATTTTAAGAGTCAAAGCTCTGCCAAAACATAGGTAAAGATTAAATATTTTAATAATCTAGGGTTTTACCCATTAACAGAGCCTTACTCTTCACAGATCTTTGATCTAAAGAAAACCCTGTTAGGGTTTCATTTAATAGAGCTTTGCTCTTTTGAACCCATAGATCTAAGGAGATCTTGTTTCAGGGTTTCTTGACCCATGAACAGAGCTTTGCTCATAAAGAACTCTTAGAGTTTGTTCATGGATCTTGAAGATCCAAGAATTTTTAATTCATAAAAATTGATTCCAAAAAAAAAATTCTTTCTGATGGATTATTTCATCATTTTTTTCCCAGAGCAAGGCTCTTAAGGAATTTTTTTATTTTTTTTATTTTTTTATTTTTTTATTTCCTCATGATCAGAGTTTGACAAGTGTCACTCTGTCACAGAGCATTGCTCTCAAAGGGAGATTTACTCCTCTGACCAAGAGATCTCTCATTAATAAGAATTTTCTTGAGGATCTCCTCATTTAATTAACAGTCTCATCAAGTGATGAGGCTGTTTTACTTAATTAATGCATTGTCATCTAGATTTTGTGGGTCCCCCCTTTGGTCCCCTTTCCACTGCATTGCAATGCGGTACAAATTTTAAAGTACCAAATATCAAATTTTTAAATTATAGCACTGACAATTGACTTTTGTCCCTTTTTGCGCAGGCGTCATGTCTTTCGACACTTCCTTCCTGTTCATTCGCTCAGAAGGCGGATTTCCTGAGGCGCCTGTAGACTGAGAGGTTCTCGCACTGATTAGAGACCACGACCCGGAACACAAGAATCTTCACCTATGGGGTAGATGGTATGATCAAATTATCAAAGGCCGCCGGAGCTTTTCTTGTGCGATGCCTTCGAAACCTATTTCGGCAATCCCGTATGCAGATGCACCCCCGGTGAACTATGCCGTGGAGGTGGTTAATTGGACTTCGGAAGGTCTCCTTCAACCTTCTATGGCTGCGATTCCTGTGCAGCCGCCGGCAGCTTTGGACACCCTAGGGCGACGCATATGTCAGGGCGAGTCGCTCCCTTGGGGACAGCCCTACAACATTGGGCTAACTCCCCGTCATCCGGCCGAGTACTTACAGTGGGCCCGGTATATTTTATCGGCAAAGAAATCGCAGCTGCTAAAGCTTGGCTTATACCCTGCGGTCTACGCTTCCTTGTTCCAATATTCTGCACCTCCCACATAGTGGATCAAGGCGTTTCTAAAGCAGTGGAACATCCCGACCCATACCTTCCTCCTATTGGACAGAGAGATCTCCATTTCCTTGGAAGAATTTGCCGAGGTTTCTAGTCTACCAGCTAGGGGAAGCACTACGAGGAGCTGCTTCCTCCGGATGAATATGTTTTTGCCACCAAGCCAGTGGTGATGGGCCTTACCCCAGAGAACGCAATTCAGCACTAGTTCCCAAGTCTGTTAAAGATGTTGAATATATATGAGAGCCTCTTTCTTGAATCCGGAGGCCGGGGGGGCATCTTTGCGGACTTCATTGCCCGTTTTCTTCGCCCGAAAATTTGGTCGCGACAAGGCGAAAAGTTTGCTAAACTTGATGATCCTTTCGGCTTTGGCTTGGATCGTCGCCAATACTGGAAGCAGACCAAAAGGGTTTCTTCCTTCCCGACGTCGCGATCGTCCCCCTGTCAAAAATCGCCGCTCCGGGCATTGATGAGGAAGCATTCTTTCTCGGGTTTCTCAGTTTATGGTTAAGCTGGTTCGCGCTTCCTCTGCACCCTCGTTACATGAGGCCTTCTGTCTTCTACCCCGCGCATCGCATGGTTGCCGGAATACAAGTGGCTATCGGGATCACCGGGTTAGCCCGCCTATATCACGGTCTCAGCTTAGCAGCGGATACCACTGAACCAGGGGTGCATCCTGCCAACTTCCCAATGCATTACTTCACTTCATGGATGGAGCTGCATGTGCTTGGGGTCTTTGGCATTCACAAAAGACCTTCTTTTTACGATAGATGCAAGTTCCCTCGGATAATGCGACTGGTTGATGCCTCCATCGTGAGTCCGTCACGCGGGAAGCTAGGGGCTTGATCCTTCATCCGTGCACGATTGGAGATGGTATGTCTTTCACAGACAAGGTCTTGACGATCGGCCAGGAAACTTCAAAAGCGGCGCTGCCATTGCAAGACATCTTTAAAGATGGAGCCTCTGTGTTGAAAGCCCGAGAAATTCTTCATTTGTACTCCATTAGGCCGGGCTTTCTCGTATTCAGGAAAAATGATGCAGCGTTATTCATGAGATACAACCCGCATCGTTTTTCCCAACAGCTGAGTTACAATCAGGGCATCCCACTTGAAGCTTTTTTGGCAGAGCCTACTGCTACTGAAGAGGGAATGCGGAGTGCGATGCATCATTTCATGTGCTTGAACACAGGATCCAACTTCTTCATCAGCGAACCGAGCTATGTCCCAAAGGTCCTTAATGTGTATGTGGCGTGGTACCAGCATTCAATGGGCGCCGTTATCAGGGAGGAGAAGCGACTGCTGCTTGATCGCAAAGGTGCACCCCCTGCTGGTGATCGAAACGTCCCTTTGAAGCGACGGACCATTGTCCCCCCTCCGCTAAGAGAAGCTGCCGTGATCGAAGTCCTACATGATAGGCCTGAGCTACCGATACCCCGGGTTCCTGTAAAAAAGGCGACTGTAGCCTCCCCCGATTCTGGTGTGGGTTCAGATATCGGGACACGTCGCCCCAAGGTGCCTGCTAAACGTAAACTTGTGCTTGCGGCGACCGGAGCTCACTCGCAGAAGAGGAAGAAGAAGTCGATCCACTTTGTCGACATTGTACTTGGTCAGGAGCCTTACGCTCCTTATGGCGAGGGCCTGAGTGAGTACGGGACAAACGAGGGTCTATTCATGCCGCCAGATGACACTGATCTGGCGGCTGCCATTGCAGAATCTGAGCAATTGGTAAGCCACGAAGCGGGACTGGCTATCCTTGCGCGATCAGGTAACCATCAGCTGTATCTTTTGTCATTACATCATATTTTTATCATCATGTTTTGACTGACACATTTCCTTCTTTGACAGGCATTTCCACTTAAGAAGCTCTCGCGGCTTGTCTTAAGATTTTTGAGGAAGAGGAGAGGATGCGCGCTTCGCTGGGCATTGGTATATTTCGGCTCACCGCGTCTCTGCTCCCATTTCTTATGGGTAATCTGACCCTCTCTTTATCTTATCGCAGGGACTACATTGCCAATCCCGCAAGGTGATGCGGAGATGCTTCCAGGGCCAGCCATCGAAGTCCCAGCCTCCTCAGGACTGCCAAAAGAGGCCTTACTTAAACGATCAATGATGGATGTCGTAACGGCTCCAGAGCTAACCCTTGGCGCGGACGATGACGTCCTATTGATGGAGGCTTCTAGAAGATCCGCTCTCACGGCCCAAGCGAAAAGGAAGCGCAGAATGCGCGCGGCAAGGGAGCGTAGTGCCGCCTTGGCCGCGGGTGCAGGTTCGAGCACCGCTACCCCTGCCCATATTCCTTCAGAGGATGCTCCGGCTGCCTTGTCCACCGCCCACAGACAGGCAGCACGTGCCGCTCGGGAAGCAATCGGCAAATCGACTCAAGGTAACGTGACATTGGGTTGTTCTGTCAAAGCTTTAACTTTCAGGTTCTCATATATCCTATCTTGCAGGGCCGAGTCTTGCCGAGGAGGTGGTGGGTGTCGTGGCGGCAACCACCGAGCCTGAGGTAGCGGCAGGTGAGACAGCTACGATCGCCGAGCCCGAGGTGGCGGTAGGTGAGATGGCTACAATTGCCGAGCCCGAGATAGCGATGGGTGAGATGGCTACAGTCGTAGAGCCCGAGGTAGCCACTCTTTCTCAAGAGTCAGGCACTGCTCCAATCGTCGCTCTTTCTTCTTGGGGCTCCTTTCCATCTCCTGGCGTCGCGAGCGTTACGACGGCTCTGGTAGAGTCGGAGGATGAGGCTACGGGTGGCGAGACCATTCCGATGGAGGAGGGTGGAGCATTCGCTGCATCCAGTGACACTCTTGGCGCGGTCTCGACCGGTGACTCACCAAATAGATTTTGGGTCATCGCTTTTCCCTTTATTCTGCAATCCCCTTTCAATCTCTCCTGACAGTATTTCTCTCGCTTCTAATGCAGGTGTGGCGAGCATTGAGGTTGTGCCACCCGAGGAAGCATTGCCAGTTGTTGCTTTGACGGTGGTTGCCCCTCCGTCTTCTTTTATATCTTCTCAAATGCTGGAAGGTATGGGTTTGTGATAAATTTATATCGGGGACAGCATCTTTCGTGTACTGACCATGTATCATCGTGATTTCGCAGGAGTTCTTTTTGATCATTTGTATCAGGTGCTGAACCCGCACTTCTCTTTCCCGTCGGAGATTAGTCCGCCTGCTGGTGTCGGTGAGTATCTTTACTAACCAACGTCCTTTCTTTTCTTTAACGGACAGTCATGTTATTGCTAATTCTTCTTTGCATTGCTCGTAGCCTTACAAATTGAAGAGGGGACAAGGGTATCGCCGCGGCACCGGAACTCCCAGCTCTGCCCCCTATTGCAGCCGGTATAATAGACTCTTTTGTTTATGTATTTTTTTTATTTCTTAAGCCGACATCTGATTGTGATTTGTTTTGTAGCGGTCACATCGACTCCAGCCCCATTCGAGTCTCGCGTTATAATGCCGGCAGGGCCCTTTTCCAGACGTCCATCCTCAAAAGGTGCTGTGACCAGTCTGCGTATGTTGAGTGATTATATCGAAGAGCTTGACGCGGAGGCCCCTAAGTTTGCTGTAGATTTTGCTGCCGAAGTTAATCCAATGCTGGCGACACCTGTGAACTTCCATAACGAAGGCGTCGTTGAGTCTTGGGTTAACCACTGCAGGAAGATTGAGACCTGCCTGCATGAGCTTGAGCTTATGCGTCCTGCTCCTGAGATTCAGGCTTTGAACTCCCAGCGGGCTGCATGGGTTGAGCAGAGTGTGTCCTTCCTTCACCATTTCGAACAAGAAGCGACCTTGAGGCAGAAGGAACGCGAGGAGGCTTCGGGTGAATCTTCCCGGCTGCGCGCCCAAGTTAAAGCGAACGCCACGCAACTGAGAGCTGCTTTTGACACCTTGCAGCAATGTATTTCGGATGGGATTGTATTGAGGCGGAAGCTCGACTCTATTGAGCGGGTTATGCAGAGTCGCGAAGCCGTCCAACGGGAAATCGATGAGAAGATTTCATCATGCTTGCAGCAAAGGGCTCAAATTGAAGCGGAGCTGGCCATGGCAGCTGATCACGAGAAGGCGCTGAAAGGAGTGCGAGAGCAGCTTGCGGACTTGTTGAAAACGCTTCCTTCTCAATAGCTGTTTTGTTTGTAATCTTTGAATAACATGTATCCATTTTTTATTCTTTCATACGATTCAACTTGTACTACACTGAATTCATGAATAAAAAATACATATTTTTTTGTTCTATTACTGCTTTCTTCTCTTTTCTTTGTTGCCAGCTTGTTACCTTAGTAAGCATAGCCTGTAGATGATAGAGAGCATTCTGTTTTGAATTCTTCCAGAGGTAGTGATGGCTTAGAAAGCAGATTCAGATCTGCTTCCTGAGACTTTTCAACTTCATGAGCCGTGAGGGTCTCATGAAGACTTTTCTCCGTACGAGTCGAGAGGATCCCGTAGGTGTATTTTCTCCTTAGGAATCGTGAGGATTCCTAAACGCGTTTTCTCTTATAAGTCGTAAGGATCTTATAAGAGAGTTTTCTTCCTTATGAGTCGAGAGGACCCGTAAGTGTTTAATGAGATTGACATTATCCGCGTTTCACGGCGTCAGAAGTTGTTCCAGGCGTTTCCCACGGGGTCAAGGTTAACTTTTGTTAGTTATATGTATGCCCTAGAGGCCATTACTATACATCTGATGTATATTGTAGTGGATGCTTGGACATATATAGGGAGGACTTTCTTGCTCGACATGATAGTATGCTATCTGGTTACTCTTTACCTTAACGTGTATACTGATTGTCTCTCTGTTACATGTTGGTAAAGCCCTTAGGATATGTACTTGACTACCTGGACTATGATGCGGATCATACTAGTGGGGACAAGGTAGTCCATAAGTGCATCCTTCAAAGTCCCTAGTCATGGGTATATCGAGACGGGGCATCGATATACCAGAGTAAACTAGCGTATACCTTCTCGACCCATACAGATGGGCGATGGATGATCCCATATCCATTGCTGTTTGACATCAGAGATGATATACGGGTGCTCAGTGGAGACTGGGTACACTGGACGGACTCGCCGAGAACTCCCAGATGGTATTATACCTTACGTCAGATGGCAGTTCTCTGGTGACACTAGTACAGGTTAGTCTGTAGACCCGAGATCGTCATAGAGTCTTGTATGATTCCCACTGTGCTTTGATTTCCACCTTGCCACGTCCAAGAGGGCGTGCAAAACGGTGGTTTTTGGGTATAGTCCCGAGTCACATGGAGGCAATGAGCGATATGAGGGGTTTCGTCTCTCCCGGTATTGGGGGTTGATGTTGCGCTATACTCGATTGGCCATAACAGGGAAGTCCCTGGCCAGGGATGGTTTAGAGATTTACTGGTAAGTGTTACCAGTAGTTTCTCGACCCGTTATGAGCCTCTCATCGGCATGACTTATCGGTTATTGGGGTCTGACGTTTACCACCCCTAGACTTGATATGCGACATATCAGACGAGGAGACTGGACTGTACGGTAGTGTCACTGTCAGGCTTTTACAGGAGTTGGAGCGGGCTTGCTGATTAGGAGAGGTTTTGTCGATCAAAAATATTTACCGCAATCAAGAACGGCGTCGCATGAAGCCAGCCGGTGAATACGGGTCGGTCCACAGGGATGTGTAAATCTCCTTTAAGTTCTTACGAGTTAATTCCAAATGGTGTTTGGATCTATAAATAAACCTAAAAATTGAAGTTGTATGAGACTAAGATTAGAAACTTGCTAGGATTAGGTTTAGGGAAAATTTGGTAAACAAAGATCTACATCTCTTTCCATTGCCATTAATTAAATCTATCATATTAGTGTTATGGTAAATATTTATAAAGGGGATTAGGATGATTGGGATGATTGATTCTTCCTCTAGATCCTTGTCCTTCCTTTATTAATCTTTACCCTAACCTCCATGGAAAACCTTAAAATCCGGGCCTTTAGACTACGGAATTCACCGTTACCTCGAGGGTAAAAGTGCCGTAGGGAGCGGAATAAGAAGGTATGCATGGAGTTCTAATGTTCATAAAAGTTTGGCAACGAAAAGAGATAAGAGATCTTCATCTCTCAAATCCTTCCCTATTCCTAACCCTAACAAGCGAGGAAACTACTCGCTCATTGAGGGGATGAAGAAAGACATGATTTTATTAAAGAGAGAAAACATCTATTGCAAGTTAATAAAAACTAAACTAAGGCAAGAAAGTAATTTACCTAAGGCAGATATGAAAAACTACAACTACTACAAGAAAAATAATCTACTTACTTTTGATGCGCTCTAACTTCAAGAAAACAGAATTTTATTCATGAGTAGAGGCATAGGAAATTACAATGATTAGAGTTCCTATTTATAGAGAATAGGAAACCCTAGATTACATTTTGATCCGCATGTCTACAATTACAAATATACCCCTAGGAAAACTTTTCAGAGCCGCCAACACAATTTGGTAAAAATTTTATCTCTTGATTGCCCTAGACGGCCACGGAACCGCGGCATGGGTAGGCCTTGGGCAGTGGTTCCGCGGCCCTTTGGTGAGTTCATTTTATGAATTTTCCTGGGCTGCTTCAAGGCTCTTTGGGCATTTTATTTCTTCAGTTTGTTTTTCTGTTTGTCTTCTGATTCTTCTCCAGATCTTTCAGTGAAAACTTGTAGCGGTCTTTTAACCATTTGCCTTGACATTTTGGACCTTGCACTGCCTTGTTGATTGTGAACTGTTCTTCGTCTAGGCTTGACTAAGATCCTCCTATTTGTTGGTCAAAAGTCCTTCTTTTGTGTCGTCTTTTGTCTTTTTCACTGTTTTCGCTCCAAGAACCTGTAACCTGTAACATGTAGCAGACATGGGTCAAAAGCACCTGTTTTCATTGTAAAATGCATAAGAATGGGAATATAAAATACAATATTATGGTGTGAACAAATACCCCCAAACTTATTTTTTGCTCGTCCTCGAGCAAACTTATTTTTATTCACTAAAATCCTAACCACACTTTCGCAGGGAAACGCGATTGCACTGAGCACGTGCAACAAGCCGTTAAACCTCTAGGTGTCCCTAGTAGGAGGAGTGTTGTCTCCTGAGGGTTTTCAGCGGATTACACCCACAAAATCCTATCAATTCGGCCCATTAACTTTAGTTCTCCATTTAGGTTTTCTAACAAGGAACTCTATTATCTTTGACCTGTAAATTATCCACCCATATTCTTCACACTTCCTCATCATCTAACTTAAGATTATATATGATATGTAGACTTATTTAGCTTTCGGCATCTCCTAAGTTTTCCTTCTAGGGTTCCATCTCCACTTAGGAATTTCTATCAACTCTATTAAAGATACAAGTTCTATTCTTCATTCCTTTCTCTTATCTAAACTCCAATCACATATCCCTACGTGTGTGTATAGATCGCCCCTACACTTGGAAATTCAAATCAAGCAATCATACCCTTGTCCGTTGTCCAAAGCACTTATTAGTAGGTGAATTTTTAATTGAATCTTGCTTACACATCCTTCATGCGACCGTTAATACTTCTTGAGGTACCGACAACCGATTACAAGATGTGTTTGCACCTTTAAAGCGTAATTCCTAGTCTCGCAACACCCAAGGCTTTAGAAGTGACTCCCAAACCAGTTGGTCTAAGGCACCAGGTGATGAAGCACCCTCGCTAAATTTTTTTCTATTTTTTTCAGCCTTAAGTAATCACAAAAACCAGTGTCCATTTTTTTATTCTTTAATCACAATTTTTTTTTCTTTTATTTTCATTGTACTAAGGACTTTAGACAAGAGCATTTCAAGGTCTCTTCTACTATTCCAAGTTTCAAGGTGCGTGATTGTGCAAATTATAGGGTATACATTTTCAGAATCTAGACTTAAGTTAGGAACTATTTTTCAAACTTATACTCTAATAAGAACATCAATACTCTTCCCTCATTTTGACTTAGCCCAAGAAGTGAACCCAAAATTTGCCTATTTCTAAATAAACTACAAGGCATATACTTTCTACCGTTAAACTTTAAGGAATGTTATCTTTAGGGTTTTTAATTTACTAAGTCTAAGATCTAGTTGTTCCTAGCCAGTTAACCTATTTGTCAAACTCAAGTCAATTATAACCAAAATTGAATACAATAATTTTTATAATTTTTGAAATTTTTAAATTTTTATGGGTTTTTCAAATAAATATGCAAATGCAAAAATATGTACAAATGAATGCGAAGGAAGAAGACGTACCGAGCATACCCCCAAACTTGAACTTGACAGTGTCCTCACTGTCATGCTAAACCAAGAGAGTCAAAATGCTGGCACTCCCCTGTTTATTTATTTATAAATTTTTTTTTCTTTTTATTGTTTTGAAAAAAAAATTTTAAATTTTTTTATAGAAAAAGAAAACAAAAATATATATACATATATACAAAAAGATCCCCCCAAACTTAAGCTTGGTCTTACACAAGCCAAAGGTTAGCACCAACCATTCAAAAATCTTATCGTGGAAATGGTATAGTTGGTGCAAGAAAATGAGAAGCACGCGAGACCGTGTTGAAAGAAGAATGGTAGAATATGGTCTCGGTGGGGGAGAAGAATGGCGAAAAGAAGAAGGAAGTGGACTACGATCTTGAGGGTGTAAATTGAGTGAATAAATTAGCGCAATATGTGATGACCGATATGTTATAAGCGATTGCGCTAACCTATCTACTCATTGAGAAATGGGATCAAATCCCTCAAGATTCGCAAGAAAACATGGGTACGCCGAACTTGGTATCGGAGATGAAAGCGTAACGGTCATTTGTATGGTCGGGACAATAGGAGAGACGAAAGGGAGTGAATTAGGGATAGTATCTTTCTCACCGTGGTAAACTGTGTCGAACTTGAAAGATTCCATTAATGGTTCGAAACTACTATAATCAACCGAGTCTGATGGCTCATCTGAAAATGTAAAGGACTCAAACTTGGGCGGTGAGTCATCAACATCGTCCGAAAAAGTGAAACACTCGTAGGTGTTATCGTCTGTGAGAATTGTGTCAGATTCAAAGGAAAAGGTTTCAAGCTCACAGTCTTCAAGCGGGGTCGGAACGATGGGAAGGAGGGAGGGTGATATAACAGTCAAAGGTTCAGGAGGATGAATTGGAAAATCAGACACATCAAATAAAAATGATTCAACCTCAATATTATCCTCAAGACTCTCCTCAATACTATCCTCAATATTCAACTCATCCATGCCATTATCATCAAAATCTAGACGCATATGAGATTCGGGAGAAACATTTAATAACTCAGGATGATGATTTGAACATAAAATTTCAATTAAATCGACAGGTTCATCATCCGAAATATTCCCGGCGTCTATATCCTCGATCAAGTGAAAATCAATTTCTTTAGACACTTCATCCACAGCATGGATATTTATCAATGTAGGTTCTAGAGTGGAGGTGTAAAGATCGAAAGGATTAGGTGCGGTTTCACTCGAAAGGGGTTCCTCACAATTTGGCAAATCAAACACTACAAAATCACACAACTCATTTTTATTTTCAACAGGTGAACTATTTAGGGCAATCGATGGAAAACAGGAGTTGTGGGCTTCAATTGGGTAAGGGTAGGTTTGATTTGAAAATCCTCTCTCATTCTCACTCTGTCCAACTGCCGCCTCATACATTGAAAAATTTGGAGCTAGCGGGACACTAGCTACCGGTTCACTAGGTTGTATAAGGGCGGCCATGGACGCTTCCACATTCCTCATCATTTTATTTGTTGCAGCAATATATGCCTCCAACGACTCTTCCAAACTAGACTTAGGTGGTGAGGGGGTTTCGGTGAAAGATTTGAAATTGGTTGGATATGTGAAACTCCCTAATGGCTGTGTCGAAACAGTGTCTAGTGAAGGTGGAAAAGTCGGGTAGGACTGATAGGAAGTGGGTGGTAGGACAGGGGTAGGGTCAACATATGGATAAGAAGGTAAATAGTCGTGTGGATCCCTAGAACTAGATGAGTGGAGAGGGGCGAAAGATCGACTGCGAGATTGAGCAATATGCTCAGCAATGGACATCGGCCTAGGAGTGACAGAAGGACTTGAAAAAGTGGTGTCAACATATGGAGGTGGTGAAGGTTGACTCGGTTGACACAAAGTGGGTTGAAAAGTCAAACTGTTTCTCCTAGACTCCTCTATGTGATCTTTCAACGATTTTTAAGGTATGGAAGGATCGTCTTTAAATTGACCGAACACATTGACATATGACGCAAAATTAGGTTCGGGATACCAAAGTTCGGCTAATGATTTATTGTGTGGGGTACCCATGTTAGAAGAAGAAAAGTGACAAGAAGGAAGGTTGGGTGGTGCAAGGATTTATTTGGGGCTAAAAAATTTTTGCAAGTTCTATAAAATATTTGTCCTTTTTATTTTCATTTTTCATTGATTTTTTTTCTTTCTCTTTATTTGGAAAAATTTTGTTGCAAAAAGATTTTAGAGAAAAGATATGCAACAGCAAAATATTTTATAGAAAAGATATGCAACAGCAAAATATTACTTGCAATTGGTTATTATTTGAAGCATATCACAAGAATCTTTATTTGGAAAAAATTGTTGCAAAAAGATATTCGAGAAAAGATATGCAACAAAAAAGATTACTTGCAATCAATTTCAATTTTGAGCGGGGCCCAAAAATCCTGCACAAGACTTGTTATATGGAAGAGAATATATTTTTAAAGCACACAAAATCTTGCAGGCATTATTCAGAAAATATATTAAAATTTGCAGAGGAGAAATAACAGAGAGCTTACAATGCAAATTTCATAGGATGATCTCACCAAAAGAGCGCGGTTCCACGGTATAAACGCGTTATTGCCGTGTTTTCGCGGCAGTCTAATCAGCACGAATCCCCAAAAAAAAATTGACGCTCTGATTCCACAAGAAGGCCGCGGTACCGCGGCCTAATGTGGGTTTTGGCCTCGGAATCGCGGCGGGTTAGGGGAATTGGGTCTCCAAAAAATTTTCACTGTTCTGTTATTTGATTCCCTTTCTGTTTCGATCTTCTGATTTCTGTTTCGCCTTCTGGAAATTTCCAGATCGTCTTTGTAAATCCTGCAAAATTAAAACAACAAAGTATCCCTTCCAAAAATAACAAAATATATATTTTTTTATATATTTTTGGATTTTTTAGATTTTTATGAATTTTTTTTTTTAAATTTTGATTAACCCGAAATTGCGAAAAGGAAAGTTCTACGTCATCCCCGGCAACGGCGCCATTTGATTGAGAGAGGTTTTGTCGATCAAAAATATTTACTGCAATCAAGAACGGCGTCGCATGAAGCTAGCCGGTGAATACGGGTCGGTCTACAGGGATGTGTAAATCTCCTTTAAGTTCTTACGAGTTAATTCCAAATGGTGTTTGGATCTATAAATAAACCTAAAAATTGAAGTTGTATGAGACTAGGATTAGAAACTTGCTAGGATTAGGTCTAGGGAAAATTTGGTAAACAAAGATCTACATCTCTTTCCATTGCCATTAATTAAATCTATCATATTAGTGTTATGGTAAATATTTATAAAGGGGATTAGGATGATTGGGATGATTGATTCTTCCTCTAGATCCTTGTCCTTCCTTTATTAATCTTTACCCTAACCTCCATGGAAAACCTTAAAATCCGGGCCTTTAGACTACGGAATTCACCGTTACCTCGAGGGTAAAAGTGCCGTAGGGAGCGGAATAAGAAGGTATGCATGGAGTTCTAATGTTCATAAAAGTTTGGCAATGAAAAGAGATGAGAGATCTTCATCTCTCAAATCCTTCCCTATTCCTAACCCTAACAAGCGAGGAAACTACTCGCTCATTGAGGGGATGAAGAAAGACATGATTTTATTAAAGAGAGAAAACATCTATTGCAAGTTAATAAAAACTAAACTAAGGCAAGAAAGTAATTTACCTAGGGCAGATATAAAAAACTACAACTATTGCAAGAAAAATAACCTACTTACTTTTGATGCGCTCTAACTTCAAGAAAACAGAATTTTATTCATGAGTAGAGGCATAGGAAATTACAATGATTAGAGTTCCTATTTATAGAGAATAGGAAACCCTAGGTTACATTTTGATCCGCATGTCTACAATTACAAATATACCCCTAGGAAATCTTTTCAGAGCCGCCAACACAATTTGGTAAAAATTTTATCTCTTGATTGCCCTAGACGGCCGCGGAACCGCGGCAAGGGCAGGCCTTGGGCCGCGGTTCCGCGGCCCTTTGGTGAGTTCATTTTATGAATTTTCCTGGGCTGCTTCAAGGCTCTTTGGGCATTTTATTTCTTCAGTTTGTTTTTCTGTTTGTCTTCTGATTCTTCTCCAGATCTTTCAGTGAAAACTTGTAGCGGCCTTTTAACCATTTGCCTTGACATTTTGGACCTTGCACTGCCTTGTTGATTGTGAACTGTTCTTCGTCTAGACTTGACTAAGATCCTCCTATTTGTTGGTCAAAAGTCCTTTTTTTGTGTCGTCTTTTGTCTTTTTCACTGTTTTCGCTCCAAGAACCTGTAACCTGTAACATGTAGCAGACATGGGTCAAAAGCACCTGTTTTCATTGTAAAATGCATAAGAATGGGGAATATAAAATACAATATTATGGTGTGAACACTTGCTTGCTGATCTTCTGATCGCTCAATACCCGGGTAGCCGTTACGTCCAGATAGTACCGCTAACGGCTTGTGCGTGCTTGATGTGATCATCACCTACTGCCGACGTATTGACGAGTCTTTAGAGTCCTACATAGAGGTTATACTGGCTCAGGCAAAACGAGATAGAAGCGCATATGTGATATGTGCGGGACCGAGAATAATGCGTGTATGTGATACCGTATTCTATTCTCGCGATGTTTGTATCGATCGGTTGTATGCGATATAACCTAGTTATCGAATAAAGGGTTGATTCGATAAATCGATACATTGAATGTTAGTCGGCTATATATGATATAACCGGATTATTAAGTCAAGTATTGATTTAATAATTTAGTGTATAATTGTATATGTGATATACTAATTTACATTAACTAACATTGGTTCACTTAAGCGTTCATTTTTCTCACTTGTGCACAACTTGATATATATATGATATATATTTATTTGTGTTTACAAATTGTATCATGCTTGTTGATACACACTACATGGGTGTATGAGACATACACCATTGTAATTATATGGGTGGGGTTTTAATATATAAAGTAAATACAAAATTAGTGGATAAAGCACACATGCATGAAGCTTCATGAAGCTTATCTTTGTATTTGACTTAGTCCACTAGTTTTGTTTTACTTAAGCTATTAGTTAACCTAACCACTATGATTACCTATGGTAATGTCTCTACATGAGTTAAGTATATGATACTAACTCACCATGGTTAGCTCATTCTCTCTCTTGATGTTTTCTTATTCTCATTTTGAGCTCATCTTCTTCCTCCTTCACTTTCATTCTGGGGTTTGAAAAAGAGAGAGAACCAAAGTGAGAAAAGAAATTCTAAAGTGTATCCATTTCCTATCTCACCATCCTCTACTAGACTAGCACTTTAGTTTAGGGTGTTTGCTTCACTAATTCTTTGGTTAGTGAGGTAGAAGCTTGAGTCCGTATTCTCTCGACGTAAATCATCTTCGGCATCGAAGACTTCAAGTGATCCCGTTGCAATTTCCTCATGGAGCCGTCCGAGAGTCCGGGAGTTGGTTGATCGCAGCGAAGGGACTACACCACGGAGCTTAAGAAGTGAAGGACCGATCTACAAAGGTTGTATTTTCGTATTCACTTAGTGTAAATATGATTTACTTGCATATGTTCGCCTAATCTCTAGTTAACGATCTTGTTTAGAGTTATTCGGCACGGCTAAATTTTTAATCCGTCATGGTTGATGCCTTGTAGAGCCCAGTTAGTGTGCCTAGTAACCCTACAGTGGTATTAGAGCCTAGCTAGAGCTTTAGGCGAAGTGTAGACAATGTTAGAAATCCGATCGAACCCCGAAACCCTAAATCAAACCCTTCTCTGTACATTTTCTGAAAATGTGGATTTTTCCGAATTAAAAATATCCAAAAAATTCAGCAGGGTTTTTTAGGAGTTACTGTGAAGCACGTGCCCCTAAATCGACCAATGCGCCGCGGAACCGCGGCCCCACCCTGGCTTGTGCGGCGATTCCGCGGCCATAATGGTGAGTTGTGCCACGTGGTTTGCACAGTAATTTCTTTCTGAAATTGCTGTGTTTTTTGGGAATTTTTAATTTCTACTCAATAGTTGAGTTTTCTGGGTTGTATTGGGAGTTCGTTGATTCGATCGAAAGTTTAATCTCGTCTAAGTGTTTTTTCCGGGTAATTTTAGAACATGTTGAAAAGCTCTACTGGATATAAATACCCACTTTTTCCACTGCCGGAAAATTTCCAAGTGTTGGATTTTTCCGTAGTTTAAGAATGTTCTAAGTAGTGCAAGTAACGCGATGGACCCTCTAGAAGACAACAAACCTTAACTCGATTATGTGACCGTCTTGAACTGCCCTTTGAACCTTAGGGTTTGGGGCAGTACGGCGTGCCACATGTGAGGCGTTGGCTTGACCCTTCTACGGCTGGACCGTTGGTACTGTGGCATGAAATGGATGTTTTTAAACTCCCCTCAAGTGTTGAGAACTTTTTGGGAAAACTTGGGTGTTTGTTTATTCGATCGGAAAGTTTAACATTGTCTATTTATCTGGAATGTGATACAATATTTGGAATCCACAAGTAGTTATGAGATAACTGATTTGGATATTATAAACATAGCAGTTTAGTCTCAATTGATCGGTTGCCACGGGATTTTGATGTGATCAAAAGTTTGTCGCAATCACGTTGCGTACGCGGATACTCGCCGGGTAAACTTAATAGATAGCCATGCTCCAAAGCCCCGACCAAGTGACTGTAGGAGAACCCCGTCGCCGAAAGCATCCGTTCGGGTGCTTGCGGCAGCGGTGTTCCGCCTTAGTGCACTTCGTCGACGGTATCCGGGGGTGCGGACGTCTACTAAAGTTTGCGACGAGCATTCGATCAAATATCGGGAATCTTGTTGAATTGCCCGACTTGATATTGAAAAGTGTTTTCGATATGGAGACTAAAATACGGGGTTTATAACTGTTAGGCATGCGATTTCTAAGGAGGTTGCGGATTCCAACTGTTGTAGTTTTACACTTTCTTTTCTGCGACCGTAAGTGTAATATGTGATATCGCCGGTTTCGTTGCTATATGTCAACGACAATTGGGATGCACATATTTACTTACGTTGATGACATGTGATGTTATGTGTTGCTGGATATGTTATATTGGATCGTCGTGTCTGAATAGCCGGGGGATTTTATGTGAGATGAGAGTCTTTATTTTCATTCATGTAAAGTTAAATGTATGTAATATTCTTTTATTAGGGCACTTCCGGGATGAGGTTGTTGTCACCATTTGTATATTATTTACTTTTCCGCACTAGGATAGACCCAAGGAGGAGAGCACAAGTAACCGGGTTCTAGGGTCCAGTGGGAGACCAACTCGAGGAGTCGAGTCCGGGTCTCCTAATTCTAGAATTGGAAGGGTTGCTTGCCGCTCTCGTAGGGGTCTAGGGGTGTGGGTTTGGCTATTCATCGCGACCGTGGAATCCGTGTTTTATAGAGGCTCAAAATAAAACACGGACGTCCTAGTATATCCAATGTTTCATATGTTTCTTCTGCTGCGATATCTGTGATGTGATCATTTGATGTTCTGTGATAGATACTGTATATAGTATATATGATATATTATATAGACGTTACTTATGTTTTACACCCGTGCTAGCCCTGCCCCGCTCTGCCGTTAGTTACCTAACCTAACGGTGCACGAGGGGGCATCGAGGCGAATGCGGATGGCATAAGTGTACGTCGTATTTATCTGTGATGCTTAGGTACTTAAATGATGGGACTTCATTAATATGATTAATGAAAGAAAAAGAAACCTAAAAGATATTGTGGAATCGAATCTTCAAAACCAGGTAGCTACAGTTCTTGCTTTGCATCGCGGTGTTCCTTGTAGAACATCCTGCACCTTATTCGATGAGGAAAGGGCCGAGATCCCTTCACCGGGAGTGACCCCTTTAGCAATAACTGGCAGATAATACAACCCTCGGTTTGTCTTTTGATTGCTTCTATAGTTCTTGCTTTGCATAGTGATATATATGATATATCCTGCACCTCATTCGACGAGGAACGGGCCGACGATCCCTTCACCGGGAGTGGCCCCTTTAGCAAAACTAGAAAAGCCTAAAAAACACTCCATTTTAAAATCATTTGTTTCTACAACGATATCAAGTTCATTACGCAATAGGTTTTCAGAAAAACCTGTCGTAGCCCTCCGTCATTTCAGATAAGTCCTGCTTAGTATTCGTGCTGCGTTTGTTGACCTTGTCAAGGCGCAGTGTGCGGTAACTGACCAGTATTTATCTGCTTATGCATATGATACAGATTGGATTAGGGTAGTCGTACGGCCTTGTTGACCTTGTCAAGGGTCGTGCGGGTGGGTTTAATTCAATCAAGAAATGACGGGTTGAACTTGACTTACGGTCTATGGTTTGTTGACCTTATCAAGGTCATAGATCGTTTGGGGCAAAATATTATTGGGAATTTCAAGTGTTAAAATTTGCAATGAGATTGCATACCTTTTATGAGATAGTTGGATCCCGATACCCGCTGCGAGTAATTGTTACTCCTGGGAGAGTTTTACACATTACAATTAGCCGATCAAGTAGGTGTCTAGAAAGGTGTTAACGAGGTTACGCCTCTGGGAAAACGAGGTTTACTTTAATTAGGTCCGTGCGAAAGCACGGGGCACCTCCCTCAAAGTACCGACACTGGCCTGGCTGAAAGATTTGAGAACTTGTAGCGTGTAATTAATCCCGGCTAGTCTTTCCTTTTAGGGTTTGAAGGAAGATTTGATAAAAACAGTGAGAGTCATCCTGATTAGATAAAATAATAACCAATCTATTCTTGCAAGAGAGCACGCAGAGTGTTTTCTTCTCTCTCTCTCCAGGTAGCGACCATATCACGCCTTAATCAAGATAATAAAACGGATGTATTGACCGAACCCGCTTGTTATACTGCGCTGGGGAACGTTGGTCCCGCTCCAACTTATAAATGTTATAGGACAGAGCAGGAATTAGGGGATTACCAGAATTCCAGTGCCGCCCAAACGAAGAGAGTGCATGTTGATGCATCATCTTCGGGTGTGTTCATTACAGAGAACTGTTTCTCAGTATCCTTTACGTCCTGGGTATGTGATACCGGATCAGGATCCCGCATATGTAATATGTTACATGGGCTACAGATAGATAGAGAACTGAGAACGGGTGATAAGTTTTATGAGATAGAAAACGGTGCAATGTTGTAGCCAAGTCTGTTTGCCACTGTCACCCTGTATTACCAGAATACATTGATTCTGAACGAATGTTATTAGATACCGAACCTGATATACAAAATCATATCAGTCTCTTTATTAGTAAAGAAGGATATAATTTTGTATTGTTGGATAATGTTTTGAACATTTCCTATATCAAAAGTTGATCGGTTCAGGCACGTTATCTAAAAGCATTGATGTTCTAAATCGAACTACAGTTCTTAGTATACAGAACACACATAAGAGGAAGAGTTCAGAAATGAACGAATCCTTCTTGAGGTATTGTAGACTAGGTCATATCAATGCGACCCGACTAGCTGAAGTTACATATAGATGCATATTTAAATTAGTTTGACTTTACATCTTGTGAAACTTGCTGGTCATGTCACAGAGATAAGATGACCATAGCCCTGTTTAATTGAAACAGAGAAAGAGTTAGTGAACTTTTGGGATAATACATGTTGATGTATGAAGATCCCCTGTCTACACATACCAAGACCGGTTCTTTGTACTTCATTACATTCTCTGATGATCTCTCAAGATTCAGACATATGTTCATGTTGAAACACAAGTCCGAATCTTTTGAGATATTCACAGAATATAAGTTAGAAGTAGAGAACCACAAACGGGAATAAGTATTATGTCCTTTGATGAGATCAGGGAGGAGAATACTTGAGCACGGAATTCCTGGACTATTCTAAAGGAGAATGAGATTCTTTGTCAGCATTACTCCTCCATATACACCATAGCACGATGGTATATCGGGGCGGAGCAATCACACCCTATATGATAAGGTGTGCTCTATTATGAGTACTACCGAGTTTCCTATTTTCTTTTAGGGAGTTATGCACTTGTGAAGTTGCATACCTATTGAATAGGGTTCCGATCAAATCAGTTGCCTACCACTTCATATGAGATATGGTAAGGGAAGAGCCGATCTCTTAAGTCAGTTAAGATTTGGGGTTGTCCGGCCTATGTCTAAAAGCAAAATCCGGACAAGCTCGAGGCAAAGTCTGATCTGTGGAAGTTTGTTGGATATCCTAAGCATTTGCAAGGGAATATCTTCTACCAAACCGAGGAACAAAAATGTTTTGTTTCTCAATATGCCACCTTTATAAAAGGGAATTTCTTATGAAGAAATTAGTGGTCATGAGATAGAACTGGAAAGAATTCCAGCTATACAAACTACAGCAGATGATTTGGTAGAACCGAAGGATTCAATAGTAACCAACGAACCTCAGCCTCTCCGCCGATCTAGTAGGGTTCCTCACCCACCTGAGAGATACTTTCGTTTCTCTATGACAGTGGGAGCAAGGATTGCATCATGAGATGATGACCCAACTAGTTTCAAGCTGGCCATCAGGAGTAGGACTCTGTAAGAATGGCTGGATGCTTAGCAATCTGAGATGGAATCCTTATACACCAACAAAATATGGACTTTGGTTGCTTTATCTGAAGGGTTAAATCTCCATCGGGAGCAAGTATATCTTGAGAAGATTACTTGGTGTACATGGAAAAGTTGAGACTTTCAAAGCTAGACTTGTTAAAGGTTTTCGTCATCGACCAGGCGTGGATAATGATGAAACCTTTTCCAGTGGCTATGCTTAAGTCCATTCGGATCCTACTTGCCACGGCTACATACCATGACTACGATATCTGGTGGTTGGGTGTCATGACTGCTTTTCTAAAATGATGTTTTAGAAGAGAGCGTCTATAAGTACACAGCCAGAGGGATTCGTAGACAGTGGGAGCAGCGGAAACGTGTACAAGATGCTTTATTGGATAAAGCAGGCATCGCGAAGTTGGAACATCTGTTTTGATGTGCTAGTCAAAGAGTTTGACTTCATCAAAATGATAGATGAATCTTGTATATACAAAATGGTAGTAGGGAGTATGGTGGTGATCCTCGTAGAGTACGTGGATGACATACTCTTGATAGGGAAGGAGTTTCCTATGCTGCGCTCGATCAATCTCCGCTTATCACACTGATTCTCCATATAGGATCAAAGTGATCCCTCCTAAATCCTGGGTTTAGAATATATGAGATAGATCTAATTGGATGTTAGGATACTCACTAGTTTTAGTGAGATGGTATCAATTGATCCTGGGGAGAATCACTGGAAAGATTCCAGAGTGATAAAGACGACTGAATGTCAGTCGCAGGCATTGTCTTTACCCTCAGTAAAGGGACGGTATGTTGGAAGAGTTCCAAGCTAGATACCGTGGCATACTAGACGATAAAGGCTAGATACATCGCTACCAAAGATGCTACCAAAGAGGCAGTCTGGGTGTATATTAGTTCATGAGATGAACTTCGTTCCTACCATTGTGTGACAATGGAATTGTGGCTTATGCCTAGGAACGCCCGTCCCATCAGTGATCCAGACATATTCTAAGGCAGTGTCACCTGATCATGGTGATGGTTGATCTCCAGGGGATCGAGGTCAGGAGAGTAGACTAAGAAGACAACACGGCGGATGCACTCACAAAGGCCTTTTCCCAGAGAAGGACTTTTATGGGATGGTTGAGTATGAGATACTTCAACCATTGTTATCAGATGGCCCTAGTGTAAGTGGGAGATTGTTAGTTATATGTATGCCCTAGAGGCCATTACTATACATCTGATGTATATTGTAGTGGATGCTTGGACATATATAGGGAGGACTTTCTTGCTTGACATGATAGTATGCTATCTGGTTATTCTTTACCTTAACGTGTATACTGATTGTCTCTCTGTTACATGTTGGTAAAGCCCTTAGGATATGTACTTGACTACCTGGACTATGATGCGGATCATACTAGTGGGGACAAGGTAGTCCATAAGTGCATCCTTCAAAGTCCCTAGTCGTGGGTATATCGAGACGAGGCATCGATATACCAGAGTAGACTAGCGTATACCTTCTCGACCCATACAGATGGGCGATGGATGATCCCATATCCATTGGTGTTTGACATCAGAGATGATATACGGGTGCTCAGTGGAGACTGGGTACACTAGACGGACTCACCGAGAACTCCCAGATGGTATTATACCTTACGTCAGATGGAAGTTCTCTGATGACACTAGTACAGGTTAGTCTGTAGACCCGAGATCGTCATAGAGTCTTGTGTGATTCCCACTGTGCTTTGATTTCCACCTTGCCACGTCCAAGAGGGATTGCAAAACGGTGGTTTTTGGGTACGGTCCCGAGTCACATGGAGGCAATGAGCGATAGGAGGGGTTTCGTCTCTCCCGGTATTAGGGGTTGATGTTGCGCTATGCTCGATTGGCCATAACAGGGAAGTCCCTGGCCAGGGCTGGTTTAGAGATTTACTGGTAAGTGTTACCAGTAGTTTCTCGACCCGTTATGAGCCTCTCATCGGCATGACTTATCGGTTATTAGGGTCTGACGTTTACCACCCCTAGACTTGATATGCGACATATCAGACGAGGAGACCGGACTGTACGGTAGTGTCACTGTCAGGCTTTTACAGGAGTTGGAGCGGGCTTGCTTGCTGATCTTCTGATCGCTCAATACCCGGGTAGCCGTTACGTCCAGCTAGTACCGCTGACGGCTTGTGGGTGCTTGATGTGATCATCACCTACTACCGGCGTATTGACGAGTCTTTAGAGTCCTACATAGAGGTTATACTGGCTCAGGCAAAACGAGATAGGAGCGCATATGTGATATATGCGGGACCGAGAATAATGCGTGTATGTGATACCGTATTCTATTCTCGCGATGTTTGTATCGATCGGTTGTATGCGATATAACCTAGTTATCGAATCAAGGGTTGATTCGATAAATCGATACATTGAATGTTAGTCGGCTATATATGATATAACCGGATTATTAAGTCAAGTATTGATTTAATAATTTAGTGTATAATTGTATATGTGATATACTAATTTACATTAACTAACATTGGTTCACTTAAGCATTCATTTTTCTCACTTGTACACAACTTGATATATATGTGATATATATTTATTTGTGTTTACAAATTGTATCATGCTTGTTGATACACACTACATGGGTGTATGAGACATACACCATTGTAATTATATGGGTGGGGTTTTAATATATAAAGTAAATACAAAATTAGTGGATAAAGCACACATGCATGAAGCTTCATGAAGCTTATCTTTGCATTTGACTTAGTCCACTAGTTTTGTTTTACTTAAGCTATTAGTTATCCTAACCACTATGATTACCTATGGTAATGTCTCTACATGAGTTAAGTATATGATACTAACTCACCATGGTTAGCTCATTCTCTCTCTTGATGTTTTCTTATTCTCATTTTGAGCTCATCTTCTTCCTCCTTCACTTTCATTCTAGGGTTTGAAAAAGAGAGAGAACCAAAGTGAGAAAAAAAATTCTAAAGTGTACCCATTTCCTATCTCACCATCCTCTACTAGACTAGCACTTTAGTTTAGGGTGTTTGCTTCACTAATTCTTTGGTTAGTGAGGTAGAAGCTTGAGTCCGTATTCCCTCGACGTAAATCATCTTCGGTATCGAAGACTTCAAGCGATCCCATTGCAATTTCCTCATGAAGCCGTTCGAGAGTCCGGGAGTTGGTTGATCGCAGTGAAAGGACTACACCACGGAGCTTAAGAAGTGAAGGACCGATCTACAAAGGTTATATTTTCGTATTCACTTAGTGTAAATATGATTTACTTGCATATGTTCGCCTAATCTCTAGTTAACGATCTTGTTTAGAGTTATTCGGCACGGCTAAATTTTTAATCCGGCATGGTTGATGCCTTGTAGAGCCTAGTTAGTATGCCTAGTAACCCTACAACTTTGGCCGTGGAACAACTTTGGTCGTGTTCCACAGAGTCGTTAGATGACGTATTTCCGAGGCGGGGTCATGTAGATGACGTATTTCCGCGACGGGGTCATGTGGATGACGTATTTCCGCGACTGGGTCAGGTGGATGACGTATTTTCGAGACGGGGTCATGTGGATGACGTATTTTCGAGATGGGGTTATGTGGATGACGTATTTCCGCGACGGGGTCATGTGGATGACTTATTTTCGAGACGGGGTCATGTAGATGACGTATTTCCGCGACGGGATCATGTGGATGACTTATTTTACGGTGCCGAGAAACCCTAGACTAGATCGTTAACTAGAATTTTAGGCGACAAAAGCAACTAGTTTACAACTAAACTATAAGAACGGAAATACAACCTTTGTAGATCCGTTTCTCCACCTCCATAGCTCCATGATGAAGTCCCTCCGCTGTCCCAATCGGATCCCGGACTCTAGCGTCGGCTTCGTCGGAGAAAAGGGCGGGCTAGGTCGTCGATGTCGATGCCGAAGATGATCTACGTCGAGGCATCACTAGATCAAGCTCCCACTTCACCAAGTCATAAAACTTGTGAAGAAAACACCCAATACTACTTGGCAAGAGGTAGAGGATGAAGAAATAGGAAGTGGGTTCACTTTAGAATTGGATTTCTCACTCATTTTCCCAAGTTGCCATTGATGGAGGCAAGCTTCTTCTTTGAAGAAGATGAAGAAGAAGAAGGAATATATTATGATAAGTTAATTTAAATTGAAAAGAAAAATGAATACTTATCATAATCAAACCATGGTCAAGTGTAGAGCATGAATCATGGTTAAGTGGAATGGTTAGGGTTAAGCATGAGACAAAATGGTCACTTGGTCAAAGTCTTCATGAAGCTTCAAGAAAGAAATAAAGAAGAAACCATTTTGTTCATTATCCTTTCATTTCCCAAAAGAATAAATGAATAAGAAATCAAAACCCTAACCATTCATAAAACCATGGTTTATTCTTTACACAAGCTCAAGTAAACATGTATCATCAAACATGATACATCCAAGTGCACAAACGTATATCACATATACGATGTGCACATCCGAGTGAGAAAATCCATTTATAGTGAACCGATACTAGTTAATGCAAAGTAATATATCAAATATATAATTATACATTAAATCATTAAATCAACACTTGATTTAATGATCCGGTTATATCGCATATAACCGACTAGTATCAACAGTAACAACTTATCGAATCAACACTTGATCCGATAACCCGGCTATATCGCATATAACCGATCAATGTCACAAATCGCGAGAATCGAATACAGTATCACATACTGGTATCATTCTCATTCCCGCACATATCTCATATGCGCTCCTATTTCGTTTCGCTTGAGCCAGAAAACCTCTGTGTAGGACTCTAAAGACTCGTCAATACGCCGGCAGCGGATGATGATCATATCAAACATCCACAAGCCGCAAGCGGTCTGCTAAACGTAACGGCCACCCGGGTATTGAGCGATCAGAAGATCGACGAGCAAGCCCGCTCACACTCCTGTGAATCCAACCAGTAACACTTACCGTACAGTCCGGTCTCGTCGTCTGATATGTCGCATATCTTGCCTAGGGGTGGTAAACGTCAGACCCCAATAGCTTGATAAGTCGTGTCGATATGAGGTCTATAACAGTTCGAGAAACTACTGGTAACACTTACCAGTAAATCTCAGCAACCATGGCCAGGGATTTCCGGTTATAGCCAACCGAACACAGCGCAACATCAACTCCCTATACCGGGAGAGACGAATCCCCTCCTATCGCTCATTGCCTCCATGTGATTCGGGACTGTACCCAAAAACCACCGTTTTGCACGCCCTCTTGGACGTGGTAAGGTGGAAATCAAAGCACAGTGGGAACCACACAAGACTCTATGACGATCTCAGGTCAACAGATTACTCTGTACCAGTGTCACCAGAGAACTGCCATCTGACGTAAGGTATAATACCATCTGGGAGTTCTCGGCGAGTCCGTCCAGTGTACCCAGTCTCCACTGAGCACCCGTATATCATCTCTGATGTCAAACACCAATGGATATGGGATCATCCATCACCCATCTGTATGGGTCGAGAAGGTATACGCTAGTCTACACTGGTATATCGATGCCCCGTCTCGATACACCCACGACTAGGGACTTTGAAGGATGTACTTATGGACTACCATGTCCCCACTAGTATGATCCGCATCATAGTCCAGCTAGTCAAGTACAGATCCTAAGGGCTTTACCAACATGTAACAGAGAGACAATCAGTATACACGTTAAGGTAAAGAGCAACCAGATAGCATACTATCATGTCGAGCAAGAAAGTCCTCCCTATATATGTCCAAGCATCCACTACAATATACATCCTATGTATAGTAATGGCCTCTAGGGCATACATATAACTAACAATCTCCCACTTGCACTAGAGCCATCTGATAGCAGTGGTTGTAGTATCTCATACTCAACCATCCCATAAAAATCTCTCTCTGGGAACAGGCCTTTGTGAGTGGATCCGCTGTGTTGTCCTCTGAGTCTACTCTCCAAACCTCGATCACCCTGGAGATCAACCATCTCCATGATCAGGTGGCACTGCCTTAGAATATGTCTGGATCACTGATGGGACCGGCGTTCCTTGGCATAAGCCACAACTCTATTGTCTCACAATGGTTGGAACGTAGTTCATCTCATGAACCAATATACACCCAAACAGCCTCTTTGGTAGCATCTTATGTAGCGATGTATCCTGCCTTTATCTTCTAGTATGCATCGGTATCTTGCTTGGAACTCTTCCAACATACCGCCCCTTTACTGAGGGTAAAGACAATGCCTGTGACTGACACTCAGTCGTCTTTATCACCCTGGAACACTTCCAGTGATTCTTCCCAGGATCGATTGATACCATCTCACTACAACTAGTGAGAGTCCTAACATCCAATTAGATCTATCTCATAGATCCAAAACCCAGGATTTAGGAGGTATCACTTTGATCCTATATGGAGAATCGTTGTGATAAGCGGAGATTGATCGAGCGTAGCATAGGAAACTCCTTCCCTATCAAGAGTATGTCATCCACGTACTCTACGAGTATGTAATCACCATACTCCCTACTACCTTTTTGTGTATACAAGGTTCATCTACCATTTTGATGATGTCAAACTGTTTGACTAACACATCAAAACAGATGTTCCAACTCCGCGATGTCTGCTTTATCCTATAAAGCATCTTGCACACGTTTCCGCTGCTCCCATTGTCTACGAGGCCCTCTGGCTGTGTACTTATAGACGCTCTCTTCTAAAATATCATTTTAGAAAAGCTGTCATGACACCCAACCACCAGATATCGTAGTCATGGTACGTAGCCGTGGCAAGTAGGATCCGGATGTACTTAAGCATAGGCACTGGAAAAGGTTTCATCATTATCCATGCCTGGTCGATGATGACAACCTTTAACATGTCTAGCTTTGAAAGTCTCAACTTTTCCAAGTACACCAAGTAATCTTCTCAAGATATACTTGCTCCTGATGGGGATTTAACCCTTCAGATATAGCAACCAAAGTCCATACTTTGTTGGTGTACATGGATTCCATATCAGATCGCTAAGCATCCAGCCATTCTTACAGAGTCCCACTCCTGATGGCCAGTTCGAAACTAGTTGGGTCATCATCTCATGATGCAATCCTCGCTCCCACTGTCATCGAGAAACCGAAGTATCTCTCAGGTGGGTGAGGAACCTTACTAGATCGGCGGAGAGGCTGAGGTTCGTTGGTAACTATTGAATCCTTTGGTTCTTTCAAATCATCAGCTGCAGTTTGTATAGCTGGAACATTTCCAGTTCTACATAACTGATCTTGCCTCGAGCTTGTCCGGATTTTGCTTTTCAGACATAGGCTGGACAACCCCAAATCTTAACTAACTTAAGAGATGGGCTCTTCCCTTATCATATCAAATATGAAGTGGTAGGCAACTGATTTGATTTGAACCCTATTCAATAGGTATGCAGCTTCTCAAGTGCATAACTCCCAAAAAGGAAATAGGTAACTCAGTAGTACTCATCATAGAGCACACCTTATCATATAGGGTGTGATTGCTCCACCCTGATATACCATCTTGCTATGGTGTATACGGAGGAGTAATGCTGAGAGAGAATCTCATTCTCCTTTAGAAAAGTCCAAGAATTTCGTGCTCAAGTATTCTCCTCCTTGATCTCATCAAAGGACATAATACTTATACCCTTATTTTGGTTCTCTACTTCTAACTTATATTCCGTGAATATCTCAAAAGGTTCGGACTTGTGTTTCAACAGGAACATATGTCTGAATCTTGAGAGATCATCAGAGAATGTAATGAAGTATAAAAACTGGTCTTGGCATGTGTAGACAGGGGACCTTCATACATCAACATGTATCATCCCAAGAGTTCACTAACTCTTTCTCTGTTTCCAATAAACAGAGCTGTGGTCATCTTATCTCTGTGACATGACTGGCAAGTTTCACAAGATGTAGATTCAAACTGATTTAAATATGCATCTTCATGTAACTTCAGCTAGTCGAGTCGCATTGATATGACCTAGTCTACAATGCCTCAAGAAGGATTCATTCATTTCTGAACTCTTCCTCTTGTGTGTGTTCCGTATACTAAAGAACTGTAGTTTGATTTAGAACATTAATGCTTTTAGATAACGTGCCTGAACCGATCAACTTTTGATATAGGAAATGTTCAAAACATTATCCAACAATACAGAATTTTATCATTTCTTTACTAATAAAGAGACTGATATGATTTTGTATATCAGGTTCGGTATCTAATAACATTCGTTCAGAATCAATGTATTTGGATTACAGGGTGACAGTGACCAACAGACTTGGGTGCAACTCTTGCCCCGTTTTCTGCCTCATGAAACTTATCACCCGTTCTCAGTTCTCTACCTTTCTATAGCCCTATGTAACAGATTACATATCTGGGATCCTGATCTGGTATCATATACACAGGACGTAAAGGACACTGAGAAACAGTTCTTTGTAATGAACATACCCGAAGATGATGCATCAGCATGCACTCTCTTCGTTTGGGCGGCACGGGAAATCTGGTATTCCCTAATTTCCTGCTCTGTCTTATAACAATTATAAGTTGGAGCGGGACCAACGTTCCCCAGCTCAGTATAACAAGCGGGTTCGGTCAAAATCCGTATTATTATCTTGATTAAGGCGTGATATGGTCGCTACCTGGAGAGAGAGAGAAGAAAACACTCAGCGTATGCTCTTGCAAGAATAGATTGGTTATTATTTTATCTAATCAGGATGGCTCCCACTGCTTTTTATCAAATCTTCCTTCAAACCCTAAAAGGAAAGACTAGCCGGGATTAATTACACGCTACAGGTTCGCCAATCTTTCAGCCAGGCCAGTGTCGGTACTTTGAGGGAGGTCCCCCGTGCTTTCGCACGAACCTAATTAATGTAAACCTCGTTTTCCCAGAGGCGTAACCCCGTTGACACCTTTCTAGACACCTACTTGATCGGCTAATTGTAATGTGTAAAACTCTCCCAGGAGTAACAATTACTCGCAGCGGGTATCGGGATCCAACTATCTCATAGAAGGTATGCAATCTCATTGCAAATTTCAACACTTGAAATTCCCGATAATATTTTGCCCCTAGCGTGCTATGACCTTGACGCATGCCAAACAACCCATAGTCCGCTAGTCAAGTTCAACCCGTACATTTCTTGATTGAATTAAACCCACCCGCACGACCCTTGACGCATGCCAAACAACGCCGTGCGAATACCCTAATCCAATCACATCGTATGCTAGCAGATAAGCACTAGTTAGCTACCGTACACTACGCCTTGACGCATGCCAAACAACCGCAGCACGAATACTAACTAGTACTTATCTGAAATGACGGAGGGCTACGACAGGTTTTTCTGAAAACCTATTGCGTAATGAACTTGATATCGTTGTAGAATCAAATGATTTAAAAATGGAGTGCTTTTGAGGCTTTTCTAGTTTTGCTAAAGGAGTCACTCCCGGTGAAGGGATCGTCGGTCCTTTCCTCGTCGAATGAGGTGCGGGATATATCGTATATATCACTGTGCAAAGCAGAAACTATAGAAGCAATCAAAAGACAAACCGAGGGTTGTAGCATCTGCCAGTTATTGCTAAAAGAGTCACTCCCTGTGAAGGGATCTCGGTCCTTTCCTCATCGAATAAGGTGCAGGATATATCATATATACCGCTGTGCAAAGTAAGAACTGTAGCTACCTATTTTATTTTGAAATTCGATTCTACAACATCTTTAGGTTTCTTTTATTTCATTAATCACATTAATGAAGTCCCATCATTTAAGTACCTAAACATCACAGATAAATACGACGTACACTTATGCCATCCGCATTCGCCTCGATGTCCCCTCGTGCACCGTTAGGTTAGGTAACTAACGGCAGGGCAGGGCAGGACTAGCGCGGGTGTAAAACATAAGTAACGTCTATATAATATATCATATATACTATATACTGTATCTATCACGGAACATCACATGATCACATCACAGATATCGCAGCAGAAGAATCATATGAAATATTGGATATACTAGGACGTCCGTGTTTTCAATACGAGCCAGTATAAAACACGGATTCCACGGTCGCGATGAATAGCCAAACCCACACCCCTAGACCCCTACGAGAGCGGCAAGCAACCCTACCAATTCGAGAGTTAGGAGACCCGGACTCGACTCCTCGAGTTGGTCTCCCACTGGACTCCAGAACCCGGTTACTTATGCTCCCCTCCTTGGGTCTATCCTAGTGCGGAAAAGAAAATAATATACAAAGGGTGACATCTTCCGCAACCTGGAAGTGCCCCAATAAAAGAATATTACATACAAGTTTTTACATGAATGAAAATGAAAAAACACTCATCTCACATAAAAAAAACCCGGCTATTCAAACACGACGATCCAATATAACATATCCAGCAACACATAACATCACATGTCATCAACGTAAGTAAATGTGCGCATCCCAATTGTCGTTGACATATAGCAACGAAACCGGCGATATCACATATTACACTTACGGTCACAGAAAAGAAAGTGTAAAACTACAACAGTTGGAATCCGCAACCTACATAGACATCGCATGCCTAATCAAATGAATTCCTTAGACATCACATGCCTAACAATTATAAACCCCGCATTTTAGTCTCATTATCGAAAACTCTTTTCAATATCAAGTCGGGCAATTCAACAAGATTTCCGACAGCCTGATCGAATGCTCGTCGCAAACTTCAGTAGACGGCTGCACCCCCGATGCCGTCGACGAAGTGCACCAAGGCTGAACACCGCTGCCGCGAGCACCCGAACGGATGCTTTCGGCGACGGGGTTCTCCTACAGTCACTTGGTCGGGGCTATGGAGCGAGGCTGTCTATTAAGTTTACCCGGCGAGTATCCGCGTACGCTACGTGATTGCGACGGACTTTTGATCGCATCAAAATTCCGTGGCAACCGATCAAGTGAGACTAAAGTGCTATGTTTATAACTTTCATTCAGTTATCTCATAACTACTTGTGAATTCCAATTATTGTATCACATTCCGAATAAGATAGAAAATGTTAAACTTTCCGATCGAACAATCGAACACCCAAGTTTTCCCGAAACAGCTCAACTCATGAAATAAGTTCAAAGACATTCACTTCATGCCTCAGTACCAACGGTCCAGCCGTAGAAGGGTCAAGCCAACGCCTCACATGTGGCACGCCGTACTGCCCCAAACCTGAAGGTTCAAAGGGCAGTTCAAGACGGTCACATAATCGAGTTAAGGTTTGTTGTCTTCTAGAGGGACCATCGCGTTACTTGCACTACTTAGAACGTCTTTAAACCTCGGAAAAATCCAACACTTGGAAATTTTCCGGCAGGGAAAAATTGGGTATTTATATCCGGTCGAACTTTTTTAACATATTTTAAAATTATCCGGAAAAACACATAGACAAATTTTGACAATCCGATCGAATGTACGAACTCCCAATACAACCCAAAATACTCAACTCTTGATTTCAGATTAAAAATTCCCAGGAAAACCAGCACTGCCAAATAGGAATTACTGTGCAAAATTTAATGGGAGAAGAGACAAAAGGGCCGCGGAACCGCCGCATTAGTACGCTAATGCCGCGGTTCCGCCGCACTTTTATGGAATTAGGTCATCGAACTTCACAGTAATTCTTATAAATTCCTGCTGGTTTTTCTGCATATTTTTAATTCTGGAAAAACCCCGAATTTCAAAAATGTCCAGAGAGCATTTTGGATGTAGGTTTTCGGTTCGATCGGACTTCAAACTCCGTCTACGCATCGCCTAAGGCTCTAGCTAGTCTCTGATACCACTGTAGGGATCCTAGGCACTCTCAAGAGGTCTCACAAGGCATCAACCATGCCCGTTTCGAATTTTACGGTGCCGAGAAACCCTAGACTAGATCGTTAACTAGAATTTTAGGAGACAAAAGCAACTAGTTTACAACTAAACTATAAGAACGGAAATACAACCTTTGTAGATCCGTTTCTCTACCTCCATAGCTCCATGATGAAGTCCCTCCGCTGTCCCAATCGGATCCCGGACTCTAGCGTCGGCTTCGTCGGAGAAAAGGGTGGGATAGGTCGTCGATGTCGATGCCGAAGATGATCTACGTCGAGGCATCACTAGATCAAGCTCCCACTTCACCAAGTCATAAAACTTGTGAAGAAAACACCCTATACTACTTGGCAAGAGGTAGAGGATGAAGAAATAGGAAGTGGGTTCACTTTAGAATTGGATTTCTCACTCATTTTCCCAAGTTGCCATTGATGGAGGCAAGCTTCTTCTTTGAAGAAGATGAAGAAGAAGAAGGAATATATTATGATAAGTTAATTTAAATTGAAAAGAAAAATGAATACTTATCATAATCAAACCATGGTCAAGTGTAGAGAATGAATCATGGTTAAGTGGAATGGTTAGGGTTAAGCATGAGACAAAATGGTCACTTGGTCAAAGTCTTCATGAAGCTTCAAGAAAGAAATAAAGAAGAAACCATTTTGTTCATTATCCTTTCATTTCCCAAAAGAATAAATGAATAAGAAATCAAAACCCTAACCATTCATAAAACCATGGTTTATTCTTTACACAAGCTCAAGTAAACATGTATCATCAAACATGATACATCCAAGTGCACAAACGTATATCACATATACGATGTGCACATCCGAGTGAGAAAATCCATTTATAGTGAACCGATACTAGTTAATGCAAAGTAATATATCAAATATATAATTATACATTAAATCATTAAATCAACACTTGATTTAATGATCCGGTTATATCGCATATAACCGACTAGTATCAACAGTAACAACTTATCGAATCAACACTTGATCCGATAACCCGGCTATATCGCATATAACCGATCAATGTCATAAATCGCGAGAATCGAATACAGTATCACATACTGGTATCATTCTTGGTCCCGCACATATCTCATATGCGCTCCTATTTCGTTTCGCTTGAGCCAGAAAACCTCTGTGTAGGACTCTAAAGACTCGTCAATACGCCGGCAGCGGATGATGATCATATCAAACATCCACAAGCCGCAAGCGGTCTGCTAAACGTAACGGCCACCCGGGTATTGAGCGATCAGAAGATCGACGAGCAAGCCCGCTCACACTCCTGTGAATCCAACCAGTAACACTTACCGTACAGTCCGGTCTCGTCGTCTGATATGTCGCATATCTTGCCTAGGGGTGGCAAACGTCAGACCCCAATAGCTTGATAAGTCGTGTCGATATGAGGTCTATAACAGTTCGAGAAACTACTGGTAACACTTACCAGTAAATCTCAGCAACCCTGGCCAGGGATTTCCGGTTATAGCCAACCGAACACAGCGCAACATCAACTCCCTATACCGGGAGAGACGAATCCCCTCCTATCGCTCATTGCCTCCATGTGATTCGGGACTGTACCCAAAAACCACCGTTTTGCACGCCCTCTTGTACGTGGTAAGGTGGAAATCAAAGCACAGTGGGAACCACACAAGACTCTATGACGATCTCAGGTCAACAGATTACTCTGTACCAGTGTCACCAGAGAACTGCCATCTGACGTAAGGTATAATACCATCTGGGAGTTCTCGGCGAGTCCGTCCAGTGTACCCAGTCTCCACTGAGCACCCGTATATCATCTCTGATGTCAAACACCAATGGATATGGGATCATCCATCACCCATCTGTATGGGTCGAGAAGGTATACGCTAGTCTACACTGGTATATCGATGCCCCGTCTCGATACACCCACGACTAGGGACTTTGAAGGATGTACTTATGGACTACCATGTCCCCACTAGTATGATCCGCATCATAGTCCAGGTAGTCAAGTACAGATCCTAAGGGCTTTACCAACATGTAACAGAGAGACAATCAGTATACACGTTAAGGTAAAGAGCAACCAGATAGCATACTATCATGTCGAGCAAGAAAGTCCTCCCTATATATGTCCAAGCATCCACTACAATATACATCCTATGTATAGTAATGGCCTCTAGGGCATACATATAACTAACAGTCATGTGGATGACGTATTTCCGCGACGGGGTCATATTTTCGCGACGGGGTCATGTGGATGACGTATTTCCGAGACGGGGTTATGTGGATGACGTATTTCCGCGACGGGGTCATTTGGATGACGTATTTCCGCAACGGGGTCATGTGGATGACGTATTTCCGCGATGGGATCATTTGGACGGGGTCATGTGGATAACGTATTTCCGCGATGGGGTCATTTGGACGGGGTCATGTGGATGACGTATTTCCGCAACGGGGTCAGGTGGATAACGTATTTCCGCGACGGGGTCATGTGGATGACGTGTTTCCGCGACGTGGTCATGTGGATGATGTATTTCTGAGACGGGGTCATGTGGATGACGTATTTCCGTGACGGGGTCATTTGGATGACGTATTTCCGCGACGGGGTCATGTGGATGATGTATTTCCGAGACAGGATCATTTGGATGACGTATTTCTGCGACGGGGTCATGTGGATGACGTATTTCCATGACAGGGTCATTTGGATGACGTATTTCCGCGACGGGGTCATGTGGATGACGTATTTCCGTGACGGGGTCATTTGGATGACGTATTTCCGCGACGGGGTCACGTGGATGACGTATTTCCGAGATGGGGCCATTTGGATGACATATTGTCTGTTGTAATGAGACGAATATCTAAGTGGTCTCGAGGTTGTCTAGGAACCATCGAGATTCGGAGTAGGGGCTTTGCTGTAGCTCCAGGGTTGATTGCAGTGTCTGAATCCTGCTGGTTTAGGGAGGAACGTTGTTGATGATCTCTAGGCTATCCCTGAACCATCGAGATTTGGCTTCGTTTTCTGATGGAGCCTGGGGAGGGAAGGTGTGATTCCTTCTTTGTTTGCGCCCCTGGATTGTATACAGGGATTGATGTGATATCACCTGTAGGGCATAAATTTCATTTTTCTTTATTTCTTTCCGTGATGCTCTATCATTTCAGCTTTTATATCGCGAAGGTCGCGATTGCCCAATCATTTCGACTATTTATTTTATTTTTACTCGCTGCTTTTTATTGCGAGCCGCCCAATCATTTCAGCTATTTTTCATGCATACATTTTTACTTGCTGATTTTGTTTCAAGTTGCCCCATCATTTCGGCTATTTCGGATGCATGTGTGGCTCGCTGGCTTTTTGCTGCAAGCTTGGAATTAGACACCGATTTCGGCATCAGCACCGCTAGAACTGGAATATTGCCAGGAGCGAATCATCATTTGCCTCTGTCAATGTCGAACAAAGGTGGCTTAGCAAATAGGGTTAAGATCCTGTCGACTAAGACTTTTGACTTCATGAGCCGTAAGGGTCTCATAAAGGTATTTCTCCCTGCGAGTCGTGAGGATCTCGTAGGTGTGTTTTCTCCTAAGGAATTGTGAGGATTCCTAAGTGCATGGTCTCTTATAATTCGTAAGGATCTTACAAAAGTATTTTCTTCTTATAAGTCGAGAGGACTTACAAGGGTTGTTCACTGTATAAACATATCCCTAGTCACGGATGGGACTTTGTTAGGGAAATGTTTATTCGCGCCCGTGGATTGTATACAAGGGTCAGCATTGAGCCACTTGTAGGGCAAAGTTGGAGGTTATGGTGGTCGCTTAAGAACAGGTTCAGATCCCTGTAGCTTAAGACTTTTGAATCTTATGAGCCGTGAGGGTTTCATAAGAGGGTTCTCCTTATGAGTCGTGAGGATCTCGTAAGTGTAATTTCTCCTTAGGAATCGTGGGGATCCCTAAGTGTGTTGCTCCCTTATGAGTCGTAAGGATCTCATGCAGGTGGTTTCTCCTCACAAGGTCGAAAGGACCTTGCAAGTGTCTTTTAACGAGATTGCTTCTTTTCGGGTTTTCACAAAAACTCGCCGGTAGCCCTGCTGTTTTTACTCACAGAGCCCTTTCGGGTTTTCATCCGTGTCCATTTTGCATATGGACATACCGTTTTCTTTTTCTTTCTTTCTTTTTTATTCTTTTATTCTTCTCTTTTTTTTGTATCTGCCTTGGGATGTTGCAATCCACAGTAGTTTATCGACGTCTCGGTCAACAGCTAGTTTTAGGACATAGTGGTCCATTGTTAGTTTAAGGACGTTTCGGTCCATTTTAAGGACATTTCGGTCCGTTGTTAGTTTAAGGACGTTTCGGTCCATTGTTAGTTTTAGGACATTTTGGTCCGAAAACCGGCTACTACTTATAAAGTTTTAGGCTTAGGAAGATAGCGAGTGGATATAGGCGTCGTTATCTATCGTTGACCCAGGCCGTGACTCGTCAGGCATAGTATCTCTTTAGGAAGCGACCATTTATTGGCCTGAAAGGTCTTTCACCATGCATGTCCATGAGTAGATAAGCTCCACCCTGGTAGACCTTGTCTATGATATACGGGCCTTCATAGTTCGGCTCGAATTTCCCCTGCTTGGCGCGATTAGGGATCATAGGTCTTTTAACCACTAGCACGAGTTCGCCTTGGTGGAATGTTCTCGGCCTAGTCAATTTTTCGTATGAGCGCGTCATCTTCGCTTTGTAAGCCTCCAGGTTTTGTTGTGCTATGAGCCGGGTTTCATCAAGGGCATCGAGCTCCTCAAACCGAAGGTGAGCATTCTCTTTGTCCTTTAGCTCGTAATGAACCGCCATTCGTAAAGAGGGTAGCTCTATCTCGAGGGAGAGTACCGCTTCCGTACCGAATACCAACGCATACGGCGTTGTGTTCGTGGCCGTTTTGAACGTAGTTCGATACGCCCAGAGAGCTTCATACAGTCTTTCATGCCAGTCCTTGTTATTTCGAGACACCGTCTTTTTTACGATCTTCGTCAAGGTCTTGTTAAAAGCTTCAGCTAGACCGTTAGCTCAGGGATTATAGACTGAAGAGTATCTCCATTCTATGTTATACTGTTGTGCGAAGCGGCTGATCTTGTGGCTTCTATAGGCTGGCCTGTTATCGGAGATAATCCGTCGTGGAGTTCCAAACCGATAAATGACGTGCGTCTTGAAGAAATGGAGGATATTCTCCGTCTTCACTTCCCTCGGCGGTATTGCTTCTGCCAATTTGGAGAAGTAATCAGTTGTCACCAAAATAAATCGATGTCCTCTGGACGATGCTGGTTCGATGGGGCCGATTATGTCAGTCCCCCATATTTCGAACGGCCAGCTAGCCACTGTTGGATGCAGTAGATTTAGATGCTGATGGATAAAGTCTCCGTGAATCTGGCACGAGTGGCACTGCTTTGCGTATTCTAAGCAGTCTTGGATCATCGTGGGCCAATAATAACCCATCCGTTTGATCTTCAGCTTCATCTTTGGCCCGGCTTGGTAAGAACCGCAGAGTCCGTCATAAGTTTCTTGGACGACTCTCTTTGCCTCTTCAGGTCCCAGGCATCTTAACCACAGAGAATCAAATGATCTTTTATACAGAGTATCATTGACGAAGGCGAAAGACAGAGCTCGTCTCATAAGTTGATGTCTTGAGGACGCATTTTTAGGTATTCAACAGGATTTGAAATAGTCTATAAAGACTTCTCTCCAATACTCAGCCTTTTCTTGGTCTCTTATTTGTAGGGCCGTTTGCTCGGTCGCTCCTTTTTCTTCGGACGATTCCGGAGATATTTCTACTGGTGCGAGAACCCGACGGCTTTGCATAATGATCCTCACGTCATCGAGGTTCTCATCGGCCAACTCTTTAGCAAGCTTAGCTAGTGCATCCACCTTGCTATTTTTCGCACGCGGTATACTTTTCAACGTGTAGGAAGGAATTTGAGTCAACAGTTGTTGTACTCTCCTGCCGTACTTCACCAACTCTGGCTTGCACGTTTGATAGTCGTCGTTTACTTGACTAACGACCAGTTGGGAGTCTCCGTATATGAGAAGGTTTTCAATTCTCATGTCGATAGCGATCTCGAGACCTGCTATCAAAGCTTCATATTCGGCCTCATTGTTCGTTCTCGGCTCTGTTAAGGAGAAGGCGAAGCGCATTATCCCTCCCTGTGGAGTCACGAAGATGAGGCCTACCCCTGATTTGATTATGGGGGTGCTTTGTTTGCGCTTCTTCATGGAAGACGCTCTATCAAAATAGAAGTCCCACCGGGTATCATTCCCATCGATCGTGTCAAATGCATGTTCGTCTGGCAAGTCGCTGTTCAAAGGAGAATCGGCGGGTATCGGGTGCTCAGTGAGGAAGTCGGCGATGGCCTGGCCTTTTACTGTCTTGAGAGGACGATAAGTTATCGAGAACTCCATCAAGAGGAGGGCCCATTTAGCGAGTCGTCCTGTTAATATGGCCTTTGACATCAAATATTTGAGGGGATCCACCTTCGATATGAGATGGACCTCATGTGCTAATGCATAGTGTCTGAGCTTCGTTATTGCGAAGATCAACGCCAGGCAGTGTTTTTCAATGGGAGAGTAATTGCTTTCTGCCCCTAGGAGAACTCAACTCAGATAATAAAGGGCTCTCTCCTTCCTTTTGTCGTTTTCTTGTGCCCACAGCGCGTCTAAAGAACCTTCGAGGGCTGTTGAGTACAGGACGAGAGGTTTTCCTTTGACGGGAGCGGCCAGCACTGGCGGATTTTGTAGGTATTGCTTGATTTCTTCCAGTGCGCTTTGACATTTGTGATCCCAGACAAATAGGGTTCCCTTCTTCATCAAGTGACTGTAGGGGCGGCACTTACCGGAGAGATTGGCTATGAATCGCCGGATATATGCGAGCTTCCCTTGGAGAGACCGCAGTTGCTTAAGAGTTCTTGGCGAAGGCATTTCCATGATCGCCTTGATCTTCAACGGATCTATCTCGATACCTTGGTGTCGAACGATGAATCCCAGGAATTTGCCCAAGGAAACTCTGAACGCGCATTTAAGAGGGTTTATCTTCAAGTTGCATTACCGAAGGCGTTGAAATACGATCTTCAGATACTCTAAATGTTCCTCGTATGATTTTCTTTTCACCACAAGGTCGTCGATATAGCATTCGACGATTTCATGTATGAGGTCATCGAAGATCTTTGTCATGGCCCTCTGATAGGTGGCACCGGTGTTCTTTAGACCGAAGGGCATCACCTTGTAGCAGAATATGCCCAAAGGGGTCCGGAAAGCAGTATGTTTCTGGTCTTTGGGATGCATCTTTATCTTATTATATCCTGATGAGCCGTCCATGAAGGAGAAAACTTCGTGAGTGAACGTGTTATCTATCATCAGCTCAGTGACTGGTACTGGGAAATCGTCCTTCGGGCAGGCTTTATTGAGATCCCGAAAGTCCACACATATGTGCACCGTCCCATTTTTCTTCATCACCGGGACGATGTTGGCGATCCAGTCAAGATATTGGACCTCCTGGATGAAGCCGGGGTCGATTAGCTTCTTGACCTATGCATTGATGCTCATCTCAAGCTCGAGCCGCATTCTTCTCGGTGTCTGTTTGATCGGCTTGACGTCTGGAGATATCGCCAATTTATGCACAGCAATCTCTGGATCTAATCCTGGCATCTCGGAATAATTCCATGCGAAGCAATCTTTATGTTGCATGAGCACATCCTTTAGCGTAGCCACCCTTTCTTCAGACAATAGCTCACTGACAAACGTCGGCCGTGGGTCACTTGCCGTCCCCAAATCGATTTTCTTGAGGTTATCTGCAGTAGTATGTATCCCATCTTCCAGCTCCTTTGGTGCCGGTGGAAACTCTGAAATTACCTCGTTATCATCGTTTTCGAAACACCGGGGGAGGTCATCCATATTCTCGGGCTCTTCTTCTGACAACATTATCATATGACAAGTACGAGATCGCTTCCGAGACCGATGTTGATCTGGTTCTACTCTCGCGGCTTTGGGTTCATGCTTCTGCGGCGGGGTTACCCTTCAGCTGCTGGATAGAGCGAACCTGCCTTGCTGATACCGGTCTTCTACCCAGTCTTTAAATGTGAAGCAGTCTTCGAGAGGATGTCCTATTGCCCTATGATAGGAGCAAAGTCCGGGTGAGAGACTTCGCCTACTTGCTCGGGGTACTTGGACTCCGGGAGCGTCATCATCTGATGTTTTATGACAAGATAGAATATCTTCCTTGTCTTGTCTTGGGGAAAAGAATATGCTCGACCCATCTTTTTTATAAGAGACGAATCCCGACTGCTCGATTCCTGATCGCGTGGCTTCTTAGACCCGCTTTGTCGCTGTCGAATGCCTTTCCCGTTCTTTGGTTTATTTCTGCCTCTGCGTCGGGCCTTTTGTACAACGGGTTGACAAGGAGGAGCATTTTCATTTTTCACAGCCTGTTGAAGGAGGCGTTGCATCCTGGCTTTCTTGTAGATGGCCATTTCGCGATTATGGTCATCTCGAACCTTTTGACCTGCTTCCCTTATAAGCTTGTCCATCTGTTCTTCGAACGATGGACATGGCATTTTCACGGCGGAAGCTCGTTCTGGTTCAGGGTTAGCGTCTTCCCACAGAGCATCTCCTTCTTCATCAAAGTCATGTATGACGTAGCAGCCGCGGAATAGCTCCTGTTTCTTGGATTGAACATATTCAAGCCCGATCGTTTCCATTCTCCTGTTGGGCAACTTTCGTTGAGTTCCGGGAGCGTTCCAGATCCTGTTATAGAACCGTGCTTGTCGCACAGTTTGCTTAAGAGGTACACCTTGGCGTCTTAAGAGTCTCTTTAGTCCGTTCGTGTAATATCTGGGCAAACGGATGGGCTGGAGCCTGTCAAGTGTAGAATCCGCGCCATGCCAGATTTCTTTCTCCACTTTGGTTTCCCCAGATCGGTAGAATAGGATTGCCTTTTCACTTTTTCGCGTGGGAGGGACGTAGAATGTATGCAGTTCTTCCACACTGTAGGTATCAAGCGCGTCTAGTTCTTTTCGATGCTTGGGCGGAACCATGGAAACTTGCAAACTTTGATCTTCATCAGCGAAGGTTTGTATCGATGGCCGAGCAGAGAATACGGCATTGACCTCATCTTCCGAGTCGCTGCCGAAGATCAACATAGAAGCGGACGGTCCCGGCTTGTTGCACTGGGGCGAACCTGAGTAAACTATCTTTTCTTCCTCCTCAGTATCACTCCCGAAGACCGGAATAGTAGTGATAGCTTTGTTCTTCGGTTTGTGACATCTTTCCGTATCCTCGAAATCCGGTAAGAAGCATTTTGCATCTTCATACTTTCGGACTTCGTTCACGGAGAATGAGTTCAGCTCTCTTGTTACGGTATACTCGAGACCATCTTTGAAATACTTCATACACTGATGTTGTGTAGAAGGGATGATGTTGTACTCATGTAACCAGGGCCGGCCGAGCAAAGCATTGTAGCATGTCTTGGCGTCAATGACGTGAAAATTAATGTTCGTGACAAGCAGCCCAAAGCGTAGTGTCAATATTACAGACCCAAGTGTCCGTGATGACTGGGAGTCAAATCCGGAGATGGTGATTTTATCGCGAGCGAGGTGTTGAACGCTCATGCAGATTTCCTTTAACACCCTTACGTTAAGAAGATTGACGGAGGACCCATTGTCGACCAGGATTTTACTTATCTTGATGTCATAATAGTATCCGGAGACATATAGGGGACGGTTATGCTCGCATGTCCCAAGGAGGAGATCTTCATCGCCGAAGGTGATATCGGCTGTGTGTACTTCTTCCAGCTCATCCTTCATCTTTTCTTCGGCGAGGAAAGCTTGGAATTGCTCGGGCTCTTGTAATGCCTTGATCAAAGAATCTCTTGCTTCTTTGGATAACAGAAGGGCGTCGAGAATGCTTAACTGCGAAGGTAGCTTTCTCAAGTGTGCCAGAACATTGTAGTCCACCTTACTTTTCTTTGGCGGGTCCTTGGCTGTCAGCTTTTCGACGGCTTGGTCATCAAGGATGATATCCTCAGGGACTTTTTCTTTTCTCTTATCTTTTCTATTTGACCCACTGTTCGAGGGCCCAAGATTCTTTTCGGGCAGCGTACGATTGCGCAGCTGAATATTTTCACAGGTCTTCGGTTCTTCCTCTTTTCCCAAGGTAGACGTTTTAAAGAGAGGGCCAAGAGTCATTTTTTTGTCAGAGTCGCTCCCGAAGGTGAGAACTTGTGATCCCCCGGCGTTGACCATGCGACAGTTGCCGGTAGTTCTTTTACGCTCCTCGGTCGTACTTCTTTGCTCCCGACGAGTTTTGCGTTTCATTCGCTTGAAATGTTGCGGTGAGCAACATATCCCTGCCACCATCTTTTAAAAGCATTGCACTCTTCGGTGGGGTGCGCAATCTTTTGATGATATAAGCAGTAGCTAGGATGTGTTTCCGCTTCACCAAGAATATTTCCTTCGGAGGGTGGCAGCTTCATTCCCATCGATATGGCTTTAGCGAACCTTTTTCTCGTCTTGAATCTGTTTTTATTTGCGACGGATGTACTTTGATCTGGCGAGAGTGTTTCAACTCCTTCGTTCAGTCACCGGCATTTGGCTTTTTCAAATATGGCCATTTCACGCGCTCGAGCAGCTTTGCTTTTAAGAAGAGCTTCGTTCAGGAATGCATCAATCGTTTCGTCTGATGGCCCTAGAAGTTCCGGTTCAGGATTTGCCCCCAGTTTCTTTGTGTAAGGAGTTTCTTCATCATCTATCGAGGAGTGAGAGATCACATGGCAGCTTACTACATAACCTTCAGATTCATCTGACGAGTCTTCTCCATTGTCATCATCTCCGTCCTCAAGGACGTGGCTGAGAAATTCTTGGAGTGAGACTGGAGTCTGCGCTTTTTGATTATATTCTTCCAACACGTCAATCTGTTTTTACAGGCCCATGCGCTTGTCACCAGGCTTCACGGGCTTTTTGGTCTTATTCTTATTCTTTGAAGACCTTGACGGCTGGGTGTGAATGCTTTGGCTATCACCACCAATTTTTGGAGTTGGGCGCGGCTTCAGCATCCCCTCAATGATCTCAGGTTCCAGTGGATTCTTCCACCTAATTTCCGGACATGTGTGGAGATCCTTCAGCATTCTTTTAGTTTTGGCTGAAAGAGCGACCTCCCATGGAGCTTCTTCTACGAAAGAACACGATGCCCCCGGTGTATCCGTCTTCTTGAGAGCGTGCGGCTGAGGCGAGTTCACCTTCCAATTCTTGGATAATACGAATTTGCCCTGTTGGTACTGATCTTCTATCCAACTTTTGAAGATGTAATAATCTTCGATCGGATGGCCCAACATTCGGTGATAAGGGCAATAGTTAGGATTGCTAATATCGCCTGGTTGCGCTGGGTGTCTTGGCTCCGGCAGAGTGATGAGCCTGTTGCGCAGTGCTAGCTCGAATAACCTCTTCGTCTTGCCTCGAGGGAACGAGTAAGGGCGTCTCATTTTATCTCCAAGAGATCGAGTTCCATCATTTTGGCGATCAACTGGTCTTAGACCACTGGGCTGCTGTTGAGCATTAGCGACAACGGTCGCCTTCCCCTTTCCCTTCTCGTTCCGCGGCTCCGGCTTTGGAAGAGACGATCTATGACCCATCTGGTCCATTTGGGCCAGCTTATCAATCAAGACCTGGAAAGTAGTCGGCTTGAAAAACATCATGAACTGGGAGATGGTCGCCTGCGCATCAAGAGTGCCCACAAACATGCCCACCGCCGGCGCTTCTTCGATGCGATGTTTGCATTTCGACCATAAGTTCCGCCACCGTATCGCGTACTGAACCTATGTTTCTCCAGGTTTCACCCTGGCATTAATTAGTGCGGTAATCGGAGTGCGCTCGCTAGCGCTTGCGAATCTTTGCGTAAATAACAACTCCATCTCCGCAAATGTCTTTACAGAGTCATTTGGGAGTTCAGAGTACCACTCGAATGCCATTTCTGACAAGCTGCCGACGAATTGGCAAAGTAGCAATTTATCATCACCTCTGGTGTTGCCACATAGAGCCCTGATCTGGGAGACATGCTGGTGGGGATTGCCCGTCCCTTTGTATACATGAAATTTAGGGATCGTATATCCTGGTGGGTACTTTATTTGGTCATACCAGCCTGGAAATGGTCGCCCAGTTTTAACAACTTGGCCGGCCGCTTCATTCGCCTGGTGAGCTCATATTTGCTGAGCAATGTAGTCATCCAGAGCGGCCTTGGAAATGGTTTCCTCTTTGGCTGCTGAAAGAGCCGGAGGAGGGTTCGATGTCTCCCCTCTGTCGTCTTTAATGATGATCGGGGGGTCTTCAGCTGGAGGTTCTGGCTGTAACATCATCCCAGCAATGTCTTGGAACAAGAGGGCCATTCGTTTTATATTGGCTTCCTGTTCCGCAGCCATTTTTTCTTTCCTCTCGAGCATTCTTCGGAGGAACTCAGTGTCAGTTTCTTGTTCCCGACACTGCTCCGAGATCTCTGGATTTTCTTTTGGCCTAGTGAATGTGGCCATTGCAGTCAGCATCTCCTGAAGCTTCTGCTGTTGTTGTTCCTGAGCCCTTATTATTGGCCGGGTAAGCGGTCGATGACCCGTAGAAACACGGCTTTCCTCTTTTCCGGAAGCCATATAAACGGTATGTACCATCATGCCCCCAGACTTGGGGCGTTTAGATTCAGCGCTTTTACGGTTTGCCACAGTCACGGGGGTTTTCTCTGGCCTCCTTCTCTTGTGAGTAGTTGACGTTGGAGGGGCCATTGCAGTAGGCACCCAAACAGCTGTCGCCTTTGGTGGCTTGATAGGACGGTTCTTTTCTTGCTGAACCTTCACTTTTTTCTGTCGGCGAGAGTAATCTTGATCAATTACTAAGTTCTAAACCTGTCGCCAGACTTTGTAAATTTTAGAAGAAAGCCGCTGAGGGGGTTGTTCTGGCTTCACCTTCGGTGCATTCTCTACGGGTGGAGGAGATCTCTTCAGACTGCAGTAGGAGAGTTCCTGCGCACCTTGTTAAGCAATTCAAAGCTGTTCCCGCTTGGAACAGCAGCATCGATCTCCACCGTTAGAGCTGGTGGAGTAAATCCAGACGGAGAGCTACCCCCAGCCTTCCTTACTCGGCGCCAGTGACGACGGCGAGCATGTCGTGCAGATGGTGTTGGTTCAGCTATGGGGATGGCTTCGTCATGCCCCCTGTTCTGGTGAGGCGCTACTGATACCAGCCTCTTGAAGTCCGACATCCGTTGAGCAGCAGTATCCAATCTGTCAAAGACAAACCTTTGAGCAGGAACGGGAGCCGGAGTGGCCAGCCTCGTAAAGACTGATCCTTTGACGGGAGAAGCTTCTTTAGTGACCTCGAGAGCAGGAATGGCTATCCTTTTTGGGATGGCCGCTTCAGGTATCGTGGGCTTCTTGACGGGCCCATTGGAGTTAAGGCTCAGCCTATCGAAGACTGATGTTGTTGGCTTGGAATTGGATGACCCGTTAAGAGGGGTCGTGGTGGTAGTGAGCCGATCAATGACCGACTTCTTCTGCGCTTCTTGCGGCAGCGGGATGTTAACGCTCACTGATGGGAGCATGGTCCCGAAGAACAACCCGGTGGTATCCTGCGTCACCTACTCTACCGGCATTGTGAACAGGGAGGCCGCCTGGGGCCCATAAGTTACACCTCCAAATGAGGTGGAACGGAAGTTGCAGTTGCAGCTGGAACATTTCGTGCAAGTAGACACCATTGATCTTTCGTTTTCTGCACGAAGCAAGACACCAAATCTTAGTACCTCGAACCCAAAGGCAACCATATCAAACCGTGATTCGTTCGCGAACACGACACACGAAGTGTGGAGTGGAAAGAGAAAAATGTCCCACCGGGCGTGCCAGAATCTGTTCCCCGCCGAAAGACGCAACCGGGACGTTGGGACGTCAGGCCTGAAATTTGAGGGCAGATGCTAATTGGAGCTATCCGTCCACCTCTCCGAAGATGCCAAGTTAATTATGGCACCGTGTATCGAAGGTTTAAACGGATGCGACCGATGTAGCAGACTTCGTCAGATTCCCCCTCATTTGAGGGGTTTTTTATTGTGGGGATGCTCTTCCCTGCAGGCGCAAGCCCCTGCAGTTAATTACGCTACCGCATCGCGGTAACAACTTTCTCCTTCTCCAGATGGTCACTTCGTGTCGTGGGTATTTGTTCTGTTTTTGGTTGCCCGTGGATTGTATACGGAGACTAATTTACATTGTCGCCCGTAGGACGTGGATTAGTCCAAATCCGTATCTTCTTAGATTTGGGTTTGGGGGTTGGATTTAAGGATACGTTAGTCTCATTTGAGACTAAGATCAACTTAAACGTTTGTTAAGGATACGTTAGTCTGATTTTTAGAATAAGATCAACTTAACGGGATCGTTTAGATCCAACAAAAAAGCATTCGAGCTTTATTGTTTAGTTTAGGGACATTGCGGTCGATTAGTTTAAGGACATTACGATCCAACGTTAGTTTAAGAACGTTTCGGTCCAGGTTAAGGACATTATAGTCCATGGGTTTTAAAGGACCTCACAGTCCGAGGTTAAGGACATCATAGTCCATGGGTTTTAAAAGACCCTACAGTCCAAGGTTAAGGACATCATAGTCCATGGATTTAAGGACCCTACAGTCCAAGGTTAAGGACATCATAGTCCGTGGGTTTTAAAGGACCCCACAGTCCAAGGTTAAGGACATCATAGTCCATGGGTTTAAGGACCCCACAGTCCAGTTGAAAGACGCCATAGTCTATGAAGTGTATGGTTGTCGGGACTCGTCACCTCTCTCAAGACGTTGAAGGATTACAACGACATATATCAGAGGGGTTCAGAGATGTACCCTTAAACCGATGTGAGTTGGTTGGAAGATATGTAGTCCAATTTAGGACTAAGATCTGTTGAAATATTTATGAGCAGGTGGGCTCAATTAATAGAAGTTGAGGACTTATGGCCAATATTGGGCTAAGTCCAATAAATGTTTAACATTTTTATTCTGGATATTGAGCCTTTATTTGGGCTTGGCCCTTCTGACAATATTTTTGTCTTTTATTGAATGCTGAGTGTCACGCCCCGCTTCCCAGAGTACGCTAGATTGGGCACGCGACATAGCCAACCATGCTACCTGTGGGTAGGAAGGATCCATCCACAGTCACATTACGGCTGTAGAGATATCAAGAACAAGATAAAACTATCTAAAAACATGTCCATAATCCAGAATAACAGGAGTCAATAATAAATAAATGCGGAAGCAAATGATCCAATACAAATAACTGAAAAGTATGTCCCATAATGCGGGCTCACATCAGGAAATGAATGCAGGAAATAAAACTAACTACTACTGAACTCACAGCTCAGCCTGCTGGCTGAAGTACTCCTGCTCGGACTGCGACAGCGGTACAGAATCTGGGCCATGCAAAACCCAGACGTCGGCGCGTCATGTCAACAAGTAATATAATATGAACAATGTAACAGGCAATGCAAAAATAAACATGAATAAAGCAATAATGTGAAACAAGCAGTGCAGGGTAGTGTGCAGTGGGAACTAAACTGTTCTATCAGGTTTTCTATTCTAAAGTCTTTGAAATCAATTGATGAATCGTCGATGTAACTCAATAGTATCCCGTGCGTGCCCGGGACCATGGTCAAGATTCTCGGGGCTGAATCCGAGATGTGCCGCTAGGCAGTAACAAGTAGCAGGATGGGCGAGTGATGTCAGCATCATCACTCCGGGGCTGGCCTAGCCCGTAAGACTGATCAGAACAAGTATCGAACTGTTGAGTTACAAGTCGGTTTCACCTTTGATTTCCCCATACCCCCAAGTTATGTATGTCGAGTCAGGTATTTAGTAATCAAGAACTAATGCCAACACAGGATCAGGTAAAAGCAGGTTTGTCTGGATAGACAACAGGAACGGTCCATGAGAACTACATGTCAGGTTTGTTGGCGTTAAACACAAGATCAGGTAACGGGTCGGGTCATGGTACATCAGGTCAAGTCAACAGTATACGGTACCATGTCAGGTATATCAATACATATATATGTGTAGCCATGTCAGGTCAAGATGTAAACACTATCGTGGGTGTGCTCACAATCAGATATATAATCAAACACGGGTATTAACAATACGAGATAAGCAATGAATTACATACTAAGCAGTTTCATTCCAATTTACAAGGGTGCAGTAAAACGATATAGCCGTTTAGTCATGTTAACAGGTTTAAGCACCCTTAGCGGTGCAATAATTTAGGTATCGGTTCAATACAGTTATTTCAAGTCAAATGCATACGAGTGTCCGAATGTAACAGAACTACAAGGATAAATGCCACCATCTATTTAACAGTAAAATTGTGATTGAACAGGTAGATTTGATTATTGGGTTCAAATTGGCAAACTGTAAATTCCATGTTTAATAGTAAAATGATATAATGCAACATTGTAACCGAAATGGGAAAACAATTGTACCAAGCTAATTTTACAGGTTTAGGGTGTCAATACATATATAAATATATTGTATAGCATGTAGCAAGGGGTACTTGCCTTGACGGGTCGCGAACCGGGAAAAACGGAACATAACGTCGGCGGGGAAACTCGCGACGGAAGCACGGTTCACGGATTGAACCCAAACAATGAACCAAGGAACCACACGGGTTAGAGTACTCTGCCAGATCGTCGGGACACATCGCCGGCACGGCCGGATTCCTGCGAGACACAAAAACAGTGAATAGGGTTTCTACGGGTGTAGATCTAGAGAAACAAGGAAATGAACAGAGAAAGAAGAAGATGGGGGATACTCACTGGTCCCAGAGGGCACTAGCAACGACGGCGAGATCGACGGCGGCGAGAATGGCGTATCCGGCGATCTGCAGCAACCATCCAGCAGTTGTTTTCAGTCTTGAAAAAAAAATGAAGAGAGGAAGGGTGAGATGGAGAAACACTTACAGGGTGTCTTGGGGTGGTCGGGGATCGTCGGCGACGGCCGGGGCGGCGCAGGTGGTCGCCAGTGGCGAGCAGGCGGCTGCAGGGAAGACTGCAGGCGGTCGCTGCCGTGCAGGGTGCGCGGGGTGGAAGAGAGAAGGTGTGGGCGAGGCGAGGCAGAGAAGGCGAAGGTGCTGGTGACGCTGGCGCCGGCGTCGGGGCTGCGGCGGCAAGGATGGAAGTGGCTAGGGTTGCGTTGAGGGCGAGGCTCGTTGGGTTCTGTTCTCGTGGGGAAATAAAAGAGAGGAAAGAGATTTAAAAGGGAGAGAGAGAGAATGAGGTTAGAGAGAGAGAGAGAGATAGCGAGATATGAGAGATAGAGAGAGAAAGACGTAGAGAAAGTGGGGCCCAGGGGAGAAAAATAAGCCTGGCTATTGGCCGCGTGATGATTGAGAGGTTTAGGAAATATATTAAAAGATTTTTAAAGATTTAATTAACAGTGAAAGTTAGTATAGTTAAAGAAATATTCGAAGGTTTTAAATTATTAAAATTTGGGATTTTGGCACCAAATAAGACATTTCCAAATCGCGCCCGGGTCGGGTCCAAAAATTTGAAATTGAAATAATAGGATTTTAAGCGGGTTCCAAATTTTAAAATGAGGTGTTTTATGATTAAAAAGTATACCCCCAAAATGGACACATGCGCGCGCGTAGCCGTCCAAACTCGCCCGTTTCACTGAACAGGACGAGAACACAATACACGGACGCTACCACCAGGTTAGGGGTGTCGAGTAGGCCAAGATGACTATTTTTAATTTCATTTTAGATGCCAAAAATTGTTATATGCAGAAATGACTTTTCCGGGTAAAATTTTACAGTAAGCCACAAATAAGCAAGATAAATAAAATGAGTACCACCTAATCCTCAAACAGTAACTGAAAAACAGTAGCATTGGGCTCGGGTGTTACATTGAGTATTCACCAGAGCTCTGGGCTTGTTAAAGAACAATTTATGTTCTGTCAGCGCAACACGTGGCGCGCTAGGCGCTTTGCGCCAATCAAAAAGCGCAGTGCGCTACTGCCAAGTAGCGCAGTGCGCTACTGCCAAGTAGCGCAGTGCGCTACTGCCAAGTAGCGCATATGTAAGGGACACGTGTCGCACTCAGCGCTAGGCGCTAGATGATGAGCGCATAATGCCAGTTTATGAGCGCTGAGCGCTAATCCATAAGCGCATTGCGCTTTCAATTTAGTGGCGCACACGTGAATGACACGTGGTGCGCTTGGCGCTGAGCGCCAGCCCATGACCGCAGTGCGCTATTTCAGAAGCGCAAAGCGCAAGTTGTTAATTAGCGCATACATGGTTGACACGTGGTGCATTTGGCGCTTAGCGCCGGTCCAGAGAGCGCAGAAGCACTGTTCAAGAGCGCAAGGCGCATGTTGTTAATTGGCGCATACGTGGTTGACACGTAGCGCATTTGGCGCTTAGCGCCGGTCCAGAGAGCGCAGAAGCGCTGTTCAAGAGCGCAAGGCGCATGTTGTTAATTAGCGCATACGTGGTTGACACGTGGCGCATTTGGCGCTCAGCGCCGGTCCAGAGAGCGCAGAAGCGCTGTTCAAGAGCGCAAAGCGCATTTCATGAGCGCAAGACGCATTTGATCAATTTTATGATCTAGGAAAACAAGTTTATGTTCTTTTAAAAGAGACTTTGTCTCAAGATTTAAGAACAACAGTTCTTATTTTGCAGGAGAGATTTTCAAGCTCTTATTTCGATGAAAGGCTTTGCCTTTATAGATCCATGATCTGTGAGAAGAATTATGTTCTTCTCTTATTTTATGATGAGATCTTTTGATCTCCTTTATGAAAGACTTTTTGTCTTGTAGATCTATGATCTTTTTTAAAGAAAAGAATTCTTCTTTTTATGAGATGATTTCATCTCTGTGTTCATCATCCATCATCTTTACCTTGAAGAAGTATCTTTTTTTGTTGAGAGCTTGCTCTTTATCTTTGAGTTTTTTTTAAAGTTTATGGGGGGGTTTCTCTATATCAGACTTGAAGTCTTGGGGCCTTTTTATAGGGCAAGCTGATTTGTTGAATCGGTTAAAGAGATCTTTCTCTGATTGATTTGGAGATATTTCCCCACCATTGGATCTTTGATCCTAGGGCTTCTGTTTTACAGAAGGCAATCTTCTTGTTTTTAACAAGATTGAAAAATCTTTCCATAACAGAATTTTAATTCTGGTTAATTAATGATTTATCATTATTACTAGATCTTTTGATCTAACGGTGGAAAGTTTTTTAATTCCACCGCTAGCGCACTCGTGCTTTGCACGTGGTGCGATGCTCAGAGCGCAGCGCACCTTGCGCTAGTGCACCTGTATTTGACACGTGGTGCTCTGGTCAAAGCGCCTAGCGCTAGCGTACTCATGATGCGCTACCTAGGGTGCAGCGCACTTGGCGCTGCATCTGAAGCGTTGCTTCAATTTTGAAATTTGAATTTTCAAACAGAGCCTTGCTCTAATTGGGGGAAATATTCATCTTCAAGTTGTATTTCCGAAGACATTGAAACACTATTTTTAGATGCTCCCAATGCTCCTCGTGTGATTTGCTTTTCACCACAAGATCGTTGATATAGCATTCGACGACTTCATGTATGAGGTCATCGAAAATCTTCGCCATGGCCCTCTGATAGGTAGCGCCGGCATTCTTCAAGCCGAAAGGCATCACTTTGTAACAGAATATGCCCAGAGGAATCCAAAAAGCGGTATGCTTCTGGTCTTTGGGATACATTTTTATTTGATTATACCCTGATGAGCCATTCATGAAGGAGAAGATTTTGTGAGTGGACGTGTTGTCTATCATCAGCTCGGTGACTGGTACGGGAAAGTCATCCTTCGGATATGCTTTGTTGAGGTCCCGAAAGTCTACGCAGATGCGCACCGTCCCATTTTTCTTCATCACTGGGACGATGTTGGCGATCCAGTCAGGATACTGAACCTCTTGGATGAAGCCGGAGTCTATTAGCTTCTTGACCTCGGCGTTGATGCTCATTTCAAGTTCGAGCCGCATTCTTCTTGGCGCTTGTTTAATCGGCTTGACGTTCGGAGATATTGCCAATTTGTGGACGGCTATTTCTGGATCCAATCCGGGCATCTCGGAATATTTCCATGCGAAACAGTTTTTATACTGCATAAGCACGTCTTTAAGCATAGCCATCTTTTCTTCAGACAACAATTCACTGACGAACGTCGGCCATGGGTCGTTTGCCGTTCCCAAGTCGATTTTTCTGAGGTCATCTGCAGTAGTATGTATCCCGTCTTCCAGCTCTTTCGGCGCCGGTGGAAATTCTGAAATCAACTCATCTTCCTCGTTTTCGAAGCACCAAGAGAGGTCATCCATATTCTCGGGTTCTTCTTCTGACAGCGTTATCACGTACAGGTACGAGATCGTTTCTAAGACTAATGTTGATCTGGTTCTACTCTCATCACATAAGTGGCTTTTGATTCATGCTTCCATGGCGGATTTACCCTCTAACTGTCGGATAGAGCGTATCTGCCGAGTTGATACTAGTCGCCCACTTTCATCGACGGTTGCTGTGGTACAGCGAGGGACGGTCTATCAATGGCCGCTCAACCCAGTCTTTGAAGGTGAAGCATGTTCCCCTCCGAAAGACGGCGCACAGGACCGCGATGTCCTGACGCTGAGATTCGGGGCAGATGCTATTTGGTTTTATCCGTCCACCTCTCCGAAGATGCCAAGTTGATTTATGGCACCGTGTATCGGAGGTTTAGACAGATGCGGCCGATGTAGCAGACTTCGTCAGATTCTCCCTCGCTTGAGGGGTTTTTGATTGTGGGGACACTCTTCCCTGCAGGCGCAAGCCCCTGCAGTTAATTACGCTACCGCATCGCGGTAACAACTTTCTCCTTCTCCAGAATTTCACTTCGTGTCGTGTGTGTTTGTTTTGTTTGTGGTTGCCCGTGGATTGTATACGGAGACTGAGTAATGCCGTCGCCCGTAGGATGTGGATTAGTCCAAATCCGTATTTACTTAGATTTGGGTTTGGTGTTTTTAGTTTAAGGATGCATTAGTCGCGTTGCGGCTAAGATCAACTTAAACGTTCGTTAAGGATACGATAGTCCTGTTTGAGACTAAGATCAACTTAACGTGATAATCCATTTAATATCTGGCCATCGGGACTCGTCACCTCTCTAACGTCGTTGAAGGATTACAACGGCAGATGTCAGAGGAGTTCAGAGATGTACCCTTGAACCAAGGTTGATTTGGAGTTTTATAGTCCGTTTGAATGTTTAAGGATACGTTAGCCGTGTTTGGGGGCTAAGATCAACTTAAACGGGATCGTTTAGATCCGGCAAAAGAGCATTTGGAGGCTCTATTGTTCCAGTTTAGGGACGTAGTAGTCCATAAGTAGTTTAGGGACGTTGCGGTCCGTGTTCCAGTTTAGGGACGTGGTGGTCCATATTCCAGTTTAGGGACGTGGTGGTCCGTCATTAGTTTAAGGACGTTTTGGTCCAATATTAGTTTAAGGACATTTCGGTCCAATATTAGTTTAAGGACGTTTCGGTCTAATATTCCCATTTTGGGACGAATATTAGTTTAAGGACGTTTCGGTCCAACATTAGTTTAAGGACGTTTCGGTCCGATATTCCCATTTAGGGACGAATATTAGTTTAGGGACGTTTCGGTCCAATATTAGTTTAGGGACGTTTCGGTCCAATATTAGTTTAGGTGGTCGTCGGGACCCGTCACCTCTCTGACGTCGTTGAAGGATTACAACGACAGTCGTCAAAGGAGTTCGGAGATGTACCCTCGAACCGGATATAAATTGATTTAAGAGAGAGCTGTGCTCAGTCAATTTTATTTAAGGACTTACGGCCAAAATTGGGCTAAGTCCAGTGGAAAATGTTCAACACCTTTATTTATTTCCGGTCTATTAGACCTGTGCTAGGGCTTTGCCCACACTTAAATAATGCATTGCATTACTTCAGGCCATTTATGCCCATTTTGACTGGGCTCTGCCCTTTTTATTATGATGCAGATCATTTGTTTTAGTTCACTGGACCTTTCAATTGGGCTCTGCCCTTTTAAATAATGCATAGCATTTTTTATTAGGCCTGTTAGGCCTTTTAATTGGGCTCTGTCCCTTTTCTTTAATAATGCAGAGCATTAAATACTCTGACAGTGCCCCACGTAGCTTGTCAGGCGCTTTGCGCTAAGTAATGAGCGCAAACTCATATGGTGGTGACACGTGTCACGCTCGGGTGAGCGCAAGCGCAATAGCGCAGTGCGCTGCGCTGTTGCGCTGCTGACACGTGGCGCGCTCTGGTGAGCGCAAGCGCAATAGCGCAGTGCGCTGCGCTGTTGCGCTGCTGACACGTGGCGCGCTCTGGTGAGTTGCGCCAATTCTAGAGAGCAAAGCTCTATTTCAAGAGCGCGTAGCGCAAGTTGTTTTGTAGCTGACACGTGGCGCTCTCTCAAGAGCGCAACAGCGCAGTTTGGAAGTGCAAAGCACTAAGAATCTTTTAGATTCAAGAACAGGAGTGCAGAGCACTATTTAATTTCTTGATCTAAATTAGATCAAAGAAAAAATAAATTTTTCTTTTTTTGTTTCAAGAACCAGAGGTTCATAAAAGTGCAAAGCACTATTTTTTTATTTTGTTGTTTTCTTATTATTATTTTTTTTAAAGAACCAGTGATTCAAAAAGAAGTGCAAAGCACTGTTATGTGAAAAACATTGATCTGGTTTTTAGATCAATGATTTATTTAAAAGAGATTTCTTCTCTCTTGTGAAGGTTTTTTACCTCTTTCTTGAAATTTTCTCAGAGTTCTCTCTGTTTGAAGCTCTTGACTTTTCTCAAGAAATGTTGATCCCTTTGAATTGAGGCCTAGGGTCCTTTTTATAGTGCCCATAAATTAGTTAAATTTGTTAAAGAGATCTTTCTCTGAGTGATTTGGGGAATTTTCCCCACCGTTGGATCTTTGATCCAAGGGCTTCTGCTTTGCAGAAGAAAATCTTCTTGTTTTAACAAGAACAGAAAAGATTTCTTAGAAATTTAATTCTGTTTGGCGCAGATGTCCCAGCGCGTGACACGTGTCGCGCAGCGCACAGCGCAGCGCAACTGCGCTAGTGCATCTGCGCTGACACGTGTCGCGCAGCGCAACTGCGCTAGCGCATCTGCGCTGACACGTGTCGCGCAGCGCCGCGCCTGCGCAACTGAAGCGTTGCTTCATTTAATAGAGCTTTACTCTGATTGGGCGCGCCTTCTTAGGCGCTGCGCTGACGTATCAGCGCCTGACATGTGGCGCGTTGCGCCCAAGATGTGAAGCGTTGCTTCAAAATTTTGAATTTTGAATTTCAACAGAGCTTCGCTCTGATTGGGCGAAACAAATGCCCCCCCACCGTTGCGCTCATGTGGCGCGCATGTGAGTACAGCGATGGCAAGCCCCTGACCGTTGGATCAAGGGGTGAGCTGAAGGGGCGCAAGCGCCTTATAAATAGGACCTATGGCCCTTTAGAAAACTTCACCATTTTCTAGATTTTGATTCCAGAGCTTTGCTCTTGCTTAGAACTTCAGAGCTTTGCTCTCGTTTCCAGAACTTCAGAGCTTTGCTCATTTCCAAGGTTAAAAAACTTTAGGTAAAAATTAATTCAAATCAAATTAATTAACCTTAACCAAAGAGCTTTGCTCTCACAGATCTTTTGATCTATAGAGACCCCCATTGGGGTTTCACCAACAGAGCTTTGCTCTCATGAATCCATAGATCTACAAGGATCTTGTTCATGGGTTTTAACCCATGAGCAGAGCTTTGCTCATGGATCCAAAAATAGATCTTTTTGATCTAAAAACGAAGAACTTCTAATAGTCTTCAAAATATTTTAATCTCTTTAGGAGTTTTAAATAAATTTTCTCATCATCAGCACAGAGCTAGGCTCTTTTAAGGAATCTTATTCCCCTGAGACCAGAGTTTGACAAGTGTCACTCTGTGACAGAGCTTTGCTCTGAGAAAGGAGATTTTCTCCTTGTCTCTAGGAATTCTTTATTAATGGGAATGTTTTCCTGGGGACCAACTGACAATCTCATCAAATGATGAGGTTATCTGATGTATTGTCATCCAGATTTTGTGGGTCCCCCTTTGGTCTCCCACTCACTGCGCTGTTGTGTGGTGTAATTAATCGATTTTAATTTAATTAATGCATTTTTTTTAGACGCCAAACGTTGGAATTACAACACTAACGGCTAAATTATTCTTTTGCAGCGATCATGTCTCTAGACACTTCATTTCCGTTCGTCCGCTCGGAGGAGGGATTTCCCGAGGCGCCCTTGGACCGCGAAGTCCTGACCATGATTAAGGAGTACGACCCGGAACACAAGAGTCTCCATCTTTGGGGGTCGTGGTATAATCAGATCATCATGGGCCGCCGGAGCTTCACATGCGCGGTGCCGTCGGAACCCATAACGGCGATTCATTACGCCAGCCCACCCCCGGTGCAGTATGCCGTGGAGATGGTTGATTGGACATCAAAGGGCTTCCTACATCCCGCCATAGATGCGATTCCGGTTCAGCGTCCCATGGTTTTGGATATCCTGGGGCGCCGCATCTGTCAAGGCGAGGCGCGACCTTGGGGGCAATCATATAATATCGGTTTAATCCCCCGCCACCCAATCGGCTATCTGCCGTGGGCCCGGTATATCCTGTCGACGAAGAAGTCGCAGTTGATAAGGTTAGGATTGTATACCGCAGTCTATGTTTCCCTTTTCCAGTATCCCACGCTTCCCACCTGGTGGTTCAAGGCCTTCCTGGAGCAGTGGAACATTCCTACCCACACTTTCCTTGCCATGGATCGGGAAGTGTCAATCTCTTTGGAAGAGTTTATGGAGGTATCCGGTCTACCGGTCATGGGGGAACACTATGAAGAGCTGCTCCCGCCGGATGAGTACTTCTTTGGTGCTAAGCCGGTGATAAGAGGGCTCATGCCGGAGAACGCTGTCCAACATCAATTTCCAAGTCTGATCAAGGTGTTGAACATCTACGAGGCCCTTTTCATTGAGCGTGGGAGCCGCGGAGTTAATTTTGAGGATTTCATTGTTCGGTTCCTTCATCCAAACGTCCTCTCGGTGGAATCTGCCAAGTTTGCCAACCTTGAGGACCCTTTTGGTTTAGGTTTGGATAACCTGCCAGCGAAAGACATAGACCAGAAGAACTTTTTTCTTCCTAACTCCCCAACCATGTCTTTTGCAGAAGTCACAGCCCCCGAGATGGACGAGGAGGCTTTCTTTTTAGGATTCCTTGGGCTTTGGCTGAGTTGGTTTGCGCTCCCAATGCACTCTCACCGCATGTGGCCCTCTGTTTTTTACCCGGCCCACCGAATGACTATCGGGGTAAAGGTGGCCGTTGGGATCGCCGGTTTGGCGCACTTATATCATGGCCTCAGTCGAGCAGCGGATGCTAATGAGCCTGGGGTGTTGCACGTGGTCTTCCCGATGCACTACTTTATGTCGTGGCTCGAGCTACATACAGCGGGTGTCTTCGGCATGCATAAAAGGCCCTCGTTCTACGAAAGGTGCAGTTTTCCTCGCATTCTACAGTTGATCGGCGCATCAATTGTAAATCCATCGCCACGAGATGCCAGGTGTTTACTCCTTCGCTCCCACACCGTTGGAACCGGTGTGTCTTTTATTGACAAGGTGTTGACTATTGGAAAAACGTCCACCACCACAGTGCGGCCATTGCAAGACACTTTCAAGGATGGATCTTCAGTTTTAACGGCCCGGGAGACCCTTCACCTATATTCCATCAGACCGGGCTTCTTGGTGTTTAGGCAGGACGGGGCGGCGATCTTCATGAGATATAACCCGCATCGTTTCGCCCAGCAGCTGAGCTATAATCAAGGGGTACCGCTGGAGGCTTTTTTATCGGAACCTGCCGCGACTGAAGAAGGGATGGAGAGGGCACTGCATCACTTCATGCGTCTAAACACGGGCTCTCACTTCTTTATCAGTGAGCCGGCTTGCGCCCCCCGACTTCTTAGGGTATACACAGAATGGTATAGTCATTCGACGGGAGCGGTCATAAAGGAGGAAAGGCGGTTGCTGATCGATCGTAAGGGTGCACCCCCAGGTAGCGATCGCAACGCCCCTCTGGTGCCAAGGACCCTAGTAATCCCCCATTTAAAAGATGCCAAAGCTGGACCCTCGCGTGCACAAAGTCCTCCACGTGAGTTGCCGCTCCCTGATATCACAGATGCACCTCCCGCACCCTGTGCTCCAGTGGAGACAGTGGTTGTACCCTCGCCAGAGTCTGGCGTGGGTGCGGACATCGGGACCCGTCGTCCCAAAGTGGCTGCTAAACGGAAGTCGATCCCCCGTGAGCCTAGGGTCGGAGGGCAAAAGAAAAAGAAGTCGCTCTTCGCTGCGGACGTCGTGTTCGGTCAGGAACCCCATGCTCCTTATGCCGAGGGTCTGCTCGAATATGGGACTAACGAAGGATTAGTGATGCCGCCACCAGACGATACAGACTTGGAGGCTGCTCTTGAAGCTTCAGCATGGTTGGCGAGGCGTGACGCGTGGCTAGCTAAGCTTGCGCAATCAGGAAATTATTAGTCGCCTTTTCTTTATTGCAACATATCCTCTTCATTGCCTTTAACTAACGCTTTTCTTTCTTTCCTTTCAACAGGCATCACTGACGAAGAAGCTATTGCCGCTTCTCTGAAGACTTTCCAGGAGGAGGAACGTCTTAGAGCATCTATGGGCCTTAGTAAGTTTTAATCCATCAAGTCTCTATCTCCCTCGTGTTATGGTCGATCTAACCTCTCCCCTTTTATTGCAGACACCTCAATGCCGTTCCCACCAAGCGACGCAGATGTTTTACCAGCTGCCGATGTTCCCGCTTCCTCTGGGCCACCGCAGGAGGTTCGTCTTGAAGAGCCGATGAAGGATGCCTTAAAGGCTCTGGAGGCATCCCTGAACGAGGATGACGACGCCTTGAAGGAGGCGTCACAAAGGTCCATCGCGACAGCCCGGGAGGAAAGGAAGCGGCTGAGGCGTGAGGCGAAAGCGCGCAGGGCTGCCTTGGCTGCGGGAGCGGGCCCCAGCACCGCCCCTCATGCTGATACTCCATCTGAAGAGGCCCCTGTTGCCTTATCCACTGCCCGCAGAGAGGTGGCGCGCGCAGTTCGGAGCGCAAACGGTAAATCCGCTTCAGGTAATATTTCTCTCAGAGTTTTGTTATAAGGATTTTTAATGTCATCGGTCCTTATATCCCTTATCTTGTAGGGCCGAGTCCGATCGAGGGGGAGGCGGAAACCGTTGATCCCAAAGAAACAGAGGAGGCAGTACCTGCCGAACTCGAGCCGACGGTGGGCAACGTCGTTATGGCTTTGGAGCCTGAGGTGGAGGTCGAGGGGCCTGCAGCCGAGAAGGTCGTTGATGCCGAACCTGAAGCGGTGGCAGATGATATGATCACTATAACTGAACCGAGGGTGGTGGTGGACGAGGCGCTTGAGGCCAGCGACCTCGGGGTGACAGAAGATGAGCCGATGGAGACGGCGGAGCTCGAAGTAGTTGCGGGTGAGATGGGTATGACTCTTAGGGAAGGGTCAGCCGCTTCCTTCCAAGAATCCGGCAATGCTCCAATCATTGCCCTCCCTGCTTACGATCTCCTGCCGTCTCCTGGTCACGGTAGCACGACAACGGTCCCCATCGAGTCGGGTAATGAGGCTACGGGTGGTGACCTCATGTCGATAGAGGAGGGAGTCGCTTCTGTTTCGGCCGGGAGCTCCTCAGGTAAACCTTAGTTTGCTGTCTTTCTTATTTTACAATCCTTTCTGACAAGTTCACCTTTCTTGTAACGCAGGCGCAGCCAGCGCTGATGCCCCACTGCTTGAAGGAGCGCCTTCAACGACTGTCTTGGCGGTGGTTACCTCTCAACCCTCCCTCATACCATCTAAGATGTTGGAAGGTATGGGTTTGCAACTTATTAGTCTTATCTTTCAGATGTATAGTGTATGTACTGAAGTCGTGCTGTTATGTCTTTTCAGGAGTACTTTTTGACCATCTTTACCAGATGTTGCTCCCACACTTCTCCTTCCCATCCGAGCTTGCTTCTTCCTCTGGTGGCGTTGGTGAGTATGATTTCCAATGACATCCTTCTTTCTTCATTGATAGGATTATTTCTAAACCCCCCCTTTTTTATCTCGACTGCAGTGTTACAAATCGAAGGAGGGGATGAAAGACGGGCTGCGCTGCCGACCCTTCCGGCCCTGCCACCTGCCTCAGCTGGTACAGCGACTATCACATTGATAAATCCCCCTTTTTATTTTCTGAACTGTTATCTGACCATATCTTGTTTCTTTTCAGCTGTCGTTCCAGTCTCGGCGCCCTTCGAATCTCGCATCATAATGCCAGCAGGTCCTTACCTGAGACGTCCATCTTCGAAAGGCACCGCGAACAGCTTACGTATGTTGAGCGATTATATTGAGGAGCTCGACGTCGAGACCCCTACCTCTACTGCAGATTTTGCTATAGCGGTTAACCCGATGCTGGTGATACTCGTGAACTTTTATGACGAGGGTATCATCGCATCTTGGGTTAACCATTGCAGGGAGATCGAGGCTCGCCTGCATCAGTTGGAGTCGCTGCGTCCCGCTCCCGAGGCCTTGGCTGCCAGTAATCAAAGAACAGCGTGGATTGAGCAGAGCGCTCCTTACTTCCACCACCTCGAACAAGAAGTCATTTCAAGGCGTAAGGAGCGAGGTGAGACTTCGAGCAAGTCTGCCCAACTGCATGCTCGGGTGGAGGCCAACGCCGCACGGCTGAAGGTTGTCTTTGAGGGCCTCCTGCAATGTCTTTCTGAAGGGTTATCATTGAGGCAACACCTTGATGTTGTCGAGCGAGATGCATCCAGCCAGGAAGCAGCCCAGAAGGCGGCGGAGGAGCAACTTTCATCTTTCTTGCAGCAGCGAGCCCGGGTGGAAGCGGAGGTGGCCGCAGCAGCCGCTCAGGAGGAGGCGCTGAAGGAAGTGCGAGAGCAACTTGTGGATTTACTAAAGACACTTCCTCCTCAGTAGCTACCCTTCTTTGTATCGTTTGTAATTGTAAATAAAAGAATGTATCTATATATTTTCTCTTCTTTGACATAATGTATCCTGTATCCAATCAAGTTTATGAATAAAAGATACACTCTTTTTTTTGTAATGTGTCATTTTCTCCGTCTTTTCGTTCTTTTACTATCAACATATCAATTTAGCAAACATGGTTGACGGATGATTAGAACGAGTATCCTGACTTTCTTAAGAAATAGCGATGGCTTAGGCCGCAGGTTCGGATCTGCTGCCTAAGACTTTTCAACTCCATGAGCCGTGAGGGTCTCGTAGAGATTCTTCTCCCTACGGATCGAGAGGATCTCATAGGTGGGCTTTCTCCTTAGGAATCGTGAGGATTCCTAAGTGTTGTTTTCTCTTACAAGTCGTAAGGATCCTATAAGAGAATTTGTCCTTCTTACGAGTCGAGAGGACCCACAAGCGGTTGTTTCCCTCCTCGTCGAAATTCGATTTTGGAGAGTGAGACCCATGAATAGTATGCAAGAGACCATTTTGGATTGACTTGCAGGGTCCCATTGTTCAGGAAGCAAGTTTTTTTAGTCCCTGCTGCCTGAGGCTTTATTTGCATGTTGATACGAATCGGGGATTTCCCGCGGAGACACAGTTTCTCTGCGAGCCGACGCGAATCAGGAGGCTCTCGTCAAGGAGTGTTTGTATCCGTGAGTCGAGGAATTTGCTGGGGATTATTTGTTTCCCAAGCGCCAAGGATTATTTGTTTCCTTGGGGTTTGAAACGAGTCGAGGATTTCCCACGGAGGCACTGGTGGCTCTGCGAGTCGACGCAGATCAGGAGGCTCTCGTCAAGGAGTGTTTGTATCCGTGAGTCGAGGAACTTGCTAGGGATTATTTGTTTCCCAAGCGCCAAGGATTATTTGTTTCCTTGGGGTTTGAAACGAGTCGAGGATTTCCTACGGAAGCACTGGTGGCTCTGCGAGTCGACACGGATCAGGAGGCTCTCGTCAAGGAGTGTTTGTATCCGTGAGTCGAGGAACTTGCTAGGGATTATTTGTTTCCCAAGCGCCAAGGATTATTTGTTTCCTTGGGGTTTGAAACGAGTCGAGGATTTCCCACGGAGGCATTGGTGGCTCTGCGAGTCGACACGGATCAGGAGGCTCGTCAAGGAGTGTTTGTATCCGTGAGTCGAGGAGTTTGCTAGGGATTATTTGTTTCCCAAGCGCCAAGGATTTATTTGTTTCCTTGGGGTTTGAAACGAGTCGAGGATTTCCCACGGAGGCACTGGTTGCTCTGCGAGTCGACGCGGATCAGGATGCTCTCGTCAAGGAGTATTTGTATCCGTGAGTCGAGGAATTTGCTAGGGATTATTTGTTTCCCAAGCGCCAAGGATTATTTGTTTCCTTGGGGTTTGAAACGAGTCGAGGGTTTCCCACGGAGGCACTGGTGGCTCTGCAGGTCGACGCGGATCAGGAAGCTCTCGTCAAGGAGTGTTTGTATCCGTGAGTCGAGGAGTTTGCCGAAGACACTGGTTTCTTCGGAGTTGGAATGAACCGTCGAGGTTTGGCTTTGTCTTCCGACGGAGTTTGTTGGGAAAATATGGTTCCCTGTTTGTTTACGCCCTTGGATTGTATACAAGGATCGATGTGATCTTAACTGTAGGGCCAAAGTTTTATCATCATCATTTTTTTTTGTTTTATTTCCGCGATGCTCCATCATTTCAGTTTTTATATCGCGAAGGTCGTGATTGCCCAATCATTTCGGCTATTTTTCGCGGTGCCCAATCATTTCGGCTATTTATTTTATTCTTACTCGCTGCTTTTTATTGCGAGTTGCCCCATCATTTCGGCTATTTCGCATGTATACATTTCACTTGCTGCTTTTTTTATTGCAAGTTGCCCCATCATTTCGGCTATTTTGTATGCATGTGTGGCCTACTGGCTTTTCGCCGTAAACCTGAACTCGGACACCGATTTTGGCATCAGCACCGCTACAACTGGGATATTGACAGGAGCGAATCATCATTTGCCTCTGTCGTTGTCGAACAAAGGAGGCTTAGCGACCAGGGTTAGGGTCCTGTCGACTAAGGCTTTTGACTTTATGAGCCATAAGGGTCTCACAAAGCTATTTCTCCCTACAAGTCGTGAGGATCTTATAGGTGTATTTTCTCCTTAGGAATCGTGAGGGTTCCTAAGTGTATTGTTCCTCTGTAAGTCGTAAGGATCCTACAGGAGGGTTTTCTCCTTGTAAGTCACGAGGATTTACAAGGGTTGTTCACCATGCAAACATATCCCCAATCTCGGATGAGACTTGATTAGGGAAATGTTTATTCGCGCCCGTGGATTGTATACAAGGGTCAGTATTGAGCCACTTGTAAGGCAATATCGAAGGTTGTGGGGGTTGCTTAAGCACAGGTTTAGGTCTCTGTAACTTAAGACTTTCAAATCTTATGAGCCGTGAGGGTCCCATAAGAGAGTTCTCCTTACGAGTCGTGAGGATCTCGCAAGTGTATTTTCTCCTTAGGAATCGTGGGGATCCCTAAGTGTGTTGCTCCCTTGTGAGTCGTAAGGATCTCATGCGGGTGGTTTCTCCTTATAAGGTCGAGAGGACCCTATAAGTGTCCTTTAACGAGGTTGCGCCCTTTCAGGTTTTCACAAACACTCGCCGGTAGCCCTGCTGTTTTTACTCACGGAGCTCTTTCGGGTTTGCATCCGCGCCCATTTTGCTTATGGACATACCGTTTTTTTTTATTATTTTTTTATTTTTACATTTTTTTTTACGAGGTCGCGCCCTTTCAGGTTTTCACGAACACTCGCCGGTAGCCCTGCTGTTTTTACTCACGGAGCCCTTTCGGGTTTTCATCCATGCCCTTTTTGCTTATGGACATACCGTTTTTTTTTTATTCTTTTTATTTTTATATTTTTTTTATATCTTGTCAGCCTAAAGATGCTGCGGTAGTAGTTTTAAGACGTTTCGGTCTGCTATTAGTTTAAGGACATTTCGGTCCGACATTGAGAGGCTGGCTACTGCTTATAAAACTTGAGCTTAGGAAGATAGCGAGCGGACATGGTCGTCGTCATCTATCATTGACCTAAGCTGTGGCTCATTAAGCGTAGTATTTCTTTAGGAAGCGACCGTTTATCGGCCTGAAAGGCCTTTCACCATGCATGTCCATGAGTAGATAGGCCCCACCCTGGTAAACTTTATCTATGATGTACGGGCCTTCATAGTTTGGCTCGAATTTTCCCCGCTTGGCGCGATTGGGGATCATAGGCTTTTTGACCACTAGCACGAGTTCGCCTTGGCGGAATGTCCTCGGTCGGGTCAATCTTTCGTATGAGCGCATCATCTTTGCTTTATAAGCTTCCAGATTTTGCTGTGCCATGAGCCGGGTTTCATCAAGGGCGTCAAGCTCCTCAAGCCGAAGGTGAGCATTTTCTTCGTCCGTCAGCTCGTAGTGGACTGCCACTCGTAGAGAGGGTAACTCTATCTCGAGGGGGAGTACTGCTTCTGTACCGAACACCAACGCGTACGGCGTTGTGTTCGTGGCCGTCCTGAACGTAGTTCGATATGCCCAAAGAGCTTCTTGCAGTCTTTCGTGCCAGTCTTTCTTATTTCGGGACACGGTTTTCTTTATGATCTTTGTCAAGGTCTTGTTGAAGGCTTCAGCTAGACCATTAGCTCACGGATTATAAACCGAGGAATATCTCCAGTCTATATTATACTGTTGCGCGAAGCGACTGATCTTGTGGCTTCTGTAAGCTGGCCCGTTATCGGAGATGATCCGTCGCGGAGTTCCAAACCGATATATGACGTGCGTCTTGAAGAAGTGGAGGATATTTTCCGTCTTCACTTCTCTTAACGGTATTGCTTCTGCCCATTTAGAGAAGTAGTCAGTCGTTGCTAGGATGAAACGATGCCCTCTAGACGATGCTGGTTCGATGGGGCCGACTATATCAGTCCCCCACATTTCGAACGGCCAGCTAGCCACCGTCGGATGTAATGGATTTGGATGCTGGTGGATGAAATCCCCATGAATTTGACACGAGTGACACTGCTTCGCATATTCGAGGCAGTCTTGAATCATCGTGGGCCAATAGTAGCCCATCCGTTTGACCTTCAACTTCATCTTTGGGCCTGCTTGGTGAGAACCGCAGAGTCCGTCGTGAACTTCCTGAACGACTCTTTTCGCTTCGTCAGGTCCCAGGCATCTCAACCACAGAGAATCAAACGATCTCTTGTACAGAGTATCGTTGACGAAGGCGAAAGATAGAGCCCGCTTCATGAGCTGATGTCTTGTGGACGCTTCTTCAGGCAGTCGGTGGGACTTGAAGTAATCTATAAAGACTTCTCTCCAATCCTCAGTATTTTCCCAATCTTTTACTTGCAGGGTAGTCTGCTCGTTTGCTCTTTTTTCTTCGGATGATTCTGGAGATATTTCTGCTGGGGCAAGCACCCGACGGCTTTGTACCATGATTCTGACGTCATCGAGATTCTCGTCAGCCAGTTCTTTAGCAAGTTTGGCCAATGCGTCTGCTTTGCTATTTTCCGCGCGCGGTATATTTTCCAAAGTGTAGGAAGGAATTTGGGTCAACAATTGTTGCACCTTTTCGCCGTATTTCACCAACTCCGGTTTGCACGTTTGGTAGTCGCCGTTTACTTGACTAACGACCAGTTGAGAATCCCCGTATATGAGGAGATTTTCAATTCCCATGTCGATGGCGATCTCAAGACCTGCTATCAAGGCTTCATATTCAGCTTCATTGTTTGTCCTCGACTCTATTAAGGAGAATGCGAAGCGCATTATCCCTCCTTGTGGAGTTACAAAGATGAGGCCTACCCCCGATTTGATTATAGGGGTGTTTTGTTTGCGCTTCTTCATGGAAGATGCACCATCAAAATAGAGTTCCCATCGGGTATCACCACCGTCGATTGCATCAAACGCATGTTCGTCTGGAAGATCGCAATTTAGAGGAGAATCGGCGGGTATGGAATGTTCAGCGAGGAAGTCGGCGATGGCCTGGCCTTTCACTGCTTTGAGAGGTTGATACGTGATCGAAAACTCCATCAAGAGTAGGGCCCATTTAGCGAGTCGTCCTGTCAATATGGCCTTTGACATTAAGTATTTAAGGGGGTCCACCTTTGAAATGAGACGAACCTCATGCGCCAACGCGTAGTGCCTGAGCTTTGTTATCGCGAAGATCAACGCCAGGCAGTGTTTTTCGATGGGGGAGTAGTTGCTTTCTGCCCCCAGTAGAATTCGACTTAAGTAGTAGAGTGCTCTTTCTTTTCCTTGATCATTCTCTTGTGCCCATAATGCGCCTAAAGAACTTTCGAGGACGGTTGTATAAAGAATGAGAGGCTTTCCCTTAACCGGAGCAGCCAACACTGGAGGGTTTTGCAGGTACTGTTTGATCTCGTCTAGTGCGCTTTGGCATTTTTGATCCCAGACGAACGGGGTTCCCTTCTTCATCAGGTGGCTGTAAGGACGGCACTTTCCTGAGAGGTTGGCTATAAATCGCCGTATATACGCGAGCTTCCCTTGGAGAGACCGCAGCTGTTTGAGAGTTCTCGGCGGAGGCATTTCCATGATCGCTTTAATCTTAGACGGATCTATTTCAATACCTCGGTGTCGAACGATGAATCCCAGGAATTTGCCTGAGGAAACTCCGAATGCACACTTGAGCGGGTTCATTTTCAAGTTGTATTGTCGAAGGCGTTGAAATACGGTCTTCAGATGCTCAAAATGTTCCTCGTATGATTTGCTTTTAACCATGAGATCGTCGATATAGCATTCGACGATTTTGTGTATAAGGTCATCAAAGATCTTTGTCATGGCCCTTTGATAAGTGGCACAGGCATTCTTTAAACCGAAGGGCATCACTTTATAACAGAATATACCTAGAGGGGTCCTGAAGGCGGTGTGCTTCTGGTCTTCGGGATGCATCTTTATCTGATTATACCCTGATGAGCCATCCATGAAGGAGAAAACCTCATGAGTGGATGTATTGTCTATCATCAGTTCGGTGACTGGCACTGGGAAGTCATCCTTCGGGCAAGCTTTATTGAGATCCCGGAAGTCCACGCATATGCGCACTGTCCCATTTTTCTTCATCACCGGGATGATGTTGGCGATCCATTCAGGGTATTGAACTTCCTGGATGAAGCCAGAGTCGATCAGCTTTTTGACTTCAGCATTGATACTCATTTCAAGCTCGAGTCGCATTCTTCTCGGCGCTTGTTTGACTGGCTTGATGCTTGGGGATATTGCCAATTTATGCACAGCGATTTCTGGATCTAGTCCCGGCATTTCGGAATAGTTCCACACAAAGCAATCTCTATGCTGTAGGAGCACGTCTTTCAACGCGGTCACTCTTTCTTCAGATAGCAGCTCGCTGATGAATGTCGGTCGCGGGTCGTCTAGCGTTCCCAATTCAATTTTCTTGAGGTTATCCGCGGTGGTATGGATTCCATCTTCCAGCTCTTTTGGTGCTGGTGGGAATTCTGAGATTATCTCGCTGTTGTTTTCGAAACACCAAGGGAACTCATCTATATCCTCGGGCTCTTCTTTTAATATTGTAATCACGTAACAGGTGCGAATTCGCTTCCAATCCCGATGTGGAGCCGGTTCTTCTTTCGTGGCCTTGGGCTCACGGTCCTGTGCGCCGTCTTTCGGAGGGGAACAAAGCAGTCTTCAATAGGATGTCCTATTGCTCGGTGATAGGAGCAATAGTCTGGGTGAGAGACCTCGTCTGCTTGCTCAGGGTGCTTGGGCTCCGATAGCGTAATCATCTGATGTTTCACGACGAGGTCGAAGATTTTCTTTGTCTTTTCTTGGGGAAAAGAATATGCTCGACTCATCTTCTTTATAAAAGACGGATCTCAGCTGCTCGATTTTCGATCGCGTAACTCCTTGGATCCGCTTCATTGCTGTCGAACGTTTTTTCGTTCTTCAGCTTATTTTTGTTTTTGCGTCAGGTCTTCTGTATGACAGACTGGCAATGAAGGGCATCGTCATTCTCTGTAGCCTGCTGAAGGAGGCGTTGCGTCCTGGCTTTCTTGTTGATGGCCATTTCGCGGTTATGATCATCCCGGACCTTTTGACCCGCTTCTCTTATTAGCTTGTCCATCTGTTCTTCAAACGACGGACTTGGCATTTTCATGGCGGGACCTCGTTTTGGTTCAGGGTTAGCATCTTTTAACAGAACATCTCCTTCTTTATCGAAGTCATGTATGACGTAGCAGCCATGGACTCGCTCCCGTTTCTTGGATCGAATATATCCAAGCCCGGTCCTTTCCATTCTCCCGGTGGGCAATTTCCGTTGAGTTCCGGGGACATTCCAAATCCTATTGTAGAACTAAGCTTGTCGAGCAGTCTGTTTAAAGGATACACCTTGGTGCCTCAACAGCTTCTTCAATCCTTCTGTGTAGTATCTGGGCAGTCGGATGGGATGAAGTCTGTCAAGTGTCGAATCGGCACCATACCAGACTTCTTTCTCCACTTTGGTTTCCGTAGATTGATAAAAGAGGGTCTCCTTTTCATCTCTTCGCCTGGGAGGGACGTAGAACGTCTGCAGTTCCTGCACACTATAGGTTTCAAGTGCATCGAGCTTTTTGTAATGCTCTTGAGGAACCATGGAAATTTGCAAACTTCGATCATTGCCAACGAAGGCTTGTATTGATGGCCGAGCAATAGGACATCCTATTGAAGGTGAAGCAGTCTTCAATAGGATGTCCTATTGCTCGGTGATAGGAGCAATAGTCTGGGTGAGAGACCTCGTCTGCTTGCTCGGGGTGCTTGGGCTCCGATAGCGTAATCATCTGATGTTTCACGACGAGGTCGAAGATTTTCTTTGTCTTTTCTTGGGGAAAAGAATATGCTCGACTCATCTTCTTTATAAGAGATGGATCTCAGCTGCTCGATTTTTGATCGCGTAACTTCTTGGATCCGCTTCATTGCTGTCGAACGTTTTTTCGTTCTTCGGCTTATTTTTGTTTTTGCGTCGGGTCTTCTGTATGACAGACTGGAAATGAAGGGCATCGTCATTCTCTGTAGCCTGCTGAAGGAGGCGTTGCGTCCTGGCTTTCTTGTAGATGGCCATTTCGCGGTTATCATCATCCCGGACCTTTTGACCCGCTTCTCTTATTAGCTTGTCCATCTGTTCTTCAAACGACGGACTTGGCATTTTCATGGCGGGACCTCGTTTTGGTTCAGGGTTAGCATCTTTTAACAGAACATCTCCTTCTTTATCGAAGTCATGTATGACGTAGCAACCATGGACTCGCTCCCGTTTCTTGGATCGAATATATCCAAGCCCGATCCTTTCCATTCTCCCGGTGGGCAATTTCCGTTGAGTTCCGGGGACATTCCAAATCCTATTGTAGAACTAAGCTTGTCGAGCAGTCTGTTTAAAGGATACGCCTTGGTGCCTCAACAGCTTCTTCAATCCTTCTGTGTAGTATCTGGGCAGTCGGATGGGATGAAGTCTGTCAAGTGTCGAATCGGCACCATACCAGACTTCTTTCTCCACTTTGGTTTCCGTAGATTGATAAAAGAGGGTCTCCTTTTCATCTCTTCGCCTGGGAGGGACGTAGAACGTCTGCAGTTCCTGCACACTATAGGTTTCAAGTGCATCGAGCTCTTTGTAATGCTCTTGAGGAACCATGGCAATTTGCAAACTTCGATCATTGCCAACGAAGGCTTGTATTGATGGCCGAGCAGAGAATACTGCATTGATTTCGTCTTCAGAGTCACTGCCGAAGCCCAACATAGGTGTGGACGGTCCCAACTTGGTGTATTGGGGCAGCCCGGAATAGACTATCTCTTCATCTTCCTCGGTATTGCTCCCAAAGACCGGAATGGTGGTGATAGCTTTTTGTTTGTTCTCCGATTTGCGACATCTTTCTGTGTCTTCGAAATCTGCCAGGAAGTACTTGGCATCTTCATATTTGCGAACTTCTTTCACGGAGAATGGGTTTAGTTCCCCCGTCACAGTGTACTCGAGACCATCTTTGAAGTACTTCATACACTGATGTTGGGTAGAAAGGATAATGTTGTACTCGTGTAACCAAGGCCGGCCAAGCGAAGCGTTGTAGCAAATCTTGACGTCAATGATGTGGAACTTGATATCAGTGACGAGCAGCCCAAATCTTAACGTCGGTATAACAGACCCGAGAGTCCGTGATGACTGAGAGTCGAACCCGGAGATAGTGATCTTATCCCGAGCAAGGTGTTGAACGCTCATGCATATCTCCTTCAACACCCTTACATTGAGAAGGTTGACGGAGGACCCATTGTCGACCAGGATTTTGCCTATCTTGATGTCATGACAGTATCCAGTGACATACTAGGGACGGTTATACTCGCATGTCCCGAGAAGGAGATCTTCGTCGCTGAAGGTGATGTCGCCTGTGTGAACTTCTTCCAACTTGTCCTTCATCTTTTCTTCTGCGAGGAAAGCTTGAAACTGTCCGGGGTCTTGTAACGCTTTGATTAGGGAATCTCGCGCCTCTTTAGATAGCAGAAGGGCATCGAGAATGCTCAACTGTGAAGGAATCCTTCTCATGTATGATAGAACGCTATAATCCACCTTGCTTTTCTTGGGCGGGTCCTTGGCTGCCAGCTCTTCGACGAATTGATCGTCGAGGGCAATATCCTCAGGGACTTTTTCCTTCCCTTTATCCTTTTTGTTCGATCCCTTATTTGACGGTCTGAGATTCTTTTCAGGTAATGTGCGATTATGCAGCTGGATGTTCTCGCAGGTCTTCATTTCTTCGGCTTCGGAGGTAGATTCCTTGAAGAGGGGGCCAAGGGGCATTTCTTCATCAGAATAGCTCCCGAAGGTAGAAACTTGCGATGCCTTGCTGTCAATCATGTGACAGTTGCCGGCAGTTCTTCCGTGCTCATCTGTCGTGCCCCTTTGTTCTTGACGCGTCTTGCGCTTCATTCGCTTGAAATGCTGTCGGTGGGCAACATATCCTTGCCACCAGTTTTTAAAGGTGTTGAACTCTTCATTAGGGTATGTAGTCACAAGCAGTAGTTTGGATATGCATCCCCTTCGTCAAGGTGTATCCCATCAGGAGTGTTTCCTTCGGAGAGTGGCAGCTTCATTCCCATCGATATGACTTTGGCGAACCGTTTCTTCATCTTGAACCTTCTTTTGCTGGTGACAGAAGTGCTTTGATCTGGTTGGGGTATTTCATGACCCATGACTTCTTTAAATTGACGCCGACTCCTGGCCTTTTCGAATATAGCCATTTCGCGTTTTCGATCATCCTTGCTCTTCTGATGGGCTTCGTTCAATAGTACGTCGATGATCCTGTTAGACAATTCCAAAGGTTTTTATTCCGGTTCTGGATCTGCCCCCAGTTTCTTTGCTTCAGGTGCTTCTTCACCATCCATCGACGAGTGAGAGATCATGTGACAGCTTGCCACATAGCCCTCAGGTTCATCCGACGAGTCTTCTCCTTCATCATTTCTGTCCTCAAGGATGTGGTTGAGAAACTCTTGGAGTGTGACTGGGGTCCGCGCTTTCTGATTATATTCTTCCAGCGTGTCAATATGTTTCTGCAGGTCCATGCGCTTGTCACCAGGCTTCACGGGCATTTTGGTCTTCTTCTTCTTCTTTGAAGACTTTGACGGCTGGGTATGGGCACTTTGACTATCACCACCAATTTTTTGAGTTAGGCGTGGTTTCAGCATTCCCTTGATGACTTCGGGTTCCAGCAGACTTTTCCATTTGATTGCTGGGCATGTTTGGAGATCCTTTAGTATTCTTTTCGTTTTGGCTAAAAGAGCGACCTCCCATGGAGCTTCTTCAACAAAAGAGCACGATGCCCCTATGTGTCCCCCCTTTTAAGAGTGTGCGGTTGAGGCGGGCTTACTTTCCAATTCTCGAACAATGCGAATTTGCCCTGTTGGTATTGGTCTTCAATCCAGCCTTTAAAGACGAAGCAATCTTCAATTGGATGGCTTACTGCTCGGTGGTAAGGACAGTAATTGGGATTGTTAGCATCGCCGGGCTGCAGCGAACGTCTAGGATCTGGCAGTTTGATGAGCCTGTTGTGCACTGCCAGCTCGAACAGTCTCTTTGTTTTCTCCCGCGGAAATGAGTAGGGACGTCCCAGTCTCTCCTCGAAGGATTGGCGTGGACGCACGTTGCTTTGGTGAACAATCGGTTTTAAGTTGCTCGGCTGTTGTTGAGCATTGGCGACAAAGGTCGCTTTCCCTTTGCCCTTTTCATTCCGCGGCTCTGTCTTTGAAAGGGAAAGCTTATGACCCATCTGGTCCATTTGGGCCAGCTTATCAATCAAAGTCTGGAAGGTGGTCAGCTTGAAGAACATCATGAATTGGGATATGGTCGCCTGCGGATCGAGGGTTCCCACAAACATGCCCACTGCAGGAGCCTCTTCGATGCGCTGTTCGCACTTCGACCATAGATTTCGCCACCGTATCGCATATTGAACCCAAGTTTCTCCCGGCTTCACCCTGGCATTGATCAGCACCATGATTGGGGTACGCTCGCTAGCACTCGCAAAATGTTGGGTGAATAGCAGCTCCATCTCTGCAAATGTCTTGATAGAGTCATTCGGGAGTTCCAAATACCAGTCGAATGTTGTCTCCGACAAGCTGCTAACAAACTGGCGAAGCAGTAGCTTATCGTCACCTTCGATGTTGCCACACAGAGCCCTAAATTGAGCCACATGTTGGTGCGGGTTCCCCGTCCCCTTATATACATGGAATTTAGGAATCGTATATCCCGGCGGGTACTTTATTTGGTCGTACCAACCCGGATAGGGCCGTCCAGTCTTAACAACCTGGCCGGCCGTTTCATTCACCTGGTGAACTCGTATCTGCTGAGCGATATAATCATCCAAGTCGGCTTTTGAGATGGTCTCCTCTTTGGCTGCTAAACAAGCCGGAAGAGGGTTCAATATCTCCCCTCTATCATCTTCAAGGACAATCGGAGGGTCTTCAGCCGGAGAATCCGGTTGTATCATCATCCCGACCATGTCTTGGAAGAGAAGCGCCATTCGTTTTATATCGGCCGCTTGTTCCGCTTCTTCTATGTCCTTCTTTTCGAGAATTCTGTGGAGGAAGTCAGCATCGGTTTCCTGTTCATGACGCTGCTCTGATAACGCCTCCGGGCTTTCTTTTGGCCCAGTGAGTGCGGCCATTTGCGTTAGCATTTCCTGAAGCTTCTATTGCTGCTCCTGGGCTTTTGTCACGGATCACGTAAGCGGTCGATGACCCGTAGAGATACGGCTATCCTCTTTCCCGAATGCCATATAAACAGTGTGGACCACTATGCCCCCAGAATTGGGGCATTTATGTTAGGTGCCTTTGAGATTGGTCGTAAGGATCTTCTCCGGCCTTCTCCTTTTGTGAGCGGTCGAAGTCGAGGGGGCCATTGCAGCGGGCACCCGAGTAGATGACGTCTCCTGCGGTATGATAGGGTGGTCTTTTTCTTGCCGATCCTTTATCTTTTTCTGTCGGCGGGAGTAATCTGGATCAATCATCGAGTCTTGGACTTGACGCCAGACCTTGTAAACTTTAGAGGACAGCCGCTGAGAGGGCTGCTCTGGTTTCTCCTTTGTGATCTTTTCAACAGGCGGAGGAGACTTTTTAGCACGGCAGTTGGCGAATTTCTGCGCACCCTGTTAAGTAGTTCAAAGCTGTTCCCAATTGGAACAGCAGCATCAATTTCCACCGTTGGAGCCGGTGGAGTCAATCCAGAAGGGGAATTGCCCTCAACCTTCCTTACTCGGCGCCAGTGGCGACGTCGAGCGTGTCGAGCCGACGGTACTGGCTCAGTTACAGGGGTGGCTTGATCATGTCTCCTATTCTAATCAGGTGCTGTTATTGGCGCCAGCCTATTGAAAATGGACGTCCGCTGAGCGGGGATAGCCAACCTGTAGAAGGCAGACTTTCGAGCAGGAGCAGTCTTAGTGACTTCGTTTGGAACGAGAGTCAAAATACAAGACCGACTCCTTAGCAGGGGAAGCCGCTTTGGCGACTTCAGAAGCAGGAATGGCTATCCTCTTCAGGATAACCCCTTTCGGTATGGCGGGCTTCTTCACATGCCCATTGGAGCTTCAGCCCAATCTGTTAAAGACTGAGGCACTTGGTTTGGGTGACCCGTTAAAAGGGGCCGCAGTAGTGGTAAGCCGATCAAAGACCGACTTCTTCTGAGCTCTTGCCATGGTACAGGGGCGTTGAAGCTCATCGGCGGGAGCATGGTCCCAAAGAATAGCCCTGTGGTGCTTTGCATCACCTGGTCCATCGGCATTATAAAAACGGAGGCCGCCTGAGGCCCGTAGGTCACTCCTCCAGCAGGGACGGAGTGAGAGTTATTGCCATTGTTGCAGCTTGTGAAGTTGAAAGCCATTTAATCTTCTGTTTTCTGCACGGAGTAAGATACTAAATCTTAGTACTTCAAATCCAAAGGCAACCATGTCAAACCGCAACTTGTTCGAGAAACACGACACACGAAGTGTGGAGTGGAAAGAGGAAGAGGTCCCACCGGGCATGCCAGAATCTGTTCTCCGCCGAAAAACGCAACCGGGACGTTGGGATGTCAGGCCTGAATTTCGAGGGCAGATGATATTCGGTTTTATCTGTCCACCTCTCCGAAGATGCCAAGTTGATTTATGGCACCATATATTGAAGGTTTAAATGGATGCGGCCGATGTAGCAGACTTCGTCAGATTCCCTCTCATTTGAGGGGTTTTTGATTGTGAGGACGCTCTTCCCTGCAGGCGCAAGCCCCTGTGGGGACGCTACCGCATCGCGGTAACCAGTTTCTCCTTCTCCAGATGGTCACTTCGTGTCGTGTGTGTTTTTTTTGTTTTTGGTTGCCCGTGGATTGTATACGGAGACTAATTTATGATGTCGCCCGTAGGGCGTGGATTAGTCCAAATCCGTATTTTCTTAGATTTGGGTTTGGGGTTGGGTTTAAGGAAGCGTTAGTCTAATTTTAGGCTAAGATCTACTTAACAGGATCATTTAGATTCAACAAAAGAGCATTTAGGCTCTATTGTTTAGTTTAAGGACATTACGGTCCATAGTTTAGGGACATTACAGTCCAAGGTTAAGGACATCATAGTTCATGGGCTTAAAGAACCCCACAGTCCGAGGTTAAGGACATCATAGTCCATGGGCTTAAGGACCCCACAGTCCAAGAATAGTCCATGGGCTTAAGGACCCCACAGTTCGAGGTTAAGGACATCATAGTCCATAGGCTTAAGGACCCCACAGTCCGAGATTAAGGACATCATAGTCCATGGGCTTAAGGACTGTGGACCCCACAGTCCGAGATTAAGAACATCATAGTCCATGGGCTTAAGGACCCCACAGTCTAAGGTTAAGGACATCATAGTCCATGGGCTTAAGGACCCCACAGTCCATAAAGTGTTTAGTTGTCAGGACCCGTCACCTCTCTGAAGACGTTGAACGATTACAACGACAAATATCAGAGGAGTGAAGAGATGTACCCTTGAACTAATATTGGTTGGGGGATCTGTAGTTGGATTGATTTAAGGATCGTTAATCTCATTTGATATTAAGATCAACTTAAATGTTTGTTAAGGATACGTTAGTCTAATTTTAGACTAAGATCTACTTAACAGTTTGTTAAGGATACGTTAGTCTAATTTTAGACTAAGATCTACTTAACGGGATCATTTAGATCCAACAAAAGAGCATTTGGGCTCTATTGTTTAGTTTAGGGACATTGTGGTCCAAGTTCAGATGCAAACATAGGTTTAGAAATGCACCAGATAGTTATTGGTCATTGGGACCCACCACATCTCTGAAGACGCTGAAGAATTACAACGACATGTATCAGAGGTGTGAAAAGATGTACCCTCGAACCAAAGTTGATTGAAAGGCTCTGGGTTTTGCTTTGAATGTCATATGAGATGACCAATTTTGAAAGACAAGAGTGTATTTGAGGTTCAATCAAAAGAAAGGGGTACTGCCTCTGGAAAACTTGGCTAGCTCAAGCTAAGATTGACTTGGATATAGTGTTAAACACTAGAGTACACTCAGCTATCACGTGCTCCCACGTGATGCGCTCAGAATAGTATTAAACACTAGGGATGCAGCGCACAAAATAGTGTTAAACACTAAAAAAGAAGCGCTCACGTGGAGTCACGTGAGACGCTTGAGTATTGGACCCAAACTTCCTTTATTTTGTTCTCAGAATATGCAAGTAAGTGTTAAACACTTAGCCTTTATGGCCATCACGTGTGGGCATGTGATGGGTATCCATGATTTGGATATTGAAGTGTTTGTTAGGGGTCACGTGGGGGCACGTGAGGGCGCCTAAAGTCTGTTCTGCCTTTATTTTGAGAAGTTTGTTCAAGGGTCACGTGGGAGCATGTGACATAATCTTATTTATTCTCTTTTGATCATTGAGGAGGAGAGTCACGTGTTGTCACGTGATCATTTTGGGTACTTTGATCTTTTTACGTGCAGAGAGAGATGAATCCCTTGTATAAGAATTAAATTCTTTTATAGAGTTAAACCCTAATTTTATTTAGAGAAATTAAATTCCTATATATTTGGAAGAATTAAATTCTTTTATAGGGTTAAATCCTAATTTTGTTGGAGGAATTAAATTCCTATGTGATTTGTAGGAGAATATAATTCTCTGAACTTAAGTCTTCTCTTAGGTTTTAGATCTGCATGGCAGAATCTTCCCGATGAGAATTAAATTCTCAACTTATAGGGAGATCTACTTCTCCAGACCTTCAACCAAAGGAAGAACTAAGTTCTTATTCAGCAGAGTTAAACTCTTAATTTGAGAATTAAATTCTCTTTTTATTTTGTGGGAGCTTATAGGATGATCTCTTTCACTTTCTTACCTAGAATTTCTTTCTTTTCTGAAAAGACCTTTTTTTCTCTCTGGAGAATTAAATTCTCTTTTCCTTTTTGTATTCTCCCTCTGTTATTCTCTCCTTTTTTCTTTCTTTTTTCTATTCTCTTTTTGGCTCCTATTTATAGGAGAAAGAAAAGAACCAGTTTGTTTAGTCAATCTTTCATTGAAAGATTTTGATTGAATTTTGTAACCAACATGATCTTTTAAATCACTCGGTGAATTTTATTCACCTTTGGATTTTTAATCCAACAGATATTTTATTTGTTGTTCCTGACAGATTTTAGGAAAATATTTCCTTATGTAGAATCTTTCTATAAACTGGTGATTTTTAATCACCGTTGGATTTTTAATCCAACGATGCTCCGCTTTACAGAGGGTAATCTTTTTGTTTGGAAAGATCTAGGGAAATATTAAGGTTTTTGATTTCCCTTAATTAGAATTTAAATCTATTAGTTCAGAAGGTTTAAGAGCCTATCACGTGTTGGCACGTGACCCCCTGTCACGTGCGGCACGTGGCCCTATTTAAGGTTTTCTTTCCACTAACTCAGAGGGTTTTAAGACCCTATCACGTGGTGGCACGTGACCCACTGATTAAGTATTTAACCAGAATTTAATTCTATTATTTTAAAGAACTCGGGAACTCATCACGTGTCGGCACGTGACCCCTGGTCACGTGTGGGCACGTGATGCCCCATTGGGGTTTTTTCTTACTATTTTATTGTACCTTTTTATTCCTTTCAGTGGTTTTAAAGGCCCATCATGTGTGGGCACGTGACCCCTTTTGATCATAATTTAATTCTATTAGTTCAAAGGGTTCAGGAACCCATCACGTGCTGGCACGTGACCCCATCTCAAATTGTGTATCCCAGTGCCTATAACTTTGCTCATATAAGGTCACGTGTCCCCACATGATGCCCGATCACGTGTGGACACGTGATGCTCCTCCTGTGTATTTCCTTGCTGCTTTATTCAGTTCCCATGAGGGAACAATGGCATGTCCCCCCACTATCTAAAGGGAATTTGAGCGCGAAGTGGTAAGTTGATATCTGAGCCCGAAGGGCGTTTAAGGTGGGGAGTCCCAGGAGAATGTTATAGGATGACGGAATCTTAGCAACGAGGAAGTTTACCGATATGGTCCGCGTTTTGCCTGTGTCCCTAATGTTGAGCAAGAGAGTGACCGAACCCTCGGCAGGGATGGAATGGTTGGTGAACCCGGAGAGGACATGAGTGGTTGGTTAGAGATCGGAGGGACCTAATCCCATACGCTGGAAACAGACGTAGAACAGGATATCCGCTGAGCTCTCTGAATCGACCAGTATTCTCCGGACCTCGTAACGGTGAACCCGGGCCGCTATCACAAAGGGGTCATTGTAAGGGAGTGATATGCCGTGAAGGTCTTCCTCGGTGAAGGTGATCGGGTCATCCTTCCTGTGCTTCTTATGAGGCAGGTCACTTACAACCATGACTGGTATGGGGCGGCGGTCCCCCTTGTAGGGTGTTTTTCGGCACCCCATTGAGATGGGAATACATGTCGCTTGTCAGGCGCATTACAGATTCCCTCTGCCTAGGGTAGGCTAGGGTTTATTGATTGTGGGGATCCGAATCTCCGGCAGCCGTGTACTAAACTGTCGTTAATTACCCCTCGCCTTTGGAGCGAGAGAACCTCCGATTGACGAGTCAAACAGGTCATGCGAACTCAATGTGCAGTGTTGTTTTTAAAGGGGTTTTGGACATATCGGGGGCCCCGCAGAGTGCATAGGAAATGAGGGGTGAGGAGTGTCTTAAAGACGCGTGCATGGCATATAGGCGCTAGGCGCCTGCGGGTCACGTGCCATTCGCGTGGGCACTTGGCGCCCGCGGGTCACGTACCCTACACGCGACCGCTGAGCACTGGGCTCCCGCGGGTCACTGCGCGGCATGTGACCGCTGAATGCTGGGCGCCCGCGGGTCACGTGAGGCGCACGTGGGCGCTGAGCGCCCACGGGTCACGTGCCCTATACACAACTGTTAGGCGCCTACGGGTCACGTGCGCGGCACGCGACCGCTGGAAACATCAGCAGAAAAGGGGCTTATCCCCTAGGCTGGGAGTTGCACTCCCAAGGGTCTTTGGAGTTGAACTCCTAACAGAGATTATGTATAGGTTTGGAGTTAAACTCCTAAAAGAGTTTTGTTTATAGAGTTAAACTCCAACAGATCTTGAATGGAGTTAAACTCCTAGAAATCTTTGAAGATGGTTAGAGAGGACCTCTTTCTTCTCCCCTTTAGTAATAGATCTTCTTTTGAGCCTTGGATCTTCCCGAAATGGGATTTTTGGAAAAGAGTCTCCTTCTTCCTCTTCCCCTTCGGCTAGATCTTGAAGAAGAAGAGGGGTGAAACTAAAAAATCTCCCTTTTTGGGGATTTGATGAAAGATCCGGGTTTCCCTTTTTGGGTTTTATGGTGAAAAACTATTTCTTTTTGAAAAATAAAGAGTTAAACTCTTGATTTAATTCAAAAAAATGAAGAAAGTTTAAAACCTTGAGGAAGGAGAAGAAGACACAGAACCTTAATTTTGGGGAGAATGAATTAATTACCTTTCATTTAATCATCATGTTGTCTTATATAGGCTTACAAACATAGGCATAGCCCCTTGGGCTTTACAAAATGGCATTTTGCCCATCCCATACCTTATGTGCTCATTTATTTTGCACATGGGCCATGTGCTTTACAAAAATTTGGCTTTAAACCTATTTTTCTTACATTCATGCATAAAAAATTACATCAAAATTATTTATTACATGATTTCACTTTGGCATGGGGGAGGCCGGCCGCGGGGCTCGACTTAGGCATGGGCCCACTTGATCTGGGTTTGGGCCCGCTTACTTGAGGTTGACTTTGACTTTGACTTGATCAACCGAGGTGTAATTTTCGACCCCAACACCCCTCACCGTCCAGTGACAAAGGAATACATTATGTTCATCTTAAAAGGTACCTCATTCATACGCGGGTATTATCACCTCCAATCCCTGGAAGGCCACTACTCCTATATGTGTCTATTACTGACACCGAGCAGGATGCGTCGAGATGACCATGATCTGACCAATTGTTAACTCCTCGGGAGGGGGTTGGTCTTTCTGCTCTTGTTCCGCCTGCCGCTTGTCTCGTAGGTATTTCCCCAAGTGGCCTGAGCGGATCAGGTCCTCAATATAGTTACGAAGTTGCTTACAACTCTCGGTCAGGTTCCCCTGCGACCTGTGGTAAGCGCAATACGGGCCCCAGAGCCGTTTGCCCGCCCTTTGGGTTGCCGGCGGGAGCCTGAAAAACCTCTCGTTTTTAGCCTCCTTTAGCAGTTCCGTCTGGGAGATGGTCAGAGGAGTGTACTCCTAGAATCTCGGGGCATAGGGTTTTGGACGGTCGGCTTTTCTTTTGTCCTCTCTGTCCCGTTTCTTTCGGTCTGCTTGGTCACCCCGAGGCAGGTTGGCGTTCACCTCTAACTCGAGTTGAATCTCTCGCTCGGTCCACGCTTTTACTTTGGCCATGGTCCTAGGTTGCGCTAATGCAAAAGAGTAGAGCCACTCTTTGTGCCTAAGACCTGACCTCAGGGCGATGATAACCGTCTCGTCGCGATGCTCGGGTACCTCGAGAAGGGTATTGTAGAAGCGGGTGATGTACCCCTTAAAGAATTTCTTATCCCCGCTTTTGATGGTGAACAGATAGTCGACCGTCTTTTTCTGCCGACGGTTACCGACGAAATGACCGAGAAATTGGGTAGCCAGCTTATCAAAGGTCGAGATTGAGCATGGTGTGAAATCTTGACCAGCCCGGATGAGGGTGGTGGGGAAGGCTCGGTATTGAGCCGCATCTGAGTTGTCTTGGAAACTCATGCCTGCCGTAAATGCGTCCAAATGGTCCTTCGGGTCGGACTTCCCGTCGAAGTGGGCCATCTTGGGCAGTTTGTTTCTGGATGAGACACGCTCAGCTAGTAGCTGTTCAGTAAAAGGCCTTGTAAGTGAGTCGGCGGAGTACTTTGCGCCTTCGCCAGCCGTATGGTCATCCTGTCGTATATCTTTGATTTTCCTTTCGAAAGCCTCTATTCGTTGTTGGTACCCCGAAGATTCTTCACAGTTGGAGCGCTTGCTCCCTCTGCTCCTGGCTTACGCGATGGAGCAGCTTCGGTTCCGCTCTATCACGTTACTTAAATCTCCGGGGCAGACCCTTCGTTGATAGCCCCGGTATTCGTCATACACGTGACCTTGACGGCGGCGGCGGCGCGGGTTTAGCCTGGAATTAGACAATTGGACTGACACTTCCTCGGGGGGCGAGAAAGAGAAAGGGTGGCGCGCGTTGAAGTGATGGCCCGGTCCCCCTGTAATCGGGGTGTCGAGCTATCCGGCGCCCAACGGGTCATGGATTCATTTCCCGGACGCGGGCCATGACTGCCGGAACCGGCACGTCGGTGTTCGGTCACATCAAGATGAGCGCGAGTGAGGTTAAGAGCCTGAGTGTGTCCTTCTATTTTCCTGCGAACGTCGTTGCCCCGGGGAAGGGATGCTACGGTCTGGCGTGCATGGCCGGCCGTTTGGACGCGGGCGAGTGCATCCACCATCGCCGTGATCCTGTTGATTTGAGCGGATAAGACGTTGATGACGTTAGGGGCAGGAGTAGGGCCGTTTCCTCCCCGCTGTGGAGGACGGGACAGCTCGTACTGTGATCGTCGCGGTTGTCGTTTGTCATTGAATCGGAGACGGAAGATCAACTTTTTGGATGGAGAAGAACCGTTCCCACAGACGGTGCCAACTGATGGAGGTCGAAATCTCCCTCAGTTGTTGTCCTCCGTCGATTTTATTGCAAGCGATTCTGAACGGTTGTGATTGGGAGTGGGAATTGAACGTGTGGATCTCAATGGGTTGTTGGAAGCCGCTGACGCTGGGCTACCTGCAAAGGAAGTCCCGGGGTGGGGAACCACCGTAGGACCCTCTGACGATCAAGTAAGTACTGAGGTATAGGGGCAACGTAGCAGCGTATTTGAATCGATTTGACTTACCTAGAACGTTTGGTGGAGGGGGTTTATATAGTGGTCGCATGAAGTAAACCAGCACGAGATTCTCGCCGCCCGTTACGTCTCTGCATCACGTTCGCGCTGATGGCAGGACATGCCTATTAATGGCGGGACGTGCTCATTAATGGCGAGATGCGGGTCGTGGAGCGGCGGAGATCTTGTCGTGGCGAGATACACGGAGCCGTTATGAGGGCGTTTGAGCTCCGTGCTCTCGGTTGAACAGGGAAGCCGAGGAAGCTTAGCTCGGTGGATTGCTCGGTGGCCGAGAATGCTCGGCTGTAGGATTTCAGCACCGCTCAACGACGGAGACTCCCAATGGACAGCTACCAATAACGGTAATTGGTAAAGCAGTTTTCGCCAAAGTAGTCAGCGTGCAATAGGTGGTGACTGGTCACGGTCATCAGTGGCGAACTACAATGGTCGGTGGCGACGGCCGGTGGCCTTTTGCTGTAGAGGTCGTTGGTGGACGGTTGCCAATGATGACCGACGGAGGGTGGTTGCCATCGACTAGCTATTTCTAGCGATCGCTGTCGTGGTGCGGTTATTGACAGTACACCACAATCAGCGGAGACGAGATGGTCAGCGATCGTCAGTGGAGGTAGACGGTCTTTGGTGGCAGACTGCGGCAGTTGACAGTCTTCGGAGGACTGCGCTGGCAGCCATCGATTAGCTGCAATTGCGATCGTCAGTCACCGGCAAACGGTTGCGACAATGACCAACGACATGCAGTTCTCTGACACAATTGTCGTTGTGCTGATTATTTAAAATCTGAAGTGACAAGTCATAAAAAATGTTCCAGTTTCTAACCAAATTCTTCAAATTATCGAGTCTCACGTATATAGAAGTTCGGTTGGATCATTGAGCTCTAATGAAACATGGGCATGTTTGAAAATTGTCTCGAAAAAAGCTTAGAAATTTACGAAGTATATAACAACATCAATCTTTTATTTCAGCATTAAACACACAAATAACTTGAATAAACATTTTTCCATGTTACACTTTCATAAGAAAACAAGCAACCACAGAGGTGTAGCTAAAACTGAATGATTATCAAAACTATTCAACTAGCTAGTTATCATGCATGATCATCATCATTCACCATCATAAAAACCAAGCTCAACATCATCATCCAAGTTGTAAGATCAATATCGGAGTTGTTTCCTCCGAACTTTATGGCTCGTTTGCCCTTTGTCGACTTCGATTTGCATGCATCTTTCCGTGCACCGCAGGACGTACACGTAGACTTGCAGCAGGATCTGCCCGTAAACTTGGAGTGGTTGGTGGGCTTCGAGGGTACACGGGCGAAAACACCAGCGGTTGAAGGGCGGCTGTTGAGCAGCACTCTTGAACTGTTGTTGTTGTTGGAGGATGATGGTGATAGGATAAGGTGAGTTCTCACCATCCCATGTTGCCTCCCTTCTCTTCTCATTTTTCTGAATCTTATGTTTTGCTTGTGTAGTGCAAAGTCAAGAGAATGATGAGACAATGGGTACCATGCATGCATGTTTGGATATTTATATGGCTTGTAGGTTTCTTGGGGAAGAGGCAATTCATGGGTAGCGAACTAGTGATGGTTGTCTTTGCCCTGGTCTCCCTCTACTTGGAAGCCAAGGCATTATATATTGATTAAGTTATACAGTGTAATAGACCAAGTCAACATTAACAGGTAGAAGATTTGATGTTGGCACCAAAACCGTATGTAGGGTTAATTGCTAAATAATATACTGATGCTCCATTTGATTTACACTTATTTATCTTAAAATATACACCGTTAATAATTTGCTCATTAAATAAAATCCGTACGGTTTGCATTTTAGGGTATCTAAATACGGTGAAAATATCAATAAGGTATATAAGTGCAAAGTAGATGAAGTTTTATTTAGCAATTAACCCTACTAAAATAAGGTCAAAATCCCTTCTATCAAATAACCTTATATATTATAGCCGGATATAGAAAGGAATCTACTGGCGCCTACTGAAATTTTTCAATAGTTGCTTCTGTCTCCTTAAAATTTGGCTAATATTCATCGTATATCCCCTTTTTCTGCATTTTTGGTTTGTAAATGATTTTAGGTTGATATTTAAATTTCATTAGTTGCTTCTCTCTCCTTAAGATTTGGTGGATCCTCTTCATATATCCCCTTTTTTGCATTTTTAGGTTTGGGTATATATGATTTTGGAATGGTATTATCTTTTGCAATAAACCCTAATTTCAGCTCTCAATCGGACTGTGGGACCCAGAGTCATATGTGACAATGTGGGGGAGGGGTATCATTCATATACCGTGTGACCCATTAGTTATGAAATAAGGTCGTATTAATTTTTAAATTAGGGTTTTTCTATATAATCACCCCCAAAACTTTGATATTGCATATATCACCCCTAAAACTTGTAAGTTACCCAAAGCTAATTTTCAGGTGAAATAACCCTTCTTCCAACAAGAATGGACCAAGACGAAGTTTAGCTTTGGTTTTTCTATGAAATCAAGCGTTTTATATTAGTCTGATGGCTTGAATAAAATGAATTTGGAAAGAAAGAAAGAAAGAGCTTACAAGAGGAGGATAGGAGAAAAGTGCATCTAATTGTGATTTTCCATTTCATAAACCCACAACTCTAGTTAAGCTAATCTACCTCAAGTTTTAAAAAAAAATTGACATCGGGCCAAGTGATTTTTGAATAATGGCAATGATTTGAGGGTGTTTTTTTTTGATGACTTGTATGTTTTTTGGAGTGATTTTCGGATAACTTATATGTTTTGGGGCATGAAATATAGAATTAATATCAAAGTTTTGGAGGGTGACATTTAAAATTAGGCAAGTTTTGGGGGTGATATATAGAAAAAAGCCATAAAATTAATAAAATTGAGAAAAATAAAAAAACTACATAATTAATTTAGGAAGCTTATTTACTTAAATAAAATTAATAATTTAAGAAGGGCAGAATTATAGGATAATTCCCCATTCTATTTGCCAGTCATGGAACAAGGATTACCTTTAGATGGTTATACAATTACCTTGTACCACCAATGAGCAATAGCTCAATTAGTATGGACACTTTCCCTCTTAGGAACAGTGCGGAATGAATAACTTATTAAAACTAATTCATGTTTTTTTCCCTCCATTTTTCGGTTAAATAAGCCTTACAAGCATAAATAAGCCTCACAAGCATTTATGATCGATATAACGTTTAACTAGTTTTCCTCCTCTCACTGCTGAAGCAAAAAAACATCTATAGCTGCAAAACACCTAGACGAATACATGAGGTTCTGTAGAAGACGAAATATGTCGATGCATTAATCACATAAATGTGTATGAATAACAATACATGAAAAAGTTATATGGCAAAAGAAACGCCTATTAGAGATGGTTACTACAACCGAGTAGAATTTGATAACCTGTCTCGAGAACACACCAATCAACAAGCCAGTAAAAGTAATTTGTACAAATGAAAAACAACATTCCAAATGAAACTAATAAACAATATTCGGACACGGAAGAATGATTCAGAGCAAACAAATGCACTAGAAAACATCATTTCATTTTTTCTTAAAACCACTGGTTATAATCATCATAAAATTAGAGAAACATTGTAATTTTATGTTCGTTTCAACACAAAAACATTTCCTAGAGATTTAGGCAATTAGATCTCAAAAGAAAGTTCGTCAGCTAAGTATATGCATCCTTTGCTCTGATTCTTAAAATAACTGTGAGCTCCTACCCTCTTGATATCTGCACTTGGAGCGTGAATTCTGATCCTGGGGCTACTTCAAATTCACAGAGATTTCCTTTTTCAAGTTTGTTAGCTCTGGCGAAAATTTCCCAGCCTCCAATTAAGCCTACAAACTTGATATCCTCATGGTAGAGGACGGGCCAGATCCGCATTGATGGATCACGAAGCAATATCACCTTGCTTTTGTGTTTCATTTGTTCAGTCTGAAACGGCAATTTCATATGCAACAGCTGCAAAATTTGTCAAGGCGTGAAGGTTAGAAAATAAGTGGCATTTTTTTTATCATTAATGAAAGACGGCTAGTTAAACTAAACAATGATATCATCGATCATCAATATTCAACCAAACTACAGTTATTAACTCTAGTAATCAATGCAATAATTTGCATTTGGTACTTGGGGTTAATTTTGCTAATACGACCTAACGTTACATTAACACACTGTTTTGACAAAAAAAACTTGAAAAGTTTTATTGCGGTAAGCTCTCGGTGTTTCGACATGGCCAGACGTATGACCCATATATGGGCAGACGTCTGGCCTAACACTTTATCTCATGCAGAGTGTGGTCGGACGTCTGACCTCAGACGTCCGTCGTCATGGTCAGACATCTGACCTGAAGGGGCCAAACGTCTGTCGACTGATTCTGGACCTGATCTCTTTGGTTCGTTATTACGCCCCTTCAAGCCGAACGGCGACTAGACGACGTTGAACTTGATTCACAGTTCGACTAAGCGTTGTCTCGATAGGGGTTTGGTGAAAGCAACGGCATGTTGATCATGCGTGGAGATGTAGCGCACGAGTTGGTTGTCAACGACACGTTCACGAACAAAATGAAAGTCAATTTCAATGTGTTTAGTACGAATGTGGAAAACAGGATTAGCCGCAAGATAAGTGGCGCCAATGTTATCACACCACATCATAAATGGGAAATGATTAAACCCAAGCTCTTGAAGTAATGATTGAAGCCAAATGAGCTCGGTCATGGCATTCGGAAACGCCTTGTATTCAGCCTCTGTACTTGAGGGAGTGGTCGTTACTTGTTTCTTGGAGCTCCATGAAATGAGATTGCGGTCCAAGAAAATAGTGTTGCCGCTGGTGGAATGACGATCTGCAATATTCCTAGCCCAGTCAGCATCACTGAAAGTATGCAGATGACGTAGTGAATCTCTGTAGAGAAGAAAGCCAAGAGAATGTGTGCCTTGAAGATAGCAAAGTATTCGTTTAACCAGTGACCAATGGTGCTCAGTCGAAGCATGGGCTCGATTGACTACGAAGGAGACATCTGGGCGAGTGATGGTGACATATTGAAGAGCACCCACAATACTGAGATGGATCGACAAGAGAGTAGAAAGCGGATCATCGGTAGTCGTGACGATGGCCATGGGTGTAGACATCAAGCGCTACAGTCGTTTTCGAGCGCTTAAGAATATCCACAATATATTGAGATTGAGATAAGAGGCAGCCGTCGGGATGAGGACCGAGTTCAATACCAAGAAAATAGCAAGCGATGCCAAGATCACGAATGGAGAATTCACGTTGAAGAGAAGCAATAAGGTTCCCCTTGATCGGAACCAGTGATTAGAATATCGTCGACATAAATCCGTGAGCACCGGTTCCAAAGAAAGAACAGCGAAGTATCTGTTTTGGAACCTCACACCCCGCTTTCTAAAATGTGCTAACTACGGCACGTGACAGAGCCAACTATGCTACTATGGCGAGAAAAGATCCTTCTATAGTCACATTACGGCTGTCAATCAGATATCAAGAACAGTAAACTACTAAATCTATCTATTACATGTCCAATAGCCACAAGAACAATAACTGAAAAAGATAGCGGAAGCAATAAAAATCCAAGGAATAACTAACCCGCATAAGAGCTATATCAAAGAGGTGGTCCTTACTGATCGGTGATCCTGTCGAATACTCACATACTATGTCAAGTATCTGGGCCATGCAAAACCCAGAGTCAGTGCGTCATAATATCAAAAAAATAGTAATAATCAGGATGTAACGATATAAGTAAACATGAATATAAAGAATAACACGGATATGAACGGTGAGGTATGTAAGTGTATGTGAAGTGCGATGAGTAACATAAACTGTGCTACAAGGTTATCTACTCTAAAGTCTTTGAAATCAATTTAATGGAATCGTCGATATAACTCAATAGTATCCCGTGCGTGCTCGGGACCACGATCAAGACTCTCGGGCTGAATTCGAGACGTGCCGCTAGACAGTAAACAGGTAACATGTACAGACGAATGATGTCAGCAGCAGCATCCCGGGGCTGGCCTAGCCCGTAAAGACTTATTAGTATAAGTATCGAACTGTTGAGTTACAAGTCAGGTTTCATTATTGATTTCCTCTTACTCCCCAGGTTATGTGTTCAAATCAGGTATTGATGATGTAAGCTAATGCCAACACAGGATCAAGCAGGTACCGATTTATCTATGTAGACAACAGATTACGTCCATCAGGACAAGTCAGGATTGTCGGCATTAGTAACAAGATCAAAGTAACAAGTCAAGTAGTGTGTCAGGACATGTCATGTGATGTATATGTATCAAGTGGCTACCAAACGTGAAACTGTAATTGATATCGGAATCACGGTAAATAGTGTTGATGCCAGGATGCATATGTGTCTATCTGTAATAACCTATATATATCCATGACTATGTATGATGCAAGCTAGATAACATGTCGCACTAATATAGAAGTAATATGATATAATGAAGTTCTGGCATACAACTAGATATGCAATTGACAGTACGGATACGAACGGATATCGAAAACGGTAAAACTATAACATTGGATGCACAATTAAAATACGTGTATTATTTTTATTCATATGAATATAAATATATTAACATAGCATGTTGCAAAATAAACTTGTCTCGGAAACGGTCGATGTGCAGGCGACTTGGTGCGGTACGACACGACACTGTGCGTAGGCCTTGCGGTGACATGGGACTGATGCGATGGTGGCACACAATTGGCATGAGCTGAGCACGAAGCGGGCATGGCATGGTACAGGAGCAGGGCACATGGTATGACACGGTCTGGGTACGGTGGTGACACGGTCATGGCATAGTCTGGGTCTGGTGTATGGTCTGATGGTGATCTGGTGCATGGTCCGGTGCATGGTCTAGTCATGGTCCGATCGCGATCTGGTGCATGGTCTGATGGTGGTCTGGTTAAATAAAATGCATACCCCCAAGAACGGATACACGTAAAAACACGTAGCGATCTAAACGAGTCCGTTTTATCAAACAGGAAGTGAACACGATGTCTGGATGCAACCACGGGGTATGGGGTATGATACAGGCCAGGCTAGAAGTTAAAAATATTACATTTGGTTATAATTTGCATTATTTAAAAATATATACAGATACTATGTGAAACATGTATATAGAACATATATGTGTGCATGGATCCTCTGTACTAGTAATCATATGACGTAATCTAGGATTAAGACAAGTTTCAAGCATGCAGGTCGGGTCGGATACTAACCATAAACACCAAAGCACTATCCACACCCAAAACAAATAACAATCAAGAAATAGTCACAAGATTAGAAAATACTCAAATAAAATATGGTATAAATGAACTAGGGTGTTACAGAACCAAGAAAGCCGAGCTGAAGGAGCAGGGTACTCAAGCATTTGAAACAAGCACGAAGAGCCTGACGAAGGCCGTAAAGAGAGTGATGTCAATGGACATGATTAGGAATTTGCGGGTGAGTGAAGCCTGGGGGTTAATCCATATAGACCACTTTCTCGAGATGACCATGTAAAAGTGCATTCGAGACATCCAACTGTCGCACCGGCCAACCCGAGCAAATCACAATTGCAAGAATCAAGTGAATCATGCTGACCTTAATAACTGGACTGAAAGTGTCGAAGAAGTCGACACCGGGCTGTTGCCGAAACCCCTTAGCTACGAGCCATGCTTTGTGACGCTCAATCGAGCCATGGGCATGATGTTTCAGCTTGAACACCCATTTACACCCGACAACATTGAAGTGAGGTTGGCAAGTGACGAGCGACCATGTGCCATTGCGAAGTAAAGCATCGAATTTGGAGGACATGGCCACACGCCAAGACAGCTCCTTGGATGCTTGTGTGAAATAGGCGGGCCCGACCCAAGCAGTGATAAGAAGTGTTGTAGGTAATGCGTGACTGCTTGTGCGCATGAGATGGCGGAGAATCAACGATCGGGTCAGTGGAGGCACATGGGAGCACATGCGAAGAATAGGAGACTCATCGAAAGTGCTCGGCAAAGTGGTGGATGGGGAGCCCGTGGGCGGGGAGGATTGCGCTGAATGCTGTGGGTTAGGATCATCTATAGGTGTCGATCGAGCAGCATTAGTGTGAGCGGGATTGGGGGTAGATGGCAGGGAGTTCGCAAGGGAAGGAGCAACCGTGTACGAGTGGTTGGGTTGGGTGAGTTGTGATGGCTGGCACGGGGAAGACCCAGGTATGCCGGCGATCCCCCAGGTATGCCGGCGACACGAGAAAGGACGGTGGCAAGCACTAATGGTAATGCTAGACTCGGAACAGGGTCAGAACCAAGGATGCCTGCTCCTGGTAAGGGCTCAGTGGTCGGCGGCAAGTCTCTGGTACAATCTGAACCTTAAAAGGAAAAGCAAACTTCATTAAAAATAACATGTTGAAACACATACATGCAGCCAGATTGTACGCGGCGACAACGGCAACCATGGTGTTAAGTATTATAACTCATGAACACACAGCGATCGGATCGATTAGTAAGTTTATGTAGGGCGTAGAAACAAAGCCAAGGATAACACACATCCAAATATGCGTAGGAAGGTATAGTTAGGATGGTGACCAAATAATTTGTGAAAAGGAGTTTCGTTACAAATGACTGGTGTAGGAAGACGATTAAATAGAAACACAGCAGTTTGCACTGCTTTATCCCATTAATGAGAAGGGATGAAGACGTGAGCAAGAACAACATGAGCTATCTATATAATATGACGGTGTTTGAGTTCCGCTGTCCCGTTTTATTCGGGAGTGTGGGGGCAGGAAATACGGTGAAGGATACCTTCCGTGGCTAGATAACGATGAAGGGATTGATATTCATCACCTCAATCGGAATGAAACATACTTATTTTTTCCTATTGAAATAACGTTCAACATGTTGTTAGAAGCAACAAAAGATGTCAAATAAATCAGACTTATTACACATCAGAAATATCCAGATAAATTTGCTATAGTCATCAACAAAAATAGTATAATAACGAAAACCATAGTGAGATAAAATAGGGACGGGCCCCAAACATCAGAATAAATTAAATCTAAAGGTGCATTGTTGATGATAATTCAAAAGAGTGGCGTTTAGCCTTCATGCAACTAGAACAGACCGACTCTCTACAACTCTTAACAGTTGATAAATGAAAATTAGATAAAATCCTAACTACGGTTTTTAAAGCAGGATGACCTAAGCGAGCATGCCATGAGGAAGTAGAGGTTCGTTTACCAACAAACGCGGTGGGAGACGAGACATTTGGAATAGGCAATTGGTACAGTCCATTATTGAGATGACCTTTTAAAGTAGAATTGTCCCCGACTTCGAATCCTTCACAAAACAATTAAACGGATGAAACTCTAAAATAACATTGTTATCTTTAGTAAATTTATGAACACATAAGCGATTTTTCGTTATTGAAGGAACATGAAAAACGTTAGGTGTTTTAAGTGATCAAGAAGACGATGGAATTACTGTGTGGCCCTAGTTAAGAATACGCAAACATATACCATTACCTACGCATATTGTATATGTATCTTTGTAAGGGGTTGCCGCGAGAAGTTGAGTGTATTCTGGCGTGATATAATGAGTTGCCCCCGAGTCAGGATACCATTCAGAAGAAGGAACGCTTGGACCGCTCGAGGGATATGGTGGAAATGAATGTGACAACATGGTGTATGGTACAGGTCCTTAATGGTGCCTATCTGATCTTACATTCTGTGACTGCAGGGCATGAAATTGCGCGGCACCCCTTGGAACGCCAGAAAAGGTATGATTGAAACGATGTAGACAATTATTGCCATAGTGTCCAGTTGTCATGCAAATTTGGTATCGAGGAGAACCACAACCGCGGCATCGACCGCAACCCCGGCCATTGTGGCCACCACGACCTCCGCGCTCAGTGTTATAGCCATACTGATAGTAATCTGAAGACCACACTCCACGGCCCATGGTTGCGGCTTTGACAGACGGAAAGGGGGTAGTATCAAGAGCCTTATCTTGTTGCTAGCATAGGCTCTCGTGTGCAAGGAGCATGCCATATAGATCTTCAAGAGAGATATCATCTAGAGGGTTGTGATAGCATGAACAAAGGAGTCATAGGACGATCTCAGGCCGGCCAAAACAAGCATGACAAGATTGGCATCGGAAATCCTATATCCAATGACCGCAAGATTGTCGGAGACAGCCTTGATGTTATGAATGTACTCTGTGATGGAAGCAGATCCTCGTTTGATATTCTGACGTTGGGTTTTCAGTTGAAGAATGCGAGCGCGAGAGTGTGATGCAAGCGCTTTGGCAAGTGTCTCCCATACCGCCTGAGTTGTAGTTCGACCAACCACCAATGGAATTAGTGTTTCAGTCAAAAACGCTAACATCCAACTCATAATTAATTGATCCTTTGAATCCATACAGCATATGCTGGATTGTATCTTGTAACCAGTTGATTTTGTTCACCAGGAATAGTCATGGGCAGGCACTTTTCTGTGCCGTCGACGTTGCCCATGTACCCTTGCAACTTGAGAACAGCTTCAAACTGCATCTTCCAGCCAAGGTAGTTGTTGCAGGTGAGTTTTATGTGATGTGATATGACATTCGGTCCATGTGTTGATGAGGATGACGATGCATTAGGGTTAAGGATTGGTGTTGGGGAAAGGAGCAGGGTTGACGAAACGAAGGATTGATCTTGGTTGGTTGACATTGTAAGAGAAATATAAAGAGAAGAAAACTATAACGGTGTTAGCCTTTAGGGCTCTGATACTATAAAGAAATGGGAGGGGAGAGAAGAAATTGAAAGGAAGTAGAAGCCCTAGAGAAGTTTCTCTCTGTTGTGGCTTTCCTTTATATATTATTTCATATATATATTTTTGTTACAATCAGATCAATTATACACAATCTCACAAATATATTGCTACAACTGAATCTCTCAAAATCTTCCAATGAAATCTTTCTAAACAATTTTGCGTTTCGACAGGTCCAGACGTCTGACGCATATATGGGCAGACGTCTGGCCGCACTCTGTATCTCATGCAGTGTGTGGTCGGACGTCTGACCCACAATGGTACAGACATCTGACTGCGCTCTGTTACCGCGCTAGCCATGGTCAGAAGTCTGACCTGAAAGGGTCAGACATCTATCGTCATGATCAGACGTCTGACTCGTCTGTCGGCTGATTCTGGGCCTGATCACTTTAGTTCGTTATTAAAAACGTCATACAAACGATAAAGTATATAAACACTACAAAACAAAGAACAATATTTCAAGAAAAATATAATGACTCTAGAACACAGTTAGCCAAGAGTGTCTACAGCTTTATCTTAAGGCCATTTTATCAAAATTTTAGAAGCTAAGAAATGTAATCATGCCAAAAATGACTTATAATTTGTAGTGTACCAACTTCTCAGGTTTCACAGATTTCCACTAGTTTCACTGTTATATATTTCCATGAATTGCATTATTGCACCAAACAATAATGACAGCAAATCCTTCATGTGGATTGTTTGGTCAATCTGTGGATGAACTATCAAAGCAAGTTCTTCACAGCTCCATACTGATGCTTTTAATTCGTTTTACAAACCACCAAGCTTTATGAGCAAGTAACTTTGGTGTAATTTATATTTTATTATAAAAATGAAAAATCTCTAACAACAATTGCATAAGAAGATGAAACCCAATCACAAGAAAATGGTTGTAACAATGATATGCATGACCTGTATTGTTTGAGTCACACAAAATATACTCTTCACGCTCAACCTCCGACCATAGTCACAAATTCGCCGTTCGGGAATTATTTGACGAGGTCGAAAATTCGGATTCGAGGAACTATTCGGAAAAAATCGGCAGGTATTCGTGAAAGATTCGACAAGTATTCGGGAAATATTCGGGAAGGATTTCAAGCAAGAAGTTAATATATGAGGCGCTGGATTTTGATATTGCGAATTATTCGTTGTTTCTGTGAATTATTCGTTGTTTATTTGAATTATTCGCGAATTATTCGAAACGTTCGCCAGTAGCGATTAAATCGAAGAATTAATGGGCCGATCAAAAATTCACGAATAATTCACGAATTCGCCGATTTATTCGTGAATTATGTGACTATGGCTTCGACTACTCTTGTAACGACCACAAAATCCATATACCTTTATCTTTTTGTATTTCCTTTCCTTCAATAAATTTTTTTTTACTTTTCTTTAAACATCCATATGTATATTTTCTTTTCAAATTTTGTACATGATCATTATTTGTATCTTATTAGTTGAGACGCTGCATTACCATCCCAGTGGTCTCGAGTTCAAACTCAGCATCTTCAATTTATTTATTTCTTTGGTTTAATTATTTTGTATTATAAAATCTTGTTTTTTAAAAGAGAATAAAAAAGGAATTTTGTTTTAGATTTTATTAGATTATTTCAAAAGAGAATAAAATATTGAGATCTCAATTCAGATTTGATAACAATTTAAATATCATATGTAAACAACCACTTAATATATGTTTAGATATTATTAATAGTCATTACATATTTTCTTGTTATCCAACTTTATGTTAAGAATATTCAACTACTTGTATAAAGTTTTAACATTTTATAATATAATTATTATCTATTATTTTTGAGTATTTTATTTATTTGTTTCATTTCTTTAGCCACGTTACTACATACACTGTTTATTGTATATAGTGACATCAATTTGATATATTATAATTAATTTCTAAGTATTATACTATATTAAGATCTGCATGTAAAAAGCTCTGTTAGCGCTAGCAAATAGTTTATGCGGTTACAACCGTCAAATCATATCTTACATACATATATGTTTTTATTTTTTATTTTTTTGTATATTATTTTTTTACAGTAGTTAAGGTTATTTAATTTTGATATGTAAGCTAAACAAATCATAACAATAAATATCATAAATCTTCCTTTCTTTTCCTTGTCATATATTTATTTTCCTAACTCTGAGAAGAACAAAACCCTATGCTTCTTATTTATCATCATATACTCATTCCTTAAAAGATTAAGGAGATGATCACCAAGAGAAAAGGGTCACAGGTCTACCGACGAAAGTCTTGAAATCGAACTTTGTGGCCAATTCTACACGTTTTTTTAGCAATTTGATATTGAGATCAAGTTGCTATTTGTAAGTTCCTCGTCCCCTCTCCCTTCCTTCTCTTATGTTGAACAATATAAAGAAGAAAAAAACCTAGTTTTTATAAAATAAATATGTTATTGTTAATAGTATTTTTATGAAATATCTATCAGGCACGAAAATTTATAAGAGTTACTTAAATTAACAATAACATGATAAATGGTTATCTAAGAGCATAAAATAGGCTGGCACATTACATGGTAATTAATTATGTGTGAAGATGTGCATAGTGCAGAAATTATATTTGGTTTATTAAACATTTCAAGTGAGATCACATCTTGTGTTACAGTTGATACTAGTGACATTAGTAATTTTATATAATATCATGTTTTTAGATCAGTCACAATGATCATATAGATTAGATGATTATAACATATTTAACCATTCATACGTATGTGTAAGTCCGAATTATACATATTCTTAAGTTCACCCTTAACTTTGCATTGTGTGATTATTTCCATATCACATGTTAATTTTTAACAATGAACGTTGTAGATGTCAGTTATTCATGGAGTTTGATTATATAGCGGTGGCAGTATTTATCATAAATCATTTCTACATTGATAAGTATAATAAAGTATGTGAAAGTTCTAATCAATTTAGTATATTACAAGTTGTTAGTAAGGTAATAGATATGATATAAGATAGTTAAACTCCTATTAATTTTATATTACGGTGTATTCAATAAATCAATACATGAACTCCCTAAATTATATATAATTTATGTTCTAATTCTTTAGCAATCCCATTGTTTCAAATTTACCTAACACTACTTTAACTATTTGTATAATTATAACATGAAATATGTTGATGTTGTGAGTTGGTCTTATCTTTACTGACTTCTGCATATTTACTACACTTTATCTCTTCCATATATTATAATCAACTATCCTCTATACCTTTTTATTATAATTCTTACTCGTTCTCACTTGTTTTTATTATCATAGACTATATTTACTACTGGATACTCACCCGCCATATTTTACTTAACAATCTTATATATTAGTAGCGATTGCAATCTTATGTTACATATATACATATCCCTATATTTTCATATAGGGAAGACTTAACCATAATTATGGTTTCGTAATGATCCAGCGACCGTCTGTCGTAATTATCTAACCTACAAGCAATAACGTCTTCCCGTGGTCAGTACGAAGTCCATAATTTAAGTTAATTCGGGTTGTTGTATTGTTTTATTGTTTTATGTATTAAATGTGAATTTCTGGATATGCTGAAACTGATTACACCTGGCACAGAATAGATATCTCCTAACCCCGAATTCCAATTTGAGCAAACTCAAGTTGCTAGAATATCTACAGAGAGTTAATTACATTTTATTCCTACGTTAATTTACCTGAAAAGTTATAGAAGTTTATGAAAATAGGATTCTCACAAAACATGACGAATCTGGACTGCCGCAGAAACTATCTATACGGTTGTAGTAAAATATGCATAACTCTTTACTCGTTTATCGTAATCTGAATTTTCTTGTTGAGAACCGTTCACGACTCAAAGACGTTAAATTTTCTATCTAATAGGGAAAACCACAATCTGAAATAAAACCTACCAAAAATGTAAAATACTATCAGTGTACGAATTCTGAAATCTGCACAAGCCTGCTCTACGCAACGTTACGAGAACTTCCGTTTCTTTCTCACCAGAAACCCGATCGAGGCAAACTCACTCTCGTTATTTACACGACTCTCTGAACTACAATTTATTTCTTGTATAAGATTCCCTAATTCTAAACCAAAACCATAGATTTATGCATGCGAACTTATACTTATTTCTGACCTAAAATTAAGTTAGTATTACCTGCTTGTTCTATATACATAGAGACTTAGAATTGTATTTAGGACTTGACTTGTATTCTCAGGAGTCTCATAATCAACTCATGAATGGGCCCGTATTTCCTGGCCCCTGGATGACAGCCTTGGGTCCGTGAATACTCCTACGATGATTGGAATCTCATTACATGAGTGGGCTTGTGTTTTCTTGCCCTTGAATGATAACTTTGGGTCTGTGAATACTCCTGATAGTTGACACTCACACTCAACGGCAATTCAGGAGTCTCATAACCAACTCATGAATGAGCCCGTGTTTCCTGGCCCCTGAATGATAGCCTTGGGTCTGTGAATATTCTGGCGGTAGTTGGAGTCACATTATTTATGAGCGGGCCCGTGTTACCTTACTCTTGGATGATAGCCTTAGATCTATAAATACTCCTGCAATAGATTATGCTATCTTGATCTGAACCTGACATGAACAACTTGAATATCGTGAATCTAATGAATGTCTTGAATCTCGTGAATATCGTGAAACTAATGAATATTTTGAATCTCGTGAATATGACATATACACTACTTATTGGATATATATATACTATATAAATATATATCATGGTAATGGGATAGCTCGAAAATAGGGTATTTATGTGTAATGAAGGATCATATCCTGTCTCTCGTAGTACCGAAGAAAAAAAACAGTACATTGCATTATATACATATATCTTAAATCTTATGAATCTCGGGTTGCTGTTGTTTCGTGGCATTACGGAATATCCTGGTTACATAATAAAACTCCTACAATCGAGCTTATATTTATATTTATACCTGTACCTATGATTATGCTTATGGTCGTGCTTATATTTATACTTGTACTTGTACTTATTCTTATAGTTACTATCACTGAAATATCGAATATCGTAATACTTTAGTTACATTGCACTGATTAACACATGCTATTTATTTACCATGCACACTACCGTTTACTGTTCATAGTTATTCTCATGCCTATTATTATGTATACCATGTTTCGTGTCAAATATCGTTTAATAATTATATTAATACACCATAATTTAACTAGTATACCAAAAATAATTCTACACTACATTCTTTTAGTATGACATGATACTTTACTAAACTAATTTATTATCAAATAATTCTAAAATAAAATAGACCTTATATATCTTTATAATCATGAATCATTATACCTTGTTACCTTTTGATGATGTTAATAAAAACCATATACATATTGTTATTCCTAAATTACAAAACTTTATTATTACGGTGTTCTATAAATTAAACAAATATTATTATTGTGTTATATTTGTTCCAACTGATTGAAACCCTATATTAAACTTATTAGATTGTAAACATTAATAACTAAATTGTAACCAAAATATCATGTTTCATTGTAAATACTGTTAACATAGAAAAAATATTGTTAGAGGACGGGACTAAGTATGAGGTGGTACCAACCGAGAAGGACAGTCAATATCTCTCAAATCAAGCCGAGCTCTAGTTTTCTTTTTTAGTAAGCATATCTTTTGTTCAAGACTATCTTTCATTTCTAGTTTCTTGAATTTTCGAACTGTGTTCAGTTGTCATTTTTGGAACTATTATAAATATTATTGGTTATTTTATAAGTTTTAAAAAAATTCATGTACTATAATTTCCTTTACTGCTTATATAGACGTTTAGCGTATTCATGTCGAGAAAGAGTGCTTCTCGATATGAATACATTGCGGGTTTGTCGCTCCCATTTCTCATTTTTGGGAAGCGGGACGTGACAACTCTGCTTGGATGAACCATCTTAGATAATAATCTAAATAAAACTAAAGTTTGTTATGATTTCTTCCTTCTGGTAATATGGAACCATATATACTTTTGCATAAAGCGCTAAGCGATGTATCTTGATACTATGACGAGCTCACCGCACCGTTTAGGCGGTCATTATGAAGTATAGTACATTTGCATACAAAAAACGGTGCAGGGAAATGATCTCAGACCCCCAAAAAACGGTGAAACTAGAGCATCATGATTAATCACGCATGCCATGTATATTTTGAAGCATGTACTGCCTCAAGATATAAAATATAGAATCAAAGGATTCATTCAAAAAAAGAAAGAAAAGAAAAGTTTGGCCGATTATTGCCAAGTATCTACTATCTAGCAAATATATTGACAGAGATGGAGGTATATAGTAACAACAATCATACAATAGTAATATAAAGAAATTGCCAAGTATCTACTATCTATTGTGACAGTAAACAACTAGAATATCAAAAACTCCACAAAGAAGCTCAAACAATTTATGGTTCAAAGGAAAGGAAAAATGCATCAGGATTATGAAGAGTTTACTTACAGCCCAACTTGTCTGATCAGTGAGAGAAAAAGAAAATTTTAAATCAGCAATGGCTGAAAGGTCCTCTAGGTCCTTTCTTTCAAGCTTTATGTGGAAAGGTTTCCTCTCTCTACATCCTTTTTCTCAAGATCCTCTGTATCTTTTCTTTCAACCTTCACAATAGGTTCCACTTTCAAGAAAGGTAACACCTTCTTTTTTAAAAATTCTAGATTGGCTACCCGTCCTGTCAGATAGAAAAGCATGCCAAGTAATTTTAGAAGGCTGAATTACAAGAAACGCCATCGAACTTTTTCAGGCTCCAAAAACCACCAATAAACCATTTTTTAAAAAAAACTGCACTGCACCCCATTGGACTAGCCTCCCATTTGCAACTAATCAAATTAACATATACCTCTCATGTGACTTTATAAAACCCCATATCATGGTTTGAAATCTTGTCCGACTTCCAAGACCCAAAATGATCGTCCGAGTTTCGAGACCAATACCGTTTAATGCCAAGTAGTATTGGCATCACCATTTGATTAGTAGGGTTTATTATTAACGTTATTAATTGTTAGTGGATTTATTAATGTGCTAATGGGTTCATTAATGTTTTAATGGGTTGTTGTGCTATTAAGAATAATTTGACACCATTGGTACGATTTTACAGATCATTAAGTACTAAAGAATTTGCCAAGTTGTTATAGTCACTTTAATTTCTTTTTTTTATAAAACATAACTATGAAAAGTTCTATTTCTCGAACAATGTAAAATCCAAAATTCCCAAACCGATAGGCTGAGATTGCCGATTCCTATCCCCAAAGTGACTGTCCAATACCGAGATTTAAACCTTGCACCATATTACCCCTATGGGAAAGTTAGGAAAAGAATGAAGGAGAGGGCAATTTGGTAAATCGTCTTTTTGTGTTAACACCATAATGGTGTTAAGTGTAATAATGAAACGACAGTGGTGTTAGTTTTATTTTTCCAAAGTCGGCGGCATTTTAATGAAGGCAGATAGAGTTCTATTTGGTGTTATTTATAATTGAATATACCGTAAGAGTTTAGAAATATCATTAAGTCACAATTAAGTGCAGGACTCACAAGATCGACGAGATGGTCTCTCCATGATATGACGATACTTTTGGTGATTCTGGATACTGCTCATTTTTGGAGGAGCAGATCCACTCTTTGTAACAACTGGAGCATTATCAACTTTGGAAATAAAGCCACGAGGAGGGATTCCGGCCAAACAGTTAAATGTATTTTAGATTTGAACGAGGAAAAGACAAATAAATAATGAAGGGATAGCTCTATTTTCAGATGTTTGCAGAAATTTCGCGATGTGCATTGTTACCTGTCGCTTGAGGCTTTGTATCGACCTTTTTTGAACTTGACCTGCATTTTTCTATCTCACCATTGGTGAGATCAAGGACATTCTCATGCCTCAAGGATGGCTCTTGAAAGGCAGATGCCTTGTCTTCTTGATTTACAGTACTTTTCTTTTCACTAGGCAACATAGTATTTGAAGTTAACATGCTCAGACCGAGTTCATGCATTAAATGTTCATCAAAGATGTGGCATTCACCACTCTCTGTGAGAAGGAATTTTCGCTCAACTTCCCTTAGTACAATCTGATTGTCCGGACCACGCTTGTAACAAAGTTGTTCTGAAGAAAAACCAGTAAAATTATATTCATTATCTCCCTCTTTAATGTATCACAGGAAATTAAACAAAGTGGGAGAGGAGAAATTTCCATCTTCTTCATTATCCCAGGCATCTTCCTCAATAACATGGTTGTGGTCTGATGTGAAAGGCGTAGGTGGCATGAAACAGTCACGGGCACGCTCTGTGGCTCTCTCTACTGCATTTGGAAATCTCTTTTCTTCATAACTAGTAGTCTTTTCTTTCTTTCCTTTCTTGACTGAATCCAACTTCGCAACTTGGCATTTGTATTTTGCGGCTCTCTCGGGCATGCTTGGATGTTTCTTCTCTTCATAAATTGCTCGGTTTGTCTTGTTAAAAACGTTTTCCAAATTAGTTTTTTTCAATGATTCTGAAGCTCTCTCAATATTGTTTGGCACCCTTTTAGCTATAACATTAATGCCTGGTTTGCTAGTAATCATTTCTTCCTTTATATTTGTCAATGGTTCATTCTTGCCAATGTTGCATTTCTCAGTTTTGTTTGGGGCTTCATTCTTTCCATGAATAACATTTTTTCCCATTTTGCTACAACTCTTTTCTTTCATTGCTTTCTTCGGTTGATCACAGTTCCCAACTTTGACTATATATTCAGAAGCTTCAGAAGAAATTTTCTGTCGTTTACAAGCGCGAGAGTTTTCACAATGAAACTCCGTTGTTTTTCTTTTGGCTTCGGTGCCACCATTTTTGTGTTTCTTGTCAAAGCGTGTTCTCTTACAAGCATGAGTACCGTAGATTTGGACATCAAACACCGAATTCCTTTCATACGTGAATATTACAAACTCCCCGTCTGTTATAGAGTGATCACACACAAAATCGTGCCACCCTTCTTGAAACACCAGCGCACCATTTCTCACAGATACCTCCACCTTAAAAGATCGCCCATCGGAATCTTGAAGAGACACATACCGCTTCACTAGGCCTTCAATATTGCAAGCGAAATTTGGTGGAATGAACTGCATATATCATTTACAACACAGAAGAAAAAAGCATATCAGACTAGCCATCGAAAAAGATTGATGGCATATACAAAAGCTGAAACTAGCCGCTAAGTGGCCATCAATAATTTTTTATCATCCAAAAGACCTGATATATGTGAAGAAAACAGATAAGATGGCAAAAGAATTATGTTCCAAGGATCATTTTTGCTATGATTTTTTAATACCATGATTTGAATGCAAGATAATCCAGTAACTAGTTAGATGTCATATTTATACAATTCCACAAATTACATGAAAGAAATTCAGCACTTATTTCCTAACAATAAGACATATTGAACATTAGCTATTTTGATGCCAGTCTCTTCATGTTAGTTTGTGTTCGGCTTTTATCATATATCACCCACAAAAACTTAGTTATTTCCAAGTACATTGTAAAAGTCATATTCCCATATAACACCTTCAAAACCTTACTGATATGCAGAAACCTCATAATATCAATCACCTATAAAACTTGAGGTCATTGGTAAACTAACCATGACAGTTATTTAACACCGCTGAGAGCACATTTTACATGTTCAAGAAAGCATACATGAGGGCAAAAGGAAAATAATGTTTAGCATGTTTTCTTTTGTTTTTACTTTGGTGCTCCAAAGCCATGAAATTTTTAATATTTGAAAGCAAGATAATACAACAAATCATTGGATCCATATTTATAGATGTTTAACCACATGTTTTTTCATAACAGTTTGTACACTGATGTCAGTGTACATGGAGATATATACAAGTCCACAGTGATTTCCTCACAAGGAGAAACGGCGAAGAGCAGCCAATTTGATGTCAATCTCTTCATTTTATTTTGTATTTGTTTTAAGGGTTTTCTCATACATAACCCTCAAAACTTAGCTATTTTCATATTGCCCCCCCTAACATTGATACCTCCACAATTAAATATCTTCTAAACATAGCAAATATTTAAACAATCTCACGTTTATCTATATTATCAGCCACTTCATTACCAATATAACTTGGGATCTTTTCTTTCTTTCTTTTTTTGGATGTGACCTTTTCAGGAATCGAATTGCAACCTCACACTTTGGAAAGGAAATTTTTATTGCATGAGCTTTGCCCAATTAGTATAACTTAAGATCATGGTCAAACTAATTGCGAATCAATTCAAATGTTGTATTACCCATATCTACGACTCATTTGGAAAACCAAGATACATAGGCATCATATTGCATCCAGCTTTGTCTAGTAAAGGAAGTTAAAATTTGGCAAATTTTGTTGGTTGGAAGGCCAAAATGGTCATTTACCACTATCTCATACAATTCGTAACATCTACGCTACAATTGTTATCATATTCTCTAATCTCCTCGATCCGCATAACCGGAGAGGATTTAGAATAACTAGTAGGTTTTTAGTAGGCATTTAGTAGGTTTTAGGGGAGACATGTAAAAATAACAAGTTTGTGGGTGACTGATGAAAATAACAAAGTTTTGGGGGAGGCATATAAGAAAAGCCCTTGTTTGTTTCCATCTGGGGGGGGGGGGGGGGGGGTGGGGGGCGGGGGGGGGTTGATCACCGATGCAGACACACAAAACGGACAAATTTCAAATTTTACAGATTTTTAAACTCAAGAGTATGGTTTAAGAATCTGTACCAAAGTATTCTGGAAATCCCCAATCATGACCTTGAAGAACGAAGTTGGAGTTTTTGGGGACTCTGCGCGATTTCTACTGGTCTTCAACCCCTCAGTGTCGTTGTTGTTCTTCCTCCTCCTCTTAGGGTCGCCACCCAAGTTCCCCATCTCGCTACTGCTGCTCTCGATAGCGATAGGCTTCGGTTTCTTCTTCGGCTTCGAGTCTAGAATCCAGCAGCTCGAAGAACTCGACGACGTCTGCTTCCTCGCCATTGAAATGCCCTAAAAGCTCGAAGCTTTTACTTTTTGAATTTCAATCGCCTGCTTCTGATTTTGCTTTCAAACATAAACCCTAGAAATCTGATGGCGAGGTGACGAAGGGAAAAAGTGACGCTTGTTGATCATCACGATGACGTATGTGGAGAGGAAAAAGATTTTATTTTTTTATCTATTTTATTCCTTTTCGGGAATATGAATCCTCGATTACAGAGGGGGTTTTCCTTTGAATTTTTTTTTTTGGTTTATTTCTATATGCCCCTAAAACATTACTATTTTGAAAAATAACTCCAGCTAAGGAAAAATTATCTTCTGGCCCAGTTTAGAGGGATTTCTTGTTTTTAAACCCAAGATGTTCCAAAATTGTTTTAAAAACCCCAAATATCAAATATCTTTTTTGATGATCGGCACTATTCATCTTGATCTTCATAACCTAATGCATGTGTATACCGATTTTCATATGGGTTTAATACTCTTTGACCATTGATCTAGAGGTGTAAACTATTCCATAATCGAAACACCGTTAATTTTGCAAACCATCTAATACAATGGCAAAAAGTATCGAAACCGCATAAAAATTGGTGTACACATACATTAGGCCGTGAAGATCAATATGAACAGTATCGATTATTCAAAAAAATGTTCAATTTTGATTTATTAAGCAATTCTCGGGAAATTCTCAAGATATAACATTCTCATGGCCATTTATCTCTTATGAGTAAACCCACACCTTGATTTGTATCCGTATTTATTTATATATTGCCTATAACACCTTTTTAATATTTTTTAAGACATGGGAGCATGGGATTTTTTAGATTTCCTAAGACATAACATGGGAATTTTTTATTATGCACCTATGGCTTTCCTTGATTTCTTTATTATTCTCTCTTTATCATTACTTGCGTAATTTCTTATCAAACCCGTCTTCTTTCTAAACCCATTTTCTTTATTGTAGTTTGCCTTCTTTATTATTGCTTACCGTAGTTTCCGACTTCCTTATTGTTCCTTCTTTATTATTGATTGTTCTAACTTCTGTCGTTATGGAAGTGGAGATGCCGGAAATGGAAGAGAAGATCAGGGGATTGAGCGGAGATATGACAATTAAGGAAATTGGATCGGCGGTTAAGTATTTAAAAAGAGAGACGCGGAAATTGAAAACGGAGATTGTCACTCCCCGCTTCCCAGTAGACGGAAAGGGTGACGTGACAAGCCCGCAGCATATTTATCCAAAGAAGGTCATTCCCTAAATAAATATAATAAGCGTATTGAAACAATAATACACAATGCAAGAATAAATGGAGACTGTAAAATTTTTCAACAAATATCTTTATTTACATTCAACTCCCAATATTTACAAGTACATGAGTTTCAACTAGAAAGTAAATACAATAAAGGAAAATGTCTAAACATATGGCATACATAAGCCGAATAAAAGTGAAGCTAGGCAGATCCTATGGAGCAATCCTGTTATAGTCTTCCTCTGTGGTCTCCACTTCCTCTGTCTCGACCGTATCTGACAAACATTCCAAGAAAATAATGGTGGGTGGAATGCCCGTCTACGAACTAGTGCTCGGTAAGTCCCAAGGATAAATTAAGAGTAAAAGAATGACAAATATAGAACATATATATATATATATATATATATATATATATATATATTTGACAAGTAAAATTATATGATCATGGTTAATATGTATTATAGGTCTCTATATGGTCATTATATTAACGTTAAGTTCCAAGTGTGAATGTCAACACAGCCGTAAAAGTATTCACGAGCTTAAGGGTGGGGCCCAGGAGCAAGAAAATACGGGCACATTTTATGTGTTAGCATCGGAGCTCTAGACTGTGGATGAGTCGGCCCAACTGACATTCGAGTAAAATAGGACTCCTGAATCTCCGTTGGATTCACACATGAAACTATCACAAACTCTCCGAGTATAAATAGTTTATAACTATATAGTATACTTAATTAAATTGATTGATTGGTTATAACATGTCTTAATCAAAACCATAGATTGCAAAAGGTATAGAATGAAGCCGAGTGAGTTGAGTAAAATGCGAGTCATGTCAATTGCAATCTTGGTTCGAGTAAAGTTAGTTCGAGTAGATCGAGTTCGAGTTCACGTTCAATTTTAAATTCAAGTTGGGTTAGAATTCGAGTTTGGATTCGAGTTCAGGTCTTTTCATATGAATTGATTTTAAACCGTTAAAAATCTTATGTTCGGGAGAAATTAGCAACTGCTGCACATGTACGGCGGGATTTGTATCTTTTTCCAAGACAATTGCCATTAATAATTCTGTTAAGTTGTCTAACCTGAATAGACAAACACTCACTTTCTCCGGTTTCTTGTGGCTCAAGAGAAATGATACCACTTAAACCTATATTAATTTAGAGTCCTTAAATATTGTTTGCTTATCTTGAGGGGGATTTATGAAAAATACTTTAATATAGTTTAAAAATAAATCTCGAGGGTGATTTGTAATATTTAGTTTTTTCATGAACATGTATTTTAATTGTTATGGTATTTTAGTGCAAAAACCTAGTTTTTTTTAAGTTTATAGTACTTTTATGAAAACTACTATTTTTTGAAATTTGTTGGTATTTTATTAAAATTTTAATCTTTCATTTTTAAAAAAATAGTTTCATAATATGTCTATACTGAAAATACGGATTCATAGTTTTATATAATTCCAAAGTTTAGTTTTGTTTAGAAAAGTCGTATTTCTTAAAAACCGTATTTATTTCCTTTCGAGACCGAATATGACACGCGCTGCTTCCCAAAGTGCGCTAACAACGGCACGTGACAGAGCCAACTATACCACCTGTAGCTAGGAAATATCCCTCTACAGTCACATTACGGCTGTCTATAGAATATCAAAAACAGTAAAATATAAAACTAACTAGTACATGTCCATTGACCGCAATAAAAGAGTCAAGAAAATATATAAGCGGAAACGATAATAATATCCAATAAACACATCTGGAAGTACGTCCCAATATGGGCTCTGTAACGATCCTGAATTTTCTGTACAAATTTTTTCTTCTTAAAATACAGAAAGGAGTTTGCAAGCATGGACACAATTTAGAAGTTATACTTGCTTAAGAACAGCAAGAAAACACTTGTAGCTCATTGGTAAAGCCTTACACTGCTGTGATGTAGTCTCTATGTTCGAATCACATCAACCACATATATTTTTACTGATTTTTCTTTTAATCTTTTTGGAAGCCCAAAAGTTTACACGTGCAATATACGTAAAAATGAAAAGTCACAGAAAATCAAACATGTGCAAAATGCTAATAACAGCGACTATGACACGTGACACCGATCCAAGCACCCAACGCTTCAAGATGGCCGACGAGAATGCCTTTTAGGTCGGCGACGCCGGGCCCTCTGTAGGGAATGGCCCCCATTCTCTGCACACCAGTCTCTCGGCCTACCCCCATACTGTTTATTTTTCCTGCAATTATCCGAAGAATTGATTTTCATCATAAATCTCATTTATAACACATTTTTAATTCACTCTTCAATTTCAAAACCCTAATTCCATCCTATAAATACAACATTATACTCTAGCCCTCCTTATTCTGAAATCTCTTGTCAAAAATTCTCAAAATTTTCTAAGTCAAAGAAGAGTACAGGTGGAGTTAGCCCTAGTTGCATTCCCGGCGAGGATTCGAGACGTTTCCGGCGACCTCGCGACTCCGCGAAGCTACCAACTTCTTTATATACCTCCCCTCTCTATTTATAGCTAATAAGTCCCACTCTTATTCTATTCTTTCACCTTAAAAAGTTCTCTTTCAAAACATGTCGAAAGTGGAGTTATTCCGACATTCGATTTTAAAATCGTTAAAATCACAATTTTTCTTAAGAATCACTCATCTATATCACTATATCTTACTTAGTAATTATGAAACAAACATTGAGAACAATTTTCATCTTAAAATATCATGTTATGTACCTTTAATTTGTGTTTTTCGTTTAAATACCACAAACTTTATATATGACATCTTTTAAGTATTTAGCTTAGCATACCTTTAGAATATCTTACGAGGTAATGACCTACCTCTCACATACACACATTTTGACATAGCATGATTCTCTTGAACAATGTTTTTGTGGCAAAATACGACTTTTCATCAAAATACCCTAAACTATTAAAAACCGGATTTCTTTAAATTGTGTAGTTAATTCCTTGCGATTGTGTCTCTACAACCCATTTTGGGGAATCCGATCGGGATGGTGTGGATTATCGCACATCATCGGGACTACTAGAGCGAGATGCAGACCTTCTCACGGAGCATACGATCTCGATGGAATTTTAAAACAATTTTTAAGAAAAACGAGAATTTCTATTTAAGAATTAAAATTAATTTTTCATAATTATATAAATATTATCAAACAATCTAATTTTAATATATAATAAAATTCCATGTTTTCTAGAATATAAAAGAATTACAAGTTTCATGAAAATACCATCAAGAATCAATACAAGTCTAAGTTTACACTAAAATACCTTGAACTATTCAAGCTAGATATATATTCACTAGAATACCTCACTTTTTAAAAGTTACATTCATGAAAATCTTAAATACGATAAATAATACTTGAGCTTTATTTTGAAAGTATACTTAAAATATTGTTCATAAAAACCCTTCAAGTTATATCAAATTACAATAAGGACTCCAGTAAATATAGGTTTAAGCGGGACCAATTCTGTTGAGCCTCAGGGAGCCTGAGAAAGTGGGTGCTTACTTATTTAAGGTAGAAAACTAAAACGGGATTATTAATGGTAATTGTCTTGGAAAAAGACACAAATCCTGCCGTCCATGTATAGCAGTTACCGATAACTCCAAAACCAAATTCAGGAATCCAAATCTGTTTAAGTGTGTGACTCAATCCGAGTCTCAGTCTAATCTGAATACAATCTAAACTTGAATACAATCCAAACATAACTCCAATTCAACATGAATCCAATATATACTTGGACTAAACATGAATACCAGAATTTTATCAAGTGTGCAATATGACTTGACTTGATCGAACCATGGCTATATCTTAACTTGCTTACATGATTACCGTTTACCTCATGAATCTGTTTACATGAACAACTTATACCATGGTCTCGGTAAGTCTGACAACTACAAATTAACACAATCGATACAATATATATATATATATATATATATATATATTACGGGGTTTTAATGGGGTAGATTGGTACGGAATGTATTATAAGTGGCACGATGAAGGACACTAAAAGACACCTACCGTATATCCATGTCGTTGTCCCGTAGGTATTGATCGGGCCTTGTACTTTCCGTTTCCCATAGTCCATGAGATAGTTATACTTCTCTCGTAAACACCGATACATTCTGTACCAAGCTACAAACAACTATGTTAGCATATCAAACAGATAATTTACCAGTTCTATTCTCCTTACTTGTCTAGTCCATTCTATCTTTTGGGACTTACCGAGCGCTAGTTCGCTGACGACGTTCTTTTATCTTCTTTCTTTGGAATGTTGTCAGGAGGACCCGACTCTCAGGAGATCGAGCCCAGCCAGGACGATTTGGAGCAGTTTACAGAGAATCCAGAGTTCTAGTTTCTACTTGTACTTACATTTCTTTCAGTTCATATGCCATTATTTAGGCATCGCTTTCTTTCATTGTACTTTACTTTTCAGTTGTATGTAAAGAATGGTTATCAAAGTTTTTGTTTTATTACATCTCTTGTCATTCTTGTGTTATTGATTTATATTGTTTATTTACGCTTAGCTTATTTACTTCTAAGTAAATACGTCGCGGCCTCGCTACGTCTCCTTCCCCGTACACTGGGAAGCGGGGCGTGACAGGCTCACATCAAGAATTAAAAGTGCGGAAAAAATAAGCTAAGAGTCTAAAAACTAAACATCTCTAAATCACACATAATCAATTCCTCAATGCTCGACTTGACGGCTAAAGTATTCCTGCTCGGCCTACGATAAAGATAGAGAAACTGGGTCATGCAAAACCCAGACGTCAGTGCGTCATAATAACAAAACAATAGTAATAACCAGGATGTAATAATATAAGTAAACATGAATATAAATGAGAACACGGGTATGAAACAGTGAGGAGTAGGTATGTGACGTGTAATCAAAGGTCTGTACTTCTAAGTTATCTATTCTAAAAGTCTTTGAAATCAATTTAATGGAATCATCGATGTAACTCAATAGTATTCCCTGCATGTCCGGGACCACGGTCAAGATTCTCAGGCTGAATCTGAGACGTGCCGCTGGGCAGTAAACATGTAATATGTACAGATGAATGATGTCAGCAGCAGCATCCCGGGGCTGTCCTAGCCCGTAAAGACTGATCAGTATAAGTATCGAACTGTTGAATTATAAGTCATGTTTCATCATTGATTTCCCCTTACCCCAAGGTTATGTGTTCAAGTCAGGTATTGATGATGTAAGTCTAATGCCAACACAGGATCAAGCAACTACAGGTTTTGTCTATGTAGACAACAGATTACGTCCATAAGGACAACAACTCAGGATTGTCGGCATTGGTAACAAGATCAAGTAACAAGTTAAGTAGTGTGTCAGGATATGTCATGTGATGCATATGTATCAAGTGGATACCAAATGTGAAACTGTAATCGATATCGGAATCACGGTAAAATAGTGCCGATATCAGGATGCATATGTGTCTATCTGTAATAACCTATATATGTATCTATGACTATGTATGATACAACTAGACAGCATGTTGTATTAATATAAATGTAATATGATATAATGATATTCCAGTATGTAATTAGATATGCAATTCTTAGTACGGATGCGAACGGATATCGAAAAACGGTAAATATATAACAATGAATGCACAATTAAAATACATGTATTATTTTTATTCATGTTGGGGTCAAAAATTACACCTCGGTTGACCAAGCCAAAGTCAAAGTCAAATCCAAGCCAAGCGGGCCCTAGCCCAGATCAAGTGGGCTCATGTCCAAGTCGAGCCCCATGGCCGGCCTCCTCCATGCCAAAATATTTTTGATGTAATTTTTAATGGGCATAAAGCTAATTTTTTGTAAAGCCCATGGCTCATGTGCAAAAGAAGTGAGCACATGAGGTATGGAATGGGCAAAATGTCATTTTGTAAAGCCCAAGGGGCTATATGTAAATTTGTAAGTCTATAAAAGGCAACATGATAATGAAATAAAGAATACAATTTCATTCTCCCCAAAAACTAGGGTTTGTGTCTCCATCCTTTCTCTTCCAAATTCTTACTCTTCCTTTTCATTTTCCAATTAAATCAAGAGCTTGACTCTTCTTTCTTTTTTAAACTAAATAAAGTTTTACCATAAACCTACCTTCCAAGACTTCATCAAGAGGAGAAAAAGGGTCTCTTTTTTTATCATCCAAGATCTAAATCTTGGAGTTTCAAGAGAACCTATTTTGGGTTTCTTCTCAAGAGATAAAGGAGAAAATCTTTTGGAGTTTTACTCCACAAATAAAATTCTTTTGGAGTTTAACTCTATAATAAAAACCTTTTTTTTTGGAGTTTAACTTCGAATAAAATTGTTTAGGGAGTTTAACTCCAAATAAATTTTTTTGGAGTTTAACTCCATCACAAAAGAAAAATTTGGGAGCCCCTGCTCCCTCTCATGTGAGGAAGAGAGAACTCCCACCAAGTAGAAGCTTTCTCCCTCTCACGTGAGCGGGAGGCTCCCCATTCAGTGGAGTTTAACTCCACACCATATTTAAAATTCTTTTGGAGTTTAACTCCGCAATAAAAATCTTTTTGGAGTTGAACTCCATTTAAAATTCTTTTGGAGTTTAACTCCACATTTAAAATTCTTTTGGAATTTAACTCCGTAATAAAATTCTTTTTGGAGTTGAACTCTATTTAAAATCTTTTTTTTTGGAGTTGAACTCCATTTAAAAATCTTTTGGAGTTTAACTCCACAACAAAATTTTTTTTGGAGTTTAACTCCACAATAAAGTTCTTTTTGGGGAGTCTAACTCTATATTAAATATTTTTAGGAGTTTAACTCTATTTAAAATTCTTTTGGAGTTCAACTCCATAATAAAAATCTTTTTGGAGTTGAACTCTATTTAAAACTCTTTTTGGAGTTTAACTCCACAATAAAAATCTTTTTGGAGTTAAACTCCATTTAAAATCTTTTTGGAGTTGAACTCCACATTTAAAATGCTTTTGGAGTTTAACTCCACACAAAAAATTTCTTTTGGAGTTGAACTCCACGTTAAAAAAAATTAATTAATTAATTAATTAATTTTGGGCCCCACGTGTAGGGGAGGCTCCCATCAAGTAGGAGCCTTCCCCTCCCCCTCACGTGAGGTCACGTGAGGGGGAGGGTGTTAGTTATGTATATGCCCTACATGCCATTATTATACATATGATGTATATTATAGTAGATGCTTGGATATATATAGAGAGGATTTTCTTGCTCGATATAATAGTATGCTGTCTGGTTGCACTTTGTCTTAATATGTTGACTTGTATTATGTTACTGTCTTACTCTCACATGTTGATAAAGCCCTTAGGATGTGTACTTGACTACTAGGACTATGATGGAGATCATACTAGTGGGGCCAAGGGTAGTCCACAAGTACATCCTATAACTATTCCTAATCGAGGGTGTATCGAGATAGGACATCGATACTCCAGAATAGACTAGCGTATACGCATCTTGACCCATATGATGGGCAATGGATGATCCAACATCCATTGGTGTTTGACATCAAAAATGGTATATGGATGCTCAGTGGAGACTGGGTGCACTGAACGGACTCGCCGAGAACTCCTAGTTAGTATTATACCTATCGTCAGATGGCAGTTATCTAGTGACACTGATACAGATTAGTCTGTAGACCCGAGATCGTCATAGAGTCTTGTGTGATTCCTACTATGCTTTGATTTCCACCTTACCACGTTCATGAGAACGTGCAAAACGGTGGCTTTTGGGTGCAGTCCTGAATCATATGGAGGCAATGAGCGATAGGAGGGGTTTCGTCTCTCCCGGTATTGGGGGTTGATGTTGCGCTGTGCTCGATTGGCTATAACTGGAAGTCTCTGGCCAGGGCGTAAGTGTTATCAGTAGTTTCTCGACCTGTTATGAACCTTACATCGACACGACTTATCGGTTACTGGGGTCTGACGTTTACCATCCCTAAACTGGATATGCGACATATCAGACGAAAAGACCGGACTGTACGGTAGTGTTACTGATTGGATTCACAGGAGTATGCACAGGCTTACTTGCTGATTTTCTGATCGCTCAATACCCGGATGGCCGTTACGTTTAGCTGACCGCTTGCGGCTTGTGGGTGTTTGATATGATCATCACCTACTGCCGGCGTATTTACGAGTCTTTAGAGCCTTACACAAAGGTTTCCGGGCTCAGGCAAAACGGAGTAGGAGCACATATGTGATATGTGCGGGACCGAGATTGATACGTGTATATGATACCGTATTCTATTCTCGCGATATGTGATATCGGCCGGTTATATGATATAGCCGGATCATCGGATCAAGTGTTGATTCGATGAAATGATACATTTTATAGTAGTCAGTTATATGTGATATAGCCGGATTATCGGATCAAGTGTTGATTCGATAATTTAATGTATAATTATATATTTGATATATTAAATTACATTAACTAATATATGCTCACTTAAGTATTTCATTTTCTCATTATGAATACATTTAACATATATGTGATATATGTTTATTGTATTCTTTTCTTTTATTACAAAATTATATATATGTGATATGTATAATTATAACATGCTAGGTTATACATGCAACTAAGGTTTATGAGAATCACACCATGATTTGTGATAATGGTTGGATTTATATTCATTTTAGATAATTCAAATTCTGTGGATATTTCTAGGATATTTTCTTGTTGACTTAGTCCACCCTTTTGATATTTTCTAAGATATTTATTAACCTAACCCTAATCACTAATCATGGTCTATTCTCTACAAGGGTTAAACCATGATACTAACCCAAGGTTGCATTTCTAACCTCACTCATAATTCTCATTGCTCTTCATCACTTGAGTTCTTCTTCATCTCAATTCTAGCTCTCTTGACTTGAGCAAGTGATGAAAAATAGTGAGAAATAAAATTCTAAAGTGAGCAAAATTCTTACTTCATCATCCTCTTCTATACTAGCCATATAGTTTAGTGTGTTAGCTTCACTAATTCCATATTAGTGAAGTCATAGTTTGAGTTCGTGTTTTCTAGAAGTAGATCATCGTAGATTTTGAAGACTTCTAGCTAGCATGCATCATACCCCGTATGAAGCCTTTGAAGAGTCCGGGAGCTTGATGATCGCAGCGAAGGGACCACAACTTGGAGCTTATGAAGCGAAGGAACGGACTACAAAGGTTGTAATCTCTAATCACTTAGATGTAAAGTAGTTTGCATTTCGATTCCGTATGATTCTCTAGTTAAAGATCTAGATTAGGGTTGTTTAAGCATGGCAAAAATTTTAACTTGGCATGGATGATACCACCCGAAACCTCGCTGTCGTGCTTAGAAACCCAACAGAGGGCTCTCATTTAATAGGAGCCTTTTGGCTCCCCCTCACGTGAGAGCACGTGAAGGGGAGGGCTCCTATTAAATGGGAGCCCTTTGCCTCCCCCCTCCACTCATGTGGGGGAGGCTCCCATTAAATGGGAGCCTCTTCCCCCCTCCCCTCACGTGAGTGGGGGGGGGGGGGAAGCCCCTCCCTTTTTTCATAATTTTTTTTCTTTTCTTTTTTCCTTCTTTCTTTCTTCCTTTTTTTCTTTTTTTTAAAAAAAAATCTTTTAAAAAAAATAATAATAAATAAATATAAATAAATTATAAATAATATTTAAAAAAACATTTCTCTAAATATTTATTTATTTATTTATTTTTGTTTATATATATATATATCCTCTCTTTTTTTTATAAATGGAACAAAATAAAATGAACACGTCTAAATTATAATATGTTTAAAAAAAACACACCAATGTATCGTATTGAGTTCGCATGGCCGGTTTAACCCATCAATCGGAGGTTCCCTCGCTCCAAAGACGAGGGGTAATCAACGGCAGCTTAGTCCGCGACTGCCGGAGATTCGGATCCACACAATCAATAAACCCCAGCCTACCCTAGGCAGGGGGAATCTGTAATGCGCCTGACCAGCGCGCGCGTATTCCCATCTCAATGGGATGACGAAAAACACCCTACCGATTCTGGCACGCCCGGAGGGACCCAATTTCTCCTCCCGTATTTCGGTTTAAATATTCATATGAACTCAATCAACATACATATCGACATTTATACTAAAATGATGCTCTTTCATGCAGGCTTTCAAGCAAATAATTTTCAACAATGTCCCCAAAGATAAACTCAGCTCTCAGCACGGCTCCCATCTCTTGCATGATGAAGATGGACGCCAGGACGGTCCTTCCGGCCAGTCTTGGGCGATAGTGGGAGAAGCCGCTGCTACCATTCGACTTTATTCTGTTCATGCCAGCTAACACCATCTATGCTCCTCAAGCCCCGGTGATAGATAAACTGGTCTCGGAAGGCAAGAGGCCAAATGTGGTGGTCTCGAAGGCGCCCCAACCCAAACGCAAGTCGGTGTTTGAACGATTTTCCTTGGCCCTAGCTGGGGGCAAGGCCATTAACACGAACAAAGTAACGAGGCGTCTCGAGCAAGCTCCAGCAGTGCCCTCGACAACTGCTCGATCGGGTATCTTCTCTAAGCTCCTCATCAATCGATTCACGGTGGCTTCCTAGAAAACAGATGCCCGCCAAGCCCTTAAAATTAAGAAGCTAAGACAGAAAAAGCTCAGATATAGAGCCAACAAAAATACTAGGGCTCCTGCTAGGTTGAACTTCATGAGGTTCAAAGAACAGGGTTACCCCGCCAAAGATGAGGAAATGGCTGTATATGTGGTCCACACTGTCTACATGGTGGGCACGTGCAGCAAAAGCAAGGATGGGACCACCGCATCTCAAATCCAATCTGGTGTGAATATGGCTGCCACATTCCAAGACCAGCCTCCTCTGGAAGGTAATGAAGACCCTTCCAGTGAGGCTGATAAACGGAGAGAGCTCTTAGTTCATGAGGAGTCAGGCTCGGAAAGCGAAGATGAACCAACTTTCAATCCTAAGACCGCAGAGCGGCAACTTCTCCAGGAGCTCCGAAAGCAGCTCAGAAACAAAGACAAGGAGATGACCAAGCTCTACTCAAAAATTGACGACTTGACAAACGTCGTCTTACAGCTCACGGCCCAACTTGCCTCTCAGCCGCCCAATCAAGCGCAGAGCTCTGCTCATGAACCGGGAAACGATGTCCCGAGACAGCCGACGCCTATTCCCTCAAATCCAAAGGTGGGCGGACTGCATGAAAGTCATGGATTTGGTTGCCAACAAAGTCAAAACATTGGTAGCCGAAACCGAAGCGCAAAACGATGTTAGCAGTAGCAGGAGACCATATCCTGCTCAGTATGATCTGGTAGAATTTTCTAGCGGCTATGTCATCCCTAATTCGGAAGATTCGATGGGACGGGAAATGCGAATCAGCACATCGCCCACTTTAAAGCCTCATACGGGAATACTGAGGGCAATGATGCGCTTCTCCTCCGCCAGTTCGTTAATTGCTTGACCGATGTTGCTTTCAACTGGTACGCAAGCATACCAGATGGCTCCGTCACAACTTTCGTCCAAATGGAGTTTCTGTTTCGTCAGAGGTTCATGAGCGTCAGCGATAAGATCACTATTGCCGATCTCGTAAGGACCAAGCCAAAGAACAACGAAAGCAGTGCGGATTTTATAACCCGATGGCGAAATCTCTCCGTCAAATGTGAACCGCCGATAGAGCAGGACCAATCTGTCAGTCTCCTTGTCGGAAATCTCAACAATTGGATGGCCCCGTTTCTATGCACCGCGGGTCTCAAAACATTCTAAGAGCTGACTAGGAAAGTTTAGATGTTAGAACGCTCAAAGCAGGAGTCCTCCTCAGACTCCCAAACTAATAATAAATCCTGGAGAAACCGAAAGGACGAAAATCGCAAAGGCGGAAATTCTGACGATGCTGAATCTTTTAACACTTCGGCTAACCGAAATAAGTAAGGGATGAGCGGGCCTAATGCCAACCAGCCTCGGAAGCCAGTATTTGGAGAGGGAGAAAAATCTCCATTGAAAGAGAAGCTGGATAAGGTCTATTCCTTCATAAGGGACAAAGTCCGTAAAATATTCAAGAATGCCCTAAAAAACGTTCTACAATTGCCGAAATCAAAAAGACCGCAGGAAGCGAATATGGACGACGACCCCAAATATTGCCCCTATCACAGAGTGATAAGTCATGCTATTGAGGATTGTTTCGTCTTCAAAGTTTGGGTCGAAAAACAATATAAGGCAGGAGAGATAGAACTGTCTAAAGGCGTGTTGGCAAACTGTCTAAAGGTGTGTTGGCAAACAGTCAAGCTGCGACCGCTAACTTCATACAGAACCAATGACCACCGCGGCGTTAAACTGGGAACAGTCGACCTCTAAGTCGTTAAACTAGGGATGTAAAAATATGTAAATAAAACAAAAAAGGCGAAATGATGGGGCAACTCGCAATAAAAATCAGCGAGTAAAAATAAAGCCGAAACGATGGGGCAACCGCGAAAAAATAGCCGAAATGATAGGGCATTTGCGACCTTCGCGATAAGAAAAGCTGAAATGATAGAGCAATCGCGGTAGTAAAAAACGGCGAATGATGAGTCGCTCCTAGTACCATATTCCAGTGCAGCGATGCAGACGCCGTCCAAAACTCAAATCCCCAATGGCGAATGATGATTCGCTCCCGGTACCATATTCCAGTGCAGCGATGCAGACGCCAATCAAACTCTGAATGTCCCAACGGCGAATGATGAGTCGCTCCTGGTACCATATTCCAGTACAGCGATGCAGACGCCAACAAAGTCCCAAAATTCTTCCTGCCCTACGGTCGGTCCCCGAACTGACTACCGTATACAATCCACGGGCTCAAATAATTCTCATCATACTCATGCCCCACTGCGATCACCAGTTACGCGGCTGGTCTCCGCCCTTGGAATTATGCTCCATTTGGGAAGACCCACTCATGTGTCCTCACGATACATGAGGAGAACAAATTTACGGGATCCTCACGACTCGTAAGAAAACACCTTCATGAGATCCTTATGACGCACAAAGGAAAAACACACTTGGGAGTCCACACGACTCCTAAGGAGAAAATACACCTACGAAATCCTTTCGATTCGTAGGGAGAAAATGCTTTTATGGGACCCTTACGGCTCATAAAATTGAAAAGCCTTAGGTGATAGGGACCTAAACCTGTCTCCTAAGCTATCGCTCCCCAACAGGAAAAAGGAAAATGATGAATTGCTCCTGGCACATGTGCTTCAGTGTTAGCAACGCTGATGCCTACCCTATCCCAAAATTCCAAGCTTCCGATCCAATAGACCCCTAAGTCTTTAAACTGAGAACAGATGACCTCTAAGTCGTTAAACTGGGAACAAAAGACCCTTAAGTCTTTAAACTGGGAACAGATGACCTCTGAGTCGTTAAACTGAAAACGAGGTAGATCCCCTCATGGCAAATGATGATTCGCTCCTGATACCATATTTCAGTATAGCGATGTTGATGCCAAATCAAAACCAAAATCCCCAAATTCTCTTATGGCAAATGATGATTCGCTCCTGGTACCATATTTCAGTGCAGTGGTGCTGATGCCAAACTAAAACCAAAATCCCAAATCCTGTCATGACAGATGATGATTCGCTCCTGGTACTATGTTCCAGTGCAGCGGTGCTGATGTCAACCCAAATCACATCAAATCAGCAAAACAACCAATGACCTCCCTGGCAGAATCAAGCTCCATCTCGGAAACACGTCAACTTCATCTCTGACACCGCAAGAAGCGGAGCAAGTCAAATCCAGCACCGATCTGAATATATTGACAGAGATGGAGGTATATAGTAACAACAATCAAACAATAGTAATATAAAGAAATTGCCATGTATCTACTATCTATTGTGACAGTAAACAACTAGAATATCAAAAACTCCACAAAGAAGCTCAAACAATTTATGGTTCAAAGGAAAGGAAAAATGCATCACGATTATGAAGAGTTTACTTACAGCCCAACTTGTCTGATCAGATTATGAAGAGTTTACTTACAGCCCAACTTGTCTGATCAGTGAGAGAAAAAGAAAATTTTAAATCAGCAATGGCTGAAAGGTCCTCTAGGTCCTTTCTTTCAAGCTTTATGTGGAAAGGTTTCCTTTCTCTACATTCTTTTTCTCAAGATCCCCTGCATCTTTTCTTTCAACCTTCACAATAGGTTCCACTTTCAAGAAAGGTAACACCTTCTTTTTTTAAATTCTAGATTGGCTACCCGTCCTGTCAGATAGAAAAGCATGCCAAGTAATTTTAGAAGGCTGAATTACAAGAAACACCATCGAACTTTTTCAGGCTCCAAAAAACACCAATAAACCATTTTTAAAAAAAACTGAACTGCACCCCATTGGACTAGCCTCCCATTTGCAACTAATCAAATTAACATATACCTCTCATGTGACTTCATAAAACCCCATATCATGGTTTGAAATCTTGTCCGAGTTCTAAGACCCAAAATGATCGTCCGTGTTTCGAGACCAATACCGACTAATGCCAAGTAGTTTTGGCATCACCATTTGATTAGTAGGGTTTACTATTAAGTTATTAATTGTTAGTGGGTTTATTAATGTGCTAATGGGTTTATTAATGTTTTAATGGATTGTTGTGCTATTAAGAATAATTTGACACCATTGGTACGATTTTACTGATCATTAAGTACTAAAGAATTTGCCACGATGTTATAGTTACTTTAATTTCTTTTTTTTTATAAAACATAACTATGAAAAGTTCTATTTCTCAAACAATGTAAAATCCAAAATTCCCAATCCGATAGGCTGAGATTGCCGATTCCTATCCCCAAAGTGACTGTCCAATACCGAGATTTAAACCTTGCACCATATTATCCCTATGGGAAAGTTAGGAAAAGAATAAAGGAGAGGGCAATTTGGTAAATCGTCATTTTGTGTTAACACCATAATGGTGTTAAGTGTAATAATGAAACGACAGTGGTGTTAGTTTTATTTTTCCAAAGTCGGCGGCATTTTAATGAAGGCAGATAGAGTTCTATTTGGTGTTATTTATAATTGAATATACCGTAAGAGTTTAGAAATATCATTAAGTCACAATTAAGTGCAGGACTCACAAGCTCGACGAGATGGTCTCTCCATGATATGACGATACTTTTGGTGATTCTGGATACTGCTCATTTTTGGAGGAGCAGATCCACCCTTTGTAACAACTGGAGCATTATCAACTTTGGAAATAAAGCCACGAGGAGGGATTCCTGCCAAACAGTTAAATGTATTTTAGATTTGAACGAGGAAAAGACAAATAAATAATGAAGGGATAGCTCTATTTTCAGATGTTTGCAGAAATTTCGCGATGTGCATTGTTAACCTGTCGCTTGAGGCTTTGTATCGACCTTTTTTGAACTTGACCTGCATTTTTCTATCTCACCATTGGTGAGATCAAGGACATTCTCATGCCTCAAGGATGGCTCTTGAAAGGCAGATGCCTTGTCTTCTTGATTTACAGTACTTTTCTTTTCACTAGGCAACATAGTATTTGAAGTTAACATGCTCGGACCGAGTTCATGCATTAAATGTTCATCAAAGATGTGGCATTCACCACTCTCTGTGAGAAGGAATTTTCGCTCAACTTCCCTTGGTACAATCTGATTGTCCGGACCACGCTTGTAACAAAGTTGTTCTGAAGAAAAACCAGTAAAATTATATTCATTATCTCCCTCTTTAATGTATCACAGGAAATTAAACAAAGTGGGAGAGGAGAAATTTCCATCTTCTTCATTATCCCAGGCATCTTCCTCAATAACATGGTTGTGGTCTGATGTGAAAGGCGTAGGTGGCATGAAACAGTCACGGGCACGCTCTGTGGCTCTCTCTACTGCATTTGGAAATCTCTTTTCTTCATAACTAGTAGTCTTTTCTTTCTTTCCTTTCTTGACTGAATCCAACTTCGCAACTTTGCATTTGTATTTTGCAGCTCTCTCGGGCATGCTTGGATGTTTCTTCTCTTCATAAATTGCTCGGTTTGTCTTGTTAAAAACGTTTTCCAAATTAGTTTTTTTCAATGATTATGAAGCTCTCTCAATATTGTTTGGCACCTTTTTAGCTATAACATTAATGCCTGGTTTGCTAGTAATCATTTCTTTCTTTATATTTGTCAATGGTTCATTCTTGCCAATGTTGCATTTCTCAGTTTTGTTTGGGGCTTCATTCTTTCCATGAATAACATTTTTTCCCATTTTGCTACAACTCTTTTCTTTCATTGCTTTCTTGGGTTGATCACAGTTCCCAACTTTGAATATATATTCAGAAGCTTCAGAAGAAGTTTTCTATCGTTTACAAGCACGAGAGTTTTCACAATGAAACTCCATTGTTTTTCCTTTGGCTTCGGTGCCACCATTTTTGTGTTTCTTGTCAAAGCGTGTTCTCTTACAAGCATGAGTACCATAGATTTGGACATCAAACACCGAATTCTTTTCATACGTGAATATTACAAACTCCCCGTCTGTTATAGAGTGATCACACACAAAATCATGCCACCCTTCTTGAAACACCAGCGCACCATTTCTCACAGATACCTCCACCTTAAAAGATCGCCCATCGGAATCTCGAAGAGACACATACCGCTTCACTAGGCCTTCAATATTGCAAGCGAAATTTGGTGGAATGAACTGCATATATCATTTACAACACAGAAGACAAAAGCATATCAGACTAGCCATCGAAAAAGATTGATGGCATATACAAAAGCTGAAACTAGCCGCTAAGTGGCCATCAATAAATTTTTATCATCCAAAAGACATGATATATGTGAAGAAAACAGATAAGATGGCAAAAATATTATGTTCCAAGGATCTTTTTTGCTATGATTTTTTAATACCATGATTTGAATGCAAGATAATCCAGTAACTAGTTAGATGTCATATTTATACAATTACACAAATTACATGAAAGAAATTCAGCACTTATTTCCTAACAATAAGACATATTGAACATTAGCTAATTTGATGCCAGTCTCTTCATTTTAGTTTGTGTTCAGCTTTTATCATATATCACCCACAAAAACTTAGTTATTTCCAAGTACATTGTAAAAGTCATATTCCCATATAACACCTTCAAAACCTTACTGATATGCAGAAACCTCATATTATCGATCACCTATATAACTTGAGGTCATTGCTAAACTAACCATGACAGTTATTTTACACCGCTGAGAGCACATTTTACGTGTTCAAGAAAGCATACATGAGGGCAAAAGGAAAATAATGTTTAGCATGTTTTCTTTTGTTTTTACTTTGGTGCTCCAAAGCCATGGAATTTTTAATATTTGAAAGCAAGATAATACAACAAATCATTGGATCCATATTTATAGATGTTTAACCACATGTTTTTCATAACAGTTTGTACACTGATGTCAGTGTACATGGAGATATATACAAGTCCACAGTGATTTCCTCACAAGGAGAAACGGCGAAGAGCTGCCAATTTGATGTCAATCTCTTCATTTTATTTTGTTTTTGTTTTAAGGGTTTTCGCATACATAACCCTCAAAACTTAGCTATTTTCATATTGCACCCCCTAACATTGATACCTCCACAATTAAATATCTTCTAAACATAGCAAATATTTAAACAATCTCATGTTTATCTATATTATCAGTCACTTCATCACCAAAATAACTTGGGATCTTTTCTTTCTTTCTTTTTTTGGATGTGACCCTTTCAGGAATCAAATTGCAACCTCAAACTTTGGAAAAGAAATTTTTATTGCATGAGCTTTGCCCAATTGGTATAACTTAAGATCATGGTCAAACTAATTGCGAATCAGTTCAAATGTTGTATTATACCCATATCTACGACTCATTTGGAAAACCAAGATACATAGGCATCATATTGCATCCAGCTTTCTCTAGTAAAGGAAGTTAAAATTTGGCAAATTTTGTTGGTTGGAAAACCAAGATACATAGGCATCATATTGCATCCAGCTTTATCTCATACAATTCGAAACATCTACGTTACAATTGTTATCATATTCTCTAATCTCCTCGATCCGCATAACCGGAGAGGATTTAGAATAACTAGTAGGTTTTTAGTAGGCATTTAGTAGGTTTTAGGGGAGACATGTAAAAATAACAAGTTTGTGGGTGGCTGATGAAAATAACAAAGTTTTGGGGCGAGGCATATAAGAAAAGCCCTTGTTTGTTTCCATCACAAACTACTCTTGGGGGGTGTGATCACCAATGCAGACACACAAAACAGACAAATTTCAAATTTTACAGATTTTTAAACTCTGAGTAGGGTTTTAAGAATCTGTACCAAAGTATTCTTGAAATCCCCAATCATGACCTTGAAGAACGAAGGTGGAGTTTTCCGGGACTCTGCGCGATTTCTACTGCTCTTCAACCCCTCGTTGTCGTTGTTGTTGTTGTTCCTCCTCTTAGGGTCGCCACCCAAGTTCCCCATCTCGCTACTGCTGCTCTCGATAGCGATCGGCTTCGGTTTCTTCTTCGGCTTCGAGTCTAGAATCCAGCAGCTCGAAGAACTCGACGACGTCTGCTTCCTCGCCATTGAAATGCCCTAAAAGCTCGAAGCTTTTACTTTTTGAATTTCAATCGCCTGATTCTGATTTTGCTTTCAAACATAAACCCTAAAATCTCGGGAAATTCAATCGCCTGCTTCGCGATTTTTTTTGGTTTATTTCTATAGCCCCCTAAAACATTACTATTTTGAAAAATAACTCCAGCTAAGGAAAAATTATCTTATGACCCAGTTTAGAGGGATATCTTATTTTTAAACCCAAGAAGTTCCAAAATTATTTTTAAAAACCCAAATATCAAATATCTTTTTTGATGATCGGCACTATTCATCATGATCTCCATAACCTAATGCATGTGTGTACCGATTTTCATGTGGGTTTGATACTCTTTGACCATTGATCTAGAGGTGTAAACTATTCTATAGTCGAAACACCGTTAATTTTGCAAACCATCTAATACAATGGCAAAGTATCGAAACCGCATAAAAATTGGTGTACACATACATTAGGCCGTGAAGATCAATATGAACTGTATTGATCATTCAAAAAAATGTTTGATTTTGATTTATTAAGCAATTCTCGGGAAATTCTCAGGATATAACATTCTCAGGGTCATTTATCTCTTATGAGTAAACCCAGACCATGATTTGTATCCGTATTTATTTATATATTGCCTATAACACCCTTTTAATATTTTTTAGGACATGGGAGCATGGGATTTTTTAGATTTCCTAAGACATCAGAACATGAGAATTTTTTATTATGCATCTATAGTTTTCCTTGGTTTCTTTATTATTCTCTTTTATCATTACTTGCATAATTTCTTGTCAAACCCGTCATCTTTCTAAACCCATTTTCTTTATTGTAGTTTGCCTTTTTTATTATCGCTTACCGTAGTTTTCGACTTTCTTATTGTTCCCTCTTTATTATTGATTGCCCTATGGAAGTGGAGATGCCGGAAATGGAAAAGAAGATTAGGGGATTGAGCGGAGATATGCCAATTAGGGAAAGTGGATCGCGGTTAAGGATTTAAAAAGAGAGACGCGGAAATTGAAAACGGAGATTGTCACTCCCCGCTTCCTAGTAGACGGAAACGGTGACATGGCAAGCCCACGGCTATTTATCCAGAGAAGGTTATTCCCTAAATAAATATACTAAGCGTATTGAAACAATAATACACAATGCAAGAATAAATGGAGACTGTAAATTTTTTCAAAAAGTATCTTTATTTACATTCCACTTCCAATATTTACAAGTACATGGGTTTCAACTGGAAAGTATACAATAAAAGAAAATGTCTAAACATGTGGCATACATAAGCTGAATAAAAGTGAAGCTACACTGATCCTGTGGAGCAATCCTGTTGTAGTCTTCCTCTGTGGCCTCCACTTCCTCCGTCTCGACCGTATCTGACAAACATTCCAAGAAAATAAGGGTGGATGGAATGCCCGTCAGCAAACTAGCGCTCGATAAGTTCCAAAGATAAATATATATATATATATATATATATATATATATATATATGACGAGTAAAATTATATGATCATGGTTAATATGCACTATAGGTCTCTATATGGTCACTATATTAACGTTAAGCTCTAAGTGTGAATGGCAATGGAGCCGTAGAAATATTCACGAGCTCAAGAGTGGGGCCCAAGAGCAAAAAAATACGGGTCCATTTCATGTGTTAGTATCGGGGCTTTAGACTGTGGATGAGTCGACCCGACTGATATTCAAGTAAAATAAAAAAAGGTTAATACGGGACTCCTGAACCTCCGTTGAATTCATACATGAAACTATCCCAAACACCCTGAGTATAAATAGTTTATAACTGTATAGTATACTTAATTAAATTGATTGATTGGTTATAACATGTCTTGATCAAAACCATAGATTGCAAAAAGTGTAGAATGAAGTCGAGTGAGTCGAGTAAAATGCGAGTCATGTCAATTGCAATCTTGGTTCGAGTAAAGTTAGTTCGAGTAGATCGAGTTCGAGTACACGTTCAAGTTTAAATTCGAGCTGGGTTAGAATTCGAGTTCGAGTTCAGGTCTTTTTCATATGAATTGATTTTAAACTGTTAAAAATCTTATGTTCGGGAGAAATCAGCAACTGTTGTACATGGACGGCAAGATTTGTATCTTTTTCCAAGACAATTGCCATTAATAACTCCGTTAAGTTGTCTAACCTGAATAGACAATCACTCACTTTCTCCGGCTCCGTGGGGCTCAAGAGAAATGATACCGCTTAAATCTATATTAATTTAGAGTTCTTAAATATTGTTTGCCTATCTCGAGGGGGATTTATGAAAATTACTTTAATATAGTTTAAAAATAAATCTCGAGGGTGATTTGTAATATTTAGGTTTTTCATGAACATGTATTTTAATTGTTATGGTATTTTAGAGCTAAAACCCAGTTTTTTTTGAAAGTTTATAGTACTTTTATGAAAACTACTATTTTTGGAAATTTGTTGGTATTTTATTAAAATTTTAATTTTTCATTTTAAAAAAAAATAGTTTCATAATATGTCTATATTGAAAATACGGATTTATAGTTTTATATAATTCCAAAGTTTAGTTTTGTTTAGAAAAGTCGTATTTCTTAAAAACCGTATTTTTATTTCCTTTTGAGACCAAATATGTCACGTCCTGCTTCCCAGAGTGCGCTAACTACGGCACGTGACAGAGCCAACCATACTACCTATGGTTAGAAAATATCCCTCTACAGTCACATTATGGCTGTCTATAGGATATCAAGAATAGTAAAATATAAAACTAACTAGTACATGTCCATTAGCCACAATAAAAGAGTCAAAAAAATGTATAAGCGGAAACGATAGTAATATCCAAAAAACACATCAGGAAGTACGTCCCAATATGGGTTCTGTAACGATCTTGAATTTTCTGTACAAAATTTTTCTTCTTAAAATACAGAAAGGAGTTTGCAAGTCTTGGCACAATTTAAAAGTTATACTTGCTTAAGAACAGCAAGAAAACACTTGTAGCTCATTGGTAAAACCTTGCACTGCTGTGACATAGCCCCTGTGTTTGAATCCCATCAGCCACATATGTTTTTACTGATTTTTCTTTTAAACTTTTGGAAGCCCAAAAGTTTACACGTGCAATACATGTAAAAATGAAAAGTCACAGAAAATCAAATATGTGCAAAATGCTAATAACAGCGACTAAGACACGTGGCACCGATTCAAGCACCCAACGCTTTAAGATGGCCGGCGAGAATGCCTTTTAGGCCGGCGACGCCGGGCCCTCCGTAGGGAATAGCCCGCATTCTCTGCACACCAGTCTCTTGTCCTACCCCCATACTGTTTATTTTCCTGCAATTATCCAGAGAATTGATTTTCATCGTAAATCTCATTTATAATGCATTTTTAATTCACTCTTCAATTTCAAAACCCTAATTCCATCCTATAAATATAACATCATACCGAGCCCTTCTTATTCTGAAATCTCTTATAAAAAATTCTCAAAAATTTTTAAGTCAAAGAAGAGTACAAATAGAGTTAGCCCCAGTTCCATTTCCGACGAGAATTCGAGACGTTTCTGGTGACTCCGCGACTCCATGAATCTACAAACTTCTTCCTATACCTCCCCTCTCTATTTCTAGCTAGTAAGTCCCACTCTTATTGTATTCTTTCACCTTAAAAGGTTCTCTTTTCAAAACATGTCGGAAGTGGAGTTATCCCGCCATCCGATTAAAAAATCGTTAAAATCACAATTTTTCTTAAGAATCACTTATCCATATCACTATATCTTGCTTAGTAATCATGAAACAAACATTGAGAACAATTTTAACGTACCTTTAATTTGCGTTTTTCGTTTAAATACCACAAACTTTACATATGATATCTTTTAAGTATTTAGCTTAGCATACCTTTAGAATATCTCACGAGGTAATGACCTACTTCTCACATACACACATCTTGACATAGCACGATTCTCTTGAACAATATTTTTGTGGCAAAATACGACTTTTCATCAAAATACCATAAACTATTAAAAACCGGATTTCTTTAAATTGTGTACTTAATTCCTTGCGATTGTGTCTCTACAACCCATTTTAGGGAACCCGATCAGGATAGTGCGGATTATCGCACATCCTCGGGACTAATAGAGCGAGATACAGACTTTCTCACGGAGCATACGATCACGATGGAATTTTAATACAATTTTTAAGAAAAACGAGAATTTCTATTTAATAATAAAAATTAATTTTTAATAATTATATAAATATTATCAAACCATCTAATTTTAATATATAATAAAATTCCATGTTTTTTAGAATATAAAAGAATTATAAGTTTCATAAAAATACCATCAAGAATCAATACAAGTCTAACTTTACACTAAAATACCTTGAACTATTCAAGCTAGGTATATATTCACTAGATTACCTCATTTTTTAAAAGTTACATTCATGAAAATCTTAAATATGATAAATAAATACTTAAAATTTATTTTGAAAGTATACTAAAAATATTTTTCATAAAAACCACTCTAGTTATATCAAATTACAATAAGAACCATAGTAAATATAGGTTTAAGCGGGACCAATTCTCTTGAGGCTCAGGGAGCCGAAGAAAGTGAGTGCTTGCCTATTTAAGGTAGAAAACTAAAACGGATTTATTAATGGTAATTGCCTTGGAAAAAGACAGAAATCCTGCTGTCCATTTGCAGCAGTTACCGATAACTCCAAAACCTAATTCAGAAATACAAATCTGTTTAAGCGTCCGACTCAATCTGAGTCTCAGTCTAATCTGAATACAATCTAAACCTGAATACAATCCAAACATAACTCCAATTCAACATGAATCCAATATATACTTGGACTAAACATGAATACCATAATTTTATCAAGTATACAACATGACTTGACTTGACCGAACCATGGCTATATCTTGACTTGCTTACATGACTACCGTTTACCTCCTGAATCCGTTTACATGAACAACTTATACCATGGTCTCGGCAAGTCTGATAACTACAAATCAATACAATCAATACAATATATATATATATATATATATATATATATATATATATATATTGTTGGGGTAAAAATTTACACCCCCGTTGACCGAGTCAAAATCAAAGTCAACTCCAAGCCAGGTGGGCCCAAGCCCAGGTCAAGCGGGTCCATGCCCAAGTCGAGCCCGCGGCCAGCCTCCCCATGCCAACAACAAAATCATGTAATAAATAATTTTTATGTAATTGTTTATGCATGAATGTAAACAAAATGGGCATAAAGTCAATATTTTGTAAGCCCATGGCTTATGTGCAAAAATGAAATGGCACATGAGCCATGAGATGGCTAAAATACCATTTTTGTAAAGCCCAAGGGGCTATATGTAAATATGTAAGCCTGTATAAGGCAAAATGATGATGAATAAAGCAAGAATACTTTCATTCTTTCAAAAAAAAAAACCCAGGGTTTGTATTTCTTTCCCTTTTCTGAAAGTCTCATACCTTCTTCTTTCTTTTGAATTAAATCAAGAGTTTTACTTTTCCTTTTCGAAAACAAGATAGTTTTTCACCACCAAACCCACAAAGGGGAACTTGGATCTGTGTTTAGATCCCAAAAAGGAGAGATTTTGATATCTCACATCTCTTGATCTTGAAGATCCAGCTAACAGAGGAGGAAGAAGAAGAACCCCTTCCATTAACCCCAAAAACACACTTAGGAGTCCAACTCCACTCTGATTTCTCTTCCGAGAATCTTTTTAGGCTAAAAGCCTCTTTTCCTCGCCGGTGCTCAAGCGCAGAGCGCCCACGTGCCGACACGTAGCGCGCTTGCACAACAGCGCCCTGTGCTCGAGCGCAAGTCGTCCTAGTGCCGACACGTGGCGCGCTTGCGCTTGAGCGCAGGCGCTCGAGCGCAAGTCGCCCCAGTGCCGACACGTGGCGCGCTTGTGCTCAAGCGCTCAGCGCTCTGACGCAAGTCGCCCCCGTGCCGACACGTGGCGCGCTTGCGCTCAAGCGCCCAGCGCTCAAGCGCAAGTCGTCCCCATGCCGACACGTGGCGCGCTTGCGCTCAAGCGCCCAGCGCTCAAGCGCCCAGCGCTCAAGCGCAAGTCGTCCCCGTGCCGACACGTGGCGCGCTTGCGCTCGAGCGTCAGGCGCTGAAGAGCAAAGCGCCCACGTGCCGACACGTGGCGCGCTTGTGCTACAGCGCCCTGCACTCAAGCGCAGAGCGCCCACGTGGCACGCTAGCGCCTGAGCGCACAGCACCTGGGCGCACAGTGCCCAAGGCGCTGGCCCCACGCATCTTTTGGATGCCTTTTCCCCCTCTTTCTTTTATATATATACATATATACATATATATATATATATACATATGCATACATATGTGCACACACACATACACCACGATATTGTCCCTCTTAGAAAAAAATTTCTAACGGGGCGCTGCCCCGTACCCCGCAAGGGGGCTGCTAGCCCCCTTGACCCCAGCCCACTATCCGGGTAGCGGGACCCCCGTAAAAACTCTGCGTGGCTCCCGATATATCCAAACCCCCCTTTCAAAACACAATACACGTACACTGCACATTGAGTTCGCATCACCAGTTTAACCCGTTATTCGGAGGTTCCCTCGCCCCAAAGGCGAGGGGTAATTAACGGCATCTTAGTCCGCGGCTGCCGGAGATTCGGATCCCCACAATCATTAAACCCCGGCCTACCCTAGGCAGGGGGAATCTGTAGTACGCCTGACAAGCGCGCGCGTATTCCCATCTCAATGGGGTGACGAAAAACACCCTACAGATTTTGGCACGCCCGGTGGGACCAATCTCTCCTCCCATATTTCGGGTTAAGCGTTCATGCGCACTCAATCAATATACATACCTGTATTTATACTAAAAATAATGCTTTTTCATGCAGATTTTCAAGCAATCGCCTTCCGACGATGTCTTCGATGATGAACTCAGCTCCCGTCTCTTACACGATGAGGATAGACTCTAGGACGGTTCTTCCGGCCAGTCTCGGGCGATAATGGGAGGAGCCGCTGCTACCATTCGGCTCTATTATGTTCATGCCAGTTGGCGCTATCCCAGCTCCTCAAGCCCCGGTGGTAGACAAACCGGTCTCGAAAGGCAGGAGACCAAATGTGGTGGTCGCGAGGGCACCTCAGCCCAAGCGCAAGTCCGTTTCCGAACGACTCTCCATGGCCCCAGCTGGGGGCAAGGCCATCAACACCAACAAAGCTACAACGTGTCCCGAGCAAGCTCCAGCGGCGCCCTTGACCACTGCTCGATCGGGTGTCTTCTCTAAGCTCCCCTCTGATCAACTCATAATGGCTTCCCGGATAGCGGATGCCCGCCAAGCCTTCAAAATCGAGAAGCTGAGGGAGAAAAGGCTCAGATACAGAGCCAACAAAAGGGCTAGGGCTCTGTCCATGTTAAAATTTATGAATTTCCAAAGCCCGGACTGCTCCGCGAAATCAGCTGCCAAAGATAAAAAGATGGCTGGGTATATGGTCCACACTGTCTACATGGTGGGCACGCGCAGCAAGAGGAAGGACGGGACCACCGCATCTCAAATCCAATCTGTCTTGAATATGGTCGCCGCTTCCCAAGAACAGCCGCCTCCGCTGGATGATGAAAACCCTCTCGATGAGGATGATAGGCGGAAAGACCCTTCGGTCCATGAGGAGTCAGGCTCGGAAAGCGAAGATGAGCCAACTTTCCGTCCTAAGACCGCAGAGCAGCAACTCCTCCAAAAGCTCCGAAAGCAGCTCAGAAGCAAAAACAAGGAGATGGCCAAGCTTTACTCAAAGATCGACGACTTGACGAATGTCATGATGCAGCTCACGGCCCAACTTGCCCCTCAGCCGCCCAATCAGGCGCAAGGCTCTCATGAACTGGGGAACGATGTCCCGAAACAGCCGACGCCCGTTCCCTCAAATCCAAAGGTGGGCAGACCGCATGAAAGTCAATCGCATCCTATCTCAGGAAATGTCTTGGGTACTGATGACAGTAGCCCGCTAACTCAAGATCAAATCATGAATTTGGTTGCCAGCAAAGTCAAAACATTGGTGGCCGAAGCCGAAGCGCAAAAGGATATCAATAGTAGTGGGAGACCATATCCTGCTCAGTATGATCTGGTAGAATTTCCTAGCGGCTATGTCATTCCCAAATTCGGAAGATTCGATGGGACGGGAAATGCGAATCAGCACATCGCCCACTTCAAAGCCTCATGCAGGAATACTGGGGGCAATGATGCGCTTCTCCTCCGCCAGTTCGTTAATAGCTTGACCGATGTTGCTTTCGACTGGTACGCGAGCATACCGGATGGCTCTGTCACAACTTTTGTCCAAATGGAGTCTCTGTTTCGGCAAAGGTTCATGAGCGTCAGCGATAAGATTACCATTGCCGAGCTCGTAAGGACCAAGCCCAAGAGCGACGAAAGCAGCACGGATTTTATAACCCGATGGCGCAATCTCTCCGTCAAATGTGAATCGCCGATAGAGCAGGACCAATCTGTCAGTCTCCTTGTCGGAAATCTCAACAACTGGATGGCCCCGTTTCTATGCACTGCGGGTCTCAAAACATTCCAAGAGCTGACCAAGAAAGTTCAGATGCTTGAGCGCTCAAAGCAGGAGTCCTCCTCTGACTCCCAAAATAACAATAGGTCCTGGAGAAACCGAAAGGACGAAAATCGCAAAGGCGGAGGTTCTAACGATACTGAATCTTTTAATACTTCGGCTAACCGAAATAAGCAAGGGATGAGCGGGCCTAATGCCAACCAGCCTCAGAAGCCAGTGTTCGGAGTGGGAGGAGAATCTCCACTAAAAGAGAAGCTGGATAAGGTCTATTCCTTCAGAAGGGACAAAATCCGTAAAATATTCAAAGACGCCCTGAAGAACAGTCTACAACTGCCAGAGTTAAAAAGACCACAGGAAGCGAATATGACCGACGACCCCAAATACTGCCCCTATCACAGAGTGATAGGTCATGCCATTGAGGACTGCTTCGTCTTCAAAGATTGGGTCGAAAAGCAATACAAAGCAGGAGAGATAGAACTGTCTAAAGGCGTGTTAGTAAACAATCAAGATGCGACCGCCAATTTCATACAAACGGAGACCGAACTTCTTCGTGAAACTGATTCTCTCAGACATCTGCCTTTCTCTGAAAACAATTGACCACCACGTCATTAAACTGGGAACAGTCGACCTCTAAGTCGTTAAACTGGAAATGTAAAAAGAAATATGTGAATAAACAAAAAAATGTGTAAATAAAAGAAAAAAAAATAAAACCGAAATGATTGGGCAACTCACAATAAAAATCAGCAAGTGAAAATAAAAATGAGAATAAAGCCGAAATGATGGGGCAACCGCGAATAAATAGCCGAAATGATGGGGCAATCGCGATCTTCACGATAAGAAAAGCTGAAATGATAGAGTAATCACGGTAAAAAACAAAAAACAAAACAACGGCGAATGATGAGTTGCTCCTGGTACCATATTCCAGTGCAGCGATGCAGACGCCAACCAAAATCCAATTTCCCAAAATTCGCCAGCCCTACGGCTAGTCCCCAAATTGACTGCCGTATACAATCCATGGGCTCAAATAATTCTCAGCGTACCCATGCCCCACCGCAACCACCAGTTACGCGGCTGGTCTCCGCCTTTGGAATTATACTCTATTGAGAAGACCCACTCATGTGTCCTCACGATATATGAGGAGAACAAACCTTTGTGGGATCCTTACGACTCATAAAGGAAAAACACACTTAGGAGTCCTCATGACTCTTAAGGAGAAAATACACCTGCGGGATCCTTATGACTCGTAGGGAGAAAATGCTTTTATGGGACCCTCACGACCCATAAAATTGAAAAGTCTTAGGTGATAGGGATCTAAACCTGTCTCCTAAGCCATCGCTCCCCAATCCCCAAGCGGCGAATGATAAGTCGCTCCTGGTACCATATTCCAGTGCAGCGATGCAGACGCCAACCAAATTCTAAATCCCATACCCCAACGGCGAATGATGAGTCGCTCCTGGTACCATATTCCAGTGCAGCGATGCAGACGCCAACAAAGTCCCAAAATTTTTATGGCCCTACGGTCTGGATCTTACATCCTGCAAAACCGTATACAATCTACGGGCATAAAACAATCCCAATCTCTCCAAAAAAATAATAAAATAAAAATAAAAAAAGAGGTATGTCCACAAGCAAAATGGGCACGGATGAAAACCCGAAAGGGCTCCGTGAGTAAAAACAGCAGGACTGCCGGCGAGTTTGTGAAAACCCGAAAGGGCGCAAACTCATGAGAAAGAGATGAAATGCACTCACAAGGTCCTCTCGACTTTGTGAGGAGAAAATTCCCGCGTGAGATCCTTACAACTCACAAAGGAGCAACACACTTGGGAGTCCCCACGACTCCCAAGGAGAAAATACACTTACGGGATCCTTACGACCCGTAAGCAGAAAATGCTTTGTGAGACCTTTACGGCTCACAAAATTGAAAAGTCTTAGGTGATAAGGGATCTAAACCTGTCTCCTAAGCCATCATTTCCTAATAAGCAAATGCAAATGATGATTCGCTCCTGGTACCATATTCCAGTGTAGCGATGCTGATGCCAAACAAAAAAAACCAATCCCCAAATCCTCTCATGACAAATGATGATTCGCTCCTGGTACTATATTCCAGTGTAGCGATGCTGATGTCAACCTAAATCAAATCAAACCAACAACCTCTGCGGCGGAATCATGCTCCGTCCCAGAATTTACCCCGTGTCGAAATCATGCTTCGCCTCGGGATATCTACCTTCCCTACCGGAATTATGCTCCGCCTCGGAATCAAATCAACCAACCAGCTCTGCGTCGGAATCAAGCTTCGTCTCAGAATGCACCCCGTGTCGAAATGATGCTTCGCATCGGTGTATCTGCCTTCCCTGTCGGAATTATACTTCGGCTCGGAATCAACCAACGACCTCATCGTCGGAATTATGCTCCGTCTCGGAATCAAGTCAGCTAACAAGCTCTGCGCCGGAATCATGCTCTGTCTCAGAATATACCCCGTGTTGAAATCAATGCTTCGCCTCGGAATATTTGCCTTCCTTGTCGGAATTATACTTCGCCTAGGAATCTACCTCTGCATCGAAATCATGCTTCAGTCAGAATGTCTGCCGCTCTTCGGAATGATGCTCCGATCCTTGGAATCATGCTCCGCTCTTCGGAATGATGCTCCGACCCTTGGAATCATGCTCCGCCCTTCGGAATGATGCTCCGATCCTTGGAATCATGCTCCGCTCTTCGGAATGATGCTCTGAATCCTGGAATTATGCTCCGCTCATCGGAATGATGCTCCGATCCTTGGAATCATGCTCCGCTCTTCGGAATGATGCTCCGATCCTTAGAATCATGCTCTGCTCTTCGGAATGATGCTCCGAATCCTGGAATTATGCTCCGCTCATCGGAATGATGCTCCGATCCTTGGAATCATGCTCCGCTCTTCGGAATGATGCTCCGAATCCTGGATTTATGCTCCGCTCATCAGAATGATGCTCCGAATCCTGGAATTATGCTCCGCTCATCGGAATGATGCTCCGATCCTTGGAATCATGCTCCGCTCTTCGGAATGATGCTCCAAATCCTGGATTTATGCTCCGCTCATCGGAAAGATGCTCCGAATCCTGGAATGATGCTCCGCTTATCGGAATGATGCTCCGATCCCTGGAATCATGCTCCGCTCATCGGAATGATGCTCCGATCCCTGGAATCATGCTCCGCTCTTCGGAATGATGCTCCGATCCCCTGGAATCATGCTCCACCCTTCGGAATGATGCTCCGATCCCCTGGAATCATGCTCCGCTCATCGGAATGATGCTCCGATCCCTGAAATCATGCTTCGCTCATCGAAATGATGCTCCGATCCCTGGAATCATGCTCCGCTCATCGGAATAATGTTCCGATCCTTAGAATTATGCTCCGCAAATCGGAATGATGCTCCGATTCCCGGGAATCATGCTCCGTGAGGGATACTCTGACCCCGGAATGATGCTCCGCGAATCAGAATGATGCTCCGATCCCCGGGAATCATGCTCCCCGGGATGATGCTTCGCCTCCGGAATGATGTCTCACCTCGAAGTTCAGCTTCAAGATCCATCAATTTCATGCACACAACTCAAATGTGCGGTGTGCATTTATTGATTGGGGGCACTTTGTTGGGGTAAAAATTTACACCCCCGTTGACCGAGTCAAAATCAAAGTCAACTCCAAGCCAGGTGGGCCCAAGCCCAGGTCAAGCGGGTCCATGCCCAAGTCGAGCCCGCGGCCCGCCTCCCCATGCCAACAACAAAATCATGTAATAAATAATTTTTATGTAATTGTTTATGCATGAATGTAAACAAAATGGGCATAAAGCCAATATTTTGTAAGCCCATGGCTTATGTGCAAAAATGAAATGGCACATGAGCCATGGGATGGCTAAAATACCATTTTTGTAAATCCCAAGGGGCTATATGTAAATATGTAAGCCTATATAAGGCAAAATGATGATGAATAAAGCAAGAATACTTTCATTCTCTCAAAAAAAACCCAGGGTTTGTATTTCTTTCCCTTTTCTGAAAGTCTCAAACCTTCTTCTTTCTTTTGAATTAAATCAAGAGTTTTACTCTTCCTTTTCGAAAACAAGATAGTTTTTCACCACCAAACCCACAAAGGGGAACTTGGATCTGTGTTTAGATCCCCAAAAGGAGAGATTTTGAGATCTCACATCTCTTGATCTTCAAGATCCAGCTAACAGAGGAGGAAGAAGAAGAACCCCTTCCATTAACCCCAAAAACACACTTAGGAGTCCAACTCCACTCTGATTTCTCTTCCGAGAATCATTTTAGGCTAAAAGCCTCTTTTCCTCACCGGCGCTCAAGCGTAGAGCGCCCACGTGCCGACACGTGGCACGCTTGCACAACAGCGCCCTGCGCTCGAGCGTAAAGCGCCCACGTTCCGACACGTGGCGCGCTTGCGCTCGAGCGCAAGTCGTCCCAGTGCCGACACGTGGCGCGCTTGCGCTTGAGCGTAAGTGCTCGAGTGCAAGTCGCCCCAGTGCCGACACGTGGCACGCTTGCACTCAAGCGCACAGCGCTCTGGCGCAAGTCGCCCCCGTGCTGACACGTGGCGCCCTTGCGCTCAAGCTCAAGTCGCCCCTGTGCTGACACGTGGCGCACTTGCGCTCGAGCGTTAGGCGTTGAAGCGCAAAGCGCCCAGGTGCCGACACGTGGCGCGCTTGCGCTACTGCGCCCTGCGCTCAAGCGCAAAGCGCCTGCGTGGCACGCTAGCGCCTGAGCGCACAGCACCTGGGTGCACAGCGCCCAAGGCGCTGGCTCCACGCATCCTTTGGATGCCTTTTCCCCTCTTTCTTTTATATATATACATATATACATATATATATATATACACATATGCATACATATGTGCACACACACATACACCACGACACTGTCCCTGTTAGAAAAAAATTTCTAACGGGGCGCTGCCCCGCACCCCGCAAGGGGCTGCTAGCCCCCTTGACCCCCAGCCCGCTATCCGGGTAGCGGGACCCCCGTAAAAACTCTGCGTGGCTTCCGATATATCCAAACCTCCCTTTCAAAACACAACACACGTACACTGCACATTGAGTTCGCATCACCAGTTTAACCCGTTAATCGGAGGTTCCCTCGCCCCAAAGGCGAGGGGTAATTAACGGCATCTTAGTCCGCGGCTGCCGGAGATTCGGATCCCCACAATCATTAAACCCCGGCCTACCCTAGGCAGGGAGAATCTGTAGTACGCCTGACAAGCGCGCGCGTATTCCCATCTCAATGGGGTGACGAAAAACACCCTACATATATATTACGGGATTTTAATGGGGTAGATTGGTACAGAATGTATTATAAGCGGCACGATGAAGGACACTAAAAGACACCTACCGTACATCCATGTCGTTGTCCCGTGGGTATTGACGGGGCCTTATACTTTCCGTTTCCTATTGTCACGCCCCGCTGCCCGGTATACGGCGAAGGGGACGCGACTGGTCCGCTACGTATTTTCTCTGAAGTAAATACACTAAGCGTATCTAAGTAATATAAAAGTAAAATCATAAGAGACAAGATATGAACTTGTTCCCACCAAAAATTTCTGCGCAAAAGAGTCCAAGGTATCAAATGGCAGCGATACGCTTAAGGAAATACGAACCAGTATCTTCCGGGCTGTTTTTTGACAAACTCCCGAATGAGAAATGGATAAATTCTATTTGTATCGAAAGCGTCTCGATAAAACCTTCGATTTGATATATTATGGGCCTCATAATTCATCCGGGATCAAAAGTTATGAGCAAATGTCTATGCACATGTGATTTAAGGAAGAAGATGCGAACCAGTATTTTCCGAGCTGTATTTTGACAAACTCCGGAACGAAAAACAGCTAAATTCTGATGATATTGAAAGCATCTCGAAAAGACCTTCGATTTGATATATTATGGGCCTCATAATTCATCCGAGATCAAAAGTTATGAGCAAATGTGTTATACACGTGTAATCTAAAGTAATGCTCTACTACATGGGGAATGCATTTTTTAGTCCCACATCGGGAAAAGGAGAGCTGGCTTCTCTACCACTCCCATATAAATAAGAGGGGATACCTCTTAGAAAGGGAGAGTAAAAAAATCCTCAAAGGATTCAATACTCAAAGGAGCTTAGTTCTCCAAGATAGGAGCATGCTCCTCCATAATGCGCATATGCGCAAGCGCCATGTGCGCTACGTGCAACGCACGTGTGCCTGCCATGCGGCACTACGTGCAACGCACGTGCGCACCACATGAGAATATTTAATAATATTAAAAGGAGCTTGTTCTCCATATATAGAAGCTTTGCTTCTCCTCATAATGCGCATGTGCGCCACGTGCAACGCACGTATGCCCGCCATGCGGCACCACGTGCAACGCACGTGCGCACAACAGATAGTGCCTTGCACTTGCTATGAACCTCTGGTTCTCAGATAAATAAATAAATAAAAATAGTGCCTTGCACTTGCTATGAACCTCTGGTTCTCAGATAAATAAATAAATAAAAATAGTGCCTTGCACTTGCTATGAACCTCTGGTTCTCTTAGATAGAAAGAAAGAAAAGATTTTCTTTTCTCTTCTTTGATCTAAATTTAGATCATTAAAAAGTGCTCTGCACTCATTTTCTTGAATCCAAAAGATTCTTGGTGCTTTGCACTATTTGAAGGGCCAGGCCCAAATCAAAATGACCTGACAGGCCAAAATAAATTGCAAGGCAATAAATGGGCAGAGCCCAAATAAATTGATGCTTTGCATCCTTTATATAAGGGCAGAGCCCAAATAAAATTGATACCTTGCATCATTCCTAAAGGGGTAGAGCCCAAAACAAATTGATACTCTGCATCCTTTCTGGGCAAGGCCCAAATAAAAATTAAAAAAAAAAAGAAATGCAATGCAAAAGCAAATAAAATGTTGAACATTTCAACTGGACTTAGCCCAATTTTGGCCATAAGTCCTTAAATTAAATTGATTGAGCAAAATGGCTCTCCCAAACCAATTCACGACCGGTTCGAGGGTACATCTCCGAACTCCTTTGACATCCGTCGTTGTAATTCCTCAACGACGTCAAAGAGGTGACGGGTCCCAACGACCACACATGAATATGGACTGCGGGGTCCTTAAACTCGTGGACCGAGATGTCCCTAAACTAATATTGGACCGAGACGTCCTTAAACTAATATCGGACCGAAACGTCCTTAAACTAATATTGGACCGAGACGTCCTTAAACTAATGTTGGACCGAGACGTCCTTAAACTAATATCGGACCGAGATGTCCTTAAACTAATATTGGACCGAGACGTCCTTAAACTAATGATGGACCACTACGTCCCTAAACTGGCATCGGACCGAAATGTCCCTAAACTAATGACGGACCACCACGTCCCTAAACTGGCGATGGACCGAAATGTCCTTAAACTAATAATGGACCACTACGTCCCTAAACTGGCATCGGACCGAAACGTCCCTAAACTAATAATGGACCACTACGTCCTTAAACTGGTATCGGACCGAGACGTCCCTAAACTAATAAGGGACCACTACGTCCCTAAACTGGAACAATAGAGCCAATTGCTCTTTTGCCGGATCTAAACGATCCCGTTTAAGTTGATCTTAGCCCCAAATACGGCTAACGTATCCTTAAGCACTTAAATGGACTATAAAACCCTCAATCAGCTTTGGTTCAAGGGTACATCTCTGAGCTCCTCAGACGCTTGTCGTTGTAATCCCTCAACGACGTCAGAGAGGTGACGAGTCCCGACAGCCAGATAATTAAATCGATCACTGCGTTAAGTTGATCTTAGTCCAAAACAGGACTAAAGTATTCTTGACGAACGTTTAAGTTGATCTTAGTCGCAACGCGACTAATGCATCCTTAAACTAAAAACACTAAACCCAAATCTAAGTAAATACGGATTTGGACTAATCCACGCCCTACGGGCGACGGCATTACTCAGTCTCCGTATACAATCCACGGGCAGCCACAAACAAAACAAACACACACGACACGAAGTGAAATTCTGGAGAAGGAGAAAGTTGTTACCGCAAAGCGGTAGCGTAATTAACTGCAGGGGCTTGCGCCTGCAGGGAAGAGCGTCCCCACAATCAAAAACCCCTCAAGCGAGGGGGAATCTGACAAAGTCTGCTACATCGGCCGCATCCGTCTAAACCTTCGATACACGGTGCCATAAATCAACTTGGCATCTTCGAAGAGGTGGACGGATTAAAACCAAATAGCATCTGCCCCGAACCTCAGGCACGTGACGTCCTAACGTCGCAGGCCGCCGTTCGGAGGGGAACAGATTCTGGCACGCCCGGTGGGACCTTTTCCTCTTTCCACTCCACACTTCGTGTGTCGTGTTCGCGAACGAATCGCGATTTGCTGTGGTTGCCTGTGGATTCGAGGTACTAAGATTTGGTATCTTGCTTCGTGCAGGAAACAGAAGATCAATGGCTTCAGACTGCACTACCTGCAACTGCATCTCTCGCTCCATCCCGTCCGGAGGAGTGACTTATGGGCCCCAAGCGGCCTCCCTTTTCAAGATGCCAGTGGAGCAAGTAACTCAGGCCACCGCTGGATTGTTCTTCGGGACTATGCTCCCATTGATAAGCTTCAATGCCCCAATAACATCGCAAGAAGCTCCAAAGAAGTTGGTCTTCGACCGACTTGCCACTGCCGCGACCCCTCTCAACGAGTCATCCAACTCCACTGCTTCAGGTTTTAATGGATTAGGCCAGAGCTCCATCGGGCCCATGAAGAAGCCTGCCATACCAGAAGGCGTTATCCCGAAACGGATAGCCATCCCAACTCCCGTTCCTGGCAAAATCACCAAGGTTGCTTCCCATGTTCAGAAGTCCGCTTCTGACAAGTTGGCCGTCCCCGCTCAACGGACGTCGATCTTTAAAAAGCTGGTACCGGTATATTCTGACCAACACAGGGGGCATGAGGAGGTCACCCCTATAGCTGAAACAACTCCATCAGCACGACATGCCCGACGTCGCTACTGGCGCCGAGTGAAGAAGGCTGGGGGCAACTCCCCCTCTGGACTTACTCCTCCAACTCTAATGGTGGAGATCGATACTGCTGTTCCAACCAAGAACAGCTTTGAGTTGCTGAACTCGGTGCGCAGAAACTCTCCTACTGCGGTGCTAAAGCGAACTCATTCATCTGTGAAGAATATTCCAGAGAAGAAGCTAGAGCAGCCCCTTCAACGGCTGTCCTCTAAAATTTACAAAGTCTGGCGACAAGTTCAAGAGTCGGTGATCGATCAAGACTGCCTCCGACGACAGAAAAAGATGAAGGTTCGGCAGGGGAAGGATTACTCTGTCAAAGCACAAAAAGCAAAAGCTACTTGGGTGCCCACTACAACGGCTCCCTTAACTCCAATCACTCAAAAAAGGAGGCCGCAAGAAGCCCCTGTGTCTTCGGCAAATCGCAAAGACACCGAACACAAACGCCCCAAGTCTGGGGGCATGGTGGTGCACACTGTTTATATGGCTTCTGGAAAGGAGGAAAGCCGCACTTCTATGGGCCACCGACCGCTCACCCGATCCGTGACGAAAGCCCAGGAGCAACAACAAAAGCTTCAGGAAATGATGACTACAATGGCTGCACTCACTGAGCCAAAAGAAAGCTCTGAAACGTCTTCGGATGAGCGTCAAGAACAAGAAACCGACGCTGACTTTTTACGCAGAGTCCTCGAAAAGAGGGACAAAGAAGCTGCAGAGCAAGCGGCTAACATAAAACAGATGGCGCTCCTCTTCCAAGATATGGTAGGGATGATGTTACAGCCGGACCCTCCTGCCGAAGATCCTCCGATCGTCCTTGAAGACGACAGGGGAGAAACGTCAAATCCTCCGCCGGCTCTATCAACAGCCAAGGAGGAGGCAATCTCCAAAGTTGACCTAGACGAATATATAGCTCAGCAGATCCGGGTTCATCAGGCGAATGAAGCGGCTGGGCAAATTGTTAGAACCGGACGACCGTATCCGAGCTGGTATGACCATATCAATTACCCGCCAGGATATACGATCCCTAAATTCCACGTATATAAAGGGACAGGGAATCCGCATCAGCATGTCGCTCAATTCAGGGCCTTATGCGGCAATACTGGAGGCGATGACAAATTGTTGCTACGTCAATTCGTCGGCAGCTTAGCAGAAACAGCCTTTGAATGGTATTCGGAGCTACCTAACGACTCTGTCAAAACATTTGCAGAGATGGAACTGCTGTTTACACAAAGATTCGCAAGTGCTAGTGAACGCACCCCGATTACAGCACTGATAAATGCCAGGATAAGGTCAGGCGAAACATGTGTCCAATACGCAACACGATGGCGGAACCTATGGTCGAAATGCGAACAACGCATAGAAGAGGCTCCTGCGGTAGGCATGTTTGTGGGCACTCTCGATCCGCAGGCGACCATCTCGCAATTCATGATGTTCTTCAGGCCGACCACCTTCCAGGCCTTGATCGACAAATTAGCCCAAATGGACCAGATGGGCCATAGACCGTCTCCTCCAAGACCCGATCCCCGAAATGAGAAAGGAAAAGAGATCATCGTCGCCAACGCTCAGCAACAGCCGAGCAACTCAAAGCCGGTCGCTCGCCAAAACAACGTGCGTCCACGCCCATCCCTCGAAGAGAGGCTAGGACGTCCTTACTCGTTTCCTCAGAATAAAACGAGAAGACTGTTTGAGCTGGCAGTGCGTAACAGACTCATCAATCTGCCAAGTCCAAAGCGTCTGTCGCAGCCAGGCGATCTTAATAATCCCAATTATTGCCCTTACCACCAAACGGTAAGTCACCCGATTAAGGATTGTTTCGTCTTTAAGGGATGGATTGAGGATCAATACCTGCAAGGCAAGTTCACGCTGTCTGAAAGCTGGAAGGTAAACCCCCCACAGCCGCACTCTCCAAAGAAGACGGACACGCCGGGGGCAACTTGTTCTTTCGTCGAGGATGAAAACAATGGAGAAAACTTATCAGATGAATCTGAAGACTACGTAGCGACTTGTCATGTGATTTCTCATTCACTGACGGATGAGGAGGAGGATCCTTGCGCTGAGAAATCAACGGCGGACCCTGAAACAGAAATTTCGCGGCCGTCAGACAAGTTGATCGATGCCTTCCTAAATGAAATTCGTTTGAAAGCAAAAGCCAATCAAGAGCATGAAATGGCCATACTGGAAAGAACCAAGGTATTCCCGTCAAATCAAAAGCCATACACTGCGGGTAAAAATAAATTCAAGACGAGGAAACGGTTCGCCAAAGCTCTATCAGTAGGAATGAAGCTACCGCCCTCCGAAGAAAATCCTTTCTCTGAGGTAGAGATGCACCCTAACTTCTGTTTATATCATCAGAAGATCATACATCCTACTGAAGACTGCGAGTCCTTTAACTGTTGGTGGCAAGGGTATGTCACTCAAAAGCAACACTTCGACAGGACAAAGTGTGAAGCTTGTGGACATCGGAAAAATGCGATATATGAGCGCAAAAGAGCCACCGCCGACTGTCATATAGCTGACTTCAAGGGATCACAAATTATCACCTTTGGAAGCGACTCTGACGAAGAAGCTACCCCCAACTCTTCCATCGGGGAATCTATTTCAAAAATAAAGGAATTGAGAATCTGCGAGAACGTTCAGCCGTGCAATCGCATGCTACTCGGAAAAAATCTCGGCCCCGTAAACAAAGGATCGAACAAAAAGGATAAAGGAAAAAGAAAAACGGCCCTCGTCGCCAGCACTCACCAACAATCAGGTGACCCTAGACCGGTTGCTTGCCAAAGCAACAAGCGACAATCCCTCCAGGAAAAGTTGAAACGTCCTTACTCGTTTCCGCAAGATAAAACAAGGGGACTGTTCGAGCTGGCAGTGTGCGACAGACTCATCAATCTGCCGAATCCAAAACGTCCATTGCGGCCAGGCGATATTAATAATCCTAATTATTGCCCTTACCACCAAACGGTAGGTCATCTGATCGAGGATTGCTACGTCTTCAAGAACTGGGTTGAAGACCAATACCAACAGGGCAAGTTCGCGTTGTCCGAAATTTGGAAGGTGAACCCGCCACAACCGCATGCTCCGAAAAATATGGACACGCCGGGGGCATCATGCTCATTCATAGAGAAAGCCTAACGGACCACTACGTCCTAAAACTGGATAACGGACCGAAACGTCCTTAAACTAACAACGGACCGAGATGTCCTTAAACTAACGACGGACCGCAATGTCCTAAAACTTGCAAATGACCGAAACGTCGTTAAACTACTCCCAACCCGCAGCATCTTCAGGCTGACGTGTTAATAATAAAAAAAAGGGTACGTCCACAAGCAAAATGGGCACGGATGAAAACCCGAAAGGGCTCCGTGAGTAAAAACAGAAGGGCTACCGACGAGTGTTCGTGAAAACCCGAAAGGGCACGACCTCGTTAAAAAAAAAGAATAAAATAAAAGATAAAAAAAAACGGTACGTCCACAAGCAAAATGGGCACGGATGAAAACCCGAAAGGGCTCCGTGAGTAAAAACAGCAGGGCTACCGGCGAGTGTTCGTGAAAACCCGAAAGGGCGCGACCTCGTAAAAAAAAAGAAGAAAAAATAAAGGTATGTCCATAAGCAAAAAGGGCACGGATGAAAACCCGAAAGGGCTCCGTGAGTAAAAACAGCAGGGCTACCGGCGAGTGTTTGTGAAAACCCGAAAGGGCGCAACCTCGTTAAAGAAACACTTATAGAATCCTCTCGACCCTGTAAGGAGAAACCACCTGCGTGAGATCATTACGACTCACAAAGGAGCAACACACTTGGGGATCCCCACGATTCCTAAGGAGAAAATACACTTGCGAGATCCTCACGACTCGTAAGGAGAACTCTCTTATGGGACCCCCACGGCCCGTAAGACTTGAAAGTCTTAAGTTACAGAGACCTAAACCTGTGCTTAAGCAACCCCCACAACTTTCGACATTGCCCTACAAGTAGTCCAATATTGACCCTTGTATACAATCCACGGGCATGAATAAATATTTCCCTAACAAAGTCCCATCCGTGACTAGGGATATGCTTGTACAGCAAACAACACTTGTAAGTTCTCTCGACTTATAAGGAGAAAACCCTTTTGTAAGATCCTTACGACTTACAAGAGAACATGCACTTAGGAATCCTCACGATTCCCAAGGAGAAAACACACCTACAAGATCCTCACGACTTGTAGGGAGAAATACCTTTGTGAGACCCTTACGGCTCATGAAGTCAAAAGCCTCAGTCGACGGGATCTTAACCCTGTTCGCTAAGCCACCTTTGTTCAACATCGACGGAGGCAGATGATGATTCGCTCCTGGCAATATCCCAGTTGTAGCGATGCTGATGCCTAAACCGGTATCAAATTCCAAGTCCTTTCATGGCAAATGATGATTCGCTCCTGGCAATATTCCAGTCGCAGCGATGCTGATGCCAAGATTGGTATCGGATCCCAAATCCCCTACTCGCGAGAAAGAAAAAAATCAGCGAGCCAAAAAAAAAATGCATATGAAATAGCCGAAATGATTGGGCAACTCGCAATAAAAAACAGCGAGTAAAAATAAAATAAACAGCCGAAATTATTGGGCAACTCGCAATAAAAAGTAGCGAGTAAAAATAAAATAAACAGCCGAAATGATTGGGCACCGCGAAAAATAGCCGAAATGATTGGGCAATCGCGACCTTCGCGATATAAAAGCTGAAATGATAGAGCATCGCGGAAAGAATAAAAAAAAATGAAAGAATGAAACTTTTGCCCTACAGGTGAAATCACATCGATCCCTGTATATAATCCAGGGGCACAGATAAAAAGGGAACAATACCTTCCCAACAGGCTCCACCAGAAAGCGAAGCCAAATCTCGACGGTTTATAGATAACCTAGAGACCATCTCGACATTTGTCGCAATATTACAGACACGATGTCAACAAATGAAGCAAAGGAAGGTCCCTAACTTCAGGGTCTCGACGTCAATATCGACAACTTAAAGATCACCAACAGCGTTTCTCCTCACTTCAACTAGATGCAGACATGGCGTCAACAACTGACCTCAGAATCGCAACAAACGGAACCATGACAAAGTCCCTAGTTCCAAATCTCAATGGCCACGTCTAAAGCCTGGAGACCAACAACGGTGTGCCTCCTCATTCCAACAGGACAGAGATGTTACACCATCAAGCAGAGCGATGGCAGAATCCCAGCTTCACCTCAGCATTCGTCTCGATACAGTAGACGCAATGTCAACAACAGCGTTCCTCCGCAGTCCAGCTGGAGGCAGATGCAACGTCAACAAAAGACCTCACGGTCGAAACAAAGCGGAGTAACGGCAAAATCCCAACTCCACCTTAGCATTCGTCTCGTTACAACAGACGCAATGTCAACAACGGCGTTCCTTCGCAGCCCAGCGGGGTGTACATGCAAAGTTAACAAAAGACCCCATGGTCGAAACAAAGCGGAGTGATGGCAAAATCCCAGCTCCACCTCAGCATTCGTCTCAATATACCAGACGCAGTGTAAGCAAACGAAGAGAAGGCCACATTCCTAGCTTCAACGTCTTTACGGTAACTCACATAAAACCGGAAAGACAATCGGAGACCATCTCACATAAAGTGGTCACCTCCTTGACGTTCGTCTCGATACAGTAGACGAAATGTCAACCCCAGCGTTCTTCCTCCAACAGGATTTGGACACACCAAAGCAAACGAAGCGAAGGCCACATTCCTAACTTCGACGTCTTAACGGTAACTCACATAAAACCGGAAAGACAATCGGAGACCATCTCACATGAAGTGGTCACCTCCATGACGTTCGTCTCGATACAGTAGACGAAATGTCAACCTCAGCGTTCTTCCTCCAGCAGGGATTCAGACATGACAAAGCAAATGAAGCGAAGGCCACATTCCTAGTTTCAACGTCTTTACGGTAACTCACATAAAACCGGAAAGACAATCGGAGATCATCTCGCATCAGCACAGAGTGGTCACCACCTTGATGTTCGTCTCGACACAGCAGGCGCAACGTCATCAAGCGAATGGAGCCACGGCAAAATCCCTAGTTCCAAACCTCGGCGGTTCACCAGCAACCTAGAGACAACCTCGACGTCCGTCTCGATACAGCAGACGAGATGTCACCCCAACGTTCGTCTCGACACAGCAGACACAACGTCATCAAACAAATGGAGCCACGGCAAAATCCCTAGTTCTAAACCTCGGCGGTTCACCAGTAACCTAGAGACAACCACGACATTCGTCTCGATACAGAGGACGCAATGCCAGCAAACGAAGCGAAGGCTAAATTCCTAGCTTCAGGGTCTTAACGGCAAGTCATATAAAACCGGAACGACAATCAGAGATCATCTCGCACCAGTGTGGAGTGGTCACCACTTCGACGTCCGTCTCGATACAGCAGACGAGATGTCACCCCAACGTTCGTCTCGACACAGCAGACGTAACGTCATCAAACAAACGGAGCCACGGCAAAATCCCTAGTTCCAAACCTCGGCGGTTCACCAGTAACCTAGAGACAACCACGACATTCGTCTCGATACAGAGGACGCAATGCCAGCAAACGAAGCGAAGGCTAAATTCCTAGCTTCAGGGTCTTAACGGCAAGTCATATAAAGCCGGAAAGACAATCGGAGATCATCTCGCACCAGTGTGGAGTGGTCACCACTTCGACGTCCGTCTCGATATAGCAGACGAGATGTCACCCCAACGTTCGTCTCGACACAGCAGACGTAACGTCATCAAACAAACGGAGCCACGGCAAAATCCCTAGTTCCCACCGCAACATTCGTCTCGATACAGCAGACGCAATGCCAGCAAACGAAGCAAAGGCCAAATTCCTAGCTTCAGGGTCTTAACGGCAACTCATATAAAGCCCGAAAGACTATCGGAGATCATCCCCACACCAGCGCGGAGTGGTTATGACTCATCGGGGCTCTCCAAAATGAGCCTAACCTCAAGTAAAAAGCGGCATGGCAAATTCCTAGCGCTTGCTCTTCTGACGGTCAAACTGCCAAGGAGGATTGCTTGAAGACGTCTTGTCCAGCCCCCGAAGGGATCAGAGACACGGCAGTCGCGGGGCTACTCGAACAGCACGATTGCCTATCGAGGACTATATCAGCTTATGCGACGGTACGATGGCCAAAACCCTAAGTACCACCAACCTTAACGGGCTTCTGTCGTAAAGAGCAGAGGTTAAATGCGACGTTAAGATGTTCTTGCGAGATCTGCTCGATCCGTTTCGACTCGTGAGGAAATTGATGTCTTTGCGAGATTTTCTCGATGCGTCTCGACTCGTGAGATAAAGCCTTAGGCAGTAGGGATTAAAAAACCTGTTTCCTAAGCACTGGGACCCTGCAAGTCGGCCCAAAACGGTCTCTTGCATACTATCCACGGGTCACACTCTCCAAAGTCGAATCTCGATAAGGAGGGAAACAACCGCTTACGGGTCCTCTCGACGCGTAAGAGGGAAAACTCTCTTATAGGATCCTTACGACTTATAAGAGAAAACACACTTAGGAATCCTCACGATTCCCAAGGAGAAAATACACCTACGAGATCCTCACGACTCGTAGGGAGAAAAGTCTTTAAGAGACCCTCACGGCTCGTAAAGTTGAAAAGCCTTAGGTGGCAGATCCTACCCCTGTCTCCTAAGCCATCACTGCCCTGCAAAGAAGTCAAGATGGGCCGACCATCTATGGGCCACACTTGCCAAAGCTACATGCCACTGAAATGGAGAACTTACTCATAAGCGTATGAACTACTCCACGCCAGAGTGAGACAAAAAAAGAAATAGAAGGATGCGGCTCATGGAGTTAAGGGTTGGAACTATATCCCTTAAGAGTTGAGATTTGAGTCAAAGATAAATGACGACGCTTGTGTCCGCTCGTTATCTTCTCAGATCAAGATTCTGAAAGTGATACATCAACCCAAAACTGGCCATACGCCATGCATAACTCTGCATAACTCTGCACTACTTCACCCGCGTACATACTTACGTGGGCAAAGTAGTGGGGGGCATTTGTTCCCACCAAAAATTTCTGCGCAAAAGAGTCCAAGGTATCAAATGGCAGCGATACGCTTAAGGAAATACGAACCAGTATCTTCCGGGCTGTTTTTTGACAAACTCCCGAATGAGAAATGGATAAATTCTATTTGTATCGAAAGCGTCTCGATAAAACCTTCGATTTGATATATTATGGGCCTCATAATTCATCCGGGATCAAAAGTTATGAGCAAATGTCTATGCACATGTGATTTAAGGAAGAAGATGCGAACCAGTATTTTCCGAGCTGTATTTTGACAAACTCCGGAACGAAAAACAGCTAAATTCTGATGATATTGAAAGCATCTCGAAAAGACCTTCGATTTGATATATTATGGGCCTCATAATTCATCCGAGATCAAAAGTTATGAGCAAATGTGTTATACACGTGTAATCTAAAGTAATGCTCTACTACATGGGGAATGCATTTTTTAGTCCCACATCGGGAAAAGGAGAGCTGGCTTCTCTACCACTCCCATATAAATAAGAGGGGATACCTCTTAGAAAGGGAGAGTAAAAAAATCCTCAAAGGATTCAATACTCAAAGGAGCTTAGTTCTCCAAGATAGGAGCATGCTCCTCCATAATGCGCATATGCGCAAGCGCCATGTGCGCTACGTGCAACGCACGTGTGCCTGCCATGCGGCACTACGTGCAACGCACGTGCGCACCACATGAGAATATTTAATAATATTAAAAGGAGCTTGTTCTCCATATATAGAAGCTTTGCTTCTCCTCATAATGCGCATGTGCGCCACGTGCAACGCACGTATGCCCGCCATGCGGCACCACGTGCAACGCACGTGCGCACAACAGATAGTGCCTTGCACTTGCTATGAACCTCTGGTTCTCAGATAAATAAATAAATAAAAATAGTGCCTTGCACTTGCTATGAACCTCTGGTTCTCAGATAAATAAATAAATAAAAATAGTGCCTTGCACTTGCTATGAACCTCTGGTTCTCTGAGACAGAAAGAAAGAAAAGATTTTCTTTTCTCTTCTTTGATCTAAATTTAGATCATTAAAAAGTGCTCTGCACTCATTTTCTTGAATCCAAAAGATTCTTGGTGCTTTGCACTATTTGAAGGGCCAGGCCCAAATCAAAATGACCTGACAGGCCAAAATAAATTGCAAGGCAATAAATGGGCAGAGCTCAAATAAATTGATGCTTTGCATCCTTTATATAAGGGCAGAGCCCAAATAAAATTGATACCTTGCATCATTCCTAAAGGGGTAGAGCCCAAAACAAATTGATACTCTGCATCCTTTCTGGGCAAGGCCCAAATAAAAATTAAAAAAAAAAAGAAATGCAATGCAAAAGCAAATAAAATGTTGAACATTTCAACTGGACTTAGCCCAATTTTGGCCATAAGTCCTTAAATTAAATTGATTGAGCAAAATGGCTCTCCCAAACCAATTCACGACCGGTTCGAGGGTACATCTCCGAACTCCTTTGACATCCGTCGTTGTAATTCCTCAACGACGTCAAAGAGGTGACGGGTCCCAACGACCACACATGAATATGGACTGCGGGGTCCTTAAACTCGTGGACCGAGATGTCCCTAAACTAATATTGGACCGAGACGTCCTTAAACTAATATCGGACCGAAACGTCCTTAAACTAATATTGGACCGAGACGTCCTTAAACTAATGTTGGACCGAGACGTCCTTAAACTAATATCGGACCGAGATGTCCTTAAACTAATATTGGACCGAGACGTCCTTAAACTAATGATGGACCACTACGTCCCTAAACTGGCATCGGACCGAAATGTCCCTAAACTAATGAAGGACCACCACGTCCCTAAACTGGCGATGGACCGAAATGTCCTTAAACTAATAATGGACCACTACGTCCCTAAACTGGCATCGGACCGAAACGTCCCTAAACTAATAATGGACCACTACGTCCTTAAACTGGTATCGGACCGAGACGTCCCTAAACTAATAAGGGACCACTACGTCCCTAAACTGGAACAATAGAGCCAATTGCTCTTTTGCCGGATCTAAACGATCCCGTTTAAGTTGATCTTAGCCCCAAATACGGCTAACGTATCCTTAAGCACTTAAATGGACTATAAAACCCTCAATCAGCTTTGGTTCAAGGGTACATCTCTGAGCTCCTCAGACGCTTGTCGTTGTAATCCCTCAACGACGTCAGAGAGGTGACGAGTCCCGACAGCCAGATAATTAAATCGATCACTGCGTTAAGTTGATCTTAGTCCAAAACAGGACTAAAGTATTCTTGACGAACGTTTAAGTTGATCTTAGTCGCAACGCGACTAATGCATCCTTAAACTAAAAACACCAAACCCAAATCTAAGTAAATACGGATTTGGACTAATCCACGCCCTACGGGCGACGGCATTACTCAGTCTCCGTATACAATCCACGGGCAGCCACAAACAAAACAAACACACACGACACGAAGTGAAATTCTGGAGAAGGAGAAAGTTGTTACCGCAAAGCGGTAGCGTAATTAACTGCAGGGGCTTGCGCCTGCAGGGAAGAGCGTCCCCACAATCAAAAACCCCTCAAGCGAGGGGGAATCTGACAAAGTCTGCTACATCGGCCGCATCCGTCTAAACCTTCGATACACGGTGCCATAAATCAACTTGGCATCTTCGAAGAGGTGGACGGATAAAAACCAAATAGCATCTGCCCCGAACCTCAGGCACGTGACGTCCTAACGTCGCAGGCCGCCGTTCGGAGGGGAACAGAACTGAACATCAACTTTATTTATTAACATTCTTTCTGTACAATACATGGAAAGTAAATACAACTGATAAAAAGCAATGCCTAAACAATGGCATAACAGAAATGAAAAGTACTGAATGGAAAGTGTACAATGAACTAGAGCTCGGGGTCTTCACTGAATCGGTCCAAGTCTTTAGCAGTGGGCTCGATCTTTGACGTGTCCAGCTCACCTGACGACATTCAAAGAAGAAAGAAATAGAATGTCGTCAGCGAACAGATCGCTCGGTAAGTCCCAAAGATAAGAGAAAAATAGAATAGACAGAGAGTAAGAGAGAGAGAGAGTAGCTTTTACAGTTATATCATATTGTTATATTGTTGTATTTAGTGTTAACGCTGTTGTTTGTAATTTGGTACAGAAGGATGCCAGTGTATACGAGAGGAGTCTCACTTGCCCTGGAGACTAAGGTATCAGAAACTCAAGGAACCGTTGGGCCACGGTACAACAGCAACGGAATATAGGTTAGGTGTCTTAATCTTACCGTCTCGTGCTACTTTTAACACCTTCCGTACCAATCTACCCTTTAAACCCCATAGTGTTTTGATTGTATCGTTTGTCTTGTATTGTAACTGTATAGATTATATAATTGGATGACTGACCGAAACCATGATATCAGTAAATAGATGTAACTGTATAATCATGTAAATGGAATAACTGTAGAATCATGTAAATGGATGTATATCCATGGTTCGGTTCAGTCAAGTTGATAGATTGAATATATGGAATAATGGATTCATGGATTCATGTTGAATTGTAATATTGTAAATTGTAGATTGTAGATTATAGATTGTAGATTGTAGATTGTACTTGAATCATATTCAAGTCAAATTATAATGAAACTCAAAGTAAATTGAAGTCCTGATTGTTTTGATGTTATCGGTAACCTTTCGTGTCTTTTTCAAAGACGATTACCGTATTGATAACACCGTTGTTAAGTTGTCTATCTTAGATAGGCAAGCACCCACTTCTCCGGCTCCTTGAGGCTCAAGAGATTGGTCCCGCTTAAACATATGTTTACTAGGGTTCTTATTGTAATTTATAGAACTTTAGGGGGTTTTATGTAAAAATACTTTTATATACTTTTCAAAATACACCCTAAGTATTTATTATTCGTCTTTAGAGTTGTAATGAATGTAGATTTTATATTGTGATATTTCTAGTGAAATATCCTAATTTCATAAATAAAGGTATTTATTTGTAATATTGATTTATATGGAATTCATGGTATTTTAGTGTAAATGATTCTTGTGACATTTTTAGAAAAAAATGGAATATTTATAATAATTCAAAATAATATTTTAATGTTACATATACATATATTTATATGAAAATAATTTTAATATATATATTATATTCTAGAAATCTCGTTTTTCTTAAGATGTCGTATTTTAAATCTTTCAAGACCGAATGCTTCTTGTGGAGGTCTGCATCTCGCACTACTAAGCCCGAGAATGTGCGATAATCCGCACCATCCCGAACGGGTTCCCCAAATGGGTTGTAGCAGCGCTTTGCAAAGATTTGTATAAATACTAATCATTAAGAGAAAACGGTTTTATTAATTATGGTATTTATTTGTAAAGATGTCGATTTCCCATATTCTATGTTCTAGGGTCTCCTAAGTCAACTAGACTGTTCCTAACTGGTTCAAAGCGACAAGTTGTGAGATATCCCTCAAATCGCCTCTTCACCGTCAATTGTAGCTGTTCCCCGCCGAAAGACGCGACCGGGACGTTGGGACGTCAGGCCTGAAATTCGAGGGCAGATGCTAATTGGTGTTATCCGTCCACCTCTCCGAAGATGCCAAGTTGATTTATGGCACCGCGTCTTGAAGGTTTAAACGGATGCGACCGATACAGCAGACTTCGTAAGATTCCCCCTCATTTGAGGGGGTTTTGATTGTGGGGACGCTCTTCCCTACAGGCGCAAGCCCCTGCAGTTAATTACGCTACCGCATCGCGGTAACAACTTTCTCCTTCTCCAGATGGTCACTTCGTGTCGTGGGTCTTTGTTTTGTTTGTGGTTGCCCGTGGATTGTATACGGAGACTAATTTATGTTGTCGCCCGTAGGGCGTGGATTAGTCCAAATCCGTATTTTTTTAGATTTGGGTTTGGGGGTTGGGTTTAAGGATACGTTAGTCTCATTTGAGACTAAGATCAACTTAAACGTTTGTTAAGGACACGTTAGTCTGATTTTTAGACTAAGATCAACTTAATAGGATCGTTTAGATCCAACAAAAGAGCATTCGAGCTTTATTGTTTAGTTTAGGGACATTGCGGTCGATTAGTTTAAGGACATTACGGTCCAACGTTAGTTTAAGGACATTACGGTCCAAGATTTAGGACATCATAGTCCATGGGTTTTAAAGGACCCCACAGTCCGAGATTAAGGACATCATAGTCCATGGGTTTTAAAGGACCCCACAGTCCGAGATTAAGGACATCATAGTCCATGGGTTTTAAAGGACCCCACAGTCCAAGGTTAAGGACATTATAGTCCATGGGTTTAAGGACCCCACAGTCCGTAGAATGTTTGGTTGTCGGGACCCGTCATCTCTCTGAAGACGTTGAAGGATTACAACGACAAATATCAGAGGAGTAAAGAGATGTACCCTCGAACCGATGTGAGTTGGTTGGAAGATCTGTAGTCCAATTTGGGACTAAGATCCGTTGAAATATTTATGAGCAGGTGGGCTCAATTAATATAAGTTGAGGACTTATGGCCAATATTGGGCTAAGTCCAATAAATGTTTATCATTTTTATTCTGGCTATTGAGCCTTTATTTGGGCTTGGCTCTTCTGACAATATTTTTGTCTTTTATTGAATGATGAGCATTCACCAGAGCTCTGGGCTTATTAAAGAACAATTTATGTTCTGTCAGCGCAACACGTGGCGCGCTAGGCGCTTTGCGCCAATTAAAGAGAGCAGTGCGCTTCTGCCACGTGACGCACTTGCAAGGGACACGTGTCGCACTCAGAGCTAAGCGCTAGATGATGAGCGCATGATGCCAATTTATGAGCGCTGAGCGCTAGTCCATGAGCGCATTGCGCTTTCAATTTAGTGGCGCACACGTGAATGACATGTGGTACGCTCGGCGCTGAGCGCCAGCCCATGAGCGCCAGCCCATGAGCGTAGTGCGCTATTTCAAAAGCGCAAAGCGCAAGTTGTTAATTGGCGCATACGTGGTTGACACGTGGCGCATTTGGCGCTTAGCGCCTGTCCAGAGAGCGCAGAACCGCTGTTCATGAGCGCAAGGCGCATTTCAAGAGCGCAAGGCGCATTTGATCAATTTATGATCTGAGAACAAATTTATGTTCTTTTAAAAGAGTCTGTCTCAAGATTTAAGAACAACAGTTCTTATTTTTGCAGGAGATATTTTAATCTCTTGTATTAATGAAAGGCTCTGCCTTTATAGATCCATGATCCTTAAGAAAATTTAATAATTCTCTCTCACTTTATAATGAGATGTTCATGATCTCAGAAAGACAATTTGTCTTATATACCTATGATCTGTGAAAGAAATAAGTACTTCTCTTTCTTTTTTTTATGATGAGATCTTTTGATCTTTTTATAAAAGACCTTGGTCTTTATAGATCTATGATCTTTTAAGAAGATAATTCTTCATTTTAATTATGAGATGATTTCATCTCTTTGTTCATCACCATTCTTTTTACCTTGAAGAAAAAATCTTCTTTTGCTGAGAGCTATGCTTCTCTTCCTTTGAATTTTTCAAAGTTTAGGGGGGGGGGGTTTCTCTATATCAGACTTGAATTCTTGGGGCCTTTTTATAGTGCAAGTTGATTTGTTGAATCAGTTAAAAAGATCTTTCTCTGATTGATTTGGGGATGTTTCTCCACCATTGGATCTTTGATCCTAGGGCTTCTATTTTACAGAAGGCAATCTTCTTGTTTTTAACAAGATTGAAAAATCTTTCCATAACAGAATTTTAATTCTGGTTAATTAATGATTTATCATTATTATTAGATGTTTTGATCTAACGGTGGGGAGTTTTTTAATTCCAGCGCTAGCGCAGCTCAATTTGCGCTAGCGTACCTGTGTTTGACACGTGGTGCGCTGCTCAGAGCGCAGCGCGCCCTGCGCTAGCGCACCCATGTTTGCCACGTGGCGCGCAGCGTGCCTAACGCTAGCGCACACATGGTGCGCTGCCTAGGGCGCAGCGCACTTGGCGCTGCATCTTAAGCGTTGCTTCAATTTTTTGAAATTCGAATTTCAAACAGAGGTTTGCTCTGATTGGGGGAAACAAATGCCCCCCTACCGTTGCGCTCACGTGGCCCACATGTGAGTGCAGCGGTGGCAGCATCTGCGCCCTTAGATCAACCCAGAAGTTGAAGAGGCATTTCAATGCCTATAAATAGGACCTTTGGTCTTTTAGATGATTCTGTTCATCTCCTTCTTGTTTTCTGAGAATTTCATCCTCTCACAGAGTATAGCTCTCCATTTTAAGAATTTTCAAGAGTCAAAACTCTGCCAAAATTTTAGGTAAATTTTTTTAGATAATCTAGGGTTTTACCCATTAACAGAGCCTCGCTCTTCGTAGATCTTTGATCTAAAGAAAACCCTTTTAGGGTTTCATTAACAAAGCTTTGCTTTCCTGAACTCATAGATCTAAAGAGATCTTTTCTTGGGGTTTCTTAGCCCATGAACAGAGCTTTGCTCTTTTGATAACATGTAGATTTTTTTTAATCTCTTATGAAGTATTCTTAAGAGTTTGTTCATGGATTTTGAAGATCCCAGAATTTTTAATTCATAAAAAAATGATTTTAATTTTTTTTTCTGATGGGTTTTTCCCATCATCTTTACAGAGCCAAGCTCTTGAGGAATTTTTATTCTTTCATGATCAGAATTTGACAAGTGTCACTCTGTCATAGATCATTACTCTCAAAGGGAGATTTACTCCTCTTCCCGAGGGATCTCTCATTTAATGAGAATTTTCTTGAGGATCTCCTCATTTAATTAACAGTCTCATCAAATGATGAGGTTGTTTTATTAATTGATGAATCATCATCTAGATTTTGCGGGTCCCCCTTTGGTCCCCTTTCCACTGCATTGCAGTGCGGTATAAATTTTAAAGTACCAAATGTCGGAATTTAAATTATAGCACTGACAATTGACTTTTGTCCCTTTTTGAGCAGGCGACATGTCTTTCGATCCCTTTTCCTGTTTGTTCGTTCAGAAGGAGGATTCCCTGGAGCACCTGTAGACCGGGAAGTTCTAGCTTTGATCAAAGATCATGACCCGGAATATAAGAATCTTCACCTTTGGGGGACATGGTATAATCAGATTATTAATGGTCGACAAAGCTTTTCGTGCGCGGTACCCTCAGAGCCCATCATGGCGATCCATTACGCCGACCCACCCCCGGTGAACTATACCGTGGAAGAAGTCAACTGGACTTCGGAAGGTCTTCTTCAGCCTGCTATGGCTTCGATACCTGTTCAGCCTCCAATGGCTTTGGATATCCTGGGGCGACGTATTTTTCAAGGCGAAGCGCGACCGTGGGGGCAACCATATATGATCGGTCTAATTCCTCGTCATCCAGCTGGTTATCTGCAATGGGCCCGCTACATTCTGTCAGCGAAGAAGTCGCAGTTGTTGAGGCTTGGGTTGTATCCCGCCATTTATGCTTCTCTCTTCCAGTATCCTACGCTTCCCACCTGGTGGGTTAAGGCCTTTCTGGAGCAGTGGAATATTCCTACCCACACTTTTCTTTCACTGTACCGAGAAGTATCGATCTCCTTAGAGGAATTTGCAGAAGTTTCTGGCTTACCGGTTATGGGGAAGCACTATGAGGAACTACTTCCTACAGATGAATACATTTTTTGTGCCAAACCAGTGATGACAAGCCTCACCCCGGAGAACGCCATTCAACACCAGTTCCCTTGCTTAATCAAAGTGTTGAATATTTATGAGGGTCTTTTTCTCGAGTCTGGGAGACGCGGGGTTACTTTCGAGGATTTCATTGCTCGTTTTCTCCATCCGGACATCCTTTCGAAGGGTGCTGCTAAGTTCGCCAAACTTGACGACCTTTTCGGTTTAGGGTTAAACAAGTTCCCAACGGTGGAGGCAGATCAAAAGAGTTTCTTCCTTCCCAACACTCCAGTTGTTCCTTTTACGGAGATCGCAGTCCCTGGGATTGATGAGGAAACGTTCTTCTTAGGGTTTCTTGGGCTATGGCTGAGCTGGTTTGCGCTCCTGATGCACTTTCGCCATATGAGGCCGTCTGTCTTCTATTCGGCTCACTGGATGATTATTGGGGTGAAAGTGGTTGTCGGGGTCGCCAGGTTAGCTCATCTGTATTACGGCCTCAGCCAAGCGGCGGATACTACTGAACCCGGAGTGCAGCAAGTGAACTTCTCAATGCATTACTTCATGTCATGGCTCGAGCTATATGCACTTGGCGTTTTCGGCATTCATAAGAGGCCGTCCTTCTACGACAAGTGCGGCTTCCCCCGGATCATGTGATTGGTCGATGCATCTATTGTAAATCCGTCACCGCGGGAAGCCAGAGGTTTGCTCCTTCGTCCTCGCACTGTTGGAGATGGCATGACTTTCACTGACAAGATCCTGACTATCGGCAAAGAGTCCGCGACAGCGGTGCAGCCATTGCGGGACATTTTTAAATATGGATCCTCTATTTTGAAAGCTCGGGAAATCGTTCATTTATATTCCATCAGACCGGGCTTTCTAGTGTTTAGGCAAAATGATGCGGCGTTATTTATGAGATACAATCCACATCGTTTTGCCCAATAATTGAGCTATAATCAGGGAGTTCCACTGGAGGATTTCTTGCTAGAACCTGCTGCCACCGAAGAGGGAATGCGGAGTGTGCTGCATCATTTCATGCGCTTGAACATAGGGTCCAGCTTCTTCATCAGCGAACCGAGCTGTGTCCCAAAAGTCCTTAATGTATACGTGGCGTGGTACCAGCATTCAATGGGCGCTGTTATCAGGGAGGAGAAGCGACTGCTGCTCGATCGCAAAGGTGCACCCCATGCTGGTAATCCGAGCATCCCTCTGAAGCGACGGACCATCGTCCGTCCTCCCTTAAGAGAAGCTACCGTGACCGAAGTCCCGCACGACAGGCCCGAGCTACCGATACCCCGGGCTCCTGTAGAAAAGGTGACTGTAGCTTCCCCCGATTCTGGCATGGGTTCAGACATCGGGACTCGTCGTCCCAAGGTGCCCACCAAGCGTTAGCTGGTGTTAGCGGCAACCGGAGCTCGCTCGCAGAAGAGGAAGAAGAAGTCGCTTTTTTCTGCTGACGTCGTATTTGGTCAGGAGCCTCATGCTCCTTATAGTGAGGGCTTGGGCGAATATGGGACCAACGAAGATCTATTCATAGCGCCGGATGACACTGATCTCAAGGCCGCCATTGCAGCTTCTGTGCGATCAGCAAGCCACAAAGCGGGAATGGCCATCCTCACGCAATCAAGTAAATGTAAGCCGTAACTTTAGTCATTGCATTATATTTTTGTAATCATGTTTTGACTGACACTTTTCCTTCTTTAACAGGCATTTCCACCGAAGAAGCTCTCGCAGCTTCTCTCAAGACTTTCGAGGAGGAGGAGAGGGTTCGAGCATCGCTGGGCATTGGTATATTTCGGCTCACCGTGTCTTTATTCTCCTTTCTTATGGACAATCTGACCCCTTCTTTATCTTATCGTAGGGACTACAATACCAATCCCGCAAGGTAATACGGAGATGCTTCCCGGGCCAGCCATCGAAGTCCCGGCCTCCTCAGCACTGCCGAAAGAGGCCTCACTCAAACGACCGATGACGGATGCCATAACGGCTCCAGAGGTAACCCTTGGCACGGACGATGACGTCCTATTGATGGAGGCTTCTAGAAGATCCGCTCTCACGGCTCGAGCAGAAAGGAAGCGCAGAATGCGCACGGCAAGGGAGCGTAGTGCTGCCTTGGCCGCGGGTGCAGGTTCGAGCACCGCTACCTTTGCCCTTACTCCTTTAGAGGACGCTCCGCCTGCCTTGTCCACCACCCACAGACAGGCAGCACGTGCCGCTCGGGAAGCAATCGGAAAATCGACTCAAGGTAACGTGACATTGGGTTATTCTGTCAAAGTTTTAACTTTCAGGTTCTCATATATCCTATCTTGCAGGGCCGAGTCTTGCCGAGGAGGTGGTGGGTGTCGTGGTGGCAACCATCGAGCCTGAGGTAGTAGCAGGTGAGACAACGACGATCGCCGAGCCCGAGGTGGCGGTAGGTGAGATGGCTACAATTGCCGAGCCCGAGGTAGCGGTGGGTGAGATGGCTACAGTCGTCGAGCCCGAGGTAGCCACTCTTTCTCAAGAGTCAGGCACTGCTCCAATCGTCGCTCTTTCTTCTTGCGGCTCCTTGCCATCTCCTGGCATCGAGAGCGTTACGACGGCTTTGGTAGAGTCGGGGGATGAGGCTACGGGTGGCGAGACTATTCCGATGGAGGAGGGTGGAGCATTCGCTGCATCCAGTGACACTCTTGTCGCGGTCTCGACCGGCGACTCACCAGATAGATTTTGGGTCATCGCTTTCCCCTTTGTTCTGCAATCCCCTTTTAATCTCTCCTGACAGTATTTCTCTCGCTTCTAATGCAGGTGTGGCGAGCGTTGAGGTTATGCCACCCGAGGAAGCATCGCCAGTTGTTGCTTTGACAGTGGTTGCCCCTCCGTCTTCTCTTATATCTTCTCAAATGCTGGAAGGTATGGTTTTGTGATAAATTTAAATCGGGGACAGCATCTTTCGTGTACTGACCATGTATCATCGTGATCTCACAGGAGTTCTTTTTGATCATTTGTATCAGGTGCTGAATCCGCACTTCTCTTTCCCGTCGGAGATTAGTCCGCCCGCTGGTGTCTGTGAGTATCTTTTCTAACCGACGTCCTTTCTTTTCTTTAACGGACAGTCACGTTATTGCTAATTCTTCTTTGCATTGCTCGTAGCCTTACAAATTGAAGGGGGGGTCAAGGGTATCGCCGCGCCACCGGAACTCCCAGCTCTGCCCTCTATTGCAGCCGGTATAATTGACTCTTTTGTTTATGTATTTTTTTTATTTCTTAAGCCGACATCTGATTGTGATTTATTTTGTACCGGTCATATCGACTCCGGCCCCGTTCGAGTCTCGCGTTATAATGCCGGCAGGTTCTTTTTCCAGACGTCCATCCTCAAAAGGTGCTGTGACCAGTCTGCGTATGTTGAGCGATTATATCGAAGAGCTTGACGCGGAGACCCCTACGTTTGCTGTAGATTTTGCTGCCGAAGTTAATCCAATACTGGCGACGCTTGTGAACTTCCATAACGAAGGCGTCGTTGAGTCTTGGGTTAACCACTGCAGGAAGATTGAGGCCTGCCTGCATGAGCTTGAGCTTATGCGTCCTGCTCCTGAGATTCAGGCTTTGAACTCCCAGCGGGATACATGGGTCGAGCAGAGTGTGTCCTTCCTTCGCCATTTCGAACAAGAAGCGACCTTGAGGCGGAAGGAATGCGAGGAGGCTTCAGGTGAATCTGCCCGACTGCGCGCCCAAGTTAAAGCGAACGCCACGCAACTGAGAGCTGCTTTTGACACCTTGCAGCAATGTATTTCGGACGGGCTTGTATTTTGGCGGAAGCTCGACTCTATTGATCGGGTTATGCAGAGTTGTGAAGCCGTCCAACGGGAAATCGATGAGAAGATTCCATCATGCTTGCAGCAAAGGGCTCGAATTGAAGCGGAGCTGGCCGCGGCGGCTGATCATGAGAAGGTGCTGAAAGGAGTGCGAGAGCAGCTTGCGGACTTGTTGAAAACGCTTCCTTCTCAGTAGCTGTTTTGCTTGTAATCTTTGAATAACATGTATCCATTTTTTATTCTTTCATACGATTCAACTTGTACTACACTGAATTCATGAATAAAAGATACATATTTTTTTTGTTCTATTACTGCTTTCTTCTTTTTTCTTTGTTGCCGGCTTGTTACCTCAGTAAGCGTAGCCTGTAGATAATGGAGAGCATTCTGTTTTGAATTCTTCGAGAGGTAGTGATGGCTTAGGAAGCAGGTTCAGATCTGCTACCTAAGACTTTTCAACTTCATAAGCCGTGAGGGTCTCATAAAGACTTTTCTCCCTACGAGTCGAGAGGATCTCGTAGGTGTATTTTCTCCTTAGGAATCATGAGGATTCCTAATTGCATTTTCCCTTATAAGTCGTAAGGATCTTACAAGAGTGTTTTCTTCCTTACGAGTCGAGAGGACCCGTAAGTGTTTAATGAGATTGACATTATCTGCATTTCACGGCGTCAGAAGTTGCTCCGGGCGTTTCCCACGGGGTCAAGGTTAACTTTGGCCGTGTTCCAGGCGTCGTTGGATGATGTATTTCCGAGGCGGGGTCATGTAGATGACGTGTTTCCACGACGGGGTCATGTGGATGACGTGTTTCCGAGACGGGGTAATGTGGATGACGTGTTTCCGCGATGGGGTCATGTGGATGACGTATTTCCGCGACGGGGTCATGTGGATGACGTATTTCCGTGACGGGGTCATGTGGATGACGTGTTTCCGCGACGGGGTCATTTGGATGACGTGTTTCCGCGACGGGGTCATTTGGATGACGTGTTTCCGCGATGGGGTCATGTGGATGACGTGTTTCCGCGACGGGGTCATGTAGATGACGTATTTCCGAGACGGGGTCATGTGGATGACGTATTTCCGCGACGGGGTTATTTGGATGACGTATTTCCGCGACGGGGTCATGTGGATGACGTATTTCTGAGACGGGGTCATGTGGATGACGTATTTCCGCAACGGGGTCATGTGGATGACGCATTTCCGCGATGGGGTCATTTGGATGACGTATTTCCGCGACGGGGTCTTGTGGATGACGTGTTTCCGCGACGGGGTCATTTGGATGACGTGTTTCCACGACGGGGTCATTTGGATGACGTGTTTCCGCAACGAGGTCATTTGGATGACGTGTTTCCGCGACGGGGTCATTTGGATGACTTGTTTCCGCGACGGGGTCATGTGGATGATGTATTTCCGCGACGGGGTCATGTGGATGACGTATTTCCATGATGGGGTCATTTGGATGATGTATTTCCACGACGGGGTCATTTGGATGACATATTTCCGCGACGGGGTCATGTGGATAACATATTTCCGCGACGGGGTCATTTGGATGACGTATATCGAAGTGGACTCCAGCTTGTCTGTGAACCGTTGAGATTTGGAGTAGGGGCTTTGCCATAGCTCAAAGGGTAATTGCAGCGTCTGAATCCTGCTGGAATGGGGAGGAACGCTGTTGATGATCTCTAGGCTATCCCTGAACCGTCGAGATTTGGCTTCGTTTTCTGATGGAACCTGCGGAGGGAAGGTGTGATTCCTTCTTTGTTTGCGCCCCTGGATTGTATACAGGGATTGATGTGATATCACCTGTAGGGTATAAATTTCATTTTTCTTTATTTCTTTCCGCGATGCTCTATCATTTCAGCTTTTATATCGTGAAGGTCGCGATTACCCAATCATTTCGGCTATTTTTCGCGGCGCCCAATCATTTCGGCTATTTATTTTATTTTTACTCGCTGTTTTTTATTGCGAGCTGCCTAATCATTTCGGCTATTTTGCATGCATACATTTTTACTTGCTGATTTTGTTGCAAGTTGCCCCATCATTTCGGCTATTTCGTATGCATGTGTGGCTCGTTGGATTTTTGCTGCAAGCTTGGAATTAGACACCGATTTCGACATTAGCACCGATACAACTGGAATATTTCCAGGAGCGAATCATCATTTGCCTCTGTCAATGTCAAACAAAGGTGGCTTAGTAAACAGGGTTAAGATCCTGTCGACTAAGGCTTTTGACTTCATGAGCCGTAAGGGTCTCATAAAGGTATTTCTCCCTGCGAGTCGTGAGGATCTCGTAGATGCGTTTTCTCCTTAGGAATCATGAGGATTCCTAAGTGCATGGTCGCTTATAAGTCATAAGGATCTTACAAGAGCGCTTTCTCCTTATAAGTCGAGAGGACTTACAAGGGCTGTTCACTGTGCAAACATATCCCTAGTCACGGATGGGACTTTGTTAGGGAAATGTTTATTCATGCCCGTGGATTGTATACAAGGGTCGGCATTGAGCCGCTTGTAGGGCAAAATTGGAGGTTGTGATGGCTGCATAAGAACAGGTTCAGATCCTTGTAGCTTAAGACTTTTGAGTCTTATGAGCCGTGAGAGTCTCATAAAAGGATTCTCATTACGAGTCGTGAGGATCTCGTAAGTGTAATTTCTCCTTAGGAATCGTGGGGATCCCTAAGTATGTTTTTCCCTTGTGAGTCGTAAGGATCTCACGTAGGTGGTTTCTCCTCACAAGGTCGAAAGGGCCTTGCAAGTGTCTTTTAACGAGATTGCGCCCTTTCGGGTTTTCACAAAAACTCGTTGGTAGCCCTGCTGTTTTTACTCACGGAGCCCTTTCGGGTTTTCATCCGTGCCCGTTTTGCTTATGGACATACCGTTTTCTTTTTCTTTCTTTCTTTTATTCTTTTATTCTTCTCTTTTTTCTGTATCAGCCTTGGGATGTTGCAATCCACAGTAGTTTATCGACATCTCGGTCAACAGCTAATTTTAGGACATAGTGGTCCATTGTTAGTTTAAGGACGTTTCGGTTCATTGTTAGTTTTTAAGACATTTCGGTCCGTTTTTAATTTAAGGACGTTTCGGTCCGTTATTAGTTTAAGGACGTTTCGGTCCGACGAAAATGAAGCCGGATACTACTTACAGAGTTTAGGTTTAGGAAGATAGCGAGCGGACATAGACGTCGTCATCTATCGTTGACCTAGGCCGTGACTCGTTAGGCGTAGTATCTTTTCAGGAAGCGACCATTTATTGGCCTGAAGGGCCTTTCACCATGCATGTTCATGAGTAGATAGGCCCTATCCTGGTAGACCTTGTCTATGATATACGGGCCTTCATAGTTCGGCTCGAACTTCCCCCGCTTGGCGCGATTGGGGATCATAGGTCTTTTAACCACTAGCACGAGTTCGCCTTGGCGGAATGTTCTCGACCTAGTTAATCTTTCATATGAGCGCGTCATCTTTGCTTTGTAAGCCTCCAGGTTTTGTTGTGCTATGAGCCGGGTTTCATCAAGGGCATCGAGCTCCTCAAGCCGAAGGTGAGCATTCTCTTCGTCCGTTAGTTCGTAATGAACCGCCATTCGTAAAGAGGGTAGCTCTATTTCGAGGGGGAGTACCGCTTCCGTACCGAATACCAACGCGTACGGCTGTAGGGTGTTTTTCATCACCCCATTGAGATGGGAATACGCGCGCGCTTGTCAGACGCATTACAGATTCCCCCTGCCTAGGGTATGCTGAGGTTTATTAATTGTGGGGATCCGAATCTCCGACAGCCGCGGACTAAGCTGTCGTTAATTACCCCTCGCCTTTGGGGCGAGGGAACCTCCGCTTAACGGGTTAAACTGGTCGTGCGAACTCAATGTGCAGTGTTTTGTTTTGGGGGTTTTTGGATATATCGGGAGCCACGCAGAGTTTTTACGGGGGTCCCGCTACCTGGATAGCGGGTTAGGGGTCAAGGGGGTTAGCAGCCCCCTTGCGGGGTGCGGGGCAGCGCCCCGGCCCAAAATTTTTTTGGGAGGGAAAGTGTTGTGGAGTGTGTGTGTATTTATATATATATAGATGTATACATATATAAAAAAAAGGAAAAAGCGCCAAAGGACGCGTGGAATCAGCGCCTTGAGCGCTGTGCGTTTAGGTGCTGTGTGCTTAGGCGCTAGCGCACCACGTATCCGACACGTGGGCGCTGGGCGCTTGAGCGCTAGGCGCTCGAGCGCTAGTGCGCCACGTGTCGGCACGTGGGCGCTTGGCGCTTGAGCACTGGGTGCTCGAGCGCTAGCGCGCCACGTGTCGGCACGTGGGCGCTGGGCGCTTGAGCGCTGGGCGCTTGAGCTCTAGCGCGCCACGTGTCGGCACGTAGGCGCTTGGATCTTGGGCGCTTGGATCTTGAGCGCTGGGCGCTTGAGCTCTAGCACGCCACGTGTCGGCACGTGGGCGCTCGGGCGCTGGGCGCTTTGAGCGCTAAGCTCTCGAGCGCCACGTGGGCGCTTGGCGCTTGAGTGCTGGGCGCTTGAGCGCAAGGCGCTCGGGCGCTTGGGCGCCGGCGAGAAAAAGGGGCTTTTAGCCCCAGAAACTCCCGAAAGAGAAATCGGGGTGGAGTTAAACTCCTAAGATGTTTTGGAGTTGATGAAAGGGGTTCTTCTTTGGAGCCCTGGTCTTCCCAAAGATGGGGTCTCTGGAGATGGATCTCCTTCTTCCTCCTCTGTTGGCAGGATCTTGAAGATCAAGAGATGTGAGATTTTAAAAATCTTTTCTTTTTGAGATCTAATGGTAGATCCAAGTTCCCCTTTGTGGGTTTTGTGGTGAAAAACTATTTTGTTTTTTAAAAGGAAGAGTAAAACTCTTGATTTAATTCAAAGAAAGAAGAAGGTCTTAGAACCTTGAGGAAGGAGAAAGATCTCAGATCTTGGTTTTTTTTTCTAGAGAGAGAAAAGTTGTTGGGATATTTTCATTATCCTTGCCTTTATAGGCTATACACTTTACACATAACCCCTTGGATTTCACAAAATGGCATTTTGCCTATCCCATGGCTCATGTGCCATTTCTTTTTGCACATAAGCCATAAGCTTTACAAAAATTTGATTTTATGCCCATTTCTCTTACATTCATTCGTAAAATAAAATAAAAGAAATACAATAAAATTATTTATTACAAAATTTTTATCTTGGTATGGGGGGAGGCCGACCGCTTCATATTCGGACTCGACCCGGGCATGGGCCCACTTGATTTGGGCTTGGGCCCACTTGGTTTGGGGTTGACTTTGATTTTGACTTGGTCAACCGGGGTGCAAATTTTTACCCCAACAAATTGCCCCCATCAATAAATGCACACCACACACGTGGGTCGTGTGCATAGAATTGATGGATCTTCTTTCACGTAGAGGCGACTTGATTTGGTTCCGCTTTTGGGAAGCTGGCACTGCCCTTTTTACGACATGGACGGTCGAGTCTGCCCTTTTAGCGACTTGGACGGTCGGTTCTGCCCTTTTTGCGACTTGGACGGTCGGTTCTGCCCTTTTTGCGACTTGGACGGTCGGTGCTGCCCTTTTAGCGACGTGGACGGTCGGTTCTGCCCTTTTTGCGACTTGGACGGTCGATGCTGCCCTTTTAGCGACGTGGACGGTCGGTTCTGCCCTTTTTACGACTTGGACGGTCGGTTCTGCCCTTTTTGCGACTTGGACGGTCGGTGCTACCCTTTTAGCGACGTGGACGGTCGGTTCTACCCTTTGCGACTTGGACGGTCGGTGCTGCCCTTTTAGCGACGTGGACGGTCGGTTCTGCCCTTTTTGCGACTTGGACGGTCGGTGCTGCCCTTTTAGCGACGTGGACGGTTGGTTCTGTCCTTTTTGCGACTTGGACGGTCGGTTCTGCCCTTTTAGCGACGTGGACGGTCGGTTCTGCCCTTTTTGCGACTTGGACAGTCGGTGCTGCCCTTTTAGCGACGTGGACGGTCGGTTCTGGATTTGACTTGCTCCGCTTCTTGCGGTGTCAGGGATGAAGTTGACTTGTTTCCGAGGTGGAATTTGATTCTGCCAGGGAGGTCATTGGTTGTTTTGCTGATTTGATGTGATTTGGATTGACATCAGCACCGCTACACTGGAATATGGTACCAGGAGCGAATCATCATTTGCCATGAGAGGATTTAAGGATTTTGGTTTTGGTTTGGCATCAGTATCGCTACACTGGAATATGGTACCAGAAGCGAATCATCATTTGCCATGAGGAAATTTTCCTCGTTTCCAGTTTAACGACTTAGAGGTCATTTGGATTGGAGTTTGGAATTTTGAGGTTAGGGTAGACATCAGTGTTGCTAACACTGAAGCACATGTGCCAGGAGAAATTCATCATTTGCCTTTTCCTGTTGGGGGAGCGATGGCTTAGGAGACAGGTTTAGGTCCCTATCACCTAAGGCTTTTCAATTTTATGGGCCGTGAGGGTCCCATAAAAGCATTTTCTCCCTACGAGTCGTAAGGATCCCGCAGGTGTATTTTCTCCTTAGGAGTCGTGAGGACTCCTAAGTGTGTTTTTCCTTTATGAGTCGTAAGGATCCCACAAAGGTTTGTTCTCCTCATGTATCGTGAGGACACATGAGTGGGTCTTCTTAATGGAGCATAATCCCAAAGGCGGAGACCAGCCGCGTAACTGGTGATTGCGGTGGGGTATGGGTATGATGAGAATTATTTGAGCCCGTGGATTGTATACGGTAGTCATTTTGGGGACTAACCGTAGGGCTGGGAGAATTTTGAAAAATTGGATTTTGGTTGGCGTCTGCATCGCTACACTGGAATATGGTACCAGGAGCGACTCATCATTCGCCGTTTGGGGACTTGGAATTTGGATCTTGTTTGGCATCAGCATTGCTGCACTGGAATAATGCCAAGAGAAACTCATCATTTGCCTCGGGAGGACTTAGGATTTGGGTTTTTGGTCGGCATCAGCACCGCTAACACTAAAGCGAAATGCCAGGAGCGACTCATCATTTGCCGTTGCCCGTTGGGGAACGATGGCTTAGGAGACAGGTTTAGGTCCCTATCACCTAAGGCTTTTCAATTTTATGAGCCGTAAGGGTCCCATAAAAGTATTTTCTCCCTACGAGTCGAGAGGATCTCGCAGGTGTACGTTCTCCTTAGGAATCATGAGGATTCCTAAGTGTGTTGCTCCTTTGTGAGTCGTAAAGATCTCACGCAGGGATTTTCTCCTCACAAGGTCGAGAGGACTTTGCGAGTGTATTTCATCTCTTTTCACAAGTTTGCGCCCTTTCAGGTTTTCACAAACTCGCCGGTAGTCCTGCTGTTTTTACTCACGGAGCCCTTTCGGGTTTTCATCCGTGCCCGTTTTGCTTGTGGACATACCTTTTTTCGCTGGTGGGACTTTAAAAATAGTCCCACTTAAAAGTAGTCTCACCGGCAGGATTTCGGAGAGATAGGGGTCGTTTATGCCCGTGGATTGTGTACGGTTTTGCAGGATGTATGATCCAGACCGCAGGGCTGGTGTGCTCAATTCTCCTGCGACTTGGAGCATTCATACGTAGTATTTCTTGAGATATCAGCCATTGATGGGTGGCATGGGCCTTTCTCCTTCGGCACTTATTAGTTGGTAGGATCCTCCGTCGAACACTTTCTCGATGACGTATGGTCCTTCCTAGTTTGGCTCGAATTTTCCCTTGGCATGTCGATTGGGGATGATCAATCTTTTGAGGACCAACACCAATTCGCCTTTCTTGAAACCGCGGAGACGGGTTATCTTGTCATAGGCCCGTGACATTTGGGATCGGTATAGCTCCAGATTTTGCTGCACCGCGAGCCTCTTTTCTTCGAGGGCGTCGAGCTCTTCAAGCCGAAGGAGCACGTTTTCCTCCTCCACCAACTCGTGCTAAACGGCCATTCTTAAGCTTGGAACTTCGACTTCGAGGGGGAGGACCGCCTCCACTCCGAAGAGCAATGAGTATGGAGTGGACTGAGTTGGATTACGGTGCGTGGTACGATATGCCCACAACGCCTCGTGAAGTTTGAGATTCTAGTTTCTCTTGTTGGCTGAAACATTTTTCCTCAGGAGCTTGCATAGAGTCTTATTGAAGGCTTCGGCCAGCCCATTGGCTCTTGGATTATAGATGGAGGAATATCTCCAGTCTATCTTGTGTTGAGTAGCGAATCTTGAGACTTTGAAACTCTTGAAAGAAGGCCCGTTGTCAGAAATGATTCTTCTTGGTGTACCGAAGCGGTATAGAATATTATGCTAGAAGAATGTCAGAATATCTCCTGTCTTGACCTCTTTTAGCGAGACAGCTTCTGCCCATCTGGAGAAGTAGTCAGTTGCGGCCAGTATGAACCGGTGGCCTCCAGATGACGGAGGGTCAATTGGGCCAACTATGTCGGTTCCCCAGACTTCGAAGGGCTACGACGCCACTGTAGGATGCAATGGATTGGGATGCTTGTGAATAAAATCACCGTGAATTTGGCAGATATAACATTTCTTTGCATGCTCTCCACAATCCCGTATCATGGTGGGCCAGTAATACCCAAGCCGTTTAATTTGCAGTCGCATCTTGGGGCCAGATTGGTGAGCACCGCAAACGCCTGAGTAAACTTCTTTCATGACTTTTTGGGCTTCGGCCGATGACAGGCACCTGAGCCAGAGTTGGTCATATGACCTGCGGTATAGCGTGTCATTTACAAACACATATCGGAGAGCTCTCTTCTTCAGCTGAACCTTCGCAGACCTTCCTTCGGGCAGCTTATCGTATCGGAAGTACTCTATGAAGGGTTCTCTCCAATCGGGCTCGTCTTGAACGATCGAAGCTTCTTCGGCGGGACTGCTCTTCTGTTCCGCGCTTCCCTCTTCTTGTAGAGAGACAAGGGGTAGAATTTGTCGGCTCCTGACTGTGATCAGAATTTCGTCCATGTTAGGATCAGCCAGCTCCTTGGCCAAGCGAGCGAGTACGTCAGCCTTTCCGTTCAACGCTCTAGGGACTCTCGTTAGTTCAATGTGAGTGAATCGTTTCATGAGTTCCACCACCCGGCTTCTGTACCGAGCCAACTCGGGTTTGTATATCTTATAGTTGCCGCTTACTTGGCCAAGCGAAGGATTTTCATTTCTATGGCGAGCTCCAAACCAGCTATCAGAGCTTCATACTCGGTCTCATTGTTTGTGCGAGGCTCGGTGAGAGCAAAAGAACGCCGTAGGGTTTCCATTGATGGTGTGATGAACACCAATCCTATCCCCGCTTTTATCTCCGGGACGCTTGATTTACTGGAGGTCCTTATCGATGAGGCTCCATCGAAGTAGAGCTCCCAACATGCATCGTCATTCTTGAGGTGCAGCACTTGTTCGTCGGGTAGCTTGCAATTGAGTGGTGACCCTTCTGGTATGGGATGAGCAGCGAGAAATTCTGCAAGAGCTTGCCCTTTTACTGCTTTCTGGGGAGTATAAACTATGTCAAACTCCAGTAGCATGACAGCCCATCTTGACATTCTACCAGCTAGGCTTACTTTGGTCATCAAGTGTTTGAGCGGGCCGACCTTGGAGATCAACATAACCCGATGAGCAAGCAGATAGTGCCTCAGCTTCTTCACAGCAAATATCAGAGCCAGGCATTGCTTTTCGATTGGGGAATAGTTGTGTTTCGCCCCGACTAGAGTTCGACTGAGGTAGTAGAGGGCATTTTCTTTTCCCTCCTCGTTATTCTGGGCAAGGAGCGCGCCAAGTGACTCATCTAGCGCGGTAGTGTAGAGAATCAGCGGTTTATTTGGAATGGGGGCAGCCAGCACTAGAGGGTTGTCACGCCCCGCTTCCCAGAGTACGCTAGATTGGGCACGTGACAAGCCAACCATGCTACCTGTGGGTAGGAAGTATCCATCCACAGTCACATTACAGCTGTAGAGATATCAAGAACAAGATAAAACAATCTAAAACATGTCCACAATCCAGAATAACAAGAGTCAATGATAAATAAATGCGGAAGCAAATGATCCAATACAATAATAGAAAAGTATGTCCCATAATACGGGCTCACATCTGGAAATAAGAATGCAGGAAATAAAACTAACCACTACAGAACTCATAAATCAGCCTGCTGGCTGAAGTACTCCTGCTCGGACAGCGACAGTGGTAAAGGATCTGGGCCATGCAAAACCCAGACGTCAGCGCGTCATGTCAACCAATAATATAATATGAATAGTATAATAGACAAAGCAGAAATAAACATGAATAAAGCAATAATATGAAACAAGCCGTGCAGGGTAGTGTGCAGTGGGTAACTAAACTGTTCTATCAGGTTTTCTATCCTAAAGTCTTTGAAATCAATTTGAGTAATCCTCCATGTAACTCAAAGGATATGTCCCGTTACACCCCGGGACCACGGATCAGGAAGAAGGGAACCAATAGTGGTTCTGTTCCGTTGCCCTCCGGGACCACGGATTAGGAAAATGTAAGAGTCACGAATGGCTCTGTCCCGTTATCCCCCGGCACCACGGATCAAGTAATACCCTTTTAAGTTACACTTTAGTTTACGCCTTTGATTTCCCCATACCCCCAAGTTATATGTGTCAGGTCAGGTATTCAGTAGTCAAGAACTAATGCCAACATGAGATCAGGTAACAGTAGGTTTGTCTGGATAGACAACAGTAATGGTCCATGAGGACAACATGTCAGGTTTGTTGGCATTAGGCACGAGATCAGGTAACAGGTCAGGTCAACAGTAAACAGTGCCATGTCAGGTGTAACAATATATATTATGGGTAACAAGTCAAGTCAAGATGTAACAATATCGTGGGTGTGCTCACAACAGATATATAATCGAACAGGGGATTAACAGCAGGAAATAAGCAATAAATTAAACATCAATAAGCAGTTCATTCAATCACAAGAGTGCATTAATATAGTGCAGCCGTTTTATTATATTAACAGGTTTTGAGCACCCTTAGCGGTGCAATAGTTTAAATGATGATGCAATACAGTTAAATCAAGCCTTTGAATACGAATATCCGAATGTAATCGAACTACATGGGAAAGTGCTACAATCTATTAAACGGTAAAATGTGATTAACAGGTAAACTTGGTTCTTAGGTTAAAAGTGTCAAATTGTAATTTTATGTTAACTGTAAAAATGATACATGTCATATTACAACCAAATGAGAAATAACTATACCGCGTTAAGTTTGTAAGTTTAATGAGTCAGAACATAAATAATTGTATAGTATAGCATGTAGCAAGTGATACTTGCCTCGACGGGTCGCGAACCGGGAAAAACGGAGTGTAACGTCGGCGGGGAAACACGCGACGGACGCACGGTTCACGGATTGAACCCAAACAACGAACAATGGGACCATGCGGATCGGAGTACCTTGCTGGAACGTCGGATCACGTCGTCGGCATCGCCGGATTCTGGCGAGAAAGAGAATAATGAAACATCAAGTTGTGCAAACAATAATGCAAAGGAACCAGAGCAAAAGGGAGGAGGAAAAGGAGTAGAAGGCTTACAGGGGTTGCGGAGGTCGTGACAGCGATGGGGTCGACGGCGGTGGGCGCCGGCAAGGAGGTTTCCGACGACGGCTAGGGCTGCGGATAAAGGAGAAGGAAAGAAGGTGGAGAGGGAGAGGAAGTGGTCGGGTCTGGTGCGCGCAGGTGAAGAGGAAGTGCCGACGGTGGCGCGGGTGACGACGACGAGGGTCGCCGACGAGATCTCCGGCCAAACAGAGAAGGCACGGGGTTGCTGCGGGGTCTCTGTCGCGGCGCCGAGCACACGGGGAGAAGGGGGTGCAGTGGCTGCGATGAGGGCGAAGAGGCGAGGGTGATGGTGGTGGTGGCGTCGGCGTTGGGGCTGCGGCGGCGATGGGCACGGTGGCTAGGGCTAGGGTTGCGATGGGTTTTCTCGTGAAGGAAAAATTGCAGGGGACGTATAAATATATAGGGAAGAGAGAGAGAGAGGTAAAGAAATTAGAGAGAGAGAGAGACGTGAGGGATGGAGAGAGAAATAGAGAGAGAGAGATAGGAGGGGCCCACAGGGAAAGAAGAGCCTTGATTGGCCTGGGAAGAGAGATTCGTGAGTTAAGAATAATTAAAAGATTTTTAAAAGCTAAAATTAACAGTAAGATTACGAAGATATATATAGTTTAGATTATTTTATTAATTTGGGATTTTGGCGCTAAATGAAACATTTCCAAATCGCGCCCGGGTTGGGTCCAAAAATTCGAAATTCAAATAATAGGATTTTAAGCGGGTTCCAAATTTTAAAATGAAATGTTTTATGATTAAAAAGCATACCCCCAAGTCGGACACTTGTACGCGCACGTAGTCGCCCAAACTCGCCCGTTTTACCGAACGGGACGAGAACTCGACGCACGGATGCTACCACGCGGCTAGGGTGACGAGTAGGCCAAGATAGATATTTTTAATTTTGTTTTAGGTGCTAAAATTTGTTATATGCAGAAATGACTTAGCCAGTTAAAATTTTACAGTAAGCAACAAACAAGCAAGTTAAATGAAATGAGTAATATCTAACGCTCAACCAATAACAGAAAAATAGTAGTATTGGGCTTGGGTGTTACAAGGGTGCAACAAGTATTGTTTGATGCTTTCGAACGCTGCTTGACATTCGGCATCCCAGATAAAAGGAGCACCTCTCTTCATGAGCTTTGAGAAGGGCCTGCATTTTCCCGATAAATTTGAGATAAATCTCCGTATATAAGCAAGCTTGCATGAAAAGATCTTAGCTGCGTCAGACTCTTCGGAGGGGGCATCTCCATGATGGCCTTTATCTTTGATGGGTCAACTTCGATCCCTCGATGCCGGACTATGAAGCCTAGGAATTTTCCCGATGACCCGCTAAAAGCGCACTTTAAAGGATTCATCTTCAGATCGTATTCCCTCAGTCTGGTGAGAACGATCCTAAGATCTTGGATATGGTCGGCCTTGGCTTTAGTCTTGACGACCAAATCGTCAACATAGCATTCGACGACTTTATGGATTAGGTCATCAAAGATATTGGTCATTGCCCTTTGATATGTGGCACCTGTGTTCTTCAGTCTGAACGGCATCACCTTGTAGCAGTATATTCCGATCGGGGTTCGAAATGATGTGTGCTTCTCATCCCCGGGCGACATCTTGATCTGATTATACCCAGACGAGCCATCCATAAAGGTGAACAACTCATAATTTGATGTGTCATCGACCATCATTTCCATGACCGGTAGCGGAAAGTCGTCTTTAGGGCATGCCTTGTTGAGGTCCCTGAAATCGACACAAACTCAGATCTGCCCATTTTTCTTCTTCACTGGGACTATGCATGCGATCCAGTCCGCATATTTCTCTTCCCTGATGAAGCCGGCATCGATGAGTTTCATGGTTTCCTCGATGACCTTTTCTTCCAACTCCCTTCTCATTCTTCGAGTAGCTTGTTTGACTGGCTTAGCATCAGGAGATATAGCCAGCTTATGCACGGTTACTTCAGGGGAAAGGCCAGGCATTTCTTTGTACGTCCACGCGAAGCAGTCGACGAACTCGTGCAGCAGGGCAATTATCTGCTCTTTCATTTCCTCCGACAAGAGTGAGCTGATGTAGGTCGGCCTTGGATTATCGAGCGTTCCTAAGTCAATCTCTGTTAGATTGTCATAGGTTGCTTGTCCGCCATCTTCGAGCTCTTGAGAAGCTTCTTCTGATTCGGCTATCTCATCATCATCATTTGACTCTTCGCTGGCTTCCCAATATGGGTCATGTAGCATGCTTTGGAATCAGGTTGAATGTAGCCTATGCCCCGTTTATCGGGAATTCGTCCATTGATGAGTGCTCGGACTTGGGGCGGATGCCATAGCCTTTCATAAAACTTTGCTTCGGACTCCGTTTGATATAAGCGGCATCCGCACTTTTTGAAATATTCCCGCATCTCGGGTGCATAGTATCTGGGGTTGAGGATGGCTTTTATGCCTCTCTCATAAGGAAGGCACGCGACTGACAAATCGTCCGGGTGCACAACAGGATTTGACCCATAAAACAGAATGCCCTTCTGTCCATTTTTCCTTCCGGGAACGTAGAAAGTTTTCAGCTGGTCCACGGTGGAGACTGACAACGCATTGAGCTCTTTACACATCTGCTCCGGTACCCTTGTGACGGCTAGGGACCCTTCCGCAATTTCGAAGGTCTCTCGTAGTTTCTCTTGTTTCATGGGGGTCCAATCTGCACCGCTGTTGCACGGCAGGTCCTCTTCCTCCGACTCTTCAGTGTCGCTGCCAAGATGAGGGCGGACTTTGCTGCTAGATGGGCCTTCAGTATCGGATTCGTCCGTATCGCTACCGAAACGAGGGTGAGTTTTACGGAAGGACGGACTTCCAGCGTCGGACTCATCAGTGTCGCTACCGAAATACGGGCGCACCTGGGCATTTTTGCTTTTGAAAGTGACAGACGGCTCAGATTTGCTTTTGAGTCTTGGGGCTGCTCTATCCTCAGTCAGTTGTGGCTTAGCATTTTGGTAGTTCATAAAGTACCGAGAATCTTCATATCGGACTTCATGCACACCGAACGGTTGGATATCTCCGTCAATGCGTCTTTCTTCGCCATTTTTAGTATACTTCATGCATTGATGGAGAGTTGACGGAACGATGCCGTAATCGTGGAGCCATGGCCGTCCCAAGAGAATCTTATAAGACATGTCGGCGTCGATCACGTATATCTTAGCTTCAGTTTGCAGATCCCCAAATTTGATTGGCAAAGCTATAGACCCCAGAACTTGCTGGCAGTTTTGATTGAAGCCTTGAATGACAATCCTTTCCCTTTACAGGTGTCGGACGTCCATTGACAAACTCTTCAGTGTCCGCAAGTTCATGATGTTCACTGAGGACCCCGGATCAATCAATATGCGATTAATCCGATCTCCGTCGCTGTACCCGGTCACGTAAAGCGGCCGATTATGCTCGGTCGTTCCCAGTAGCAAGTATTCATCCTTAAACGTGACTGCGGCGGCTTGCAAAGTGTACTGAGCTTCTTTCATATTAATTTCCGCAAAGCGAGCCTGATACCGCTCAGGGTTTTGTAGAGCATGAATGAGAACATCTCTAAGCTCTTGAAATAGAACCAAGGCATCGTAGATACTAAGGAGAGACGGAAGCTTTCGGAGGTGAGCCAAAACATTATAGTCTACTGGGGAAGGACTTGAGTTTTCATCAGCCGGTTCTCTGCCATCTTCATCATTAGCCACCTGCTTTTCCTTCCTTTTTGGGGCGTTGCCCTGATTTGGTGGTAGAGCCCTGCCGCTTCTGAGCTGGATTTGATTGGCCTTTGTGGCGAGATCCTTGTCCTCTTCTGGAAAACAGAGCTCCTCCTCAGAGTCGCTGCCAAGATGGATGGTGTAGCAGATCACTACTGGGATCTCTTCATTGGAGTATTCTTCTAACTCCTCCAGAATTTCAGCTGCTTGTACAGGGAAGAACTCTTTCAATTGAATTAGAGTTCTTTCCTTCTGTTCATAGTCTTCAAGAGAATCAATATATTTTTGAATGATTGATCTCCCTGCAGACTCTTTTTCGCGCCAAGCTGCACTTTTCTTCTTCTTGAGCTTTTTGGATTTCGAGCCTGATAGAGCCGCATTGGCAGCTGGAAAGGTAGGCTTCTTCTGCCCTTCCCATTCTGTCCTGGGCTCTTTTCGAAGTAGCTTTATCATCTTCTTCGTCTTATTAGACACGTGCGTACTCCATGGAGGCCGCGGTGAGTCCATTTCATTTCTCAGGGCAGCGGGTTCGGCTGTCTGCTCCCAGAAGGCTTCGGCTTCTGTCTATATAAAGTTGGTGGTTGCAACTTGATTGTTCACCAACACACTCTTGGACAGCTCGATCTCTCCAGCCTTGTACTGCTTCTCGACCCAGTCTTTGAAGATATAGCAATCCTCGATCGCATGGCTCACTACTCGGTGGTACGGGCAATACAGGGGATTGTCGGTCATTTTTTCTTCTTGAGGTCTTTTCGACTCTGGCAATTGTAGACCGTTGTTCAAGGCATCTTTAAATATCTTGCGGACCTTGTCCCTCCTGAAAGAGTAAACCTTCTTTTTCTCCTCTAGGGAGGGCCCTTCTCCTCCTAGCACTGGCTTTCGAGACCGGTTGGTTTTAGATTCGCTCGCCCTTCGCTTTTCTTCATTGTCGGATGCATTGAAGACATTGGTACTGCTGGAACTCTCGCTTATACGGTTATCGTCCCGTTTGCTTTTCCAAGTCTTGTCTCTCTGAGAGTCCGGCAGGGACTCTTGCTTCGAGCGTTTCAGCATTTGGACTTTCTTGGTTAGCTCCTGAAATGTCTTAAGGCCCGCTGTACACAAGAATGGGACCATCCAATTGCTGAGGTTCCCAATGAGAAGGCTGATGGACTGGTCCTGCTCCAGCAGCGGTTCGCACTTGACTATGAGATTACGCCATCGGGCGATAAAGTCGATATTGCTTTCATTCTTCCCTGGCTTGGTCCTCACAAGGTCAGCAATGGAGATTTTATCACTGACACTCATGAACCTTTTTGCCGAAACAGACACTCCATTTGGGCAAAGGTAATGACGGACCCGTCTGGTATACTCGCATACCAGTCGAAGGCGACACCGGTCAGGCTGTTGACAAACTGACGAAGAAGGAGCGCATCATTGCCCCCTGTATTTGCGAACGATGATTTAAAGTGGGCGACGTGCTGATTTGCATTTCTCGTTCCGTCAAATCTTCCGAACTTAGGAATGACGTAGCCACTCGGGAACTCGATCAGATCGTACTGTACGGGATATGGCCGCCCACTACTGCCAATTTCTTTCCGAGCTTCAGCTTCAGCCACCAATGTTTTAACTTTGCTGGTGACCAAATCCATTATCCGATCTTGTGTTAGCGGGATAGTACTATCTGGGACCAATGCGTCTTCAGAAGCGGAATGTGGCCGGCTTTCGTGCGGCTCAACCAGTCTTGGACCCAAAGGAACAGGCACTGGCTGCTTCGGATTGTCATCACCCGGCTGATTAGTAGCGACTTATGCTTGATTGGGAGGCGCTCGAGCAATTTGAGCCGTAAGCTGCATCACAACGTTCGTTAAGTCGTCAATCTTCGAATAGAGCTTGACCATCTCTTTATCTTTGCTCCTGAGCTGTTTTCGAAGCTCTTGAAGCAGCTCTTGCTCCGCAGTCCTGGGGAGGAAAGTCGGCTCTTCCTCGCTGTTCGAGCTTGAATCTGCATGGACCGAGGGGTCTTTCTGCCTATCATCCTCATCGAGAGGGTTTTCTTCATCTAGCGGAGGCGGCTGTTCTTGGGCAGCGGCAACCACATTCAGGCCAGATTGGGATTGGGATGTGGTGGCCCCATCCTTGCTTTTGCTGCGAAGGTTGTCGCTGGGGCGCCCACCCGCCATATAGACCGTATGGATAATATATCCAGCCGTCTTTTTATTATCGGCGGCTAATTTCACAGATCGCTGCCTTGACCCCCTGTTTCGGTAGCAGGCAGTCGATTGAAGGCGGCTGGCCTGACCAGGTTCTTGAATAGTGCTGGCGCTTCTTTTCTGGGTTTGCCCCACTGCTTTCCTGCGGCACAGAGCGCCTGATAGACTCTTGAAGAGTCAGTGTCATACTTTTTCTGTTGGGGCCGGGACACGTCTCTTTATAGCGACGTTCGGACCGCTGTCTTCTTGATTCTGGCGGTCATGGCATTTTTCTGAACCCACTTCAGAGGTTCGAAGGAATTGCTGATTTTTACAGCCAACTCAGCCGTCGTCACAGAGTAACCCTGCTCTTGGAACTTCACAAGATTCCACTTGGCCGAAGCCCTGGCCCTCTTGTTGGCTCGATACCTGAGCCGCTTCTGCCTTAACTTTTCTGTTCTAAGCATCTAGCAGACTTCGGCTCTTTAGGAAGACGCCGTAGTCCGGGCGATAGAGGATTTTGGAGATACGCTCGATTGTGCATTTGTTGGAGTCATCGCCTGAGCTCGTCCGCAACATTTGATGTTGCCCTTTGTACCGGAAGTCTTGCCCCCAGCTTGAGCGCCAGCGAGTCGTTCAGACACCGTCTTAAGCTTCGGTTGTGGTGCATTAGCTATCACAACATTCGGCCTCTTGCCCCTTGAGACCGGCTTGGCCACCTGTTTTGCCGGGATTTCTGCCAGATGAGCGCTTCCGGCAGGGTAGATGATGACGGAGCCAAACTGGCGGGGCAGTTCCTCCCACTGTCGACTGAGGCTTGCGGGGAGAACCACACGAGCATTGACCTTGACCACGTACGGGATCGGGGTCACGTTGGAAGCTGAATTCGTCTTTGGAGACATTGTCGTCGAAAGTTGATTGCTGCACGGAAAAAACATCATTTCAGTATAGGCAATCAATATGTATATTGATTGAGTTCGCATGAACGTTTAACCCGAAATATGGGAGGAGAGAAAGGTCCCACCGGGCGTGCCAGAATCTATAGGGTGTTTTTCGTCACCCCATTGAGATGGGAATACGCGCGCGCTTGACAGGCGCATTACAGATTCCCCCTGCCTAGGATAGGCTGGGGTTTATTAATTGTGGGGATCCGAATCTCCGGCAGCCGCGGACTAAGCTGCCGTTAATTACCCTTCGCCTTTGGGGCGAAGGAACCTCCGATTAACGGGTTAAACTGGTCGTGGGAACTCAATGTGCAGTGTTTTGTTTTGGGGGGGTTTGGATATATCGGAAGCCACGCAGAGTTTTTATGAGGGACAGTGTTGTGGAGTGTGTATGTATTTATATATATATATATATATATATATATGTATACATATATAAAAAAAAGGGAAAAAGCACCAAAGGACGTGTGGGGCCAGCGCCTTGAGCGCTGTGCGCTTAGGTGCTGTGCGCTTAGGTGCACGTGGTGCGCTGGGCGCTTGAGCGCTAGGCGCTCGAGCACTGGCGCACTACGTGTCGGTACTCGAGCGCTGGGCGCCACGTGTCGGCATGTGGGCGCTTGACGCTTGAGCGCTGGGCGCTTGAGCACTTAGCGCGCCACGTGTCGGCACGTGGGCGCTTGGCGCTTGAGTGCTGGGCGCTTTGAGCGCTAAGTGCTCGAGTGATAGCGCGCCACATGTCGGCACATGGGCGCTTGGCGCTTGAGTGCTGGACGTTGAGCGCAAGGCGCTCGGGCGCCGGCGAGAAAAAAGGGCTTTTAGTCCCAGAAACTCCCGAAAGAGAAATCAGGGTGGAGTTAAACTCCTAAGATGTTTTGGAGTTGATAAAATGGGTTCTTCTTTGGAGCCCTGGGTCTTCCCAAAGATGGGGTCTCTGGAGATGGATCTCCTTCTTCCTCCTCTGTTGGCAGGATTTTGAAGGTCAAGAGATGTGAGATTTTAAAAATCTTTTCTTTTTAAGATCTAATGGTAGATCCAAGTTCCCCTTTGTGGGTTTTGTGGTGAAAAACTATTTTGTTTTTTAAAAGGAAGAGTAAAACTCTTGATTTAATTCAAACAAAGAAGAAGGTCTTAGAACCTTGAGGAAGGAGAAAGATCTCAGATCTTGGTTTTTTTTTTCTAGAGAGAGAAAAGTTGTTGGGATATTTCATTATCCTTGCCTTTATAGGCTATACACTTTACACATAGTCCCTTGGGCTTCACAAAATGGCATTTTGCCTATCCCATGGCTCATGTGCCTTTTCTTTTTGCACATAAGCCATGGGCTTTATAAAAGAAATACAATAAAATTATTTATTACAAAATTTTTATCTTGGTATGGGGGGAGGCCGGCCGCTTCATGTTCGGACTCGACCCGGACATGGGCCCACTTGATCTGGGCTTGGGCCCACTTGGCTTGGGGTTGACTTTGATTTTGACTTGGTCAACCGGGGTGTAAATTTTTACCCCAACAACGGCGTTGTGTTCATGGCCGTTTTGAACGTAGTTCGATACGCCCAGAGAGCTTCATGCAGTCTTTTATGCCAGTCCTTCTTATTTCGAGACACCGTCTTTTTTACGATCTTCGTCAAGGTCTTGTTAAAAGCTTCAGCTAGACCGTTAGCTCCGGGATTATAGACTGAAGAGTATCTCCAGTCTATGTTATGCTGTTGTGCGAAGCAGCTGATCTTGTGGCTTCTATAGGCTGGCCCGTTATCGGAGATAATCCGTCGTGGAGTTCCAAACCGATAAATGACGTGCGTCTTGAAGAAATGGAGGATATTCTCCGTCTTCACTTCCCTCAGCGGTATTGCTTCTGCCCATTTGGAGAAGAAATCAGTTGTCGCCAAAATGAATCGATGTCCTCTGAACGATGCTGGTTCGATGGGGCCGATTATATCAGTCCCCCACATTTCGAACGGCCAGCTGGCCACTGTTTGATGCAGTGGATTTAGATGCTGATGGATAAAGTCTCCGTGAGTCTGGCACGAGTGGCACTGCTTTGCGTATTCTAAGCAGTCTTGGATCATCGTGGGCCAATAATAACCCATCCGTTTGATCTTCAGCTTCATCTTTGGCCCGGCTTGGTGAGAACCGCAGAGTCCGTCATGAGTTTCTTGGACGACTCTCTTTGCCTCTTCAGGTCCCAGGCATCTTAACTACAGAGAATCAAATGATCTTTTATACAGAGTATCATTGACGAAGGCGAAAAACAGAGCTCGTTTCATAAGTTGATGTCTTAAGGATGCATTTTTAGGTATTCAACGGGATTTGAAGTAGTCTATAAAGACTTCCCTCCAATCCTCAGCCTTTTCTTGGTTTCTTATTTGTAGGGCCGTTTTCTCAGTCGCTCCTTTTTCTTCGGACGATTCCGGAGATATTTCTGCTGGTGCGAGAACCCGACGACTTTGCACAATGATCCTCACGTCATCGAGGTTCTTGTCGGCCAACTCTTTAGCAAGCTTAGCTAGTGCATCCGCCTTGCTATTTTCCGCACGCGGTATACTTTCCAGCGTGTAGGAAGGAATTTGAGTCAATAGTTGCTGTACTCTCCCGCCGTATTTCACTAACTCTGGCTTGCACGTTTGACAGTCGCCGTTTACTTGACTAACGACCAGTTGGGAGTCTCCGTATATGAGGAGGTTTTCAATTCCCATATCGATAGCGATCTCGAGACCTGCTATCAAAGCTTTATATTCGGCCTCATTGTTCATTCTCGACTCTGTTAAGGAGAAGGCGAAGCGCATTATCCCTCCCTGTGGAGTCACGAAGATGAGGCCTACCCCTGATTTGATTATGGGGGTGCTTTGTTTGCGCTTCTTCATGGAAGACACTCCATCAAAATAGAGTTCCCACCGGGTATCATTCCCGTCGATCGTGTCAAACGCATGTTCGTCTGGCAATTCGCAGTTCAAAGGAGAATCGGCGGGTATCGGGTGCTCAGCGAGGAAGTCGGCGATGGCCTGTCCTTTCACTGCCTTGAGAGGACGATAAGTTATCGAGAACTCCATCAAGAGGAGGGCCCATTTAACGAGACGCCCCGTTAATATGACTTTTGACATCAAATATTTGAGAGGATCCACCTTTGATATGAGATGGACCTCATGTGCCAACGCATAGTGTCTGAGCTTCGTTATCGCGAAGATCAAGGCTAGGCAGTGTTTTTCAATGGGAGAATAGTTATTTTCTGCCCTCAGGAGAACTCGACTCAGATAATAAAGGGCTCTCTCCTTCCCTTGGTCGTTTTGTTGTGCCCACAGCGCGCCTAAAGAACCTTCAAAGGCTGTTGTGTATAAGACGAGAGGTTTTCCTTTAACGGGAGCGGCCATTACTGGCGGATTCTGCAGGTATTGCTTGATTTCGTCCAGTGCGTTTTAGCATTTGCGATCCCAGACGAAAGGGGTTCCCTTCTTCATCAGGTGACTGTAAGGACGACACTTGTAACAACCGAGCCCAATACTACTAGTTTCTGTTACCGTATGAATGGTGTATGGTATTATTTCATTGATCCTATTTGACTGTTGCTAGTTATAAATTTTACCTCGACAATTCAGTTCTGCATATAACAATTTAAGGCATCTAAAATAAAATTAAAATATTTGACATGGCCTGCTTGACACCTCTAACCCTGTGGTAGCGTCCTTGCATCACGTTCTCATCCCGTTCAGTGAAACGGACGTGTTTGGACGGCTACGCGCACGTACGTGCGTCCGTTTTGGGGGTATGCTTTTTGATTGTAAAATACTTCATTTTAATTTTTGGATCCCGCCTATAATTTTCTTATTTCAATTTCAAATTTTTGGACATGACCCGGACGCAATTTGGAAATATTTTGCAATTGCGCCAAATCCTAATTTCTAGTATTTTTTGTACCGTCGAATATAATTTTTAAACCCCAGATAATATTTTTCCTATTATCTTAACATTTTTTCTAAAGATTTTCCTAACTGAAACCCCCACAAAATATTTCCTTTCTTTCCTTAATTTTTGGCCACAGCCAATCAGAATTCGTTTAACCCCGGGGGCCCCACCATTTCTTGTTCTCTCTCTCCCTTTCTCTTTCTCTCTCTTCTCTCTTCCTCTCTCCTCACGTCGCGACGAGATTCTCTCTCCTCCCCGTTTCTCTCTCCTCTCGATCTCTCACCTCCTCTCTATCTCTCTCCTCTCGCAATCTTTCTCTCTCTCTCTCTCTCCCCATCTCTCTCTCTCTCTCTCTCTCCCCTATATATATATATATATCCTCCTCCTTATTCCTCCAGAACGCAGAACCCAACTCCCCGAGACCCTAGCCGCCTTGTCCTCCCTCTCCTTCGCCGCAACGCCGACGCCATCATCGCCGGCCTCCTTGCCTCCTCGCCCTCGCCAACTCCACCACATCTCCTTCCTCCTTCCTCCTCTCCCCAGGGACCCTCCACGAGCACCGCGCACCCCTGCTCGCCGCAGCACGTCAAGGGATCGCCGCCGGCGATCTTTCATCCGTTCCCTGGCCTCGCGAGCACCCTCCTCGGTGAGCACAGCATCCTCTCTCCTCTTCTCCTTTCTTCTTCTTTCATTCCTTCTTCTCTGTTCATATTTCTTGTGATATGTAGATTTGTCGCCGTCGTTGTAGGCTGTCCGCCGGAGCTCCGTCGATGTGATCGGCGACACAACCTCTCCACAGATCCTCGTGAGCACCCTCTTCTCTATCCTCCTTCCCTTCTCTCTTCTTGATTCTTCTCTTATCTTTTCATGCATTTTAGATATTGTAAATTCACTGTTTTTGGGGTTCGCCGGAATCCGGCTGTGCCGGCGACGTGTCCTGACGACCCAGCGAGATATTCTGACCTGTGTGGTTCCACTGTTTATTGTTCGGACCTATTCCGTGCACCGTGCATGCATCGCGACCTTTTCCCCCGCCGACGCGTGACATTCCGTCTTCTGTTTCGCAACCCGTCGAGGCAAGTACACCTTGCTACATGCTAAATAATATATATACATATACATTGATAGCACCCTAAACCTGTAGTTTAACTTTAGTACCACAATTTCCCCTTTCCATGTTCAGTGTCGTGTTAAATCATTCTAGCTTCCAAGCTTGAAACCTACCGTTTGCATTTACTTTATTAAACTTAATAATCACATTTATATGTTTTAATCACACTTTCACTATTGACACAGCCTATGGCATTCTCTCTATAGTTTTACTCCATTCGGACACTCGTGTGCATTTAACCTGTATTAGCTGTGATTTCGTCCTTTGAACCTATATATAAATCATTGCATCCATAGAATTCTTAAAACTTGTTAACATGATTTAACGGCCAAAATTGTCATACTGTATTCTTATAATATTGAAATCATCTCTGAGACACAACTGATAACTGTACTGCTAATTAATTGAAGCTGCTTTTTTGATTAATTCATTGCTTAGATTTATGTTGTTGATAACCATGCTTGATTATGTAACTGATTATGAGCACACCCATGATATCGTTTACATCTTGACATGACTTGCTACATACATATTGATTGACCCGACATGGTACCGTATACTGCTTGACTTGACCTAATATACCAAGACCTGACCCGTTACCTGATCTTGTGTTTAATGCCAACAAACCTGACAGGTAGTCCTTATGGACCGTTCCTGTTGTCTATTCAGACAAACCTGCTTACCTGATCCTGTGTTGGCATTAATCCTTGATTACTGAATACCTGACTTGACATACACATATAACTTGGGGGTATGGGAAAATCAAAGGTGAAACCTGACTTGTAACTCAACAGTTGGCTACTACTTCTGATCAGTTTTAGAGGCTAGGCCAGCCTTGGAATGATGCTGCTGACATCATTCATCTGTACACATTCCTGTTTAGTGCCTAGCGGCATGTCTCGGTTTCAACCCGAGAATCTAGACCGTGGTCCCGGGTATGCACGGGATACTATTGAGTTACATCGATGATTCACCAATTTGATTTCAAAGACTTTAGAACAGAAAACCTGATAGAACAGTTTAAGCCCCAAACACAAATTTTTCTTTCTGGAAAATCTGGGCAGAAAAATCATATTTTAAAAATCCCAAAACAACCACAGAAACACTATGCAAGAAACCTTTTCCTCGACCGAGTCAACTCGGCCGCGTTTCCGCGGCGGGAGCGTGCTCCCGCCGTGTTTCCGCGGCGCTTTGACCGATTCAATACGAAATTTCTTGTGTGTTTTAACAAAAGCCTGAGCCGATTTTTCATGTATGATTTATTATTTTTTGGACAGAAACAAAAATCGGCAGAAACTAAATTTTTCGGGTTCGTTTCGCGACTTTTTCTCCGATCGAACATCTACTTACTTTGCTAACATGTTAGATAGTGTTTAACTAGGTTTTGATACCACTGTAAGTCCATGCTACCCTTCCCCGGTACTTACGGGGTTGCGGAAGCGGTGAAAAACTATTTTTCAAGAGGTGGTAACATGGACTCAAAATACGAATCTTTGTTAAACAACTAACTAACAACCTAACTAGAGTTTTATCTACTCGGTTAGGGGGCTATACTTTTCTTGAACTCCTTCGTCTTCCACTCTTTCCGGTGTACGGATCGGCCTCACCTCGTCGTCTCCTTGCGCCGAAGATGGATCCACCTGAAAGCTTCTACCTTTGGCTTCTTCTTCGAACTTTGAAGAAACTAGAACACTTGGCTTGCTAGGCCTTATGAACTAGAATGAGTAGAGGATTGTTTTGGTGTCTTTTTATCTCTAAGGCAATGAGTCTCAACACATGAGAATGGTTTGCCTTGAGCTAGAGAGAGCAAGAGGAAGAGGGAGAGCTTGAGAATGAGAGAGCTCAAGAGAGAGAAAGCAAATGAAAGAATGAGCCTCTCTTTTTTCATCCACCCTCTCATAATCCAAAAGCCATCATAACAAAAATAGTAATCAAGTATTGTGTGATGGTTTAAGTCAAAATGGCTATATCATTTCATGCACTCATTTTGCATAAATAAACAAGCAATCAAAAGTCTTTGCCATGGAATGATAGCCATTGTCATGATGATGGTCAACTAGTCCAACCTAGTCAACCGGTCAACAAAGTCAACAAGTCAACAAAGTCAACCCCTCAACAACCATGTCACTATAATACTTAATTAATATTATTGTTAATCATATATCTTATTCTCATTAGGGTTTAGTCAAAAGTCAATAGTCAACAGTCAACAGTCAACAGTCAACAACCCCAATGAGAATCCTCTGCCTCTGTCTCTCTGTGAACTGTGCATACACACCCGCATCCGCGTTCCGAGGAACACGAATACAAACGAGATAAAACCAATCCCAAAACGTACACTAGGATCTGGCTTAAACCAAAGCCCGCTAGTGTTAACTGTCCGGGCACCAAACGTGCACAAGTGCACGGATGTGACCGAACCCTGTCGCAAAACCATGCGACCTGTCGCAAAACCATGCGACCTCTACTCTTTTGCCTAAAGGCGAATAGCTTTCTGTCTAGGACTCTAAAGACTCGACACTACGCTGGCAGTGGGTTTAACCACAGACCGCAAGCGGCACTAGCTGTGCGTAACGGTCCCCAGGTAGATGCCGACAAGAAGACTGACGAGGTGAAACCCATCTGAACTCCTACTGAGCCTGAATGTGATAATCTCCGTACAGTCCGGTCTGTTCGTCTGATACATTGCATGGCGGGCCTAGGGGGCGGTAAACGTCAGTCCCCTAATAGCGGTACAAGCCGTGTCGGAGTGAAGCCCAGAACACCCTGAGATAACACTGGAAACCTACCAGTATATCTCGCTTGTCCTGGCCAGGGACTACTCGTGTAATGGCTCTCCTAGACACAGCGCGATGTCAACCCCCAATATCGGGAGAGACGAATCCTGTCTAACCGTCACTGCCTCCAAGTGCTTCGGGTCTGCACCCAAAAACTACCTGTTTGCACGACTCCTTTGAGCCGTGGTAGGGTAGTAATCAAAGTACAGTGGGAACACACTCGAGGCGAAGTGACAGTGTCAAGTCAGCGGACTAAGCTGTACTCATGTCACCTAGGAACTGATAACCGACGATAGGTATAGTACCAACCAACAGTTCCCGACGAGTCCTGTCCAGTGTACTCGTAACCTAACGAGCACCCGCATACTATCTCAAGTACGGCATACTGACGGCTGTAGGACAGACCGTCTCCCACACTGGGATGAGAAGCGCATACGCTAGTCTACTCCGGAGTATCGATGCCCTGTCTCGATAGTCCTGCGACTAGGGACCTGCATAAGGATGTGCTTATAGATTACCCAGCCCCCACTAGTGTGACTGCCATCACAACGCTGGTAATCAAGCAAAGATCCTAAGGGCTCCACTAATGTATATAGGTGATATACTAAAATAAACACATGTACACATTGGAGTAGAAACAAATCAAGTAGCATACTACTATATTGAGCAAGATTGTCTATACAAGGTGAATATCCCAAGCTTCCATTAAGTAATATACAAACTAGTATGATACAGTAATGGCCTCTAGGGCATATACACTAATAATCTCCCACTTGCACTAAGGCCATGTACTGGCGTATCGAAGACCTATCATCTCGATCAGCCGCTCGAACTAAGTCTGGTGTAAGGCCTTTGTGAGTGGATCAGCAGTGTTATCTTCCGTAGAAACTCTCCGAACCTCGATCTCCTGGCGACCCACGATCTCCCTGATCAGGTGATACCGCCTCAAGATGTGTCTGGACTTCTGATGGGACCTGGGTTCCTTCGCTAAAGCTATAGCCCCGTTATTGTCGCAATACAGCGGTATTGGATCAACAATGGACGGAACCACCTGAAGTTCAGTTAAGAACTTCCTTATCCAGACGGCTTCTTTTGCGGCATCTGCAGCAGCGATATATTCCGCTTCCATCATCGAGTCAGCAACGGTTTCCTGTTTGGAACTCTTCCAACACACCGCCCCTCCATTGAGGGCAAAGACATAACCCGACATGGACTTGGAATCATCCTTGTCACTCTGGAAGCTGGAGTCAGCAAAGGCCTCGATCTGGAGGTCTTTTCCTCCAAACACCAAGAACATCTCCTTAGTCCTTCTCAGGTACTTGAGAATGTTCTTTACTGCTATCCAGTGTTTCTTTCCAGGGTTTGACTGATACCGGCTTACCACACTCAGTGCATAAGCTACATTTGGTCTGGTACACAACATCGCATACATTATAGAGCCTACCGCAGAAGCATAGGGTATAATAGACATGCAATCCCTTTCCAAATCAGTCTTGGGAGACATCTCTTTGGAAAGGGTGATCCCGTGACAAGCCGGTAGATTACCGCGCTTGGAATCTTCCATACTGAATCTTTTCAGTATGGTGTCGATGTACCTGGACTGTGAGAGTCCCAGTATCCTCTTGGATCTGTCACGATAGATCCGGATCCCCAGAATGTATGAGGCATCACCCAGGTCTTTCATGGAGAACCTGTGTGACAAGAACCCTTTGACAGATTGTAGCATAGGAATGTCATTTCCTATTAAGAGAATGTCATCCACGTATAAAACGAGGAATACTACAGTTCTCACTACAAATCTACTATAGATGCATGGTTCATCTGGATTTTTGATAAAGTCAAATTCTTTGACCGTCTCATCAAAACAGATGTTCCAACTCCGCGATGCCTGCTTTAGTCCGTAGATGGACTTAAGCAACTTGCACACCTTTCCGCTGCTCCCACTCTGAATGAAACCCTCTGGCTGGTCCATATAAACACACTCCTCTAAATTTCCATTTAGAAAAGCGGTCTTTACGTCCATCTGCCAAATCTCATAGTCGTGGAAGGCAGCAATAGCAAGAAGGATCCGAATGGATTTCAGCATAGCTACTGGAGAAAAGGTCTCGTCATAGTCCAAACCAGATCTTTGATGAAAACCCTTTGCAACCAGTCTAGCTTTATAGGTCTCAACCTGTCCATCTACACCAATCTTCCTTTTGAAGATCCACTTGCATCCTACGGGTTTTACCCCATTTGGAGCAACGTCCAACGTCCACACTTTGTTGGTGTACATGGACTCCATTTCGGTCCGCATTGCATCCAACCATTTTACCGAGTCAACGCTCTGAATGGCCTGCTGGAAGCTAGTCGGCTCATCATAATCAATGATGCAATCCTATCTATCCCCGTCTATGAGAAAACCGTAGTATCTCTCAGGTGGATGAGACTGCCTACTACTCCTGCGGAGCGGCGTAGGAATGTCATGTTCTTTTGAACCCTCTGGTTCTACTAAGCTTTCAGTAATAGTCTGTGGTTCTAGAATTTCTTCCAGTTCTATTTCGCTCCACTTGATTCCTTTTCTAAGAACTGGTGTTCCAAAAAATGGGCATTACGAGAAATAATGATCTTTTGTTCCTCTGCGTAATAGAAGAGATACCCCTGGAGTTCTTTCGGTATCCCACAAACTTGCACAGTACTGAGCGTGCCTCGAGTTTGTCCGCATGCTGCTTTTTGACAAAAGCCGGACATTCCCAGATCTTCAGATATTGAAGATAGGGTTTCTTCCCACTCCATATCTCATATGGTGTGGTAGGCACAGTCTTAGTTGGAACTCGGTTCAAAAGGTATGCAGCTAATTCTAGTGCATATTCCCAGAATGATCGCGGTAACTCAGTGTTACTCATCATGGAATGTACCATATCCAATAGGGTCCGGTTCCGTCTCTCCGATACACCGTTATGTTGCGGAGTGTATGGAGGAGTAAGCTGAGAGAGAATTCCATTCTCTTTTAAGTGGTCCAGGAACTCGGCACTCAAGTATTCACCACCTCGATCCGATCTTAGAGTCTTGATACTTTTGCCGGTTTGGTTTTCTACTTCATTCTTATATTCCTGGAATTTTCCAAAGGCTTCGGATTTATGTTTCATTAAGAAGACATAACCGTACCTTGAAAAGTCATCCGTAAAAGTAATGAAGTAAGAATAACCGCTTCGCGCATGTGTAGACATTGGACCGCACACGTCGCTGTGTACGAGTCCCAAGAGCTCGCTCGCTCTTACTCCGTGTCTAGTGAACGGAGTCTTTGTTATCTTTCCTTTGAGATAGGATTGACAAGTGGCATACGATTGATATTCGAACGGATTCAAATATCTTTCTGTATGTAACTTCGTCAACCTTCTCTCATTGATGTGACCCAGTCTACAATGCCATAAGAAAGTCTGATTTATTTCCGGAGACTTTCTTTTGTGTGAATTCTGGACATTGAAAATCTGTGGTTGGTTTAGTACGTATATACCATTGCTTAATGTACCTGATCCAATCAGAACTTGATTAAGGTGAATGTTTACAACATTACTTACAAACACAAATTCATAACCTTCTTTAGAAATCAAAGATACAGAAATGATATTACAAGTTGCGTTGGGTACAAAATAGCAATTACGCAAAACCAAAACGTGTCCATCTGACAACCCCAGGTGATAGTCCCCCACGGCCTCAGCATCCATGCTAGCTCCGTTTGCAACTTTGAGGGTCATGTCACCTGCCTTCAAAACCCTACGGTTTCTCAACGCCTGCAAAGAATTACAGATATGAGATCCTGATCCGGTATCCAATACCCAGGAAGTAGAGTTTATCGATAGACAGTTTTCAATAACATACACACCTGAAGCTGAAGCCGCAACTTGCTTCAGATCCTGTGTTCTGGCTTTCCAAGCCCTGCAATCTTTCTTCCAGTGCCTACTCTTATGACAGAAAAATCACTTTTCCTTCCCTATAAGCTTCCCCGCTATCTTTGTTGCTTTTGCCTTTCCCTTCGTATCCACTTTACTAACACCGCCCCTTGGTTTGGCGGGGGCTTTCTTCTTCTTTCCCTTGGCTTTCGCCTTGGACCTAGAAGAGGAAGATCCTCCTACAAACAAAGTGGATGTTTCCCTACCTTTCTGTAGGGTGCCCTCTGCACTCCTCAGCATGTTGAGGAGTTCTGAAAGTTCAACTTCTTTTTCTTGTAAGTTGAAGTTCAGGATAAACTGGGCGTAAGTGGAAGGAAAGGACTGAAGAATCAAGTCTGTATAGAGCTCATTCTCCAACGTGGTCCCAAGGTCAGCGAGCTCCTCAATGAAGCCAATCATCTTAAGCACGTGTTCCGCTACCGATGATCCAACGGCCAACCTTGCCGAAAATAACTTCTTCGACACTCGTATCTTGCGATACGAGATTGCTCCCCATACAGTTCTTTTGTATGGAGAAATATGGATTCGAGGTCCATATTCTCGTGCCTCCTTTGATGTTCGTTGTCCATAGAGGCAAGTACAAGGCACTTGGCCTTCGCGCAATCGATTTCCCAGGTTTTACGGATTTCCCTATCCGCGACGCTGGTTTTGGGACCTGGGATAGGGGGAGCTTTGGTGGTAAGAAGATACCCTAACTTGTCATAAGTGATTGCCATTTTGACATTCCTGAGCCAATCTTTATAGTTTGGCCCTGTCAGTATGTTTTTATCTAGTAATAACTTAAGTCCGGTCATGATGTTTGGTCGCTGCAATTAGGAGAGAGAGAAGAAACACTTTAGCATGATGCTCTTGCAAGTTTAGAGTGGTTTTTAATTTGTCTAAACAGGATGGCTCCCACTGTCTCTCGAATCCCTCCTCAAACCAAAAGGAAGAATTAGTCAGGATCAATCTCACCGTATAATACTTGCTTAACCGTTCGGCCAGGCTGGTGTCGGTACTTCGAGGGAGGTTTTCCAACGCTTTCGCGAAGTTCCTTAATTAAATAACCTCTTTTCCCTGGGGGCGTAGCCCCGCTAACACCTTTCTAGACACCTACTTGGTTTATAGCATTGATCGTTAAGTGAGAAATTTCCCGAGGAGTAGCATATACTCACAGTAGGATCGGGATCCAAATATCATTGCGTGACAAAACTGAAGGAATCCTACCAGAATCATCACACTCCAAATGGTATGCAGCGCTAGCAAGTTTCAGTTCTTTTGAAATTCCCGATGTAGATTTTTGCCCCATGCTCTTATGACCTTGGCGTGAGGTCAAAATGTCATAAGTCACATGTCAAGTTCTTCCCATCATTATCCAGGTTGATTTAAACCCACCCGTACCTACCCTTGACGTAGGCCAAAATGGCAGTACGACTGTCTCAAACCAACGCATTCTATCTATGCAACAGATAAATATCCGGCAGCTACCAATCACTATGCCTTGGCGTGAGGTCAAAATACATAGCTTGAATACTACCGAATATTTAACTGAAATGATGGAGGGCTACGGATGGTTTTGGAAAAACCGTGAACGTAGTGAACTTGATATAATCGATGGAACGAGATAGCTTTTAAAAGGAGTGGCTTAAGCTCCGCGTTTAAAAGTTCTTTTGAAAAGAAACCGAGTGGTTTTTGAAAGTGTTCCAACGACTTTTACTTGGTTTATTTTTCTTGCATTAGTTCTTTTAATGCGTCCCATCATTTAATCCTACCATTGCAGAAAACAACCAAAATATGACGTACGCTTATGCCATTCACATTCGCCACGGGGCTTCATCATTACCCGTTAGCTTACTTAACTAACGACAGAGCGGGGGCTGGGCTAGCGCGACTGCAAAACATAAGCAACGCCTAAATAATATCATATATAGATATATTGCAATGATAGCCATTTCAGATCACAGATGAACACATTGGATATACTAGGAATCTGCAATTCGTACGAGCCTGTAACGAAAAGCGGATTACACGGTCGCGATGAATAGCCAATTGATCAGTCGAAAATACTGCATTTCTAACACGGCAATTTCCCTACCTTTTGCAGTCAAGTAGATGTATTTGCAAAACACATGTAAAATACTGAATTACTTGTACTGTGTACTAAAACCGGCACTTTTAGGGAAATTGACTGTGTTTTATGGCATTGCATCATCCTTGTATTGCGCAACTCTTGTCTGGGGTCTAATGCAGGAAATTCCAGAAGCAAAAGCCCAAAATTGGGAAAAGATCTGATAAAAGAAACGCCAACTCAAAAATGCAAGATCTGACAGTGACACAGAAGGCCAAATAAGATTTCACATATTGTGTAAAGTCCCGCCATAAAGCCCAAGAATTACCATAAAAAGCTAAAGCACCAAGGCCACCAAAGGGCCGCGGATCCGCGGCCCAAACCCCCTTTGCGCCGTGGATCCGCGGCCATATGAAGAGATCATGGCTCCAAATTTCATCACATGCTTATTTCTAACGGCCAAAGCTTCCAGAAGACCCCAGAAGCTCCACGTGGCACATCTAGAAGGCTCGGCTTAACAAATTCTTGGAGGGAAATTTAAATTTTGGGCTTAACTAACTTTTTGGGGGGAAATTTAAATGTTTTGGTTAACAAACTCTTGGAGGGAATTCAAATTTTAATTCTAGATCTAGATTTGGGAGGCCTATAAAAAGGAGCCTAGATCTAGGTTGCAAGTTGTTCAAAAAATTCATTCATCTCTCCCTCTTCCCTCCACAAGTTTAGTGACAAAAACTTGTGCCCAATCCCCAATTCAACCTCTAGATCAAATTCCCGAGATCAATTCAAGCAAGAATTCCTCCAACCTTTAGAAGCAACGCCGGATTTTCAACGGAGCAAGAGATCCACGCCGATCCGCGACTCAAGGAGCCGAGCGAAGCCGAAATCGACGATCTAGTTCCTACCTTTTGTAAATTCAAAAGAGTTGTAATGAAATTTGTCGATAAATAAAGGTGAATTTTCTATATTCTTGCTTATCTTTTAATTCAAGCATAATGATTAGATCTCAATTTGTGATTGTGTTTGTGATCATGATGTTTGAGTAATCTCCGCTCGTGTAGGAGTTGTGACGATCTTTAGATGATGATGATTTAGATATTCTTACAATTCTTAAATCCTATAATGCTTTGAAATTCTAGTGAATCAAATGATTAATGACCTAGTTTCGAGATGATGCTTTCTAGATCGTGTTCACTCGAAACTAGGGAACAACCATTAACCATTTGATTAACTAGAAGCTAGAATTTGAATGCGATTTATCGAAAGGACAAAGGATGAGTTGCAGAATCCCTAATTTTCCCGCACGATCCTTAAACCTCGATGAATTTGCATCGATCTAGTATATTTTCGTTAATGAATAAGAATGAGTAATCATTAGATCTCATCACATCTATAGATCCGATCTACTCCTGCGAGCCATACTTATAATCTTGAGTGTTGATTGGAAATTATCTCTCACCTCAATTCTTGTTTTAATGTTTCTTTTAGATCTAGATTTTTCTTACTCTTGATCTTCAATTACAAATCATGAATTGTTTTCTTTTCTTTTCTTTAAATTTTCATCTCATCTAATTTAAAAGACGAACGATTACACTTTCCCTGTGGACGATCCGCACTTACTAACGCGCTACATCCGACACCGTTATTGATTGCGGTCAAATAATTTTTGGTTGTGATTTCTATATTCAATTTTCTCAAACATACACAATCGGAAATCGTGTTTCACCAATACCCCACCCTAGACCCCTATGGGTGCGGCAAACTACCCGCTAAATATCCGAAGTGGAGCAACCTCCCTCAACGACGTGAGTAGGCCACTCGGCACTTCGAGATACCCGGTAGTTTGTGCACCCCACCTTGGGTCTATCCTAGGAGCAAAAACAGTAAAAAGAAATTATACAATGACGGCTACAACCCCGACCCGGTTGTGCGGCCAAAAATAATATTACATCAATTTACATATTACATGAATTGAAAGATAAAAGGAAAAACTCTCATCTCACAACCCCCGGCTATTCATCCGCGACAATCCAATGAATTCATATACACATACCATCAACATTACAGATCACAGATATGTATAACCCCCACTAATCGACGTATAGCGATTAGCGGACGTTCAATACATATAACACATCACAGATATAAACCCGTCAGCTTAAGTCTTTAGAAGTTCGATCAAAATACGGATTTTTAGGCCCCAAACATAAATTTTTCTTTCTGGAAAATCTGGGCAGAAAAATCATATTTTAAAAATCCCAAAACAACCCCAGAAACACTCTGCAAGAAACCTTTTCCTCGACCGAGTCAACTCGCCGCGTTTCCGCGGCGGGAGCGTGCTCCCGCCGCGTTTCCGCAGCGCTTTGACCGATTCAATACGAAATTTCTTGTGTGTTTTAACAAAAGCCTGAGCCGATTTTTCATGTATGATTTATTATTTTTTGGACAGAAACAAAAATCGGCAGAAACTAAATTTTTCGGGTTCGTTTCGCGACTTTTTCTCCGATCGAACTTCTACTTACTTTGCTAACATGTTAGATAGTGTTTAACTAGGTTCTGATACCACTGTAAGTCCATGCTACCCTTCCCCGGTACTTACGGGGTTGCGGAAGCGGTGAAAAACGATTTTTCAAGAGGTAGTAACATGGACTCAAAATACGAATCTTTATTAAACAACTAACTAACAACCTAACTAGAGTTTTATCTACTCGGTTAGGGGGCTATACCTTTCTTGAACTCCTTCGTCTTCCACTCTTTCCGGTGTACGGATCGGCCTCACCTCGTCGTCTCCTTGCGCCGAAGATGGATCCACCTGAAAGCTTCTACCTTTGACTTCTTCTTCGAACTTTGAAGAAACTAGAACACTTGGCTTGCTAGGCCTTGTGAACTAGAATGAGTAGAGGATTGTTTTGGTGTCTTTTTATCTCTAAGGCAATGAGTCTCAACACATGAGAATGATTTGCCTTGAGCTAGAGAGAGCAAGAGGAAGAGGGAGAGCTTGAGAATGAGAGAGCTCAAGAGAGAGAAAGCAAATGAAAGAATGAGCCTCTCTTTTTTCATCCACCCTCTCATAATCCAAAAGCCATCATAACAAAAATAGTAATCAAGTATTGTGTGATGGTTTAAGTCAAAATGGCTATATCATTTCATGCACTCATTTTGCATAAATAAACAAGCAAGCAAAAGTCTTTGCCATGGAATGATAGCCATTGTCATGTTCATGGTCAACTAGTCCAACCTAGTCAACCGGTCAACAAAGTCAACAAGTCAACAAAGTCAACCCCTCAACAACCATGTCACTATAATACTTAATTAATATTATTGTTAATCATATATCTTATTCTCATTAGGGTTTAGTCAAAAGTCAATAGTCAACAGTCAACAGTCAACATCCCCAATGAGAATCCTCTGCCTCTGTCTCTCTGTGAACTGTGCATACACACCCGCATCCGTGTTCCGAGAAACACGAATACAAACGAGATAAAACTGTTAGTGTTTATGCCCTAGAAGGCCATTACTGTATCATACTAGTTTTTATATTACTTAATGGAAGCTTGGGATATTCACATGTATATAACAGTCTTGCTAAACATGGTAGTATGCTACTTGGTTTTTCTATCTTAATATGTGAGTGTACGTATTGATAGAGCTTTTAGGATCTTGCTTGTCTACCAGCGTTGTGATGGCAGTCACACTAGTGGGGGCTGGGTAGTCTACAAGCACATCCTTATTCAGGTCCCTGGTCGTTGGATTATCGAGACAGAGCATCGATACTCCGGAGTAGACTAGTGTGTACGCTTCTCATCCCAGTTGGGGAGATGGTCTATCCCATAGCCGTCAGTACGTCGTACTGGAGATAGTATGCAGGTGCTCGTTAGGTTACGGGTACACCGGACAGGACTCACAGGGAACTGTTGGTTGGTTTTATACCAGTCGTCAGTAAACAGTTCCCAGGTGACATGAGTACAGCATAGTCCGCAGACTTGACACTGCTACTTTGCCTCGAGTGTGTCCCACTGTTCTTAGATTGCTACCCTACCACGGCTCAAAGGAGTCGTGCAAACAGGTAGCAGTTGGGTGCAGTCCCGAGCACTTGGAGGCAGTGGCGGTTAGACAGGATTCGTCTCTCCCGGTATTGGGAGTTGATATCGCGCTGTGTCAGAGAGCCATTACGCAAAGTCCCTGGCCAGGGCAAGCGAGATTTGCTGGTAGGTTCCAGTAGTTTCTCAGGGTGTAATGGGCTTCGCTCCGACACGACTTATACCGCTATTAGGGGACTGACGCTTGCCGCCCCTAGGCCCGATATGCGATAGTCTAAGACGAACGGACCGGACTGTATGGAGATTGTCACATCAGGCTCAGTAGGAGTTCGGATGGGTTTCCTCATCGGCCTTCTTATCGACATCTACCTGGGGACCGTTACGTACAGCTAGTGCCGCTTACGGTCTGTGGTTAAACCCACTGCCGGCGTAGTAGTCGAGTCTCTAGAGTCCCACACAGAGAGTTTCCCTACTCCAGACGAAACGATATAGAGGTCGTACGGTTTTACGACAAGGGTTCGGACGCATACGTGCGTTTACGCGCGTACGACTTTCGGACAGTTTTTACCAGTCGGCTTTGGTTTAAGCCAGTTACTGGTATCCGGTTATTGGATTTATACAGTCTAAAGTTTTTCCGTATTTTTGCGGATTGGAGGGGCGTTCTCGTAATTGTGCGAGAAGCTTCTAGAAGATGGTGACTAAGGAGGTTTAGGTGTCATATGCATTGAATGAGTTTAGTGAGTCATGAGAGTGATTCATCCATATCATTAATGCACAATAAATGCTTAATGAGTCATGGTTATGAATCACCATTAGATATTTATGAAACTTGATTATTCATCATTTGTTTTTCTTTTATTGATGAATTTTAATGTTTCATATATATTATGATAACTCATTATTCTCATATCATAATTTATCCTCACCTTCTCTCTCCTCAAGCTCTCCCTCTTCAAACCCTAATCCTGCCCTCTCATGTGTTGAGTACAAGGATTAGTTAGACTACTTAATCCATAACCCTCTCTATATTACACCTAGCTTCTTTGATTAGCACTTAAAGAAGTTTAGTTGCCTCAAGTTTGGAGGCTAAGCTTGGAGTAAAGCTCTCGGGTGGATCGTCTACTACTTCGAGAAGGCCGAGGAGGAGGAGGAGTTCACAAAGACGAAGGACACGATTCGTTAGGTATAATCCCTAAACATAGTAGCTTAGAAACTCTATGTTTTAAGTTAGTTATCGTTTAGCTTCGATTCAAGCGGTTAGTCGATGTTTGTTCACTAAACAAGTTCGTTTTTGAAAATTCCGCCTCCCCACAAGTATTGGGGTGTTGTACATCGAGTTACAGTGGTATCAGAGCCTCGCTAAACAATAAATAACTTTTTTGCAAATTTGTATGAATTTCGAACGGAAAAAACGAAACCGGAAAACCCTAAAATATCAAGTTTCTGTCGATTTATAAATGAAGTCCAAAATTTTTTCAGGGATGTTCAGAAACCTTAAAATGATAGTAGTAGAACACACAAAAAATTTGGTCCCCTGAATCGCCTACGGCGCCGCGGAACCGCGGCGGATAGCACTGATCCCACCGCGCTTCCGCCGCCGAGTTGACGATTCAGGGACCCATTTTTCTTGTAATGGTTCTGTGTGATATTTGGGATTTTCTGGAATATTTAATTTTTGCTCAGGTTTCAGATTTGCAGAGCAGTATTGGAGCAAAATTAAAAGAGTTTAATCGATCAAAATTATACAGTATTTGCTTGTTGGATTATATCTGTGTTTGTATAATGTGTTCGTAAACCTCCCCTAACTGCTTGTATGTCGGTTGGCAGGGGGTTGCACATTTCTGTAATGGTTTTTACTGTTTGTGGATATGAACTGTGTTGGACTGTTGTGATGTATAGCCGGGGTTTTTGTGATGGGTTATTATTTAATTCATTTGATGTAAATGTAATTTGTTGTAATATTATTTTGCGGGGCACATCCAGGTTGCGGTTGTAGCCACCGTTGTATTATTTCATTTTACTGTTTTTGCTCCTAGGACAGACCCAAGGTGGGGTGCACAAACTGCCGGGCGGGTAGTTTGCCGTACCCGTTGGGGTCTTGGGTGGGGTAATGGCTATTCATCACAACTGTGTAATCCGTCTTTTGTTGCAGGCTCAAAACAAACACGGATTGCTTGCAAATCCAATAAAGTTCATCTGTGATCTGGAATGCCTATTATTGCGTCTGACGAATGTACAATATCTATATATGATAGCTATTTAGACGTCACTTATGTTTTACACCCGCGCTAGCCCAGCCCCCGCTCTGTCGTTAGTTAAGTAACCTAACGGGTGATGACGGGACCCCGTGGCGAATGCGGATGGCATAAGAGGACGTTGTATTTTCGTTGTTTTCTGCAATGATAGGTTAATGATGGGACGCATTATCTATAATGCAAAGAAAACAAACCAAAGTTTAAATCGTTGGAACAATTTAAAAGAAACCACTCGGTTAATTTTAAAAACAGATATTTTTAAATGCGGAGCTTTAACCACTCCTTTTAAAAGCTATCAGGTTCCTTCGGTTATATCAAGCTCACTACGTTCACGGTTTCGCCAAAACCAGTCGTAGCCCTCCGTCATTTCTTATGAATGGTCAGTAGTATTCAAGCTATGTTTGTTTGGCCCTTAGTCAAGACATAGTGATTGGTAGCTGCTGGGGTATTCATTTGTTGCATAGATAGATGAGTTGGTTTGGGACACTCGTATTACTTTGTTTGGCCCTTAGTCAAGAGTATATACGGATTGGTTCAAATCAACAGGATAATGATGGGCAGAACTTGACATGTGACTTATGATTTGTTGGCCCTTAGTCAAGATCATAAGAACATGGGGCAAAAATCAATATCGGGAATTTCTAAAGAAACTGAAATTTGCAAAGAGATGCATACCATTTGGAGTTTGATGAATGTTGGTAGGATTCCTTCAACATTATCATACGATGATATTTGGATCCTGATCCTACTGTGAGTATATGCTACTTATCAGGATATTCGTCACTTAACGATCAATGCTATAAACCAAGTAGGTGTCCAGAAAAGTGTCAGCGGGGTTACGCCCCCAGAGAAAAGAGGTTATTTAATTAAGGAACTTCGCGAAAGCGTTGGAAAACCTCCCTCGAAGTATCGACACTGGCCTGGCTGAACGGTTAAGCAAGTATTGTACGGTGAGAATAGTCCTGGCTAATTCTTCTTTTATGGTTTGAGGAAGGATTCGAGAAACAGTGGGAGCCATCCAGTTTAGATAAACTAAAAACCACTCTAAACTTGCAAGAGCATCATGCTAAAGAGTTTTCTTCTCTCTCTCCTAATTGCAGCGACCCTGAAAATGACTGGACTTAAGTTACTTTTAGAGAAAAATATACTGACAGGGCCAAACTATAAAGATTGGCTGCGGAATGTCAAAATGGCTTTGACCTATGACAAATTGGGGTACATCCTCACCGCTACGACACCTGCTGTCCCTGGTCCCAAATCCAGCAATGCGGATAAGGAAATCCGCAAAACCTGGGATTTAGATTGCGCGAAAGCCAAGTGCATCGTGCTTGCCTCAATGAACAATGAACATCAGAGGAGGCACGAGGATATGACCCTAGATGGCATATTTCTCCATACAAAGGAACTTTATGGAGAGCAATCTCGTATAGCAAGATACGAGACCTCTAAGAACTTATTTCGAGCGAGGTTGGCTGTCGGGTCATCGGTAGGAGAACATGTCCTAAAGATGATCGGCTATATTGAAGAGCTCGCAGACCTTAGGACGACTTTGGATAATGAGCTATATACAGACCTTATTCTCCAGTCCCTTCCTCCCACCTACGCCCAGTTTATCCTGAACTTCAACCTTCAAGGAAAAGAAGTTGAACTTCCGGAACTCCTGAACATGTTAAGGAGTGCAGAGGGCACCTTGCAGAAGGCAAGGGAAACACCCGCTATGTTTGTTGGCGGTGCATCTTCTTCCGGGTCCAAGGCTAGGGCCAAAGGAAGGAAGAAGAAGGCCGTCCCCAGACCTAGAGGAGGTGTTAGTAAGGTGGGAGGGAAAGGAAAGAAAAAGTTTGCGGTACCGGTAGTGGGCCAGGATGAGTGCTTCCATTGTCACAGGAAAGGGCACTGGAAGAAGGATTGCAAGACGTGGAACGCCAAGAACCAAGAACCGAAGCAAGCTGTGGCTTCGACTTCAGGTGTGTTTGTAATTGAGAATTGTCTGTCGATCAACTCTACTTCCTGGGTATTGGATACCGGATCAGGATCTCATATTTGCAATTCATTACAGGCACTGAGAAACCGTAAAGTGCTGAAGGAAGGTGATATGACCCTAAAGGTTGCTAACGGAGCTAGCGTGGGAGCTGCGTCCGTCAGGGATTATCACCTAGAATTGACGAGTGGACACATTTTGGTTTTACATAACTGTTATTTTGTACCAAGCTTAACGTGTAATATCATATCAGTTTCCTTGTTATCAAATAAAGGTTATGATTTCACGTTTGTAAGAGATGTTGTCAACATCCACCTTAATCATGGTTTGATTGGGTCCGGTACCCTAAATAACGGTATATATGTTTTAAACCAACTCCAAATTTTCAATGTCCAGAACACACTAAAAAGAAAGTCTCCAGATTTAAATAAAGCTTTCTTATGGCATTGTAGACTGGGTCACATCAATGAGAGAAGGTTGACTAAGTTGCATAGAGAAGGATATTTGGACTCGTTCGAATATCAAACTTATGACACTTGTCAATCTTGTCTCAAAGGAAAGATGACAAAGACTCCATTTACTGGACAAGGAGTAAGAGCGAGCGAGCTCTTAGGACTCATACACAGCGATGTATGTGGTCCAATGTCTACACATGCGAGAGGTGGTTATTCCTACTTCATTACTTTTACAGATGATTTCTCTAGGTATGGACATGTTTTCTTAATGAAACATAAATCCGAGGCCTTTGAGAAATTCCTGGAATACAAGAGTGAAGCGGAAAACCAAACAGGCAAAAGTATTAAGACACTGAGATCTGATCGAGGTGAAGAATACTTAAGTGCCGAGTTCCTTGGTTACCTAAAGGAGAAAGGAATTCTCTCTCAGCTTACTCCTCCATACACTCCACAGCACAACGGTGTATCGGAGAGATGGAATCGAACCCTATTGGATATGGTACGATCCATGATGAGTAATGCTGAGTTACCGCGATCTTTCTGGGGTTATGCACTAGAATCAGCGGCATATCTTTTAAACCAGGTTCCAACCAAGACTGTGCCTACCACACCATATCAGATGTGGAGTGGGAAGAAACCCTGTCTAAAACATTTTAGGACATGGGGGTGTCCAGCTTTTGTAAAAAAGCAGCATTCGGACAAGCTCGAGGCACGCTCAGTACAGTGTAAGCTTGTGGGATATCCAAAGAACTCCAAGGGATATTATTTCTATTACGCAGAGGAACAAAAGGTTTTTGTTTCTCGTCATGCTCACTTCTTAGAAACTGAATTTTTGGAAAATCAGAAGAGTGGGAGCGCAGTAGAACTGGAAGAAATTCCAGAACCACAAGCTGTTACTGAAAGTTTGGTAGAACCAGAAGTTCAAAAAGAACAGGACATTCCCGCACCCCTCCGCAGGAGTAGTAGGCCGTCTCATCCGCCTGAGAGATACTACGGTTTTCTCATAGATGGGGATAGAGAGGATTGCATCATAGATGATGATGAACCTACTGACTTCCAGCAGGCCATCCAGAGCGGCGACTCGGTACGGTGGCTAGATGCAATGCGGACCGAAATGGAGTCCATGTACACCAACAAAGTATAGACTTTGGACTTTGCTCCAGATGGGGTAAAACCCATAGGATGCAAATGGATCTTTAAGAAAAAGATTGGTGTAGATGGACAGGTGGAAACCTATAAGGCTAGACTTGTTGCAAAGGGTTTTCGTCAAAGACCTGGTTTGGACTATGACGAAACTTTTTCTCCAGTGGCTATGCTCAAATCCATTCGAGTCCTTCTTTCTATTGCTGCCTTCCATGATTATGAAATCTGGCAGATGGACGTAAAGACGGCTTTTCTGAATGGAAATTTAGAAGAGAGCGTCTATATGGATCAGCCAGAGGGTTTCAATCAGAGTGGGAGCAGCGGGAAAGTATGCAAGCTGCTTAAGTCCGTTTATGGACTAAAGCAGGCATCGCGGAGTTGGAACATCTGTTTTGATGAGACAGTCAAAGAATATGACTTTATCAAAAATCCAGATGAACCGTGCATATATAGTAAAGTTGTAGCCAGAAGTGTCGTATTCCTCGTCTTGTACGTGGATGACATTCTATTGATAGGAAATGACATTCCTATGCTACAATCTGTCAAAGGATTCTTGTCACACAGGTTCTCCATGAAAGACCTGGGTGATGCCTCTTACATTCTGGGGATCCGGATCTATCGTGATAGATCCAAGAGGATGTTGGGACTTTCGCAGTCCAGGTACATCGACACTGTACTGAAAAGATTCAGTATGGAAGATTCTAAGCGCGGTAATCTACCGGCTTGTCACGGAATCACCCTTTCTAAAGAGATGTCTCCCAAGACTGATTTGGAAAGGGAACGCATGTCTATTATACCCTACGCTTCTGCGGTAGGCTCTATAATGTATGCGATGTTGTGCACCAGACCAGATGTAGCTTACGCACTAAGCGTGGTAAGCCGGTATCAGTCAGACCCAGGGGAGAAGCACTGGATAGCAGTAAAGAACATTCTCAAGTACCTGAGAAGGACTAAGGAGATGTTTTTGGTTTACGGCGGAAAAGACCTCAGGTTGGAGGCCTTTGCTGATTCCGGCTTCCAGAGTGATAAGGACGATTCCAAGTCCATGTCGGGTTATGTCTTTACCCTCAATGGAGGGGCGGTGTGCTGGAAGAGCTCCAAGCAGGACACCGTTGCTGACTCGACGATGGAAGCAGAGTATATAGCTGCTTGCGATGCCGCAAAAGAAGCAGTCTGGATGAAGAAGTTCCTAACAGAACTTCAGGTGGTTCCTACCATAGTTGATCCAATACCTCTGTATTGCGACAACAACGGAGCTATAGCTTTAGCGAAGGAACCAAGGTCCCATCAGAAGTCCAGACACATCTTAAGGCGGTATCACCTGATCAGGGAGATCATTGATCGTCAGGAGATCGAGGTTCGGAGAGTTGCTTCTGAAGAGAACATTGCTGATCCATTCACGAAGGCCCTACCTCAGATTCAGTTCGAGAGGCTACTCGAGATCATCGGTCTTCGATACGCCAGTACATGGCCCTAGTGCAAGTGGGAGATTGTTAGTGTTTATGCCCTAGAAGGCCATTACTGTATCATACTAGTTTGTATATTACTTAATGGAAGCTTGGGATATTCATATGTATATAACAGTCTTGCTAAACATGGTAGTATGCTACTTGGTTTTTCTATCTTAATATGTGAGTGTACGTATTGATAGAGCTCTTAGGATCTTGCTTGTCTACCAGCGTTGTGATGGCAGTCACACTAGTGGGGGCTGGGTAGTCTACAAGCACATCCTTATTCAGGTCCCTGGTCGTTGGATTATCGAGACAGAGCATCGATACTCCGGAGTAGACTAGTGTGTACGCTTCTTATCCCAGTTGGGGAGATGGTCTGTCCCACAGCCGTCAGTACGTCGTACTGGAGATAGTATGCAGGTGCTCGTTAGGTTACGGGTACACCGGACAGGACTCACAAGGAACTGTTGGTTGGTTTTATACCAGTCGTCAGTAAACAGTTCCCAGGTGACATGAGTACAGCATAGTCCGCAGACTTGACACTGCTACTTCGCCTCGAGTGTGTCCCACTGTTCTTAGATTGCTACCCTACCACGGCTCAAAGGAGTCGTGCAAACAGGTAGCAGTTGGGTGCAGTCCCGAGCACTTGGAGGCAGTGGCAGTTAGACAGGATTCGTCTCTCCCGGTATTGGGAGTTGATATCGCGCTGTGTCAGAGAGCCATTACGCAAAGTCCCTGGCCAGGGCAAGCGAGATTTGCTGGTAGGTTTCAGTAGTTTCTCAGGGTGTAATGGGCTTCACTCCGACACGACTTATACCGCTATTAGGGGACTGACGCTTGCCGCCCCTAGGCCCGATATGCGATAGTCTAAGACGAACGGACCGGACTGTATGGAGATTGTCACATCAGGCTCAGTAGGAGTTCGGATGGGTTTCCTCATCGGCCTTCTTATCGACATCTACCTGGGGACCGTTACGTACAGCTAGTGCCGCTTGCGGTCTGTGGTTAAACCCACTGCCGGCGTAGTAGTCGAGTCTCTAGAGTCCCACACAGAGAGTTTCCCTACTCCAGGCGAAACGATATAGAGGTCGTATGGTTTTACGACAAGGGTTCGGACGCATACGTGCGTTTACGCGCGTACGACTTTCGGACAGTTTTTACCAGTCGGCTTTGGTTTAAGCCAGTTACTGGTATCCGGTTATTGGATTTATACAGTCTAAAGTTTTTCCGTATTTTTGCGGATTGGAGGGGCGTTCTCGTAATTGTGCGAGAAGCTTCTAGAAGATGGTGACTAAGGAGGTTTAGGTGTCATATGCATTGAATGAGTTTAGTGAGTCATGAGAGTGATTCATCCATATCATTAATGCACAATAAATGCTTAATGAGTCATGGTTATGAATCACCATTAGATATTTATGAAACTTGATTATTCATCATTTGTTTTTCTTTTATTGATGAATTTTAATGTTTCATATATATTATGATAACTCATTATTCTCATATCATAATTTATCCTCACCTTCTCTCTCCTCAAGCTCTCCCTCTTCAAACCCTAATCCTCCCCTCTCATGTGTTGAGTACAAGGATCAGTTAGACTACTTAATCCATAACCCTCTCTATATTACACCTAGCTTCTTTGATTAGCACTTAAAGAAGTTTAGTTGCCTCAAGTTTGGAGGCTAAGCTTGGAGTAAAGCTCTCGGGTGGATCGTCTACTACTTCGAGAAGGCCGAGGAGGAGGAGGAGTTCATAAAGACGAAGGACACGATTCGTTAGGTATAATCCCTAAACATAGTAGCTTAGAAACTCTATGTTTTAAGTTAGTTATCGTTTAGCTTCGATTCAAGCGGTTAGTCGATGTTTGTTCACTAAACAAGTTCGTTTTTGAAAATTCCGCCTCCCCACAAGTATTGGGGTGTTGTACATCGACTTACAAAAACCAATCCCAAAACGTACACTAGGATCTGGCTTAAACCAAAGCCCGCTAGTGTTAACTGTCCGGACACCAAACGTGCACAAGTGCACGGATGTGACCGAACCCTGTCGCAAAACCATGCGACCTGTCGCAAAACCATATGAGCTCTACTCTTTTGCCTAAAAGCGAATTGCTTTCTGTGTGGGACTCTAAAGACTCGACACTACGCCGGCAGTGGGTTTAACCACAGACCGCAAGCGGCACTAGCTATGCATAACGGTCCCCAGGTAGATGCCGACAAGAAGACTGAAGCGGTGAAACCCATCTGAACTCCTACTGAGCCTGAATGTGACAATCTCCGTACAGTCCGGTCTGTTCGTCTGATACATCGCATGGCGGGCCTAGGGGGCGGTAAACGTCAGTTCCCTAATAGCGGTACAAGTCGTGTCGGAGTGAAGCCCAGAACACCCTGAGATAACACTTGTAACACCCGAGCCCAATACTACTATTTTCTGTTACTGGTTGAGCGTTAGATATTACTCATTTCATTTAGCTTGCCTGTTTGACACTTGTCGTGAAATTTTATCTGGCTAAGTCATTTCTGCATATAACAAATTTTAGCACCTAAAATAAAATTAAAAATATCTATCCTGGCCTACTCGACACCCCTAGCCGCGTGGTAGCGTCCGTGCATCGAGTTCTCGTCCCGTTCAGTGAAACGGGCGAGTTTGGACGGCTACGCGCGTGTACAGGTGTCCGACTTGGGGGTACGCATTTTAATCATAAAACATTTCATTTTAAAATTTGGAACTCGCTTAAAATCCTATTATTTAAATTTCAAATTTTTGGACCCAACCCGGACGCGATTTGGAAATGTTTCATTTAGCGCCAAAATCCCAAATTAATAAAATATTCGAAACTATATATATATTCATAATCTTACTTACTGTTACTTTAATAATCTTTTAAATCATTTTAAGATTTCTTTAACCTATCCCTCAGCTAATCACGGGGTTCTTAACCCCCGTGGGCCCCCTCCTCTAACGTCTCTCTCTCTCTGGCTTTCTCTATCTCTCTCTCTCTACCTTTCTCTATCTCTCTCTCTCTCTAACCCTCTCTCTTTCTTCCCTATATATATATACTCTTTCCTCCTTCATATCTTTTCGAGAGAACAAAAAAAAAGAACCCATCGCGAGAAACCCAACAACCTAACCATAGCCGCCTCGTCACCGTCGCCGCCGCAGCCCCGACGCCGGCGCCAACGCCACCGTCGCCCTCGCCTCCGCCTCCTCTTCCCAACCTCAACATCTTCTCCCTCTCCCCGTGCGCCTGTGCAGCCGCAACTCCTGTGGAGTTCGCTGCAGTCGCCTGATCGCCGGCGACCTTCGTCGTCGCCACCCGCGCCACCTTCAGCACCTCCTCATCACCTGCGCACTCCAGCCCCAACCACCTCCTCTCCCTCTCCACTTTCTTTCCCTTTTCCATACCCGAGCCCTAACCCATTGCCTGCAACCTCACCCTCGCCGGAAAACCCATCACCACCGACCACCCTTCGTCTCCTCGTCTCCCAGCAAACCCCCTGAACGCCAACACCACCTCTACCGACCGATTCTGCACCTTCCCGATCACCTCTCCCGAAACCCTTCACGTTGTCGTCACCGTCGCGGCTTGAACCGCCGGTGATCTTGTCGGCACCGATCGCCTCGCTGCCGGGTTGCCGAGAGAGCATCCATCTCTGTTCAGATCATCCCGAGCCCTTGCTGTTATCGTGTCGCGTGGGTTCGCGCCTCCGTTCTCGTGTTCGTCGTTTCGTCGAGGCAAGTATTCGATACTTGCTACATGCTATTGCTACTTTATAACTTGTCTTAATATTCATGTGTGGTTTAATGATATATTATTTAGTAAATCACCTTACATACCTTGCTTCATATTTAACCCTAGTAGCATGTCAAATAAATTATTTCCTGATAAACCCGTACATGATAGATTGCATTTGATTCACTGCTATGATGCTTTATTTCCAGTTTAGTTTGATAAATATGCATAACCGGCTAAATTACAATTGCTTTCTTTAAACAGATTATACTTGTCGTGGCATTCTTGGAACACTCAATATATTATTAACCTGACTACAGCAGTTACGTTCACCGTCCTGTATTCACATGATATTGACACTATTTATTTAACACAATTGAAAATGGTACAGCTAGATAATAAATCAGATTATTGTTTAACGTGTTGATTTGAACATGATGCTGCTTATATATCTGTTTGTGGGCACACCCACGATATCGTTACATCTTTGATTGACATTGTCACACATGGTATTGTACCGTTTACTATTGACTTGACCTGATGTACCATGACCCGACCTGTTACCTAATCTCGCGCCTAATGCCAACAAACCTGACATGTAGTCCTCATGGACCGTTCCTGTTGTCTATCCAGACAAACCTGCTTTTACCTGATCCTGTGTTGGCATTAGTTTTTGATTACGGAATACCTGACCTGACATACATAACTTGGGGGTATGGGGAAATCAAAGGTGAAACCGACTTGTAACTCAACAGTTCGATACCTGTTCTGATCAGTCTTACGGGCTAGGCCAACCCCGGAGTGATGATGCTGACATCACTCACCCATCCTGCTACTTGTTACTGCCTAGCGGCACGTCTCGGATTCAGCCCCGAGAATCTTAACCGTGGTCCCGGGCACGCACGGGATACTATTGAGTTATATCGACGATTCATCAATTGATTTCAAAGACTTTAGAATAGAAAACCTGATAGAACAGTTTAGTTACCCACTGCACACTACCCTGCACTGCTTGATTCACATTATTTGCTACTCTCATTTTATTCATGTTTATTTTGCATTGCCTGTTGCACTGTTCATATTATATTACTTGATGACATGACGTGCTGACGTCTGGGTTTTGCATGGCCTAGATTCTGTACCGCTGTCGCAGTCCGAGCAGGAGTACTTCAGCCAGCAGGCTGAGCTGTGCGGTGTTAGTATTAGTTAGTTTTTATTTCCTGCTTTTATTTCCTGATGTGAGCCCGCATTATGGGACATAATTTTCAGTTATTTGTATTGGATCATTTGCTTCCGCATTTATTTATTTATTATTGACTCCTGTTATTCTGGATTATAGACATGTTTTAGAAAATTTTATCTTGTTCTTGATATCTCTACAGCCGTAATGTGACTGTGGATGGATACTTCCTCCCTACAGGTAGCATGGTTGGCTGTGTCACATGCCCAATCTAGCGTACTCTAGGAAGCGGAGCGTGACATGGTTCTTTTGGTATCAGAGACATAAGTTAGTTGGGTTGATTCTTTTGTAGTTGGGTATTGTACCCAATACACGAATCAGAATACCCGTGTTAGGAAACATGTCCTGCCACTTTGCCGTTTACCATTCTTGAATCACATCCTTCCTGATTATATCTTTTACGACGTGCAAACTTACTTCGCATATCGACTCGAAAACCTGATTTCTTGTTATCTCTAGGACTTAGGCGACTTGGGTGGAGTTAAGTAATTGTGGCTATGATACCGCGGCATAGTTACAATGCGGTACTCTATTTAAGTATCTTGGAGTTCTAGCCTTGATCTATATATCAAATCTATCATCATGCTAATGTTGGGTGTTTTTATTTTATTTCAGGAATATGGCAGATAAGAATTTGAAGACGTACCAGAGGCGTGTGGACGAAGCCGCCATTCTTGGAGTGATAAGGGGAATGCTAGAGAATCAAAAGAGGCAGACCGAGCTGATCCAGCAGCAAGCAGACTCGTTTCAGGAAGATTTGCAGATCGTTCAGCAGTCTGTGAACAACGTTGGAGCTAAACCAGTTGACCGAGTAGGGACCGTGGCAGATTTCAGACGTTTGGGTCCGTCTACATTTACTGGTTTGGAGGAGCCGTTGCCAGCCGAGCAGTGGCTAGTTGACACGGAGAATTTGTTGATTGCGGCACAGATTCCAGATGACAAAAGAGTTGATGTGGTATGCATTCAGTTAGTGGACTACGCCCGAGAATGGTGGCTTGTGGAGGAGACCCGCTTGCCCAAGCCGATCAAATGGGCGGATTTTTCTAAGAGTTTCCTGGAGAAGTTCTTCCCGCGAACTGCACGGGAGGAAATGGAAGAGAAATTTATTGGGCTGAGGCAGAATGGAGCACCCGTGGATGTGCATGCAGTAGAATGGACGAGACTCAGCAGATTCGCTGGACCTTTAGTTGCCAACGATGCAGACAGGGCACGGAGGTTCATGCGCAGCTTGGATGTGGACATCCAGAGGCAGATTGTCTCCCTGGGTTTGACTACTTTCTCACAGGTTCTTACGGCAGCTCGGGAACAGCAGAGTTTATCTGGGATGAAAGGGAGCTTGCAGCAGACAGCAGTTGCGGCAAGGAAGCCCGCATTTGTACCTAACAGAGCTCATGGTCGCAGAGGTATTCCAGTAGACCGTCGAGATGTAGCACCCATGAAGAAGTCTGCGATCGTTGATCGAAGAAAGAGCGTGATTTGTGACTACTGCCATTTACCTGGGCACGTGCAGAAGGATTGTCAAAGGAGGCTGGGACTTTGTTTGGTTTGTGGAGCGGCTGATCACGCAGTTGGTGCCTGTCCGTCGAAGCTTCGTATGAGGGATGATATTCAGAAGCCTCCGCAGAAACCGTTCCAAGGGCAGAAATAGCTGACTCAAGGACCTAATCAGGCTCGAGCTTTTACCTTGACAGCTGAGGAAGCTAAGGCATCAGGAGAAGTGGTTTCAGGTATTCTACTCGTTCATGGTTTTCCCGCAGTGGCATTATTTGATTCTGGTGCATCCCATTGTTTTATGTCATCCAAGTTTATAACTACACACTCGATTGCCTGCACGACCCTGTCTAGTTTCTGGGACATACACACTGGGAATGGGAGAATTATATCTAGTAGGGAATGTAAAGACTGTACAGTTGTTGTGTGCGGACGGGAGCTTTTTGCAGATTTCTTGGTGATTGATACGGGCAGCTACGAGATCGTCTTGGGAATGGATTTTCTTGGCACTTTCCACGTTCACATTGACTGTAGGGCAAGGAAAGTAATTTTCCAGATTCCCGGACATCCTGAGTTTACCTTCACTGGAGGAAGCAGTTCTGTCGGGCCAGTCGAGTTTAGGGCTAGGCCGACAAACGATGTTCTTGCAGCTATGGAAGTTGATAGTAGTGAAGAGCCGGCGGTTGTTCGCGATTTTATGGACGTATTTGAAGATATATCGGGCTTACCGCTGAAGCGAGACGTGGAGTTCGCGATTGACCTTATCCCTGGTGCAACGCCAGTATCTAAAGCGTATTATCCAATGGCACCAGTAGAATTGGAAGAAGTTAAGAAACAAGTTACTGAATTGCTTGAGAAGGGCTGGATTCGAAGCAGTAACTCGCCTTGGGGAGCTCCAGTTCTTCTCGTAAAGAAGAAGGATGGCACAAGAAGGATGTGCATTGACTATCGAGAATTAAACCGGGTGACTATTAAGAACAAGTACCCGATCCTTCGCATTGGAGAACTTTTTGAGCAGCTTAGTGGCGTGAGGGTATTCTCGAAGCTGGATTTGCGATCCGGATATCATCAGGTCCGAGTGAAAGCAGAAGATATTAGCAAGACGGCGTTTCGAACTCGGTATGGACATTACGAGTACTTAGTAATGCCCTTCGGAGTAACGAATGCGCCGGCAATATTCATGGATTTGATGAACCGAATCTTTTCACCGTTCTTGGACCAGTTTATTGTGGTATTCATTGATGATATTCTGGTTTACTCGAAGAGTTTTGAGGAGCATGCTGAGCATTTGAAGATCGCACTGCAGACATTGAGACAGGAGAAATTGTATGCGAAGATGAGTAAGTGCGAATTTTGGCTGGAAGAAGTGAAGTTTCTGGGGCATGTTGTGTCGGGTGATGGAATCGCCGTCGATCCCGAAAAGATTGCAGCAGTTCGAGATTGGCCGATTCTAAAGAATGTAGCTGAGATAAGAAGTTTCTTTGGATTAGCCGGATATTACATGAGATTTGTGGAGAACTTCGCTCGTCTAGCAGAACCGTTGACCAAGCTTACGCGCAAGGAGGTACCTTTTGTATGGACGGATAATTGTGCGTTAGCTTTTGAGACGTTGAAGCAGAAGTTGATAACCGCCCCTATTTTGACCGTGCCAGACAATTCCGGAGGATTGGTTATTCACAGCGACGCATCTGGGAAAGGATTGGGATGTGTTTTGATGCAGCATGGGAAGGTTGTAGCATACGTGTCAAGACAACTGAAGACCCATAAGAAGAATTATCCAACTCATGACTTGGAGCTTGCGGCTGTGATCTTCGCTTTGAAGATTTGGAGACACTACCTTTTGGGCGAGAGAGTCGAAGTTTTTACAGATCACAAGAGTTTGAAGTATGTGTTCACTCAGAAGGAGTTGAATATGAGGCAGCGTAGATGGTTGGAGCTGATGGCCGACTATGACCTTGATCTTAAGTACCATCCGGGGAAGGTTAACGTCATGCCGGATGCGCTTAGTCGGTTACCAGCAATTCAGGTGTTAACTACACAGAGGGAGATCATTGCAGATTTTCGAAGATTTGACTTGGAAGTTGTGCTACCGCGTTCTACAGGACAGTTAATGCAATTGCAAGTACAGTCATCTTTAATTGAGAAAATTAAAGCAGCACAATCGCGGGATCCTAGACTGCAAAAGTTTCGAGAGCAGGTTGAAGCCGGACTACGAACAGATTTACTGGTTCACGAAGATGGTTCGTTGAGATATGGTAGCCGTTTGTGTGTGCCAAAGGGGGGTGTTCGTGAAGAGCTTATGAAGGAGGCACACAATTCAGCTTATTCTATACATCCAGGAGGCACAAAGATGTACCGTGATATTCGACAGCATTTCTGGTAGGAAGGCATGAAACGGGAGATTGCTCGCTTTGTGGCTAAATGCTTGGTGTATCAGCAAGTTAAGGCTGAACATCAAAGGGTTGCTGGTTTATTGCAACCATTTCCGATTCCTCAGTGGAAGTGGGAGCATATAACCATGGATTTTGTGACGGCTTTATCGCGGAGTCCAAAAGGCAACAATGCAGTATGGGTGATTGTTGATCGGTTGACCAAGGTAGCTCACTTTATTCCTTTCCGGGTTGGTCAATCAATGGAGACTTTGGCAGAACGGTACATGCAGGAGATTGTAAGATTGCATGGAGTACCGGTAAGCATCGTGTCCGATCGGGACACTCGGTTCTTATCACACTTCTGGAGGAGTTTACAGGAAAGTTTGGGGACTCGATTGAAGTTTAGCACGGCTTATCATCCTCAAACTGATGGTCAGTCGGAGAGAACGATCCAAACTCTTGAAGACATGTTGAGAGCATGCATGTTGGACTTCAAAGGTTCGTGGGAGGATCACCTACACTTGGTGGAGTTTTCGTACAACAACAGTTTTCAAGCAACTATCCAGATGGCTCCGTTTGAAGCTTTGTATGGTCGTAAGTGCCGTTCACCTGTTTGTTGGGATGATGTTGGTGAACGAAGATTATTGGGACCAGATTGGGTGGTGCAGACAGTTGAGAAGGTTAACACTATCAGAAGGTTTATGAAGGCAGCTCAAGACAGACAGAAGAGTTGGGCTGACACGTCAAGAAGACCTCTAGAGTTCGCCGTGGGTGATTTGGTATTCTTGAAGATATCACCGACTAGAGGGGTGATTCGTTTTGGGAGTCGAGGAAAGCTTAGTCCTCGATTCGTTGGACCCTTCAAGATATTGGAGCGCGTTGGAGAGGTAGCGTACCGTTTGGCGTTACCGCAATCCTTGGCGGGCGTGCACGATGTGTTTCACGTATCTCAACTACGAAGGTATGTTCGAGATGAAACACACGTCTTGGATCATTCGGAGTTAACAGTACGGGAAGACCTGACTTTTGAGGAGCGACCGGTTGAAATCATGGATCGAAGGGAAAAGGTTCTTAAGAACAAACTTATCCCCCTTGTGCTCGTTTCTTGGGGTAATCGATCGCATGGAGAGTCCACTTGGGAGCGAGAAAATGAGATCCGGCAGAAGTTTCCTCACCTTTTCCTGTAGTTTTCTATCTTGTATTCTTGGAATTTCGAGGACGAAATTCTTTTTGTAGTTGGGTATAATGTAACACCCGAGCCCAATACTACTATTTTCTGTTACTGGTTGAGCGTTAGATATTACTCATTTCATTTATCTTGCCTGTTTGACACTTGCCGTGAAATTTTATCTGGCTAAGTCATTTCTGCATATAACAAATTTTAGCACCTAAAATAAAATTAAAAATATCTATCTTAGCCTACTCGACACCCCTAGCCGCGTGGTAGCGTCCGTGCATCGAGTTCTCGTCCCGTTCAGTGAAACGGACGAGTTTGGACGGCTACGCGTGTGTACAGGTGTCCGACTTGGGGGTACGCTTTTTAATCATAAAACATTTCATTTTAAAATTTGGAACCCGCTTAAAATCCTATTATTTAAATTTCAAATTTTTGGACCCAACCCAGGCGCGATTTGAAAATATTTCATTTAGCGCCAAAATCCCAAATTAATAAAATATTCGAAACTATATATATATATTCATAATCTTACTTACTGTTACTTTAATAATCTTTTAAATCTTTTTAAGATTTCTTTAACCTATCCCTCAGCCAATCACGGGGTTCTTAACCCCCGTGGGCCCCCTCCTCTAACGTCTCTCTCTCTACCTTTCTCTATCTCTCTCTCTCTACCTTTCTCTCACTCTCTCTCTCTCTAACCCTCTCTCTCTTCCCTATATATATACTCTTTCCTCCTTCATATCTTTTCGAGAGAACAAAAAAAAAGAACCCATCGTGAGAAACCCAACAACCTAACCCTAGCCGCCTCGTCACCGTCGCTGCCGCAGCCCCGACGCCGGCGCCAACGCCACCGTCGCCCTCGCCTCCTCTTCCCAACCTCAACATCTTCTCCCTCTCCCCGTGCGCCTGTGCAGCCGCAACTCCTGCGGAGTTCGCTGCAGTCGCCTGATCGCCGGCGACCTTCGTCGTCGCCACCCGCGCCACCTTCAGCACCTCCTCATCACCTGCGCACTCCAGCCCCGACCACCTCCTCTCCCTCTCCACTTTCTTTCCCTTTTCCATACCCGAGCCCTAACCCATCGCCTGCAACCTCACCCTCGCCGGAAAACCCATCACCACCGACCACCCTTCGTCTCCTCGTCTCCCAGCAAACCCCCTGAACGCCAACACCACCTCTACCGACCGATTCTGCACCTTCCCGATCACCTCTCCCGAAACCCTTCACGTTGTCGTCACCGTCGCGGCTTGAACCGCCGGTGATCTTGTCGGCACCGATCGCCTCGCTGTCGGGTTGCCGAGAGAGCATCCATCTCTGTTCAGATCATCCCGAGCCCTTGCTGTTATCGTGTCGTGTGGGTTCGCGCCTCCGTTCTCGTGTTCGTCGTTTCGTCGAGGCAAGTATTCGATACTTGCTACATGCTATTGCTACTTTATAACTTGTCTTAATATTCATGTGTGGTTTAATGATATATTATTTAGTAAATCACCTTACATACCTTGCTTCATGTTTAACCCTAGTAGCATGTCAAATAAATTATTTCCTGATAAACCCGTACATGATAGATTGCATTTGATTCACTGCTATGATGCTTTATTTCCAGTTTAGTTTGACAAATATGCATAACCGGCTAAATTACAATTGCTTTCTTTAAACAGATTATACTTGTCGTGGCATTCTTGGAACACTCAATATAGTATTAACCTGACTACAGCAGTTACGTTCACCGTCCTGTATTCACATGATATTGACACTATTTATTTAACACAATTGAAAATGGTACAGCTAGATAATAAATCAGATTATTGTTTAACGTGTTGATTTGAACATGATGCTGCTTATATATCTGTTTGTGGGCACACCCACGATATCGTTACATCTTGATTGACATTGTCACACATGGTATTGTACCGTTTACTATTGACTTGACCTGATGTACCATGACCCGACCTGTTACCTAATCTCGCGCCTAATGCCAACAAACCTGACATGTAGTCCTCATGGACCGTTCCCGTTGTCTATCCAGACAAACCTGCTTTTACCTGATCCTGTGTTGGTATTAGTTCTTGATTACGGAATACCTGACCTGACATACATAACTTGGGGGTATGGGGAAATCAAAGGTGAAACCGACTTGTAACTCAACAGTTCGATACCTGTTCTGATCAGTCTTACGGGCTAGGCCAGCCCCGGAGTGATGATGCTGACATCACTCACCCATCCTGCTACTTGTTACTGCCTAACGGCACGTCTTGGATTCAGCCCCGAGAATCTTGACCGTGGTCCCGGGCACGCACGGGATACTATTGAGTTACATCGACGATTCATCAATTGATTTCAAAGACTTTAGAATAGAAAACCTGATAGAACAGTTTAGTTACCCACTGCACACTACCCTGCACTGCTTGATTCACATTATTTGCTACTCTCGTTTTATTCTTGTTTATTTTGCATTGCATGTTGCACTGTTCATATTATATTACTTGATGACATGACGCGCTGACGTCTGGGTTTTGCATGGCCCAGATTCTGCACCGCTGTCACAGTCCGAGCCGGAGTACTTCAGCCAGCAGGCTGAGTTGTGAGGTGTTAGTATTAGTTAGTTTTTATTTCCTACATTTATTTCCTGATGTGAGCCCGCATTATGGGTCATACTTTTCAGTTATTTGTATTGGATCATTTGCTTCCGCATTTATTTATTTATTATTGACTCCTGTTATTCTGGATTATGGACATGTTTTAGAAAATTTTATCTTTTTCTTGATATCTCTACAGCCGTAATGTGACTGTGGATGGATACTTCTTACCCACAGGTAGCATGGTTGGCTGTGTCACGTGCCCAATCTAGCGTACTCTGGGAAGCGGGGCGTGACAACACTGGAAACCTACCAGTATATCTCGCTTGCCCTGGCCAGGGACTACTCGTGTAATGGCTCTCCTAGACACAACGCGATGTCAACCCCTAATACCGGGAGAGACGAATCCTGTCTAACCATCACTGCCTCCAAGTGCTTCGGGACTGCACCCAAAAACTACCTGTTTGCACGACTCCTTTGAGCCGTGGTAGGGTAGTAATCAAAGTACAGTGGGAACACACTCGAGGCGAAGTGACAGTGTCAAGTCAGTGGATTAAGCTGTACTCATGTCACCTGGGAACTGATAACCGACGATAGGTATAGTACCAACCAACAGTTCCCGACGAGTCCTGTCCAGTGTACACGTAACCTAACGAGCACCCGCATACTATCTCAAGTACGATGTACTGACGGCTGTGGGACAAACCGTCTCCCATACTGGGATGAGAAGCGCATACGCTAGTCTACTCCGGAGTATCGATGCCCTGTCTCGATAGTCCTGCGACTAGGGACCTGCATAAGGATGTGCTTATAGATTACCCAACCCCCACTAGTGTGACTGCCATCATAACGCTGGTAATCAAGCAAAGATCCTAGGGCTCCACTAATGTGTATAGGTGATATACTAAAATAAACACATGTACACATTGAAGTAGAAACAAACCAAGTAGCATACTACTATATTGAGCAAGATTGTCTATACAAGGTGAATATCCCAAGCTTCCATTAAGTAATATACAAACTAGTATGATACAGTAATGACCTCTAGGGCATATACGCTAACACCATGCGAATCAATCTTTATACTGTATGAGCACGTTTTTTAGCGTAGCTACCCTTTCTTCAGACAACAGCTCACTGACGAACGTCGGCCGCGGGTCACTTGCCGTCCCCAAATCAATTTTCTTGAGGTTATCTGAGTAGTATGTATCGCATCTTCCAGCTCCTTTGGTGCCGGTGGAAACTCTGAAATTACCTCGTTGTCATCGTTTTCGAAACGCCGGGGGAGGTCATCCATATTCTCAAGCTCTTCTTCTGACAACATTATCATATGACAAGTATGAGATCGCTTCCGAGACCGATGTTGATCTGGTTCTACTCTCGCGGCTTTGGGTTCATGCTTCTGCAGCGGGGTTACCCTCCAGCTGCTGGATAGAGCGAACCTGCCTTGCTGATACTGGTCTTATACCCAGTCTTTAAATGTGAAGCAGTCTTCGAGAGGATGTCCTATTGCCCTGTGATAGGAGCAATAGTCCGGGTGAGAGACTTCGCCTACTTTCTCGGGGTGCTTGGACACCGGGAGCATCATCATCTGATGTTTTATGACAAGATCGAATATCTTCCTTGTCTTGTCTTGGGGAAAACAATATGCTCGACCCATCTTTTTTATAAGAGACGAATCCGGACCGCTCGATTCCTGATCGCGTGGCTTCTTGGACCCGCTTTGTCGCTGTCGAACGCCTTTCCCGTTCTTTGGTTTGTTTCTGCCTCTGCGTCAGGCTTTTTGTACAACGGGTTGACAAGGAGGTGCATTTTCATTTTTCACAGCCTGTTGAAGGAGGCGTTGCGTCCTGGCTTTTTCATAGATGGCCATTTCGCGATTATGGTCATCTCGAACCTTTTGACCTGCTTCCCTTATAAGCTTGTCCATTTGTTCTTCGAACGACAGACTGGGCATTTTCACGGCGGGAGCTCTTTCTGGCTCAGGGTTAGCATCTTCCCACAGAGCATCTCCTTCTTCGTCAAAGTCATGTACGACGTAGCAGTCGCGGGGTAGCTCCCGTTTCTTGGATTGAACATGCCCAAGCCCGGTCGTTTCCATTCTCCCGTTGGGCAACTTTCGTTGAGTTCCGGGAACGTTCCAGATCCTATTATAGAACCGTGCTTGTAGCGCAGTTTGCTTAAGGGGTACACCTTGGCGTCTCAAGAGTCTCTTTAGTCCGTTCATGTAATATCTGGGCAAACGGATGGGCTAGAGCCTGTCAAGTGTAGAATCCGCGCCACGCCAGATGTAACAACTCCAATTTTTGTATACCTAAATTTGATTTAAATTTGAAGTATACTTGGAGTATTAATGTTGCTGATAACACTTTAAGTATCTATTTCCCTACAATAATTACAAGAAGGAGTTTGTAGCTCATTGGTAATACCTTGCACTGCTGAACATAGCCACCAGAGTTCGAATTCCATGCCCCACATAATTTTTATATCTTTTTGTTTTCAATTTTTGGGAAGTCAAACGGTCAAACAGCCATAACACACGAAATTAATGCCGCACACAAAAAGTGAAGTACACCATAATTCCCCCCAAATGAAACCCCACCTAACGAGCCGTCGACTCGGCCCAACTCGGCCAAGTCGGCCGGCAGACCGGCCGAATCGGCCGGCGCCGCCGGTCGGCCGAGTCGTCAACACGGAAAAATTCCGTGTTGACTTGGTCAACATCCCTGCATATTCCATTTTCCCAGAACAGTTATCATTTTCTCATTAAATCTCTTTTACTCCCAAAATTAATGATATTTTTATATTTTTAAAATATTTTTTTAATCAAAACCCTAACCCTAGCCTAGCCCTATATAAACACCCCTACCCTCTACCATTTCACCCTACAACTCTAAGTCCACTCTCTCAAATTCTCAAGAGAACTCGGTACGTTAGAAAAAGAGCGAGAAGCGAAGCGCTGCCGAAACCGACGACGAATTCCGGCGATCGTAGTAGAACCTTCGCGACGTTTTCGACGCACCGACAACCACCACTTCCTTAGCCTCCTTAGCCTGTCCAAACCCGTAATTCCCATCCTTTCTATCTCTCTTTTCTTTAAATAAAAAAATACGACTTTTTGGAACCCGACGGAAATCGGAACAAACCGATTTCCTATTCGGTTTTTCTACAAAATTCCACTTGTCACCTAATCTATAATACTTAAACATATCCATGATGACTATTAACCACATAGAAACCAATTTAAATAAAGTTTCTCACATGAAATGATAGCTTTTTTGTAAAACCGTATTCTTTTCACAAAAATACCATAAAGTTTATTTTTCATGTTCTAATTAAATCCCTCACTCCTAAATATGTTTATCTTGATCGCTAAACTTGTAGAAAACAACTTGAATGAATTTTCACAAATGAAATGATAACGTTTTCAAATACCGTATTCTTGCGCTTTAATACCTTCAAGTTTAATATATCATGTTTAACCTCTAAACTTCATTAAAACTTAAAATAAGTCACGAGGTAATGACCTACCTATACACACACACAAATATAACCTTAATTGATAAACGTCAAAACATAGAATACGAAAATACAAGACTTTTTACTAAAATACCCTTTTCTTTATAAACCTTTTCTAAAAGTTCTAAGTTGTTTACAATTTTAAAACAATATCTTTTAATAGGAAAATACGATATGTCATGGATATCGATCGTTTATCTAAACTGATTTTGTGGTGTTTAGGCTAGGCAAGTGAGCTTGGGTAACTTTAAAAGGCCCGTCTCACGATTCGTGAGCGGATCCCTCCCTCCTCACTTGTACTTACCTGGCCACAATTGGCGGTGAAAAGGCGATTTGAGGCTTCTAATGACTTGTCGTTTAGACCCTTAGAAATAGGCTAGTTGGCTTAGGAAACCCTAGAAACTAAAATACAGAAAACTATACTCTTTTACAAATAAATACCTTTTATTTATAAAACCGTTTTCCTAAATGAATAGTATTTGTTAAACCTAAGCAAAGTGCCACTACAACCCACTTTTGGGGAACCCGTTAGGGATAGTACGGTTCATCGTGCACCCGCGAGCTAGTAGTGCGAGATTCAGACCTCCGCAAGGAGCATTCGGTCTCGAAAGGTTTAAAATACGACATTTAAGAAAATGAGATTTTTGAAAATAAAACATTTATTTAAAATTATTCATGTGTTAATGTATATATAATTATCATTTAAACGCTTATTTTGTTATAAAATAAAGTTTCCACATTTTCCTAAAAAAATTACAAGATTAAAAGTTACATTAAAATACCATGAATTTCAAATAAATCAATTAATACTTTTATTAGGATATATTCACTAGAATAACACAAATAAAATTCACACTCATTATAACTATAAAGACGAATAAATAAATACTTGAGGTGTATCTTGAAAACTATACAATAGTACTTTTTACATAAAACCCCCTCAAGTTTTATAAATTACAATAAGGCCCCTAACAATTATTGAACTTCAAATTATCTTTCTTTTAGTCTGACTCGGGTTAGAGTCTGACTATTTCTGACTTGAATTTGATTCAAGTCAATCTATATTCTTTATTTTCCAACTCTATATGAACACATGAATCCCAGAATCCTGTTAACAATCATTACAACTTGACTGAATCAAACCATGGATATTCATCCATTATCCTGATATTCCATTTACCTGATTATACAGTTACAACATGTTTACTGATATCATGGTTTTGGTCAGTCACCCAACTTACACAATACAATACAACAATACTGTTAAAACACTACGGGGTTTAAGGGGTAGATTGGTACGGAAGGTGTTAAAGGTGGCACGAGGTGGTCAGATTAAGACACCTAACCTGAATCCTATTGCTGTTATACCGTGGCATAACGGTTCCTTCTACTTTCCTTTTGCCCTGGTTTCTAGCATATAGAGACCCCCCTCGTATATACTGGCATCCTTCTGTACCAAGCTACAAACAACAGCGTTAACACAATTTTCCATAATATTCAACAATATAGTACTTTAGAAAATACTTTTACACTGTCATTCTAATCCTTCCTTATCTTTGGGACTTACCGAGCGACATGTTCGCTGACGACATTCTATTTCTTTCTTCTTTGAATGTCGTCAGGTGCGTTGGACCAAGCTGAGATTGAGCCCACCGGTGAAGACTTGGAGCAGTTTAACGAAGACCCAGAGCTCTAGATATTGTACCTTGTTCTTTCCAGTATTTTCATTTTCTGTTATGCCACTGTTTAGGCATCGCTTTTCATTTCAGTTGTATTTACTTTTCATGCATTGTATAAAAGAATGTTATTAATAAAGTTGCTGTTATTCTATATCTTTCGTCTCTTGTGATTTACTTTATATTGCTTAGCTACGCTTAGCGTATGTACTTCTGAGTACATACGTAGCGGACCTCGTGGCGTCCACTACGCCGTATACTGGGAAGCGGGGCGTGACAGGTTTTGTTGGTGGCCCATGCAGGTCAGAGCTGTATGAATCCCTGTCATGCAGTTCTGGTCTGCGTGAACAACCTAAGCAATATAACACAAGAACCAGCAACTTAAAACATTCTTTACAATTCATGTTCCTTGAATCTTGCAAATTTCTATTCCTTGAATCTTATCATGTATTTGAATCTGTCCTAACCCAAATTTTTCTTCAAGGTTATGGATTCCCCGAACAACACCAGCACCAACGTCAACAACACCCCTCCAGCACTACCTCTCACTCCAGTTGTTACTGCACCACCTACTGATCAAACGATGCTATTTGAGGCGATCCGTAGCCTTCTCGAGGGACAGCAACAACTTCTGAATCGTCCTGAGACCGATGCACCGGGAATAAAGCAATTCAGAGCTTTGCACCCAAAGCAATTCTCGGGTAAGGGAAGCCCTCTTGAAGCGGAAGAATGGGCATAAAGCATCGAAGACGATCTGGCAGCAGCTCAAGTGCCAGACAATGCTTGGGTCCGTGTAGCAAAACTACAGCTCACGGATAATGCTCGCAATTGGTGGAAGGCAGAAGAAACCCGTCTGGTACATCCGATTGAATGGAAGACCTTTCGCGAGGAGTTCGATGCGAAATATTTCCCTGTGACTGCCAGGTTCGCTATGGAGCAGCAGTTTATTCATCTACAGCAAGGATCAATGTGGGACAAATCGGTAGATGAATACGATGTTGAGTTCACCATGTTGAGCCGGTAAGATATGTCACAATAGTTCAATTTTTAATTATCACATACTACACAGCTAACACAATCTTTAAACAGATTCGCGGCACACTTGATACCGACGGATGAGATCAGAGCCTGTCGCTTTTAACAAGGTTTGGACACAGAGATTAAGGCTGCTCTAGCCACAGGAAAGTTTTTGACTCATGAGAAAGCCCTAGAAACTGCCCGCAGTTATGAGGCAGTGATAAAAGAGAGGGGCAGACCTCAGTCTGCAGGAGTCAAACGCCCTGCCAACCAAATGGCAAGTGGAGCCACGTCCAGACCACCTTTCGTGCCAAGGCGACTCGGAGTACCAACTCATCGACCTAGCCCAGCTTTTTGCACCTACTGCAAGAGAACTGGACATATGATGAAGGACTGCCGTTGAGCCAACCGTCTCTGCTTAATCTGCGGTTCAGCTACTCACGGTATTGGGTCTTGTCCCCAAAGACAGAACCCAGTTGCTGCACCCAGGCCAACCAATAATTATCAGCAGCGACCAGCTCTTCAGGCACCTGCTCCCAGACTTGCACTGCCTGCACCATCCAGGGGACCACAAGCTGCACCACCTCCTCGACAGTTCCATCAAGCTCAAAGGAACGTTCAGAGGAATGCTCCTCAGGCCAAGAGGAATGTGCCAAAGCGCCAGGCTTTCTTGATGTCTGTGGAAGAAGCTGAGGCCACTGGCCAAGTCATTACTGGTAAATTTCTTCTCAAACTTATCTTTTAGTTTTGTTTACCTACACACTTTTCCTATACCTAAAACCTATCCCATATACCTTAGGTACAATCCTAGTAGCTTCACTACCTGCACTTGCACTGTTTGATACTGGAGCATCCCACTGCTTTATGTCGCAACGGTTTGTCCGAACCCATGCGATTCCAGTCTCACCGCTTGTATCCAGCTGGAACGTCAGTTCCGGAAATGGTGTTCTAAAGGCAACCATGGGATACAGCATGTGTCCAGTCGTCGTCTGCAGTCGAGAGTTTTATGCCGACTTCAAGGTACTGGATATACTAAATTTCGATGTGGTCCTAGGAATGGATTGGCTTGGAACCTTTTATGCCACCATCGACTGTCGTCAAAGGAGGGTAGTATTTGAGATTTCAGATCATCCGGTCTTCTATTTCAAGAGTGGAGATCGTACACTAGAACCAAGTACCTACAAAGCAAAGCCAAGAGAAGCAGTAGTTGCAGCAGCTCAGGCAGAGGAAGAATCAAGACCAGAGGTAGTTCGAGAGTTCGACGATGTATTTCCTGATGATATATCAGGTTTGCCTCCTGATCGAGCTCTTGAATTCAGTATTGACTTAGTACCAGGAGCACAACCAGTGATCAAAGCACCGTATAGCTAAGTCCGGAAGGATTGAAGGAAGTTCGAACACAGTTGGACGAATTACTGGCGAAAGGATGGATTCGTCCCAGCACTTCAAGTTGGGGAGCACCTGTACTATTGGTGAAGAAGAAGGAAGGTTCATACAGAATGTGCGTCGATTATAGGGCCTTGAACGAAGTTACTATAAAGAACAAATATCCACTTCCGCGCATCGACGATTTATTCGATCAGCTAAGTGGATCTTGTGTCTTCTCTAAACTAGATCTTCGTTCAGGTTATCATCAAGTGAAGGTCAAGGAAGCTGATATTCACAAAACAGCTTTCAGAACTCGCTATGGACATTACGAATTTCTAGTAATGCCATTTGGAGTGACCAATGCACCAGCAATCTTCATGAACCTTATGAACCAAGTTTTCCGGGAGTATTTAGACAGGTTCGTTGTCATCTTCATCGACGACATCCTGGTATATTCTAAGAATCGGAAAGAACATGCGGAGCATCTACGAATTGTCCTGAAAACTCTTCGTCAACATCAGCTTTATGCCAAGTACAGTAAGTGCGAGTTTTGGCTAAATCAAGTTGGTTTTCTTGGACATATCATATCAGGAGAAGGAATTTCTGTGGATCCAGCAAAAGTTTCGGCAGTTAGCAAATGGCCTACACCAAAGTCAGTTAAGGATATTCAAAGTTTCTTGGGTTTAGCTGGATATTACAGAAGGTTCATTGAAGGCTTTTCGAAGATAGTAACACCCCTGACCAAGCTCACACGAAAAGATGAAGAATTTGTGTGGTCAGAAGCATGCGAGCAAGCTTTCGTAGAACTCAAGTCAAGACTGACATCTGCACCTATTCTCGTCATACCGGATCAATCTGGAGGATTCGAAGTGCATTGTGATGCATCCGGTAAGGGATTAGGATGTGTTCTACAACAGCACGGTAAGGTTGTGGCTTATGCTTCAAGACAACTGAAGACTCATGAGCGCAATTATCCGACGCATGATCTGGAGTTGGCAGCCGTCATTTTTGCTCTCAAGATTTGGCGCCGCTACTTACTTGGTGAACGAGTGAACATCTACACAGATCACAAAAGTCTGAAGTATGTGTTTACTCAGAAGGAGTTGAATATGCGGCAGAGAAGATGGTTAGAACTCATGGCGGACTTTGACATCAACTTGAAATATCACCCAGGAAAGGTGAACGTAGTACGTGATGCTCTTAGTCGCCAACCATTATCCATGAATCTCACCACTCAGTGGAAGCTTCAGCAAGACCTACATCAGATGGAAATTGAACTAGTCATGCCAGGTGATGCTTCAAGTTTGATGAATCTACAAGTGCAATCAACCATTGTCAATCAGATCAAAGCAGCTCAAGCCAACGATGCTAAGTTGCAAAAGATCAGAGAACAAGTGGAGAATGGACTCAGAACAGATTTCATCATCCATGAAGACGGATCTTTGAGATACGACAGCAGATTGTGTGTACCAAAAGGTCCTGTTCGGGAAGAGTTAATGAAAGAAGCTCATAGCTCTCCCTATTCAGTACATCCTGGAGGTACCAAAATGTACAAGGATCTACGTCAGAATTATTGGTGGCATGGAATGAAGCGTGAAGTAGCCAGGAGTGTCGCAAAATGTTTGGTGTGTCAGCAGGTAAAGGCTGAACATCACAGGATAGCTGGACTACTCCAACCATTACCAATTCCAGAATGGAAGTGGCAGCACATCACGATGGACTTTGTAACTGCTCTTCCTCGCAGCACAAAGGGTAACGATGCGATTTGGGTCATTGTGGATCGACTTACAATGTCGGCTCACTTCATCCCATTTCGAGTTGGGCAATCAACTGAGACACTAGCGAAGAAGTACATGGAGGTAATAATCTAATTCAGATTTAAAAACTCTTCATAATGTACTATCTCTGATACCCATGAACTCATATAGGAAATTGTGAGACTTCATGGAGTACCGGTCTGCATTGTCTCCGATCGTGACACCAGGTTCCGATCGCAATTTTGGCAGAGTCTGCAAGCTAGCTTGGGAACAAGTCTGAACTTCAGCACGGCTTATCATCCACAAACAGATGGTCAGTCGGAATGAACTATTCAGATCTTGGAGGATATGCTCAGAGCATGTATGCTCGACTTTAAAGGATCGTGGGAAGATCACCTGCATCTTGTGGAGTTTGCGTACAACAACAGCTACCAAGCAAACATAGGAATGGCACCTTTTGCAGCATTATATGGAAGGAAGTGTCGATCACCATTAAGTTGGGACGACATCGGAGATAGAGAACTCCTTGGACCAGAGATGATAGTAGCGACCGTTGATGTGGTTCGTACTATCAGGGAAAGAATGCGCATAGCTCAAGATAGACAGAAACACTGGGCTGATGCGAAGAAACGACACTTGGAGTTCCAGCCAGGAGATCATGTATTCCTGAAAATATCTCCGAACCGCGGAGTGATTCGATTTGGAAGACGGGGAAAGTTGAGTCCGAGATACATTGGACCGTTCGACATACTCGAACGAGTCGGAGAAGTGGCATACCGATTAGCGCTTCCACCCTCATTGGAAGGAGTGCATAATGTGTTCCACATATCTCAACTCAGAAGGTACGTGAGTGACCCCAGCCATGTACTTGATCATTCCGAACTCACGATACAGCCCGATTTGTCCTGTGAGCAACAACCTGTGGAGATCCTGGATAGGAAAGTGAAGACACTTTGGAACAAGGAAGTTAATTTGGTCCGGGTAATGTGGAGGAAAGACACTCCAGGAGAATCCACGTGGGAAAGGGAAGATGAAATGCGTGCAAGATATCCGCACCTTTTTGTAAACTAGTCCTCAAATAAAAGTTGTAAATTTCGAGAACGAAATTTTTGTAAGGAGGGTAGATTGTAACAACTCCAATTTTTGTATACCTAAATTTGATTTAAATTTGAAGTATACTTGGAGTATTAATGTTGCTGATAACACTTTAAGTATCTATTTCCCTACAATAATTACAAGAAGGAGCTTGTAGCTCATTGGTAATACCTTGCACTGCTGAACATAGCCACCAGAGTTCGAATCCCATGCCCCACATAATTTTTATATCCTTTTGTTTTAAATTTTTGGGAAGTCAAACGGTCAAACAGCCATAACACACGAAATTAATGCCGCACACAAAAAATGAAGTACACCAAAATTCCCCCCAAGTGAAACCCCACCCAACGAGCCGTCGACTCGGCCCAACTCGGCCGAATCGGCCGGCGCCGCCGGCCGAACTCGGCCGGTCGGCCGAGTCGTCAACACGGAAAAATTCCGTGTTGACTTGGTCAACATCCCTGCATATTCCATTTTCCCAGAACAGTTATCATTTTCTCATTAAATCTCTTTTACTCCCAAAATTAATGATATTTTAATGAATTTTTATATTTTTTTAAATATTTTTTTAATCAAAACCCTAACCCTAACCTAGCCCTATATAAACACCCCTACCCTCTACCATTTCACCCTACAACTCTAAGTCCACTCTCTCAAATTCTCATAGAACTCGGTACGTTAGAAAAAGAGCGAGAAGCGAAGCGCTGTCGAAACCGACGACGAATTCCGGCGATCGTAGTAGAACCTTCGCGACGTTTTTGACGTACCGACAACCACCACTTCCTTAGCCTCCTTAGCCTGTCCAAACCCGTAAGTCCCATCTCTTCTATCTCTCTTTTCTTTTAATAAAAAATACGACTTTTTGGAACCCGACGGAAATCGAAACAAACCGATTTCCTATTCGGTTTTTCTACAAAATTCCACTTGTCACCTAATCTATAATACTTAAACATATCCATGATGACTATTAACCACATAGAAACCAATTTAAATAAAGTTTCTCATATGAAATGATAGCTTTCTTGTAAAACCGTATTCTTTTCACAAAAATACCATAAAGTTTATTTTTCTTGTTCTAATTAAATCCCTCACTCCTAAATATGTTTATCTTGATCACTAAACTTGTAGAAAACAATTTGAATGAATTTTCACACATGAAATGATAACGTTTTCAAATACCGTATTCTTGCGCTTTAATACCTTCAAGTTTAATATATCATGTTTAACCTCTAAACTTCATTAAAACTTAAAATAAGTCACGAGGTAATGACCTACCTCTACACACACACAAATATAACCTTAATTGATAAACGTCAAAACATAGAATACGAAAATACAAGACTTTTCACTAAAATACCCTTTTCTTTATAAACCTTTTCTAAAAGTTCTAAGTTGTTTACAATTTTAAAACAATATCTTTTAATAGGAAAATACGATATGTCATGGACATCGATCGTTTATCTAAACTGACTTTGTGGTGTCTAGGCTAGGCAAGTGAGCTTGGGTAACTTTAAAAGGCCCGTCTCACGATTCGTGAGCGGATCCCTCCCTCCTCACTTGTACTTACCTGGCCACAATTGGTGGTGAAGAGGCGATTTGAGGCTTCTAATGACTTGTCATTTAGACCCTTAGAAATAGGCTAGTTGGCTTAGGAAACCCTAGAAACTAAAATACAGAAAACCATACTCTTTTACAAATAAATACCTTTTATTTATAAAACCGTTTTCCTAAATGAATAGTATTTGTTAAACCTAAGCAAAGTGCCACTACAACCCACTTTTGGGGAACCCGTTAGGGATAGTACGGTTCATCGTGCACCCGCGGGCTAGTAGTGCGAGATTCAGACCTCCGCAAGGAGCATTCGGTCTCGAAAGGTTTAAAATACGACATTTAAGAAAATGAGATTTTTGAAAATAAAACATTTATTTAAAATTATTCATGTGTTAATGTATATATAATTATCATTTAAACGCTTATTTTGTTATAAGATAAAGTTTCCACATTTTCCTAAAAAAATTACAAGATTAAAAGTCATTAAAATACCATGAATTTCAAATAAATCAATTAATACTTTTATTAGGATATATTCACTAGAATAACACAAATAAAATTCACACTCATTATAACTATAAAGACGAATAAATAAATACTTGAGGTGTATCTTGAAAACTATACAATAGTACTTTTTACATAAAACCCCCTCAAGTTTTATAAATTACAATAAGACCCCTAACAATTATTGAACTTCAAATTATCTTTCTTTTAGTCTGACTCGGGTTAGAGTCTGACTATTTTTGACTTGAATTTGATTCAAGTCAATCTATATTCTTTATTTTCCAACTCTATATGAACACATGAATCCCAGAATCCTGTTAACAATCATTACAACTTGACTGAATCAAACCATGGATATTCATCCATTATCCTGATATTCCATTTACCTGATTATACAGTTACAACATGTTTACTGATATCATGGTTTTGGTCAGTCACCCAACTTACACAATACAATACAACAATACTGTTAAAACACTACGGGGTTTAAGGGGTAGACTGGTACGGAAGGTGTTAAAGGTGGCACGAGGTGGTCAGATTAAGACACCTAACCTGAATCCTATTGCTGTTGTACCGTGGCATAACGGTTCCTTGTACTTTCCTTTTACCCTGGTTTCTAGCATATAGAGACCCCCCTCATATACACTGGCATCCTTCTGTACCAAGCTATAAACAACAGCGTTAACATAATTTTCCATAATATTCAACAATATAGTACTTTAGAAAATACTTTTACACTGTCATTCTAATCCTTCCTTATCTTTGGGACTTACCGAGCGACATGTTCGCTGACGACATTCTATTTCTTTCTTCTTTGAATGTCGTCAGGTGCGTTGGACCAAGCTGAGATTGAGCCCACCGGTGAAGACTTGGAACAGTTTAACGAAGACCCAGAGCTCTAGATATTGTACCTTGTTCTTTCCAGTATTTTCATTTCCTGTTATGCCACTGTTTAGGCATCGCTTTTCATTTCAGTTGTATTCACTTTTCATGCATTGTATAAAAGAATGTTATTAATAAAGTTGCTGTTATTCTATATCTTTCGTCTATTGTGATTTACTTTATATTGCTTAGCTACGCTTAGCGTATGTACTTCTAAGTACATACGTAGCGGACCTCGTCGCGTCCACTTCGCCGTATACTGGGAAGCGGGGCGTGACACCAGATTTCTTTCTCCACTTTGGTTTCCTCGGATCGGTAGAATAGAATTGCCTTTTCACCTTTTCACATGGGAGGGAATGTCTGCAGTTCTTCCACACTGTAGGTATCAAGCGCGTCTAGTTCTTTATGATGCTTGGACGGAACCATGGCAACTTGCAAACTTTGATCTTCATCAGCGAAGATTTGTATTGATGGCCGAGCAGAGAATACGGCATTGACCTCATCTTCCGAGTCGCTGCCGAAGATCAACATAGGTGCGGACGGTCCCGGCTTGTTGCACTGGGGCGGACCTGAGTAAACTATCTCTTCTTCCTCCTCGGTATCACTCCCCAAGACCGGAATAGTAGTGATAGCTTTGTTCTTCGGTTTGTGACATCTTTCCGTGTCCTCAAAATCCGGTAAGAAGTATTTTGCATCTTCATACTTTCGGACTTCGTTCACGGAGAATGGGTTCAGCTCTCCTGTTACGGTATACTCGAGACCATCATTGAAATACTTCATACACTGATGTTGTGTAGAAGGGATGATGTTGTACTCGTGTAACCAGGGCCGGCCGAGCAAAGTATTGTAGCATGTCTTGGCGTCAATGACGTGAAACTTAATGTCCGTGACAAGCAGCCCAAAGCGTGGTGTCAATATTATAGACCCAAGCGTCCGTGATGACTGGGAGTCAAATCCAGAGATGGTGATTTTATCATGAGCGAGATGTTGGACGCTCATGCAGATTTCCTTCAACATTATCATATTGAGGAGATTGACGGAAGATCCATTATCAGCCAGGATTTTACCTATCTTGATGTCATGACAGTATCCAGAGACATATAGGGGACGGTTGTGCTCGCATGTCCCAAGGAGGAGATCTTCATCGCCGAAGGTGATATCGGCTGTGTGTACTTCTTCCAGCTCGTCCTTCATCTTTTCTTCGGCGAGGAAAGCTTAGAATTGCTCGGGCTCTTGTAATGCCTTGATCAAAGAATCTCTTGCTTCTTTGGATAATAGGAGGGCGTCGAGAATGCTTAACTGCGAAGGTAGCTTTCTCAAGTATGCCAGAACGTTGTAGTCCACCTTACTTTTCTTTTGCGGGTCCTTGGCTGTCAGCTCTTTGATGGCTTGGTAATCAAGGATGTTATCCTCAGGGACTTTTTCTTTTCCCTTATTTTTCTATTTGACCCAATGTTCGAGGGCCCAAAATTCTTTTCGGGCAGCGTGCGATTACGCAGCTGAATGTTCTCACAGTTCTTCGGTTCTTCCTCTTTTCCCGAGGTGGATTCTTTGAAGAGAGGGCCAAGAGCTATTTCTTCATCAGAATCTCTCCCAAAGGTGAGAACTTGCGATCCCCCATAGTCAACCATATGGCAGTTGCCGGCAGTTCTTTTGCGCTCCTCGGTCGTATTTCTTCGCTCCCGACGAGCTTTGCGTTTCATCCGCTTGAAATGTTACCGGTGAGCACCATATCCCTGCCACCATCTTTTAAAAGTGTTGCACTCCTCGGTGGGGTACGCAATCTTTCGATGATATAAGCAGTAGCTAGGATGTGTTTCCGCTTCACCAAGAATGTTTCCTTCGAAGGGTGGCAGCTTCATTCCCATCGATATGTATTTAGCGAACCTTTTCCTCGTCTTGAACCTGTTTTTATTTACGACGGATGTACTTTGATCTGGCGGGAGTGTTTCAACTCTTTCGTCCAGTCGCCGGCGTTTGGCTTTTTCAAATATGACCATCTCGCGCTCCCGATCAGCTTTGCTTTTCGAAATAGCTTCGTTCAGGAATGCATCAATTTCGTCTGATGGCCCTAGAAGTTCCGATTCAGGATTTGCCCTAGTTTCTTTGTGCAAGGAGCTTCTTCATCGTCTATCGACGAGTGAGAGATCACATGGCAGCTTGCTACATAACCTTCAGATTCATCCGACGAGTCTTCTCCATTGTCATCATCTCCGTCCTCAAGGACGTGGCTGAGAAATTCTTGGAGTGTGACTGGAATTCGCGCTTTTTGATTATATTCTTCCAACGCGTCAATCTGTTTTGGTAGGTCCGTGCGCTTGTCACCAGGCTTCACGGGCTTTTTGGTCTTCTTCTTTTTCTTCGAAGACTTTGACGGCTGGGTGTGAGCGCTTTGGCTATCACCACCAATTTTTGGAGTTGGGCGCTGTTTCAGCATCCCCTCGATGATCTCAGGTTCTAGTGGATTCTTCCACCTAATTGCCGGACATGTGTGGAGATCCTTCAGCATTCTTTTAGTTTTGGCTGAAAGAGTGACCTCCCATGGAGCTTCTTCTATGAAAGAACACGATGCCCCCGGTGTATCCGTCTTCTTGAGAGCGTGCGGCTGAGGCGGGTTCACCTTCCAATTCTCGGATAATACGAATTTGCCCTGTTGGTACTGATCTTCTATCCAGCTTTTGAAGATGTAACAATTTTCGATCAGATGGCCCAACATTCGGTGATAAGGGCAATAGTTAGGATTGCTAATGTCGCCTGGTTGCGCTGGACGTCTTGGCTCCAGCAGAGTGATGAGCCTGTTGCGCAGTGCTAGCTCGAATAACCTCTTCGTCTTGTATCGAGGGAACGAGTAAGGGCGTCTCATTTTATTTCTAAGAGATCGAGTTCTATCATTTTGGCGATCAACTGGTCTTAGACCACTGGGCTGCTGTTGAGCATTAGCGACGACGGTCGCCTTCCCCTTTCCCTTCTCGTTCCGCGGCTCCGGCTTTGGAAGAGACGGTCTATGACCCATCTGGTCCATTTGGGCCAGCTTATCAATCAAGGCCTGGAAAGTAGTCGGCTTGAAAAACATCATGAACTGGGAGATGGTCGCCTGCGGATCAAGAGTGCCCACAAACATGCCCACCGCCGGCGCTTCTTCGATGCGTTGTTCGCATTTCGACCATAAGTTCCGCCACCGTATCGCGTACTGAACCCATGTTTCTCCAGGTTTCACCCTGGCATTAATTAGTGCGGTAATCGGAGTGCGCTCGCTAGCGCTTGTGAATCTTTGCGAAAAGAACAGCTCCATCTCCCCAAATGTCTTGACAGAGTCGTTCGGGAGTTCAGAGTACCACTCGAATGCCATTTCTGACAAGCTGCCGACGAATTGGCGAAGTAGTAATTTATCATCACCTCCGGTGTTGTCACATAGAGCCCTGAACTGGGCGACATGCTGGTGGGGATTGCCCGTCCCTTTGAATACATGAAATTTAGGGATCGTATATCCCGGCGGGTACTTTATTTAGTCATACCATCCTGGATATGGTCGCCCAGTTTTAACAACTTGCCCGGCCTCTTCATTCTCCTGGTGAGCTCGTATTTGCTGAGCAATGTAGTCATCCAGAGCGGCCTTGGAAATGGTTTCCTCTTTGGCTGCTGAAAGAGCCGGAGGAGGGTTCGATGTCTCCCCTCTGTCGTCTTCAATGATGATCAGGGGGTCTTCAGCTGGAGGTTCTGGCTGTAACATCATCCCAGCCATGTCTTGGAACAAGAGAGCCATTCGTTTTATATTGGCTGCCTGTTCCGCAGCCTCTTTTTCTTTCCTCTCGAGCATTCTTCGGAGGAACTTGGTGTCGGTTTCTTGTTCCTGACGCTGCTCCGAGGTATCTGGATTTTCTTTTGTCCCAGTGAGTGCGGCCATTGCAGTCAGCATCTCCTGAAGCTTCTGTTGTTGTTGTTCCTGAGCCCTTGTTATTGACCGGGTAAGCGGTCGATGACCCGTAGAAGCACGACTTTCCTCTTTTCCGGAAGCCATATAAACGGTATATACCATCATGCCCCCAGACTTGGGGCGTTTAGATTCAGCGCTTTTACGGTTTGCCGCAGCACGGGGGCTTTCTTTGGCCTCCTTCTCTTGTGAGTAGTTGAAGTCGAGGGGGCCATTGCAGCGGGCAACCAGGTGGCTGTCGTCTTTTGTGGCTTGACAGGACGGTTCTCTTCTTGCTGAACTTTCACTTTTTTCTGTCGGCGAGAGTAATCTTGATCAATTACTGAGTCCTGAACCTGTCGCCAGACTTTGTAAATTTTGGAAGAAAGCCGCTGAGGGGGTTGTTCTGGCTTCGCCTTCGGTGCATTCTCCACGGGTGGAGGAGATCTCTTCAGCACTGCAGTAGGAGAGTTCTTGCGCACCTTGTTAAGCAATTTAAAGCTGTTCCCGGTTGGAATAGCAGCATCGATCTCCACCGTTGGAGCTGGTGGAGTAAATCCAGACGGGGAGCTGCCCCCAGCTTTCCTTACTCAGTGCCAGTGATGACGGCGAGCATGTCGCGCAGATGGTGTTCGTTCAGCTATGGGGATGGCTTCGTCATGCCCCCTGTTCTGGTGAGGCGCTGCTGGTACCAGCCTCTTGAAGACCGACGTCCGTTGAGCAGCAGTATCCAATCTGTCAAAGACAGACCTTTGAGCAGGAACGGGAGCCGGAGTGGCCAGCCTCGTAAAGACTGATCCTTTAACGGGAGAAGCTTCTTTAGTGACCTCGAGAGCAGGAATGGCTATCCGTTTTGGGATGGCCGCTTCAGGTATCGTGGGCTTCTTGACGGGCCCATTGGAGTTCAGGCTCAGCCTATCGAAGACTGATGTTATTGGCTTGGAATTGGATGACCCGTTAAGAGGGGCCGTGGTGGTAGTGAGCCGATCAAAGATCGACTTCTTCTGCGCTTCTTGCGGCAGCGGGATGTTAACGCTCACTGGTGGGAGCATGGTCCTGAAGAACAACCCGGTGGTAGCCTGCGTCACCTGTTCTACCGGCATTGTGAACAGGGAGGCCGCCTGGGGCCCATAAGTTACACCTCCAGATGAGGTGGAACGGAAGTTACAGTTGCAGCTGGAACATTTCGTGCAAGTAGACGCCATTGATCTTTCGTTTTCTGCATGGAGCAAGACACCAAATCTTAGTACCTCGAACCTAAGGGCAACCATATCAAACCGTGATTCATTCGCGAACACGACACACGAAGTGTGGAGTGAAAAGAGGAAAAGGTCCTACCGGGTGTGCCATAATCTGTTCCCTACCGAAAGACGCGACCGGAACGTTGGGACGTCGGGCCTGAAATTCGAGGGCAGATGCTAATTGGTGTTATCCGTCCACCTCTCCGAAGATGCCAAGTTGATTTATGGCACCGTGTATCGAAGGTTTAAACGGATGTGACAGATGTAGCAGACTTCGTCAGATTTGCCCTCATTTGAGGGGTTTTTGATTGTGGGGACGCTCTTCCCTGCAGGCGCAAGCCCCTGCAGTTAATTACGCTACCGCATCGCGGTAACAACTTTCTCCTTCTCCAAATGGTCACTTCGTGTCGTGGGTGTTTGTTTTGTTTTTGGTTGCCCGTGGATTGTTTACGGAGACTAATTTATGTTGTCGCCCGTAGGGCGTGGATTAGTCCAAATCCGTATCTTCTTAGATTTGGGTTTGGGGGTTGGGTTTAAGGATACGTTATTCTCATTTGAGACTAAGATCAACTTAAAAGTTTGTTAAGGATACATTAGTCTGATTTTTAGACTAAGATAAACTTAACGGGATCGTTTAGATCTAACAAAAGAGCATTCGAGCTTTATTGTTTAGTTTAGGGACATTGCGGTCGATTAGTTTAAGGACATTACGGTCCAACGTTAGTTTAAAGACATTACAGTCCAAGGTTAAGGACATCATAGTCTATGGGTTTTAAAGGACCCCACAGTCTGAGGTTAAGGACATCATAGTCCATGGGTTTTAAAGGACCCCACAGTCCAAGGTTAAGGACATCATAGTCCATGGGTTTAAGGACCCCACAGTCCGTAGAATGTTTGGTTGTCGGGACCCGTCACCTCTCTGAAGACGTTGAAGGATTACAACGACAAATATCAGAGGAGTAAAAAGATGTACCCTCGAACCGATGTGAGTTGGTTGGAAGATCTGTAGTCCAATTTGGGACTAAGATCCGTTGAAATATTTATGAGCAGGTGGGCTCAATTAATATAAGTTGAGGACTTATGGCCAATATTGGGCTAAGTCCATTAAATGTTTATCATTTTTATTCTGGCTATTGAGCCTTTATTTGGGCTTGGCCCTTCTGACAATATTTTTGTCTTTTATTGAATGCTGAGCATTCACCAGAGCTCTGGGCTTATTAAAGAACAATTTATGTTCTGTCAGCGCAACACGTGGCGCGCTAGGCGCATTGCGCCAATTAAAGAGCTCAGTGCGCTTCTGCCACGTGTCACACATGCAAGGGACACGTGTCGCACTCAGCGCTAAGCGCTAGATGATGAGCGCATGATGCTAATTTATGACCGCTGAGCGCTAGTCCATGAGCGTATTGCGCTCTCAATTTAGTGGCGCACACGTGAATGACACGTGGTGCGCTCAGCGTTGAGCGCCAGCCCATGAGCGCAGTGCGCTATTTCAGAAGCGCAAAGCGCAAGTTATTAATTGGCGCATACGTGGTTGACACGTGGCGCATTTAGTGCTTAGCGCCTGTCCAGAGAGCGCAGAAGCGCTGTTCATGAGCGCAAGGCGCATTTGATCAATTTTATGATCTGGGAACAAATTTATGTTCTTTTAAAAGAGACTTTGTCCCAAAATTTAAGAACAACAGTTCTTATTTTTGCAGGAGATACTTTAATCTCTTGTATTAATGAAAGGCTCTGCCTTTATAGATCCATGATCCTTAAGAAAATTTAATAATTCTCTCCCCCTTTATAATGAGATGTTCATGATCTCATAAAGACAATTTGTCTTATAGATCTATGATCTGTGAAAGAAGTAAGTACTTCTCTTTCTTTCTTTTTTTATGATGAGAACTTTTGATCTTTTTATAAAAGACCTTGGTCTTTATAGATCTATGATCTTTTAAGAAGATAATTCTTCTTTTTAATTATGAGATGATTTCATCTCTTTGTTCATCACCATTCTTTTTATCTTGAACAAAAAATCTTCTTTTGCTGAGAGCTATACTTCTCTTCCTTTGAATTTTTCAAAGTTTATGTGTGTGTGTGTGGGGGGGGGGTTCTCTATATCAGACTTGAAGTCTTGAGGCCTTTTTATAGGGCAAGCTGATTTGTTGAATCAGTTAAAGAGATCTTTCTCTGATTGATTTGGGGATGTTTCCCCATCATTGGATCTTTGATCTTAGGGCTTCTGTTTTACAGAAGGCAATCTTCTTGTTTTTAACAAGATTAAAAAATCTTTCCATAACAGAATTTTAATTCTGGTTAATTAATGATTTATCATTATTATTAGATCTTTTGATCTAACGGTGGGGAGTTTTTTAATTTCAGCGCTAGCGCACCCGTGCTTTGCACGTGGTGCGCTGCTCAGAGCGCAGCGCAATTTGCGCTAGCGCACCTGTGTTTGACACGTGGTGCGCTGCTCAGAGCGCAGCGCGCCCTGCGCTAGCGCACCCGTGTTTGTCACGGCGCGCAGCGCGCCTAGCGCTAGCGCACACATGGTGCGCTGCCTAGGGCGCAGCCACTTGGCGCTGCATCTGAAGCGTTGCTTCAATTTTTTGAAATTCGAATTTCAAACAGAGCTTTGCTCTGATTAGGGGAAACAGTGGCCAGGTAAGTTCAAGTGAAGAAAGGAGGGATCCGCTCACGAATCACCGTGAGACGGGCCTTTTAAAGTTACCTTTCTCACTTGTCTAGCCTAGGCACCACAAAGTCAGGTTTAGATAAACGGCTGAATGCCCACAACCTTCCTATGTCTAATGAGCGCGACAGTCCTTAATTGGCTGAGTCTAGATATTTTTTATTTTTAGCTCAAAGGTTATTTATTTGTAAAGATGTGTCAATACCAAATCTTTTAGAAATGGTTTTATTAAGTAAAGGGTATTTAAATGAAAATGTTTGTTTTCCCGTATTCTAAGTTCTCATGGGTATCTGTTATGTTGCATATGAGTGTATGAGGAGGTAGATCATTACCTCGTGATCTACTTAAAGGTATAGCAAGTTTAATGAAGTTAAATGTATAATTGAAACAATGTGGTATTTAAATGAAAAATACGATAAAGTGAAATAGCCATCATTTTATGAAATGAAACTTGATCAATTTGGTTGATTAGTGTTTAATAGTCAACATGAGAGAGTTTAAGCATAATTGTATTAACGAGAAGTGAAGTTTTATATGAAAACCGAATCGGAAATCTGATTTGTTCCGATTCCGTCGGGTTTTGTAAATCTGTATTTTTAGAATAGAAAAGAGAGATAGAAAATGGGACTTACGGGTTTTGGACAACTAGAAGAAAGAGATAGAATGGGAGGAGTCGCCGGTGCGTCGCTTAGTCGCCGGGAGCTCCTAGAATGATCGTCGGAAGTTCGCCAGAAAATTCGTCGTAACTTCGCTTCGTGCTCGGTTTCAAAGTACACAAGATTTCTAGAGAATTTTTTAGAGTTGGCTCAGAGTTTGGGGTGAGAGGGTAGAGGGTAGGGGTGGTATTTATAGGGTTAGTGTAGATGTAGGGTTTTAATTAAAAAAATTGTAAAATGTATTAAAATCATTAAAAATTGGAATAAATAGGGTATAATGAGCCCTCTGAAAACGGTCTAAAAATTAATGTATGCAGGGAAGTTGGGAAGGGGAAAAGACAAGATTTTCATGTTGATGACTTGGCCGACCGGCCGAGTCCGGCCGGCGGCGCCTGCCCGAGTCGGCCGGTCCGCCGGCCGACTCGGCCGAGTCAGGCCGAGTCGGGGTCTCGGGAGGTGGGGGGTCGCCTGGTTAAGCTTCTGGTATTTTCAGTTTTGTGGATGTAGTGGGAAAATTTGGAGTTATCACGTGTTGACTGTTGGACTTCTATAAAATTTAAAACAAAATAAATATTAAAAATAATGTGAGGCATGAGATTTGAACTCTGGTGGCTTGGTTCAGCAGTGCAAGGTATTACCAATGAACCACAAGCTCCTTCTTGTAATTAAATCGCTAATTAATTACTTAAGTCTTATGCTCAGGCAATAAATATTCCTTTAAGGATTTAAAAAAAAACAATTTAAAAATTTGTATGGAAAAAGGTGTATAAAAAAATTAGGGTTGTTACATTCTACCCTCCTTATAAAAATTTCATTCTCAAAATTTGAAAAAGGAAAGTGTAACAGTTTCAAGGAAAGTCTGGTGACTGGTGTACTGACAATATGTGAAAAATAACAAGGTGGTGCAAGGGTTTTAAAAATGTGAAGAATGTGTGAAGGAATGAAAGAATGCGAAGGTTTTGGTAAGATTGTAAAAGAGGTGAGAGAATTTTGGGTTAAGACAGATTCAAGGTATATGATTCAAAGAACATGAAATTATAAGATTCAAGGAACATGATTGTAAAGAATGTTTTAGTTGCTGGTTCTTGTGTTTTATATTGCTTAGGGTTCCATACAGCTCAGACCTGCATGGGCCACCAACAAAACCTGTCACGCCCCGCTTCCCGGTATACGGCGAAGGAGACGCGACTGGTCCGCTACGTATTTACTCTGAAGCAAATACGCTAAGCATATCTAAGCAGTATAAAAGTAAAATCACAAGAGACAAGATATGAACTGAACAACAATTTTATTTATTAACATTCTTTCTGTACAATACATGGAAAGTAAATACAACTGATAAAAAGCAATGCCTAAACAATGGCATAACAGAAATGAAAAGTACCGAATAGAAAGTGTACAATGAACTAGAGTTCGGGGTCTTCACTGAATTGGTCCAAGTCTCCAGTAGTGGGCTCGATCTTTGACGTGTCCAGCTCACCTGACGACATTCAAAGAAGAAAGAAATAGAATGTCGTCTGCGAACAGATCGCTCGGTAAGTCCCAAAGATAAGGGAGAAATAGAATAGACAGAGAGTAAGAGAGAGAGAGAGAGAGTTGCTTTTACAGTTGTATTATATTGTTATATTGTTTTAGTTAGTGTTAACGCTGTTGTTTGTAGCTTGGTGCAGAAGGATGCCAGTGTATACGAGAGGAGTCTCACTTTCCCCGGATACTAAGGTATCAGGAACTCAAGGAACCATTGGGCCACGGTACAACAGCAACGGAATATAGGTTAGGTGTCTTAATCTTACCGTCTCCTGCCACTTTTAACACCTTCCGTACCAATCTACCCCTTAAACCCCGTAGTGTTTTGATTGTATCGTTTATCTTGTATTGTAACTGTATAGATTGTATAATTGGATGACTGACCGAAACCATGATATCAGTAAACGGATGTAACTGTATAATCATGTAAATGGAATAACTATAGAATCATGTAAATGGATGTATATCCATGGTTCGGTTCAGTCAAGTTGATAGATTGAATATATGGAATAATGGATTCATGAATTCATGTTGAATTGTAATATTGTAAATTGTAGATTGTAAATTGTAGATTGTAGATTATAGATTGTAGATTGTACTTGAATCATATTCAAGTCAGATTATAATGAAACTCAAAGTAAATTGATGTCCTGATTGTTTTGATATTATCGATAACCTTTCGTGTCTTTTTCAAAGACGATTATCGTATTGATAACACTGTTGTTAAGTTGTCTACCTTAGATAGGCAAGCACCCACTTCTCCGGCTCCCTGAGGCTCAAGAGATTGGTCCCGCTTAAACCTATGTTTACTAGGGTCCTTATTGTAATTTATAGAATTTGAGGGGGTTTTATGTAAAAATACTTTTATATACTTTTCAAAACACACCTCAAGTATTTATTATTCGTCTTTAGAGTTGTAATGAATGTAGATTTTATATTGTGATATTTCTAGTGAAAATCCTAATTTCATAAATAAAGGTATTTAATATTGATTTATATGGAATTCATGGTATTTTAGTGTAAATGATTCTTGTGACATTTTTAGGAAAAAAATAGAATATTTATAATAATTCAAAATAATATTTTAATGTTACATATACATATATTTATATGAAAATAATTTTAATATATATTATATTCTAGAAATCTCGTTTTTCTTCAGATGTCGTATTTTAAATCTTTCGAGACCGAATGCTCCTTGCGGAGGTCTGCATCTCGCACTACTAAGCCCGATGATGTGCGATAATCCGTACCATCCCGAACGGGTTCTTCAAATGGGTTGTAGCGGCGCTTTGCAAAGATTTGTATAAATACTAATCATTAAGGGAAAACGGTTTTATTAATTATGGTATTTATTTGTAAAGATGTCGATTTCCCGTATTCTATGTTCTAGGGGTGGGGGGTCGCCTGGTTAAGCCCCTGGTATTTTCAGTTTTGTGGGTGTAGTGGGAAAATTTGGAGTTATCACGTGTTGACTGTTGGACTTCTATAAAATTTAAAACAAAATAAATATTAAAAATAATGCGGGGCATGGGATTTGAACTCTGGTGGCTTGGTTCAGCAGTGCAAGGTATTACCAATGAGCCACAAGCTCCTTCTTGTAATTAAATTACTAATTAATTACTTAAGTCTTGTGCTCAGGTAATAAATATCCCTTTAAGGATTTAAAAAAACAATTTAAAAATTTGTATGGAAAAAAGTGTATAAGAAAATTAGGGTTGTTACACCCATAGTCCACAGGATAGTTGGACTCCTCTTGTAAACATTGATACATTCTGTACCAAGTTACAAACAACTACGTTAGCATAACAAACAGATAATTTACCAGTTCTATTCTCCTTACTTGTCTAGTTCATTCTATCTTTTGGGACTTACCGAGCGCTAGTGCGCTGACGACGTTCTTTTCTCTTCTTTCTTTGGAATGTTGTCAGGAAGACCCGACTCTCAAGAGATCGAGCCCAGCCAGGAAGATTTGGAGCAGTTTACAGAGGAGCTAGAGTTCTAGTTCCTACTTGTACTTACTTTTTTCTCAGTTCATATGCCTTTGTTTAGGCATCACTTTCTTTCTTTGTACTTTACTTTTTAGTTGTATGTAAAGAATGGTTATCAATAAAAAGTTATTGTTTTATTATATCTCTTGTCATTCTTGTGTTGTTGATTTATATTGCTTATTTACCATAGCATGTTTACTTCTAAGTAAATACGCCGCGGCCTCGCCACGTCTCCTTCCCCGCACGCTGGGAAGCGGGGCGCGACAGGCTCACATCAAGAATTAAAAGTGCGGAAAAAATAAGCTAAGAGTTTAAGAGCTAAACATATCTAAATCACACATAATCAATTCCTCACTACTCGGCTTGACGGCTAAAGTACTCATGTTCAGCCTGCGATAAATATAGAGGAACCGGGCCATGCAAAACCCAGACGTCAGTATGTCATAACATCAAAACAATAGTAATAATCAGGATGTAACGATATAGGTAAACATGAATATAAATGAGAACACAGGTATGAAACAGTGAGGTGTAGGTATGTGACGTGTAACCTAAGGTATGTACTTCTAAGTTATCTATTCTAAAACTCTTTGAAATCAATTTAATGGAATCGTCGATATAACTCAATAGTATCCCGTGCATGTCCGGGACCACGGTCAAGATTCTCGGGCTGAATCCGAGACGTGCCGCTAGACAGTAAACAGGTAACATGTACAGATGAATGATGTCAGCAGCAGCATCCCGGGGCTGGCCTAGTCCGTAAAGACTGATCAATATAAGCATCAAACCGTTGAGTTAGAAGTCAAGTTTCATCATTGATTTCCCCTTATCCCCGAGGTTATATGTTCAAGTCAGGTATTGATGATGTAAGTTTAATGCCAACACAGGATTAAGCAGGTACATGTTTTGTCTATGTAGACAACAGGTTACATCCATCAGGACAACAAGTCAGGATTGTCGGCATTAGTAACAAGATCAAGTAACAAGTCAAATGGTGTGTCAGGACATGTCATGTGATGCATATGTATCAAGTGGATACCAAATGTGAAACTGTAATCGATATCAGAATCACGGTAAAATAGTGCTGATGTCAGGATGCATATGTGTTGTCACGCCCCGCTTCCCAAAATACGGAATACGAGGGGTAGACAAGGCCAGCCATGCTCCTACGGTCAAGGAAATGTCCTGCCGTAATCACACTTCGGCTTCTAGTTTTTCATGGTAAACAGTAAATGATGCGCAGGTAATGAGAAATGCAGTGACTGAAGGAAACAATGTAAAGACTGACCTGAAGTGGAACAAACGAATGTAACTCGGAATGGCAAGTCAAGAAGTCTGTGATGCACGTCTAGTTCTGGTCCAGGCTAAATCTTCTCCTCACACTGAGCATGCATACTCAGGTCGTCAGAGCGACACAATAGCAATATAATATATATAAAATCATGTGACAATTCTAACAGTGGTAACAGATATGTGAAACAGTAAATTAATGACAGCATAGATATGAATGTGCAGTAATCAATGCAGCGGAGCAGTAAAGCAGTAGAACGATATGTCACGTATGTCAACACAGTATATAAGGTATATAAATGCCCGTATCCCTATCAGTCTCTAAGTCTCACTGTACAGGTCACTAAGCCTATCGTCAGTCCAAGTGTGAGAGTCAACCACTCGCGAGTGTCCTCCACCCAAGGGTAGAACCCAAGGGCAAGGGACCACGGGCCCAACATGTAACATGTATATCACGGTGAATATCACATACCGTGTAAATCTCCATATATCTCCCTAAATATATAAGCCGGCATGGGACTCCTGAGATTCTGTTGAACTCACACTTAAACTATCCCACACCCCGTGGTCTACATCAAACGCTAACCATGACCCTAAATACTAATCGATCCGTGACAAGTCTGCGCGAGAACTGGAGGCAGGACCTCCATCAAGCACGTCCCGACTAATACCTAAGATAAATGGCAGTGTCGGATGCCTTATCTGTGACACCCGTACAAGCGCTTCCATAAGTGTCCCATACCACTTATAGTCACACGTACGACAATGCAATAGAATAATAGGGTTACTGATTGTGCACAAGTACGTATCACTTTCACTTATTCAAGGATACACGAACACTGACGTACTTGCCACAATCATCACTAAAATCTAACACTGGGTAAATGCACGATATCACCAGGTTATCACTGCAATGATGTGATGCGTAAACAGTATATGAAGCATGATTATGGTGTTATAAAAATAGTATTCTAACACTTGCACGATTTATCATAAGTCATATATTTACAGTTTAATGAAACAATGAACTGGGAATAAACAGTATGTTCAGTTATCTAACCATTGAATTTAGTTTCATGCCAATCGGGTTCCAGGATCATTAATTATAACCATTTCATTTTAAGCGCTCGCGGCTGGAAATCCGGTTTCAGAATCAGAAGTCCGTTTCGCAACGCATTTTAATCCCAGATGGGATCAGATTTTAGCGACGCTACAGTTGGATGAAATCTAGGGTTTTCAGCAAGGTTTTCAACGCAATAGACGGATCTTCGATCGCGTCTATACGTCAGGAGATATACACTATTCAATACCAATACGCCAGTTCTGATTCTGCTGGGACTGTTATGTGTCCCGATCTATTAAATTACAGATTAAATATCAAACGGTAACGAAACAGAATGAAACCAATTGTGTTGTCTATCTAACAGATTTACCTATAATAAGAAGCAGAGTTCCGCAATCTACGAGTTAAGAAGATCTTGTGGTACCCATTACGGAACAGCAAGCAACAACTGGAGTAGCTCTGGACTGCAGTCCAGAGTCGCACTCCGATCCAAATATCATCACAATTTGAGTATAGGAATATCCGGAAACCAGTATAGGGTTAAAGTTCATCGAGCCGTCTTCGAATTGAGCCCTCGAACACACCATTCTAGTATGTATATGATTTATGATGAATTTAACGATTTTCAAGTACAATAAAATTACAGTTTTACGATTAAACTTGGGGGTAGTCGTCTTGGTCATTAACGATCAAATTATCCAACGAATTTCATGCACTAGGTTCTCAGCCATACGGGCCAAACAATACTGTTTAGTTCCGCCAAATTAGGAAAAGATTTTCATTGGGAACACATGTCGAACAGGTAAATAGTGTACGTTTTCAGGAATAGTAACATAGCAATTTATATGATTTGGATTTGTAACATAAATAGAATATCATGAAGCAAGTAGAGAACTTGCCTGGAGGCGTCTAGGCGATGCACGGTAGCGATGCGGTCTATTGTAATGGCCAGATGCGATCACGACAAAGCTTGGCCTCGGCTCGAGCTTCGCTTGACGGCAACGACGGCGACTGAAACTGCGGCGTTGGTTGGCCGGAGCAGGGGAGGTGACGGTGCTGTGCGTCCGATGGCGAGAGGTTGCAGAGGGCGAGAGATATTGAGCGGGAAACGAGTCAGAGAGAGAAGTGTTAGAGAAAGAAATGTAGAGAGAGAGAGAGTACTGAGAGAGAGAGAGAGATGAGAGAGAGAGAGGCAGAGTGAGAAAGAGAGAGAGGGGCCAGAGAGAGAAGGAAGCAGTGAGAGAGAGGGGGACACAGAGGGGAGAGTTAGAGAGAATTGAGAGAGAGAAGGAGAGGGGAATGGGTTTGCAGGGGTGCTCGGCAGGGGCTCGGGTCGACGAAGGTGGAGTCATAGAGGAGTCGTGTTGGTGGGGGAGGAGTAAGCGAGGGTTGCCGAGGGTAGCCGACGAGACGTAGAGAGGGGCTCGCCGGCGAGGGGCGCAGGGCTCGTGCTCGGGTGTGCAGGGAAGTGGGAGAGAGGAAGTGGGGTGCTCGTGATCGAGGGTGGAGATGATGAGGTGAAGGCGAGCGACGGTGAGGTGATGAAGGAATGGGAATCGGTGGTCGTCGTCGTCGTCGTTGGGAAAAATGGGTGTAGCAGAGTTTGAGGAGGGAAAAATGAGAACGAGGGAGAGAGCGAGCGAGGGAAAGGGAGTAGTGGGTAGAGGAGAGAGGTGGAGGGCGCACGTCGTGATAATGTTCGCGAGCGGGGCGCGTGGAGCGGCGACGTGGGCGCAGGCGAAGGGTGCGGCGGAAAACGAGGGCACAGTAACGAGCGCGAAGGAAATAGAGACGTTGGGGAAGGAAGTGAATAGGAACGGGTCGGGTCGGGTTGGAGAAGCGGCGCTGGGGTGAGTGAGTGGGCCGGGCCGAGTTATTTAAAAAGGAAATAACAAAATAAATAAGATGAGGGGGGCCGGGCTGAGTTGGGCTGGGCCAGGGTTATTTAAAAAGGAAATAACAAAATAAATAAGATGAAGGGGGGGCCGGGCTGAGTTGGGCTGGGCCAGGGTTATTTAAAAAGGAAATAACAAAATAAATAAGATGAAGGGGGGCCGGGCTGAAGGGAATGAAAAATAAGGGAAATAATGGGGCCGGCTTGGTGGAAAAATTTGGGACAAAGGTAATTAGAATTAGGGTTTGGGTTCAAATGGGGTTTGAAAAAATAATAAAAATAAAATAAAATATAATAATAAATTTATAAATAGAATAAATAATTCATAATTAAGAATAAAGAGAATTCTAAGGTAACAGAAAACAAATTTTGGTATAAAAGGGCTGGGTATTACATGTGTCTATCTGTAATAACCTATATACGTATCTATGACTACGTATGATACAACTAGACAGCATGTTGCATTAATATAAATGTAATACGATATAATGATATTCCAGTATGCAACTAGATATGCAATTCTTAGTACGGATGCGAACGGATATTGAAAAACAGTAAATATATAACATTGGATGCACAATTAAAATACATGTATTATTTTTATTCATATGGATTTAAATATATTGACATGGCATGTTACAAGATAAACATGCCTCAGAAACAACGGTTGATGTGCAGGCAGCTCGATGCGACACGATGATAGGTCTTGCAGTGGCATGGGACTGATGCGAAGGTGGCACACAAGTGACATGAGCTGAGCACGAAGCGGGCATGGCATAGCACAGGGGTAAGGCACACGACATGATACGGTCTGGGTATGGTGAAGACACGGTCATGGAATGGTCTGGGTACGGTGCATAGCACTGTCATGGTATGGTATGGGTACGGTGCATGGTCTGGTGGTGGTCTGGTGTATGGTCTGGTGGTGGTCTGGTGGTGATCTGGTGCATGGTTTGGTGGTGGTCTGGTGGTGGCACGATCGTGGTCTGAAGGTGGCACGGTCATGATCTGGTGCTGGCACGGTCAAGGCATGAAAGTGGTGATGATATGATTGTGGTGTTGTGGTGGTGTCAGGACATGTCATGTGATGCATATGTATCAAGTGGATACTAAATGTGAAACTGAAATCGATGTCGGAATCACGGTAAATAGTGCTGATGCCAGGATGCATATATGTCTATCTGTAATAACCTATATATATATATATATATATATATATATCCATGACTATGTATATGCAAGCTAGATAACATGTTGCACTAATATAGAAGTAACATGATATAATGAAGTTCCGGCATACAACTAGATATGCAATTGACAGTACGGATATGAACAGATATCGAAAAACGGTAAATATATAACATTGGATGCACAATTAAAATACATGTATTATTTTTATTCATATGGATATAAATATATTGACACAGTATGTTGCAAGATAAACTTACCTCAGAAACAACGGTTGATGTGCAGGTGGCTCGGTGCGACACGATAATAGGTCTTGCGGTGGCACGGGACTGATGCGATGGTGGCACATAAGTGGCATGAGCTGAGCACGAAGCGGGCATGGCGTGGCACAGGGGTAGGGCACATGGCGTGACACGGTCTGGGTACGGTGATGACATGGTCTGGGTACGGTGCATGGCACGGTCATGGCATGGTCTGGGTACAGTGCATGGTCTGGTGGTGGTCTGGTCGTGATTGTTTGGTTATGGCAGCACCCTGTCCATCAAACCGTGGCCGAATGCAAAACAAAATTTTTCTAAACCGGCGCTACCAAACCCCCGAATATGGATCAACCATTAACCCTAAATCTAGCAAGCAATAAAAAGAGTTTGGAATATTATACCGAATGATCTGTGTCCTTCGGTCTTCAATCTCTTCCCAAGCTCCTAGTGGCCACCATGATCAAGTTTGGTCGTCGGCCTCCCTCCATCGAATATGATCCACTCGAGAGTCTATGAATCGAGTTCCTACTTCATAACCGAAGTAACTAGAGTATCTAGTTAGGTAAACTAGATAACCAAGATGATATAGAGTCTAATGAGAGATTAATTTGTCTCTAAACGCCTTAGGTTTCTTAACACATGAGAAGGTTAGGATGGAGGAAGAAGAAGAAGCCATGAGAGATGAGAGTGTGAAGCTTAGAGCTCAACTTAAGAAAAAGCTAAGTGTTGTGAGAGTGTGAAAAGAATGAAGCCACTAAAGAAAAAATTATCTCAAGTCTTTATAAATATCTCACCACCACAACAAATGTCACGCATGCTAGAATAGTGTATCATGAGTCACCCTATGTGTCACCACCATGAGTCACTAAGTAGCATGCTTGAATTAAAGCTAAGCACAATCATCCCTCCATCTCAATTAACCATTTAACTCAAATGGTTAATAAACATAATGAGGTGTAATCTTCTAGAAAACAATCTTGTAATAAATTACAAGAATGCCCATCATCCGTATATACATACCCGCATCTGTATTCCGAAAAATACGAATACAATGAGACGAAAATAATCTAACAATATAATATTAGGATCCGGCTTAAACCAAAGCCCACAAGTATTATCTGTCCGAATCATGATACGTGCATAAGTGCATGTATATGATCGAACCCTGCTGTAAGACCATGCGACCTCTATATTGTTTCGCCCGAAGCAGGGAAACCCTCTGTGTGGGACTCTAAAAACTCGTCAATACACTGGCGGTGGGTTTAACCACAAGCACGTCAGCGGAACTAGCTGTACGTAACGGCTACCCAGGTATTGAGCGAAAGGAAGGCCGACAAGCAAACTCATCCTAACCTCTACTGAGCCTGTCTGTGACAATATCCGTACAGTACAGTCTGTTCGTCTAAGAGTATCGCATATTGAGTCTACGGGATGGATAAACTCAGACCCCTAATAAGGCGACATTTCGTGTTGGTATGAAGCACATCACATGCTGAGAAACTATTGATCCGAATCAGTAATTCTCAACTACCTTGATCAAGGATTTCTGGTGATAGCCACCAGTGCACTGCGTGACATCAACCCCCAATACCGGGAGAGACGAATCCCCGACGATCCGCTCACTGCCTCCATATGGCTCGGGACTGTACCCAACTAAAACCTGTTTGCACGACTCCTTTGAGCCGTGGTAAGGTAGTAATAAAAGCACAGTGGGAACTCACACGAGACAAATGACGGTCTCAGGTCGATAGACTAATCTGTACACATGTCACTTGGAAACTGCTATCTGACAATAAGTATAATACCAACTAGCAGGTTCCCGGCGAGTCCGTCCAGTGTACTCATAACCCAATGAGCACCTGCATACTATTTTAGGTGAACAAACTAACACCAATAGCTTGTGAGACCGGCCACCGCCTCTCGTCGGGATCTCGATCAGTATACACTAATCTACTCTGGAGTATCGATGCCCAGTGTTTCCCCCAATCAGAAAGCAAAGATCTATTTAAAATTTCAAAATTTGAGATTTGAAGCAGCGCCTCATAAGAGCGCTCGCGCCAAGAGCGCCAGCGCTAGGAGTCAAAGACTCTGAGGCAGCGCTCACGTGCAAAGCACGAGAGCGCTCGTGCCAAGAGCGCCAGCGCTAGGAGTCAAAGACTCTGAGGCAGCGCTCACGTGCAAAACACATGAGCGCTAGTGCTAAAGACTCTGAGGCAGCGCCTCACGTGCAAAGCACGAGAACGCTCGTGCTAAGTGCGCTAGAGCCAAGAGTCAAAGACTCTGAGACAGCGCCTCACATGCAAATCACGAGAGCGCTAGAACTAAACGTTCTCCACCCTTGGATCAAAGATCCAACGAAGATGATTAAAAATTATCAAATTACCAGAATAAAATTCTGTTGAGCAAATACTCCTCAAATATTTCCAAACAGGAAAAATTGTGCTCTGAAAATCAGAGCACCGTTGGATCAAAGATCCAATGGTGATTAAAAATCACCAAGATACAGAATAAGTTCTGTATGGGAAAATATTTTCCCAATCTTATTAAAACCAAGAAAATTGTCTTCTGTAAAACAGAAGCCCTAGGATCAAAGATCCAATGGTGGGGAAACATCCCCAAATCACTCATAGAAAGATTTTCTTAACTAATTCAACAAATCAGCCTTCCCTATATAAAAGCCCCAAGACTTCAAGTCTTGCACAGAAGAACCCCCCCATAAACTTCAAGTTCTTAGAAAAGAAAAAAGAGAAGAGCAAGCTCTAAGAAGAAGAAATTTTCTTCAAGGTAAATGATAATAAGCGAGATCATAACATCTCCTCAATTCTTGAGAGTTTAACTCTCACATTATAAGAACCCAGTTCTTTTTCTAGATCACAGATCCATAAGACAAGGTTATTCACAAAAAACAAAAGAGGTCATAGCGTCTCATCAAAAAGAGAAGAACTTAGTTCTTAGATCCATAAGACAAAGTCTCTTATAAATCGAGAATTTAATTCTCAGAGCACAGAACTGATCAGAGCTACCAATGAAGAGCCTCAGCGCTCCAATTTAAAAAGAAGCGCCTTAACGCTCCAAGTCTGGCGCTCAGCGCCCAGCGCTCCAAGCGCTATTTTAAAAGAAGCGCTTTAGCGGTCCAAGTCTGGCGCTCAGCGCCAAGCGCGCCACGTGCTTCTCACGTGGGTGCTATTTCATAAGAAGCGCTCTAGCGCTCCAAATCTGGCGCTCAGCGCCAAGCGCTCCACGTGCTCCCCACGTGGGCGCTATCTTAGAAGAAGCGCCTTAGCACTCCAAGTCTGACGCTCATCGCCAAGTGCTCTGTACACAAAGCGCTTTGTACATAAGGGCTCTGTACATAAAGCGCTCTGCGCTACAAAAAGTGTTCAACACTCAATAAAAGACAAAAAGAAAAAAGGGGTGTCAGAACCCAAATTAATGCTCAGCATTACTGAACAAAAAGGGACCGAGCCCAAACAAATGTTCAACACCTAAACAAGTGTACAATACTTTAATCAAAACTGAGTGGGCTGAGCCCAAATTGGCCTTAAGTCCCTAACTCAGACCAACCGAGCCCATGTGCTCACAATTTCCCTAATTGGTCTTAGTCCCAAACCTGACTACAGATCTCACAATCAACATTGTTTCAAGGGTACATCTCTTCATTCCTCTGATATATGTCGTTGTAATTCTTCAACGTCTTTAGAGAGGTGGCGGGTCCCGACAACCAGAAACTCTATAGACTATGACGTTTTTAAACTATGGACTATGATGTCCTTAAACTCCAAGGACTATAATGTCCTTAAACTTATGGACCGCAACAGCCCTAAACTAAGACTATAGAGTCCAAATACTCTTTCGTTGGATCTAAATGATCCCAAAACCCTGTTGAGTATATCTTAGTCTAAAATTAGACTGCGTATTCTCAACAAACGTTTGAGTTGACCTTAGTCTAAAACAAGACTAACAGTCCTTAAACCAACCCAAACCCAAATCTAAGAAAATACGGATTTGGACTAATCCACGCCCTACGGACGACAACATAAATTAGTCTCCGTATACAATCTATGGGCAACCAAAAAATAAAACAAACACACGCGACACGAATTGACCATCTGGAGAAGGAAAAAGTTGTTACCGCTATGTGGTAGTGTAATTAACTGCAGGGGTTTGCGCCTGCAGGGAAGAGCGTCCCCACAATCAAAAACCCCTCATAATGAGGGGGAATCTGATGAAGTCTGCTACAACGGCCGCATCCGTCTAAACCTCCAATACACGGTGTCATAAATCAACTTGGCATCTTCGGAGAGGTGGACGGATAAAACTAAATAGCATCTGCCCCTAAAATTAGGCCAGACGTCCTAACGTCTCGGTCGCGTCTTTCGGCGGAGAACAGATTCTGGCATGCCCGATGGGACCTTTTCCTCTTTCCACTCCACACTTCGTGTGTCGTGTTTGCGAAAAAATCTCGGTTTAATATTGTCACGCCCCGCTTCCCAAAATACGGAATACGAGGGGTTGACAAGGCCAGCCATGCTCCTACGGTCAAGGAAATGTCCTACCGTAGTCACACTTCGGCTTCTAGCTTTACATGGTAAACAGTAAATAATGCGCAGGTAATGAGAAATGCAGTAACTGGAACAAAACAATATAAAGGACTGACCTGATGAGAAACAAAAGGGTATAATTCTGGATAACAAATCAAGATGTCCGTGATGTACGTCTAATCCTGGTCCAGGCTAAATCCTCTCCTCACACTGAGCATGCATACTCAGGTCATCAGAGTGACACAATAGCAATATAATTTATAAATTCAAGTGACAACTCGAACAATGATAATAAATATATATACAGTAAAATCAATGACGGTATGGGTATGGACATGCTGTAATCAATGCAGTGGAACAGTAAAAGCAGTAAAATAATATGCCAAGTATGTCAACACAGTGAGTAAGTATGTCGATGTTATCACCCCTATCAGTCTCTAAGTCTCACTGTACAGGTCACTAAGCCTATCGTCAGTCCAAGTGTGAGAGTCAACGACTCGCGAGTGTCCTCCACCCAAGGGTAGGACCCAAGGGCAAGGGACCACGGGCCCAACATGTAACTCACGGTAATAATCATGTACCCTGTAAATCTCCATATATCTCCATATATATATAAGCCGGCATGGGACTCCCGAGATTCTGTTGAACTCACACTCAAACTACCCCACACCCCGTAGTCTATATCAAACGCTAACCATAACCTCAAATCCCAGTCGGTCGGTGACAAGTCTGCACGAGAACTGGAGACAGGATCTCCATCAAGCACGTCCCGACTAACACTCGAGATAAATGGCAGTGTCTGATGCCTTATCTGTGACACCTATGCAAGAGCTTCCATAAGTGTCCCATACAACTTATAGTCACACGTACACGCGTCCCACAGACGTCGACAATGCAATAGAATAATAAGGTTCACTGATTGTGTACAAGTACGTGTCACTTTCACTTATTCACTTATGCACGAACACTAACGTACTTGCCACAATCATCACTAATACCTAACACTGGGTAATGCACATTATCATTAGGTTATCAATGCAGTGACATATGTATGATATGATGCGTAAACAGTATGTAAGGCATGATTAGGATGTCATGAATCAGTAATCTACCACTTGCATAATTTATCATAAATCATACGGTTACATTTAGTGAAACGATGAATGGGGAATAAATAGTATGTTTGATCATCCATCCAGCGAATTTAGTTTCACGCCAATCGGGTTTCAGGATTACTAATTATGGCCATTTCATTTTAAGCGTTCATGGCTGGAAATCCGGTTTCAGAATCGGAAGTCCGTTTTGCAACGCATTTTAATCCCAGTTGAGATCAGAATTTAGCCATGCTACAGTTGAATGAAATCTAGGGTTTTCAGTAAGGTTTTCAACGCAATAGACATATTCTCAATCACGTCTGTACGTCAGGAGTTATACACTGTTTAACGCTAGTATGTCACTTCTGAATCTGTTCTGAACAGTTATACGTCCCCATCTTTTAAATTACAGATTAAATAACAAATGATGACGAACTAGGGTGAAACCACTTGTGTTATCTAGATAACAGAATCATATTTTATAAACTGTGGAGTTTCGCAGCCTACGAGTTAAGGAAACAGGGTGGTACCCATTACGGGACAGTAAACAACAACTAGAGTCGCTCTGGACTGCAGTCCAGAGTCGCGCTCCGATCTAAATATTGTCACAATGTAAGTACAGAAACCATGAGAACCTTGCATAGGGTTATATTTTGTCGAGTCATCTTCAATTTAAGCCCTTGAACGCATCATTCAAGTATGTATATAATTTACAGTGATTTTTATCATTTTCAGATGCGGGAAATTTCTAGTTTTATCGGTATATTTGGGGGTATTCATTTTAGTCACTAATAGTCGTATTTTCCAATGAAATTCACACACTAGATTCACATCCATACGGGCCAAACTATACCATTGAGTTCCGTCAAATTAAACGAGAATTTCCATTGAGATCATACATCGAACAGGTAAATAGTATAAGTTATCACGAATAGTAACATTGCAATTTATACGATTTGAGTTTGTAACATAAATAGATTAGCATGAAGCAAGTAAGAATACTTGCCTGGAGACATTTTTGGGGCACACGGCAGCGGGAACGACACACGTGCGACACGGCAACGACTAGTACAACGACTTGTACCCGAGACGGCTGCGAGCTCGGCGATATTATGGCTCCGTCGATGGTTGGTTATGGAGTTGTAGAGAGACGTTGCGGAGAGAGGGAGAGTGAGATTTAGAGTGAGAGAGTAGGGATTAGAGAGTGTGTGCAGGGAGAGAGAGAGACAGAGAGAACAGAGAGTGAGAAAGAGAGAGAGATCAAGAGAGAGAGAGGCACAGAGAAATCGAGAGAGAGGGAGTGAGAGATGATGGCGATGGTGGTGATGATGATGATGATGATGATGCGGTCGACGAGGCGATCCCGTGAGAGGAGGCTCGTCGGCGAGAGCGTAGGTGAGGGTCGAGATGGGCGCAGGGATCGGGGTTCTGTGGTGAGGGGTGATGGCGAGGTAAGCTCTGGTGAGGGGGTGCAGGTGAGGGTGAGATTGAAGGGAAAAGAGACGGAGGAGGGCTCGGTGGTGGTATCGCGGTGGTGGTCGGAGTTGTAGAGGGTGTTGATGGTGGGTTCTGAGAGGTGCCGGCGGCGATGGGTGCAGAGGTGGTCGGTTGCGGGTGATGGAGTCGACGATGGAGAAAGCTAAGGATGCAGCCGAGGGGTCTCGGACCAGGTGCTTCTAGCGAGGGACAATGACGGAGATAGTGCTGCGGTTTGAAGGAAGAGGAAGGAGGCAGTTGATGGTATGGGTTCTTGGTCGAGGTTAGAGTGGAGGTGTAAGAGAAAGAAGAAGAAGGTGGCTATAATGATGATGATACTCGGAGGAGATGAAGGTGTCGACGGTGAAGACGAGATGGAGGCGCCGGCTAATCGGTGACGACGTGTGCGCAAGCGTGGGCGTGGGCTCGAGAGAGGGAGCGGGGAAAGAGAAGGAGAAAAGGAGGAAGCGAGAGAGAGAGAGAACGTGAGGGGGAGTGAGATAGGGGAGACGAGGGGATCGCGAGGGTAACGGCGCACGACGTGGGCGTGGACGCGGGCGGAGGCGTCGGCGGAGGAAACGGATCTCGTGAGCGTGGGAGGCGGAAAGAGCCGTTGGGGAAGAGAAGGGTGTAGTGGGCCGGGTCGGGTGAAGGCGCGGGTGAGGGGATGAGAAGAGTGGGCCGGGCCTCGATTTAAACAAAAATGAATTTCCATTTTATTGTACATGGGCTCGGGAAAAGATTATGGGCTGAGGAAAAAGTTTGGGTTTGATTTTAAATAAAAGAAGTGGGCTGGGGTTGCTTGGGATCTAATTGTTATTGGTTTTATTTTAATTTGTTGGGCTGAGGAAATAGTGAAAAGAGAGAAGGAAAGATTTGGGTTTGGGGTTTTAGGGTTTAATGAAGTTTCTTTAAAATAATTAAATAATTAAAAATAACAAAATTTATAGTTTAAAGAGAAATACGGATTTAGGCGTATATAAAAGAACCGGGTATTACAAATATGGTTGCCCTTGGATTCGAGGTACTAAGATTTGGTGTCTTGCTCCGTGCAGAAAAGAAGATGGCGTCAATGGCTTCCAACTGCGCCAACTACAACAATTGCAACAACTCCCACTCCGTCCTCGCTGGAGGAGTGACCTACGGGTCTCAAGCGGCCTCCATTTTCGCGATGCTAGTGGAACAGGTGACGCAGGCCACCACTGGGTCATTCTTCGGGACTATGCTCTCACCAATGAGCTTCAACGCCCCAGTTCCATCGTAAGAAACTCCGAAGAAGTCGGTCTTTGATCGTCTTGCAACTACCGCGGTCCCTCTCAACGGGTCGCCCAAATCCAACGCCTCGGTCTTTAACAGACTGGGCTAAAACTCCAATGGGCCTATGAAGAAGCTCGCAATACCTGAAGGGGTTATCCCAAAACGGATAGTCATCCCTGCTCCAGTAAATGAAGTCATTATAGAGACTTCTCCTACTAAGAGGTCGGTCTTCACAAGACTGGCCGTTCCAACTCCCGCTCCAGGCAAAGTCACCAAGGCTGCTACCCCTGCTCGAAAGTCTGCCTTCGACAGGTTGGCCATCCTCTCTCAACGGACGTCAGTCTTTGACAGGCAGACACCAACAACAGTTTCTCATCAAAGCATGAAGCACGATGCAGCTACCCCGACAATGGAGGTGATCCCATCTGCAGGACATGCTCGACGTCGTCACTGGGGGCAGTTCCCCTTCTGGACTAACTCCGTTGGCTCCAACGGTAGAAGTCGATACTGTTGTTCCAACTGGGAACAGCTTTGAACCACTTAGGAGGGTACGCAAAAACTCCCCAACTGCTGTGTTAAAAAGGTCTCCTCCATCTTTGGAGAATGTTACAAAGGCAAAGCTAGAGCAGCCCCCTCAGCGGCTGTCCTCCAAAATTCACAGGGTCTGGCGAAGGGACCAAGACTCTGTGATTAACAAAGACTACTCCCGCCGACCAAAGAAAATCAAGGTTCGGCAAGAGACGAACCACCCTGTCGTACCACAGAAGGTGTCATCTACTTGGGTGCCCGCTGCAACGACCCCCTCAAGTTTGACTGCCCACAAAAGAAGAAGGCCGGAGAAAATCCCCGTATCCACGACAAAGCTCAAAGGCACTGAATCCAAATGCCCCAAGTCTGGGGGAATGGTGGTGCACACCATTTACATGGCTTCCGGAAAAGTAGATAGCCGTATCTCCATGGGCCATCGACCACTCACCCGATCAATAACAAAGGTTCAGGAGTAACAACAGCAAAATCTCCAAGAGATGCTGACAACCATGGCCGCACTCACTGGGCCAAAAGTAAGCCCTGAGACATCATCGGAGCAGCGCCAAGAATAGGAAACTGATGCCGAATTCCTCCGAAGAATGCTCGAGAGGAAAGACAAAGAGGCCGCGGAACAAGCGGCCAATATAAAACAAATGGCGCTATTGTTCCAAGATATGGTGGGCATGATGATCCAGCCAGACCACCCAGCCGAAGATACTCCAGTAATAATTGAAGACGATAGAGGAGAGACATCAAACCTTCTTGCCTCTTCAGCTGCAAAGGAGAAAACAATCTCGAAAGCTGCGCTCGATGATTATATAGCTCAACAGATACGAGCTCATCAAGTGAATGAAGCCGCTGGTCAAGTCGTCAGAACTGGACGACCATATCCAAACTGGTACGATCAGATTAAGTACCCGCCAGGATACACGATTCCTAAGTTCCACGTATACAAGGGGACAGGCAATCCCCATCAACATCTCGCTCAGTTCAAGGCTCTGTGCGGCAACACTGGAGGTTACGATAAGCTACTGCTTCGCCAATTCGTCGGCAGCTTGGCGGAGACGGCGTTTGAATGGTATTCAGAGCTTCCCAACGACTCCGTCAAAACTTTTACGGAGATGGAATTGCTATTCACCCAGCGTTTCGCAAGCGCTAGCGAATGCACCCCAATCACGGCATTGATCAATGCCCAGGTGAAGCCGGGAGAAACATGGGTTCAGTATGAAATCCGGTGGCGGAACCTATGGTCGAAATGCGAACAACGCATCGAAGAAGCTCCTGCAATATGCATGTTCGTGGGTACCCTCGATCTGCAGGCGACCATATCCCAGTTCATGATGTTTTTCAAGACGACTACCTTCCAGGCCTTGATTGACAAGCTGGTCCAAATGGATTAGATGGGCCATAGACCGTCTTCCTCGAAAATGGAGCCTCGAAACAAAAAGGGGAAAGAGAAAGCGACGTTCGTCGCCAATGCTCAGCAGCAGCTCAGTGGTCCAAAACCAGCTGATCGCCAAAACGATAGACAGCGATTCTTTAATGAGAAGCTAAAACGCCCTTATTCGTTTCCCCGGGATAAAATGAGGAGACTGTTCGAACTGGCGGTGCGCAACAGGCTCATCACCTTGCCGGATCTGAAATGCCCACTGCAGCCCGGTGACGTCAACAGCCCCAACTATTGCCCCTACCATCAAATAATGGGTCATCCAATCGAAGATTGCTTTATCTTCAAGAACTGGATTGGGGACCAGTACCAGCAAGGCAAATTCGCGTCGTCTGAAAACTGGAGGGTAAACCCGCCACAACCACACGCTCCGAAAAAGATGGACACGCCGGGGGCATCATGCTCGTTTATAAAGGAAGCTCCATGGGAAGTTGTTCTTTCGACAAAAACTAAAAGAATGCTGAAAGATCTCCAGGCATGTCCGGCGATTAGGTGGAAGAGCCCGCTGGAGCCCGAGATTATTGAGGGGATGCTGAAGCCGCGCCCAACGCTGAAAGTTGGTGAAGGTGGACAAAACATGCAGGCCAAGCCTCCAAAATCTTTAAAGAAAAAGAAGAAAGCCAAGAAGCCCGTCCAACCCAAATACATCGATGCACTGGAAGAATATAACCAGAAGGCACGAACCCCAATCACGTTGGATGAATTCTTTAAGCCTGTTCTTGAGAATGAAGCCGATGACGCTGATGAAGAAGACAATTCTTCAGAAGAGCCTGAGGATTATGTGGCAAGCTGCCACATGATCTCTCACTCATCAATAAATGGCAAAGAAGCTCCTGATGCAAAGAAACTGGGGGCAGATCCGGAACCGAAATCAAAATCCCTGGAGCCATCGGACGAATTGATTGACAGACTGCTGAGCGAAGCTCTTCAGAAAAGCAAATCTGACCGAGAGTGTGAGACGGCCATATATGAAAGGGCCAAGCGTCGGCATTACGTTGAAGAAGCCCCGGTATTGAGAAGCCATAGAGTACCCCAACCGGATAGAAGCACTTCTGCCGCCAGCAAAAGCAGGTTTAAGACAAGGAAGCGGTTCGCTAAAGCCCTGTCGATAGGAATGAAGTTGCCACATTTCAAAGAAGACACTTCAGAGAATACGTTCCCCGATGAACTAGATGCACATCCAAACTGCTGCTTATACTATCGGAGGATCACACACCCTACTGAGGAATGCATGGCCTTTAAAAATTGGTGGCAGGGATACGTTGCTCATCGACAACATTTCAATCGGATGAAGTGCAAAACTCGTCGAGAGCAGAGAAGCACGACAAATGAGCGCAAAAGAACTGCCGGCGACTGTCACATGGTTGATTCCGAGGGATCGCAAGTTCTCACCTTCGGGAGCGATTCTAATGAAGAAATAGCCCTCGGCCCTCTCTTCAAGGAATCCATCTCCGAAACAGAAGATATGAAGACCTGTGAGAACATTCAGCTGCGTAATCGCACGTTACCCGAAAAGAATCTCGGACCCACAAACAAGGGATCGAACAAAAAAGATAAGGGGAAAGGAAAAGTCCCTGAAGATATCGCCCTCAATGACCGAGTCGTCGAAGAGCTTGCAGCCAAGGACCTGCCCAAGAAAAACAAGGTGGATTACAACGTTCTGGCACACCTGAGGAAGATACCCTCGCAGCTGAGCATTCTCGATGCCCTTCTACTATCTAAAGAGGCGAAAGATTCTCTGATCAAGGCACTACAAGAACCCGAACAGTTTCAAGGTTTCCTTGCCGAAGAAAAGATGAAGGACAGGCTGGAAGAAGTGCACACTGCTGACATCACTTTCGGCGATGAAGACCTCCTCCTCGGGTCGTGTGAGCACAACCGTCTCCTGTACGTCACCGGATACTGCCATGACATCAAGATAGGGAAGATCACAGTTGATAACCGGTCCTCTGTCAACCTCCTAAATATGAGGGTGTTAAAAGAAATCTGCATGAGCGTCCAGCACCTCGCTCGGGATAAAATCACTATCTCTAGGTTTGACTCCCAGTCATCACGGACGCTCGGGTCTCTGTTACTGACGTTACGCTTTGGGCTGCTCATCACTGACATCAAGTTTCATATCATTAACGCCTAGACTTGCTACAACGCTTTGCTCGGCAGGCCTTGGTTACACGAATACAACATCATCCCTTCTACACAACATCAGTGTATAAAGTACTTCAAAGATGGTCTCGAGTATACCGTGACAGGGGAGCTGAACCCATTCTCCGTGAATGAAGTCCGAAAGTACGAAGCTGCAAAGTATTTCTTACCAGACTTTGAAGACACGGAAAGATGCCATAAGCCGGAGAATAAGAAGAAAGCTATCACCACTATTCCGGTCTTTGGGAGCGATACCGAGGAGGAGGAAGAGATAGTCTATTCAGGACCGCCCCAATGCAATAAACCAGGACCGTCTACCTCTATTCTGGTCTTTGGTAGCGACTCTGAAGACGAGGTCAACGCAGTATTCTCGGTCCGTTCATCAATGCAGATCTTCACTCAAGATGATCAGAGTTTGCAAATCACCTTGGTTCCGCGGCAACACTGCAGAGAGCTTGATGCGCTGGAAAAATATAGTGTGCAAGAGCTGCAGACATTCTACGTCCCTCCCAGGCAAAGAGATGAAAAGGCAATCCTATTCTATCGATCCATGGAGACTAAAGTCGAAAGAGAAGTCTGGCACGGTGCCGATCCTGCACTTGACAGACTCCAACCTATCCGTCTGCCCAGATACTATACAGAGGGATTGAAAAGGTTACTAAAACGCCAAGGCGTGCCTTTCAAACAAACTTCTCGACAAGCTCAGTCTACAGCAGGATTTGGAACATCTCCGGAACTCAGCGAAAATTTCCCAACGGGAGAATGGAAATGATCGGGCTTGGATATGTTAAATCCAAGAAACGGGAGCGATTCCATGGCTGCTACGTTATACATGACTTCGATGAAGAAGGAGATACTCTGTTAGAAGACACTGCAATTGAACTAGAATGAGGTCCTGCCATAAAAATGCCGAGTCCGTTGTTTGAAGAACAGATGGACAAGCTAGTACGGGAAGCGAGTCAAAAGGTTCGGAATGACCACAGCCGCGAAATGGCCATCTACGAGAAAGCCAGGATGCAACGTATCCTTCAGCAAGCCACGCGGGATGACGATTCCCTTCACCGTCGGCCCACCATGCATTCTCAAGGCAAGAAAAAGGCCCGACGTGGAGGCAAAAACAAACTAAAGAACGGAAAAAAACGTTCGACAGCGGCAAAGCGGGTCCATGAAGCCACGCGATCGAGAATTGAGCAGCCGGGATCCGTCTCTTATAAAGAAGATGGGTCGAGCATATTCTTTTCCCCAAGACAAGATAAGGAAGATATTCGATCTTGTCATGAAACATCAAATGATTACGCTCCCGGAGTCTGAACAAGCAGACGAGGTCTCTCACCCGGATTATTGCTCCTATCACCGAGCGATAGGACATCCTCTTGAAGACTGCTTCACATTCAAAAACTGGGTCGAAGACAAATATCAGCTCAGCAGGTTCGCTCTATCTAATAGTTGGAGGGTATCCCTACCGCAAAAGCATATGCCAAAAGCAACGTATATGGCAAGAGTAGAACTAGATCAACATCGGTCCCGGAAACGATCTCGTACCTGTCACGCGATAATGTTGTCAGAAGAAGGAGTATGCGAGGATATGGATGACCTCTCCTGGTGCTTCGAAAATGAGGATGAAGATGAGTTGATCTCAGAGTTTCCACTGGCGCCAAAAGAATTGGAAGATGGAATACATAGTACTGCGGACAACCTGAGAAAAATCGACTTGGGGACGGCAAACGACTCACGGCCTACATTCGTCAGTGAGCTGCTTTCTAAATAGCAGGTGGCTACGATAAAAGACGTGCTCATGCAGTATAAAGAATGCTTCGCATGGAACTACTCCGAGATGCCGGGACTAGATCCAGAAATAGCCGTCCACAAATTGGCTATATCTCCGGACGTCAAGCCAGTCAAACAAGCGCCGAGAAGAATGCGGCTCGAGCTTGAGATGAATATCAACGCCGAAGTCAAGAAGCTAATCGACTCCGGCTTCATCCAAGAGGTTCAGTACCCTGACTGAATCGCCAACATCGTCCCAGTGATGAAGAAAAATGGGACGGTGCGATCTGCGTAGACTTTCGGGACCTCAACAAAGCCTGTCCGAAGGATGACTTTCCCGTACCGGTCACCGAGCTGATGATAGATAACACGTCCACTCACGAAGTCTTCTCCTTCATGGACGGATCATCAGGGTACAATCAAATAAAGATGAACCCTGAAGACCAAAAGCATACCTTTTTCCGGACCCCTTTTGGCATATTCTGCTACAAAGTAATGCCTTTCGGTCTGAAGAACGCCGGTGCTACTTATCAGAGGGCCATGACGAATATTTTCGATGACATCATACATGAAATCGTCGAATGCTATATCGACGACCTCGTAGTTAAAAGCAAATCATACGGGGAGCATTGGGAGCATATGAAGATCGTGTTTCAGTGCCTTCGGAAATACAACCTGAAGATGAACCCTCTGAAATGCGCGTTTGGAGTTTCCTCGGGCAAATTCCTAGGATTCATCGTACGACACCGGGGCATCAAAATAGACCCATCAAATATCAAGGCAATCATAGAAATGCCTCCGCTAAGAACTCTCAAGCAACTGCGGTCTCTACAAGGAAAGCTCGCTTATATCCGGCGGATCATAGCCAATCTCTCCGGCAAATACTGCCCCTACAGCCATTTAATGAATAAGGGGACCCCGTTCGTTTGGGATCGCAAATGCCAAAGCGCACTGGACGAAATCAAGCAATACCTACAGAATCCGCCGGTACTGACCGCCCCGGTCAAGGGAAAGCCTCTCATCTTGTACACAACCACCCTTGAAAGTTCTTTAGGCGCGCTATGGGCACAGAAGAATGACTAAGGGAAAGAGAGAGCGCTCTACTATTTGAGTCGAGTTTTCTTGGGGGCAGAAAACAACTACCCCCCATCGAAAAACACTGCCTGGCGTTAATCTTCGCGATAACGAAGCTCAGACACTATGCGTTGGCGCATGAGGTCCACCTCATATCAAAAGTGGATCCTCAAAAATATTTGATGTCAAGAGCCATACTAACGGGACGGCTCGCTAAATGGGCCCTCCTCTTGATGGAGTTCTCGATAACATACCGACCTCTCAAGGCAGTGAAAGGCCAGGCCATCGCCGACTTCCTCGCTGAACATCTGATACCTACCGATTCACCCCTAAATTGCGAATTGCCAGACGAGCACGCATTTGACACAATCGACAGGGAGAGAGGAGGGAGTGATATCTGATGGGAACTCTACTTCAATGGAGCATCTTCCCTGAAGAAGCGAAAGCACAGCTCCCCCATAATCAAATCTAGGGTAGGCCTCATCTTCATGACTCCACAAGGAAGGATAATGCGCTTTGGCTTTTCCTTAACAGAGCCGAGGACAAACAATGAAGCCGAATATGAAGCTTTGATAGCAGGTCTTGAGATCGCCGTCGACATGGGAATCGAAAACCTCCTTATATACGGAGACTCCCAGCTGGTCGATAGTCAAGTAAACGACGACAATCAAACGTGCAAACCAGAGTTGGTGAAGTACGGCGAGAGAGTACAACAATTGCTGACTCAAATTCCTTCCTACGTTCTGGAAAGCATACCGCGTATGGAAAATAACAAAGTGGACACACTAGCCAAACTTGCTAAAGAACCGGCTGACGAAAACCTCAATGACGTAAGGATTGTTGTGCAAAACTGTCGGGTTCTTGCACCGGCAGAAATATCTCCGGAGTCGTCCGAAGAAAAGGGAGCGACCAAGCAAACGGCCTTACAAATAAAAGACCAGGAAAAGGCTAAGGATTGGAGAGAAGTCTTTATAGACAACTTCAAATCCTGTCGAACACCTGAAGATGCGTCCTCAAGACATCAGCTCATTAAACGAGCTATGTCTTTCGCCTTCGTCAATGACACGCTGTATAAGAGATCGTTCGACTCTCTATGGCTGAGATGCCTGGGACCGGAAGAAGCAAGGAAAGTCGTCCAAGAAACTCATGACGGACTCTGCGGCTCTCATCAAGTCGGGCCAAAGATGAAGCTGAAGATCAAAAGGATGGGCTACTATTGGCCCACGATGATTCGGGATTGTCTCGAATACGCGAAACAATGCTACTCGTGCCAAATTCATGGGGACTTCATCCACCAGTATCCAAACCCGCTACACCCAACAGTGGCTAGTTGGCCGTTCGAAATGTGGGGAACTGACATAATTGGGCCCATCGAACCAGCGTCATCCAGAGGACATCGGTTCATATTGGCGACAACCGATTACTTCTCTAAGTGGGCAGAAGCAGTACCGCTAAGAGAAGTGAAGACAGAGAATATCCTCCATTTCTTCAAGACACGCATCATCTATCGGTTCGGCACTCCACGACGGATTATCTCTGATAACGGGCCGGCCTACAGAAGTCACAGAATCAGCCGCTTCGCACAACAGCATAATATAGACTGGAGATACTCTTCGGTCTACAATCCCCGAGCTAACGATCTGGCTAAGGCTTTCAACAAGATCTTGACAAAGATCATGAAGAAAACGGTGTCCAAAAATAAGAGGGACTGGCACGAGAGACTGCATGAGGCTCTCTGGGCATATCGAACCACGTTCAAAACGGCCACAAACACAACGCCGTATGCATTGGTATTCGGCACTGAAGCAGTACTCCCCTTGGAGATAGAGCTACCTTCCCTACGAGTGGCTGTTCATTACGAGCTAACAGACGAAGAGAATGCTCATCTTCGGCTTGAGGAGCTCGACGCCCTTGACGAAACCCGGCTCATGGTGCAGCAAAACTTGGAGACTTACAAAGCAAAGATGACGCGCTCATACGAGAGATTGACTAGGCCGAGAATATTCCGCCAAGGCGAACTCGTGCTAGTGGTCAAGAGGCCTATGATTCCCAATCGTGCCAAACGAGGGAAATTCGAGCCGAACTATGAGGGCCCATACATCATAGACAAAGTCTACCAAGGCGGGGCTTACTTGCTCATGGATATGCATGGCGAAAGACCCTTCAGGCCCATAAACGGCCGGTTCCTAAAAAAATACTATGCCTGACGAGTCGTAGCCTAGGTCAACAATAGATGATGACACCTATGTCCGCTCGCTATCTTCCCAGGCCCAAACTCTATGAGTAGTATCCAGTGAAGCCTTGCCTCAAAATCGCTACAGACCAAAACGTCTTTAAACTACTACAAACCGCAGCATCCTAGGGCTGACGCCAAAAAAATATAATAAAATAAGAAAATAAAAAATAATAATAAAGGTACGTCCATAAGCAAGATGGGCACAGATGAAAACCCGAAAGAGCTCCGTGAGTAAAAATAGCAGGGGTACCAGCGTGTTTGTGAAAACCCGAAAGGGCGCAATCTCGTTAAAAGACACTTGCAAGGTCCTCTTGACCTTGTAAGGAGAAAACTACCTGCGTGAGATCCTTACGACTCACAAGGGAGCAACACACTTAGGGATTCTTACGATTCCTGAGGAGAAATTACACTTACGAGATCCTCACGACTCGTAAGAAGAACCCTTTTATGAGACCCTCACGGCTCATAAGATTCAAAAGCCTTAAGCTACAGGGATCTGAACCTGTTCTTAAGCCATCATATTTTCCAGACTGCCCTATAAGCGGTTCAATATTGACCCTTGTATACAATCCACGGGCACAAATAAACGTCTCCCGCACCAAGTTCCGCCAATGGCGTGAAATCCCCCTGTTTGGTGAACAGACACTTGTAAATCCTCTCGACCTATAAGGAGAAAATACTCTTATGAGATCCTTACGATTTATAAGAGAGAACATCACTTAGAAGTCCTCACGACTTCTAAGGATAACATACACCTATGAGATCCTCACGACTTGTAGAGAGAAACACCTTTATGAGACCCTTACGGCTCATGAAATCAAAAGCCTTAGTCGACAGGATCCTAACCGTGTTTATTAAGCCACCTTTGTTCGAATCGACAAAGGCAAATGATGATTCGCTCGTGGTAATGTCCCAATTGTAGCGATGCTGATGCCTAAATCGGTATCAAATTCCAAGCCTAAACTCGCGATAAAAATCAGCGAGCCAAAAATGCATATGAAATAGCCGAAATGATGGGGCAACTTGCAACAAAATCAACAAGTAAAATATATGCATACAAAATAGCCGAAATGATTGGGCAACTCGCGATAAAAAGCAGCGAGTAAAAAGAAAAATAGCCGAAATGATTGGGCACCGCGAAAAATAGCCGAAATGATTGGGCAATCGCGACTGTCGCGATACAAAAAGCTGAAATGATAGAGCATCGCGGAAAGAAAACAAAAAATACATATAAAATGAAACTTTTTCCCTGCAGATAAGTCCATACTGACCCCTGTATACAATCCATGGGCATAAACCAAAAAATACATATAAAATGAACTCTGGCCTGCCGAATGTCAGAAACCTCATAGATAAGTCCATACTGACCCCTGTATAGAATTGCCTGCATGCCTTTCCGACTACTTTAAACTTGGAATAATAGGTTTCTGACATTCGGCAGGCCAGAGTTCAGGATCGTCGACGAGACATGCTATGAGTGACCACGGCAGTTGGCCAGAGATTCTTGGAGGATGTGCTTGAGCGGGACTATTCCGCCATACTTGATTTGCGTATTTTGGGCGATTTATTCGCATGATTGATTTTGATGATTGAGTTTCATGATATTTGTCTTCATGGACCATGGTTGCACCTGCTGAGTATTTACGATTTTTGCACGGTTGTTGCACTTGATATCGTTTTCGTGCCTTGGTTCTCATGTTTGTGATTATATGGATTTCATACAATTGAGTTGATTTGTGCGTATATACGCACACGATTTGGTTTTTGCACTCGGTATAGTTCTTATATGCTTGCAGTGCAGTGTTACGTATGTTGTGCATTTAGATGCCCTGGACTTCGATTTCGATGGTGATGTTCGATATTTGTTTTGTGCACCTTGTGCACCTGATTGGATTTTGCGTATATTCGGCACTTGATATTGGATTTCATGATTTCATGCACGATGGATGCACCTGATTTGGATTTTCGCGCATGTTGGGCGCATGTTTTGAAGTATGATTTTGGTGCACACCAGATGCACTAAATTGAGATTTTTCGTGCATGTCAGATGCACCTGATTTTTCTGTCAGGCACACATGTTGCCTACGACAGATGTTTCGTGCACACCCGATGCACTTAGATGTTGTTTCTGTGTATATGTATGGCACATATTTGGATTTTGATTTCCGTGCGCACCAGACGCACGTAGTATTCATACGCGTATTTTGGGATTGATTTTTCTTATAGAGCAGTACGTTTTTATGATATTGCTATGTGTTTTCGTACTGAGCAGGACTAGTCAGAGGACAGTACCTGAATATATTTTGCATGCATTGATAGTTATTGAAAGGATTTCCAAAAAGCGAGCTATAGCCTCAGCATTTACCTACGTGTCTGATATGACACGAAATGTTTAAAACAAGGAGACCCTTCTAAATTGTTTCCAAAACGGCGGAACGTACATTTCAAACAAGAGTATATATGTATATAGTTATTTTCTTATGATAGACGTCCGCCATTGTGCAGTGTTAAACGCGTTGCACAGCGACTTAAAGAGATTTGGCATGCATTTCCTTCAGATACTTACATATATAGATTCGATATTTACATGTATAGTTTCGAGTTATATCATATTGGTTTTGCTTTGGATTTGGCATTGATGTCTTCCCCATGACTCCGATGATTGCGGGATGCTTGACGGAGTTTTGATTTGAGTTATATGCTCATTTTTCATGCGCATGCGCTGCGCTACGATTTGTTTTATGTATTTACAATTTCGGAGCCCCGACGACTTGATGGTTTTGGTTTAGATGTTTTAGTATTTGGGGGGAGTTTTACTTTAAATTCGGGGACCAAATTTTTTTAAGGGGGGAAGATTGTAGCGTTTTGAAAATCGTTTCGGTGAAATTTCGGAAAATCGGTAAAATAAGGGGGTTTTCTGTAAAAAGTCAAAATGCAAATATCTTATTATAAAAATTAAATATACATATTCTAGCTATGTAATTGCTAGTATTTGGTGTTTATTGAGCCACTGGTGAAATTTCAAATTTTCTGAAAAAAATTTATTTTATTATTATTTTAAGCCGTCACTAATACATTTAATTAGGGAAAATTACAAATTGGAATGAGTTGAAACAAATTTTGTGCATCATGACACATTAAATAAAATTTTATCATGTGGTTTTTGAAATGAAATCGTTTGCCAAAACGGTTTAGAAAATATCGAAGAAAGAGGCTTATTTGGTGAAATTAGTGTAAATGGTTTTGGGGGTATAATATTTATCTTTTTTTTTTCCACACCCACACCCACACCCCACATTTTTCCTCCCCTCCTTGGCTGAATTTTCAGCAGCCCCCTTTCCCCCATGTCCCCACTTCTTTTGGTAAAAGGAAATGAATAGAATAAAGAGAGAAGGAATAGATATATGGGTATTGGTTTGACTTTGACTTTCTTTCCGCCCACTTTCTCCACCTCCCTCTCTCTCCTCACTCCCCCAACCTGGTCGAGAATTCTCTTCCCCCTCTACAACAGCAGCCCTCCCCAAATCCCCTCCATTTCCCTTCAAAAAAATCAACAAAAATCACACAAAAAGCCCACAAAATCTAAATCTAAATCCTACCCATTTTTACTTGACCATTCTAGTATGGATCTAGGGATCAAGATGGCATTTTGGGAGGCTACATCTTGAACTTGATCTCAAACATGGGAGGTATAATCTCATGCTTTTGTTAAATTTGTTGTCTAGTTGCTTTAATCTAAGTTAACTAAGTGCTTAATTAGGTTTTGATGAGTTTAATTGCATGATTAAAGATTTCAAGTTAGGGTTTTATTGTGGAAATGGGTTGTGATCGATTGTGCATGGTTTAGTGATATGGATTAACATCTTAAGTTTTGTAGAAAGCTAATCTAGTTGTTAATTACAAACCCTTACTTATAAAATGTCTTAATTAAGTTATTTTGCTAACTAGAGTTTTTGAAAAATTATCAAATGCTTAGATTAAAATATAATTAAGTTTTCATGTCATTATAAATATTATATTGAGTGGTTTAATGCTTTTAGTTCATGAAAATCCAAGCTAAATTGTTGTTTGTGCATTTTTGCTTTAAATTGTTAAAATTTGGGTATATCGTAAACTAGAATTTTGGGGTTAATGAAAATTATTGGGATTAAATTATGGAAATTGTTTTTATGACTTATTTAAGATATTTAGTGAATATTGTGGCCGCTAGATTCGTTTATACCTCGAGTTTTGTACTAAAACGGTGATTTGTGCTTGCTAGATTTTCGGAAAAATGACTTTTTAAGTGAAATTGGGGTTTTTGTGAATTTTAAGCTATTTTATATTATAATTAGTGCTTGTAACTGTACAAATGAGTGTGTTGGGAGTTTTCTCGATGGTTTGGCGTTTGTACGCGGACGTCGAGGGTTTTTGGGTCGATTTGTGAAAGCAACCATAGGTTTTGACCTATGTGGGATTCGTGAGTCGTTTTGGTCATAAGTCGGATTTTAATACGATACGGTGCGTTATGATATGTAGGTAACCCATGTGGACTTCGAGACGACAAGCAAGCGCGTGGCGACGTCGGCACCGGCTAGCGAGGACCAGGTGAGTAGATTTATATCTACGGGGAGAAGTCGGGTGGATGGCGTATAGCACCCCCGCAGTCCGTGGTGTATACGGATGCGTATACACACCAACAATTATTATATGTTATTTGGGATTAATAACGATGTTTAGGATGGATATTGGTGTGTTGGATTATTTTAGTGTTGCGAACCCTAGGGTAGTGTTGCACTACACATACACACATACATACTTGCATACATTCCTATTTATATGTGCTCATGGGATTCTTTATAGTTATGTGTTCACATGGGTATGGGACTATGTGTTCACATACGGATTTGAGGATGATACTTGGGATTGAGCTGAGTCGATGAGATTTTTTTTGTGTTTGTGATATCGGTGATATGGCAGGATTCGTACTTAAGGTACGTCCTGGTGTTATAGCGGATCTTGGGGCGGCGATACGGGTGAATAGTGTTATAAATAAAATGGTCGACATGTGATCGTGATATGAGGCATGATATGCTAGGATATTGATATTAGGCCGTATCGGGCGATGTATACCCCTTGATGATGATATGTGCTGACGATATCGGTTTGTACGAGATTGTCGATCAGTAGTCAGATCATGAGTATATTGAGGATATTAATATTGTACTAGACATAGGTCAGTACCCTAGACTATGATCTTGGATAAAGAGGATACCAGAGGAATAGTGTGAGGAATATGATATTGACCCGTACCCAGATTTGGGGATGCCGTACGACGGATTTACGTACGAGCTATATCTTGATGATTGATTCGCACTCTTGACTTGGGATGCCTGATTATAGATATGGTATCGGATATGATATTATTGAGACGGGATCACCGACTAATATATGTACAGGTATGTATATGGATCGACTCAGATGTTAGGCGGTTTCCTTACCTGTAGTCCAGCTTGTTAGCTTAGCCCTTTAGTTTAGTTTAGTTGTTAGATTAGATTCGATTCTTACCTATTTCAAAAACTAACGAATCGTGGGTATTTTAAAAGACAGCCCAAGGGATCCTACGGATATTTCAAAAGACGTATCTTTTCATAAAAACACCGTAGCCCCTATTTTCAAAACCCCATGATTCGTGTTATTTCAAAAGGCACCATTTGTAGGTCTTATATTAGATTAATGCAGATTAGTTATAGTTGCGTCTAGTATTCAGCTCCCGCTCATTATTGTGGTTCGCTTCGCATCGCATGCTTATATTATGTTTCATACTCCATTATTGATATCATGCTGTTAGGACACCAGCACCATTACCGATGATGTGTATGTACCACGTACACTTACTTGCCGGCTCACACACATCTTCATCGGTAATTGCCATGTCACGTACACCTTAGAAAATATTATTGCCTGACATAGCCTGTTAGCTAATAGTTTAGACATGATATTAGTGTACTTGCCTTATATATTAGTTTAGACATTATAGTTATTACCTGCTACTTCATGCATACTGTTATTCATTGTTATGCCGCATTCATGGATTCTCATGCATATATTCACTATTTTACGTGTTATTGAGGTTTTGGATTCGGATTTCCATGAGATTTTCTGGATTTGGAGGAAAACCGCAAAAACATAAATAAACCTTTTCTCTCTTTTAAAATAAAAAGTGCGGTTTTCCCATGATGTATGAGTCGTCCACCATGAGTTTGCTGATGGATTTCGAGACCCGATTCGAGGAGTGGAGGAACCGTTTCGGGTACATGGTGGGCCCGGTGCGGTACCCCGGGGCAAGAGGATCGTGTTGTTGACGTTGAGCCTGGCAGGGGAGCACTACCGACCGGTGATATTACCCGACGCGTCGGATATCCGGAGGATACCGTCGTGGTCTTGAGATGGATGGTAGGGGCCGGTCTGGATTGACGGCGCCCTAGATATTGTGATTGAGATATTGAGATTTTGAGATATTGAGGTACAGAGATTGTGATACAGAGATATCGAGATATTTGGACACTTGTTTTGTGTCGATGCTGGGCACTGTTTTATGCTGATTTCATTTATGGTACCTCACTTTTAAAATACAGAAATCTCACTGATTTATGAAAGCAGTTTTTGTCAGTACATGCATTCTGTTCCATGCATTCATACCTCATTCATATGATATATTGCTACCTGAGGCACTGACACGGGCATATGAGATCACACTCGGGTTAGATATTACCCTAGCCATTGTTATAGGCTGCATGTTATTCATATATTTAAGGATATATTATGATCATTGACCTAGGTTGCATTATTTATGCGATTTCTGTGCGTAGATGTTTTTCTATTCACGAGTTGGCAACTCACCCCCGTTGTGCCCCAGTTCTTGCAGGTTTGCCGTACAGCTTTCATTACGGCTTGCGGGCATAGTTTCCTTCGGGTGATTTGCTAGTAGGTGGGTTTACTTGTATCGTACCCCCCATTATATAATTTGTATATTATTACTCTGTTGTATCTAGAAGTTCCATCAACCAAACATGTATTTATTTTGAGATAGAGACCAGTGATGTTATTCCTTCGACCTTAGAGTCGTGCGTTATATTTCTGTGGTTTTCTTGTGGTTTTGAGTTTCCTTTTGAATTTTGATCCTCGCCGTTGGCGTTGTATATTATATTGCTTGTGTGGTTGTGACCGTCGATTGACGAAGAGCTAGCTCCCGCTTGGGGATGCCTTTTATTGATTTCGTATACTATTCATGTTGTATCCCGTTTGGGGGCCAGTATTTACAAAGGAGACTCTGCCGAAATTTTCGAAAAATATTTGATGCTTTTTTTTAAACCGTATAATTCGGCTTATGCTATTAAAACTACTTGTTTTAAATTGGTTTTCCTTCACTCTACTACTTTTCTTGGTTTGGTTTTCTGGGTTTTCGGCTCACTTAGATTACGTACGCCTCGAGACGTTCGTAGTTTAAGTGCCGGTCATGTTCCGTACCTTCGGGGCGTGACAAGAAAGGTGTGAGTTGGAACGTTCCATTGTTCCAAAAAAGCTTTGACCCACCATACAGGGAGCGTGGAATACTGGAAGAGGGACGCATAAATCGCAGGGTACAACCCGAGCTTCGGCAGCTGCGATTTCTTGGCCGACAAAATGTACCAGGCCCACTGCAAATATCCAGCTGGATGGCGAGGAGTCAAGCCTATCATGTACGGCTGTCCCCAAGGGCGCGGCTCGCCTTGACATATACGCCGCCCCAGAGTATACAAAGCCATCGGTGGCTGTACGGGTATCGCGGCCATAGAGGGCTGAAGGCAACCCTCCGAAGTCCAGTTGGCCTCCTCCACGACATAGTTCACTAGGGGTGAGTCGGCGTAGTGGATCGCCGAAGTCGACTCCGAAGGTGCTGCGCAAGAAAAGCTACGCCGACCTCTGATGATCTGATTGTACCACATCCTCCATAAATGAAGAGATTTCTGCTCTGGGTCGTGATCTTTGATTAGTGCAAAAACTTCTCGGTCTACGGGCGCGTCAGGAAATGCACTTTCCGAACGAACAAAGGGGAAAGAGGTGTCAAAATACATTGTACCTGCGCGAAGAAGAACAAGAATTAGCTGTCAAGGTTATAATTCAAATTCTGACACTTGGTACTTAAAATTTGTACCACACTGCAATGCAGTGGAAATGGACCAAATGGGGACCCACCAAATCAAGATGACGGCTCATCATTGATGAGACAGCCACTCATTAAATAGGAAATCCTAAAAGAATTCTCATTTAATGAGAGGCCTCTCGGGCCGAGGAGTAAAACTCCCTTGAGAGCAGCGCTTTGCAAAAGAGTGATATCTGTCAACTCTAATGATGAAGGGAATAAAAATTCCCCAAATTTATTTTTTTTGAAGAGCTATGCTCTGTGAAGATGATGGAGTAACCCATCAAAAACCCTAAAAAACAAAGCTTTACTAAGTTAAAAACTCCAAGATCTTCAAGATCTATGAACAAACTCTAAGAGTTCTTCATGGAAGATGAACAGATTTATGATCTAAGAAGAGCAAGGCTCTGTAAATGAGTAAAACCCTAAAACATTTTTTAGATCTATGATCTGAGAAGAACACGGCTCTGTTAATGGGTAAAACCCTAAAATATTTTAAGATCTACGATCTGAGAAGAGCAAAGCTCTGTTAATAAGTTCAATTCTTACCAAATTTGGGCAGAATTTTGACTCTAAGAAGTTTTTTTAAGACAGAGAGTTTAGCTCTGAAGGAGAATTAAATTCTCAAGAACAAAAAAACAAGAAGATTAACAAACAGTCATCTCAAGGGCCAAAAGCCCTATTTATAGACGCTGGAAGTCGGTTCAACTTCCAAGTTGATCCAATGGTGGAAAAGATGCAACCGCTGCACTCACGTATGAGCCACGTGAGCGCAACGGTGGGGGGGCATTTGTTTCCTCCAATCAGAGAGCAAAGCTCTATTTCAAATTTTAAAATTTGAAATTTTAAAATTTGAAATTTAAAGCAGCGCCTCATAAGAGCGCTCGCGCCAAGAGCGCCAGCGCTAGGAGTCAAAGACTCTAAGGCGGCGCTCACGTGCAAAGCAAGAGAGCGCTCGCGCCAAGAGCGCCAGCGCTAGGAGTCAAAGACTTTGAGGCAGCGCTCACGTGCAAAACACGAGAACGCCGGTGCTAAAGACTCTGAGGCAGCGTCTCAAGTGCAAAGCACGAGAGCGCTAGCGCATCTAGCGCTAGCGCCAAGAGTCAAATACTTTGAGACAGCAACTCACGTGCAAAGCACGAGAGCGCTAGCGCTAGAACTAAACGTTCTCTACCCTTGGATCAAAGATCCAACGAAGATGATTAAAAATCATCAAATTACCAGAATAAAATTCTGTTGAGGAAATACTCCTCAAATCTTTCCAAACAGGAAAGATTGTGCTCTGTAAATCAGAGCATCGTTGGATCAAAGATCCAATGGTGATTAAAAATCACCAAGATACAGAATAAGTTCTGTATGGGAAAATATTTTTCCCAATCTTTTTAAAAACAAGAAGATTGTCTTCTGTAAAACAGAAGCCCTAGGATCAAAAACCAATGGTGGGGAAATATCCTCAAATCAATCAGAGAAAGATTTTCTTAATTGATTCAACAAATCAGCCTCCCCTATATAAAGGCCCCAAGACTTCAAGTCTTGCACAGAAGAACCCCTCATAAACTTCAAGTTCTGAGAAAAGAAAAAAGAGAAGAGCAAGCTCTAAGAAGAAGAAATTTTCTTCAAAGTAAATGATAATAAACGAGATCATAACATCTCCTTAATTCTTAAGAGTTTAACTCTCACATTATAAGAACCCGGTTCTTTTTCTAGATCACAGATCCATAAGACAAGGTTTTTCACAAAAAACAAAAGAGGTCATAGCATCTCATCAAAAAGCGAAGAACTTAGTTCTTAGATCCATGAGACAAAATCTCTTATAAACTGAGAATTTAATTCTCAGAACACAAAACCGATCAGAGCTACCAGAGAAGAGCTTTAGCGCTCCAATTTAAAAAGAAGCGCCTTAGCGCTCCAAGTCTGGCGCTCACCACCCAGCGCTCCAAGCGCTATTTTAAAAGAAGCGCTTTAGCGCTCCAAGTCTGGAGCTCAGCGCCACGTGCTCCTCACGTTGGCGCTATTTCATAAGAAGCGCACCAGCGCTCCAAATCTGGCGCTCCACGTGCTCCCCACATGGGCGCTATCTCAGAAGAAGCGTCTTAGCGCTCCAAGTCTGGCGCCCATCGCCAAGCGCTCTGTACACACAGCGCTCTGTACATAAGGGCTCTGTACATAAAGTGCTCTGCGCTACAAAAAGTGTTCAACACTCAATAAAAGACAAAAAGAAAAAAAGGGGTGTCAGAACCCAAATTGATGCTCAGTATTATTGAACAAAAAGGGACTGAGCCCAAACAAATGTTCAACACCCAAACAAGTATACAACACTTTAATCAAAACTGAATGGGCTGAGCCCAAATTGGCCACAAGTCCATAACTCAGACCAACCGAGCCCATGTGCTCACAATTTTCCTAATTGGTCTTAGTCCCAAACCTGACTACAGATCTCCCAATCGACATTGATTCAAGGGTACATCTCTTCATTCCTCTGATATATGTCGTTGTAATTCTTCAACGTCTTCAGAAAGGTGGCGGGTCCCGATAACCAGAAACTCTATAGACTATGACGTCTTTAAACTATGGACTATGATGTTCTTAAACTCTATGGACTATGATGTCCTTAAGCTTATGGACCGCAATGTCCCTAAACTAAAAAGATAGAGTCCAAATACTCTTTCGTTGGATCTAAATGATCCCAAAACCCTGTTGAGTAGATCTTAGTCTAAAATTAGACTAACGTATCCTCAACAAACATTTGAGTTGACCTTAGTCTAAAACAAGACTAACGGTCCTTAAACCAACCCAAACACAAATCTAAGAAAATACGGATTTGGATTAATCCACGCCCTACGGACGACAACATAAATCAGTCTCCGTATACAATCCACGGGCAACCAAAAAATTAAACAGACACACACGACACGAAGTGACTATCTGAAGAAGGAGAAAGTGATTACCGCTATGCGGTAGCGTAATTAACTGCGGGGGCTTGCGGCTGCAGGGAAGAGCGTCCCCACAATCAAAAATCCCTCACAATGAGGGGGAATCCGACAAAGTCTGCTACAACGGCCGCATCCATCTAAACCTCCGATACACGGTGTCATAAATCAACTTGGCATCTTCGGAGAGGTGGACGAATAAAACCAAATAGTATCTGCCCCCAAAATTCAGGCCAGACGTCCTAACGTCCCGGTCGCGTCTTTCGGCGGAGAACACCCAGTCTCGATACTCTCAGGACTAGGGACATTTAAGGATATGCTTACAGACCACCCAGCTCCTACGTATATGATCGACATCATAATGCTGGTAGTGAAGTAAGAATCATATGAGCTCTATCAACATGTAATAGTGAACGTAATGCCACCTAAAGCATATACATGATGATAAAGACAAAGCAGATAGCATACTATCATCTTGAGTAAGACTGTTCTATCCGTATAGGTCCTCCCTCAATCATTTAATCGCGTGCCTTTGATTACAATAATTGACTTGAGGGCATTATAGCCAACAGTGATCTGGTGCATGGTCTGGTGGTGATCTAGTGCATGGTCTGGTGGTGGTCTGGTGGTGGCACGGTCGTAATCTGATGGTGGCACGGTCATGGTCTGGTGGTGGCACGGTCAAGGCATGGAAGTGGTGATGGTATGATTGTGGTGTTGTGGTGGTACTGTGATGATGGTATGGTTCGTCTGGATCGTCAGCGACGTGCGCGACTCCAACGTCGACCGGAAAACTAAGAATCAAGAAAGAAAAGAAAAGAAAGAAAGAAGAAGGAGAAGGAGAAGGAGATGAGGAAGAATGGGTTGGCTTGGGGGTTTTGGGGACAGAGGAGACGAGGGTTAACGATGGCGATGAAGGGCAGCCGTCGATGTCAAAGGCAGAGGTTTTTTTTTTCTATCTCCAGGCATCTGAATCTGAATGGCAAGAAGTTTCTGAAGATGAAGATGATTCTGATTCCGAGGATGAGGAAAGCAATAGCTGAAGCAACAGCAATGAGACAGATAATGATGAGGATGATATGGAGGTCAAGTTCCTACTAAAAGGCTTATAATGTTTATTAGTTCAATTTTCATTTTTACTTCAACGTTCTGTTTAATGAAGGGCGAAGATTGTTTCAAATAGATAAAAATACATTTAGAAAAAAGTCATGATGTTAATAGGGTAGTAGACTGGACTCCCATAACCATCATTCCATCATTTCTTGTCAACCCACCCACGCACGCACCCCCCCCCCCCACCCCGCGTCCCCACACACACCACTGTTAAATAATCACAAGATCAAATCAGTCACATATTTTCAAAGGTTAGTATCTAGAAAACTACGGACTATACAGATGACAAATCTGGTAGTTCTTCGAAATCTTTTTGTTATGGGCATATAATTTCTCATCCACCGATCAACAGTACCGCTCACATGCGCAACCGTCGTCCCGCGAATCTCGCCATGCGCGAGATATCCGCTGGCCATATCCCACGTTCCACGCCATCACGATCCCCATTAACGAGCATGTCTTGCCATTAATGGGAGATTCCGCTCATCACGCGGGCGTGACGTCGGGAGCGTAACGGCCGGCGTGATTCTCGCGCCTGCCGCCACCGCTATATAAACCCCTTCTTCAGACGGTTCAGGTAAGCCATTTTTACTCCACTAAGCCGTTACTCTGCTCGGATTTCCTCTCTAACTTGACCGTCGGATGGTCCTCGGTGGTACAATCACCCCGGAACTTTCTTGCAGGTAGCTCGGCAACAACAACCTCAAACCCATTGAGATCCACACGCTTCAGGAGCCTGCCTTCAGATCCAATCTCAGCCGTCCATCACCGCCGTCAGCAGATCAACGGAAGGTAACATCTTGGCGTGATCCAGGTCGCGTCATTTACACTTGTTTGCAAAATTTTAATATGCATAGGCCTAAAATAATTGGAATCATTTGCAAATTGGCAAAGAAAAGAAAATACGGATTTCATTACTAAGGGCATGCTTGGATACACACTTTCCTCAGGGTTAAAAGCCTAGTTTCCATTTTTATCCCGGATTAGACCGATCTACCATAGTGATTTCTTTGGATCAAGGTTAGTACAAGTACCCGACCATCAGTTTTTAGATCGGAATCGGACATCTCTGCAATATTAGCCTTCTCGAAATAATTGATTTTTTAACGTTTGAATATATGACTTTTACAAATTAGTAAAAGTTTTCAATAAAACTAAAAATAACTTTAAATAATTTGACACATTCTTGTAAAAGTACCTTAGTTATTTCCCTTAATTGTCCCCTGGGTTTTTTCTGAAATATTATTATTTTAAAAATATATTATTAAAATAGAGGGGTTTAAATTAAAATTATGAAAATAGGATGGTTTGCCACCCCATCCCCCACCCTCAGAATAGAGGGCGAGTTCCCAGAACTCGCCCCATTTTTTTTTTAAATTTATTTTTAAATTATTAATTATTAATTATTAATTATATAATAATAATTATAAATATAATTTTAATTCTGATTTTAATTATAATTATAATTATATAATGATAATTATAATTATTTTAAAAAAATTTTAAAAATAAATAAACGAAAATAAATTTGGAAAAAATATTAAAATTTCATTATATCAATGTTTTTTACAGAATGAATCCGTCAAATTTACAATGTAAAAAAATCCTATCTGTTTGTAAAATGTAAATACTATATCGACGGTCAAATTTATAATAACAAAATGAATCCGTCAAATTTATAATACAAAAAAATTTGAGTGCACTTGTCACGATCCTGAAGGTCCCGCCCCTGATGCATGTCCTGGACATCTGGTCCTATAATGGCCTGGTTGTTTGCATAGGCTACATCTGGCTTGCTTTTGCTGATGATCAGCATCCATTGTCATTCGATCTCGACGCACCTTAGGTCTTCCGGGCCTTATATTTTTTTCCGGCGGTAATACAGTTGGTGTTTGTCTGTTGGCAGTATAATAGTGCCAATAGCGACTGTCCGGTATAGGATGAAATTTTGGATCGTATGCGCCTTGGCAATTGGAAACTGTATAGTAATGGGAAGCAAAATTATAATGTGAGGTATGCATGCTGCTCGCAGCAGCAATTGCGTGGGCACAAGGTAAATGTTGTTGCTGGAAAAGACCGCATGTACACGAAGAGAGCCCTTCATCTCTAAAGTTCACGGTATATTGATTCCCATTACCGCCCGTTACCTGAAACTCCGCCGTGTCAAACCTTTCGGATCTGTAGTTTTGTGCTCTGCGCTCTCTTTTCCGAAAGATATCTTCGTAATACGCAGTGAGCGGAGTGTCCATCGCCAAGGACTTTTCTCTTCTGTGCACAAAATAAGTATTCATCCGGAAAAAGGTTCGAACAATCAACCCCGGTATCGGTAAGCCTCTAACCCTTTTAAGGACCCCGTTGAAGCTTTCAGACATATTAGTCGTCATTAGGAGATATCTGCACCCATCATCATGTGCTTGTGACCACATGCATACTGGATACTCATCTAACCACGCTTTCGCGGCTTGACTCATCTCCCCAATTTTCGTCATGTATATGTCGTGAATATTAGGGTCAGGCGTTTCACCGGCTCTGTACATAAGCTTATGTAGATCCGAATTTTTAAATTTTCGATCAAAATTTTTCCTGAAGTGTCGTAGGCAAAACCTATGTGGGGTCGTCGGAAATACAGATCTCATTGCAGCTAGTATTCCCGGATGTCTATCAGATATGATGCATAAATCCGTTCTATGAAGAACAGATGGGATATTTTTGAGGTGACGGAAAAATCATGACCAAGATGATGTATTTTCACCATCGACAATAGAAAATCCCAACGGAAATATACCGTTATTAGCATCAACACCTGTAGCAATTAACATGCAGCCTCTGTACTTACCGTATAGATACGTACCATCAACGCACAATACCGGCCGACAGTGTGTGAAACCAGCCGCACATGGACCAAAGCACCAGAAAATTCTTTGAAACCTGACAGAGCCCTCGACGTCTGTTTCTGTGGTTTTTAACCGGTATACGGTCCCCGGATTTGATACTTTCATGGCTTCCATAAAAGGGACTAGTGAGTTGTACGAGCTTTCCCAGTCCCCGAATATCTTGCATAAAGCCTTTCTACGAGCATCCCATGCCTTCACATACGAAATCTGAATTTTATGCTCTCCGCTAACTAAGAGCCGTATCTCTCGGGGAGTCATCGCCACATCTGTACGGATCAGTGGCATGATTAGCGAGCAAATATAAGATGAAGTGCAATTCCGGTGATCCTGTAACATAATAGAATTGATGCAAGTGTGTTCTTGGTTGTATTTCGTGACCTTCCAAGCCTTGGCTCTTTTGGAACAACATGCATGCAATCTCTACTGACATTCAGGAGCTTTCGTGCATACCACAGTATAGTACGTCTTATTTGACTCTTCGGTTTTAAATGTAACGTTTTGCTGAATGGACCACGACTTCAGCTTACAAATAAAATCTCCTTTTTCCTGAAACAAATCCCCGACGCTGATGCAATCTTCGCTTGCTGCTGTCGTGTCCAAATAGGGTGCTGTATTTACTTCTGCCACGGCTAAGTCTACCCAACCATCATCTTCCAGCGGATCGAGGCCGGGATCTTCTAGTTCGACAAAATCGTTATTCGCAACCATACCATCAAAGAATGCTACCTCATTCAATCAGCAGCATATTCCACGCTATCCTCCCCCTGATGACCTTCACCGATTTCATCATCATCACTGCCACACATATCAATATCACCCGAAGCAACATAAGGCTCGGGTGCAATATATGATGGTTGTGGTCGGTGTAATGTGGATGGTTCGGGGTGAGAAGACCGGAAAGATGTGGACGGATATGCTTGGAATGCGCTACTTGGATCGTGTTGGAATAATGCGGAGGTGTGGGGAAATCTGCGTTTAGTATATAAATTGTTATTATAATATTATTCCTTAATATTTTCGTAACTAAATCATCACTTGTTTCAGATTTATTTACCTGTGGAAGGCTGTGTATGGTAATCCTTGCTGTTCTTCTGGGGTGCATGTAACTGCAGCAGTCGAGTAGGAGAACCTGGATTTATGGATTTTATTAAATGTTTGAATATTAGTATCTAGGTATTACTAAAATATTTAAATATGAGTTTATAAAATGTTTACCCATGAGTTTGAAGGTTTGAATAATGTTGTGTATAGTCATATCCACCGGCACTGACGGTATCATCGTTGACCATGTGACCGTACCCCAAGAAACTATCTTCAGCATTACCATCAAAATTACCCGTTGGAGGGGTATCTGATACTTCCAATTGCTCCTTCTGAACCAAAAGTTCAAAAGAATGCTGGGTGCTTGAGAGACCGAAATCTATCATCGAAGATATTGATGCATCGTCTATAATTTCAACCAATGCATTTCCACTGAACATAGGCCATATACAACTTAACTTAACTCTACTTTCACGGGGATCGTATTTCGTAATTTTGAACACTTTAATCTCTAGTTCATCATAAGTCGTTGATGCTTCCAATCGCATGATTCGTGCGGACCCGCCCATATACTCGGGACCTTATGCACTTGTGATAACCTGGCCATCATATTTACATACAACAAATATACTTGGGGAGACTATAATCCTGCACAAAAAACAGTTATAATCTTGCACAAAAAACAAATATACTTGGGGAGGCCATAATCTTGTATAATTTTTTTTAAATTATTTTTCCTACACTTAACAATTTGATATTCTTGGATCTCCTTTTTTTTAAGTTTTTTTATTAATAATGTTCCGTCTAGAAAAGATTGCTTACTTCCAATACTTTATGAACTGTTCCGTCTTGATCCTATCCAGCAGCTCCTACTCGCAGACTATGGTACTGAACTTGACCTTCTTCTAAAACTCCACACTTACACAAAATTGATAGCAGAGAAAAATTGATCGAAGTAAATGGATAGTGACCGGTATAGGATGAAAATTTAACAGAGATGAAATGGGTAGTGAAATGTATAGCGGCTATTTATAGGATATGAGGGCCGGCAAGATATTGAAGAGGGCGGGTTGACCTGACACGACAACACTGGCATAACACACAGTGCACGACACGAATAATTATTGAAGAGGGCGGGTTTTAATAACCCGCCCTCTTCAATATGATGTCCTTCTGACACTTAACAGTTTAAAAACTGATGTGACACTTATACTTACATAGACTCACGTTTTAATAAATAAATATATTAAAAGAAATTTGACAAGACAACTTTAAAAAATATATAAAAAACAAAATTATTGAAGAGGGCGGGTTCTAACAACCCGCCCTCTTAATTGAGACACTGGCATAACACAGTGTACGACACGAATAATTATTGAAGAGGGCGGGCAATATGATGTCCTTGACACTTACAAAAAAAAATGATGTGACACTTACACTTACACAGACTCACGTTTTATGTAATACCCTAGGTATTATCTGGTATACCCATTTATACCAGATAAGCATGGGGACCCACTGTAGAACATGGGGAATCTTCGGAATACATTCCGAAAGAGGTCAGACCTGTACTATAAATGGAATGATACCCCTCTTCAATACAGAGGCACCTTTTAAGTGAACTGGCACTACAGGAGTTTGAAAACTCCGTAGTTAAGCGTGCTCGGGCCAGGGAAGTCCTGGGATGGGTGACCTCCTGGGAAGTGGCCCCTGGTCGGGTCCGGTTCACTCCGAAGGACAAAACCGTGTGGCTTCGGCCAGAGCGGACAATACTCTCTGTATGGGGGTGGGCCGTAACAGAATGGTATCAGAGCTGGTTCCTCAATAGTAGGTCTGTGGTTCGAGGACGAACCATTGTTCTAAGTGGGGGAGAATGTAATACCCCAGGTATTATCTGGTATACCCATTTATACCAAATAAGCATGGGGACCCACTGTAGAACATGGGGAATCTTCGGAATACATTCCGAAAGAGGTCAGACCTGTACTATAAATGGAATGATACCCCTCTTCAATACAGAGGCGCCTTTTAAGTGCACTGGCACTACAGGAGTTTGAAAACTCCGTAGTTAAGCGTGCTCAGGCCAGGGAAGTCCTGGGATGGGTGACCTCCTGGGAAGTGGCCCCTGGTCGGGTCCGGTTCACTCCGAAGGACAAAACCGTGCGGTTTCGGCCAGAGCGGACAATACTCTCTGTATGGGGGGTGGGGCGTAACATTTTAATAAATAAATATATTAAAAGAAACTGATTTGACAAGACAACTTTACAAAAATATATAAAAAACAAAATTATTGAAGAGGGCGGGTTCGAACCCGCCCTCTTCCTTTGTGAATAGGAAATACTTTGACACCATTCATATAATTATTGAAGAGAGCGGGTTCCTGGAACCCGCCCTCTTCAACTGATTTGACCGATACTGTAGCGGGTTGAACCCGCCCACCCTCTATAAAACCCTCGACAGATCGTATTAAGAATCAACCACTCATCTAATCTATACTTGATAAAACCCTCGACAAATCTCTGCTCCAGTGCATTTCAATGGAGAATCAACCACTCGACAAATCTCTGCTTGTGCATCAAAACGAACACAGATCGTTTAATATATTACACGGGAAGGAAATATTCTAAACTTAGTTAATTTTTTTAATTACACCTTTCATTTAATTCTAATAGTTGAAAATGACATTATTTAATTTTGCAAGATGGAGATAATCTCACCGTCGTCACCCATAGCTCAGACAAATGGATAGTTAGCGACCAACGAATAAACCAGCGGCTTAGACGGGCCGGATTTTATGAAGCGTCGTTGATTCGTCATATCCAAATCGACCACGCCCTCGTCACCTCTCTGGTTGAGCGCTGGAGAAAAGAGACCCACACCTTTCATCTAAGATGGGGTGAGGCCACAATCAGACTCCAGGATATTGGCCTCTCACTCGGTTTACGGGTCAATGGGCTTGGGTTGGTCGGAGGAAAAATTGTTGGTCCAGATACCGACCACCCATACTGGGATACATATGCCGAGTCTGTTCTCAGACAGGTAAACAATTTCATTCTGATTCCCCTCTTTAGTGTACCTATTTTATGTTGTACATTATTTCTAGCTTTAATATTTAAAAAAATGCTAATATCAGGCACCAGGAGGCCACAGTAAGGGGTATAAAATCAGTTTAAACTGGCTAAGAGATACATTTAGTAATATCCCTGATGAAGCCACCGATGAAGTTTTGGATAGACATGCACGTGCCTACATTCTGTACATGATCGGTTCTTGGTTGATGCCGGACCAATCAGCAACACATGTCCATCCGTTATACCTTGGCTTCCTAACGGATTTTGATGTCTGTGGCCAATATGCTTGGGGAGAAGGGGTCCTGGCCTTTCTTTATAAGGAACTCGATAAGGCATGTGCTCTTACGAAGAATAAAATTTATGGATGCATTACATTACTTCAGGTAAATTCTTTATTTTTCACAACTAGAATTTTGCAAAATTGCAATATTGGTTTTCTCTCTTATAATCTGAAACTTTATTTATAGATCTGGTCATGGGAGCATATGTATATAGGAAGACCAGAGAATGTTAAAATAACTGGCTTGGATATCCCCGGAAAGCCGCTCGGCTGTTGGTGGAATGGGAAGAAAGAGTATAAGGCTCCTCGTCGAGCACTTAAGTACTATAGAGATGAGTTGGATCGCATGGAGGCGGCTCAGGTAACCATAATTTAGGTAATTAAATTTGTTTTACAATTTTGAAATACCTTAATCACAATTTTTTTACTATGTTATTTGCGCAGTTCCTGTGGACGCCTTATACAGCAGATCGTCTACAACACTTACTCGGCATCTGTCTCGAATGAGAGCCGGTTCGGCGGGCTCGATGCCCACTCCTCTGCATTAATGTCGTTGTCATGCACCTCCCGGATAGGGTGTTGCGACAGTTTGATAGATTGCAACATATTCCTGTCTCGCCGCCTTCGCCTATGACAATAGAGGGAGACATGCGAGGAGGAAAGACGGAGCGTGATTGGAGAGGGCATCATCATCAATATTTGCTGAGATGGGAGGATAGGCAGCGTAGTATTGCCTTACAGCAAATAGGTGACCACACAGCCACCGACGCTACCAAAGCATATCTACAGTGGTATAAGCGTGTCACCATAAGATATCTTTCTGCTCCCCCCAACAACTTCCCAAACATCTCGCGGTACGAGCCTAGAGGCCACATGGAACGAGATTTGGTAAGTTGAATTCTTTATATCATATTACTTTTTAACATCCGGCGGTATAAGTCAATACTTATTTCTTATTTCTAATGTAACGACAGGCTCGTGGGTTGCCTCTCGTACAAACAATGGTGCAGGAACCATACCCGACTGATGCTGGTCCGGCATCTCAGGCTCGATTTTCAAATGTAGACCAATTAATTGGTGGTGTATTCGGTTCATATGGTATTTCTCAACATTTATCGCCGGCACCAGAGCCGCAGTATCAGCCGGCACCGGAGCCACAGTATGAACCGGCACCGCAGCCGCAGTATGACCCGGCACCAGAGCCGCATCATCAGGGAGATCCAGCGCAGCAGGATCGATGGTTTGGATCACCATACCGTCAGCAGCAACCCTGGCATACCGGACAGGCGCAACAACACCAGTCTTGGGGGTCAGGTTTTGCAGAACAGCCGTCTTGGAGGTCAGGTTTTGCACAACAACAGCACCCTTGGGGGTCAGGATTTGCACAGCCATGGGGCCAAGGTTTTGTGCAACATCAGCCGCATAAAACCGGGACAGGTTCATCGCTACAACTGCCCAGTTGGGACACGGATTTAGCGTCCTATGCAGATTTGTTGGGAGACAGCACATATCCGACACTTGTCCCACATTCAGGTTCAGGATTTGCGGGTCAACAGCCTGTCCAAGACGCTGCTGAAGACGTAGCTGAAGCAGAACCCGAACCCAAAGCAGAAGAGCAGACGCCGCCGCCGCCGCCATCTATCCAAGAAACAGGTGGTTCCTCCAGTCATCCCAGGAGGCATAGGCTTATGTCAAGCCTCCTCGGATTTCATAAGGGTAAAGGAAAAAGAAAAAAATAGTATTTAAATTTTACAAACAGATAGGATTTTTTAACATTGGAAATTTGACGGATTCATTTTCATATTATAAATTTGACCGTCCAGATAGAAATCGGATAGGATTTTTTGGTATTGTAAATTTTGACGGATTCATTCTGTAAAAAACATTGATATAGTGAAATTTTATTATTTAATTTAAATATCTTTTTCGTTTATTTACTTTTATTTTATTTTTAAGAATTATAATTATAATTATAATTATAATCATATTATAATTAAAATTATATTTATAATTATATAATTATAATTAATAATTTAAAAATACATTTTAAAAAAAAGGGGGGGCGGGTTCCCAGAACCCGCCCCCTATTCTGGGGGTGGGGTGGCAAACCACCCTATTTTCATAATTTTAATTTAAACCCCCCTATTTTAATAATATATTTTTAAAATAATAATATTTCAAAAAAAAAACCTGTATTGGCAAATGGCAGCGCATGAGCATACCCAACATACTGGAAAGGTTTGTTAACCTCGTTTAGTATTTATTCGTAGAACCTAATAGATGCTTTACAGTTTCCTCTTGTTATTTTCTTTTGCTGCTTAATTTAAAATTCTGTTGCTGAATCAAACTACATAATCAAAACTTTCAAACAGCCTATATGACTTATTGGTTTTCATGATAGGTAGTTTTACTCCAATCTGCGTGTATATATCTAGTAGTTTTTTTTGCAAGTGCTACACATGGAAAATTGATTAACTCTATTATTTGATAACATTCAAATTCGTCATGAACAAAGTTTACATGTGACTAAGAGTTTGTCTGTGAAAGAATAACTTAGTTGTTTCAATTCGCCAGTATCAACTCCGAAAAAAATAAATTAAAAACTTAAACGATAAGTTACCATATATATAATAATAGAGTAAATGACACTTAAATACCCTTAACTATCCTGGATTATCACTAAAATACCTTGAAGTTATGTTATTACAATAAAATACCTTAAATACTACTTTTGAGGTATTTTAGTGAAAGAAAATTCTTGAAAACCATAGTTTAAGGTATTTTACTGGAAAAAGGATAGTTAAGAGTATTTTAGTGCAAGTTATATATATATATATATAGAGAGAGAGAGAGAGAGAGAGAGAGATTAATGGAGGAAAGAGGCCATAAGAGGGATTTCCTCCTATGGCGTGGAAAAAATATAACCTCCGCCATTTTTTCCGACGATCGGCACCCATCATCATCATCGTTATCATCTAAAATGTGCGTACACCAAATTTCATGTGATTGCACAACTTTTTCACCGTTGATTTAGTGGGTTCAAAATTAACGGTTTACCGACAATAGAACTTTTTGCATTGCTAAATCAACGGTGAAAAAGTTGTAGAATCACATGAAATTTGGTTTACCCACATCTTAGATGATAATGATGGGGGCTGATCGTTGAAAAAATTGGTGGAGGTTGTATTTTTTCCACGCCATAGGAGGAAATTTCCTCATATGGCCTCTTTCCTCCATTATTCTCATATATATATATATATATATATAGAGAGAGAGAGAGAGAGAGATGCCATAGGAGGGAATTTTCTCCTATGGCGTCAAAAAAATACATCCTTGATTTTATCCGACGATCGGCATCCATCATCTTCATCCTTATCATCTAAGATGTGAGTACACCAAATTTCATATGATTCTTCCACCTTTTCACCATTGAATTAGGAATGTAAAATATTCTATTTTCGGTAAACCGTTAATTTTGCACCCACTAAATCAAAGGTGAAAAAGCAGTAGAATTGTATGAAATTTGGCGTGATGAAGATGATGGATGCCGATCGTCGGAAAAAATGGTGGAGGGTGTATTTTTTTGACGCCATAGAAGGAAATTCCCTCCCATGGCCCCATTCCGATATATATCTATATATCTATATATCTATATATATATATATATATATATATATATATATATATATATATATATATATATATATATATAGCGAGAGAGAGAGAGTGCGGATCCGTTAGCGCGGGTTTGCGTTTTTTCAAGTTCACGAACTTTTTCGTGTGATGTCTTTTCGACAATCCGCTCCGTTCAAGTTGTTCTACACATCTTAGATAGTGTATGGATGAAAAATCACGTCGATCGGAGGTGTTTTGAATGTCCAAAAGTTTTAAAATCGTAAAAACAGCATGACTGAAATAAACTCACATTTTGCTTATGCAAAACACCTTCAATCGACGTGATTTTTCATCCATACACTATCTAAGAAGTGTCGAATAATTTGAACGAAACGGATTGTCGAAAGGATGTCACACAAAAAAGTTCATGAATTTGAAAAAAATGCGAACCCACCTTAACGGATTCGCACTCTCTCTCTCTATAGGGTATAACTACTTTACAAATAAAACTTTTAATTTGATTATGATTATTTTCATTAGATAAAAAGAAATAGAAACTGCTTTATTGCATGAGAAAATGAGGCATGCATGGATCTCCTAGGCCCAAAACTACAGTGGACTCTCACATGGTCCAGGGGCCTAACTGCAAAATAGCCAGCAAGCCCTACTGGCCCATGTGAGAGGCCGCTGCAGTTTGGGCCTGCAAACCCCGTTTCTTCTTGCATATCCTTTAAATGATAAATGGTCTTAATTCAATTTTTGTTAGACCATCATTTCTTGAGCAAACTAAATCAGGTAAAATTATGAAAAGAATTAATTTATAAATTGTTTGTATTTTTCTCAAAGGAGTTTTAGTAATTAATGATTTACCCTACATATAGATGCATAGATATAAAGAATATACCATACATATAAACGAATACAAGAATAACAAGAAGCCTTCACCCCAAATTTTTAGGGTCGGTCGCTTGAATTCTTCTCTTCCATTCCGCTGTATTAAGGATTGTCTCCTTGGTCAAATTAGCAATTAACATATACTTAATTGTTTCAATTTATGTTCGTTTAGGTTTACCCCTACCCTTAGCTGTGCTGCCATTAACTATAATTTTGTCACTTTGTTTAACCGGGGTATTGACTAGTCTTCGTTGCACATGTTCAAACCATCACACTCGGCCATCTCTCATCCTATCCCCTATAGGAGATAGTTTTACTTGTTACGCATGCATTCTTATCTTATCCTATCATTTAGTGTATTACCATCATCCATTTTAAGATTCTCATTTCAATCATACTCATCTTTTGGATATGTTTCTTAATTGCCCTACATTTTGATCCATAAAGAAATACGAATCTTCTAATAAAAAAATTCCTTTCAATTCCAAAGTTGTCCTACGATCACATAGTACTCCTGAAACATCTCCTGAATATAAGCAGATATCTTTTGAAATATTATTCTGTTTATATTTGTAATGATTTTTTAAAAAAAAAAGTTAACAAAACTGCTGAAAATTTTATCCCAAAAAAAGAATTTGCAGCATGAATTAAATTTTGAAGTTTATATATATATATATATATATATATATATATATATATAATACCTAAAATTACACTATATTAATCCATTCTTGTTAAACTTAGTTTCAATTTTTACTAACTTTTCTAAATATTTTATTGTAATTTAGATAAACTACTAAATAAACAAATTATTAGCATTTACATTTTATCCAAAAATTATTAAAATCTGAAAGCCTAAAGCAAATAATTCTTATATTCAAATTAACTAAAAATTAGTTTCAACAAATTTTGAGGTGTATATAATTAGTAGTCATCCATTATCATCAAAGATTGTAATTGTACAAAAAATGGGAGAAAATTAGGTCTTATGTATATAGGTTATAACTAAAATTACATTTAGATTAAAATTACTGACGAGAATAACATGACACAAAAAAGGAAGAATTTGATTTTAGGTGCAGTATAGATAGACAGATAAATGGCAGACAATGAAAAAAATATCATATTTAATATAGAAAAAATATCAAATATAAAGATTTCTAGAGAGAGAAAATACGAGATACAGACATAAATGGATTATAAAGAGTATGCAATGGGGATTTCTATGCATACTGAAATTTTTAATGTATTTATCCTAAGTCCTTCAAACTATAACACCTTTTCTAATTTAATTCATTGTTAATCTATCCTTTTCATAGTTGGTAATATATTGAAATCTTAGTCAAAATCACATTACGAAGATAAATTTAAAGAATTGGGTATTTTAATATTTTAAGTACCGAAAATGAAAGGGGAAAAACTAAAATAATTACGAAGATTTTAATTTTTTATTTATTCTAATTTTCTAAAAATGTGTACACTACGAGATTTTAACAGATTTGAAAAAATGTTTAAGTCCGAAATTGAAATATAACGAATGGTTTTTTAATTTGAAAATAAAATATAAAAAAATTATTAAAATTTGTAAATGTTTATTTTATTATTTTAAATAAATCCAAAAAAAAAATATAGAAATATTTACAAACTGTTGGAATTTTTTTTATTTCAACTGGAAAAATCTTTTCGAATATTTTTTCCATGACGTCTAAAATATAATTACATGCATTGCGCGTGCAAAATTCTAGTTTAAATAGTTATGATTGGTAAAGACCGGTCTTCATAATTCTTTTGATTAGCAGTTATCCCATGTGCATGTTCATTCTTAATATATTTGTGCTTCTGCAATAAGAATTTATCAAGATACAATACACCAACATCGGTAAGGATGTAAATACCTTAAATAAAGAGATCAAGTAATTTGGTCCAAACCATATTTGTATCCACATGTTGAGCAATATACACATTCAAATTTTAACGATGTAAATTGTAGATATTAATATTGGCGAAGTGAACAATCGCAATTATCTTAGTAGATACTGAATATCCGAATTATACTAGGAAAATTAAAGAATATGCCTTGAGCATAATTTATTGGCTTATTTACTGAAAACTCCCCTCAGACTTGGTCCAGTTGTAGAAAACTATTAGTGCCTTTAAAAATGACAGAAAACCGCCAAACTTAACGGTGCCATGTCAGGCACCATCTGTGCCACATCAGTGCAATATCAACCGAATTGCCACGTCAATAATAAAATTCTCAAAATACCTCTTTAACCCTTACCTAATTTCTATAAAGTAAAATATCCTTCTTCCCTCTACCGCCATTACCAGCCCCCTCCTTCCCTCCCCATTAAAAAAGCAACCCCGGACCTCCCCCTCCTCTTTACCCACCCCTGCCTCCTCCAACCCCTCGCTCCAGCCCCCTTCCCCTTACCCACCCTTCCCCTACCTCCTGCTCCAGCCTCCACTTTATAGGTCCGCGCCCAAGCCTAACCTCTCCTACCCCGACCTCTTCCTCCACACCCCAGCTCCACCCTCTACCCTCCACCGCCACCCCTTATCATCTTCATCGTCTCATCCCAAGCTCTCTCGCTGCCACCCCTCCACCCTCCACCGTCTCTCACCGTGGTCCGATTCCGGCTCCCTCTCCCCCCATATATTAATTAGGCTTATTTCACGAAAGTCATATTGTGGTTTGCTCGTGTTTTCCAAAACCACCCTAAAGTTCAAACTCGTCATAGAAACCCCCTGCACTTTCATTCCGTTACGCAAAATCCTCCTATCGTTAGTATTTTAACGTTTTAGTTTTTAAATCAAGTCATGTGAGGCACATGTGACATATTTTTATAATTCTATGCCAAAATTACCTTTTGTTTTTATAATCTTATTTTCTCTAAAAATTGGAACCTAAATCTTATTCCCTCCAATTTGCTCCTTAAAATCTCAATCTCTAAATTCTCTCCAAATTAGGAATGTTGATAAGGCAAGAACCGATCAAAAGAATAGTCTTTTTAAAAAAACAATTTAAAAAATGATCTAAAAAATGTTGAGTCAAGGAGTTATATTCTTGTACCAGAATTCAATTTTTATTTACTTTTTAAAAATAAAACATGATTTATTTTGTTATAAATAATTTAGGATAAAATTTTAGGTTTTGACACCTGAAACAAATTGCAAACACTAATCTTATACAACTTTGAATTCAAACATTTAAAACAAATTGCAAACACTAATCTTATACAACTTTGAATTCAAACATTTGAATCAAAAGCATGTGTGCAAAATGGATATTAACGAACTGAGCATAAACAACGCCATTGCGCACACTATATACACACACAAACTTAAAATGAACATCATGAGCACGTGTTCACACATTATATTCTTACATTATCAAGCACCAATACCATGAACAATAAGTTGAACTAAAATTTCACAAAATGCACACATATAATCGCTTTAACATAAATACAACAATAATAAATAACATAAGTTGTTAAACTGATACATTAACCATAGAACTATATAGCTATCCTAGTACTTTAACATCCAAAATGCATGTTTCCAACATACTCAAATGCCAATCTTAGCTTACACCAAGTTTTGCTTAAATTTAAAGCAAATACATGATCTCAACACAAAAGTTCTTCAACAAATATTCTCATAAATCCACAACAAATAAAAAACTAATTATGATTCTCTTGTACACTACTTGTAATAACTTTGTTCCTTTTTTGCGTTAATTTCTTCTGCAACACAAAAATTGAATTCAAAGTTAAGTATTTAGGATTGAATAAAGAAAAAAAAAATTAAAACTACAATCAACTAGGATTAATGAAACTCACCACTCTGCTAGGTTGTGGCACAGATCTCTTGATAGATCTTGCACTCACTTGACTAGCTTCATCACCGATCACTCTCCCATCTTCGCTTTGCGCTAAAGATGATGTACCAGCTTGACCCAAAGCTTGTGAGCCTGACTCATGCCACTCCCTACCAAACTCACTCATATCCCTTATAACTTTCTTAGGCCTTTCCAGGTTATTTCTTGTAGCACCTTTCGGACGTGAAGTAGAGACTTCATTCTTACAAGATCTCACATTATGCCCAACATGTGAATAAGAAAATATATAGTAAAACATTAAAGAAAATTTAAATATTTGAGTTTAAAACGACTTAAATTACAATAAAAAAATTGTCAAAAAAATAAGCTTATCATAAATTTAACTTTGCACTTTGAGCACATTAATGACCAGTGGATGTCCTGATTGACACTGTTTTTTTTTGGTTCATCAATCCCCCTCTTTCTCTTAGGCCTTTCATGCTTGTTCCTGTATCCCGGAGCTGTTGGAACAAGCAAATTAGTTTTTTTTCCCATCTACTGCGATGTGGAATAGAAGTGATTGAATATGCACATGCCTTCATGTAAGCCTTCTTTGAATAATATGGATCTACACAGTCTTCTGGATTTCTTCTAGTTGAAATGCATACGGCAATGGCATGAAGATAAGGAATTCCTGTCATTTCAAATTTCCTGTAGTCACATGTCCTTTTTTCAAGATTTCAGATAAAAGGCATGTGGTCCTTCATAACTTCAAAATCTTGTCCTCTTGATAGAGGTATGCAGTTCCTGGATCTCTCGGTCTCTTTGGCGAACTTTTCTACCATGTTAGGATTAATATTTTTAACCTGCCCTTAATCCATATTCTTTTCTTATATAATCTTTTGTCATGATCTTTCTTCTAAGCATCTCAAACATACCTCAGCGATAGCCCCATTCCATGATTCTGCAATATTGTTTAAAACCAAATCACATTTCACTCTTGTAGTCAAGTGTGCCCTGCACCAATAAGAAGGATCATGTTGCTTCATAATCCATGCAAAAACCTTCAGATCTTGTGATTTAAGAAGTCCCATCTCCTCTTTAAACTTCAAGTTGGTGTATGCTTTTGCACATCGGTTGAATTTGTTTTTGATCCCACCTAACCCTTTACAAGCAGCCAAAAGGTTAGCATACATGTGTCCAACACAAAACCTATGCTCCATTCCAGAAAATACTCCCTATCAACCAAAACAATAGAGAATATACAAAATTAAATATGTTTACAGTACATACATACAAGTAAATGTGGGTATCTGTGTATATGTGCGTATACACACACAACTACTATATACTTGAACATCGTGGGTTTTCTTTCATTTCTTTTTGTGTTGTGTAGCCTAGCATAAATATTGATTGATGATGTCAGAATCTTTATGATATAAAGATCGAATACCTTTTGCCTGTCTGAAATGAACACCCAACTATTCTCGTTGACCGAACCCAATGAACCATGGATGCATTGGAAGAAGAACTTCCTAGCATCCTTTGTCTTGGCTTGCACTACTGCCCATACAATGGGAAACATCTCATCGTTTGAATTTCTAACAAAATAAATATAGGAAGATTAAATATTTATGTAGCCAATTCAAGTCGGCAAGAATGAAATATTTTTTATTAAACATTACCTTCCTATTGCACTTAGCAAGATACCGGATTGGACATTCAAGTGGCAACCATCGAGCCCAATGAATGGCCTACATCATTCTTTGAATCGTTGAATTTGTGCAGCAAATGAGATGTAGATTCTCTTGAAGGCTGGAGGAGAGTTGGGAAAGGAGTTGTCCACTTATACTTTAACAAAACTTCTTGGATTTTTCAAAAGGAGCATGTTGGCGTAATCCTTTATCTTCCAATACTTCCAGTACTGCTCCTTGTGACTACCCCATCTTTTCTTCACTTCTCCTATTGCTATATATAGTTGACCATGTTTTACATCCAACATGAAATTTCTCTTCAAAGTCAGTGTTATGGCTTTCACATCCCAATTTGGATTCTTCTTGATTTGATCTTGACATTTATTGGCAATCCATTTCGTTGTTGCATGCTTGTTTGTCCAAATTTTTTGACAAATATAGTTTACCTTTATACTCTTGATTTGAAACTACTTCTTTTCTGACGCTCATAATGCATGTATCCACATATACTTATCTACTTCTCTTTTAGAACATACATCAGTCATTCTATAGCTCTCGTTCTTTATATACTTCACCATAAAACCATTAGCCACCACATGGTTTTGCAATGCCTTTCTGAAATGGCATGTATTTGGAGATTTATCACCACAAGAAAGTTCTATGAAACCTTTACAATGTTCCATGTCAAATTCTCTAAACCCGAACCTCGGAAAATCCTCATCTTCATGGATTGAGTTAAGCTCATCGCTATCATAATATTCGGTTTCAACATAATTCTCTAGATACCCCGAGATCTATTTCTACATCAGCATCCGGGATTTCTTCACTTTCAATGTCACTTTTACATCATTCTTTAGATACCCTCTGACATCTATTTTCAACCCACCATCTGAAACTTCTTCACTCTCATCGTCTCTTTCTTCACTTCCCTTCATATCATTATTTTCTTTTTCATAATCTTCAGCTTCAGTGAACATAGCAGTTTTGTCGAGATTCCTAGATGATTGTGTCTCTCGCACTGTTAATAGCTCCATGTCAACAAACTATGAGGAAATTGATCAATAAATAACATTATAAACAATTCGTAAATATTATTTAATTAGCATAGACATCTCATATTTTTGTTTTAAGAAACGATATTGCAACATGATATATAGTTGCATAACTAAAAGTACCTTGTAACACTCATGGCCCTTGATTGAGATATTTTATAAATTCTAGGAGATCTCCTTGTATTGGCATGTGTTCCCTGTTATAAAAATTTGATGCAGTTAGTGTACAATGTATATTTTGAATTTAAACATGACAAAAATATATCAAAAGAATTAAAAATACCTTCTATATCTCATTGCTAATTTTTCGGTGTCACAAATTGAAACCGAATCAAGTTTATGATGGTCCAAGAAGTGTACTTCAGACCATTGACTCAATCATGGCTTTAATTTCATCTACTCTGTCATTAAAAACTGGAATGAATGATCTTTTGTTATTCATCAATAAAACACTATAACTAGGATCATATCCTATTTCTCCTATTATTTCAACAAGCTCGGACCAACTAAAGTGCTCCAACTCTAGGTATTTTTTAGTTGTAAACCTCTTTTATAATTGCCACATTCAAATTACCCAGCATGATGGATGATTAAGATAACTACTCCGATGCAAACCTATCAAAAAATCATGATTAGCCATTTAATTTCATTCACCGCTATTGCTTTTCATGAAACAAATAAACTAAATTTACCACAGGGTTGCTGGTTATTTCTCTTCTAATCTCAACCGACTCTTAACTTGTATTACTTGCTTCTGCCATCTGTTAAGGTAAATTAAAGTTCATTATAAAATATAAGCTTTTCATGAGTGCTTTTTAAGAATGAATAAACAGATACAAAATTATGAAGTAATAAATAAACTAATACAAGATTTAAAAAAAATATAGGTACATCATAATTATTTTTCACAGATATGCTATTTAGAAATAAATAAACTATCAATCTAATACCAGATTTTATTTTACTATAAATTTATGTACACATTCTGTCGAACAGATCACAAGCACAAATTAACTTAACTCATATCACCGCATTTCCTTAAACACAAGAGAAGCAAAGATCAATCCAATAGATTGAAAGAGACTATAAAGTTTTATACTTGTTTGCAAAATTCATGATTAATATGCATAGGCCTAAAATAATTGGAATCATTTGCAAATTAATTGGCAAAGAAAATTCGGATTTCATTACTAAGGGCATGCTTGGATACACACTTCCCTCAGGGTTAAAAGCCTAGTTTTCATTTTTATCCCGGATTAGACCAATCTACCATAGTGGTTTCTTTGGATCAAGGTTAGTACAAGTATCATACCATCATTTTTTAGATCGGAACCGGCCATCTCTGCAATATTAGCCTTCTCTGAACGGAAATAATTGATTTTTTAACGTTTGAATATATGACTTAAAAATTAGTAAAAGTTTTCAATAAAACTAAAAATAACTTTAAATAATTTGACACATTCTTGTAAAAGTACCTTAGTTATTTCCTTTTTTGTTTTTCACTTTTTATGAAGCCTGGAGAAACTCTGAGGGATTTCTACAAGAGGACAAATATGTATTGGCAAATGGCAGCGCATGAGCATACCCAACATACTGGAAAGGTTTGTTAACCTCGTTTAGTATTTATTCGTAGAACCTAATAGATGCTTTACAGTTTCCTCTTGTTATTTTCTTTTGCTGCTTAATTTAAAATTCTGTTGCTGAATCAAACTACATAATCAAAACTTTCAAACAGCCTATATGACTTATTGGTTTTCATGATAGGTAGTTTTACTCCAATCTGCGTGTATATATCTAGTAGTTTTTTTTGCAAGTGCTACACATGGAAAATTGATTAACTCTATTATTTGATAACATTCAAATTCGTCATGAACAAAGTTTACATGTGACTAAGAGTTTGTCTGTGAAAGAATAACTTAGTTGTTACAATTCCCCAGTATCAACTCCGAAAAAAATAAACTTAAAAACTTAAACGATAAGTTACCATATATATAATAATAGAGTAAATGACACTTAAATACCCTTAACTATCCTGGATTTTCACTAAAATACCTTGAAGTTATGTTATTACAATAAAATACCTTAAATATTACTTTTGAGGTATTTTAGTGAAAGAAAATTCTTGAAAACCATGGTTTAAGGTATTTTACTGGAAAAAGGATAGTTAAGAGTATTTTAGAGCAAGTTATGCATTATATATATATATATATATATATATATATATATAGAGAGAGAGAGAGAGAGAGAGAGAGAGAGGTGCCATAGGAGGGAATTTCCTCCTATGGTGTCAAAAAAATACATCCTCGAATTTATCCAACGATCGGCATCCATCATTTTCATCCTTATCATCTAAGATGTGGATACACCAAATTTCATATGATTCTTCCACCTTTTCACCGTTGAATTAGGAATGTAAAATGTTCTATTGTCGGTAAACCGTTAATTTTGCACCCGCTAAATCAAGGGTGAAAAAGTGGTAGAATCATATGAAATTTAGTGTATCCACATCTTAGATGAAAATGATGAAGATGATGGATGCCGATCGTCAGAAAAATGATGAAGGGTGTATTTTTTCGACGCCATAGGAGAAAATTCCCTCCCATGGCCCCATTCCTACATTATTTTCATATATATATATATATATTGCGGATCCGTTAGCGTGGGTTCGCGTTTTTCCAAGTTCACGAACTTTTTCATGTGATGTCCTTTCGACAATCCGCTCCGTTTAAATTGTTCTACACGTCTTAGATAGTGTATAGATGAAAAATCACGTCGATCGAAGGTGTTTGGAATGTCTAAAACCAAGTTTTAAAATCGTAAAAACTGCATGACTGAAATAAACTCACATTTTGCTTATGCAATCGACATAATTTTTCATCCATACATTATCTAAGACGTGTAGAACAACTTGAACGGAATGGATTGTCGAAAGGACGTCACACGAAAAAGTTCGTGAATTTGAAAAACGCATACCCACCTTAATGGATTCGCACTCTACACACACACACACACACACACACACACACACACACACACACACATATATATATATATATATATATATATATATATATATATAGGGTATAACTATACAAATAAAACTTTTAATTTGATTATGATTATTTTCATTAGATAAAATTAAATAGAAACTGCTTTATTTCATGAGAAAACGGGGCCTGCAGGGATCCTATAGGCCCAAAACTACAGCGGACTCTCAAATGGTCCACGGGCCTAATTGCAAAATAGCCAGTGAGCCTCACTGGACCATGTGAGAGGCCACTGCAGTTTGGGCCTGCAAACCCCGTTTCTTCTTGCATACCCTTCAAATGATAAATGGTCTTAATTCATTTTTAGTTAGATCTGCATTTCTTGAACAAACTAAATCAGGTAAAATTATGAAAAGAATTAATTTATAAATTGTTTGTATTTTTCTCAAAGGAGTTTTAGTAATTAATGATTTACCATACATATAGATGCATAGATATAAAGAATATACCATACATATAAACGAATACAAGAATAACAAGAAGCCTTCACTCCAAATTTTTAGGGTCGGTCGCTTGAATTCTTCTCTTCCATTCCACTGTATTAAGGATCGTCTTCTTGGTCAAATTAGCAATTAACATATACTTAATTGTTTCTTTTCATGTTCGTTTAGGTTTACCCCTATTCTTAGTTATGCTATTAACTATAATTTTGTCACTTTGTCTAACCGGGGTATTGACTAGTCTTCGTTGCAGACGTTCAAACCATCACAATCGGTCATCTCGCATCCTATCCCCTATAGGAGATAGTTTTACCTTGTTACGCATGCATTCTTATCTTTTCCTATCATTTAGTGTATTACCATCATCAATCTTAACATTCTCATTTCAATCATACTCATTTTTTGGGCATGTTTTTTAATTGCCCAACATTTTGATCCATAAAGAAATGCGGGTCTTATCACTGTCTAATTTTCAAAGTTAGTCCTACGATCACATAGTACTCCTGAAATATCTCTTGAATATAAGAAGTTATCTTTTGAAATATTATTCTGTTTATATTGGTAATGGATTTTTTTAAAAAAAAGTTAACAAAACCGCTGCAAATTTTATCCCAAAAAAAGAATTTGCAGCATGAATTAAATTTTGAAGTTTTTACACACACACACACACCCCCCCACACATCCCTTATTATATTATACCTAAAATTTCAGTATATTAATCCATTCTTGTTAAACTTAGTTTCAATTTTTTTACCAACTTTTCTAAATATTTTATTGTAATTTAGATAAATTACTGAATAAACAAATTATTAACATTTACATTTTATCTAAAAATTATTAAAATCTGAAAGCCTAAAGCAAATAATTCTTACATCCAAATTAACTAAAAATTAGTTTCAACAAATCTTGAGGCGTATATAATTAGTAGTCATCCATTATCATCAAAGATTGTAATTGTACAAAAAAATGGGAGAAAATTAGGTCTTATGTATAGGTTATAACTAAAATTACATTTAGATTAAAATTACCGATGAGAATAACATGACAACAAAAAAGGAAGGATTTGATTTTAGATGCAGTATAGATAGACAGATAAATGTCAGACAATGAAAAAAATATCATATTTAAAATAGAAAAATATCATATTTAATATAGAAAAAATATCATATTTAATATAGAAAAAATATCAAATATAAAGATTTCTAGAGAGAAGATACAAGATAAATAAATATAAATGGATTATATAGAGTATGCAATGGGGATTTCTATGCATACTAAATTTTTTAATGTATTTATCCTAAGTCTTTCAAACTATAACACCTTTTCTAATTTAATTCATTGTTGATCTATCCTTTTCATAGTTGATAATCTATTAACATTATGAAGATAAATTTAAAGAATTGGGTATTTTAATATTTTAAGTACCGAAAATGAAAGGGGAAAAACTAAAATAATTACGAAGATTTAAATTTTTTATTTATTCTAATTTTCTAAAAATGTGTATATAGACACTACGAGATTTTAACAGATTTGAAAAAATGTTTTAAGTCCGAAATTGAAATATAATGAACGATTTTTTAATTTGAAAACAAAATATAAAAAAATTTATTAAAATTTGAAAATTTTTTAAAATTTGAAAATTTTTTAAAATTTGAAAATTTTTATTTTATTATTTTAAATAAATCCATAAATAAAAATATAGAAATATTTATAAACTGTTGGAATTTTTTTATTTTCAACGGGAAAAATCTTTTCGAATATTTTTTCCATGACGTCTAAAATATATAATTCTTATGATTAGCAGTTATCCCATGTGCATATTCATTCTTAATATATTTGTGCTTCTGCAATCAGAATTTATCAAGATACAATACATCAACATCGGTAAGGATGTAAATACCTTAAATAAAGAGATCAAGTAATTTGGTCCAAACCATATTTGTATCCACATGTTGACTAGTATAGACATTCAAATTCTAACCATGTAAATTATGGATATTAATATTGGCGAAGTAAACAATCGCAATTATCTTAGTAGATATTGAATATCCGAATTATACCAGGAAAATTAAAGAATCTTCTTTGAGCATAATTTATTGGCTTATTTACTTAAAACTCCCCTCAGACTTGGGCCAATTGCAGAAAACTACCAGTACCTTTAAAATGACAGAAAACCACCAAACTTAACGAGTGTCACATCAGTGCCATATCAACCAAATTGCCACGTCAATAATAAAATTCTCAAAATACCTCTCTTTAACCGTTACCCTAATTTCTATAAAAATAAAATACCTTTCCCTCCTTTACCGCCATTACCAGCCACCTCCTTCCTTCCCCTTCAAAAAAAGCAACCCCGGGACTCCCCCTCCCCTTTACCCGCCCCTACCCTCCCCCAACCCCTCGCTCCCGCCCCCTCCCCCTTACCCGCCCCTCCCTTACCCCCTTGCTCCAGCATCCACTTCACAGGTCCCCGCCCTAGCCCAGCCTCTCTTACCCCGACCTCTTCCTCCACGTCCCAGCTCTACCCTCTGCCCGCCACCCCTCATCATCTTCATCATCATGTCATCTCAAGCTCTCTCGCAGCCACCCCTCCACCCTCTACTGCCCCTCACTGCGGTCCCACTCCCCCATATATTAATTAGGCTTATTTCACGGAAGCCATTCTGTGGTTTGCTCATGTTTTCTAAAAACACCATGAAGTTCAAACTAGTCGTAGAAACCCCCTGAACTTTCACTCCGTTACACAAAATCCTCATATCGTTAGTATTTTAACGTTTTAGCCTTTAAATCAAGTCATGTGAGGCACATGTGACATTTTTTTTATAATTCTATGACAAAATTACCCTTTGTTTTTATTATCTTATTTTCTCTAAAAATTGGATCCTAAATCTTATTCCCTCCAATTTGCTCCTTAAAATCTCAATCACTAAATTTTCTCTCCAAATTAGGGATGTTGATAGGGCAAGAGCCGATCAAAAGAACAGTCTTTTTAAAAAACAATTTAAAAAATGATCTAAAAAAATGTTGAGTCAAGGAGTTATATTCTTGTACTAGAATTCAATTTTTATTAACTTTTTAAACATAAAACATGATTTATTTTGTTATAAATAATTTAGGATAAAATTTTAGGTTTTGACACCTGAAACAAATTACAAACGCTAATCTTATACAACTTTGAATTTAAACATTTGAATCAAAATCATGTGTGCAAAATGAATATTAACGAACTGAGCATAAACAACGCCATTGCGCACACTATATACATACACAAACTTAAAATGAACATCATGAGTACGTGTTTACACATTATATTCTTACATTATCAAGCACCAATACCATGAACAATAAGTTGAACTAAAATTTCACAAAATGCACACATATAATCACTTTAACATAAATACTGCAATAATAAATAAATAAGTAGTTAAACTGATACATTAACCATAGAACTATAGAGCTATCCTAGTACTTTAACATCCAAAATGCATGTTTCCAACATACTCAAATGCCAATCTTAGCTTACCCCAGGTTTTGCTTAAATTTAAAGCAAATACATGATCTCGGCACAAAAGTTCTCCAACAAATATTCTCATAAGTTCACAATAAATAAAAAACTAATTATGCTTCCCTTGTACACCACTTGTAATAACTTTGTTCTTTTTTGGCGTTAATTTCTTTTGCAACACAAAAATTGAATTCAAAGTTAAATTTTAGGATTGGATAAAGAAAAAAAATTAAAAACCACAATCAACTAGGATTAATGAAACTCACCACTCTGCTAGGTTGTGGCACAGATCTCTTGATAGGTCTTGCACTCACTTGACTAGCTTCATCACTGATCACTCTTTCTCCTTCGCTTTGCGCTAAAGATGATGTACCAGCTTGACCCAAAGCTTGTGAGCCTGACTCATGCCATTCCCCACCAAACTGACTCATATCCCTTACAACTTTCTTTGGCCTTCCCGGCTTATTTCCTGTAGCATCTTTAGGACGTGAAATAGAGACTTCATTCTTACAAGATCTCACATTATGCTCCTAACATATGAAAAAGAAAACATAAAGTAAAAAAACAAAGAAAATTTAAATATTTGAGTTTAAAACGACTTAAATTACAACAAAAAAATTGTCAAAAGAATAAACTTATCATAAATTTACCTTTGCACTTTGAGCACGTTAATGACCAGGTGGATGCTCTGACTGACACGATTTTTTTTGGTACATCAATCCCTCTCTTTCTCTTAGGCCTTCCATGCTTGTTCTTGTATCCTGGAGCTGTTGGAGCAAGCAAATTAGTTGTTTTTCCCATGTACTGCAATGTGGAATAGAATTGATTGAATATGCATAGGCCTTCATGTAAGCTTTCTTTGAATAACATGGATCTACATAGTCTTCTGGATTTCTTCTAGTTAAAATGCATACGGCAATGGCATGAAGATAAGGAATTCCTTTCATTTCAAATTTCATGTAGCCACATGTCCTTTTTTCAAGATTTCAGATAAAAGGCATGTGGTCCTTCATAACTTCAAAATCTTGTCCTCTTGATAGAGGTGTGCAGTTCCTGGATCTCTCGGCCTCTTTGGCCAACTTTTCTACCATCTTAGGACTAATATTTTTAACCTGCCCTTCAATCCATATTCTTTTCTTATATAGTCTTGTCAAGATCTTTCTTCTAAGCATCTCTAACATACCTTTGCGATAGCCCCATTCCAGGATTCTGCAATATTGTTTAAAACCAAATCACATTTCACTCTTGTAGTAAAGTGTGCCCTGCACCAATAAGAAGGATCATGTTGCTTCATAATCCATGCAAAAGCCTTCGGATCTTGTAATTTAAGAAGTCCCGTCTCCTCTTTAAACTTCAAGTTGGTGTCTGCTTTTGCACATCGGTTGAATTGGTTTTTGATCCCACCGAACCCTTTACAAGTAGCCAAAAGGTTAGCATACATGTGTCTAACACAGAACCTATGCTCCACTCCAGGAAATACTCCCTATCAACCAAAACAATAAAGAATATACAAAATTAAATATGTTAACAGTACATACATATAAGTAAATGTGTGTATCTGTGTATATGTGTGTATACACACACACAACTACTATATATTTGAACCTCGTGGGTTTTCTTTCATTTCTTTTTGTGTGTTGTGTAGCTTAGCATAAATATTGATTGATGATGTCAGAATCTTTATGATATAAAGATCGGATACCTTTTGCCTATCTGAAATGAACACCCAACTATTCTCGTTAACTGAACCTAATGAACCATGGATGCATTCCAAGAAGAACTTCCAAGCATCCTTCGGCTCGGCTTTCACTACTGCCCATGTAATGGGAAACATCTCATCGTTTGAATAAAAAGATTAAATATTTATGTTAGTCTATTCAAGTCGGCAAGAATGAAATATTTTTTATTAAACATTACCTTCCTATTGCACATAGAAAGATACCGGATTGGACATTCAAGTGGCAACCATCGAGCCCAATGAATGGCCTACATCATTTCTTGAATCGTTGAATTTATGCAGCAAATGGGATGTAGATTCTCTTCAAGGCTAGAGGAGAGTTAGGAAAGGAGTTGTCCACTCGTACTTTAACAAAACTTCTTGGATTTTTCAAAAGGAGTATGTTGGCGTAATCCTTTATCTTCCAATACTTTCAATACTACTACTTGTGACTACCCCCATCTTTTCTTCACTTCTCTTTTTGCTTTATATAGTTGATCAGGTTTTACATCCAACATGAAATTTCTTTTCAAAGTCAGCGTTATGGCTTTCACATCCCAATTTGGTTTCTTCTTAATTTGATCTTGATATTTATTGTCAATCCATTTCGTCGCATGCTTGTTGTCCAATTTTTTTGACAAATATGTTTTACCTTTATACTCTTGATTTGAAACTTCTTTTCTGACGCTCATGATGCATGTATCCACATATACTTATCTACTTCTCTTTTAGAACATACATCAGGCACTCTATAGCTCTCGTTCTTTATATACTTCACCGTAAAACCATTAGCCACCGCATGGTTTTGCAATGCCTTTGTGAAATGGCATGCATTTGGAGATTTATCACCACTAGAAAGTTCTATGAAACCTTTACAATGTTCCATGTCAAATTCTCTAAACTTGAACCTCGGAAAATCGTCATCTTCATTGATTGAGTTAAGCTCATCGCTGTCATAATATTCGATTTCCACTTCATTCTCTAGATACCGTCAAGATCTATTTCTACATCAGCATCCGGGATTTCTTCACTTTCCTCTTGCCTTTAGATACCCTCTAACATCTATTTTCAACCCACCATCTGAAACTTCTTCACTCTCATCGTCTCTTTCTTGACTTCCCTTCGTATCATTATTTTCTTTTTCATAATCTTCAGCTTCAGTGAACATAGTAGTCTTGTTAAGATTCCTAGATGATCGTGTCTCTCGCACTGTTAATAACTCCATGTCAACAAACCATGAGGAAATTGATCAATAAGTAACTTTATAAGCAATTCGTAAACATTATTTAATTAGCACAGACATCTCATATTTTTGTTTTAAGAAACGATATTGCAACATGATGTATAATTGCATAACTAAAAGTACCTTGTAACACTCATGGCCCTTGATTGAGATACTTTATAAATTCTAGGAGATCTCCTCGTATTGGCATGTGTTCCCAGTTATAAAAATTTGATGCAATGCAGTTAGTGTACTATGTATATTTTGAATTTAAACATGACAATAATAAATATATCAAAAGAATTAAAAATACCTTCTATCTCTCATTGCTAATTTTTCGGTGTCACAAATTGAAACTGAATCAGGGTTATGATGGTCCAAGAAGTGTACTTCAGACCGATGACTCAATCATAGCTTTAAAAACTGGAATGAATGATCTTTTGTTATTCATCAATAAAACACAACTAGGATCATATCCAATTTCTCCTATTATTTCAACAAGCTCGGACCAACTAAAGTGCTCCAACTTTAGGTATTTTTTAGTTGTAAAGCTCTTTTATAATTGCCACATTCAAATTACCCAGCATGATGGATGATCAAGGTAACTACTCCGATGCAAACCTATCAAAAAATCATGATTAGCCATTTAATTTCATTCACCGCTATTTCTTTGCATGAAACAAATAAACTAAATTTACCACAGGTTTGCTAGTTATTTCTCTTCTAATCTCAACTGACTCTTGACTCGCATTATTTGCTTCTGCCATCTGTTAAGGTAAAAATTCATTATAAAATATAAGCTTTTCATGAGTGCTTTTAAGAATGAATAAACAGACATAAAATTATGAAGTAATAATATATATATATATATATATATATATATATATATATATATATATATATATAGGTACATCATAATTATTTTTATAGATATGCTATATAGAAATAAATAAACTATTAATCTAATACTAGATTTTACTTTACTATAAATTTATGTACACATTTTGTCGAACAGATCACAAGCACAAATTAACTTAACTCATATCACCTCATTTCCTTAAACACAAGAGAAGCAAAGATCAATCCAATAAATTGAAAGAGATTATAATGAAAATGAGTAAATTAATAAAGAAATCTCAACTATAGAAAATAACAAGAAGAAAAATTAAAAAAGAGCTATGATCTAATCTAAACATAGAACTAGGGATTTCAATCTAAATTATAAGAAAAAAAATAAGTTTATCCCATGGAGATTATAGGGTCTCAATGGAAATTATACAAAAATCAAAATAAAATCAATTCTTACCGTGATAATTGCTAGTGATTAGAAATCATATATTATCCACAATTTTGACAAGAGAAATAGGGAGAGAGCACACGAGAGAGAGAGGAGTATTCATTTCTGGATTACGATTTAGGGAGTTAGGGCTCAAATTTAAGAGGGAGGAAAAAGATATTGGTAAAGTTAATTGAGAGGAATTAGGGTTTTGGGGAAAAAGAAAATTGAATAAACTCATAAGAAGAAGCGTTCTCAGTTTGTTGGGGAGCCCGTAATTTTTGTTAAGGAATGGGGGCAATATGGTCATTAAACACAAAAGATAACAGAAGATAACGGGAGGGGGTTTCTGTGTAATAAAGTGAAAGTTCAGGGGGTTTCTGTGACGGGTTTGAACCTCGTGGCGGTTTTGGGAAAACACGAGCAAATCAGAAGTTGGTTTCCGTGAAATAAGCCTATTTATATTTAATATTTATTAAAATTATTTAAAATGTAATTAATAATTAATTAATTATATTATGAAAAGAGTAAAATGGTCATTTGATATGAACAGTAACGTTGACCGTTGAGTAATGATAGTTTACTGTCATTTTGAAAGGTATTAGTAGTGTTCTGCCACGGGCCCAAACCTAAAGGGAGTTTCCAGTAAATAAGCCTAAATTAGTTAATGTGAGATAGGACTAAAGTTGAAGATTGAACTCATTTTTGTTTCAAATCAATAGCCATATCAAATAATCGCTGGTTATAACTCTTATATAAATCTGTGTTAAAATAATGAGATATGGGACTGATTTCAATATCCAATTACCTGAATCCTCCCCATATCTTATCCTTGTGGTAAAGTGTAAACTTAAATATCGTCATATTACTGAAGGATACTTGCGAGCTGGTCTTCCCTTTTAATCATATCTGAGAAGTACACTGATTGTTTGCTTTTGATGACATTGAAAACTGCAGGTGCTTCGGAAAGATGGCTTTGATCTTGCTGTGGCTCGATTCAAGGAGCTTAAGCCCATACTCGATGAGGTAATTCCAGGCGCAAATTATTTCTAAATTAGTCCCCCAAACCATATTCATTCCATTTGATCATATTGTTCACAAAAACTTCCTTTTGCAGCTCTCTGCAGTTGGCGATACTAGAAGCTGAGCAGAAGGCTGAAGAGGAGGAAGGCCCGGAGACTAGTTACAAAAAGAGGGCTAATAATAAACACAAGCAACGAAATCCAAAGAGGTAGCCGGTTATCTCGTTACCTAATTATAAGAATAATCAATTCTGTAATATACATTTTGATTGTAATGAATTATAAAATGAACGCATGAATGGTCCTTCCCTCTTCTTTTTTTATTTGTTTAATTCAGTTTTTATAAATATTATCTGACATTGGAATACAGAATGCAGTTTGTAAGATTAAATGATTTCCGTAGATACCATTTCATGTATTTCTCAACCACCAGGTGAATCTAAATGAGCTCCATTCTTTTTGTATAATCGTCGTCATTCCTCATCATCATTTTATTGTCCTCCATTCACGGTGTACTTTGTAAGCATTGTATCACAGTTTGGGGGTTCCGAAAGATTTGGCTCCTGATGCCCTTTGAAGACTTGCATGCCTTATGGTTGTTGCTGCAGGGTGCACACATGACCTTGCAGCAGCATTTGCCTGTAAAGTTGGAGTGGCTGCTGGGCTTTGAGGCACACGGGTGAGAACGCCGGCAGTAGCAGGGCCGTTAATGAGATAGTCGATCGCTGTTGAATTATCGTTTCTGTGCAGTGAAGATGATGGTAGGATAATGTGAGTTGTCACCCATCCCATGTCGTTCCTCTTCTCTTATCATTTTTGATTCGTTTTTCAAGGCTTGTTTACAAAGGGAATATTAATAACGGTGCGATGTTCATAGACCATGTATATCTCATTGCAGCGGAAGAATACGAGTATAAAGAAATAATCTCTAGAGGTGTTAGTCCAGGGTAATTCAAAAATCTCTAGGCTGGGTCTCAGGCAATTTCTTATGTTAGTTTACAATCTCATTGCAGCGGAAGAATACAAGTATTAAGAAATTTTATATCCAAACATGTCTCCATTTTATTGCAGGCATATTAATACTCAACTAACTTCTCTTCATGGGCATCGTATTGCATTTTCTCTCGTTCAATGGTTTCCCTTTTCAAACAAATAATCTCTTGAGTTGTTGGTCCTGGGTAATTCAAAATCTTGAATTTTAAAATCAAACAGCTATTATTTTGCTATAATTCCTTTTTATTTCAAAATATCGGTCATTTGTATTCGAAATCTGATGGAGGTTGAAATCTTCCTCAGTTGTTGTCCTCCGTCGATTTTGTTGCAAGCGATTCTGAACGGTTGTGATTGGGAGTGAGAATTTGACTTACCTGAATCGTCTGGTGGAGGGGGTTTATATAGTGGACGCATGAAGTGGACCAGCGTGAGATTCTCGCCGTTCGTTACGCCTTTGCATTACGTTCGCGCTGATGGCGGGATATGCCTATTAATGGCGGGATGTGCTCATTAATAGAGAGATACCCTAGCACGAGATGCGGGTCGTGGGGCGGCGGAGATCTCATCGTGACGAGATACACGGAGCCGTTATGGGGGCGCTTGGGCTCCGTGCTCTCGGTTGAACAGGGAAGCCGAGAAGCTTAGCTCGGTGGATAGCTCGGTGGCCGAGAAAGCTCTGCTGTAGGATTGCTCGAAGGAGAGCTATCGGATGGTCGTTTAGACGAAATTGGGAAAGTACTCCGGAGATGTCCCCGAAAGGTCGGATGCAACCTCGGAGGCGAGGTGCCGAAGAATGTCCTCGATGCATCATACTTGTTCCAGCTCTGTAGTCTTCAGGAGTCTAGCAGGCTTAGCGGATGACACGTCATCCGCCACGTGTCGTGACCTGGGGAATACTCTTTTTTGAGCTTCATCATTAGCCCCCCACTCTCGCCCTGACTTATTTATAGGTCGAGGTTGAGAGTGGTAAGCTCAGTTTTTGACGATTCAGCCTAAGATTCCCTTGCAATGGGTTGTCGGACGAAGACGCACCATTTGGCGGCTACTTGTCTTGAATCCCTAGATCCACATGGCGGCTTGCGAAGTGCCTCAGTTCCCGCGTGTATCTTTGATGATGTCGGTGTATGAGTGAAATGATTGCGCCTAAAAAGGGGGGCGCCATTTCGTTCACTCGGCCGGTTGGGCTACGCGCCACGTTTCCTCCACTGGGTGGTAGGACATGGGTGGCTGTCACCCGAATCCTGGCGAGTGGGGATGTGTCCAATGGCCAGTTGCCACGTGGAGTCTCGGTGGCCGCTTGGTGCGACGCTTCGTTTTGGCGGGAACGGATGCTGACCGTTGGATGCCTTCTTGCTGAGTGTATAAATAGGGGGTTCATCCCACGACCATTACTTTACTCTAGCCATCTCTTGTTGTCTGGTAATTGCCCGGTGCACATTTGCTTAGGCGGGAACTTCAGCTGTCAAAACTTTTTCTTGACCAAACTTTTCTTGAATCAGGTTAGATGTCTTCCTCCGAAGTATCTATTGACGTAGTAGGGGTTGAGTCGGACGATGAGGCTTCAGTTTCTGGAGCCGAGCCCAACGGGTCTTCTTCCTCCTCGGCTTCCGATAGTCGAGAGAGTTCTTCTTCTTCTTCTTCTTCATCCTCGTCTTCGTCTTCTGTGTCGGGCTCACCCCTAAGGAGGAATGACGCCCTCGTTCCTCGTCGTCGGGGGGCAAAAAAGGCCCCCAAGGCGCAAATCGGGAATACCCGCGATACGTCCTCAGTTTTGAACCGTCTGGATGAGCTTTCTGACATCTGGGCCCATTTTCATATACCCTATGGCTATTCACTCCGTTTGGCCAGGAAGGGCAAGCGGGCAGACCAGGTACAGGGCAAAGAGATTGCCCTGTACTTGGAAGCGTTCCGGGTAGGAATGCGTCTTCCCTTCTCGCCTGAGATTTGTGCCGTGCTCCATTGTTTCCGTCTCGTCCCGGGCCAGCTAGCGCCGAACTCGCGGAGAATCCTCCTCTGGTTTCTGGTCCGGTTGAAGATTAATCGGATCCCCTTTGATTTGAGCCTACTCGTTTCTTTCCTTTGCTATAAAAACCATCCCGGTACCAGCAAGGACGAACTGAGCTGGGTGTATCTTTCATTCAAAAAACATAAGGGTGGGGCTGCTGGTTCGGGGGTAGTGGTCGTCCCTTCTTCCATCCACGAGTGGAAGGAGAAGTTTGTCTTCGTCGGGCCACCGGAGGGTGAGGATTGGTCGGTGCCCATCAAGTGGCATAGGGTCGACTGTCCTTGAGTTAGGCAGTCAAATGCTCCCGAGGCAAGAGTGGTGTTTCAATGGGAACCGATCTAGCGGGCCGATATCCTGCTTTCCGAGCAGGTTTTGAGCTGGGTGGGACTCAGTCCTGCACGCTTCGTGGGTGAGTTAGGGCTTGTGCCGATCTATTTAGACTTGCTTAAATTTAGTTGCTGTTTTTTTTCTTTGGTTGCTGATATTTTCTTATGGTATCTTGCAGAGCCGATGGATCGCTCGAAGATTATAGCTGCTATGACCGCCAAGGCCCAGGGGAGGAAGGGCGGCGGCGCAAGCTCATCCCGGCCTGCTCCGGGTGCGGCTCCCTGGCAAGCACCTATAGCCAAGGCTCTCGCATCGCCCCCGTTCCGGAGGAACGCCGCGGGGGAGGACAGAAGCATACGCGAGATCCAGCCCCACCGGGCTAGGATGGAAGCGTCGTCTTCTGCCAAATCCTCACTCAAGAGGCAGAAGAGGATGGTTTTTCGGCCCCTTCAGGCCAGGATTCAAGTGCAGGAGGGAGACTTCTGCATCAAGGTTCCTTTGGGGCTCTCTGTGGCCGACAGTTTACTAGCGGACATGGAGAAGGCAGCGGGGACCAAGATCACCCGAGGCACCATGAAGGCACAAGTGGCGGCGATAGCTCAGGAGGCCGTTCAAGTTGGTAACTCTCCCAGAATTTCTCCAAGTACATATATATAAATTTTTTTATCTCCTAACACGGCTCCCGTTTTCCCAGGCCCCCCAGCATTGCGCTCTCCTCGCTGCAATGGAGTCCGAGGAGGTGGCCCCGACGATGAAGAAGGCGGGCGAATCTTCTTCGTGAGAAGAAGAGCTCCTCGCCCGGCTGCAACATGCGGAAGAGAAGGTGTCCCTTCTTAATTCGAGGTTGGTCGCGGAAGTCCTGATGGTCGCCAAGTTGAAGGAGTCCCATCGGCTCCTGACTGAATCTAACCGGGCTATCCAGGCCCAGATAGGGGAGGTCAACGGGCTCTTCGATGCCATGAAGAGACAGAGGGACTCGTTCAACCGGGATGCTCAGGCGTCTTGCGAGGCGGCGAAGCACGCGGAGGGAAGAGCGGAAAGGGCCGTGGAAGAGTACAAGACTTCTGACCAGTTCTACCTCAATCTCGCCGACTCCGCGACTGTCGGGTGGCACAATGTCACGCCCCGCTTCCCAGAGTACGCAAGATTGGGCACGTGACATAGCCAACCATGCTACCCGTGGGTAGGAAGTATCCATCCACAGTCACATTACGGTTGTAGAGATATCAAGAACAATATAAATAAACTAATCTAACACATGTCCAAATCCATAATAACAAGAGTCAATAAACAATAAGTGCGGAAGCAAATGATCCAATACAATAATTAAACAGTACGCCCCATAATGCGGGCTCACATCTGGAAATGAAATGAAATAAATAGACTAAACACTAAGGAACTCACAGTTCAGCCTGCTGGCTGAAGTACTCCTGCTCGGTCGTTGACAGTGGTAAGGAATCTGGGCCATGCAAAACCCAGACGTCAGCGCGTCATGTCAACCAATAATATAATATAAACATGGTAATAAGCAATGCAGGTATGAACATGAATAAAGCAGTACTAAGAAATAACAGTGCAGGGTAATGTGCAGTGGTAACTAAACTGTCCTATCAGGTTTCTACTCTATAGTCTTTGAAATCAATTGATGAATCGTCGATGTAACTCAATAGTATCCCGTACATACCCGGGACCACGGCCACAATATTCTCGGCTGCAGCCGAGACATGCCGCTAGGCACAAAACAGGAAAGTGTACACTCGGTAGTATCCCGTACATACCCGGGACCACGGCCACAATATTCTCGGCTGCAGCCGAGACATGCCGCTAGGCACAAAACAGGAAAGTGTACACTCGGTAGTATCCCGTACATACCCGGGACCACGGCCACAATATTCTCGGCCGAAACCGAGACATGCCGCTAGGCACAAAACAGGAATGTGTACACTCGAACAGGTAGTGAACTGTCGAGTTACAAGTCAGGTTCATCTTTGATTTCCCCATACCCCCAAGTTATGTATGTCAGGTCAGGTATTCAGTAGTCAAGGACTAATGCCAACACAGAAACAGGTAAAAGCAGGTTTGTCTGGATAGACAGCAGGAATGGTCCATGAGGACCCCAAGTCAGGTTTGTTGGCATTAGGCATGAGATCATGTAACAAGTCAGGTCAGGGTACAACAGGTTGTGTTGGTAGGTAAAGGGTACCATGTCCGGTGTATCAGTACATGTGTCAGGTGTATCAAGATCGGGTCGATATGTAATGCAATCGAATGTATGCTCATAACAGGTATCGAAACGAATAAGGAACAACAGCAGGAAACAGTAAATAACAATATTATTCCATGTAAACACAGTGGTGCTTTGTATTCTCTTATTAACAGGTTCAAGCACCCCTGGGGTGCAATAGTCACAAGGTGAAGCAATATCAACAACATAGAGTAATGAAGCTACATGAATTTAAACTAAAGCATAATAATTGTCTCATGGGTGATTTAACAAATGAAGCAAGGACGATCTACTTGGTTTAGTTAGTTAAAGTGTGGATTGATAGCAGACCGATTAATTACAAGAAACTACTATACCGATTCAATGTTAAAGATACTTGCAACCGTCAATTCTATGTTATAAAATAATATGATAATTAAGTGTATAGCAAGACTTGATCTTGTGTTCTAGCATGTTAAAGCAAGTATTCGGATACTTGCCTCGACGGTTTCACAGACCGGAAAGCACGGATGCAATGTCGGCGGAAAACACGAGACGGGTGCACGGGCCACGGATCGAGTCCTAACAGCGAACAGCGGGACCACACGGACCAGAGTACTTCGCTGGAAAGTCGGGTCCAAACGACGGCAACGGCCGGAATCCGGCGAAAAGTCAAAACGGCAACACGTTAGCAAAATTTCACGATACACGCACGACGAACGACCAGCGAAAAGAAAAGGAAAGGGAAAGGTAGAGAGATGCTTACAGAGAAGGACCAGGGGAAACCACGACGGGTTCGACGGCGATGGGGCGCCGGCGGCGATGAACAGTGGGCGCGGCAATGGCTGGAGGTGGCTGGATCGAGGGTGCGGTGAGTAGGGGAGAGGTTCTAGCCTGGCCCGGGTTGCAGGGAGGAGAGGAGGTGGTCGTCGGTGTGCTGGCGACGACGAGGGGGTCGACGGTGTCCCTTTTCCGGCGAACTAGAGGGTTAGGTGATGGGGGTTAGGCTCGGGTTGGTGGTGGTCCGGCGAGGGGAGGAGGAAGAAGACGACGAGGTTGGGACGAGGGTGAAGAGAGGGAGTCCCTGGCGTCGTCGGCGATGGGGAGGCGGCGACGACTGCTGCACTGCGTGCCGGAGGTGGCGTCGGGGTTGGGTTTGCAGGCTCGGGAAGGAGGGAGGAGAGGAGGTAGGGGTGCGGTTGGGCTGTGGAGGTGAGGACGGTGACGGCGAGGTCGTGGGGAGGCCGACGGCGCAGGCACGAGGAGGCTAGGGTTAGGGTTCGGGGGTTCTCGTGGGGTTTTCTCGAGATGGAGAGAAGACGAGGGAGGCTGCGTAAAATATAGGAAGAGAGAGAGAGAGAGAAATTGTAGGAAGAGAGAGAGAGAGATTAGGATTGGAGAGAGAGAGAGACAGAGAGAGAGATATGGGGCCCACGAGGGATTTAAATCCCTCGTGATTGGCTGGAGGGGTACGGGAGATTAGAAAGGGAATTTTAAAAGATTTTTATAAAAGATTTTAACGTTACAAAATATAATAGTTTAATCATTTTATAGTTTTAAAATATATTTAATTAAATGGGCTTTTCGGTGCTAAATGAAACATTTCCAAATCGCGCCCGGGTTGCGCCCAAATATTTCAAATTCAAATTATAGGATTTTAAGCGGGTTCCAAATTTTGAAAAGGGGTGTTTAATGATTAAAATGCATGCCCCCAAGTCGGACACTTGCACGCGCGCGTAGCCGTCCAAACTTGCCCGTTTAGCCGAACGGGAAGAAATCTCGACACGCGGACGCTACCACGCGACTAGTGGCGACGAGTAGGCCAACATGGATATTTTTAATTTCATTTTAGGTGTTAAAATTTGTTATGTGCCAAAATGACTTAACCGGTTAAAATTTAGCAATAAACACCAAACAATCAGGATAATTGGAATGAGCAATATATAACACTCAACTAGCAATAGAAATAGTATTATTTGGGCTCGGGTGTTACATCATACCCAACTACAAAAAGAATTTCGTCCTCGAAATTCCAAGAATACAAGATAGCTAACTACCGGAAAAGGTGAGGAAATTTCTGCCGGATCTCGTCTTCTCGCTCCCAATGGATTCTCCATGCAATCGATTACCCCAAGAAACTAGCACAAGAGGGATAACTTTTTTCTTAAGAACCTTTTCTCTTCGATCCTTGATTTCAACCGGTCGCTCCTCAAAAGTTCGGTCTTCTCGTACAGTCAACTCCGAATGATCCAAGACGTGAGTCTCATCTCGGACATACCTCCGTAGTTGAGACACATGAAACACATCGTGTACTCCTGCCAATGACTGGGGTAACGCCAAACGGTACGCTACCTCTCCAACACGCTCCAATATCTCGAAGGGTCCAACGAATCGAGGACTAAGCTTTCCTCGACTTCCAAAGCGAATCACCCCTCTAGTCGGTGATATCTTCAGGAATACCAAATCACCCACGGCGAACTTTAGAGGTCTTCTTGACGTGTCAGCCCAACTTTTCTGTCTGTCTTGAGCTGCCTTCATATGCTTCCTGATTGTATTCACCTTCTCGACTGTCTGTACCACCAAATCTGGTCCTAGTAACCTTCGTTCATCAACATCATCCCAACAAACCAGTGAACGGCATTTACGACCATACAACGCTTCAAACGGAGCCATCTGAATAGTCGCTTGGAAGCTATTGTTGTACGAAAACTCCACCAGGTGTAGATGATCCTCCCAAGAACCTTTGAAGTCCAACATGCAAGCCCTCAACATATCTTCAAGGGTCTGGATCGTTCTCTCCGATTGTCCATCAGTCTGAGGATGATAAGCTGTGCTAAACTTCAATCGAGTCCCCAAACTTTCTTGTAAACTCCTCCAAAAGTGCGACAAGAATCGAGTGTCCCGATCGGACACGATGCTCACCGGTACTCCATGCAATCTTACAATCTCCTGCATGTACCGCTCTGCCAAAGTCTCCGTCGATTGACCAACCCGAAAAGGAATAAAGTGAGCTGCCTTGGTCAACCGATCGACAATCACCCATACTGCATTGTTGCCCTTTGGACTCCGCGGTAGAGCCGTCACGAAATCCATGGTTATATGTTCCCACTTCCACTGAGGAATCGGAAGTGGTTGCAACAAACCAGCAACTCTTTGGTGTTCAGCCTTGACTTGCTGACACACCAAACACTTAGCCACGAAGCGATCAATCTCTCGTTTCATACCTTCCCACCAGAAGTGCTGTCGAATATCTCGGTACATCTTTGTCCTTCCTGGATGTACAGAGTAAGCTGAACTGTGTGCCTCCTTCATAAGCTCTTCACGCACATCCCCTTTTGGCACACACACACGGCTACCATACCTCAACGAACCGTCTTCGTGGATCAGTAAATCGATTCGTAGTCCGGCTTCAACCTGCTCTCGAAACTTTTGCAGTCTAGGATCCTGCGATTGTGACGCTTTAATCTTCTCAACTAAGGACGACTGTACTTGCAACTGCATCAACTGTCCCATAGCATGTGGTAGCACAACCTCCAAGTCAAATCTCTGAAAATCCGCAATAATCTCCCTTTGTGCGGTCAATATCTGAATTGCTGGTAACCGACTTAGCGCATCCGGCACGACGTTAACTTTTCCCGGATGGTACTTAAGATCAAGGTCGTAGTCGGCCATCAGCTCCAACCATCTGCGTTGCCTCATGTTCAACTCCTTCTGAGTGAACACATACTTCAAACTCTTGTGATCTGTAAAGACTTCGACTCTCTCGCCCAAAAGGTAGTGTCTCCAAATCTTCAAGGCGAAGATCACGGCCGCAAGCTCCAAGTCATGAGTCGGATAATTCTTCTTATGAGTCTTCAGTTGTCTCGATGCGTAAGCGACGACCTTCCCATTCTGCATTAAAACACATCCCAATCCTTTTCCAGATGCGTCGCTGTGAATCACCAGTCCTCCTGAATTATCCGGTACGGTCAGGATAGGGGCGGTTACCAACTTCTGCTTCAACGTCTCGAAGGCCAATGTACATCCATCCGTCCAAACAAACGGTACCTCCTTGCGCGTGAGCTTGGTTAACGGCTCTGCCAAACGAGCGAAGTGCTCCACAAATCTTCTGTAGCATCCGGCGAGTCCAAGGAAACTTCTTATCTCCGCAACATTCTTTGGAGTTGGCCAATCTCGAACTGCTGCAATCTTCTCGGGATCAACGGCAATTCCATCGCCCGACACGACATGCCCCAGAAACTTCACTTCTTCCAGCCAGAATTCGCACTTACTCATTTTCGCATAAAGCTTCTCCTGTCTCAACATCTGCCGGACCTGATGACATCCGGATCGCAAATCCAGTTTCGAGAATACTCTCGCGCCACTAAGCTATTCAAAAAGTTCTCCAATACGAGGGATCGGTTACTTGTTCTTAATAGTCACCCAGTTTAATTCTCGATAATCAATGCCCATCCTTCTTCTTTACTAAAAGAACTGGAGCTCCCCCAAGGCGAGTTACTGCTTCGAATCCAACCCTTTTCAAGTAATTCACCAACTTGCTTCTTAACTTCTTCTAATTCCACTGGTGCCATCGGATAATAAGCTTTAGATACTGGCGCTGCACCAGGACTAAGGTCAATCGCGAACTCCACATCTTGCTTCGGCGGTAAGCCTGATATATCTTCAATTACGTCCATAAAATCGCGAACAACTGCCGGCTCAACTTCCATTGCTGCAAGAATATTGTTTGTCGGCCTAGCCCTTAAACTTGACTGGCCCGACAGAACTGCTTCTTTACCGCAACTGCTGTCTGCATCGTTGGCCGCGAAAGGCCCAGCGAGACTACTGAGTCTCGTCCGTTCTGCTGCATGCACGTCCAAGGTTGCTCCATTCTGCCTTAGTCCGATGAACTTCTCTTCCATTTCCTCCCGTGCAGTCCGCGGGAAGAATTCCTCCAGGAAACTTTTAGAGAGATCCGCCCAACTGATCGGCTTGGGCAAGCGGGTCTCCTCCACAAGCCATCACTCCCGGGCGTAATCCACTAGCTGAATGCGCACCACATCAACTCCTTTGTCCTCTGGAATCTGTGTCGCAATCAGCAAATTCTCCGTGTCACTAGCCACTGCTCGGCTGGCAACGGCTCCTCCAGACCAGTGAAAATAGACGGATCCAAAAGTCTGAAATCTGCTACGGTCCTTACTCGGTCAACTGGTCTAGTTCTAACATCGTTTACAGACTGCTGAACGACCTGCAAACCTTCCTGAAACAAGTCCGCTTGCTGCTGGATCAGCTCGGTCTGTTTCTTTGATTTCCAGCATTTCTCTTATCACTCCAAGCATGGCGGCTTCGTTCACACGCCTCTGGTACGTCTTCAACTTCTTACCTGTCATAATCCTGAACTCAAAACACCCAACATTAGCATGATGATAGATTTTGAATGTGGATCAAGACTAGAACTCCAAGATACTTAAATAGAGTACCGCATTGTAGTTATGCCGCGGTATTATAGCCGCAATTACTTAACTCCACCCAAGTCGCCTAAGTCCTAGAGATAATCAAGAAATTAGGTTTTCGAGTTGACAATGCAAAGTAAGTTTGCATGTCGACATGATCCGGAAGAATGATTCAAGGATGGTAAAACGGTCAAGGTGGCAGGACATGTTTCCTAATCACGGGTATTATGATTCGTGTATCGGGTGCAATACCCAACTACAAAGAATCAACCCAATTAACCTATGGCTCTGATACCAAAAGAACCATGTCACGCCCCGCTTCCCAGAGTACGCAAGATTGGGCACGTGACATAGCCAACCATGCTACCTGTGGGTAGGAAGTATCCATCCACAGTCACATTACGGTTGTAGAGATATCAAGAACAATATAAATAAACTAATCTAACACATGTCCAAATCCATAATAACAAGAGTCAATAAACAATAAGTGCGGAAGCAAATGATCCAATACAATAATTAAACAGTACGCCCCATAATGCGGGCTCACATCTGGAAATGAAATGAAATAAATAGACTAAACACTAAGGAACTCACAGTTCAGCCTGCTGGCTGAAGTACTCCTGCTCGGTCGTTGACAGTGGTAAGGAATCTGGGCCATGCAAAACCCAGACGTCAGCGCGTCATGTCAACCAATAATATAATATAAACATGGTAATAAGCAATGCAGGTATGAACATGAATAAAGCAGTACTAAGAAATAACAGTGCAGGGTAATGTGCAGTGGTAACTAAACTGTCCTATCAGGTTTCTACTCTATAGTCTTTGAAATCAATTGATGAATCGTCGATGTAACTCAATAGTATCCCGTACATACCCGGGACCACGGCCACAATATTCTCGGCTGCAGCCGAGACATGCCGCTAGGCACAAAACAGGAAAGTGTACACTCGGTAGTATCCCGTACATACCCGGGACCACGGCCACAATATTCTCGGCTGCAGCCGAGACATGCCGCTAGGCACAAAACAGGAAAGTGTACACTCGGTAGTATCCCGTACATACCCGGGACCACGGCCACAATATTCTCGGCCGAAACCGAGACATGCCGCTAGGCACAAAACAGGAATGTGTACACTCGAACAGGTAGTGAACTGTCGAGTTACAAGTCAGGTTCATCTTTGATTTCCCCATACCCCCAAGTTATGTATGTCAGGTCAGGTATTCAGTAGTCAAGGACTAATGCCAACACAGAAACAGGTAAAAGCAGGTCTGTCTGGATAGACAGCAGGAATGGTCCATGAGGACCCCAAGTCAGGTTTGTTGGCATTAGGCATGAGATCATGTAACAAGTCAGGTCAGGGTACAACAGGTTGTGTTGGTAGGTAAAGGGTACCATGTCCGGTGTATCAGTACATGTGTCAGGTGTATCAAGATCGGGTCGATATGTAATGCAATCGAATGTATGCTCATAACAGGTATCGAAACGAATAAGGAACAACAGCAGGAAACAGTAAATAACAATATTATTCCATATAAACACAGTGGTGCTTTGTATTCTCTTATTAACAGGTTCAAGCACCCTTGGGGTGCAATAGTCACAAGGTGAAGCAATATCAACAACATAGAGTAATGAAGCTACATGAATTTAAACTAAAGCATAATAATTGTCTCATGGGTGATTTAACAAATGAAGCAAGGACGATCTACTTGGTTTAGTTAGTTAAAGTGTGGATTGATAGCAGACCGATTAATTACAAGAAACTACTATACCGATTCAATGTTAAAGATACTTGCAACCGTCAATTCTATGTTATAAAATAATATGATAATTAAGTGTATAGCAAGACTTGATCTTGTGTTCTAGCATATTAAAGCAAGTATTCGGATACTTGCCTCGATGGTTTCACAGACCGGAAAGCACGGATGCAATGTCGGCGGAAAACACGAGACGGGTGCACGGGCCACGGATCGAGTCCTAACAGCGAACAGCGGGACCACACGGACCAGAGTACTTCGCTGGAAAGTCGGGTCCAAACGACGGCACGGCCGGAATCCGGCGAAAAGTCAAAACGGCAACACGTTAGCAAAATTTCACGATACACGCACGACGAACGACCAGCGAAGGGAAAAGGAAAGGGAAAGGTAGAGAGATGCTTACAGAGAAGGACCAGGGGCAACCACGACGGGTTCGACGGCGATGGGGCGCCGGCGGCGATGAACAGTGGGCGCGGCAATGGCTGGAGGTGGCTGGATCGAGGGTGCGGTGAGTAGGGGAGAGGTTCTAGCCTGGCCCGGGTTGCAGGGAGGAGAGGAGGTGGTCGTCGTTGTGCTGGCGACGACCAGGGGGTCGACGGTGTCCCTTTTCCGGCGAACTAGAGGGTTAGGTGATGGGGGTTGGGCTCGGGTTGGTGGTGGTCCGGCGAGGGGAGGAGGAAGAAGACGACGAGGTTGGGACGAGGGTGAAGAGAGGGAGTCCCTGGCGTCGTCGGCGATGGGGAGGCGGCGACGACTGCTGCACTGCGTGCCGGAGGTGGCGTCGGGGTTGGGTTTGCAGGCTCGGGAAGGAGGGAGGAGAGGAGGTAGGGGTGCGGTTGGGCTGTGGAGGTGAGGACGGTGACGGCGAGGTCGTGGGGAAGCCGACGGCGCAGGCACGAGGAGGCTAGGGTTAGGGTTCGGGGGTTCTCGTGGGGTTTTCTCGAGATGGAGAGAAGACGAGGGAGGCTGCGTAAAATATAGGAAGAGAGAGAGAGAGAAATTGTAGGAAGAGAGAGAGAGAGATTAGGATTGGAGAGAGAGAGAGACAGAGAGAGAGATATGGGGCCCACGAGGGATTTAAATCCCTCGTGATTGGCTGGAGGGGTACGGGCGATTAGAAAGGGAATTTTAAAAGATTTTTATAAAAGATTTTAACGTTACAAAATATAACAGTTTAATCATTTTATAGTTTTAAAATATATTTAATTAAATGGGTTTTTCGGTGCTAAATGAAACATTTCCAAATCGCGCCCGGGTTGCGCCCAAATGTTTCAAATTCAAATTATAGGATTTTAAGCGGGTTCCAAATTTTGAAAAGGGGTGTTTAATGATTAAAATACATGCCCCCAAGTCGGACACTTGCACGCGCGCGTAGCCGTCCAAACTTGCCCGTTTAGCCGAACGGGAAGAAATCTCGACACGCGGACGCTACCACGCGACTAGTGGCGACGAGTAGGCCAACATGGATATTTTTAATTTCATTTTAGGTGTTAAAATTTGTTATGTGCCAAAATGACTTAACCGGTTAAAATTTAGTAATAAACACCAAACAATCAGGATAATTGGAATGAGCAATATATAACACTCAACTAGCAATAGAAATAGTATTATTTAGGCTCGGGTGTTACACACAACGCCCTCGATGCCGTTAAGGAAGCCATGCTCGGGTTCGAAGATCAAGAGCATCATGCTAAGTATCCTCTAGCTGAGGAAGTGCCGCAGGGGGCGGTGCCGAGCCGTCCGAAGGAGGAGAGGCGGCGGGAGGATGAGCCGAGCCGGACGTTGCGATTGTAGCCCCAGAAGGAGGCACCGATCAAGGGGAAGTGGCGGCCGAGAAGGCTGTTTAAGCTACCCCACCTCGGTCACTAAATTTTGTAAGCCTCCTGGCATCTTGTAACGCTGGGGAGCCCATAATACCTTGTATAAAATTTTTGGATATAAATAAAGTACTTTTAGCTCGCAAGTATACTGATCCGCAAGTATGTTTAGCTCCCTAGTATCCCTAGCTCGCAAGTATTTTATCTCGCCTTTAGAGTGCTTCTATTTTCGCAAGTGTAGATAGGTTGGTGTCCAGCGGATGCCCAGCATATGCAAAGTCGGGCGTCGAGTACTAGGCGAGCGTGATGTATGAGCTAGCGAAAGCTAAGTCATAGGTAAACCGGCGTTTGCCATCACCCGGAGCACAGGTGACGACCGTGTGTTGCGTATATAACACCAAGTATAGGTAGGTCGGCGTCCCACTCACCCCGGATTCGAGGTGACGATCGTGCGTCGTGTATATAAATTGAGCGAACGCCAAGTATAGGTAGGTCGGCGTCCCATTCACCCCGGAGTCTAGGTGATAGTTGATCGTGCGTCGCGTCTGAATTGGACTTTGAAAGAGCTGGGTAGGATGCTGCTCGGTCGCCTCTAGACAAGGGCTTAGGATCCACAGAGTGGTCGGGCAGGAAGATGCCTTCAGCAGATGAGCCGAGCAGGAAACTGCTTGGCCGCCTCTTGGCGAGGGATTTGGATCCGCGGAGTGGTCGGATAGGAAGTTGCCTTCAGCGGATGAGCAGAGCAGGAAACTACTCGGCTGCTCTTTAGGGAAGGCTTCCCAGATTCTATGTTTTTCTGGGAAATGTCGTTCAACCTTCTTTGAATCGTATTTTAAGGAAAGTGCAACTTGCAATCAGGTGCCACGTAGTCGTACCTTATTGGGAAAGTGCGACATTCTGTGATTTGCGTCGTAGCGCGAGAATATCTTGACCGTTGGAAGATTTCTTGTTGAGGCTATAAATGTCGAAGGCGTGGTCGAATTCCTCCTAGATTCTATGTTTCTTGAAGATAACGGGCCGCGCATACACCATCAGGGAGATCGTGTCCCGAGACGACGTGTACTTTTATGGTCTTGACCGTTCTGAGGCGACGTATGAGGTTGTGATAAGTCGTTTGGAGGGGCACTGCGGGCGTCTTCTTCCCCGACAATCTCCTCTCTTGCAAGTGTTGATCTACGCGATATGGAGGTCGTCCCGGGTCTTTATAAGGTTCTGTCCCTGCAGGCGATGGATGAGGCGTTTGATAAGATGCATACGGACCATGAGCTTGGCCTTATCTCGAAGAGACGGAAAGATCACTCGGTGGACATTCTTCTCGAATGTTTTCAAACAGAGGTTGGGTGTGTTGTCGTGCTCGGCAGTTGGGGATCCCGGCAAATCCGTAGCTTCTAGGATCCACGGGCATCGTCAGAGGGAGCGAACGGAGATTGCTTGGGCTAGGCTGGAGGAGCTCTCTTCGGAGTACCATCGTCAATGTTTTCTTAATTCTCTTCCTCCTTTGTAGTAATGCTTGTAAGGCTGTGGAGCCAAGAATACCTCTGAATAAAGTATAAATAAATTTTCTTTTGGTCAAGGTTATGGTGTATCATCTCTCTCTCCTCCCTCTCCCCCCCTTTTTTTTGCGCGGCCGACCTGTGCCCCCTCCATGCCCATTATCTCGGAGCCGAGGAAAAGAAGGAAGGGTGGGGTTATGGGTCGGTGTTGAAGTCTATCTTGCATGAGGACTTAGTTCGTAGAACTCAGCCAATGTGAAAAGAAGTTATATTATTCGAAGAAAAGAAAAAAGGGGGCACACGTTTATCTATACAACTTAAACTTTTCGGCGTTGTATGGCCGAGGGAAATTGCACCCCTTGGAATCCTGGAGACGGTAGGCTCCACCGGGCGGTGTTTCTGTCACGAGGAAGGGCCTATCCCATTTTGGAGAGAACTTATGTAGTTTCGCTTAGTCTACGAACTCGTTTCGTCGTAAGACCAAGTCTCCTATCTTGAAGGCTCGATGCCTGACTCGGGCATTGTAGTAGAGAGCGGTTTGTTGCTGATAGGCGGCCATCTTAATTTGCGCTCGATCTCGTTTTTCTGATAAGACGTCCAAGTTGCTTCGTAGTGCCAAGGTGTTGGTCTCGTCGTCAAAGTGCTCAACCCGATAGCTGGGCAATCTGATTTCTATGGGGACCATCGTCTTGGTACCGTAGAAGAGGCTGAACAGGGTTTCTCCCGTTGGTGTTTTTCTACACGTCCGTAGTGCCCATAATACCCGAAGTAGTTCTTCAACCCAGCCGCCTTGCTTTCCTTCTAGGCGAGTTCGGAGCCCTCGAATGACGCTTCGATTTGCTATTTCGGCTTGCCCGTTGGATTGGGGATGGGCGACCGCGGCGAACTTCATTAATATGTGATAGTCATTGCAAAATTCCTTTGCTTTGTCGTTTTCGAAGTTGGTTCCATGGTCGGTGACTATGCAGCTCGGGATCCCAAATCTGGAGATCACGTTGTTCTGCAGAAATTTTATCGTAGAGGCGGTGTCCGGTTTCCTGATAGGCACGGCCTCAATCCACTTTGTGAAGTAATCTACGGCGACAAGAATGTACATGTGTCCACCCGTGCCGGTGGGAAGCTGGCCCACCGTATCCATTCCCCACTGCGCAAATGGCCAAGGGAAACTTAGTGGCGTTAGTTCGATGGCGGGGAGACGAAGGATGCTGCAAAAGAGTTGGCAGCTCTTGCATCTTCTGACCATTTTCTTGGCATCCTAATGTATTCCCGGCCAATAGTATCCCTAGAACAACATCTTTTGGATCAGGCAGCGGGCCCCTTGATGTGCCCCTCCGACCCCTTCGTGTATTTCTCGTCAGATGTAGCCTGCTTCGTAAGGGTCGACGTATCGGAGCAGAGATTGAGTGTATGACTTTTTGTATAAGTTTTTTTTGCTTCATATGAAATGGCGTACTTTGGCTCGAAGTCGACGAGCCTCGGCCCGGTCATCCGGAAGAATCCCATCTTTCAGAAATTCTACAATAGGCTTTCTCTAATCCGGGGCATCTTGGGTCGTGTAGATTCAAAGCATTGCCTCTCTATCTTCCACACTGGGTTGCGGCAGGACTTCGAAGAGGATATTTCTCTTGTGATTGTCCGAATAAGAAGAGACAAGTTTGCTCAAGGTATCGACCTCGGTGTTCAGATTTCTGGGAATTTGCTCCACTTGGACTTTGTCGAATGTCATGACCCAAATGTGGCACGTGACCGGCACTTAAATCACGTGATATCTAAAGACGTCGACGCGGTTCAAGTAAGCCGAAACCCGGAATCTAAACCCTTTTTGAAATTTTTGGAGGTGAGTTTAAATAGTCATTAGATAGAATCGGTTTAAATAATATCTAAATTTAACTAAGTATGTTGAAAAGTCTTTATGACGTTTTGAAACTTGACATCACCTCCTTTACATATATATTTTTTTTTATAAAAACCCAATACAACATAATAAAATAACATCCCAACAGAAGCTAGTCTTCACATCCAAATGATGGAGCAACCAACAATCTAAATCAGCAACCGACTCTCAAGAGTGCGACATCACCACACATAAATTCTAAATCTTGCTTCTAAGTCCATAATATACCACTTCTAAGTTGATGAAGTTTCCACTAGATATAAGAATATATGAATAATCAAGAGTGAGTATGATACAATAATAACCCACTTACCAATCAATCCCCGAAAAGAATGTGTACCCAAACCGCTGATAATCCAAGCGGTAAAACCTGCACGAAACTGTGGCACAACGGGGATGAGTTGCCAACTCAGTGAATAAAAGTACATCTAAAGGTAGAAATCGAAATGCATGACGATACCTAGGTCATAAGTATAGTCCTATCATAATATGTACCAATATACTATATGATATGCATATGTGCAATACTAACTATCATGAAATCCCAAGTATAATATCTCAATGTCACATGAGTCAAAATCATGAATCTATAGTTTGTGTTGGAATCCCTTTTTGTATATGAATGTCTGTACAAATATATGCATGTACTGTCCCCCGGATCAGTCCTGGTTGAATCCACTAAATAATATCAAACTGTGTACCTCATGATAATGATCATATCAATATATATAGATGTCCAGCATCGACATCGAAATTCGAAATCTCTCATGTCCAGCATCGACACGTAAATGCAGATACCGTCAACACCATCTCAACAGATGATCGCCACTTGATATCCTGGCTACGATCAGTAACCCTTGGATATCCGCCGTGCCCAATCAAACCCCGGTCAGTATCCCATGGATATCTGTCGTGCTCATTTCTATCTCCGAAATCGAGTATCCTCGTTAGGCTCCCCGCCTATAATGCGGCTATCCTGCCCCTTGGCCCCGACCGGGTCCACCATGTATCCGACTGTATGCCCTCCAACTCAGTCCGGATATTTCACAAATCCGAAACCGTATAGCTACCCCACCCGGTCCAGAATCAAAATCAGGAAACACAAAACTCATGGTGGATGTTTAACTTATTATATCAAAATATCAAGTAAGAAATAAGAATACTTGCATAGATTATATTGATGATATATTATATATATACATATATAACAGTGGCCCATACAACCGATATATATCATCAGGAGTAAAATACCCAGAAAATCCAAAGAATCAAATACAACATTTATAGTAGTAATATTCGTAATTCACAACAGGAATAAAGAAGACTACATAATTATATCACATAAACATAGATTTCAATTCTACTGTGAAATGGTACTACTAATGATGTGTAGTGTAGCATATGCGTCTGTGCTCGTGCAACATGACAATCATTAGTATTGTGCAAGTGTTCTACGGTGTAACAACCTATTTATTTTAATACATATATAACAGCACGGTTCTACAGTGGCATGGCAGTATCAATGAGGTGTAGTGTAACATACATTCACGTGCTGGTGCAGTATAGTACTCATTGGTATTTGTGCAGTGTTCTATCATAGTGTGCGTAACGTAGAAACGTATAATATTGATAATATAATGCAAACATGTAAAGTAATCTAAACGTAACTATTGTAATTTCTTGCTATGAGCTATACCATTATCTTTAGAAATGATCGAAACGTTGAGTTTGAGATAAGAAAGCTGCCCTAGATTTAAAATAGATATTCGTTTTAGAAACTGGCACGCATCCTAGTATTTTTATTTAAAAGACAAACGAATCGTTGTTTTTAAAAGAATATAGCTCACACAAGTATTACATCCTAAAACAGAATATAATCTAACTCTACGAGTCAAAGGATAAATTGGCCGTTATTCGGCATACAAAGTTCATCATTTACAATACGTATAAATCCTTGTATTATATCTCATCATATTACTGTATCTGTATCATCTCAAGTCTAGCATGATCCCTCATACAAATTCATCAAACCATATCCATATAGTATCACTGTATCTGTATCATCACAAGTATGGCATGATCCCTCATACAAATCCACCAAACCATATCCATATCGTATCACTGTATCTCATCTATAACTATGCATGAAACTGCATGAAATTGAAGGACATACGAGATGCGATACTATATAAATATGTTGAATAAATACTAAACTAACTAGATATCATAATACTATTTGTAAGGTTGCGGGGGTGCTATACGTCATCTACCCGACTTCCTCAGTAGATGTAAATCTACTCACCAACTTAAAAGCTCGCTGAATCCACGCCGCTACATCGCCAACTCCGTCTCGGAATTCTCGAATCGTACCTATATTCGTATTTAAATCGTATTAATGTAAATATCATATCGAAAACCAAAACAACAAGTTAAACGCCCGTAGGTTAGAACCTATAGCATATTTAATCCAAAAACGACAACAAAACTCTGTCGTTAACGTATAAACATCAACGGTTCAGTTGCAACATCAAAATACGAAAACTCCGTATCGTAAATATCTGAAATTTGATAAACTATTTCTAAAACGTTCCCAGATTTTACTGTGTAAATATTTAGACAACACAAACAATATAGAGACTTGTAAAATACCAACTCAAAACCACAGAAGAAGAATCAACACCAAAATCCATAGGATGACCGGCGTCGCCGGAATTTTGGTGAGTGTCGCCGGATTAATTTAGGAGTTTGGGGCTCTGGTTTCAAGTGGTGTTTTATATTGATCTCTTTATACTTTTGGTCTTGCTAGTTTTTCTAGTGATTATACCTATTAGTTCCAGATTCACTTTCTGTAGTTAAATTATCACAAACACTAAACATGCTAGGTGTCGTATATATAATTTTACTCCTAAACTGATATTAGCTTACAGATTTAACCCACTAAAAAACCAACTTATTTAAACAATACTAAACATACCTAAACACCTACAGAGAGATACCCAAAACCCCACAACACCCAATTCCCTTAACGGTCCGGCGAGATCGGATTTTCTGTGATGGTCGCCGGCCAAAATCCGAGCTTCATGGGTCGTTTTCCTATGGTTTATTCTAGGTCTAGTCTATAAGATTATTTAGTTGTTTGATTACTTTATTTATCAACTAAACTAGAGCAGATTCAAACAGAGGCTAAGTTTCTCAAAATACGATATTACGATATTCGATTTCTAATGTAAAGCGGTTTCAGAACTAAATCATACAGGGTTCAAGGATTATACCTACAGCAAGATCACTGGAAAAACTTTCTCTAAGATGCACAAGCTCAAGGTCTTAGCTAGAGGGTGATGGTGAAGCCTTAGCACTTAGCTCTTCTTTTCACTCATTCTTGTTTTCTTTTGTGAGTTCTTAATGTTTTCTTTCTTTTCCCTTTCTTTAACTTCTGATCTTATGAACTGAACAATGGGATGAGATAAGGAAAAGAGTGAGGGCTTGTGGTAGAGAAAGGAGGAGGTGGAAAGTTCAAGGTGGTGGTGTAAAGGGAATGAGGAGGAGGTGTCACACAAGTAGTGAGGTGGGGTTTCATGCAAGGAGGAGATGGAGGGAGGAGAGTAGGGTGAGGGTAAGATGTTATGAGGGTATATCCTAGCATATGCTATACCAACTATAATTTTAAAGGAATGTAAAATAAAGATAAATCTTCATATTTAAAAATCCAAATTCATATAACATAAAAGATATGAAATGATAAATCTATCACTTAACTATCATTAGCTTAATGACAAATACAATGTCATGATAATATAATTAAAATATCATTTTCTTGATATCACCCACTTTATTCATATTTATCAAAATAATTACATTTTTCGGACATGATTCCGATACTCCATTTCATAAGCGATATCATTTTTGTAAAAATATCGTTTTCATTATTTATAATAAAAATAATAAAAATTCTTAATTTTCTAAAATGTTACAGTCGCTCCCCCTTAATGAAATTCGGTCCCCGAATTTAAATTAAAACTCTTTCGTGAAACATTTTCATAACCCAATTACTTATTTAAAAACAATTTCCCGGGGTCAAATTTTAAAACATAAAATTTGCTCGATATCAAAAGACTCCAAAGTCCCATATGAGCTAAAATGCATCACAACGCAACCGTGTGCGTGAAAACTCAAAAGATATAATCTTTCATAACTATAACTCTAGCGATTGCTATGAGAATTATTCCAGTTATGACAACAATTTTACCAAATACGAAAGCCATTGTGTATCCTAAGTGCACAAAATCAATGCCATGATCGTAGTGCAATATCAGTGCACACGACCAAGCGAAAATATAAAAATCAAGTCTATCACCTATCCTATCAAGTGTAAAGCACGAAAACAAAATCAACCCTAATGGGTTTACACGTAAATCTCAAACCACACTTCACGGTGTGCACGAAAACAAAACAGTGCTAAGTGCAACAGGCGTGCACGAAACGATATTCACCGCATCCGTTGTGCATGGAATAAAATTATACAAAATAATACCAAGTGCATCGGGGTGCACAACTTAAATCTCAAATGCATCGGAGTGCATAAAATCAAACGGCAACTAGTGTGCACGAAATCAAACCAAGTATAACTAGAATATATATATAAATTCTTAACCATGTGCATCTGATGTGCACGGAACATCAGTGTAGTGCATCCGGTGTACACAACACTCCAATCGAGTGCAGTCACCTCGCATTAAAATCTCAACAAGTGCACCTGGTGTGCACAAAGCATAAGTCAACGTGAAATTACTGTACATAGAAATCTCATCAAGTGCACCTGGTGTGCACAAAACATAAATTGATCCTTAAATCCTTAAAATACATATATCAAAATCACAGACGTCGAGTTGTCCTTTCTCCAACGTTGAAAATGAAAGTTTTTGATTATAAAAACGTAAATCGAACTCAAAGGACATCGAAGCATATTCTCTTCAATGTCGGAAGATGTTTATACCACCGGAATTGGCATAGCAAGAATTACTACTTGTCGTCTGCTACGTTCTAACGTCTTCTGTCTCTGAATTCTGGTTCTTCTTGCCGATCTCTAATATCATGGCTTCTTGATGCGATCGTCTGGTGAGGAGCAACGACACCATTCGTCTTATTCCGGATACATCCCATCACACCTTCTTGACCAGTAGTCCAGTCCTTTGTGACGTAACATGTTGATAACGGAATCTCTGTCCTCGGTTTGTGTGCTAACAACTAATCCCAGTCCAATCTTATTTATTACAAATTCCTGGAAGAGAATCCATCAAGTCTTTTGCTAAAATCATTTATCCAGCCTGCCCGGAATTAGTACTCATTTCTGAATCCACTTTTTCCCTTGGTAACCACTGTCATTCCTTTTAAATTTTCTCCTGAAAGTGTAGTTGTATGCGTCATCAAATCTTCGGTATCAACTGTGAAGAACAACTGCCCTCTAAACTTCGCACCATTCTCCTGTCCTGTAAATTCCCTATATCAATCACTTAAGGAGCGTATCTGCATAGTTACGCGAATTGCAAATCATACTTGGTTATGACCCACTCGGAGTCTTTCGAACTCGGAAACACGAATACATTACTTCTGATACTCTATAGAGAAATCTGGCTAATCTCACCTTCGAAGACTCGTCCCAATTTGTCGGAGAAAAACTTACTGTACGATCTCCTTCTTGAACTACTTGCATCTGGTCTGAACAAGCTCCATTGAACGAAGTACATCAACTTCACCGATCTCGTATCGAGGCGCCACAATGGATTAAAAGTTTTAACCACCCCACACCTGAATGGCTATGAATCCTCCTGATCCATCTATACTGGTAACTGTTCCCTCATAAAATTTCGGGAAAGAAACCCCAATGGGGAATCACGTGCTCACACGTGACCAAGGGTCACGTGCTGACACGTGATGGTTTACTGGGGACTCTGTTATAATAGAATTGAATTCTAATCAACAGGAGTCACGTGCCCACACGTGATGGGCCTTTAAACCCACTGAAAGGGATTAAAAGATATAATAAAAACTAAGGAAAAACCCCAATAGGGTATCACGTGCTTGATTTTTCCAAAAATTTGTATTTACTGTAATCAGAAACGGCGTCGCTTTGCAGCTAGCCGGTGAGTACGGGTCGATCCACAGAGATGGGTAATTTTCTTAATGTGTTTTTACGAGTTGATTCCAAATGTTGTTTTGATTGATTTATTAAATCTATAAAAACCTAGATCTATCAATAAACTAAATTAATCTAAATTAAAGTCTTGCTAGGGTTAGGCTTAGGGCAAGTTGGGAGATTAAAGGTTCCCTCACCGCTTTCAATGCCTTATTTTAGATCTATTAGATGTTATAGTAATTATCAATAAAGTGGATTAGAATCTTTTGGGAAGATGTTTCTTCCTCTAGATTCTTATCCTTCCTTTATCGATACTTACCCTAACCTCCATGGAAAACACGCGCAACCGGGCCTTTACACTATGGTGTCATCGTTACCTCGAGGGGTAGGATGCCGTAGGGCGCGGTGTGTGCGTGCATGCATGGAGTTCTAATTCTTAGGTGTGAATGGCATAAAAGGGGTGAGAGATCTCATCTCTCAAACCTTTCCCTAAGGCTAACCCTAACAAGCGAGGAGATTACTCGCTCATTAGGGGATTAAAAGACATTCTAATTAAAAGAGAATTAAAAGCGAAGAAATAAATTTAACTTACTAATTTGATGGCTCCCTCCAAGCAATAATACAGAACAGATCTAAATTTGTTTATTGAAAAGGGGCATAGGTTTTACAGATCTGTGATTACAATTTATAGGTAAACAGGGAAACTAGGATTACAGATTCTCGCATACGTGATTTTACAGATATGCCCACGGAAAATCCAAACCCCCGCACCGACGCACCGACACAAGAAGTCTGCGCCGACACGGGTACTGAATGGCCGCGGAACCGTGGCCCCAGCCTAGGTTTGGCCGCTGTTCCGCGGCCAAAGAAGGGAGTTAGGCTCTGTAACTTTTGGGCTTTCCTCTTAGCTTCTTGGGCTTTCTATTTCTTCACTTCTTTTCTCCATTTGACTTCTGGGTCTTCCCCAGATCTTCAGTGAAAACTTGTAATGATCTTTTGACTGTTTCCTTTGACATTTCGGACCATGCGTTGCCTTGTACATTCTACTTGTTGGTCAAAAATCCCTTTTCTGTATCAACTTTCGTCTTTTTCACTGTATTTGCTCCAAGAACCTGTGTCCTGTAACATGCAGCAGACATGCGTCAAAAGCACCTGTTTAATTATAAAACGAATAAGAATTGGAGAATATAAATTGCACTATTATGATATGAACAAATACCCCCAAACTTATCTTTTGCTCGTCCTCGAGCAAACTTATTTTTTATTCACTAAAATCCTAACCACACTTTCGCAGGGAAACGCGATTGCACTGAGCACGTGCAACAAGCCGTTAAACCTCTAGGTGTCCCTAGTAGGAGGAGTGTTGTCTCCTGAGGGTTTTCAACGGATTACACCCACAAAATCCTATCAACTCGGCCCATTGACTTTTGTTCTCCAATTAGGTTTTCTAACAAGGGATTCTATTATCTCTTGACTCGCAAATTATCCACCCATATTCTTCACGCTTCCTCATTATTTAACTTAAGATTATATATGTTATGTAGACCTACTTAGCTTTCAGCATCTCTTAAGTCTTCTTTCTAGGGTTTCATCTTCACTTAGGAATTTCTATCAACTCTATTAAAGATACAAGTTCTATCTTTCATTCCTTTCTCTTATTTAAACTCTAATCACATATCCCCACGTGTGTGTATAGATCACCCCTACACTTGGAAATTCAAATCAAGCAATCGTACTCTCGTCCATTGTCCAAAGCACTTATTAATTAGTGAATTTTTTAATTAAATTTGCTTACACATCCTTCATGCGACCGTTAATACTTCTTGAGGTACCAACAACCGATTACAAGATGCGTTAGCACTTTAAAGCGTACTTCCTAGTTTTGCAACACCCAAGGCTTTTAGCAGTGACTCCCAAACCAGTTGGTCTAAGGCACTAGGTGATGAAGCACCCTCGCTAAATATTTTTCTATTTTTGCAGCCTTAAGTAATCACAAAAACCAGTGTCCATTTTTTTATTCACACCTTTTTTCCTTTTATTTTCTTCGTACTAAGGACTTTAGACGAGCATTTCAAGGTCTCTTCTACTATTCCAAGTTTCAAGGTGTGTGATTGTGCAAATTGTAGGGTATACATCTTCAGAATCTAGACTTAAGTTAGGAACTATTTTTCAAACTTATACTTTAATAAGAACATCAACACTCTTCCCTCATTTTAACTTAACCCAAGAAGTGAACCCAAAATTTGCCTATTTCTAAATAAACTACAAGGCATATATTTTCTACCGTTAAACTTTAAGGAATGTTATTTTTAGGGTTTTTAATTCACTAAGTCTAAGATCTAGTTATTCCTAACCAGTTAACCTATCTGTCAAACTCAAATCAAATATGGCCAAAATTGAATACAATAATTTTTATAATTTTTGAAATTTTTCAAATTTTTATGGGTTTTCAAATAAATAAGTATGCAAATGCAAAAATATGTACAAATGAATGCGAAGGAAGAAGACGTACCGAGCATACCCCCAAACTTGAACTTGACAGTGTCCTCACTGTCATGCTAAACCAAGAGGATCAAAATACCGGCATTCCCCTGTTTATTTATTTATAATTTTTTTATTGTTAAGGAAAACAAATATATACAGAAATGCCCTCCCAAACTTCATTTAAACAATGTTAGACATTACTGCCAAACTTTGCATAGACCAAACGTCAACACCAACCAGTTGAAAAATTTATCAGTAAAGAGTATCAGTTGGTAGAAGAATAGGTCGTAGCGATCCATAAAGAATTGGGGAAGATAGAAGTGATGGTATGGAAGGTATGGAGGTGAATAGACAGGAGGTGATGATGAATCAAAACGAGAATGCGAATGATCAGCATTCAGTGGAATGTTGGCATTCTCGTAGCTTCTTAAAAGAAATGGGGGTGGTTCAACTTCTAAAGGAGGAGGTTGACTAACTACAATACCCCCAAAATGTTTCTGTGGGTCCTCTATTGACTTGGTATCATCCATCAATCGCATATGATATTCAATTATAAGGGAACTGATCTTCTCGATGTCCGCCATAGTCCAACCGAAAACTTGCCGCCTATCTTGTAAGACCTTTAAAATAGCGTTCTCTTGCTCGAAGGCTAGAGAGGCTGATATTATAATGGGAAAAGTCTCATTCTCACCTATGTAAGCATATTTAAGGTGAGGCAGTAATGACATGAGTTCGAGTTTCGGAGGCGAAAGAATCATTGCGGAATCTACCTCGAACTCAAAGGACTCCAACACATGTTCGAAATCACTGCAAACAACCGATTCGGATGGTTCAACTAACTCATCCACAAATTCAAAAGACTCATATTCGGGCTGTGAGTCGTCATCATCCGAAAAAATGAAACATTCATAATCCATATCGGTTGTGTCAACGGTGGTAGGCTCAAGGAGGGACGCACTAGTGGCGTCAAAACTGTTTTCATCAAACAAGAATCTTTCAAGCTCGCAGTCCTCCTGCGTGATTTCGTGAACAGAGCAAACTTCTTATGTACTAGTTTTAGGCACGGGGGGCAGACTTCCCATCTTATAAATATTGAACTCACTAGACATCTTCCCAAAGGATAGAGTCATGGAGCCATTGCGACAGTTTATTACAGCATTGGAAGTGGCCAAAAATGGTCGACCGAGAATCACCGGAATTTGGTTCCGTAGGTTAGCAACAGGTTGTGTATCCATAACAATAAAATCAACGGGGAATATGAACTCCCCAAGTTTGATCAACAAATCCTCTAGCTCACCCCTTGGATGGGTGATTGATCGATCATCCATTTGGAGAGTACAACGAGTGGGTTTCAACTCTCCAACCCCTAATTGTTCGTACACGGAGTAGGGAAGCAGTTAACACTAGACCCAAGATCTAAAAGTGCTCGATTAATTTTCTTATCCCCAATTGTGATTGAAATCGTAGGACAGCCGGGGTCCTTTCATTTTTGGGGTAAGGTTTGAGGGTGGTTAATAGCATTGCTCACTGCACTAGCCACTAGCACTTTCTTGGGTACTTGAGATGCCTTTCTCTTCGAGGTGCATAAGCCCTTTAAGATTTTTGCGTATGAAGGGACTTGTTGGATTGCATCCAAGAGAGGTATATTTATGCTAACCTGCTTAAATAATTCCACAATCTTCTCCATTTGTGCAGTTGGTTTATTGGGACTCAACCTGTTTGGAAATGGAGCATTTTGAAAATTTGTTGAGTCAAATGTCTGTGGAGTAGAATGTGGAGTAGGAACGGCACCCCGTGTAGATGTGTTCGTGTTGTGAGAAATGGGTCCGTTCGAGTTAGAAGAAGAAGAGCCGTGTGAAGGGTGGAGAGTAGGCTCTAAAGAAAAAGGTGAAGAAGAAGGTGAAGAAAATGAAGAAGGGGAAGATGATGATGGAGAAGAAGAAGAACCACCGGCGGGGATGCCATCACTAATACCCATATTATTCTGCAACACTCTTCCGGATCTCAACGTGGTCACCGCATTAACATTGTGATTGTGATATTCGTTTTGTGTGTGACCGGGATTTGGCAATGGTTGAGATGGAAGCTTTCCCTTTTCTCTCTCGCTCAACGCAGCAGTTAATTGTGCAATTTGTGCCTCAATAGATTTGATACTTTGATCATGTGAAGCATTGTTATGCATCAAAGACTGAACATAATTTTCAAATCTTGCTGCGGATTCTGTAGATTGCTTGAGAAATGCATCTAGACTTTTTTCTAGCGAGATAACCTTATCATCATTTGGTTGAACCAAATTGTTCGTTTGATTTGTATAAGGTTGTTGTTGGAAAGGTTGCTGGTTTTGAGTTTGCGAAGGTGCTTGTTGTTGTTGTGGAGGAGGAGGTCTTTGAAAATTGTTATTTCCTTGGAATTGTTGATTTTGGTTCCAAGCGAAATTTGGGTGACTCCTCCACTCCGGATTGTATGTCGAAGAGTACGGATCGTTTCTTTGTCGTTACTGAAATGCAGCATTGACTTGATCCTGTCCTTGAGTAGATGCATTATAAGGACACTCTTCGGTTAGATGCGATGGATCCGAACAACAAGCACAAACAGTTCGTGTGGGTAAAGCAGGGGCAGGAGAAGGCGATGAGATTTTGATCTCAATGGCTTCTAGCTTTTTCATAAGTGCGGCCATCTCGGCCTTCATAGCAATCGACATATCTACTTGATGTATGCCTGCCCTAGATTGACCAATAGAAGAAGATGAGATAGTCTTTGTGCTCTCCCACTGAATTGTTTGTTCACTAAGATCCTCGAGAAACTGCCACGCTTCGTCGCTAGACTTGGAGAGAAAATGACCTTGACATATGGTTTCTAGCAACTGCTTCGTTGCCGAGTTCAATCCCTCGTATAATGTTTGGCAAAGTTGCCAACTTTCGATCCCATGATGAGGGCATTGAACGAGTAGGTCTTTAAATCTCTCGAAGCACTTCCAAAATGGTTCGGAAGGAAGCTGTGAAAATTGTATAATCTCGTTACGGATTCTAGCAGTTTTGTGATGAGGATAGAAATTTTTCAGAAAAGCTTTCACAAACTCGTCCCAATTTCTAATGGAATGTGATGCGGTGCTGTATAGCCACTTCTCGGCTAGGTCACATAAGGTAAAAGGAATGACCCTTAGCCTTATAGCGTCATCACTTAATTGGGTCGTTTTCATCATAGCGCACACATTTTGGAATTTATTGATAAAGATATATGCATCTTCTGATTCTAAACCATGAAATTTTGGCAGCATATTGATGAAATGTGGTTTTATTTCAAAGTTGTCCCCATTTGCCGGTGGGGGTGAAAGACAGGCAGGTAAAGAAGTGCGGACGGGGTAGAAGAGATCCTGGAGCGCGACTCGTGCGGGCGCTACAACAGGCGGAAGATTCGGGTTATTCGCACCTAACGGAGGTGGAATCATTCCCGTCGGTAAGGTATCGTTGAGGTTGTGTCCCGACATACCTTCGAAAGAAGAATTTGAAGGTGGAGGTAAGGAAATGGAGGGAATTTCGACTTCGGTGTCGAAAGGTTCGTCGGTCGGTACCAACAAAATACGGACTAATCGGGCGTTAGTATCCCTAGTCCAGAGTGACATACACTAAAGGGGTAGTGTAGTCAGAAAAAAGAAAGACAGAATGTGAAGGTAAGATAACGTCAGTGAAGGGAAGTGGTGGAAGTGAGTTGCAAGTTTCCTTTAGCGACAAGTTGCAAGTTAGAAAAAGATTTTTCTTTTTTTTTATGTGAGAGTTTTGCAAGGAGCTTTTTGAAAAGAGACTTATGACACAAATGTATCAACCACACATGCACAATCAGGCCTAGATCTAGGGTCACCTAGGTCTGCTAGACAGCTCCTAACTAGGGCTAGAAATAGGACCTCAAACCGCCTCTTCACCGACAATTGCGGCTAGGTAAGTGCTAGGTAAGTGGGAAGGAACCACAGTAGTGGGCCTAATTAAAAACCACTAGCCTAGACACACTTGCCTAGACACCGCAAGGTCAGTTAGGATAAACGATCGATGCCTATACTAGTCCTTCTCTTATTGAGCTCGATGTCCTTAGGGCTGAGTCTAGTATTTTTTAATTAATTGTGGTCAATGCAAATGCTTTAAGTGTTTTCTGGGGTCCTGGGAAGGGTGATGAAATCCCCACCCAATCTGAGTTTGGTCAGTTAGCCCCTTAAAGTCCGATTAAATTATGCAAAACAATAAATTCACTTGCAATCAAATTTTTAGCGCGGCGCAAAGAAACCTGCAGAAAATCTGTTATCTAGAAGGGGAGAGAAGGTTTTTAGCACAAAGAAATCCTGCAGAAAATTTTCACAAAAGATATTTGGAGGTTGACGGAGGGGAGAAGGAGAAACAAACCCAGAAAATTTGGTGCGTTGACGTGGCCAAGTAGCGGCGGAACCGCAGTCTGGGGGGTAGTTCTGCCGCGGAAACGCGGCGGGATGAGGAGATCAGTGGCTCAAAAAATTTTTGTGGCTCTGTTGTGATCTTCCCTCTCTATTCTGATATGATTTATTTTGTTTTGTCCTCTGTGAATTTCCAGATCCGCGATTCTTTGCTGTTCCTGCAAGATTCAAAAGATACACCCCCCAAACAGATCAAAATTGATAATTTTTTATTTCTTTTTTATTTTCAGATTTTTATAATTTTTTTTAAAAAAAATTATATCAACCCGAAATTACACAGAAAGAAATTTTACGCCATCCCCGGCAACGGTGCCATTTGATTTTTCTAAAAATTTGTATTTACCGTAATCAGAAACGGCGTCGCTTTGCAGCTAGCCGGTGAGTACGGGTCGATCCACAGAGATGGGTAATTTTCTTAATGTGTTTTTACGAGTTGATTCCAAATGTTGTTTTGATTGATTTATTAAATCTATAAAAACCTAGATCTATCAATAAACTAAATTAATCTAAATTAAAGTCTTGCTAGGGTTAGGCTTAGGGGAAGTTGGGAGATTAAAGGTTCCCTCACCGCTTTCAATGCCTTATTTTAGATCTATTAGATGTTATAGTAATTATCAATAAAGTGGATTAGAATCTTTTGGGAAGATGTTTCTTCCTCTAGATTCTTATCCTTCCTTTATCGATACTTACCCTAACCTCCATGGAAAACACGCGCAACCGGGCCTTTACACTACGGTGTCATCGTTACCTCGAGAGGTAGGATGCCGTAGGGCGCGGTTTGTGCGTGCATGCATGGAGTTCTAATTCTTAGGTGTGAATGGCATAAAAGGGGTGAGAGATCTCATCTCTCAAACCTTTCCCTAAGGCTAACCCTAACAAGCGATGAGATTACTCGCTCATTAGGGGATTAAAAGACATTCTAATTAAAAGAGAATTAAAAGCGAAGAAATAAAATTAACTTACTAATTTGATGGCTCCCTCCAAGCAATAATACAGAACAGATCTGAATTTGTTTATTAAAAAGAGGTATAGGTTTTACAGATCTGTGATTACAATTTATAGGTAAACAGGGAAACTAGGGTTACAGATTCTCGCACACGTGATTTTACAGATATGTCCACAGAAAATCCAAACCCCCGCACCGACGCACCGACACAAGAAGTCTGCGCTGACACGGGTACTGAATGGCCGCGGAACCGCGGCCCCAGCCTAGGTTTGTCCGCGGTTCCGCGGCCAAAGAAGGGAGTTAGGCTCTGTAACTTTTGGGCTTTCCTCTTGGCTTCTTGGGCTTTCTATTTCTTCACTTCTTTTCTCCATTTGACTTCTGGGTCTTCCCCAGATCTTCAGTGAAAACTTGTAATGATCTTTTGACTGTTTTCTTTGACATTTCGGACCATGCGTTGCCTTGTACATTCTACTTGTTGGTCAAAAGTCCCTTTTCTGTATCAACTTTCATCTTTTTCACTGTATTTGCTCCAAGAACCTGTATCCTGTAACATGCAGCAGACATGCGTCAAAAGCACCTGTTTAATTATAAAACGAATAAGAATTGGGGAATATAAATTGCACTATTTTGATATGAACAGTGCTCACACGTGACTAAGGGTCACGTGCTCACACGTGATGATTCCTTAGTTCTTTAAAACAACAGAATTAAATTCTGGTTAAAATGTTAATAAAGGCGGGTCACATATCAACACATGATGAGTTCCTGAGCTCTTTAATTAATAGAATTAAATTTTATTTAAATGATAAAACAATGGGATCACATGCCAACACGTGATAGGCTTTTAAAGCCTTCTGAACTTATAGAATTAAATTTTAATTAAGAAGGAATCGAGAACCCTAACTGGAAAATATTTCTCTAAATTTTTCCAAACAAAAAAAAGGTTGTGCTCTGTAAAGTGGAGCACCGTTGGATTAAAAATCCAGTGGTGATTAAAATTCACCAATTTATAGAAAGATTCTATACAAGGAAAGATTTTCCTGAAATTCACCAAGAATAACAAACAGAATATCTTTTGGATTAAAAATTCAATGGTGAATAAAAATTCACTGAGTGATCTAAAAGATCATGTTGCTTACAAAAACAACCAAAATCTTTCAATGAAAAATGGACTAAACAGATTGATTCTTTTCTTTCTCCTATAAATAGGAGCCAAGAAGAGAAAAGAAGGATCTGGGATTTTTGGAGAAAAACAACAACAGAGAGAAAAAAGAGAGGAGAATTTAATTCTTAAGAGAGAAAAAGAAGATCTCTTCAGAAAAAGAAATCCTAGGTGAGAAAGAGAAAGAGATCTAAGCTCCATAAAACAAAAAAAAGAGAATTTAATTCTCAATTTAAGAGTTTAACTCTTCTGATTAAGAACTTAGTTCTTTCTTTGGTTGAAGATCTGTAGAAACAGATCTCTCCACAAGTTGAGAATTTAATTCTCATCGGGGAGATTCTGCCATGCAGATCCAAAACTTAGAGGGAGAATTGAGTTTCGGGAATTTAATTCCCCCAAATTCATAGGAATTTAATTCCTCCAAATGAAACTAGGGTTTAACTCTACACAAGAATTTAATTCTTTCAAATTCACAGGAATTTAATTCCTCTAAATGAAATTAGGGTTTAACCCTATATAAGAATTTAATTCTTCCAAACACATAGGAATTTAATTCCTCTAAATAGAATTAGGGTTTAACCCTACAAAAGAACCTAATTCTTAAAACAAGAGACTTAAAGCTCTCCATGCACGTAAAGAACTTGGTCATGTGGTAACACGTGACCCTCATCCTCAATGAGTAGAAAAGAAAGAACAAGACTAGGTCACATGCCCCCACGTGACCCTTAAACAGACTCCTCAAAATGAAAAAAACAAAGCTTGGAGGCAATGCCACACATGCTCACATGTGACTCTCAAAAATGAAGGGAATAAAGCCATAGCCAATACAGATTTTAGGCGCCCTCACGTGTCCCCACGTGAACCCTAATAAACACTTTGATAAATCGATACATGGGTACCCATCACGTGCCCACACGTGATGGCCGTGAAGACTAAAAGTGTTTAACACTTATTTGAATATTCTGACAATAAAATAAAGGAAGTCTGGCCCCATCTCCAGATGCCCCACGTGACCCCACGTGACCAATTCAATTTTAGTGTTTAACACTATTTTCAGCGCATCACATGGGAACACTTGACCGCCAAATATCCTCTAATGTTTAACACTATTTTAAAAACCAGTCTTAGCCGAAATTGGCTAAGTCTTCCAGAGGCAAGACTCCCCTTTGACTGAACCTCAAATACATCCTTGCCTTCCAGGATTGATCATCTTATATGGCATATGAGTGCTCAGCACTCAATAAGAGATAAAAATATGGTCAGAACTCAGACCCATGCTTAGCATTGCTAAATAATGGGGAGGCTGAACCTAGACAAATGTTCAATAGTCCAACAAAGGTCTAACATTCTAAACCTAATTGGACTTAGCCCAAGTTGGCCATAAGTCCTCAATTCAGATTTAATTGAGCCAATGTGCTCATAATCTAATTAATTGATCTTAGTTCCAAATTGAACTACAGATTTCCCAATCAGCCTTGGTTCAAGGGTATATCTCTTCACTCCTCTGATATTTGTCGTTGTAATCCTTTAACGTCTTCAGAGAGGTGACGGGTCCCGATAACCAATCATTCCATGGACTGTGGGGTTCTTAAACTCATGGACTATGATGTCCTTAAACTTTATGGACTATGATGTCCTTAACCTCGGAATGTGAGGTCCCTTTAAACCCACGGACTATGATGTCCTTAACCTCGGACTATGGGGTCCCTTTAAACCTACAGACTATGATGTCTTTAACTTTGGACTGTGGGGTCCCTTTAAACCCACGGACTATGATGTCCTTAACCTTGGACCGAGATGTCCTTAAACTAACATTGGACCACCATGTCCTTAAACTGGTAATCGACCGCAATATCCCTAAACTAAACAATAGAGTCCAAATGCTCTTTTGTCGGATCTAAACGATCCCGTTAAGTTGATCTTAGTCTAAAATTAGACTAACGTATCCTTAACAAACGTTTAAGTTGATCTTAGTCCCAAATGAGACTAACGTATCCTTAAACCCAACCCCAAACCCAAATCTAAGAAAATACGGATTTGGACTAATTCACGCCTTATGGGCGACAACATAAATTAGTTTCCGTATAAAATCCATGGGCAACCAACAACAAAACAAACACCTATGACACGAAATGACCATCTGGAGAAGGAGAAAGTGGTTACCGCGATGCGGTAGCGTAATTAACTGCAGGGGTTTGCGCCTGCAGGGAAGAGCGTCCCCACAATCAAAAACCCCTCAACGAGGGGGAATCTGACGAAGTCTGCTATATCGGCCGCATCCGTTTAAACATTCGATACATGGTGTCATAAATCAACTTGGCATCTTCGGAGAGGTGGACGGATAGCACCAATTAGCATCTGCCCCGAATTCAGGCAAGACGGACCCACGCGGCCGCGTCTTCGCGTTTGGAGGGGAACAGATTCTGGCATGTCTGGTGGGACCTCTTCCTCTTTCCACTCCACACTTCGTGTGTCGTGTTCGCGAACGAATCACGGTTTAATATGGTTGCCCTTGGGTTCGAGGTACTAAGATTTGGTTTTGCTCTCGTGCAGAAAAAAGAAGATCAAATGGCTTTCAACTGCACAAGCTGCAACAATGACAATAACTCTCACTCTGTCCCCGCAGGAGGAGTGACCTACGGGCCTCAGGCAGCCTCTGTTTTTACAATGCCGGTGGAACAGGTAACCCAAGCCACCACTGGGCTATTCTTCGGGACTATGCTCCCACCGATGAACTTCAATGCCCCGCTGTTGTCGTAAGAAGCCCCAAAGAAGTTGATCTTTGATCGACTTACCACTGCCGCGGCCCCTCTCAACGGGTCGCCCAAATCCAACGCCTCAGTTTTCAACAGACTGGGCCAGGACGCCAACAAGCCCGCAATATCTGAAGCAGCCATCCCGGCTCAAGCGGACGAAATTATCAGAGAGACTTCTTCTGCCAAGAAGTTAGTCTTCACAAGGCTGGCCATTCCGGCTCCCGCTCCAGGCGAAGTCCTCAAAGCTGCTTCCCTAGCCCAGAGGTCTGTCTTTGACAGATTGGACATTGCTTCTCAACGGACATCGGTATTCAAGAGGCTGACGCCGGCGACAACTCTTCGCCAAAACAGAGGGCATGATGAAGCCACCCCCATAGCTGAACCAACTCCATCCGCATGACATGCTCGCCCTCGTCACTGGCGCCGAGTAAGGAAGGCTGGGGGCAGCTCCCCTTCTGGACTGACTCCGCCAGCTCCCATGGTGGAAGTTGATGTTGCTGTTCCAACTGGGAACAACTTTGAACCGCTAAGGAGGGTGCGCAAAAACTCTCCGACTGCCGTGCTGAAGAGATCTCCTCCACCTGTGGAGAATGTTACAGAGAAGAAGCTGGGGCAGCCCCCTTAGCGGTTGTCCTCCAAAATTTACAAAGTCTGGCGACAGGTCCAGGAATCGGTGATTGACCAGGACTACTCTCGCCGACCAAAGAAGATTAAAGCTCGGCAAGAAGAGAGCCATCCCGTGGTATCACAGAAGATGTCATCCGTCTGGGTGCCCGCTGCATCGGCTCCCTCAACGTCAACCGCTCACAAGAGAAGGAGGCCGGAGAAAGCCCCTGTTATTAGTGTATATGCCCTAGAGGCCATTATTGTATCATACTAGTTTGTATATTACTTGATGGAAGCATGGGATATTCACAGTTGTATAGACAATCTTGCTCGAAATGGTAGTATACTACTTGGTTTGTTTCTACTTCAATGTGTGCATGTGTTTCTTTTAGCATATCGCCTATACACATTAGTGGAGCCCTTAGGATCTTGCTTGATTACCAGCGTTGTGATGGCAGTCATACTAGTGGGGGCTGGATAATCTACAAGCACATCCTTATACAGGTCCCTAGTCATTGGATTATCGAGACGGGGCATCGATACTCCGGAGTAGACTAGCGTATGCGCTTCTTATCCCAGCAGGGGAGATGGTCTGTCCCACAGCCGTCTGTACGTCGTACTTGAGATAGTATGCGGGTGCTCGTTAGGTTATGAGTACACTGGACAGGACTCGTCGGGGACTATTGGTTGGTATTATACCTATCGTCAGTTATCAGTTCCCAGGTGACATGAGTACAGCTTAGTCCGCTGACTTGACACCGTCACTTCGCCTCGAGTGTGTTCCCACTGTTCTTTGATTACTACCCTACCACGGCTCAAAGGAGTCGTGCAAACAGGTAGTAGTTGGGTGCAGTCCCGAAGCACTTGGAGGCAGTGACGGTTAGACATGATTCATCTCTCCCGGTATTGGGGGTTGATATCACGCTGTGTCTAAGAGAGCCATTACACAAAGTCCCTGGCCAGGGCAAGCGAGATATGCTGGTAGGTTTTCCAGTGTTATCTCAGGGTGTTCTGGGCTACACTCCGACACGACTTGTACCGCTATTAGGGGACTGACGTTTACGGCCCCCTAGGCCCGACATGCGATATTCTCAGACGAACAGACCGGAATGTACGGAGATTGTCACATTCAGGCTCAGTAGGACATCAAGCTAGGATGAATGTGACAATCTCCGTACATTCAGGCCCGACGTTTTCCTTTGATCTCATGTGTTGAGAAAATAAGGAAGTAAATTGACAAACACATCCATTTTCTTCTTCTACACAACCTAGGACATCAAGCTTAGCAACCTTGTTGCCCTACTTACCTCGGCTTGAGGTGGAGCTCGGAACACAAACTCTCGGGTGGATCGTCTTCGACTCTAGGAGGCCACGGAGGTGATCAAAATCTAGATCGATCCTCGGAGCTTGGATAGACGAGCAGGACAGCGGAGAGAAGACCCGAAGGACCGGTTTCGTGAGGTATAATCTCTATGACATAGTAGAAAGAACCTCATGTAGTTTGCTAGGTTTTTGTTTAGCAAAGATCCTCCTTTTAGTCCATGTTGCCATGTGTCATAAATCATTTTTTTTACCGTTTCCGCCTCCCCGTAAAAACCGGGGTGGGCAACGTGGACTTACTGTGGTATCAGAGCCTAGCTAAACAACAACTAGCATGTTAGCAAAGTATTTAGAATTTCGATTCGAGAAAAAATCGCAAAACACGTCCGAAAAATGAACTTTCTGCCGATTTTTAAAGCTGCTCCAAAAATAATTTGACATACCTTAAAAATCGGCTCAGGGTTTTTTAAAAATACTCAGCAAAAACGAGCTACTGACTCGGTCAACGCGCCGTGGAACCGCGGCGAGACCATGTGTCTCGCCGCGGATCCGTGGCCGAGTTGACTCGGCCGCGACTCGTCTTTGCAGCAGTTTACTCAGTGTTCTGTTTTGGGATTTTTAAAGTATTTTGTTTCTGCCCAGATTTTCCAGAGAAAAAAGTTGTGTTTGGGGTAGTTACAAATCCGTATTTTTGATCGAAGTTTTGTAGACTTTAGCTAATGAGTTATATCTGTGATGTGATATATGCACTGAACGTCAACTAATCGCTATACGTCTATTAGTGGGGGTTGTGCATATCTGTGATCTGTAATGTTGTTGGATTATGTATATGAACTCGTTGGATTGTCGCGGATGAATAGCCGGGGGATGTGAGATGAGAGTTTTCTTTATCTTTCATTTGATGTAATATGTAAATTGATGTAATATTATTTTATGGCCGCACATCCGGGATGAGGTTGTAGCCGCCATTGTATATTATTTCTTTTACTGTTTTTGCTCCTAGGATAGATCCAAGGTGGGGTGCACAAACTACCGGGTATCTCGAAGTGCCGAGTGGCCTACTCACGTTGTTGAGGGAGGTTGCTTCACTTCGGGTACTTGGCGGGTAGTTTGCCGCACCCGTAGGGGTCTAAGGTGGGGTTTGGCTATTCATCGCGACCGTGTAATCCGTCTTTCGTTGCAGGCTCGAACGAAACGCGGATTCCTAGTATATCCAATGTGTTCATCTGTGATCTAAAATGGCTATCATTGCATCTGACGAATGTATATATCTATATATGATATCTAGTAGGCGTTGCTTATGTTTGCATCCGCGCTAGTCCAGCCCCCGCTCTGTCGTTAGTTAAGTAACCTAACGGGTGATGACGGGGCCCCGTGGCGAATGCGGATGGCATAAGCGTACGTCATATTTTCGTTGTTTTCTGCAATGGTAGTATTAAATGATAGGACGCATTAAATTAATGCAAGAAAATAAACCAAAGTTAAAGTCGTTGGAACAATTTCAAAACCACTCGATTTCTTTTCAAAACAGAAAACTATTAAAAAACGCGGAGCTTAAACCACTCCTTTTAAAAGCTATCAAGGTTCCTTCGATTATATCAAGTTCACTACGTTCATGGTTTCGCCAAAACCATTCGTAGTCCTCCGTCATTTTATATGAATATTCAATAGTATTCAAGCTATGTTTGTTGACCTTCGTCAAGGCATAGTGATTGGTAGCTGTTGGGTGTTCATATGTAGCATAGATAGATGCGTTGGTTTGGGAAAGTTGTATTACCTTGTTGACCTTCGTCAAGGGTATATACGGGTGGGTTCTAATTAACCTGGACAATGACGGGTAGAACTTGACATGTAACTTATGATTTGTTGACCTTCGTCAAGGTCATAAGAGCATGGGGCAAAAATCTACATCGGGAGTTTCTAAAGAAACTGAAACTTGCTAGCGCTACATACCATTTGGAGTGTGATGATTCTGGTAGGATTCCTTCAGTTTTATCACACGATGATATTTGGATCCCGATCCTACTGTGAGTATATGCTACTCCTCGGGAACTTTCTCACTTAACGATCAATGCTATAAACCAAGTAGGTGTCTAGAAAGGTGTTAGCGGAGCTACGCCCACAGGGAAAAGAGGTTATTTAATTAAGGAACTTCGCGAAAGCGTTGGAAAACCTCCCTCGAAGTATCAACACTGGCCTGGCTGAACGGTTAAGCAAGTATTGTACGGTGAGATTGATCCCGACTAATTCTCCATTTTTGGTTTGAGGCAGGATTCGAGAAACAGTGGGAGCCATACTGTTTAGATAAATTAAAAACCAATCTAAACTTGCAAGAGCATCATGCTGAGTGTTTTCTTCTCTCTCTCTTAATTGCAGCGACCCAGTGACCACACATAGGTTACATCTAGATAATAAAATGACTGAATCTGACTGTTATGATTGGCAAAGGTCTGTCCAGATGTCCATTACCTATGACAAGCTGGGACACCTCTTAACTAATCAAATCCCTGCCGTCTCAGGACCAGTTTCCCCTGTCACGGATATTGATATCCGTAAGACATCGGAAAAAGACTGCGTGAATGCTAAGTGCCTCGTGTTGGCCTCAGTTGATGGTGCATACCAGAGGCAGCACGAGAAGATGGACTTAGTTTCTATCTTCCTCCATAACAAAGATTTATATGGAGAGCAATCTCATATCGTAAGATATGAGACCTCGAACGAATTGCTTCAAGCGAGGTTGGCCATCGGGTCATTTGTAGGGGGCAACGTCCTTACAGAGACCAGCTATTTTGAGCTCACGGACCTGAAGACCACGTTGAAGAACGGGTCAAATACTGACTTGATTCTACAGTCTCTGCCCTCTACTTATACCCTGAAGGAAACCAGGGAAGTAGAAGGAAAGGGAAGGGCAAAAGTTTTGGGACTGGATGTAGTAAAGGAGGGACGTTCCTATTGTTACGGGAATGAACATTGGCAGAAGGATTGCAGGGCTAGCAAAGCCAGTAGCCAGGATTCGAAGTATGTTGTGGCTTCGGCTTCGGGTGTGTTTGTAGTAGAGAACTGTCTGTCAGTTAACCCTACTTTCTGGATATTGGATACCGGATCAGGATCTCACATCTGTAATTCGTTACAGGCTCTGAGAAACCATAGGGTTATCAGGATAGGTGATATGACTCTCAGGGTTGCTAACGGAATGAGCATGGACGCTGAATCCGTAGAGGAATATCATCTTAGACTGACAACTGGGCAGATATTGATTCTGCGTAACTGTTTTTATGTACCTAGTATGACTTGTAATATCATATCTGTATCCTTACTTTCTAAGGAAGGATATGATTTTACTTTTGTAAGCGATGTGGTCCACATCCACCTAAATCAAGTTCTGATTGGGTCAGGTACATTAGAAAATGGGATATACGTATTGAATCAAGCTCAGATTTTCAGTGTCCAGAACACACTTAAAAGAAAGTCTCCGGAAACAAATCAGGCTTTCTTATGGCATTGTAGACTGGGTCACATTAATGAGACACGGTTAACAAAGTTACATAAAGAGGGATACTTGAATCTGTTCGAGTACCAGTCTTATGCCACTTGTGAATCTTGTCTCATGGGAAAGATGACAAAGACTCCGTTCACTGGACACAGAGAAAGAGCAAGCGAGCTCTTGGGACTCATACATAGTGACGTGTGTGGTCCAATGTCTACACATGCACGAAGTGGTTATTCATACTTCATTACTTTCACAGATGATTTCTCTAGGTATGGACATGTCTTCCTGATGAAGCATAAATCCGAGGCCTTTGAGAAATTTCGGGAATACAAGAATGAAGTTGAAGAAAAACAGGCAAAAGTATCAAGACACTGAGATCTGATCGAGGTGGTGAATACTTGAGTGCCGAGTTTCTGGACTACTTAAAAGAGAATGGAATTCTCTCGCAGCTTACTTCTCCATACACACCACAACACAACGGTGTATCGGAAAGACGGAATCGAACTCTATTGGATATGGTTCGTTCCATGATGAGTAAGACTGAGTTACCGCGATCTTTATGAGGTTATGCACTAGAAACAGCTGCATATCTTTTGAACAAGGCTCCAACCAAGACTGTGCCTACCACCTCATATCAGATGTGGAGTGGGAAGAAACCCTGTCTTAAGTATCTTAAGACATGGGGATGTCCAGCTTTTGTAAAGAAGCAGCATGTGGACAAGCTCGAGGCACGCTCAGTACCGTGTAAGTTTGTGGGATACCCCAAGAACTCCAGGGGGTATCTTTTCTATTCCGCAGAGGAACAAAAGGTTTTTGTTTCTCAGCATGCCCACTTCTTAGAAACTGAATTTTTAGAAAGTCAGATAAGTGGGAGCGCAATAGAACTGGAAGAAATTCCAGAACCACAAGCTATTACTGAAAGCTTGGAAGAACCAGAAGTTTCAGGAGAACCGGACATCCCAGCGCCACTCCGCAGGAGTAGTAGGCAGTCTCATCCGCCCGAGAGATACTACGGTTTTCTCATAGACAGGGATAGAGAGGATTGCACCATTGATTATAATGAGCCTACTAGCTTCCAGTAAGCCATTCAGAACGGTGACTCAGTAAAATGGCTGGATGCAATGCGGACCGAGATGGAGTCCATATACACCAACAAAGATTGGACTTTGGACTTTGCTCCAGAAGGGGTAAAACCCGTAGGCTGCAAATGGATCTTCAGAAAGAAGATTGGTGTAGATGGGCAGGTTGAAACCTATAAAGCTAGACTTGTTGCAAAGAGTTTTCGTCAAAGACCTGATTTGGACTATGACGAGACCTTTTCTCCAGTGGCTATGCTCAAATCCATTCGGATCCTTCTTGCCATTGCTGCCTTCCACGATTATGAGATCTGGCAGATGGACGTAAAGACGGCTTTTCTAAATGGAAATTTGGAAGAGTGCGTCTATATGGATCGGCCGGAGGGATTCATTCAGAGTGGGAGCAACGGTAAAGTGTGCAAGTTGCTTAAGTCCATCTATGGACTGAAGCAGGCATCGCGGAGTTGGAACATCTGCTTTGATGATACTGTCAAAGAATTCGACTTTATCAAAAACTCAGATGAACCATGCATTTACAGTAAGATTGTAGGGAGAACTGTGGTATTCCTCGTCTTGTACGTGGATGGCATTCTCCTAATAGGAAATGATATTCCTATGCTACAGTCAGTCAAAGGATTCTTGTCACAGAGGTTCTCCATGAAGGATCTAGGCGATGCCAACTACATTCTGGGGATCTAGATCTATCGTGATAGATCTAAGAGGATGTTGGGACTTTCGCAGTCCAGGTACATCGACACCATACTGAAACGATTCAGTATAGAAGATTCAAAGCGCGGTAATCTACCGGCTTGTCACGGAATCACCCTCTCTAAAGAGATGTCTCCCAAGACTGATTTGGAAAGGGCTCGCATGTCATCTATACCCTACGCATCTGCGGTAGGCTCTATAATGTATGCGATGTTGTGTAACAGACCAGATGTAGCATACGCATTGAGCGTTGTAAGCCGGTATCAGTCGGACCCAGGGGAGAAACACTGGATAACAGTAAAGAACATTCTCAAGTACCTGAGAAGGACTAAGGAGATGTTCTTGGTGTATGGCGGAAAAGACCTCCAGATCGAGGCCTTTGCTGACTCCAGCTTTCAGAGTGACAAGGATGACTCCAAGTCCATGTCGGGTTATGTCTTTACCCTCAATGGAGGGACGGTTTGCTGGAAGAGTTCCAAGCAGGAAACCGTTGCTGACTCAACTATGGAAGCCGAGTACATAGCTGCTTGCGATGCCGCAAAGGAAGCTGTCTGGATGAAGAAGTTCCTCACGGAGCTTCAGGTGGTTCCTACCATTGTTGATCCAATACCGCTGTATTGTGACAACAACGGCGCTATAGCTTTAGCGAAGGAACCCAGGTCTCATCAGAAGTCCAGGCATATTTTGAGGCGGTACCACCTGATCAGGAAGATCGTAGATTGCCGGGAGATCGAGGTGAAGAGAGTAAATTAGGAGAATAACACTGCAGATCCATTCACGAAGGCCATACCCCAGACTCAGTTCGAGCGGCTGATCGAGATGATAGGTCTTCGATACGCCAGTACATGGCCTTAGTGCAAGTGGGAGATTGTTAGTGTATATACCCTAGAGGCCATTACTGTATCATACTAGTTTGTATATTACTTGATGGAAGCTTGGGATATTCACAGTTGTATAGACAATCTTGCTCGAAATGGTAGTATGCTACTTGGTTTGTTTCTACTTCAATGTATGCATGTGTTTCTTTTAGCATATCGCCTATACATATTAGTGGAGCCCTTAGGATCTTGCTTGATTACCAGCGTTGTGATGGCAGTCACACTAGTGGGGGCTGGATAACCTACAAGCACATCCTTATACAGGTCCCTAGTCGTTGGATTATCGAGATGGGGCATCGATACTCCGGAGTAGACTAGCGTATGCGCTTCTCATCCCAGCAGGGGAGATGGTCTGTCCCACAGCCATCTGTACGTCGTACTTGAGATAGTATGCGGGTGCTCGTTAGGTTACGAGTACACTGGACAGGACTCGTCGGGGACTGTTGGTTGGTATTATACCTATCGTCAGTTATCAGTTCCCAGGTGACATGAGTACAGCTTAGTCCGCTGACTTGACACCGTCACTTCGCCTCGAGTGTGTTCCCACTGTTCTTTGATTACTACCCTACCACGGCTCAAAGGAGTCGTGCAAACAGGTAGTAGTTGGGTGCAGTTCCGAAGCACTTGGAGGCAGTGACGGTTAGACAAGATTCGTCTCTCCCGGTATTGGAGGTTGATATCGCGCTGTGTCTAGGAGAGCCATTACACAAAGTCCCTGACCAGGGCAAGCGAGATATGCTGGTAGGTTTTCCAATGTTATCTCAGGGTGTTCTGGGCTACACTCCGACACGACTTGTACCGCTATTAGGGGACTGACGTTTACCGCCCCCTAGGCCCGACATGCGATATTCTTAGACGAACAGACCGGACTGTACGGAGATTGTCACATTCAGGCTCAGTAGGAGTTCGGATGGGTTTACCTCATCGGCCTTCTTATCGATATCTACCTGGGGACCGTTACGTACAGCTAGTGCCACTTGCGGTCTGTGGTTAAACCCACTGCCAGCGTAGTGTTGAGTCTTTAGAGTCCCACACAGAGAGTTTCCCTGCACTGAGCGAAAGGTGTAGAGGCCGTATGGTTTTACGGCAAGGCTACGATCACTTACGTGCACTTGTGTGCGTATGCTGTTCGGGCAGACAGTACTAGTGGGCTTTGGTTTAAGTCGGATCCTAGTATTGTATGGATGGATTAATTTTGTCTTCTGTGCATTCGCATTCTACGGAATGCGGATGCGAGTGTGTATGCACAGCTGTGAGGAGCGAAGAAGAAGGAGGTGCCTCATTAGGGTTTTGACAGTTGATTTTGTCAAAACCATTATGAGGCGGGCTCATTAGGGTTTTGACAGTTGGTTCGGTCAAAACCATTATGAGCCGGGGACATTATTTACTAATCTTTTTAATGATAATTATGTTATGGCTAATTGCTTTGACCATTTGACCATACTTGACTTTGTTGACCATTTGACCAAAGTTGACTAGGATCTTCATGTGAGGTCTAAAGTCTTCTTTTGGTTTTGATTTTATTTTTGTGATGAAAATGGTCAAGTCAAGGTAGCCATCCACTTTATCATGAAAAGATTAGTAATGATGATGTTTATGGATTATTATTTCCATGGTTCATTATTCTTGGTTCATTATTCTCTTCTCATTCTCTCTCTTGATATGAGAAGCTCCATGGTTGCTCCTTCATCTTCCTCCTCTTGATTTTTCCTTTGATCTCATGTGTTGAGAAAATAAGGAAGTAAATTGACAAACACATCCATCTTCTTCTTCTACACAACCTAGGACATCAAGCTTAGCAACCTGTTGCCCTAGTTACCTCGGCTTGAGGTGGAGCTCGGAACACAAACTCTCGGGTGGATCGTCTTCGACTCTAGGAAGCCGTGGAGGTGATCAAAATCCGGATCGATCCTCGGAGCTTGGATGGACGAGCAGGACAGCGGAGAGAAGACCTGAAGGACCGGTTTCGTGAGGTATAATCTCTATGATATAGTAGATAGAACCTCATGTAGTTTGCTAGGTTTTTGTTTAGCAAAGATCCTCCTTTTAGTCTATGTTGCCATGTGTCAAAAATCGTTTTTTACCGTTTCTACCTCCCCGTAAAAACCGAGGTGGGCAACGTGGACTTACACCTGTGACCGCGGCGAACCGCAAGGACGCTGAACCTAAACGCCCCAAGTCTGGGGTCATGGTAACACATACCGTTTATATGGCTTATGAAAAAGAGGAAAGCCATGCTTCTACGGGTCATCGACCGCTTACCCGATCGATAACAAAGGCTCAGGAGCAACAGCAGCAAAAACTTCAGGAGATGCTGACTGCAATGGCCGCACTCACTGGGCCAAAAGAAAATCCAGAGACCTCAGAGCAGCGTCGGGAATAAGAAACTGATACTGAATTCCTCCGATTTTTATTGAAGAAAAAGAGGCCGCGAAACAGGCGGCCAATATAAAACGAATGACTTTTTTATTCCAAGACATGGCCGGGATGATGCTACAGCTGGAACCTCCAGCTAAAGACCCCCCGATTATCATTGAAGATGATAGAGGAGGGACATCGAACCCTCCTCCGGCTCTTTCAGCGGCCAAGGAGGAGACCATCTCCAAGGCGCTCTGGATGATTACATCACTTAGAAAATACGAGCTCATCAGGCGAGCGAAACGACCGGGCAGATCGTTAAGAATGGACGACCCTATCCGGGCTGGTATGACCAAATAAGGTACCCGCCAGGATATACGATCCCCAAATTCCACGTATATAAGGGGACGGGAAATCCGCATCAGCACGTCGCTCTATTCAGAGCCTTGTGCGGCAACACTGGAGGTGATGATAAACTTCTACTCCACCAATTTGTTGGCAGCTTGTCGGAGACGGCGTTCAAGTGGTATTCTGAACTTCCAAATGACTCTATCAAGACATTTGCGGAGATGGAGCTGCTGTTTACACAGAGATTCGCAAGCGCTAGCGAGCGCACCCCAATAACGGCATTGATCAATGCCAGGGTGAAACCTGGCGAGACATGGGTTCAATACGCAATACGATGGCGGAATTTGTGGTCAAAATATGAGCAGCGCATCGAAGAAGCGCCAACAGTGGGCATGTTCGTGGGCACTCTTGACCCTCAAGCGACCATCTCCCAATTCATGATGTTTTTCAAGCCGATCACTTTCCAGTTCTTGATTGATAAGCTGGCCCAAATGGACCAGATGGGCCACAGGCCTTCCTCTTCGAAGCCGGAGCCGCGGAATGAAAAAGGGAAAGGGAAAGCGACCTTCGTCGCCAATGCTCAACAGCAGCCTAGTGGTCCAAAATTAACTGATCGCCTAGATGAGAGACGGCGATTCTATAATGAGAAAATAAAGCGCCCTTATTCGTTTCACCGGGACAAAACGAGGAGGTTGTTCGAACTATCGGTGCGCAACAGGCTCATCAATCTACCGAATTCGAAATGCCCATTGAAACCTGGTAAGGCTAATAATCCCAATTATTGCCCCTATTACCAAGGGATAGGCCATCCAATTGAAGATTGCTTCGTCTTTAAAGGCTGGATTGAAGATCAATATCGACAGGGCAAATTCGCCCTGTTCGAGAATTGGAAAGTAAGCCCACCACAGACGCACGCTCCTAAAAGGACAGACACACCGGGGGCATCATGCTCTTTTATGGAAGAAGCTCCATGGGAGGTCGTTCTTTCAGCCAAGACTAAAAGAATGCTGAAGGATCTCCAAACATGCCCGGTGATCAGATGGAAAAATCCATTGGAACCCGAGATCATCGAGGGAATGCTGAAACCGTACCCAACTCCAAAAATTGGTGGTGATGGTCAAAGCGCCCACACCCAGCCATCAAAATCTTCGAAGAAGAAGAAGAAGAAGACCAAGAAGCCCGTGAAGCATGGTGACAAGCGTACGGACCTGCAAAAGCAGATTGACGCGCTGGAAGAGTATAACCAGAAGGCGCGAACTCCGGTCACACTCCAAGAATTTCTCAACCACGTCCTTGAGGATGGAGATGACGACAATGGAGAAGACTCGTCGGATGAATCTGAAGATTATGTGACAAGTTGCCATGTGATCTCTCACTCGTCGATAAATGATGAAGAAGCTCCTTATGAAGAGAAACTGGGGGCAGATCCTGAGCCGGAACTTCTAGGGCCATCAGACGAAATGATCGATGCATTCCTGAATGAAGCTCTTCTTAAAAGCAAAGCTGATCGAGAGCGCGAAATGGCTGTATTTGAAAAGGCCAAACGCCGGCGACTGGACGAAAGAGTTAAAACACTCCCTCCAGATCAAGGTACATCCGCCGCAAATAAAAGCAGGTTCAAGACGAGGAAAATGTTTGCCAAAGCCATATCGATGGGAATGAAGCTGCCACCCTCCGAAGGAAACACTCCTGATGAAGCAGATATACATCCTAACTACTGTCTATATCATTGAAGGATTGCGCACCCTACTGAAGAGTGCATAGCCTTTAAAAACTGATGGTAGGGATATGTCGCTCACAGGCAACACTTCAAAAGGATAAAGCGTGAAGCTCGTCGACAGCGGAAAAGCACGACAAATGAGCACAAAAGAACTGCCGGCAACTACCATATGGTTGACTATGGGGGATCGCAAGTCCTCACTTTCGAGAGCGACTCCGACAAAGAAATAACTCTCGGCCCTCTCTTCAAAGAATCCACCTCAGGAAAAGAGGAAGAACCGAAGAGCTGTGAGAACATTCAGCTGCGCAATCGCACATTACCTGAAAAGAATCTCGGACCCATGAACAAGGGGTCAAACAAAAAGGATAAGGGAAAAGAAAAGGTCCCTGTGGATATCATTCTTGATGACCAAGCCGTCGAAGAGCTGACAGCCAATGACCCGCCAAAGGAAAGTAAGGTGGACTATAATGTTCTGGCACACTTGAGGAAGCTACCTTCGCAGCTCACCATTCTCGACGCCCTTCTGCTATATAAAGAGGCGAGAGATTCTCTGATCAGGGCGTTACAAGAACCCAAACAATTCCAAGCTTTCCTCGCCGAAGAAAAGATGAAGGATGAGTTGGAAGAAGTGCACACAGCCGATATCACCTTTGGCGACGAAGATCTCCTCCTTGGGACGTGCGAGCATAACCGTCCCCTTTATCTCTCAGGATACTGTCATGATATCAAGATAGGCAAAATCCTAGTTGACAATGGGTCCTCCGTCAATCTTCTCAATGTAAGAGTGTTGAAGGAAATCTGCATGAGCGTTCAACACCTCGCTCGGGATAAGATCACTATATCCGGGTTTGACTCCCAATCATCAAGGACACTCGGGTCTGTGATACTGACGTTACGCTTTGGGCGGCTCATCACGGACATTAAATTTCACGTCATTGACGCTAAGACATGCTACAATGCTTTACTCGCAGGCTTTGGTTACACGAGTACAACATCATCCCTTCTACACAACATCAGTGTATGAAGTATTTCAAGGATGGTCTCGAGTATACCGTGACAGGGGAGTTGAACCCATTCTCCGTGAATGAAGTCCGAAAGTAAGAAGATGCAAATACTTCTTACCAGATTTCGAAGACACGGAAAGATGTCACAAACTGAAGAACAAAGCTATCACCACTATTCCAGTCTTTGGGAGTGACACTGAGGAGGAAGAGGAAATAGTTTATTCAGGACCGCCCCAATGCAACAAGCCGGGACCGTCCACCCCTATGTTGATCTTCGGCAGCGACTCGAAAAATGAGGTCAATGCTGTATTTTCCGTTCGGCCGTCAATGCAAGCCTTTGCTAGCAATGATCGGAGTTTGCAAATTGCCATGGTTCCGCAAGAGCATTATAAAGAGCTTGACGCGCTTGATACCTGTAGTGTGCAAGAACTGCAGACATTCTACGTCCCTCTCAGGCGAAAAAATGAAAAGGCGATCCTCTTTTATCAATCCACGAAAACCAAAGTGGAGAAAGAAATTTGGCATGGTGCCGATTCTACACTTGACAGGCTCCAGCCTATCTGTCTGCCTATATATTACACAGAAGGATTGAAAAGGCTGTTAAGACGCCAAGGTGTACCCTTCAAACAGACTGCTCGACAAGCTCAGTTCTACAACAGGATCTGGGACGTCCCCGGAACTCAGCGAAAATTGCCCAACGGGAGAATGGAAATGATCGGGCTTGGATATGTTCAATCCAAGAAACAGGAACGATTCCATGGGTGCTATGTCATACATGACTTTGACGAAGAAGGAGATGTTCTGTTAAAAGACGCTAACCCTGAACCAAAACGAGGTCCCGCCATCAAAATGCCAAGTCTGTCGTTTGAAGAACAGATGGACAAGCTAATAAGGGAAGCGAGTCAAAAGGTACGGAATGACCATAGCCGCGAAATGGCCATTTACGAGAAAGCCAGGACGCAGCGCCTCCTTCAGCAGGCCACGGAGAATGACAATGCTTTCATCGCCAACCTGTCATACAAAAGACCCGGCGCAGAGGCAAAAATAAACCAAAGAACGGAAAAAACGTTCGACAGCAGCGTAGCGGGTCTAAGAAGCCACGCGATCAAGAATCGAGCAGTCGGGATCCGTCTCTTATAAAGAAGATAGGTCGAGAATATTCTTTTCCCCAAGACAAGACAAAGAAGATATTCGATCTTGTCGTAAAACATCAGATGATGACACTCCCGGAGTCCAAGCACCCCGAGCAAGCATACAAGGTTTCTCACCTAGACTATTGCTCTTATCACCGAGCAATAGGGCATCCTCTCGAAGACTGCTTCACCTTCAAGAACTGGGTTGAAGACCAGTATCAACTCGGCAGATTCGCTCTATCCAGCAGCTGGAGGGTAACCCTGGCGCAGAAGCATGAGCCGAAAGCCATGTATGCAGCGAGAGTAGAACCAGATCAACATCGGTCTTGGAAGCGATCTCATACCTGCCATGTGATAACGCTGTTAGAAGAAGAACCCAAGAATATGGATGACCTTTCTTGGTGCTTTGAAAATGATGAAGATGAATTGATCTCAGAATTTCCACCGGTGCCAAAAGAGCTGGAAGATGGGATACATACTACTGCAGATGACCTAAGGAAAATTGACCTGGGAACGGCAAACGACCCACGGCCGACGTTCGTCAGTGAGCTTTTGTCTGAAAAAAGGGTGGCTATGCTAAAAGAAGTGCTCATGCAGTATAAAGATTGCTTTGCATGGAACTATTCAGAGATACCGGGACTCGATCCAGAGATTGCTGTCTATAAATTGGCGATTTTTCCGGACGTCAAACCGATCAAACAAGCACCGAGAAGAATGCGGCTCGAGCTTGAGATGAGCATCAACGCCGAAGTCAAGAAGCTAATCGACTCCGGCTTCATCCAAGAGGTTCAATATCCTGATTGGATCGCCAACATCGTCCCGGTGATGAAGAAAAATGGGACGGTGCGCATATGCGTAGACTTTCGGGATCTCAACAAAGCTTGCCAGAAGGACGACTTTCCAGTACCGGTCACCGAGCTGATGATAGATAATACGTCCACTCATGAAGTTTTCTCCTTCATGGACGGCTCATCGGGATACAATCAGATAAAGATGCATCCCGAGGATCAGAAGCATACCGCTTTCCGGACCCCTTTGGGTATATTCTGCTACAAGGTGATGCCTTTCGGTCTAGAGAACGCTGGTGCCACCTATCAAAGGGCGATGACGAAGATTTTCGATAACCTCATACATGAAATCGTCGAATGCTATATCGACGACCTCGTAGTAAAATGCAAATCATACGAGGAACATTTAGAGCATCTGAAGATCGTGTTTCAACGCCTTCGGAAATACAACTTGAAGATGAACCCTCTCAAGTGCGCGTTCGGAGTTTCCTCAAGAAAGTTCTTAGGATTCGTCGTCCGACACCGAGGCATCGAGATAGACCCGTCGAAGATCAAGGCGATCATGGAAATGCCTCCGCCGAGGACTCTCAAGAAACCACGGTCTCTCCAAGGAAAGCTCGCGTATATCCGGGGATTTATAGCCAATCTCTCAGGCAAGTGTCGTCCTTACAGTCACCTAATGAAGAAAGGGACTCCTTTCGTCTGGGATCGCAAATGCAAAAGCGCACTGGATGAAATTAAGCAATACCTGCAGAATCCGCCGGTGCTGATTGCTCCGGTCTAGGGAAAGCCTCTCATTCTGTATACCACCACCCTTGAGGGTTCTTTAGGTGCGCTGTGGGCACAAGATAACGACCAAGGGAAGGAAAGAGCCCTCTATTATTTGAGTCGAGTTCTCCTGGGGGCAGAAAACAATTACTCCCCCATTGAAAAACACTGCCTGGCGTTAATCTTTGCGATAACGAAGCTCCAGCACTATGCATTGGCACATGAGGTCCATCTCATATCGAAAGTGGATCCTCTCAAATATTTGATGTCGAAGGCTATATTAACGGGACTGCTCGCTAAATGGGCCCTGCTCTTGATGGAGTTCTCGATAACTTATCGTCCCCTCAAGGCAGTGAAAGGCCAAGCCATTGCTGACTTCCTCGCTGAGCATCTGATACCTGCCGACTCCCCCTTGAACTGCGAACTGCCAGACGAACACGCGTTTGACACGATCGATGGGGAGAGAAGAAAGAATGATACCCGGTGGGAACTCTACTTTGATGGAGCACCATGACGAAGCGCAGGAAAAGCACCCCCATAATCAAATCAGGAGTAGGCCTCATCTTCATGACTCCACAAGGAGGGATAATGCTCTTTGCCTTCTCCTTAACAGAGCCGAGGACGAACAATGAAGCCGAATACGAAGCTTTGATAGCCGATCTTGAGATCTCCGTCGACATGGGAATTGAAAACCTTCTTATATACGGAGATTCCCAACTGATCGTTAGTCAAGTAAACAGCGACTATCAAACGTGCAAACCAGAGTTGGTGAAATATGGCGAGAGAGTATAGCAATTGCTGACTCAAATCCCTTCCTACGCCCTGGAAAGTATACCGCGAGCAGAAAACAGCAAAGTGGATGCATTAGCCAAGCTCGCTAAAGAACTGGCCGACGAGAATCTCGATGACGTGAGGATCGTTGTGCAAAGCAGTCGGGTTCTCGCACCGGCAGAAATATCTCTGGAATCTTCTAAAGAAAAGGGAGCGACCGAGCAAACGGCCCTACAAATAAAAGATCATGAAAGATTAAGGATTGGAGAGAAGTCTTTATAGACTACTTCAAATCCCGTCGAATACCTGAAGACGCATCCTCAAGGCATCATCTCATGAAACGAGCTCTATCCTTCGCCTTTGTTAATGATACTCTGTATAAGAGATCATTTGATTTTCTGTGGCTAAGATGCCTAGGACCTGAAGAAGCGAAGAGAGTCGTCTAAGAAACTCACGATGGACTCTGCGGTTCTCACCAAGCCGGGCCGAAGATGAAGCTGAGGATCAAAAGGATGGGCTACTATTGGCCCACGATGATCCAAGACTGCCTCGAATATGCGAAGCAGAGCCACTCGTGCCAAATTCACAGAGACTTTATCCACCAGCATCCGAATCCGCTACATCCGACGGTGGCTAGCTGGCCATTCGAAATGTGGGGAACTGACATAATCGGCCCTATCGAACCAGCATCGTCCAGAGGGCATCGGTTCATATTGGGGACGACCGATTACTTTTCTAAGTGGGCAGAAGCCACACCGTTAAGAGAAGTGAAGACGGAGAATATCCTCCATTTCTTCAAGACACATGTCATTTATCGGTTCGGCATTCCGCGACGGATTATCTCCGATAACGGGCCAGCCTACAGAAACCACAAGATCAGCCGCTTCGCACAACAACATAACATAGACTGGAGATATTCATCAGTCTATAATCCCCGAGCTAACGGTCTAGCTGAGGCTTTCAACAAGACCTTGACGAAGATCGTGAAAAAGACGGTGTCTCAAAATAAGAGGGACTGGCACAAGAGACTCCATGAAGCTCTCTGAGCGTATCGAACTACGTTCAAAACGGCCGCAAACACAACGCCGTATGCATTGGTATTCGGCACAGAAGCGGTACTCGCCCTCGAAATAGAGTTACCCTCTCTATGAGTGGCAGTTCATTACGAGCTAACGGACAAAGAGAATGCTCACCTTCGGCTTGAGGAGCTCGACGCCCTTGATGAAACCCGGCTCATGGCGCAACAAAACCTGGAGGCTTACAAAGCAAAGATGACGCCTTCATACGAGAGATTGACTAGGCCGAGAACATTCCGCCAAGGAGAACTCGTGCTAGTGGTCAAGAGACCAATGATCCCTAATCGTGCCAAAAGGGGAAAATTCGAGCCGAACTATGAAGGCCCGTATATCATAGATAAAGTTTACCAGGGTGGTGCCTACCTACTCATGGACATGCATGGTGAAAGACCTTTTAGGCCAATAAACGGTCGCTTCTTGAAAAAATACTACGCCTAACTAGTCACGGCCTAGGTTAACGATAGATGACGACGCCTATGTCCGCTCGCTATCTTCTTATGCCCAAACTCTATAAGTAGTAGCCGGCTACGGACCGAAACATCCTTAAACTAACGCTGGACCACTATGTCCTAAAACTGGCAACGGACCGAAACGTCCTTAAACTAACAATGGCCACTATATCCTAAAACTGGCTGTTGACCGAGACGTTGATAAACTACTACGGACTGCAGCATTCCAAGGTTGACACAAAAAAAAAAGCGGTATGTCCATAAGCAAAATGGGCACGGATGAAAACCCGAAAGGGCTCCGTGAGTAAAAACAGCATGGCTATCGGTGAGTTTTGTGAAAACCCGTAAGGGCGCATGTTCCCGCCAAAAAAAATTTTTTTTTTTGCGCAAAAGAGCCTAAGGTATTAAATGGCAGTGATGCGTTTAAGAAATTGTTAATCAGTATTTTCCAGGCTGTATTTTGACAAACTTCTGAATGTGAAACAGCTAAATTCTGATGTCATCAAAAGTGTCTCGAAAAATCCTTCGATTTGATATATTATGGGCCTCATAATTCATCCGGGATCAAAAGTTATGAGCAAATATACTATGCACGTGTAATCTAAGAAAGAAAATGCGAACCAGTATTTTCCGGGCTGCATTTTGACAAACTCCTAAATGAGAAACAGCTAAATTCTGATGGTATCGAAAGTGTCTCGAAAAATCCTTCGATTTGATATATTATGGGTCTCGTAATTCATCCGGGATCAAAAGTTATGAAGCATCACGTGCTCACACGTGACCGGGCATCACGTGCCCACACGTGACCAGGCATCACGTGCAGACACGTGACCATTTACAAGCAAAGCCTGTAGGCACTGAATAAAATAAATAATTGGAAATAATTAATCAGTGGGGTCACATGCCAACACGTGATGGGCCTTTAAACCTACTGAAAAGAATTAAAGGTATAATAAAATAAAAAGAAAAAACCCCAATAGAGTATCACGTGCCAACACATGACCAAGGGTCACGTGCTGACACGTGATAATTCCTGAATTCTTTAAAACAACAGAATTAAATTCTGATCAAATGCTTAATCAGCCCAATAGAGTATCACGTGCCAACACGTGACCAAGGGTCACGTGCTGACACGTGATAATTCCTGAATTCTTTAAAACAACGGAATTAAATTCTGATCAAATATTTAATCACGGGGTCATGTGCCAACACGTGATGGGTTCCTAAAGATCTATGAATTAATAGAATTAAATTCTAATTAAGAGGGAATCAAAAACCCTAAATGGAAAAATATTTCTCTAAATCTTTCCAAACAAAAAAGATGGTGCTCTGTAAAATGGAGCACCGTTGGATTAAAAATCCAATGGTTATTAAAAATTATCAATTTATGGAAAGATTTTATACAAGGAAAGATTTCCCTGAAATTTGAATAACAGATAAAAGATCTTTTGGATTAAAAATCCAATGGTGAATAAAATTCACTGAGCGATCTAAAAGATCATGTTGGTTACAAAATCAATTAAAATCATTCAATGAAAGATTAACTAAACAAATTGATTCTTTTCTTTCTCCTATAAATAGGAGCCAAGAAGAGAAGAGAGGGGGATCTACTTTTTTGGGAAATATACAACAACAGAGAGAAAAAAGAGAGGAGAATTTAATTCTCAAGAGAGAAAAAGAAGATCTCTTCAGAAAAAAAACCCTAGGTGAGAAAAGGAAAGAGATCTAAGCTCCATAAAACAAAAAGATAATTTAATTCTCAAATTAAGAGTTTAACTCTTCTGAATAAGAACTTAGTTCTTCTTTTGGTTGAAGATCTGCAGAAGCAGATCTCCTCACAAGTTGAGAATTTAATTCTCATCGGGGAGATTCTGCTATGCAGATCCAAAACTTAGAGGGAGAATTGAGTTTAGGAAATTTAATTCCCCCAAATTTATAGGAATTTATTTCCTCCAAATGAAACTAGGGTTTAACCCTATATGAGAATTTAATTCTCCCAAATTCATAGGAATTCAATTCCTCCAAATGAAATTAGGTTTTAACCCCATATAAGTATTCAATTCTTCCATATACATAGGAATTTAATTCCTCTAAAACAGAATTAGGGTTTAACCCTGCAGAGAATTTAATTCTTAAAACAAGGGACTTAAAACTCTCTATGCACGTAAAGAAATCAGTACCCAACCTGGTCACGTGGCAATAAGTGACCCTCCCTCTCAATGATCAAAAGGGAACGAACAAGACTAGGTCACGTGCCCCCACGTGACCCTTAAACAGACTCCTCAAAATGAGAAAGAACAAGTCTGGAGGCAATGCCTCACGTGCCCCTACGTGACCCTATAACAAGTTCCTCAAAATGAGAAAGAAAAACTTGGAGGCAATGCCTCACGTGCTCCCACGTGACCCTCAAAATAAAGGGAACAAACCCAAAGGCAGAATTAATTTTTGATGCCCTCACGTGTCCCTACGTGACCCCTAATAAATACTTTAATAATCAATACATGAATACCCATCACATGCCAACACGTGATGGCCTGAAGACTAAAAGTATAACATTTATTTGAATATTCTGAGAAGAAAATAAAGGAGGTTTGGCTCAATTCTCAGGCGCCTCACGTGACCCCTGTTCCCTGATTAAAAATCAGGAATTACCTCAATGAGGTATCATGTGCTCACCAATGGTCACGTGTTGACATGTGATAGTTAAAGCAGAAACGAAAACAAGCGGCTGAGAAAAGACCCCAATTAGGGGTCACGTGCTCACACGTGACAAAAGGGTCACGTGCTCACACGTGACAAAAGGGTCACGTGCTAGCACGTGACAGGATTTGAAAGCCTTGTAACTTAACAGAATTAAATCCTAAATTTCTCTAAATCTTTCCAAATGAAAAAAGGATTATGAGGAACCGTTGAATTAAAAATCCAAGGGTGATTAAAAATCACCAATTTATGGAAAGATTTTAGATAAGGAAAGATTTCCCTAAATTTCACTAAAAATAACAAACAGAATATCTTTTGGATTAAAAATCCAATGGTGAATAAAATTCACTGAGAGATCTAAAAGATCATATTAGTTATGAAAAACAAACGAAATCTTTCAATGAGAGATTTACTAAACAAATTGATTCTTTTCCTTCTCCTATAAATAGGAGCCAAGAAGAGAAGGGAGAGATAGAATTTTGGGATCTGGAGATTTTCTTAAAAAAAGCAAATAGCAGAGAGAAAAGAAAGGAGAATTCAATTCTCAAGAAAGAAACCCTAGGTGAGAAAAGGGAAAAAGATAAAATTTCAAAAAGAGAATTTAATTCTCAAATCTAAGAGTTTAACCCTTTTGCAAAAAAGAACTTAGTTCTTCCTCTGGTTGAAGATCTGCAGAAGCAAATCTCCCCATAGGTTGAGAATTTAATTCTCATCGGATTGAGATTTTGCCATGCAGATCCAAGACTTAGGAGGAGAATTGAGTTTAGAGAATTTAATTCTCCCAAATTTACAGGAATTTAATTCCTTCATGATAAAACCAGGGTTTAACCCTATATGAGAATTTAATTCTCCTAAAATTATAGGAATTTAATTTCTTCAAGATGGACAGAACAAGGGTTTAACCCTAATTGAGAATTTAATTCTCTCAAATTCACAGGAATTTAATTTCTCCTAAATGAAATTAGGGTTTCACCCTATATAAGAATTTAATTCTTTTACATATATGGGAATTTAATTCCTCCAAAAAGAGATTAGGGTTTAACCCTATATAAGAATTTAATTCTTGCAAAATAGGAATTTAATTCCTCCAAAATCATAATTAGGGTTTAACCCTACAGAGAATTTAATTCTTAAAATATAAAAAGAATTAAAAGAACTCCATATATGAAAAGAACTAAGGTCACGTGTCCCCACGTGACCCCTGAAAAGATCCCCAAAAATGAGAAGGAAAAAGCTTTGAGGCAATGCCTCACGTGCTCCTACGTGACCTCCAAAACAAAGAGAATAAAAGCAAAGAAAATGTTGGCTCTGGGCGCTCTCACGTGTTACCACGTGACCCCTAATAAATGCCTTAACGAATCAGTGCATGAGTGCCTATCACGTGCCCACACGTGATGGCCAAAAAATTAAAAAGTGTTTAACACTTATTTGCAGAACAAAGTGAGGAGATCTGGCCCACCTTTGGGCACCCTCACGTGTCCCCACGTGACCCCTCTTTCTTTAGTATTTAACACTAATTCGAGAACTTTATTTCCAGTATTTAACACTGATTGTCTTCTAGTGTTTAACATTAAATTGAGAATCTTATTTCTAGTGTTTAACACTACTTTGAGAATTTTATTTCCAGTGTTTAACACTGTTATCTTCTATTGTTTAACACTAATTTGAGAGCTTTATTCCCAATATTTAACACTGCTGTTCTCTAGTGTTTAACACTATTTTTAGCCAAATTGGCTAATTTTCCAGAGGCAAAAGTCTCCCCTTCAACTGAGTCTCAAAATTGAGTAAAACTCACAACTACAATGTTTCCCCCAATCAGAGCAAAGCTCTGTTGAAATTCAAAATTCAAATTTTAAAGCAACGCTTCGAATCTCGGGCGCAACGCGCCATGTGTCAGGCGCTGATACGTCAGCGCAGCGCCCAAGGCAGCGTGCCCAACCAGAGCAAAGCTCTATTTAAAACAAAATTAAAGGATGCAACGCTTCAGTTGCGCAAGCGCTGCGCTGCGTGACACGTGTCAGCGCAGATGCGCTAGCGCAGTTGTGCTGCGCTGTGCGCTGCGCGACACGTGTCAGCGCAGATGCGCTAGCGCAGGTGCGCTGCGCTGTGCGACATGTGTCAGCGCAGTTGCGCAGCGCAGTGCGCTGCGTGACACGTGTCAGCGCAGTTGCGCTAGCGCAGTTGCACTGCGCTCTGCGCTGCGCGACACGTGTCAGCGCAGTTGCGCTGCGTGACACGTGTCACGCGCTGGGGCATTTGCGCCAAACAGAATTAAGATTTTAAAGAAATCTTTCTGTTCTTATTAAAACAAGAAGATTTTCTTCTGTAAAACAGAAGCCCTTGGATCAAAAATCCAACGGTGGGGAAAATTTCCCAAATCACTCAGAGAAAGATCTCTTTAACAAATTTAACTAATTTATGGGCACTATAAAAAGGACCTCAGACCTCAATTCAAAGGCACCAACATTTGTGAGAAATCAAGAACTTCAAACAGAGAAAACTCTGAAGAAATTTCAAAAGAAGAAAAGGTAAAAACCTTCATAAAATAGAAGAAATTTCTTCTAATAGATCATTGATCTAAGAACAAGATCAATGATCTTCACATAATAAACAGTGCTTTGCACTTTTTATGAACCACTGGTTCTTTAAAAGAAGAAAAACAAGAAATACTTGTTTTCTTTGATTCTGATTAAATCAAAGAAAACAAACAGTGCTTTGCACTTTATCATGAACCATTGGTTCTAAAAAGATTCTCAAATTATAGTGCCTTGCACTTTGCAAACTGCGCTGTTGCGCTCCTGGATTGGCACAAGCTACCAGAGAGCGCCACGTGTCAGCATCTGAACCATCTACGCTATGCGCTTTTGAAATAGAGCCTTGCTCTTTGGAATTGGCGCACCTCACCAGAGCGCGCCACGTGTCAGCAGCGCAAGCGCAGCGCATTGGCACAGCGCACTGCGCTTGCATGACACGTGTCAACACCATAAGCGCTTGCGCTATCTGATTGGCGCAAAGCGCCTGACAAATGCAATGCATTTCCTAAAGGGCCAGGCCCAAATCAAAAAAGACCTAGTAGGCCTAATTAAATTGCAAAGCAATAAATGGGCAGATCTCAGGTAAAATTGATGCTCTGCATCATTTATTGAAGGGCAGAGTCCAAGTAAAATTGATCATTCATAAATGAGCAGAGCCCAAAATAAATTGATGCTCTGCATCTTTTATGGGCAGAGCCCAACCAAAAATAGAAAATAATTCAATGCGTTATTTAAAAATGGGCCAAGCCCTAGTACAGGCCAAAAACAAATAAAAGAGTCGAACATTTTTCAATTGGACTTAGCCCAATCGTGGCCGTAACTCCTCAAATTAAATTGACTGAGCAAAATTGCTCTCCTAAATCAATTTACCTCCGGTTCGAGGGTACATCTCCGAACTCCTCTGACACCTATCGTTGTAATCCTTCAACGACGTCAGAGAGGTGACGGGTCCCAACGACCACACATCAACACGGACTGCGGGGTCCTTAAACTCATGGACCGAGACGTCCTTAAACTAATATCGGACCGAGACGTCCTTAAACTAATATCGGATCGAGACGTCCTTAAACTAATATCGGACCGAGACGTCCTTAAACTAATATTGGACCGAAATGTCCTTAAACCAATGATGAACCACCACGTCCTTAAACTGGCGATGGACCACCACGTCCCTAAACTGGAACATGGACCACCACGTCCCTGAACTGGAACATGGACCACCACGTCCCTAAACTGGAACAACAGAGCCTCCAAATGCTCTTTTGCCGGATCTAAACGATCCCGTTTAAGTTGATCTTAGCCCCAAACGCAGCTAACGTATCCTTAAACATTCAAATGGACTATAAAACTCCAAATCAACTTTGGTTCAAGGGTACATCTCTGAACTCCTCTGACACCTATCGTTGTAATTCTTCAACGACGTCAGAGAGGTGATGAGTCCTGTAGGCCATATAATAAATGGATCACCACGTTAAGTTGATCTTAGTCTCAAACAGGACTAACGTATCCTTAACGAACGTTTAAGTTGATCTTAGCATCAATACGGCTAACGTATCCTTAAACTAAAAACACCAAACCCAAATCTAAGTAAATACGGATTTGGACTAATCCACGTCCTACGGGCGACGGCATTACTCAGTCTCCGTATACAATCCACGGGCAACCACAAACAAAACAAATACACACGACACGAAGTGAAATTCTGGAGAAGGAGAAAGTGGCTACCGCGATGCGGTAGCGTAATTAATTGCAGGGACTTGCGCTTGCAGGGAAGAGCGTCCTCACAATCAAAAACCTCTCTAGCGAGGGGGAATCTGATGAAGTTTGCTACATCGGCCGCATCCGTCTAAACCTCCGATACACAGTATCATAAATCAACTTGGCATCTTCGGAGAGGTAGACGGATAAAACCATATAGCATCTGCCCCAAATCTCAGGCAAGACGTCCTCACGTCTCGGCCGCCGTTCGGAGGGGAACAGATTCTGGCACGCCTGGTGGGACCTTTTCCTCTTTCCACTCTACACTTCGTGTGTCGTCTTCGCGAACGAATCGCGGTTTGTTAATGGTTGCCTTTGGATTTCAAGTTACTAAGATTTGGTCTTTTGCCTGGTGCAGAAATCAAGCATCCATGGCCTCTACCTGTTCGAAGTGCTCCAACTGCAGCTGCAGCTCGCGTCCGGCCTCAACTGGGGGCATAACCTACGGGCCCCAAGCGGCCTCTTTGTTCACCATGCCCTTGGAGCAGATTACTCAAGCCACCACGGGGTTGTTTTTCGGAACTATGCTTCCACCAACAAGCTTCGGCACCCCCGTGCCCGTACAAGAAGCTCCTAAGAAGTCGGTCTTCGATTGACTTTCAGTTACTGCGGCCCCTCTCAATGGGTCGCCCAACACCAGTGCCTCGGTCTTCTCCAGATTGGGCTAAAACTCTCGCGGACCCGCAATGAAGCTTGCAGTCCCAGGAAAGGTTACCTCAAAAGGAGTAGCCAAACCTGCTCCTGAAGTCGTCAAGGCGGCTTCTCCTGCTAAGAGATCGGTCTTTATAAGACTGACCATCCCAACTCCTACTCCTCCTCCTGCTTCTCAAAAGACATCAGTCTTCGATAGGCCGGCGCCGGCAACAGCCCCATACCTGAACAGGGGGCAAAAAGAGGCTGTTTCTGTCTCTGAACCATTACCGACGACTCGTCGCGCCCGACGACGCCACTGGCGCCGAATAAGGAAGACTGGGGGCAACTCCCCTTCTGGGATAACTCCACCAGCTCCAACGGTGGAAGTTAATGCTGTTGTTCCAACTGGGAACAGCTTTGAGCTACTGAATAGGGTGCGCAGGAACTCGCCAACTGCGGTGCTCAAGAGATCTCCTACACCGGTAGAGACCGCTGTGGAAGCAGAAAAGTCGGAGCAACCTCCTCAATCGCTGTCCTCCAGGATTTACAAGACATGGAGACGAGTCCGGGAATCCGTGATCGATCCTAATTTCTCCCGCCAACACAAGAAGTCGAAAGGTCGACAAGAAGAAAATCCTCCGGTCAAACAACGAAAGACGACGACCGCTTGGGTGCCCAAAGCAACGGCCCCCTCAACTTCTACGGCCCACAAAAGAAGGAGGCCGGAGAAAATCCCCGCGCCCGCGACAAGTGCCAAAGGTGGTGAACCTAAACACCCTAAGACTGGGGGCATAATAGTTCATACAGTTTATATGGCTTCGGGAAAGGAGGATAGCCGTGCATCCACGGGTCATAGACCGCTTACGCGATCAGTAACCAAGGCTCAAGAGCAACAGCAAAAGCTCCAGGAGATGATGAACGCGATGGCCGCACTTACTGGGCCAAAAGAAAGCCCTGAAACGTCTTCAGATGAACGCCAAGAACAAGAAATCGACGCCGAATTCCTTCGACGAATATTGGAGAAGAAGGACAAAGAGGCTGCTGAACAAGCAGCCAACATAAAGCGTATGGGCCTCCTGTTCTAAGACATGGTAGGGATGATGATCCAGCAGGATCCTCCGGCCGAAGATCCCCCGATCGTCCTTGAAGACGATAGGGGAGAAACGTCAAATCCTCCACCGGCACTGCCAACAGCCAAGGAGGAGACAATCTCCAAAGCTGACTTGGACGAGTATATAGCCCAACAAATACGGGTTCATCATGCGACCGAAGCAGCCGGTCAGGTCGTAAAAACAGGACGACCATATCCGAGCTGGTACGACCAGATCAAGTATCCGCCGGGCTACACAATTCCCAAGTTCCATGTCTATAAGGGGACGGGCAATCCCCACCAACATGTTACCCAATTCAGGGCACTTTGCGGCAACACCGGCGGTGATGACAAACTGTTGCTTCACCAGTTTGTTGGAAGTTTATCAGATACGACGTTCGAGTGGTACTCTAAGCTCCCGAACGACTCTATCAAGACCTTCGCGAAGATGGAGCTGTTGTTTACTCAGTGTTTTGCAAGCGCCAGCGAACGCACCCCGATGACGGCACTGATTAACGCCAGGGTGAAGCCAGGCGAGATATGGGTCCAATACGCTATAAGGTGGCGGAACTTATGGTCAAAATGCGAGCAACGCATTGAAGAAGCTCCTGCAGTGGGTATGTTTGTGGGAACTCTCGACGCGCAAGCAACCATCTCGCAATTTATGATGTTCTTCAAGCCGACCACTTTCCAGGCACTAATCGACAAGCTGGCACAAATGGATCAAATGGGCCATAAACCTCCCCTTCCAAAGCCGGACTCCCGAAATGAGAAGGGAAAGGGAAAAGTGATCGTTGTCGCTAATGCTCAACAGCAACCGAACATCTCGAAGCTGGTCGTTCGTCAAAATAATATGCGCCCGTACGTAGCCCTTGAGGAGAGCATGGGACGTCCTTACTTGTTTCCCCGGGATAAAACGAGAAGGTTATTCGAGCTGGCGTTGCGCAACCGACTCATAAATCTGCCGGATCCAAAACGTCCGTCGCAACCAAATGACGTCAATGAGCCCAACTACTGTCCTTATCATCGAGTACTGGGTCACCCGATCGAGGATTGCTACGTCTTCAAGAATTGGCTTGAAGACCAGTACCGACAGGGCAAGTTTGCATTGTCCGACAAATGGAAGGTGAATCCACCGCAGCCCCAAACCTCTAAGGGAATGAATATGCCGGGGGAAACATGCTCTGTCGTTGAAGAAGCTCCTTGGGAGGTTGTATTATCAGCCAAAACGAAGAGGATGCTAAATGATCTTCAAACATGCCCAGCGATTAAGTGGAAGAACCCGTTGGAGCCGCAAATCATCGAAGGGATGTTGAAGCCTCGTCCAACTTAAAAGGTCGATGGAAGTGGCCCAAGCATTCATAACCAGCCGTCGAAATCTTCAAAGAAGAAGAAAAAGAAGTCAAAGAAGCCCGTGAAGCCTGGCGACAGGCGCACGGACTTGCAAAAACTAATTGACGCGCTGGAGGAATACAACCAGAAGGCACGGACTCCTATTACATTCCAAGAATTCCTCAATTACGTCTTTCAAGAGGAAGATGAGGGAGAAAGTTCATCTGATGAATCTGAAGAATACGTGGCGAGCTGTCATGTGATTTCCCATTCGTTCATGGGCGATGAGGAGACTCCTTGTACTGAAACGCTGGGGGCAGATCCCGAACCAAAAATTCTGGGGCCATCGGATGAAGTAATCGATGCATTCCTCAATGAAGCTCTCTTAAAAAGCAAAGCTGATCGGGAGCGCGAGGCGGTCATATTCGAAAGGGCCAAGCGCCAGCGCCTTGACAGAAAAATTGAGATACTCCCGCTAGAGCAAAGTACACCCACTGCGGATAAAATCAAATTCAAGATGAGGAAAAGGTTCGCTAAAGCCGTGTCAATGGGTATGAAGATACCATCCTCTGAGGGAAGTGTTACTGGTGAAGCGGAAATGCACCCCTCCTACTGCTTATATCATCGGAAGGTTTCGCACCCCACTGAAGAGTGCCAAGCTTTCGATAGATGGTGGCAAGGATATGTTGCTCACCGGCAGCATTTTAAGCGGGAAAAGCGCAAGACCCGCCAGGAGCAAAACGGTACGACCGAAGAGCTTAACAGAACCACCGGCAATTGTCGCATGGTCAACGCCGGAGGATCACAAGTATTCACATTCGGGAGCGATTCTGATGAGGAGTTGGAGCTTAGCCCCCTCTTCAAAGAGTCCACTTGGGGAAAAGAAGAAGAACCGAAGATTTGTGAAAATATCCGGCTGCGTAATCGCATGTTGCCCAAAAAGAATCTCGGACCCCCCAACAAAAGAGATAAGGGGAAAGAAAAGGTCTCTGAGGACATCGCCTTAGATGACCAAGTCATGGAAGAGCTAACTGCCAAAGACCCGCCAAAGAAAAATAAGGTAGATTACAACGTCTTAGCGCATCTGAGGAAGCTACCCTCGCAGCTCAGCATTCTTGACGCCCTTTTACTATCAAAGGAGGCGAGAGATTCATTAATTAAGGCACTACAGGAGCCGGAGCAGTTCCAAGCTCTCCTAGCCGAAGAAAAGATGAAGGATGAATTGGAGGAAGTGCACACGGCAGATGTCACTTTTGGCGATGAAGACCTTCTCCTTGGGACGTGCGAACACAATCGCCCCCTCTATGTCCCTGGATACTGCTATGATATAAAGATAGGCAAAATCCTGGTCGATAACGGATCATCTGTTAATCTCCTTAACGTGCGGGTGTTAAAGGAAATCTGCATGAGCGTCCAGCACCTTGCTCGGGATAAGATCACCATCTCCGGGTTCGATTCCCAATCATCAAAGACTCTTGGATCTGTGATACCGACGCTACGCTTTGGGCTGCTCGTCACGGACATTAAATTCCACGTCATAGATTCCAAGACGTGCTACAACGCTCTGCTCGACCGACCATGGTTACACAAGTATAACATCATCCTTTCTACACAGCATCAGTGTATGAAATATTTTAGGGATGGTCTCGAGTATACCGTGACGGGAGAACTGAATCCGTTTTCCGTGAACGAAGTTCGCAAATATGAAGATGCCAAATACTTCTTGCCGAATTTTGAAGACACGGAAAGGTCTCGCAAGCCGGAGAATATAACTAACGCTACCATCCCTGTCTTCGGCAGTGATACGGAGGAGGAAGAGGAGATAGTTTATTCGGGTCCTCCCCAATACACCAAGCCAGGACCATCCGCTCCTACGTTGATCTTTGGTAGTGATTCGGAGGATGAGGTCCATGCTGTATTCTCTGCTCGACCTTCAATACGAGCTTTCGCTGACGAAGAGCAAAGTCTGCAAGTCGCCATGGTGCCGATTAAAAATTATAAAGAACTGGATGCGCTTGATACCGACAGTGTAGAGGAGCTGCAAACGTTCTATATTCCCCCCAGGAAAGAAGGCGAGAAGGCAATTCTATTCTACCTCTCTGAAGAAAACAAAGTGGAGGAAGAAATCTGGCACGGTGCGGATCCTACGCTGGACAGTCTTCAACCCATCCGTCTGTAAGTCTACGGTAGCGCCCCGGCCGTCTACAGACGCCAAATGTGGAACAAAAAACTTTTTAACTGGCGCTATCGTATACTTTAACCCGGATCTGCCATTATTGCTAAACTAACATACTGTAAAGAGTGTAGAAAGGTTATACCGAACGATCCGAGTCCTTCGTTCTTCAACCATCATCCCACGCTCCGTTGCGGCTGCTCCTATCTCTTCGATCTCCGATCTGCTCGTCCAGGTGGCACCACATCAACGATTCTTTAAACGGGCTCCCGCCTCTGACTCGAGGCAACTCGGTCGTCAAGTTTGCTAAAAGAGACGACCAAGATTGATGTAGAGAATGAGTGGAATACTTTGTCTCGCTTCGTCCAAAACCATGGACGAACGGTTAATGAAGTTGCCGTGGGAATCGGGAGATGGAATGAAATGAGCTGTGAAATTCCATACACCGAAAACTATCATAATTATTTTTCTACCATCAAGTGAGAGAGAGAGAGGAGGGGGCCGGCCATCTTATAGGAATGGGGGGGTGAGTGTAGGAGAGAGGAGAGTGACCACAAGAGAAAAAATTCTAGTGTGAACACAAATAAATATCTAGTGTGAACACAAATAAATATCTAGTGTGAACATACAGTGTGAACACAAAGAAAGCAACCAATGAAACAATAACACCTCACCGCTTCTAGAACCTTCTAGAAGTATCCACACTCTTCCAAAGAAAAGATAAATCTGTCTTTAACCGAATGTTAAAAGACGGCTGATAGAAAACTGGAAACTGGCAACTTGCAAAAGTGATCCCGAAACGAATTTCAGGATAACCCCGTAACTGTACAAAAATACTCGTATTTGTATTACGACCGAATACAAATGCAACTGAGACAAAGATATTATATCTACTCAATACAATACTCGGATCCGGCTTAAACCAAAGCCGACCAGTATCATCTGTCCGAAAACCGACACGTGCGTAAACGCACGTGCATTCTCCGAACCCTGCCATAAAACCATACGGCCTCTACAACGTTTCGTCCGAACTTGGGAAACTATCTGTGGGGGACTCTAATGACTCGTCAGTACCCTGGCAGTGGGTTTAACCACAAACCGTCAGCGGCACTAGCAATGCATAACGGCTGCCCATGGACTGACCTCAAGGGAGGCCGATGAGCGAACTCATCCGGAAACCCTACTGAGCCTAACAGTGACAATGTATATACAGTCCGGTCCGTTCGTCTATGAGTATCGCATATCTGCCTGAGGGGCTAGTAACGTCAGACCCCCAATAGCAGTATAAGTCGTGTCGGAGTGTAGCCCAATAACACCCTGAGATACTACTGGAGTACCTACCAGTAAATCTCCTGCCACGGCCGTGGGCTTTGTGTAATGGCTCTCCTAGACACAGCACGATCTCGCCCCCCAATACCAGGAGAGACGAATCCCCTGCCGATCCGCTCACGTGCTTCCATGTGGCTCGGGACTTTACCCAAAAACTACCTGTTTGCACGACTCCTTTGAGCCGTGGTAGGGTAGAAATCAAAGCACAGTGGGAACTCACACGAGACAAATGACGACCTTTGGTCAATGAACTAACCTGTACACAAGTCACCACGGAACTGCTATCTGACGATATGTATAATACCAACTAGCAGGTTCCCGGCGAGTCCTGTCCGGTGTACTCATAACCCAATGAGCACCTGTATACATCTTAGGTGATCCAACTGACACCAGTGGCTTGTGAGACCGGCCACCGCCCCTCGACGGGGTCTCGACTGTATATACTGGTCTACTCCGGAGTATCGATGCCCTGTCTCGAGACTCCCACGACTAGGGACCACAATTAAGGATATGCGTATAAACCACCCAACTCTCACGTATATGATCGCCATTATACTGTTGGCGGTAAAGCAAGATCCTAAGAGCTCTATCAAAGTGTAACATGTAATCAGTCACCTGAACATGTACACGACTGATAAAGGCAAACCAGATAGCATACTATCATCTCGAGTAAGACTGTCCTACCGGTATAGGTCCTCTGCAATCATTGCAATCACGTACCTGCGATCCAATAATAGACTATGAGGGCACTATCTCCAACAATCTCCCACTTGCACTCAAGGCTAATTATTGCGATGTCGACAACTCACAGCCCGTGTGAAACCGAACATCCAACTCCTCTACTAATCAGTTTCACAAAGCCCGTTTGTAAAACTATTGTGTTCGAGAAATAGCCTCAGTGAGTGGATCCGCCAGGATGTTTCTTTCTATGTCTCTCTTAATCTCAAGTTCGCGGAGAAAGCCATCTCTCGAATTGAGTAATACCTGTCTTAGAATATGTCTGGATATCTGATGGGACCTAGTTCATAAATGAACTCCAAATCCAAACTTCTTAGACTGTATTGATCACTGAACCTAATCAGTATCCGGCACCATGCCTCCCACAGTATCCTCCTGGACCACCTGTCCATAATACTGTCCCTCTTCGTCAGAGGGAAAAAACTATAACTCTGACAATCACTCTGTCAACCATGTCACCTTTGAAGCCTGGAATGATAATCGTCTCCCGAAGGAGGCCGCCGTCATCGAATCCGTAGAACATGTACTTATGTTTTAAAACTGCTTCCTTATGTCTCTCCAGGATTAGATTAATACAAACTTATCGCAGCTAGTGCAAAAACAACATCTGGTGTGGTACTTGACACCTCACGATTGACTCAATTGCCTAAGCAAGTGATCTGCCAATCATGCACAGCCCTCTCCCCTTTAGTCTATACGACACTTTTAGAGAGGGTGACTCCATCACCTGCATGTACACCACCATGCTAGGAGTCAACTATTCTAAAAACCATTAGAATATCTGTCAAAGTACCCACATTGGGAAACTACCCAAATCTAGATCTAAAACCATAGATCCAGAAACCAGAATGTCAAATATTATATCCATATCCTGTCTGGAGAAACAACTGTGTGACGACCACAGTACAACCGATCGTAGTATAGGAATTTTACTTCTTACTCTGTGTATGTCATCCAGATACCATGACATCACACCCTACTACCTTCTTAACAGATCCATCCCCTATTCTGATGAAGTCAAACCTATGACTGTCACATCAAAATTAGATGATCTATCTCCGCTATAACTGCTCTAGTCTATAAATAGACATAAGCAACTTGCCCACTATGCTTCCGCTGCTCCCACTGACTATGACAACCCTCTGGCAGAATAATATACACGTGTACTTCTAAAGCTAGTTTAGAACGACGCTATACTTATCCTCCTGCCTGGTCTCATAGTCTGGAACAACAGTAGTGTCAAGTCTGGGTAGATAAGAACCTCCCTGTCACCGTCCTTGAGGCTACCGGAGTACCTCTCGGGTGTCTGAGGTTACCCACCAAATCTGCGGAGTGGCTATCGGAATGTCAAACCTGATTGAATATATAGGTCCTATTAAATTTTTCCGTAATCGTTCGTGGTTCTGGAATCACTTCCAGTTCTACCATACTCCCACTACTGTTTTCTGAAAAAAATCCATTTTATTAAAACTGTGGCGAGTCAAGAACAATATCACTATTGATCTTCCAGATGGTAAAGTATCAACCCTCGTCATAGCCAGGGTCAACCCACAAACAGCCATTACAGAAACGTGCCCTGAGTTATCCAGAGTCTGGTTTTAAGCATAAGCTGGACAACTCCCCGTACCTTAACATCTTTTAAGGTACGAACCATTCTATATCCACTATAGAAACTTTGGCACTTTATTTAATTGGAACCAGATTCAAATCATGCAGCTGTCTCCAGTGCATATCACCTTAATGGAAAGAGGCTAATCAGCATTACTCAACTTAGGAATCCATCCAATTATGAGTAACCTGAAAGAGAAACAAGTTTCTCAAAACCATTACTATCATCTGAATACCAATCACAAGAATCTACATCTTCGATCTCTTTGAAGAATCTCGATACTTGTGATACCTGGTTCTCTACTTTATTCTTATACCCACAACTTCTCAAAACTTAGACCATGTATTTCTACGAAACACTTGTCTAAAAACTAGAGAAGTTATAAGTAAACAGAACATAGTACGAGGACCTACCCCTTTGTCCTGAAGGACACTTGGACAACATACAATACTCTGTATAAGTCCGCCGAGTTAAACAACTCATAACCTGTGCGTCGTAGGTTGAAAAACTGTACCCTGGCGATTTCCTCAAATATCACCAATTACAACGAATTCCGATATAATGAGGATGATCAATTCCCAATAACTTACTCCCACTCATTATCTGTAAAACCATACAGATATGAGAATGAAACCTGGCAAATACATACCCTTGGAGTAAGTATCTAATCGGGAAAACAGTTTTCCTTTAACAATGCACTGAAACATGAAAATGTTTCGTAGGGGTATCCTGGTATTCCTAGTAATGCCTCTTCCATAATCCAATTCATGACTTTAACCGTATATTTTATTGCCATCTCTCCAAATCCCTTTATTTGTCTGTAGTCGTTACCTTCTGTACACCTTCGTTAGGCTAAATGGTTTTCTTCCTTCCCTACCGTTCGGCACCAGCCTATGGTTTGGAAGAAGACTATCCAGTAAGCATAATAGGTGTACCCTCCTAAACCAAGGAGTACTCGCATCTTGAGAGAAGGTGATGATAAAAGACAACTGAATAATACCTTATTCCAATAAAGGTGAAATAGGAGTGGCGATGAAGTACGCGGTTTGGTCGTGAATGATAACAGTCGCAATTTACTTTGCCCTCTTTCTAATCCCTTTATTTTGTCTTTACATATTACCTTCTGCACACCCTACTTAGGCTAATTGGTTTTCTTCATTCCCTACCTTTCGGCACCTGCCTATGGTTTGGAATAAGACTATCCAATAAGCGTAATAGGTGTACTCTCCTAAACCAAGGAGCCCACGCAACCTGAGAGAAGGTGATAATAAAAGACAACTGAATAAACCAATTCTATTTCTCTTGAACCTTGATCCATCCTCGAAGAAGTCCCTTCGAGTTCGTATATAACCATACGATGGATCTATCCAATGGAAGTGGATGTCCGTAGTAATACGGGGTGTTCTGAGAAATTCAAAGGGTAAAAGAATGAGTGGCAATGACTTATGCAACTCAGACAATCCAAAAGCCAGTATTTTAAGAAGGTTCGGTTAACAAGGTCACTAAGTCATAGTCTAGGGTCGGTCAAAGGTCGCTGCCAAAGAGAGAGAGAAAAGAAACACTCTGCGTGCACTCTAACCTAGATCAGAATGGTTATCACTTTATCTAATCCGAAAACCTCCCACTGTCCTGTCAAATTCTCCTCCAAACCTGAAAGAAGAATCAATCGGGATCACCCGAAGAGTAAACCAACTCATCAGTGGGAATCGGGATCCAACTCTCATCGCATGATAACGTGATGGAATGCATCCACGTTACTCATACTCCAGAAGGTATGCGCATACTTGGCAAGTTTCAGTTTCTTTAGAAACTCCCGATATGATTTTTGCCCCATGCTCTTATAACCTTGGCGTTAGGTCAAAATGTCATAAGTCACATGCCAAGTTCTACCCGTCACTATCTTGTTAATTTGAACCCACCCGCACATGCCCTTGGCGTTAGGTCAAAATGGCAGAACGGCTGTCCCAAACCAACTCATCTATCTATGCAACAATTGAATACCCAGCAGCTACCAAACACTATGCCTTGGCGTTAGGTCAAAATACATAGCTTGAATACTACTGAATACCCAAAAGAAGTGACGGAGGGCTACGGCTGGTTTTTGGCGAAAAACCTTTAACGTAGTGAACTTGATATCGCTGAAGGAACCTGATACCTTTTTAAAATATGGTGGCGAAAAACCTTTTGCTAAAGAGGTCATCCCCGGTGAAGGGATCTCGGCTCTTTCCTCGTGGAATGAGGTGCAGGATATTCCACTGAATACCGCGATGCAAAGCAACTTGTAATTGACTATAGTAAAGTTATTACCCTGACGCAAACTTCTGCCCAAGGGGTCAGTCCCGGTGAAGGGATATCGGCCCTTGCCCAGTCGAATGAGGTGCAGGATATTCCACTGAATACCGCTATGCATAACGAAAGGAAACGTCTTTGCAATAACACTTTTTAAATTTGTTCCAACAACTGTAAACAGGTTTGTTTTACTTTGCATTGATCAGAATCAACGCAGTCCCATCAATAAATCACACCAGAAAAGAATGAAAATAAAATGTACGTATATGCCATCCGCATTCGTCACTGGGTCCCGTCATCACCCGTTAGGTTACTTAACTAACGACAGAGCGGGGACTGGACTAGCGCGGGTGTAAAACATATACAACATCTAATAGTATATAAACCAATATACAATAATCGCTCCAGGCGTGATAATATGCAACATTACAGAAAAGTAATAAGCATCACAGAACAATACAGATAATCTGGGATCCCCGAGTTTCACAGAGCCGCTGCTGAAACCCGACGTTCCCCTGTCATGTGGATAGCCTGTGCAATGAAACCTAGACCCCTACGGGTGCGGCAAGTTACCCGCCAAAACCTGAAGCGAGGCAGCCTCCTACAGCAAAGTGAATGGACCACCCTGCACTTCACGGAATCCGGTAATCTTGGGCACCCCTCCTTGGGTCAACCTGTACCCCCTACGAGTGCGGCGAATAGTCTGCCAATTTTAGAGCGGGGCCCCTCTGCCTCTCAAAGCCATGAGATGCGGACCCGTTGCCCTCCAGAACCCGGCTATCCGTGCACTCCGTCGCGGGGCAAAACCTAGTACAGTAATGAAAAATAGTACAACAGGTACATCGACCGCAACCTGGTCGTGCCCCAAAAGAATATTATACAACAGGCAGTGACGGCAGTCCACAAGTTGGACGCTCGCCCCGCAATATCAAATGTACAAATAAACTCAAACAGCACTATCATTGCACACTGCTATCCACCATGACAAATCCGCAACATCACAGCACAACACAGAACATCAACGCGAATGTCACGTTCGCAAACCCGTCTAAAAGAACTATAGCAATCAGAGGCGGTTTACCGATCAAATGACATTCCCGGTCGGAGATATAATGTAAGCACTGTAAACTAACATGTTTAAATTTCGATCGACTAAATATCACAAAGTGGGCCCCAGAACAACTGGTGAACAGTAACAAAATCTGGGCCCAAAAGATATGTACCAAAAACCCCAATTTCCATAGAAGAATTCACTGTGCAAGTTTGGGGGCATGATCACTCAGAACGGCCACAGATGCACGGCCAAACCATGGGTTTGGCCGCGATTTCGCGGCAGTCTTGTCGATTCATGAGCCCAAATTTGTACGGTGTTCTTATAAAACCCTGCACAGTATTCTGAGATATGTAGAATAATTTTAGGACATCATTTAAAATCAACAGAAACTGTGAAGCTTGAAAATTGTGTTTTTCGATATCCGATTCGATCGATATTTTAAACGCGTTAGCAAAAGTTAGTATAGTAAAATGGTTAGGCTCGGATACCACTGTAAGTCTACAGTAGCGCCCCGGCCGTCTACAGACGCCAAATGCGGAACAAAAAACTTTTTAACTGGCGCTATCGTATACTTTAACCCGGATCTGCCATTATTGCTAAACTAACATACTGTAAAGAGTGTAGAAAGGTTATACCGAACTATCCGAGTCCTTCGTTCTTCAACCATCATCCCACGCTCCGTTGCGGCTGCTCCTATCTCTTCGATCTCCGATCTGCTCGTCCAGGTGGCACCACATCAACGATTCTTAAAACGGGCTCCCGCCTCTGACTCGAGGCAACTCGGTCGTCAAGTTTGCTAAAAGAGACGACCAAGATTGATGTAGAGAATGAGTGGAATACTTTGTCTCGCTTCGTCCAAAACTATGGACGAACGGTTAATGAAGTTGCCATGGGAATCGGGAAATGGAATGAAATGAGCTGTGAAATTCCATACACCGAAAACTATCATAATTATTTTTCTACCATCAAGTGAGAGAGAGAGAGGAGGGGGCCGGCCATCTTATAGGAATGGGGGGGTGAGTGTAGGAGAGAGGAGAGTGACCACAAGATAAAAAATCTAGTGTGAACACAAATAAATATCTAGTGTGAACACAAATAAATATCTAGTGTGAACACACAGTGTGAACACAAAGAAAGCAACCAATGAAACAATAACACCTCACCGCTTCTAGAACCTTCTAGAAGTATCCACACTCTTCCAAAGAAAAGATAAATCCGTTTTTAACCGAATGTTAAAAGACGGCTGATAGAAAACTGGAAACTGGCAACTTGCAAAAGTGATCCCGAAATGAATTTCAGGATAACCCCGTAACTGTACAAAAATACCCGTATTTGTATTACGACCGAATACAAATGCAACTGAGACAAAGATATTATATCTACTCAATACAATACTCGGATCCGGCTTAAACCAAAGCCGACCAGTATCATCTGTCCGAAAACCGACACGTGCGTAAACGCACGTGCATTCTCCGAACCCTGCCATAAAACCATACGGCCTCTACAACGTTTCGCCCGAACTTGGGAAACTGTCTGTGGGGGACTCTAATGACTCGTCAGTACCCTGGCAGTGGGTTTAACCACAAACCGTCAGCGGCACTAGCAATGCGTAACGGCTGCCCATGGACTGACCTCAAGGGAGGCCGATGAGCGAACTCATCCGGAAACCCTACTGAGCCTAACAGTGACAATGTATATACAGTCCGGTCCGTTCGTCTATGAGTATCGCATATCTGCCTAAGGGGCTAGTAACGTCAGACCCCCAATAGCAGTATAAGTCGTGTCGGAGTGTAGCCCAATAACACCCTGAGATATTACTGGAGTACCTACCAGTAAATCTCCTGCCACGGCCGTGGGCTTTGTGTAATGGCTCTCCTAGACACAGCACGAGCTCTAATCCGCTTTTTCTCCCATCTGCTGATCAAGTGAGTGAGGTCGAAAGACTCCCAAGGCCAATACCGGGAGAGACGAATCCCCTGCCGATCCGCTCATGTGCCTCCATGTGGCTCGGGACTGTACCCAAAAACTACCTGTTTGCACGACTCCTTTGAGCCGTGGTAGGGTAGAAATCAAAGCACAGTGGGAACTCACACGAAACAAATGACGACCTCAGGTCATTGAACTAACCTGTACACAAGTCACCAGGGAACTGCTATCTGACGATATGTATAATACCAACTAGCAGGTTCTCGGCGAGTCCTGTCCGGTGTACTCATAACCCAATGAGCACCTGTATACATCTTAGGTGATCCAACTGACACCAGTGGCTTGTGAGACCGGCCACCGCCCCTCGACGGGGTCTCGACTGTATACACTAGTCTACTCCGGAGTATCGATGCCCTGTCTCGAGACTCCCACGACTAGGGACCACAATTAAGGATATGCGTATAAACCACCCAACTCTCACGTATATGATCGCCATCATACTGTTGGCGGTAAAGCAAGATCCTAAGGGCTCTGTCAAAGTGTAACATGTAATCAGTCACCTGAACATGTACACGACTGATAAAGGCAAACCAGATAGCATACTATCATCTCGAGTAAGACTGTCCTACCGGTATAGGTCCTCTGCAATCATTGCAATCACGTACCTGCGATCCAATAATAGACTATGAGGGCACTATCTCCAACACCGTCTACCCAGATATTATACAGAAGGCTTGAAGAGGCTGTTGAAGCGCCAAGGGATACCCTTCAAACAGACCATTAGAAATGCCAAAGTCTATGACAGGGTCTGGAACATTCCCGGAACTCAACACAAGCTGTCTAGTGGGAGGATGGAGACGATCGGGCTCGGATACATTCTCTCCAAGAAACGAGAGCTGCTCCGCGACTGTTACGTCGTGCACGACTTCAATGAAGAAGCAGATGCTCAATGGGAGGACACTAATCCTGAACCAGTAAATGTTCCTGATGCAAAAGTGCCCAGTCCGTCGTTTGAAGAACAAATGGACAGGCTTATAAGGGAAGCTGGTCAAAAAGTCCGAGATGATCACAATCGTGAAATGGCAATCTACGAGAAAGCCAAAACACAACGCCTCCTTCAACAGGCCGTCAAAGATGAGAGTGCCGCTCCCTGTCAACCTGTTATAAAAAAGGCTCGACGCAGAGGCAGAAACAAGTCGAAAGGCCAAAAAAGCGCTCAACAGCAACAAAGCAGGGCTAAGAAGCCGCGCAAATGGGAGTCGAGCGTTATTGATCTATCCCTCATGACGAAAATGGGTCGAGCGTACTTGTTTCCTCGGGACAAGACGAGGAAGATACTTGATCTTGCTCTAATACATCAAATGCTTACACTGCCGGAGCCCAAAAACCCCGAACAAGCAGGCGAAGTCTCCGACCCAAATTATTGCTCTTACCATCGAGTAATAGGGCACCTTCTTGAAGACTGCTTCACCTTTAAGAATTGGATCGAAGATCAGTATAAGCTTGGCAAGTTCGCTCTGTCTGACAACTGGAGGGTAGCGCCGCCACAGAAGCACGAACCCAAAGCCACAAGAACAGAACCAACTCCACATTGGGATTGGAAGCAGATCCGCACTTGTCACATGATAACAATATTAAAAGAAGAGCCCGAAAACATGGACAGCCTTCCCTGGTGCTTCGAAAACTGCAATAATGAGGTGATCTCAGAATTTCCGCCAGCTCCGAAAGAACTGGAGGATGGAATACATACCAATGCAGATAACCTCAAGAAAATTGAGTTGGGGACGGCAAGTGACCCACGACCGACGTTCGTCAGTGAGCTGCTATCTGAAGAAAGGGTGGTTGTGTTAAAAGACGTCCTTGTACAGCATAAAGATTGCTTCGCTTGGAACTATTCCGAAATGCCGGGACTAGATCCAGAAGTTGATGTGCACAAATTGGCGATATCTCCGGACGTCAAGTCGGTCAAACAGGCGCCAAGAAGGATGCGGCTTGAGCTTGAGATGAGTATCAATGCTGAGGTCAAGAAGCTAATTGACTCTGGCTTTATCCAGGAGGTTCAATATCCTGAATGGATCGCCAATATCGTCCCGGTGATGAAGAAAAATGGGACGGTGCGTATATGCGTGGATTTTCGGGATCTCAATAAAGCCTGCCCGAAGGATGACTTCCCGGTTCCAGTCACCGAACTGATGATAGACAATACATCCACTCATGAGGTTTTCTCCTTTATGAACGGCTCGTCAGGGTATAATCAGATAAAGATGCATCCCGAAGACCAGAAGCACACCGCCTTCAGGACTCCTTTGGGTATATTCTGCTACAAGGTGATGCTCTTCGGTTTAAAGAATGCCGGTGCCACCTATCAAAGGGCCATGACAAAGATCTTCGATGACCTTATACACGAAATCGTCGAATGCTATATCGACGATCTCGTGGTGAAAAGCAAATCATACGAGGAACATCTCGAGCATCTGAAAACTGTATTTCAACGCCTTCGGCAATACAACTTGAAGATGAACCCTCTCAAGTGCGCATTCGGAGTTTCCTCGGGCAAATTCCTGGGATTCATCGTTCGACACCGGGGTATCGAAATAGATCCGTCTAAGATCAAGGCGATCATGGAAATGCCTCCGACGAGAACTCTCAAACAGTTGCGGTCTCTCCAAGGAAAGCTCGCATATATTCGGCGATTTGTAGCCAACCTCTCTGGCAAGTGCCGCCCTTACAGTCACCTGATGAAGAAGGGGACTCCATTCGTCTGGGATCAAAAATGCCAGGGCGCGCTGGACGAGATTAAACAGTACCTGCAGAACCCGTCAGTGTTGGCTGCTCCGGTTAAGGGAAAGCCTCTCATTCTTTACACAACCGCCCTCGAAGGTTCTTTAGGCGCATTATGGGCGCAACAGAATGACCAGGGGAAAGAAAGAGCACTCTACTATTTAAGTCGAGTTCTTCTGGGGGCAGAAAGCAACCACTCTTCTATCGAAAAACACTGCCTGGTGTTGATCTTTGCGATAACAAAGCTCAAGCACTATGCATTGGCACATGAAGTCCGTCTCATCTCGAAGGTGGACCCTCTTAAATATTTAATGTCAAAGGCCATATTGACGGGACGACTCGCTAAATGGGCCCTGCTCTTGATGGAGTTTTCGATAACCTATCAACCTCTCAAGGCAGTGAAAGGCCAGGCCATCGCCGACTTCCTCGCTGAGCATCCGATACCTGCTGATTCTCCTCTGAATTGCGATCTTCCAGACGAATATGCGTTTGATGCGATCGACGGTGGTGATACCCGATGGGAGCTTTATTTCGACGGAGCATCCTCCATGAAGAAGCGCAAACAAAATACCCCTGTAATCAAATCAGGGGTAGGACTCATCTTTGTAACTCCACAAGGAGGGATAATGCGCTTTTCTTTCTCCCTAACAGAGCCGAGGACGAATAACGAAGCCGAATACGAAGCTTTGATAGTAGGCCTCGAGATCGCCATTGACATGGGAATTGAAAACCTCCTCATATATGGAGATTCTCAACTGGTCGTTAGTCAAGTAAACGGCGACTACCAAACGTGCAAACCGGAGTTGGTGAAGTACGGTGAAAAGGTGCAACAACTGTTTACCTAAATTCCCTCCTATACTTTGGAAAGCATACCGCGCGTGGAAAACAGCAAAGCAGACGCGTTGGCCAAACTTGCTAAAGAACTAGCTGACGAGAACCTCGATGACGTCAAAATCGTGGTACAAAGCCGTCGAGTGGTTGCCCCAGCAGAAATATCTATTGAATCATCCAAAGAAAAAGGAGCGACTGAGCAGACGACCTTACAAATAAAAGAACGAGAAAAGGCTGAGGACTGGAGGGAAGTCTTCATAGACTACTTTAAGTCCTATCGAATGCCCGAAGATGCGTCCACAAGACATCAGCTCATGAAACGAGCTCTATCTTTTGCCTTCGTCAATGATACTTTGTACAAGAGGTCATTTGATTCTCTGTGGCTAAGATGCCTAGGACCTAATGAAGCGGAAAGAGTCGTTCAGGAAGTCCATGACGGAATCTGTGGTTCTCACTAAGCAGGCCCGAAGATGAAGTTGAAGATCAAACGGATGGGATACTACTGGCCTACGATGATTCAGGATTGCCTCGAATATGCGAAGCAATGCCACTCATGCCAAATCCATGGGGACTTCATTCACCAACATCCAAATCCATTACATCCAACGGTGGCTAGCTGGCCGTTCGAGATTTGGGGAACTGACATAGTCGGCCCCATCGAACCAGCATCGTCCAGGGTACATCGTTTCATCCTGGCGACGACCGATTACTTTTCTAAATGGGCAGAAGCAGTATCGTTGAGGGAAGTAAAAACGGAAAATATCCTCCATTTCTTAAAGACGCACGTCATATATCGGTTTGGAACGCCGAGACGGATCATCTCCGATAACAGGCCAGCCTACAGAAGCCACAAGATCAGTCGCTTCGCACAGCAGCATAATATAGACTGGAGATATTCCTCGGTTTATAATCCACGAGCTAATGGTCTAGCCGAGGCCTTCAACAAGACCCTGACAAAGATCATGAAAAAGACGGTGTCCCGAAACAAGAAAGACTGGCACGAGAGATTGCAAGAGGCTCTTTGGGCGTATCGAACTACGTTCAAGACGGCCACGAACACAACGCCCTACGCGTTGGTGTAGGGTTCCTAGGCACCCTAATGAGGTCTCACAAGGCATCAACCATGCCAATTTCAAAATTTAACGGTGCCGAGAAACCCTAACAAGATCGTTGGCTAGATATTTAGGCGAAAAAGCAAACTAGTTAACACTTAACTACAAGAATACGGAAATACAACCTTTGTAGATCCGGTCCTCCACCTCCACGGCTCCGTGATGAAGTCCTCTCCGCTGTCCAAATCAAAATCCGAGCTCTAGCGTCGGCTTCATCGGAGAAATGGGCGGGCAAGGTCGTCGGCTTTGTGCCGAAGATGATCTACGTCGAGGCATCGCTAGATCAAGCTCCAACTTCACCAAGTCAAGAAAATTTGTGAAGGAAACACACTCTACTACTTGGCAAGAGGTAGAGGATGAAGAAATAGGAAGTGGGTAGACTTTAGAATTGGATTTCTCACTCATTTTCATCAATCACCATTGATGAAGAAAGGTTTTCTTCAAGTGAAGAAGAAGAAGAAGATGAAGATAATATTATGATAAGTGTTTTAGAAAATAGAAAATAAAAGAATACTTATCATAATCAACCATGGTCAAGTGTAGAGAATTGACTAAGGTTAGATGAATGGTTAGGGTTAAAGATGAAGACAAAGTGGTGACTTTGGTCAAAGCTTCATGAAGATTCAAGATGCAAACAAAGAAAGCCACCATTTTGTTTTCTTATCCATTTCTTTTTTAATCCAATTAAAAAGATAAATGAATGAATAACAAAATAAAAACCCTAACCATTTACTTAACCAAGGTTTAATTCTTTACACAAACCCTAGCAAACATGCATCATCAAACATGATACATGCAAGTGCACAAAAGTATATCACATATACAACTTGTGAACTTCAAGTGAGAAAATCCATTTAAAGTGAACTGATACCAGTTAATGCAAAGTAATATATCAAATATATAATTATACATTAAATCATTAAATCAACACTTGATTTAACGATCCGGTCATATCACATATAACCGACTAATATCCAATGTATCGGCTTATCGAATCAATCCTTGATTCGATAACTAGGTTGTATCGCATACAACTTTTCGATACATTCATCGCGAGAATAGAATACGGTATCACATACACGCATTATTCTCGGTCCCGCACATATCTCATATGCGCTCCTATTTCGTTTCGCTTGAGCCAGGAAACCTCTGTGTAGGACTCTAAAGACTCGTCAATACGCCGGCAGCAGGTGATGATCATATCAAACACCCACAAGCCGCAAGCGGTCTGCTAAACGTAACGGCCACCCGGGTATTGAGCGATCAGAAGATCGACGAGCAAGCCCGCTCACACTCCAGTGAATCCAACCAGTAACACTACCGTACAGTCCGGTCTGATCGTCTGATATGTCGCATATCTTGCTTAGGGGTGGTAAACGTCAGACCCCAATAGCTTGATAAGTCGTGTCGATATGAGGTCTATAACAATTCGAGAAACTACTGGTAACACTTACCAGTAAATCTCAACAACCCTGGCCAGGGATTTCCTGTTATAGCCAATCGAACACAGCGCAACATCAACTCCCTATACCGGGAGAGACGAATCCCCTCCTATCGCTCATTGCCTCCATGTGATTCGGGACTGTACCCAAAAACCACCGTTTTGCACGCCCTCTTGGACGTGGTAAGATGGAAATCAAAGCACAGTGGGAACCACACAAGACTCTATGACGATCTCGGGTCAACAGACTACTCTGTACCAGTGTCACCAGAGAACTGCCATCTGACGTAAGGTATAATACCATCTGGGAGTTCTCGGCGAGTCCGTCCAGTGTACCCAGTCTCTACTGAGCACCCGTATATCATCTCTGATGTCAAACACCGATGGATATGGGATCATCCATCGCCCATCTGTATGGGTCGAGAAGGTATACGCTAGTTTACTCTGGTATATCGATGCCCCGTCTCGATACACCCATGACTAGGGACTTTGAAGGATGTACTTATAGACTATCTGTCCCCACTAGTATGATCTGCATCATAGTCCAGGTAGTCAAGTACACATCCTAAGGGCTTTACCAACATGTAACAGAGAGACAATCAGTATACACGTTAAGGTAAAGAGCAACCAGATAGCATACTATCATGTCGAGCAAGAAAGTCCTCCCTATATATGTCCCAGCATCCACTACAATATACATCCTATGTACAGTAATGGCCTCTAGGGCATACATATAATTAACAATCTCCCACTTGCACTAGGGCCATCTGTAGCAGTGGTTGCAGTATCACATACTCAACCATCCCATAAAAATCTCTCACTGGGAATAGGCCTTCGTGAGTGGATCCGCCGTGTTGTCCTCTGAGTCTACTCTCCTAACCTCGATCACCCTGGAGATCAACTATCTCCATGATCAGGTGATACTGCCTTAGAATATGTCTGGATCACTGATGGGACGGACGTTCCTTGGCATAAGCCATAACTCCATTGTCACACAATGGGAGGAACTAAGTTCATCTCATGAACAAATATACATCTAGACTGCCTCTTTGGTAGCATCTCAAATAGCGATGTACCCAGCCTTTATCGTCTAGTATGCCACGGTATTTATCTTGGAACTCTTCCAACATACCGTCCCTTTACTGAGGGTAAAGACAATGCCTGTGACTGACATTCAGTCGTCTTTATCACCCTGGAACCCTTCCAGTGATTCTCCCCAGGATCGATTGATACCATCTCACTATAACTAGTGAATATCCTAATATCCATTTAGATCTATCTCATAGATCCAAAACCCAGGATTTAGTAGGTATCAGTTTAATCCTATATGGAGAATCATAGTGATATGCGGAGATTGATCGAGCATAGCATAGGAAACTCCTTCCCTATCAAGAGTATGTCATCCACGTACTCTACGAGGATTACCACCATACTCCCTACTACCTTTTTTGTTTATACAAGGTTCATCTACCATTTTGATGATGTCAACTTCTTTGACTAATCCATCAAAACAGATGTTCCAACTCCGCGATGCCTGCTTTATCCTATAAAGCATCTTGCACACGTATCCACTGCTCCCACTGTCTACGAAGCCCTCTGGCTGTGTACTTATAGACGTTCTCTTCTAAAACATCATTTAGAAAAGCAGTCATGGCACCCAACCGCCAGATATCGTAGTCATGGCAAGTAGGATCTGGATGGACTTAAGCATAGCTACTTAGAAAAGGTTTCATCATAATCCACGCCTGGTCGATGACGAAAAGCTTTAACAAGTCTAGCTTTGAAAGTCTCAACTTTTCCATATACACCAAGTAATCTTCTCAAGATATACTTGCTCCTGATGGGGATTTAACCCTTCAGATATAACAACCAAAGTCCATACTTTGTTGGTGTACATGGATTCCATCTCAGATCACTAAGCATCCAGCCATTCTTACAGAGTCCTACTCCTGATGGCCAGTTCGAAACTAGTTGGGTCATCATCTCATGATGCAATCCTCGCTCCCACTGTCATAGAGAAACCGAAGTAGCTCTCAGGTGGGTGAGGAACCCTACTAGATCGGCGGAGAGGCTGAGGTTCGTTGGTAACTATTGAATCCTTTGGTTCTGTCAAATCATCAGCTGCAGTTTTGTATAGCTGGAACCTTTCCAGTTCTACATAACAGACCTTGCCTCGAGCTTGTCCGGATTTTACTTTTTAGACATAGCCCGGACAACCCCAAATCTTAACCAACTTAAGATATGGGCTCTTCCCTTTCCATATCACATATGAAGTGGTAGGCAACTGATTTGATTCAAACCCTATTCAATAGGTATGCAGCTTCTCAAGTGCATAACTCCCAAAAGGAAATAGGTAACTCAGTAGTACTCATCATAGAGCACACCTTATCATATAGGGTGTGATTGCTCCGCCCCGATATACCATCGTGCTATGGTGTATTTGGAGGAGTAATGCTGAGAGAGAATCTCATTCTCCTTTAGAAAAGTCCAGGAATTCCATGCACAAGTATTCTCCTCCTTGATCTCATCAAAGGACATAATACTTATACCCGTATTTTGGTTCTCTACTTCTAACTTATATTCTGTGAATATCTCAAAAGGTTCGGACTTGTGTTTCAACAGGAACATATATCTGAATCTCGAGAGATCATCAGAGAACGTAACGAAGTACAAAGGACCAGTCCTGGCATATGTAGACAGGGGACCTGACATACATCAACATGTATCATCCCAAGAGTTCACTAACTCTTTCTCTGTTTCCAGTAAACGGAGCTATGGTCATCTTATCTCTGTGACATGACTGGCAAGTTTCACAAGATGTAAATTCAAACAGATTTAAATATGCATCTAAATGTAACTTCAGCTAGTCGGGTCGCATTGATATGACCTAGTCTACAATACCTCAAGAAGAATCCGTTCATTTCTGAACTCTTCCTCTTGTGTGTGTTCTGTATACTAAGAACTGTAGTTTGATTTAGAACATCAATGCTTTTAGATAACGTGCCTGAACCGATCAACTTTTGATATAGGAAATGTTCAAAACATTATCCAACTATACAAAATTTTATCGTTTCTTTACTAACAAAGAGACAGATAAAATTTTGTATATCAGGTTCGGTATCTAATAACATTCGTTCAAAATCAATGTATTGATAATACAGGGTGACAGTGACCAACAGACTTGGCTGCAACACTTGCCCCGTTTTCTGCCTCATGAAACTTATCACCCGTTCTCAGTTCTTTACCTATCTGTAGCCCATGTAACAAATTACATATGCGGGATCCTGATCTGGTATCACATGCCCAGGACGTAAAGAATACTGAGAAACAGTTCTGTATAATGAACACACCCGAAGATGATGCATCAGCATGCACTCTCTTCGTTTGGGCGGCACGGGAATTCTGGTAATCCCCAATTTCCTGCTCTGTCTTATAACAATTATAAGTTGGAGCGGGACCAACGTTCCCCAGCTCAGTATAACAAGCGGGTTCGGTCAATATATCCGTTTTATTATCTTGATTAAGGCGTGATATGGTCGCTACCTGGAGAGAGAGAGAAGAAAACACTCAGCGTGCGCTCTTGCAAGAATAGATTGGTTATTATTTTATCTAATCAGGATGGCTCCCGCTGCTTTTTATCAAATCTTCCTTCAAACCCTAAAAGGAAAGACTAGCCGGGATTAATTACATGCTACAAGTTCTCCAATCTTTCAGCCAGGCCAGTGTCGGTACTTTGAGGGAGGTCCCCCGTGCTTTCGCACGAACCTAATTAATGTAAACCTCGTTTTCCCAGAGGCGTAACCTCGTTAACACCTTTCTAGACACCTACTTGATCGGCTAATTGTAATGTGTAAAACTCTCCCAGGAGTAACTCTTTCTCGCAGCGGGTATCGGGATCCAACTATCTCATAGAAGGTATGCAATCTCATTGCAAATTTCAACACTTGAAATTCCCGATAATATTTTGCCCCTAGCACCCTATGACCTTGACGGAGGTCAACAAACCATAGGCTACTAGTCAAGTTCAACCCGTCATTTCTTGATCGGATTAAACCCACCCGCACGACCCTTGACGGAGGTCAACAAAGCCGCACGACTACCCTAATCCAATCTGCATCATATGCATAAGCAGATAAATACTAGTTAGCTACCGCACACTACGTCTTGACGGAGGTCAACAAACGTAGCACGAATACTAAATAGGACTTATCTGAAATGACGGAGGGCTACGACAGGTTTTTCTGAAAACCTATTGCGTAATGAACTTGATATCGTTGTAGAATCAAATGATTTTAAAAATGGAGTGCTTTTGAGGCTTTTCTAGTTTTGCTAAAGAAGTCACTCCCGGTGAAGGGATCGTCGGTCCTTTCCTCGTCGAATGAGGTGCGGGATATATCATATATATCACTGTGCAAAGCAAAAACTCTTAAAAGCAATCAAAAGACAAACCGAGTGTGTTGCATCTGCCAGTTATTGCTAAAGGAGTCACTCCCGGTGAAGGGATCTCGGTCCTTTCCTCATCGAATAAGGTGCAGGATATATCACATATACCGCTGTGCAAAGCAAGAACTGTAGCTACCTGTTTTATTTTGAAATTCAATTCTACAACATCTTAGGTTTCTTTTATTTCATTAATCACATTAATGAAGTCCCATCATTTAAGTACCTAAACATCACAGATAAATACGACGTACACTTATGCCATCCGCATTCGCCTCGATGTCCCCTCGTTCACCGTTAGGTTAGGTAACTAACGGCAGAGCGGGGCAGGGCTAGCGCGGATGTAAAACATAAGTAATGTCTATATAATATATCATATATACTATATACAGTATCCATCACAGAACATCACATGATCACATCACAGATATCGCAGCAGAAGAAACATATGAAACATTGGATATACTAGGACGTCCGTGTTTTCAATACGAGCCAGTATAAAACACGGATTCCACGGTCGCGATGAATAGCCAAACCCACACCCCTAGACCCTTACGAAAGCGGCAAGAAACCCTACCAATTCTAGAGTTAGGAGACCCGGACTCGACTCCTCGAGTTGGTCTCCCACTGGACTCCAGAACCCGGTTACTTGTGCTCCCCTCCTTGGGTCTATCCTAGTGCGGAAAAGTAAATAATATACAAAAGGTGACAACTTCCGCAACCTGGAAGTGCCCCAATAAAAGAATATTACATACAAGTTTTTACATGAATGAAAATGAAAAACACTCATCTCACATAAAAACCCCCGGCTATTCAAAACACGACGATCCAATATAACATATCCAGCAACACATAACATCACATGTCATCAACGTAAGTAAATATGCACATCCCAATTGTCGTTGACATATAGCAACGAAACCGGCGATATCACATATTACACTTACGGTCACAGAAAAGAAAGTGTAAAACTACAACAGTTGGAATCCGCAACCACCTCAGATATCGCATTCCTGACCAAATGAATTTCTTGGACATCGCATGCCTAACAATTATAAACCCCGCATTTTAGTCTCATTATCGAAAACTCTTTTCAATATCAAGTCGGGCAATTCAACAAGATTCCTGACATCCTGATCGAATGCTCGTCGCAAACTTCAGTAGGCGGCCGCACCACCGACGCCGTCGACAAAGTGCACCAAGGCGGAACACCGCTGCCGCGAGCACCCGAACAGATGCTTTCGGCGACGGGGTTCTCCTACAGTCACTTGGTCGGGGCTATGGAGCGAGGCTGTCTATTAAGTTTACCCGGCGAGTATCCGCGTACGCTACGTGATTGCGACGGACTTTTGATCACATCAAAATTCCGTGGCAACCGATCAAGTGAAACTAAATTGCTAGATTTACAACATTCATTCAGTTATCTCATAACTACTTGTGAATTCCAATTATTGTATCCCATTCCAGATAAATAGAAAATGTTAAACTTTCCGATCGAACATTCAAACACCCAAGTTTTCCCGATACAGATCAACTCATGAAATAGTCTAAAAACATTCAGTTCGTGCCTCAGTACCAACGGTCCAGCCGTAGAAGGGTCAAGCCAACGCCTTACATGTGGCACGCCGTACTGCCCCAAACCCTAAGGTTCAAAGGGCAGTTCAAGACGGTCACATAATCGAGTTAAGGTTTGTTGTCTTCTAGAGGGTCCATCGCGTTACTTGCACTACTTAGAACGTCGTTAAACTACGGAAAAATCCAACACTTGGAAATATCCCGACAGGGGAAAAATTGGGTATTTATATCCGGTCGAACTTTTTAACATATTCCAAAATTATCCGGAAAAACACAAACACGAAATTTGATAATCCGGTCGAAACATCGAAGCTCTAAAAGACCCCAGAAAATTCAACTCTTGAATAAATATTAAAAATACCCATAAAACTCAGCTTCAGAAATTATGAATTACTGTGCAAGGTAGGAGGGATGACGTCATCCTTTAGCCGCGGAACCGCCGCCTAAGCTGGCTTAGGCCGCGGTTCCGCCGCATAGTGTACTGTTCATTGGAAACAAATAGCACCGTAATTCTTAGAATTCTCTGCTGAATTTTTTAAGCATTTTTAATCTTGAAAAATCCCAGATTTTGGAAAAAGTCCAGAGAGCACTTAATCTTAGGGTTTCGATGTTCATTCGGGTTTCAAACGACGTCTACGCATCGCCTAAGGCTCTAGCTAGGCTCTGATACCACTGTAGGGTTCCTAGGCACCCTAATGAGGTCTCACAAGGCATCAACCATGCCAATTTCAAAATTTAACGGTGCCGAGAAACCCTAACAAGATCGTTGGCTAGATATTTAGGCGAAAAAGCAAACTAGTTAACACTTAACTACAAGAATACGGAAATACAACCATTGTAGATCCGGTCCTCCACCTCCACGGTTCCGTGATGAAGTCCTCTCCGCTGTCCAAATCAAAATCCGGGCTCTAGCGTCGGCTTCATCGGAGAAATGGGCGGGCAAGGTCGTCGGCTTTGTGCCGAAGATGATCTACGTCGAGGCATCGCTAGATCAAGCTCCAACTTCACCAAGTCAAGAAAACTTGTGAAGGAAACACACTCTACTACTTGGCAAGAGGTAGAGGATGAAGAAATAGGAAGTGGGTATACTTTAGAATTGGATTTCTCACTCATTTTCATCAATCACCATTGATGAAGAAAGGTTTTCTTCAAGTGAAGAAGAAGAAGAAGATGAAGATAATATTATGATAAGTGTTTTAGAAAATAGAAAATAAAAGAATACTTATCATAATCAACCATGGTCAAGTGTAGAGAATTGACTAAGGTTAGATGAATGGTTAGGGTTAAAGATGAAGACAAAGTGGTGACTTTGGTCAAAGCTTCATGAAGATTCAAGATGCAAATAAAGAAAGCCACCATTTTGTTTTCTTATCCATTTCTTTTTTAATCCAATTAAAAATATAAATGAATGAATAACAAAATAAAAACCCTAACCATTTACTTAACCAAGGTTTAATTCTTTACACAAACCCTAGCAAACATGCATCATCAAACATGATACATGCAAGTGCACAAAAGTATATCACATATACAACTTGTGAACTTCAAGTGAGAAAATCCATTTAAAGTGAACCGATACCAGTTAATGCAAAGTAATATATCAAATATATAATTATACATTAAATCATTAAATCAACACTTGATTTAACGATCCAGTCATATCACATATAACCGACTAATATCCAATGTATCGGCTTATCGAATCAATCCTTGATTCGATAACTAGGTTGTATCGCATACAACCTTTCGATACATTCATCGCGAGAATAGAATACGGTATCACATACACGCATTATTCTCGGTCCCGCACATATCTCATATGCGCTCCTATTTCGTTTCGCTTGAGCCAGGAAACCTCTGTGTAGGACTCTAAAGACTCGTCAATACGCCGGCAGCAGGTGATGATCATATCAAACACCCACAAGCCGCAAGCGGTCTGCTAAACGTAACGGCCACCCGGGTATTGAGCGATCAGAAGATCGACGAGCAAGCCCGCTCACACTCCAGTGAATCCAACCAGTAACACTACCGTACAGTCCGGTCTGATCGTCTGATATGTCGCATATCTTGCCTAGGGGTGGTAAACGTCAGACCCCAATAGCTTGATAAGTCGTGTCGATATGAGGTCTATAACAATTCAAGAAACTACTGGTAACACTTACCAGTAAATTTCAGCAACCCTGGCCAGGGATTTCCTGTTATAGCCAATCGAACACAGCGCAACATCAACTCCCTATACCGGGAGAGACGAATCCCCTCCTATCGCTCATTGCCTCCATGTGATTCGGGACTGTACCCAAAAACCACCGTTTTGCACGCCCTCTTGGACGTGGTAAGATGGAAATCAAAGCACAGTAGGAACCACACAAGACTCTATGACGATCTCGGGTCAACAGACTACTTTGTACCAGTGTCACCAGAGAACTGCTATCTGACGTAAGGTATAATACCATCTGGGAGTTCTCGGCGAGTCCGTCCAGTGTACCCAGTCTCTACTGAGCACCCGTATATCATCTCTGATGTCAAACACCGATGGATATGGGATCATCCATCGCCCATCTGTATTGGTCGAGAAGGTATACGCTAGTCTACTCTGGTATATCGATGCCCCGTCTCGATACACCCACGACTAGGGACTTTGAAGGATGTACTTATAGACTATCTGTCCCCACTAGTATGATCTGCATCATAGTCCAGGTAGTCAAGTACACATCCTAAGGGCTTTACCAACATGTAACAGAGAGACAATCAGTATACACGTTAAGGTAAAGAGCAACCAGATAGCATACTATCATGTCGAGCAAGAAAGTCCTCCCTATATATGTCCCAACATCCACTACAATATACATCCTATGTACAGTATTGGCCTCTAGGGCATACATATAACTAACAGTTGGTATTCGGTACAGAAGCAGTACTCCCCCTCGAGATAGAGCTACCCTCTCTACGAGTGGCGGTCCACTATGAGCTGACGGATGAAGAAAATTCTCACCTTCGGGTTGAGGAGCTTGATGCCCTTGAAGAAACACGGCTCATGCGCAACAAAATCTGGAAACTTATAAAGCAAAGATGGCGTGCTCATATGAAATATTGACCCGACCGAGGACATTCCACCAAGGCGAACTCGTGCTAGTGGTCAAAAGGCCTATGATCCCCAATCGCGCCAAGCGGGGAAAATTCGAGCCAAACTATGAAGGCCCGTACATCATAGATAAGATCTACCAGGGTGGGGCCTATCTACTCATGGACATGCACGGTGAAAGGCCTTTCAGGCCAATAAACGGTCACTTCTTAAAGAAATACTACGCTTAATGAGCCACAGCTTAGGTCAATGATAGATGACGATGACTATGTCCGCTCGCTATCTTCCTAAGCTCAAGCTTTATAAGCAGTATCCAGCCTTCTCAATGACGGACCGAAACGTCCTTAAACTAATAGCGGACCAAAACGTCCTTAAACTAATACCGCAGCATCCGTAAGCTGACGAGATAAAAAAAAAGAAGAAAAATACAATAAATAAAAACGGTATGTCCATAAGCAAAAAGGGCACGGATGAAAACCCGAAAGGGCTCCGTGAGTAAAAACAGCAGGGCTACCGGCGAGTGTTCGTGAAAACCCGAAAGGGCGCGACCTTGTAAAAAGAAAAAGAAGAAGAAAATAAAAAGAATAAAAAAAACGGTATGTCCATAAGCAAAATGGGCACGGATGAAAACCCGAAAGGGCTCCGTGAGTAAAAACAGCAGGGCTACCGGCGAGTGTTTGTGAAAACCCGAAAGGGCGCAATCTCGTTAAAAGACACTTATAGGGTCCTCTCGACCTTGTAAGGAGAAACCACCCACGTGAGATCCTTACGACTCACAAGGGAGCAACACACTTAGAGATCCCCACGATTCCTAAGGAGAAAATACACTTGCGAGATCCTCATGACTCGTAAGGAGAGCTCTCTTATGAGACCCTCACGGCTCATAAGATTTGAAAGTCTTAAGTTACAGAGACCTAAACCCGTGCTTAAGCAACCCCCACAACTTTCGATATTGCCCTACAAGTGGTCCAATATTGGCTCTTGTATACAATCCAAGGGCGCGAATAAACATTTCCCTAACTAAGTCCCATCCGAGACTGGGGGATATGTTCGCATGGTGAACAACCCTTGTAAATCCTCTCGATTTACTTGGAGAAAACCCTCCTGTATGATCCTTACGACTTACAGAGGAACAAACACTTAGGAATCCTCATGATTCCTAAGGAGAAAATACACCTACAAGATCCTCACGACTTGTAGGGAGAAATACCTTTGTGAGACCCTTACGGCTCATGAAGTCAAAAGCCTTAGTCGACAGGACCTTAACCCTGTTCGCTAAGCCACCCTTGTTCGACATCGACAGAGGCAGATGATGATTCGCTCCTGGTAATATCCCAGTTGTAGCGGTGCTGATGCCGAAATCGGTGTTTAATTTCAGGTTTACGGCAAAAAGCCAGTAGGCCGCACATGCATATGAAATAGCCGAAATGATGGGGCAACTTGCAATAAAAAGTAGCAAGTAAAAATGTATGCATGCAAAATAGCCGAAATGATTGGGCAACTCGCGATAAAAAGCAGCGAGTAAAAATAAAATAAACAGCCAAAATGATTGGGCGCCGCGAAAAATAGCCGAAATGATTGGGCAATCGCGACCTTCGCGATATAAAAGCTGAAATGATAGAGCATCGCGGAAATGAAACAAAAAAAAGAGAAATGATAAAACTTTGGCCCTATAGTTGAGATCACATCGATCCCTGTATACAATCCAAGGGCGTAAACGAAGAAGGAACCATACTTTCCTAACAGGCTCCGCCAGAAAACGAAGCCAAACCTCGACGACTCATTTCAATACCAAGGAAACAAATAATCCTTGGCAAATACCTCAACTCAGGGAAACAAACATCCTTGACGAGAGCCTCCTGATTCGCATCGACTCGCAGAGCAACCAATGTCTTTGTGGGAAATTCTCGATTCGTTTCAACACCAAGGAAACAAATAATCCTTGGCAAATACCTCAACTCAGGGAAACAAACATCCTTGACGAGAGCCTCCTGATTCGCATCGACTCGCAGAGCAACCAGTGTCTCCGTGGGAAATTCTCGATTCGTTTCAACACCAAGGAAACAAATAATCCTTGGCAAATACCTCAACTCAGGGAAACAAACATCCTTGACGAGAGCCTCCTGATTCGCATCGACTCGCAGAGCAACCAGTGTCTCCGTGGGAAATTCTCGATTCGTTTCAACACCAAGGAAACAAATAATCCTTGGCAAATACCTCAACTCAGGGAAACAAATATCCTTGACAAGAGCCTCCTGATTCGCATCGACTCGCAGAGCAACCAGTGTCTCCGTGGGAAATTCTTGATTCGTTTCAACACCAGGGAAACAAATAATCTCTGGCAAATACCTCAACTCAGGGAAACCAGCGTCCTTGACGAGAGCCTCCTGATTCGCGTCGGCTCGCAGAGAAACCAGTGTCTCCGCGGGAAATTCCCGATTCGTCTCAACTTGCAAGATGAAGCCTCAGGCAGCAGGGATTAAAAAAATTGCTTCCTGAACAATGGGACCCTGCAAGTCAGTCTAAAACGGTCTCTTGCATACTATTCACGGGTCTCACTCTCCAAAGTCGAGTTTCGACAAGGAGGGAAACAACCGCTTACGGGTCCTCTCGACTCGTAAGAGGGAAAAATTCTCTTATGGGATCCTTATGACTTATAAGAGAAAACACGCTTAGGAATCCTAACGATTCCTAAGAAGAAAACCCACCTACGAGATCCTCTCGATCCGTAGGGAGGAAAGTCTCTATGAGACCCTCACGGCTCATAGAGTTGAAAAGTCTTAGGCGGCAGATCTGAACCTGCGGCCTAAGCCAACGCTATCTCGTGAAGAAATCAAGATGCTTACTCTATTATCAACTAATTGTGACAGCATACTGATAATAAGAGAAGACAGAAAGCAAAAGAGTATACAAGACATTGCAGAGAAAAAAAAATGTGTATCTTTATTTATTGACTTCGATCAAATACAAAATGAAGCGTACAAAATATTGAAGAATGGATACATATTATTTAAAAAGAAAAATTCTACAAGTATCTAGATACAAGGAGAATTACTGGGAAGGAAGCGTCTTGCATAGCTCTAGCAATTGTTCGCGCACTTCCTTCCCCACTTTCTCCTGATCAGCCACCACCGCCAGCTCCGCCTCCACTTAGGCCCGTTGCTGCAAGACAGATGCAAGCTACTCCCTGACGGCCTGATGAGCAGCTTCACGGCCTGGGGTATCACGCTCGGCTACATCAAGCTTTCGCTTCAAGTTTAGCCTATAGGAGCTCTAGGAGACCCTCAAAGATAGCCTTCACTTGGGCAGCATTCGCCTCAACCTCAGCACGCAGACGAGCCGTCTCGCTCGAGGTCTCTTGGCATTCCCTTAGCCTTAAAGCCTCTTCTTGTTCCAAGTAGTGGACGTAAGAAGCGCTTTCCTTGATCCATGCTGCTCTTTCATTGCTCGCGGCTAAAGTCTCGGGGGCGAGACGCATCGACTCCAGCTGATGCAGGCGAGCCTCGATCTCCATACAATGGTTAACCCAAGATGCGACGATGCCCTCGTCATGGAAATTGGCAAATATCACCAGCATCGGATTAACCGTCGTAGCGAAGTCCGCAGCAGACGTAGGAGCCTCGACGTCGAGTTCCTCGATGTAGTCGCTCAACATACGCAGACTATTCGCCGCACCTTTCGAGGACGGACGTCTCTGGGAAGGGCCTGCCGGTATTATAATATGAGACTCAAAGGGCGCCAAGACCGGAACGATAGCTGGAAAGACAAAATGCGATTAGATGATGATTCAATAAATATGGAAAAAGTCATTGATAAGATAGTTTACTATACCAGTCGAAACAGGTGGCAAGGCCGGAAGGGCCGGTGGTGTGCCCGATCTTTCTTCTCCCCCTTCGATTTGTAACACTGCAGTCAGGACGAGAAAAGGTTAGAAATGATTTCATCATCGAAAGACAAAGATATCAGTCGGGAACTATACTCACCAGCGCCACCAGAGGGAGAGGCAAGTTCAGGTGGGAAGGAGAAGTGTGGGAGCAACACTTGATATAGATGATCAAAGAGCACTCCTGAAAAGACATAGCAGTACGACTTTAGTACACAAATTATACGTCTGAAAGATAAGATTAATAAATTGCAAACCCATACCTTCCAACATCTTCGATGGTATGAGAGAGGGTTGAGAGGTAACCACCGCCAAGGCAGTCGTTGAAGGTGCTCCCTCGAGTAGTGGGGCATCGGCGCTGGCTGCACCTGCGTTACAAAAAGGTGAACTTGTCAGAAAGGATTGTAAGGTAAAGAAAGACAGCAACTTGGGATTTACCTGATGAGCTGCCAGCTAAAACGGAGGCGACTCCCTCCTCCAGCGACACGAGTCCACCACCCGTGGCCTCATCCCCAGACTCCACGGGGGCCGTCGTCGTACTCGCGCGGCCAGGAGACGGCGGAAGACCGTAGACGGGGAGGGCAATGATCGGAGCATTGCCGGACTCTTGAGAAAGAGCGGCTAACTCTTCCCCAATAGTCGTGCCCATCTCATCCACTACTTCTTTGGGCTCGGCGGTCTCCATCGGTTCATCCGCCGTCACCATGAGGTCGCCGGTCTCAAGCGCCTCATCCGCTGCTACCCTGGGCTCAGTTATAACGATCATTTCATCTGCCGCCACTTCAGGCTCGGCATCAATGACCTTCTTGGCTGCAGATCCCTCAACCTCCATCTCAGGTTCAGCAGCCCCAGCAACGTTACCGACCGTCAGCTCTGGTTTGGCAGGTGCCGCCTCCTCTGTTTCCTTAGGTTCAATGGTCTCCGCCTCCCCCTCGGTCGGACCAGGCCCTACAAGATGAGATGTATAAGAACCGGCGAGTTTACAATTTTTACAAACAAAATTCTGAAAGAAGTATTACCTGAGGTGGACTTCTCGTTAGCCTCCCTATTGGCGCGAATCGCCTGTCTATGAGCTGTAGACAGGGCGACCGGGGACTCTTCTGACGGGGTATCGGCACGAGGAACAGTGCTTGGGCCCGCTCCAATGGCCAAGGCAGCTCTACGTACCTTTGTTTCGCGCCTCGATCGCTTCCTCTCCTCCCGAGCTGTCGTGATGGATCTCTTCGACGCTTCCTTCATCAAGGAATCGTCGTCCTCGTTCAGAGATGCCTCCAGAGCCTTTAAGGCATCTATCATCAGCTCTTCAAGACGGACCTCCCGCGGTAGCCCCGAGGAAGCAGGAACATCGGCAGCTGGTAGAACATTTGCGTCGCTTGGCGGGAACGGCATTGAGGTTCCTGCGATAAAAAGGGAGAGGTTAGATCGACCGTAACACAAGGGAAACGAAAACTTGATAAATTGAAACTTACTAAATCCCATGGACGCTCTAAGACGTTCCTCCTCTTGGAAAGTCTTCAGAGAAGCGATGGCTTCTTCAGTGGTGATGCCTGTTGGAAGAAAAGAAGGAAGAATGTTAGTCAAAGGAAATAATAAAGATATGATGCAATAGAAAATGCGACTAGTGATTACCTGATGCTGCAAGCTTAGTCAGCCACGCGTCGCGCCTTGCCAACCGCTCCGAAGCTTCGAGGGCGGCCTCCAAGTCGGTGTCATCCGGCGGCATGACTAATCCTTCGTTAGTCCCATATTCACTCAAGCCCTCACCATAAGGAGCGTGGGGTTCCTGACCGAACGCGACATCTGCAGCGAAGAGTGACTCTTCTTCTTCTTTTGCTCACCGATCCTAGGTGCCCCCGGGATCGACTTACGCTTGGCAGCCACCTTAGGGCGGCGGGTCCCAATGTCCGCACCCACGCCAGACTCCGGCGAGACGACCACCACTGTCTCCACTGGAGCACAGGGCGCTGGTGGTGCATCCGCAATATCAGGGAGCGGCAATTCGCATGGGGGACTCTGCGCACGCGGTGGCCCGGCTCTAGCATCTTTCAAAAGGGGAACTACGGGGGTCCTTGGCACCAAACGAGCGTTGCGATCGCTACCTGGAGGCGTACCCTTACGGTCGACCAACAATCGCCTTTCCTCCTTTATAACGGCCCCCGTCGCATGATTATACCATTCTTTATATACGTTGAGGAGTCGTGGGGCGCAGGCCGGCGCACTGATAAAAAAATGAGAACCCGTGTTCAGGCGCATGAAGTGATGCAGCGCGTTCTCCATCCCTTCTTCAGTGGCAGCAGGTTCTAGTAGGAAAGCTTCCAAGGGTACCCCTTGATCGTAGCCCAGTTGTTGGGCGAAACGATGCGGGTTATATCTTATGAAAATTGCCGCACCGTTCTGCCTGAAGACTAGGAAGCCCGGTCTAATAGAATACAAGTGGAGGGTCTCCCGGGCCGTCAAAACTGAGGCTCTTTCCTTAAAGGAGTCTTGTAATGGTCGCACCGCGGTGGTGGACGCCTTTCCAATAGTCAATACCTTGTCAACAAAGGACATCCCGGCTCCAACGGTATGAGGGCGAAGGAGTAAACCCCTGGCGTTCCGTGGTGATGGGGTCACAATTGATGCACCGATCAGCTGTATAATGCGAGGGAAACTACACTTGTCGAAGAACGAGGGCCTTTTGTGCATGTCGAAGACACCCGCCGTGTGTAGCTCGAGCCACAATACAAAGTAGTGCATCGGGAAGACCACGTGCAGGACCCCGGGCTCATTAGCATCCGCTGCTCGACTGAGGCCATGATATAAGTGTACCAAGCCGGCGATCCCAACGGCCACTTTTACCTCGATGGCCATCCGGTGGGCTGGGTAAAAGACAGAGGGCCCCATACGGTGAGAATGCATTAGGATCGCAAACCAACTCAGACACAACCCAAGAAATCCTAAGAAAAAGGCCTCCTCATCCATCCCAGGGGCCGCAATTTCGGCAAAAGACATAGTCGGGAGGTCCGGAAGAAAAAAACCCTTTTGGTCTATCTCCTTCTCCGGCAGGTTATCCACACCTAGACCGAAAGGGTCATCCAGGGTAGAGAACTTGGCAGCTTCTTATGAGAGGACGCTTGGGCGAAGGAACTGAGCGATGAAATCCTCAAAGTTAACTCCTCGACTCCCATGTTCGATGAAAAGGGACTTATAGATGTTCAACACTTTAATCAAGCTTGGGAATTGGTGTTGGACAGCATTCTCCGGCGTGAGCCCCCTTACCACCGGCTTAGCACCGAAGACGTACTCGTCTGTCGGGAGCAACTCCTCATAGTGTTCCCCTATGACTGGTAAACCGGATACCTCCGTGAACTCCTCCAAAGAGATTGACACTTCCTGATCCATGGCAAGGAAAGTGTGGGTAGGAATGTTCCACTGCTCCAAGAAAGCCTTGAACCACCAGGTGGGGAGTGTGGGATACTGGAAGAGAGAGACGTAGACCGCGGTGTACAATCCTAACCTTATCAACTGCGACTTCTTCGTCGACAGGATATACCGGGCCCACGGCAGATAACCGATCGGGTGGCGGGGGATCAGACCAATGTTATATGATTGCCCCCAAGGTCGCGCTTCGCTCTGACAGATATGGCGTCCTAGGATATCCAAAACCATAGGACGCTGGACCGGAATCGCATCCATAGCGGGATGAAGAAAGCCTTTCGAGGTCCAATTAACCATCTCCACGGCATACTGCACCGAGGGTGGGGTAGCATAGTGAATCGCCGTAATGGGTTCTGACGGCACTGCGCAGGTGAAGCTCCGTCGGCCCATGATAATCTGATTATACCACAACCCCCAAAGGTGGAGACTCTCGCATTCCGGGTCATGGTCCTTAATCATGGCTAGAACTTCACGGTCCAACGGCGCTTCAGGAAACCCTTCCTCCGAGCGGGCAAACGGGAACGAGGTATCGAGAGACATGGTCACTGCAAAGGAACAAGAAATAGCCGTTAATGCTGCAATTCCAACGCTTGGCGTTTAAAAATTTTCAATTAACTGAATTTGAAAATTAATTAAATTAAAATTAATCACACCACACTGCAGTGCAGTGGGTAGGGGACCAAATGGGGACCCACAAAATCTGGATGAAAATGCCTTATTTAATAAGACAACCTCATCATTGGGTGAGACTGTCAGTTAAAGAAAAGATCCCCAAGAGAATATTCTCATCAGTGGGGAATCCCTAGAGACAAAGAGAAAACCTCCTCTTTCAGAGCAAAGCTCTGTCACAGAATGACACTTGTCAAATTCTGGTCTCAAAGGAATAAAATTCCTTAAAAGAGCATAGCTCTATGGTAATAATGGAAAGATCCATCAAATTTTTTTTTACACTTAAAAGAATTAAAAATTTTGGAATCTTGAAAAATCCATGAAAACTTATAATAAGTTCTTCATTTTTCAGATCTAAAAGATCTATATTTGATCCAAGAGCAAAGCTCTGTTCATGGGTTAGAACCCATGAACAAGATCTCTGTAGATCTATAAGTTTTTGAGAGCAAAGCTCTGTTTATGAAACCCCAATGGGGATTTCTTTAGATCAAAAGATTTGTGAGAGCAAAGCTCTTTGGTTTAAGGTTGGTCTGAATTAATTTAGTTTAATTTTACCTAAAGTTGCTAACTTTGGAAATGAGCAAAGCTCTGAAGTTCTTAAGCAAGAGCAAAACTCTGTTGAAATCAAAATCTTAAAAAGCTGGTGAAGATTTTTTAAGGGCCATAGGTCCTATTTAGAAGGCGCTTGCGCCCCTTCAGCTCACCCCTTGATCCAACGGTCAGGAGCTTGCCACCGCTGCACTCACGTGCGTGCCAAGTGAGCGCAACGGTGGGGGGGCATTTGTTTCCCCCAATCAGAGCAAAGCTTTGTTGAAATTCAAAATTCAAATTTTAAAGCAACGCTTCGAATCTCGGACGCAACGCGCCACGTGTCAGGCGCTGATACGTCAGCGTAGCGTCCAAAGCAGCGCGCCCAACCAGAGCAAAACTCTATTTAAAACAAAATTAAAGGATGCAACGCTTCAGTTGCGCAAGCGCTGCGCTGCGCGACACGTGTCAGCGCAGATGCGCTAGCGCAGTTGCGCTGCGCTATGCGCTGCGCGACACGTGTCAGCGCAGTTGAGCTAGCGCAGTTGCGCTGCGCTGTGCGCTGCGTGACACGTGTCACGCGCTGGGGCATTTGCGCCAAACAGAATTAAGATTTAAAAGAAATCTTTCTATTCTTGTTAAAACAAGAAGATTTTCTTCTGTAAAACAGAAGCCCTTGGATCAAAGATCCAACGGTGGGGAAAATTCCCCAAATCACTCAGAGAAAGATCTCTTTAACAAATTTAACTAATTTATGGGCACTATAAAAAGGACCCCAGACCTCAATTCAAAGGCATCAACATTTGTGAGAAATCAAGAACTTCAAACAGAGAAAACTCTGAAGAAATTTCAAAAGAAGAAAAGGTAAAAACCTTCATAAAATAGAAGAAATTTCTTCTAATAGATCATTGATCTAAGAACAAGATCAATGATCTTCACATAATAAACAGTGCTTTGCACTTTTTATGAACAACTGGTTCTTTAAAAGAAGAAAAACAAGAAATACTTGTTTTCTTTGATTCTGATTAAATCAAAGAAAACAAATAGTGCTTTGCACTTTGTCATGAACTATTGGTTCTAAAAAGATTCTCAAATTATAGTGCCTTACACTTTGCAAACTGCGCTGTTGCGCTCCTGGATTGGCGCAAGCCACCAGAGAGCGCCACGTGTCAGCATCTGAACCATCTGCGCTATGCGCTTTTGAAATAGAGCCTTGCTCTTTGGAATTGGCGCAACTCACCAGAGCGCGCCACTTGTCAGCAGCGCAAGCGCAGCGCATTGGCACAGCGCACTGCGCTTGCGTGACACGTGTCAACACCACAAGCGCTTGCGCTCTCTGATTGGCGCAAAGCGCCTGACAAATGCAATGCATTTCCTAAAGGGCCAGGCCCAAATCAAAAAAGACCTAGTAGGCCTAATTAAATTGCAAAGCAATAAATGGGCAGAGCCCAGGTAAAATTGATGCTCTGCATCTTTTATTGAAGGGCAGAGCCCAAGTAAAATTGATCATTCATAAATGAGCAGAGCCCAAAATAAATTGATGCTCTGCATCCTTTATGGGCAGAGCCTAACCAAAAATAGAAAATAATGCAATGCGTTATTTAAAAATGGGCCAAGCCCTAGTACAGGCTAAAAACAAATAAAAGTGTCGAACATTTTTCAATTGGACTTAGCCCAATCGTGGCCGTAAGTCCTCAAATTAAATTGACTGAGCAAAATTGCTCTCCTAAATTAATTTACCTCCGGTTCGAGGGTACATCTCCGAACTCCTCTGACACCTATCGTTGTAATCCTTCAACGACGTCAGAGAGGTGACGGGTCCCAACGACCACACATCAACACGGACTGCGGGGTCCTTAAACTCGTGGACCGAGACGTCCTTAAACTAATATCGGACCGAGACGTCCTTAAACTAATATTGGACCACCATGTCCTTAAACTGGCGATGGACCACCACGTCCCTAAACTGGAACATGGACCTCCATGTCCCTAAACTGGAACATGGACCACCACGTCCCTAAACTGGAACAATAAAGCCTCCAAATGCTCTTTTTCCGGATCTAAACGGTCCCGTTTAAGTTGATCTTAGCCGCAAACACGGCTAACGTATCCTTAAACATTCAAATGGACTATAAAACTCCAAATCAACTTTGGTTCAAGGGTACATCTCTGAACTCCTCTGACACCTATCGTTGTAATTCTTCAACGACGTCAGAGAGGTGACGAGTCCTGTAGGCCATATAATAAATGGATCACCACGTTAAGTTGATCTTAGTCTCAAACAGGACTAATGTATCCTTAACGAACGTTTAAGTTGATCTTAGCCTCAATACGGCTAACGTATCCTTAAACTAAAAACACCAAACCCAAATCTAAGTAAATACGGATTTGGACTAATCCACGTCCTACGGGCGACGGCATTACTCAGTCTCCGTATACAATCCACGGGCAACCACAAACAAAACAAACACACACGACACGAAGTAAAATTCTGGAGAAGGAGAAAGTGGCTAACGCGATGCGGTAGCGTAATTAACTGCAGGGACTTGCGCATGCAGGGAAGAGCGTCCCCACAATCAAAAGCCTCTCTAGCGAGGGGGAATCTGACGGAGTCTGCTACATCGGCCGCATCCGTCTAAACCTCCGATACACGGTGTCATAAATCAACTTGGCATCTTTGGAGAGGTAGACGGATAAAACCATATAGCATCTGTCCCGAATCTCAGGCAAGACGTCCTCACGTCTCGGCCGCCGTTCGGAAGGGAACATACAATATTAATGCTCAGTCAAAAATAAAAATGTTATCAGCGACCTCAAACTCTTGTTTAGCATTGCTAAATAATGTGGGCTTGAACCCAGACAAGTGTCTAATGGTCTAACAAAGGGCCAACACTTCAGATCTAATTGGACTTAGCCCAAATTGGCCATAAGTCCTCAATTTAGATTTAACTGAGCCAATGTGCTCATAATCTAATTATTTGATCTTAGTTCCAAATTGGACTACAGATCCCCAAGCAACCTTGGTTCAAGGGTACATCTCTTCACTCCTCTGATATTTGGCATTGTAATCCTTCAACGTCTTAAGAGAAGTGATGGGTCCCGACAACTACACATTTCATAGACTGTGGGGTCCTTAAACCCATGGACTATGATGTCCTTAACCTCGACCGTGATGTTTTTAAACTAACATTGGACTGTGGGGTACTTAAACTCACAGACTATGATGTCCTTAACCTCGACCGTGATGTCTTTAAACTAACATTGGACTGTGGGGTCCTTAAACCCATGGACTATGATGTCCTTAACCTAGATCGCGATGTTTTTAAACTAACATTGGACCGTAATGTCCTTAAACTAACAATGGACCGTAATGTCCTTAAACTAATCGACCGCGATGTCACTAAACTAAACAATAGATCCCAATTGCTCTCTTGTTGGATCTAAACAATCCTGTTAAGTTGATCTTAGTCTAAAATTAGACTAACGTATCCTTAACAAACGTTTAAATTGATCTTAGTCTCAGATGAGGCTAACGTATCCTCAAACCTAACCCCCAAACCCAAATCTAAGAAGATACGGATTTGGACTAATCCACGCCCTACGGGTGACAACATAAATTAGTCTCCATATACAATCCACGGGCAACCATAAACAAAACAAACACACACGACACAAAATGACCATCTGGAGAAGGAGAAAGTTGTTACTGCGATGCGGTAGCGTAATTAACTGCAGGGGCTTGCGCCTGCAGGGAAGAGCGTCCCCACAATCAAAAACCCCTCAAACGAGGGGGAATCTGACGAAGTCTGATATATCGGCCGCATCCTTTTAAACTTTCAATACATGGTGCCATAAATCAACTTAGCATCTTCGGAGAGGTGGATGGATAGCACCAATTAGCATCTGCCCCGAAATTCAGGCAAGACGGACCTACGCGGTCGCGTCCCCATTTTCGGCGGGGAACAGATTCTGGCACGCCCGGTGGGACCTTTCCCTCTTTCCACTCCACACTTCGTGTGTCGTGTTCGCGAACGAATCGCGGTTTGCTAACGGTTGCCCTTGGGTTCGAGATACTAAGATTTAGCGTTTTGCTTGGTGCAGAAAGCGAAGGATCAATGGCGTCCACTTGCGCAAAGTGTTCCAACTGCAATTGCAACCCACGCTCCGCCTCATCTTGTCACGTCCCGAAAGTACGGAACATGACCGGCACTTAAACTACGAGACGTCTTGAGACGTCCGTAGTCTAAGTAAGCCGAAAACCCAGAAATCCAAACCAAGAAAAGTAGTAGAGTGAAGGAAAACCAATTTAAAACAAGTAGTTTTAATAGCATAAGCCGAATTAGGCGGTTTTAAAAACATCAAAAATTTCCCGAAAATTTCGGCAGAGTCTCCTTTGTAAATACTGGCCCCCAAATGGGATACAACATGAATAGTATACGAAATCAATAAAAAGGCATCCCCAAGCGGGAGCTAACTCTTCATCAATCGGCGGTCACAACAACACAAGCAATAAAATATACAACGCCAACGGCGAGGATCAAAACTCAAAACCACAAGAAAACCACAGAAATAAAACGCGCGACTCTAAGGTCGAAAGAATAACATCACTGGTCTCTATCTCTGAAATAAATACATGTTTGGTTGATGGAACTTCTAGATACAACAGAATAATGATATACAAGATATATAATGGGGGTATGATATAAGTAAACCTACCTACTAGCAAATCACCCGAAGGAAACTATGCCCGCAAGCCGTAATGAAACCTGTACGGCAAACCTGCAAGAAACTGGGGCACAACGGGGGTGAGTTGCCAACTCGTGAATAGAAAAACATCTACGGAAAGAAATCGTATAAATAACGCAATCTAGGTCAATGATCATAATATATCCTCAATTATATATATAACATGCAACCTATAACAAGGCTAGAGTAAATATCTAACCCGAGTGTAATCTCATGTACCCGTGCCAGTGCCCAAGGGTAGCAATATATCATATGAATGATGTATGAATGCATGAAAACAGAATACATGTAAATTAAGAACTGTTTCAATAATTTAGTGAGATTTCCTTTGTATTTTTAAAATGAGGTATCATAATGAAATCAGTATAAAACAGTGCCTAGCATCGGCACAAAACAAGTGTCCAATATCTCGATATCTCTGTATCACAGTCTCTGTACCTCAATATCTCAAAATCTCAATGTCTCAATCACAATATCTAGGGCGCCGTCAGTCCAGACCGGCCCCTACCATCCATCTCAAGACCACGACGGTATCCTCCGGATATCCGACGCGTTGGGTAAAATCACCGGTAGGTAGTGCTCCCCTGCCAGGCTCACATCGTCATCATCACGCGCTTCTTGCCCCAGGGTACCTTACCGGGCCCACCATGTACCCGAAACGGTTCCTCCACTCCTCGAATCGGGTCTCGAAATCCATCAGCAAACTCATGGTGGACGACTCATACATCATGGGAAAACCGCACTTTTTATTTTAAAAGAGAGAAAAGGTTTATTTATGTTTTTGCGGTTTTCCTCCAAATCCAGAAAATCTCATGGAAATCCGAATCCAAACCTCAATAACACGTAAAATAGTGAATATATGCATGAGAATCCATGAATGCGGCATAACAATGAATAACAGTATGCATGAACTAGCAGGTAATAACTACAATGTCTAAACTAACATATAAGGCAAGTACGCTATGTCAAGCAATAATATTTTCTAAGGTGTACGTGACATGGCAATTACCGATGAAGATGTGTGTGAGCCGGCAAGTAAGTGTACGTGGTACATACGCATCATCGGTAATGGTGCTGGTGTCCTAACAACATGGTATCAATAATGGAGTATGAAACATAATATAAGCATGCGATGCGAAGCGAACCACAATAATGAGCGGGAGCTGAATACTAGACGCAACTATAACTAATCTGCACTAATCTAATATAAGTCCTACAAATGGTGCCTTTTGAAATAACACGAATCATGGGGTTTTGAAAATAGGGGCTACGGTGTTTTTATGAAAAGATACGTCTTTTGAAATATCCGTAGGATCCCTTGGGCTGTCTTTTAAAATACCCACGATTCGTTAGTTTTTGAAATAGGTAAGAATCGAATCTAATCTAACAACTAAACTAAACTAAATGGCTAAGCTAACAAGCTGGACTACAGGTAAGGAAACCGCCTAACATCTGAGTCGATCCATATACATACCTGTATACGTATAGTCGGTGATTCCGCCTTAATAATATCATATTCGATACTCTATCTATAATCAGGCATCCCAAATTAAGAGTGCGGATCAATCATCAATATAGCTCGTACGTAAATCCGTCGTACGACATCCCAATCTGGGTACCGGTCAATATCACATTCATCATACTATTCACCTGGTATCCTCTTTATCAAATATCATGATCGGGGTACTGATCTACGTCTAGTACAATACTAATACCGCCTATGTATGCATGCACGTGTGTGAAACCCTACGTCAAGGACCCGCTACAACGTCATGTCGTATCTCAAATATGAACCCTGTTATATCACCGATCTCACGGCCTCAAATCAAATCTCATCGACTCGTCTCAAACCCAAGTATCATCCTCAAATCCGTATGTGAACACAGAGTCCCATACCCATGTGAACACATAACTATAAAGAATCCCATGAGCCCATATAAATAGGAATGTATGCAAGTATGTATGTGTGTATGTGTAGTGCAACACTACCCTAGGGTTCGCAACACTAAAGTAATCCAACACACCAATATCCATCCTAACATCGTTATTAATCCCAAATAACATATACTAATTGTTGGTGTGTATACGCATCCGTATACACCACCACGGACTGCGGGGGTGCTATACGCCATCCACCCGACTTCTCCCCGTAGATATAAATCTACTCACCTGGTCCTCGTTCGCCGGTGCCGACGTCGCCACACGCTTGCTTGTCGTCTCGAAGTCCACATGGGGTACCTACATATCATAACGCACCATACCGCATTAAAATCCGACTCATGACCAAAACGACGCACGAATCCCACATAGGTCAAAACCTATGGTTGCTTTCGCAAATCGACCCAAAAACCCTCGACGTCGGCGTACAAACGCCAAACCATCGAGAAAACTCCCAACACACTCATTTGCACATTCACGAACACTAATTTTAATATAAAATAGGTTAAAATTCACAAAAACCCCAATTTCACTTAAAAAGTCATTTTTCCGAAAATCTAGCAAGCACAATTCGCCGTTTTTGTACAAAACATGTTGTTTTAACAATTCTAGTGACCAAGATGATAACTTAATATCTTAATTATGCCATAGAAACCATTACGTAAATTTTAAACCCACAATTTAATTCGATTTCAAAAACCTAGTTTGCAATATTAACCAATTTTAACAATTTTATAGCAAAATGCACAAACTACAATCTAGCTTGGATTTTCATGAACTAAAGTATTAAAATACACTTAATAATGTTAATGAAGTCATGAAAAAAGCTAATTATATTTTTCTCATAATCAAATTCATGGTTTACAAAAACCTAGCTAGCAATATAGCTTAAATATTACAATTCCAAACTAACAATTTGCAACTAGAAATTTGATTAGGTTTTCATTTCACAATATGAAGAACTACAATTGCAACCACAATTACATACACAAAAACCGAACTTGAATTTCATAAACCCTTACTAAGTTTTTCCAAACATACAATTAAACCCAAATTAATAACTAATAATGCTTGATTTAAGGTATTCAAACAACAATTTAACAAAATGTCTTGATTTATACCTCACAAGATCAAGGATCTAGCATGAAATTTCTAGCCTCCAAAAGTAGCTTCCATGCTCCTAGATCCATGTAAGTTTGGCTAATGAGAAATGGGTAGGAGTTGGATTTGGATTTTGGGATTTATTTGATGGATTTTGAGGCAATTTTTGAAGCAAAAGAGATGGAAAATGGGGGGAAAAGATGGGGCTGTTGTAGCAGAATTTCGGCCATGGAGGGAGTGGGGAGAGGTGTGGGGGAGTTGTGGAAAAGAATCCAAGTCAAAGCCCCTCCCAAATTACCATAATACCCCCATCTATTTTACTATATATAAAAACCTTATTTTAACCCATTTCTCACATGATTTAAGGTCAAAAAGAGGGAAATAAAATTCTTGGGCTGCTACAATAGTGTGGGGCCGGCCAAGGGGAGTGAGGGTGAGTGTGAGAGACTTTACAAAAAAATTCTATGCAAAAAGACCCCCCACAATCCCACATTTGTAAGTTTTAGTTCAAAATAACTATATTTTTGTTTTCCATATAATAAATCAATTAAAACTTGAAATAAAATACTAAAAAATTATATTACAACTAGATTTTAATTAACATGATTTTAAAGATTAAAATTAGCCCATTTAAATTTGTATTTATCGCTAATTTAATGTATTTTCTTACCGGCTTAAAATAATATTAAAATAATTAATTTCGGAAAAATTTTCAGAAAATTTGAAATTTCAGCAGCTGCTCAATAAACACCAAATACTAGCAATTACATAGCTAGAATATGTATATTCAATTTTATAATAAAGATATTTGCATTTTGACTTTTTACAGAAAACCCCCTTATTTTACCGTTTTTTCGAAATTTCACCGAAACGATTTTCAAAATGTTACAATCTTCCCCCCTTAAAGAAATTCGGTCCCCGAATTTAAATTAAAACTTCTCCCAAATACTAAAATATTTCAGCCAAAACCATCAAATCGCCGGGGCTCCGAAATCATAAATATATAAAACAAATCGTAGCGCAACGCATGCGCGTGAAAAATGAGCATATAACTCAAATCAGAACTCCGTCATGCATCCCGCAATCATCGGAGTCATGGGGAAGACATCAATACCAAATCCAAAGCAAAACCAATATGATATAACTCGAAACTATACATGTAAAATATATTCAGGTACTGTCCTCTGACTAGTCCTGCTCAGTATGAAAACACATAGCAATATCATAAAAACGTACTGCTCTATAAGAAAAATCAATCCCCAAAATACGCGTATGAATACTACGTGCATCTTGTGCGCACGGAAATCAAAATCCAAATATGTGCCATACATATGCACAGAAACAACATCTAAGTGCATCGGGTGTGCACGAAACATCTGTTATAGGCAACATGTGTGCCTGACAGCAAAATCAGGTGCATCTGACATGCACGAAAAATCTCGATTTAGTGCATCTGGTGTGCACCAAAATCACACTTCAAAACATGCGCCCAACATGCGCGAAAATCCAAATCAGGTGCATCCATCGTGCACGAAATCATGAAATCCAATATCAAGTGCCGAACATGCGCAAAATCAAATCAGGTGCACAAGGTGCACAAAACAAATATCGAACAACACCATCGAAATCAAAGTCCAATGCATCTAAGTGCACAAAAGGCATATCACTGCACTGCAAGCATATATAAACTATATAGAGTGCAGGAATCAAATCGTGTGCGTGCATACGCACAAAATCAACTCAAATGTCTAAAACCGTAAAATCACAAACATGTGAAACCCAAGCACGAAAACGATATCAAGTGCAACACTGTGCAAGGATCGTAAATTCTCAATCATCAAAATCAAATCATGCGAATAAACCACCCAAAACATCGAAATCAATAATGGCGGAATAGTACCGCTCAAGTGCATCCTCTAAGAATCTCGTGCCAACTATCGCGGTCACTAGTGGGACGTCTCGTCGATGATCATGGACTCTGGCCTGCTGGTGTACGTAACAATGACCACTCCTGGGTCAAGGTCTTCACTGTGAATTACCAATCTCTCGATCCATCGGCTCATCGGCCCTGTCAGGTGTGCTAACGGGGATGATCCCATTCTGGCACTTCTCTGGTCATCTCTCGGTCAATCATCGCGACCACTCGTAAGACAGCATATCACTGGCGTCGGCCTCTGACTCTCTGAATGTACGTGACACATCTGAACCTGGGTGCAAGTATCATTGCAGCAATGTCCTGGAAGAAATCCTGCTCACGGTCTCTTCCATGTCTCGTCTCTGCAAACTGTCCGGAAGTCATCGTCCTTTCCTATATCTGCATCTTGTTCCGGAACGGCTGCATACCCATCGCGACTCCTTCTGGAAGGTATATCCAGTACTCTGCCTCGGCATGCGTATCACATCTCTGATGTCGGCGGAGTGGAATGTCGTCTTATTCAGATCTTGTACGGGCCTCTTTACTCCACTTTCTCTAATGTCGACTGCTTCAGACTCGTCTCATCGTGGCTACATGGACTGAGCTCCAACGGCTATCCTCATATCGGGAGTCTCCTAAGAAATGCATCTCACCACCTAGCATCCGAATTAAGTCGAGCCATCCGATCGAGTCGTCAAAACTTCATAATCCCCCAAGAGCTCAACCTCTTGGGCACAGTTTAATAGTATCGAGTACATACCACAGCATCGGTGGTCCAGCCGTAGAAGGGCAAACCCAAGCCTCACTAATGGCGCCGTAGAACTGCCGCAAACCCGAAGGTTCAAAGGCTTTCACACGGTCATTAAGTCGAGTTAGGGTTTCATTCTTCTAGAGGGACCATAGAATTGCCTGCATGTCTTTCCGACTACTTTAAACTTGGAATAATAGGTTTCTGACATTCGATCGTCTCTGTTGACTCTCAACGTCTCTGCGTGAAGTCGTCTCTAGCTGGAATCAATCTATCTGATGACCTCGCATCGGGGTAGGCGAACGATCCACATGTCCTAGTCATTCATCCTCGATGACTAGCGACCTTCTATCATCTCTTAGTATAACTCGTTCTGCACTAACGCCAGCATCTGGGGAAATATCTCGTCGTTCGCAGCAATAACTGGCTCGCTCGTCTGCACGCTGAACAGTGCCTCGACCATCATGAATAAGCAACACACCAACGGTCATCAAAATCTGGTTGGCCTCTGTCAGTGGCCCAATCCTCTGATACTGATCGGCACGTCCGAGAAATCTCATAAAGGCGATCCGCCAAACGCTCGTGGCGCGGAAACACAGTAAAAAGACACATCTCCGCAATCGAGTGTCGCCGGAATTTCGCCCTGGTCAGTCCTCGTTCGTGACGAGCTCGTGCTGACCGCAACTCTAGCCGTAGCTCTCCCTGCCCGTAATCGTGGCAGCAAAACCATAACTGGTACTGATGAGGCTAGATCGGAATGAATATAATACTGAGCAAAGAAATATACATCCTAAGGCTTCTTAAGTGGAGTAGCGTATCGTAAATATGCCGCGGAACATACCCATGGTACGTCACTCTACTTTAGTCATCTATTCCATCAACCAAGGGTAATCCTACGCTCCGAAGGTAAAACCTAACGCTCTGATACCAACTTTGTCACGTCCCGAAAATACGGAACATGACCGGCACTTAAACTACGAGACGTCTTGAGACGTCCGTAATATAAGTAAGCCGAAAACCCAGAAATCCAAACCAAGAAAAGTAGTAGAGTGAAGGAAAACCAATTTAAAACAAGTAGTTTTAATAGCATAAGCCGAATTAGGCGGTTTTAAAAACATCAAAAATATCCCGGAAATTTCGGCAGAGTCTCCTTTGTAAATACTGGCCCCCAAATGGGATACAACATGAATAGTATACGAAATCAATAAAAAGGCATCCCCAAGCGGGAGCTAACTCTTCGTCAATCGACGGTCACAACCACACAAGCAATAAAATATACAACGCCAACGGCGAGGATCAAAACTCAAAACCACAAGAAAACCACAGAAATAAAACGCGCGACTCTAAGGTCGAAAGAATAACATCACTGGTCTCTATCTCTGAAATAAATACATGTTTGGTTGATGGAACTTCTAGATACAACAGAATAATGATATACAAGATATATAATGGGGGTATGATATAAGTAAACCTACCTACTAGCAAATCACCCGAAGGAAACTATGCCCGCAAGCCGTAATGAAACCTGTACGGCAAACCTGCAAGAAACTGGGGCACAACGGGGGTGAGTTGCCAACTCGTGAATAGAAAAACATCTACGGAAAGAAATCGTATAAATAACGCAATCTAGGTCAATGATCATAATATATCCTCAATTATATATATAACATGCAACCTATAACAAGGCTAGAGTAAATATCTAACCCGAGTGTAATCTCATCTACCCGTGCCAGTGCCCAAGGGTAGCAATATATCATATGAATGAGGTATGAATGCATGAAAACAGAATACATGTAAATTAAGAACTGTTTCAATAATTTAGTGAGATTTCCTTTGTATTTTTAAAATGAGGTATCATAATGAAATCAGTATAAAACAGTGCCTAGCATCGGCACAAAACAAGTGTCCAATATCTCGATATCTCTGTATCACAGTCTCTGTACCTCAATATCTTGAAATCTCAATGTCTCAATCACAATATCTAGGGCGCCGTCAGTCCAGACCGGCCCCTACCATCCATCTCAAGACCACGACGGTATCCTCCGGATATCCGACGCGTCGGGTAAAATCACCGGTAGGTAGTGCTCCCCTGCCAGGCTCACATCGTCATCATCACGCGCTTCTTGCCCCAGGGTACCTTACCGGGCCCACCATGTACCCGAAACGGTTCCTCCACTCCTCGAATCGGGTCTCGAAATCCATCAGCAAACTCATGGTGGACGACTCATACATCATGGGAAAACCGCACTTTTTATTTTAAAAGAGAGAAAAGGTTTATTTATGTTTTTGCGGTTTTCCTCCAAATCCAGAAAATCTCATGGAAATCCGAATCCAAACCTCAATAACACGTAAAATAGTGAATATATGCATGAGAATCCATGAATGCGGCATAACAATGAATAACAGTATGCATGAAGTAGCAGGTAATAACTACAATGTCTAAACTAACATATAAGGCAAGTACGCTATGTCAAGCAATAATATTTTCTAAGGTGTACGTGACATGGCAATTACCGATGAAGATGTGTGTGAGCCGGCAAGTAAGTGTACGTGGTACATACGCATCATCGGTAATGGTGCTGGTGTCCTAACAGCATGGTATCAATAATGGAGTATGAAACATAATATAAGCATGCGATGCGAAGCGAACCACAATAATGAGCGGGAGCTGAATACTAGACGCAACTATAACTAATCTGCACTAATCTAATATAAGTCCTACAAATGGTGCCTTTTGAAATAACACGAATCATGGGGTTTTGAAAATAGGGGCTACGGTGTTTTTATGAAAAGATACGTCTTTTGAAATATCCGTAGGATCCCTTGGGCTGTCTTTTAAAATACCCACGATTCGTTAGTTTTTGAAATAGGTAAGAATCGAATCTAATCTAACAACTAAACTAAACTAAAGGGCTAAGCTAACAAGCTGGACTACAGGTAAGGAAACCGCCTAACATCTGAGTCGATCCATATACATACCTGTATACGTATAGTCGGTGATCCCGCCTTAATAATATCATATTCGATACTCTATCTATAATCAGGCATCCCAAATCAAGAGTGCGGATCAATCATCAATATAGCTCGTACGTAAATCCGTCGTACGGCATCCCAATCTGGGTACCGGTCAATATCACATTCATCATACTATTCACCTGGTATCCTCTTTATCAAATATCATGATCGGGGTACTGATCTACGTCTAGTACAATACTGATACCGCCCATGTATGCATGCACGTGTGTGAAACCCTACGTCAAGGACCCGCTACAACGTCATGTCGTATCTCAAATATGAACCCTGTTATATCACCGATCTCACGGCCTCAAATCAAATCTCATCGACTCGTCTCAAACCCAAGTATCATCCTCAAATCCGTATGTGAACACAGTGTCCCATACCCATGTGAACACATAACTATAAAGAATCCCATGAGCCCATATAAATAGGAATGTATGCAAGTATGTATGTGTGTATGTGTAGTGCAACACTACCCTAGGGTTCGCAACACTAAAGTAATCCAACACACCAATATCCATCCTAACATCGTTATTAATCCCAAATAACATATACTAATTGTTGGTGTGTATACGCATCCGTATACACCACCACGGACTGCGGGGGTGCTATATGCCATCCACCCGACTTCTCCCCGTAGATATAAATCTACTCACCTGGTCCTCGTTCGCCGGTGCCGACGTCGCCACACGCTTGCTTGTCGTCTCGAAGTCCACATGGGGTACCTACATATCATAACGCACCATACCGCATTAAAATCCGACTCATGACCAAAACGACGCACGAATCCCACATAGGTCAAAACCTATGGTTGCTTTCGCAAATCGACCCAAAAACCCTCGACGTCGGCGTACAAACGCCAAACCATCGAGAAAACTCCCAACACACTCATTTGCACATTCACGAACACTAATTTTAATATAAAATAGGTTAAAATTCACAAAAACCCCAATTTCACTTAAAAAGTCATTTTTCCGAAAATCTAGCAAGCACAATTCGCCGTTTTTGTACAAAACATGTTGTTTTAACAATTCTAGTGACCAAGATGATAACTTAATATCTTAATTATGCCATAGAAACCATTACGTAAATTTTAAACCCACAATTTAATTCGATTTCAAAAACCTAGTTTGCAATATTAACCAATTTTAACAATTTTATAGCAAAATGCACAAACTACAATCTAGCTTGGATTTTCATGAACTAAAGTATTAAAATACACTTAATAATGTTAATGAAGTCATGAAAAAAGCTAATTATATTTTTCTCATAATCAAATTCATGGTTTACAAAAACCTAGCTAGCAATATAGCTTAAATATTACAATTCCAAACTAACAATTTGCAACTAGAAATTTGATTAGGTTTTCATTTCACAATATGAAGAACTACAATTGCAACCACAATTACATACACAAAAACCTAACTTGAATTTCATAAACCCTTACTAAGTTTTTCCAAACATACAATTAAACCCAAATTAATAACTAATAATGCTTGATTTAAGGTATTCAAACAACAATTTAACAAAAGGTCTTGATTTATACCTCACAAGATCAAGGATCTAGCATGAAATTTCTAGCCTCCAAAAGTAGCTTCCATGCTCCTAGATCCATGTAAGTTTGGCTAATGAGAAATGGGTAGGAGTTGGGTTTGGATTTTGGGATTTATTTGATGGATTTTGAGGCAATTTTTGAAGCAAAAGAGATGGAAAATGAGGGGAAAAGATGGGGCTGTTGTAGCAGAATTTCGGCCATGGAGGGAGTGGGGAGAGGTGTGGGGGAGTTGTGGAAAAGAATCCAAGTCAAAGCCCCTCCCAAATTACCATAATACCCCCATCTATTTTACTATATATAAAAACCTTATTTTAACCCATTTCTCACATGATTTAAGGTCAAAAAGAGGGAAATAAAATTCTTGGGCTGCTACAATAGTGTGGGGCCGGCCAAGGGGAGTGAGGGTGAGTGTGAGAGACTTTACAAAAAAATTCTATGCAAAAAGACCCCCCACAATCCCACATTTGTAAGTTTTAGTTCAAAATAACTATATTTTTGTTTTCCATATAATAAATCAATTAAAACTTGAAATAAAATACTAAAAAATTATATTACAACTAGATTTTAATTAACATGAT